>OX031063.1:26633036-29033036 GCA_943736015.1 Tridacna crocea
AAACAATATTAGATACTACAGGAAAGATGTCATTTAGCTCTTTACCAAAAGATAAAACTATAGACCGGTTCAATTTAAAAGTACTTGCAGACGACAAGACGACAAAATAAACGTGACTTAGCATTGTAAGAAAAGGAGAAAATTCTGGTAACCGCCATTTTCTCGTTTTCTCACACTGTTTACCAAGGACTTCCTTCTAAGGGTCGTTAAAAGTCTAGACAGGTACGTGAATAAAGCACACAATGAAGTGAAATATCAGTAACAAAGCCTGGAAATCATTGATTTATCTTTTTTAACCACATCGAATGGATTGTCTACATAAGAAAATCAAAATCCATGCAGTCAAAATTTAATATTTTCAACTATTGCACAAACTGAATGTATTAGATCCTAAGCGATTCTGGCAATGATTAACATGTGTCTGTCAAACTGATTGGACATGAAGGGCAACGTCACTATACTTTATGCAGAAAGTAAGGAGTTAAACATTATAAAATGTTTTAATAAGTCTTAATCTAATTGTAGATCCCTCGTGTGTAGTATTTTTTTTTTACACAATTTGGAAATTACAGAATCAGTTTTGAAATCGCAATATTTGGGTATTTACTTTTTAGTGGAGATTTAGTGGTGTAAAAGGTAAGCTCCCAGAGTACGAGAACGTACTGTAAGTCATCGATAGTGAGCACCTTTCTGAGACAAAAAATATTTTGAGCGTCCCACATGCCTAAAACCTGTATCGAGTTTCTATATCTTGTTATAAATTTCATAAACAAATGCTATGTCTAGGCATGCAGGAAAATCGCCTAGGAATCATTTAGGGTTATCTTCCAAGATAATTTGTGGGTATTCAGACCGTCTATTTGTCCATATCCGGAGAATATTAAGTTACAAAATCAAATTATACTGGCTGTGAACTGAACTCTTGTATTTCTTGTCACACTATCATAGTGGTTAATGGTTCCCATGTGAATTTTCTGTCGTATAAACAAGCTGACAGAGAAGGAAAATCAGTATTTCAAGCCAATGCTTTGAATGTGACTAATGTTTTATAGTGGGTGCACCTTTATTGCTGGAATCACACCCGGTTAATTCTGTATTTCCAAGTTGTATCGTAAGCGCTTTCAAGGTCGAAAAAGACCAATACTACATGCTTTCTATTAATAAAGGCTTCTCTGACAAAGGTTTCAAAGCGTAAAAGATGATCTATGGTGCCACATTGGCATCGAACTCCACTCTCAACGATGGGGTTGTTTTTCTCTACCAAACAAGCCATACGTTCTAAGGTCTTGCAAAGACAACTTATAAGAGCTATTGGCCGATAGTTAGCAGGGTCACTAGTGTCCTTGCCAAGTTTTGAAATAGGAATGACTAGTGCTTCCCGCCAGGGTAAAGAAACATACCTGACTGCCAGATATCATTAAAAATATCAAGTAAAACTTAGAAGTAAAAGGTAAGTGTTTTTAAAACTGGTAATAAACGTTATCTGGGCCAGGACAACAATCGTGAGCTTTATTCAGAGCAGATTTTAGTTCTTTAAAGGTGAACAGTATATTATAATGTTCTGAATTAGAAGAATTGAGCGGCGGCACTATATTTAAGTCGCCTGGTTGCGGAGCTAAAACATCGACTGAAACAATCGAAAGTTTGTTGCAAATGAACTCTAGACGCAGCTCAGAAATTCCGGCAAGAGACTGAAATAATTCATATTCTGTAACCCCGTCAGTGATAAATGTGTACTTTTCATTTCGAATATTGAGCAATACACAATACGTTTTAGCAGGTAGAACAGCTTTAGATCAGAACAGACAAATTTTGCAATGTGATCGTGGGTGTACGCTTTCTAATATTTTACAGGTACTATGGCCAGACTTGCCTTTAAGTTGTAGCATGTGGATGTAATCTCCTGCCTACAATCCAGGGTGGTAGAATAAACCAGTCACCTATAAACAAATCGTTAGACTGGGCAGTGAAAACACTCGTAGTGGACAAATTAACTACCAAAATATTGAATTTGTAAGTACGGTAAAAAGTTTAAATAGAAGAAAAAGGTAGTTGCCAGTATTTTCTTCTTTTTTTTCATGGTGTTTTCAAAAACCTTCTTCGTCAGGTCGCTGAAAAGCGGGAAATTTTGATGAAGGGTTAATTCAATCAGAAACACAAAACAGGACACTGAAGATTAATTAGAACATTTTAACGTTCCATTTTTAGAAACCGTAGACATATTTGTTTTCTTTGCTTTTTTTTATCGCATTACAACGGTGGTTTTGCATTTCCTTTCAGCACGTATCAACATGAAACTCATTTTACTAAGACTGACAAAGGTAAGGCAGAAATTACCCACTGTTCTTTGCAAATACTTCTTGAACTGAGTTCAGGGTCCTATAAATAATCTAAGCCTAACAAAGATACAAATTTTCGAGACCCAGCCGAAGATTGCTTTACTAAACTTTTAATGTAAGTGGAGCCTGTACTTGAATTAACTTTTTTCCTTGCCATTAGATGTTTGATTTTCAGGACTTGCGCTTATTTCTATTATGGTTGGAATTAAGTTGTTCTACAGCAGCGAATCATTCGCTGCAGATTGTTGACACAATAGTTGAATTTTTGTGCAATTTCTATGCTGCAGACGAAATGGAAATGGACTGCACCATCCAGAAAAGAATATCACTAGGCAGGGATGAGGTTGTGTTTCTTCCCTTCTTTTTTTCGGTAATGCTATTAAATTCATCGAAGACGATAGAACTTCAAGTAGTGCAACAGATCATAACAGCGCAGTGTCAAGTTAATGTAACAAAATAATGTACAAGGACAACCTTCTGACCATATGGCAGATAATTATTCTGTAATAACTGAATCAACCATTCTTAAGAATATTCTTAGTATTATTCTTCAGAATTTCGTCAGTGTGAAAGTAACGCAACTTCTGTTACTTTCACTGTCAGAAAATCTTAAAGAATGAGACAAAGAACATTCTTAAGAACCGTTGGTGAATACGGATCCTGCAGGATTCTTGAATGCGCGGCACTTAGTCATGCTTTTGAGATCAGTACAGGTAATGAGACAAGTTCTACGAAAAGATGAAAAGATATTTCTTTTCAATTTTCGGCCAAAAGGCCTCAAAATGGCATTTTAATTTGTTCTTTCGTGGTTTCAAGATATTGTAAATTAAGCCTTTCAACCATAGTAGCAATGAATGAATTCCAGGACAGCCACTGGGTGAGGCATGATGATCGAAGTACAAGGGTAATGCTGAAGTTGAGAATTCTCTATTGTTAAGATCGTTTGATGAGCTACTTTAATTAGATTTATATTCAGAATAATTTCCAGATATTTTTTTTGTTACAGAAGTGTAAACTGCTATACGAAATCGTTATTGCACATATTTTTATTTAGTTACTTTTTAGCACTTTACTTAATTTTCGGCTGTGATATTCGATAAGATTAAAGTAAAATATTATTCTGATTGCTACACGTGAATCAGATAGAACCTTTCATGAAATTGTTAATTAACTATATGCACTTGCCTCTCTATTTCCTAAGATTTCGTTCTAATTTACAATTTAGTAAAAAATGAATTACGAGCCGTGTTTCTTAACGACATAAAGTTGGTAAATGAAATACCCTTTTTTTTGGACAAGGTTAGGTGGTTAGGTGGCTATGAATTGTAAACCCAAATGATGCTCAAGACAGCTGCCATTGATTCTGTGGATAAAGTAGCCCACTATCGCTCATGGTGGCAAGTACAGGTTAATATAAACTGTCCCCCATTTTATCACATTTATAAAAGCAACCACCTTCTAGATAAAACCAATATACGTTTCGCTACAACAGTCTATCGATGTCATCAAGCTCTGCTATAGAGGATGGGATGAAAAAACTCCATGCCACTAAATTTTCTGGTCTATAAACGATCTTCCGAGAGTTGTGAATCTTGCTATAATTATGGTAATTTGTCTAAGTTGTCTAAGACGAGGGTTAATCAGGGAGGCAAGAGGCTAACGGACCATTGACCCTCCTAGACTACCAATTTACGTCTGAGACATAATTCTTCTCATTGCAAGCATTATTTTCATATGGAACTGGAAAAATTGGATTTTTGCCAAAAGAATGGGTTTTGGGGCTTTGAATTTCTAGAGTAAGATAACTGTCACGATGACACGACTTTATTAACCCTCAACGACATAATCCCTACTGTTGACAATCCCGAGAAAGAAGTCTTTAGAAAACATTGTGGGAAAATGAGAAAATGCTGGTAACCAGCTATAAAACGGAAAATCTTAAAAACTGAATATTTTCTTTACTGACACAGACAATCTACAATTAGAAAGCAAAGTCACAGAAGGGTAAAACAGACCGTATGATAAATGGGAAAGGGAAGATTTTCGAATGAGGAACAAATAGAGTCAGTATTTTAGATCTACAACGGAGATAAAAGATACACCATAGGACCTAGTCTCATGTGAAACCGTTTGGTCTATCTGAGAAAAAATTGGTAAATTACTAGACGCTAATATGATTCCGAAAATCGAATAGAATCTGGGAAGATGAATGAAAACTCTATGAACCCAAATAAACTTTACATGGAGAGTTTCTCCTATTGATCATTTTTTGTCAATACTCCCTCATTTACTCAACCAAAATACGGAATTTCCAGCTCCCCTCCTCTGGAGGTCAGCCAAATCTCATGAATATAGTCTTTCTAGTTTACATGAACATGTAACTGTTCTTCGCATATTTTTGATAGATTTGGATGGGAAAATGTAATTTTTGGTGGGATAATTTGTTAACTCAGACAACTACTAAATGTCGTTTGTAAACCGTAGAACATTGAACGAGCTTACTCCATATTGTTACGGGAGACAACCCCTTCCTGCATGGCTTCGTCACGATTTAAATACAATACCTGACTACTGCGGCAGGCAGATATCTCTTTGGCTCAGGGGTTAAGGTATTGGCCTTTCGTCCAGGAGTTCTGAGGTTGTTCTGAGGTTGTTGTTTTTTTAACAATGGATGCATGCTATGCGGCGATTTGTGTTGTATAATACAAAGGAAAACTATTAGAACTCCCTTGTCCAAAGGCGTCATTAATCAATCGATATTAATCTTTCGCACCAAACTTTTTTTCGCTAACAGATGTCGCGAGGAACATTTTGACATTTAATACTTGTCGGGAACTTCTAATGTCTTAGTTATTAGTTTTACTTTTATTTTGCTTACACCATTTACCATTTAGCCTATATTGAAAATGAATTTCAGTTTATGCATACAGACACAGATACATTATTACACTCCTTGCATTTTCCAATCGTATGTCCGAGTACTTCTGTAAGGTCAATGCACCAAAAGTTGTTTTAAAATCATCAAATATAATACGCAAAGAAAGAAATCTTTATCGTCAGAGCGGAAAGCTGTTTTACAGGAAATCCTGACAATCGAGTTCTACAATGATACAATTCGTCATAATTGGAAATTCTTCGTGACTGTAGGCTATACAGGGATTCGCTTGTGTTTCCCTACTAGGTCCGGAATTGTCCTATTATTGATTAAAACATCAGTATCTTTTCACCATCTCTATGCAAATCTACCGGCCAGTCTTAATTACTATCTCTTTCAGTGCACGTATCAGTACGGTCATCCCCATTACAAGTGACAAATTTATCAAGGTGGAGAAACGAAGGGTTTCAACGATACGTCCTTAACCACCATTATGGCTTTAACATATAAGTCTGTGTCTGAAACCGCTTTGTTTATCCATCATTTAAAAATTACAGTAGAGTTTCTGTATTTTCAAATGTAGACTGAACAAGAACAAAATGTTTTTGTTTCAAACTACATTTGAAAATAAAGATACTCTTGGAGACAAAACAGAGCTATCAGCGTAGCTGTACAACATTTCAGCTCCATTTTTTTTTTTTTTTTTTCATTTATTTTCTACACTCATTTTAATTACTATTATCATTTCTTGTCATCATTATTATTTTTTACTTTCTTTGTTCACGTTATTTGAGAACTTAATTTCATTGTAAAAATGACAAATCTTTGAAATACTTTGAACTCGACCGTAGAACTATGGGTCAATCACTTTTATTGACAAACCCAGAACTTTGCTATAACTTTTCATAGATCGTATGTGTTCAGTGGCTTCAAACGGTAAAGGAAAGTGACCGATTCATGACATTGTATTTTAAAGGCATCACTTACAAAATCACTTGTCGCATACTGTGTGGTCGATGCCATAAAATGGCTTACAAAATGGTAAAAGGGGAGTATCCACTTTTCATCAAAATCCTGAAATCAACACCTTTAAGACATTTTCTTATATTAGCTCACCAGACAATGAATTGTTCAATGTAATCTTGTGTAATCGAGCTGTGTCTCTCACGAATTTGGTCTGAATATTTGTCTTGGTGATATCTCGGACGACAAGAAAATAGATCCCATCAGGTCAAAAACTCTATCAAATCTTAGATGTCCGGTCTAGATGTAAGTTACTCGTTCAATCTTTTAAAATATTTTGGGCACGTGCTAGAAGACGACGACAAAAAAGAGATCCCATCACGTCAAAAACTCTATCAATCTTAGATGTCAGGTCTAAAAGCAAGTTACTCGTTTAATCTTTTAAAATATCTTGGGCACATGCTAGAAGACACATTATTAGGCTGAAGAGTAAGTGATTCTATGTTTGTCCGCTGACATCCTTAACGAATTAAAACGTCGGTCACAAATGCTAAAAACTAGGTTACATGGTCAAATCTCTTAAATAAAACTTGTGTATACTGTAGAGACCACATTTTCTGACCAACCACATTTTCTGACCAATCTATCAAAGTTAGTACGTCATGAAGATAACACAGACTGCTTTTAAAATGGATCACCAGGTCAAATCTCGAAAAAGCCCTCAGGCCATATTTTGTTTCTAATGCCCACTAAAGGTGTTTAAAATGTTGGTTTTGATGATACACTGTATCTACAACATGCTGGAAAAAGGGCTGTTCTTGGCTAAAAATAGAGGTTGACTGAGGCTTGTGTACACGCTGACAGTGTTTCAGAATGTTTCTCTTGATATCTTGGAAGAAATTGGAAATAGGTCATGTTTGGCCAAAAGGTTCATGTGAGAGACTTCAGGGCCATCCATCCAATTTCCAGAAATGCTCACGGTCACATTTAACACAGAACTACCTTTGTGCTCTATGGCCGAGCACGAAAGTGGTTCACAGTGTCGTCACACCACATGTATACATATCTGAATCAATTTTACCTCTAATTTATTATACGAATTTTGTTACGAAATAGTTTAGATGGAAATATCGAATGTGCAAGAGATATAAATAAAATAATTCTATCAAAGTACGTTTATGGACAAAATACATCTTCTGATTATCTGGGAGAAATTCGGAAGACATCGTTTTGTCTAGGAAATAACTTTCTTCTACTGTTTACCTAATATCCATAGGGACAATCGCCAGATCAAATACAGGCTAATGAAGGCTGGCGATTGTAATATGAATGATATGGGATGTGCCAAGAGAGAAGAAAGCAATTATACTCAAAGTCTGGGCCGATGTTTTGTTGACATTTTCCGATTGTAATTTGTAGGTTCTTTGTTCGAGTATTTCCAGAGACATCTCAAACTAGGTGTCGGCAATTTTGCTAAATTTCGCCGATACTGTTGCATCAATTTCTTTAGTGGTTTGATGTCAACAGAAGAAAGATATTAAGTGTCCGTTATTTCGTCAGATGTGCTGAAGAAAAAGTCAAGATCGATACACCTATAACCGTCTTTGCAGGAGGAAAGAATTGTCAATCCATGCTTGTTTACTATTCTTAAAAGCAAGTACCATAGTTTACAGTTTTATCAACACTGAATGTGCAGAGACATATATGCATGTTTATTTTAAAAACACTATAAATGAAGTAGAAACATACAAGGGTAAAGAAAAGATATATCTGTCAGAAAATGGTTGCATAGCTGGTTAAGTCCTTAGAATAATGTTCCATTTCAGATAAATTGACCTATTTTAGTAAATGAAATGAAACAAATGGGTTTCCAGAAGTATTTACGGAATGTCTCGATTTTTTTCACGGAATATTTATTGCTTGCAAGTTTCGAGGCAAGTAGTGGTATCAGATGTTAAAATACTGTATCTAATTATCTACTCGTGTATCTGAATTCCGTAATGTAATTACGCTAGGTGCTTCAGACAATTACTGTCCTGAAAAACCGAGAGAATGTAAATCAAAATGTCCAAAAAAGTTAGATATACACCCAAACGTTTACAATTGCTCTTTCTAACAATAGCTTTTCAGTCTATATCTTACAGAATCAAATCATCCAATCGCATCATTATTGTTAAAGATGCATTTATTGATTTGATAATGGAAATCATGAAACAGTTATTTGGTTGTCAAAAGGCGCATACAAAACGTAGAAATCACGAACTACACAAGTTTTCAACTGTGAGCTTATATGATACCCTACTTTAACATCATTGTTTTAAATGGATGATTTCAAATATGTCTTAGCACTTGCTAATAATTTCTTGAGGTTACAAGCTAAGTGGATATTGCACCGGTTTTTTCTTTCATACTCAAACAGAAATAAAATCATCATATTCAAGGTGAGAGTAGGGATGTTTTGCAGCCCAAAATACTTGACCTGTACCAATAATCACCAGAACACTGGTTATGATAGCTGAACTCTTTCGAATTAAAATAAAAATAATTAAATAAAAATAATCAAGCTGGCAGGCTTTTACACGAACTTGATTAAATTTAATGTCTCTTTCAGGTCTTCGCTCTATTCCCCAAAGACAAACATTATTTACATGTTGTAATGCAAACACTGAGCGTATTCAACCATAACTATGTCTTTTTTCGTGTAGTACGGAGCCTTACAAATGAAACCAGATACATTCGATTATCATAATCTTCGTCACTTTGCTCAATACTACACTAAAAACACTCTAATACTTGCACATATCTGCCTTTGAAAGTTTCTAAACACATATGGTAGAGGGATACTACAAGCAAGTGCTATTTCTTTGTCTCTTTGTTTGTCATGTAATTAAAAAATAGCTCATTCTCCTTTAAAAGATTTCCCTTTTGTGTTATGCACAATCCTAGAATTAAAAACAAACAAACAAACAAAACGAGAGGTCAATGATGTAAGCTTTGCTCTGTGAAAAGAAGACTTACAGCATCTGCAAAAAGTATCGATTCATGTCAGCCTGCACAGTATACACTGGGTATAATGGGTCGAATGTTTTTGCAAGAATAAAATTGCTGCACGTCAAATGGTCATTTCTTCATTATACATTATATCAATTTGAAACAAACCAAAATGGCAAAGTTGTTAACATTTATATAAAATATTGACAATCAAAACTGATTGAGATTTGATGCTGGGATTTCATGTGTTAGAGGTGTGTTGAGCTGGTAAGTCTACTTTTCTCAAAATGTTTTCGAAAACGGTCCGCTGCCAGACACAGTTTTATACGTCTTTTCCTGGTGGTAAGGTGTCATCTAATAAATTATTCCAGTATGATGTCTGGCTGATGTCTAAACAGTTTCGGTATTATTGATAACCTCAGCATTGCTACAGACCCCGGTATCTTTGTCATGGTAATTTAGTCTTTTTGTATCGCAGTTTGACGGCGTTTTAACAGCTTAGGTCATATCACAGCGGCCACAGCACCTACGCATGTGTTTCCTTCCCTTCTCACACCGGCACTGACACAACTTCTTTCCAAGCTATTGACTACTTTGTCACATGCATCAGATATGAAAGGCTTAAATTCGCTGGATAAAAAAAGTTTGCCACAACCGGGATGGAACCCACAATGAACAGGTCACGTGTCCCACACGCTAACCATTGATCTACCAGGCCGGGTACTTTGTGGTACTTTGGCAAGATCTGAAACACTTATTTTTTCTGTCTTTTTACCAGATTCTTGGTATTGTTGTATTCGAATGAGTAAGTTCCGTTCATTTTTCATTCTGTGGGCCCTTGTAGATTTATATGAAGGAAAATTTATGTTGTCTATCTTCGTTTTAGATAGTTCTTGTCTGCAGTTCTTTTTATGCGTTCTAAAGCCAGCTAACCATAGTCAAAGATGGATTTAAATTCATAACAATTTCATACTTGCGTCGGAGCTTTATCTCCAATTCTGTATCAAATAATAAAATTCAATAAGGTGTTGTTCATATTGGTGCACGGTTTAACCGGAATATCTTGTCTAATTGTATATTGTATATATCCAAGATAAGACTTTGCGACAAGTTCAATCTTATCGTGATTCACATTATAGGTAAAAGTTTCCACCTGTGTGCACATCACCGATTAGGAAGGATTTAGAATATATCATAGGTCCAGAAAAGTGGTTGTGAAGAAAGAGCGCTGTTGTTCGTTTTCTTTTACTTGTTTGATGACAACGCCGTTTATGTAACAGTGCAGTCGGACATGATAGATGCATAAAGCCCCATTTTCATAGAAATGGCTTATCTGTATACAGCCGTCAGGAGAATTATAGTTACCTTTTGGCCATAGTTCGCTAACCATGAAGTTTCCAAGTTTCTTAAGTACAAAGCTTTGGCGCTTAAACAATAGTTGCTCCTTAAAACAGGACCAAACAGAATTTTTGGCTACAAATGGAATCACTTAACCACTGAGAAAATGCATAACTGTAATAATATATTTTTAAATTTTTTTTTTAAATATTTTTTTTCATTTATTTATTTTTTTATTTATTTATTTATTTTTATTTATTTATTTATTTATTTTTTTTTTTTTGTGGGGGAGGGGGTGATTAGTCTGTACTGTACTTTTTGTTATATACATGTAACAATAACTGCCACCATGCAGGATAAGTTGATTGCTGGGGTTGGCAGTGCCTTGAGGCAGAAACAGGCTCCCAACCTGTATATCTATTATCATACCAAACACGATCCAAATCCATGATATGGTTTCGTAAGCGTGAGTCTTTTAAAAGATTGCGTGTAAGTGTAATATATATGTGACCCGTCACGCGAAAAGGGACAATCTGGGAATTCACCAATTAGATGAAATCAGAACAATGGTTCCTTTTTGCGTAACGGGTCATATATGTTTGTCCTAGTTTTAACCTTCAGATGTGTGATGGATTTCGATGAAAGAGTTGTTTCTATCCTTATCTATCGATTTAACAAAAATTAATATCAACCAAATCTATTCCATAATTTAGAAAATGTGAGCTTTTTCAAAATAATTTAGGGTGGACCTGGACACCAACGGCGACGTCAATGCTTGGGACAGTGTAATACATAGAGGATATTTGTTTTTATTTGGTGAAAGATCGAAATTTATTTCATCGAGTGGACACCATCGGTAATATTTTCACGAGTGGCTACGATGGTGTCCACTCGATGAAATAAATTTCGATCTTTCACCGAAAAAAACAAATATTCTATTTATTTCATGTTTTTTACCCTTTCTGGGAGGAGCTTTATCAAAATTTAGTACAGTTCTTTTCCCTTATTCCCCCTGGCGTACCCCTCCCGCATAGCAACGTTACGTCAAGCGCGAGAAATGTAAGGTATATGACGTCATATTTCCTATCTGGTTGTTAGGCACGTGCAATTTACCTATGCAACAAGAACATGAAAATCTGTACTTTCACTGGTGGTACCAGTGTAAGATAGAAAAATATTTTCACTGCTATTTCTCGATATCCTACCGGAAATCATGAAATAAATGTAGCTCTTCCCGGTCCCTCGCCAGGTGAGCTAATAATGAGAGTTTATTCTTTGAAAAGTTTACATAGAAATCCAGATAAGAGGGAGTGATGGTATTCTGAAACCATCATTTCTCCTTAAAACCCTATGTTGTGGGTACTCATTCGAATCGATTCTTATGAGTACACACAACCTAGGGTTTTGTGGAGAATGATACATATTTTCAATTTCGAAATCAAAATCACGCCCTCTTTCTGGAGCTCTGATCATAGTTTCTTTACTTTCTCTCGCCATTTGCTTCTCAAGTGCTAAACTAGATCCACACACTCTAGTTAAGCAAACACAGTTAAGGTACCATCTTGTAAGCCAAATACGTATGTTGAGACGTTCCATGGTAACATGAAGTTTGCATCTCACGGGAACTAACACGCTGTATACATTTGCATAATGATCTTGACTTGATTGAAGGTTTGTATTCCACACAGACATTGTTCCATCGATCAATCATGCTAACATGATTTCCTGTTTAAGTCTTAATCATAACTTGTGGAAAGTTATGGAACTTTGTCAAATTATACTATAAAACTGAACTATAAGATCGACGATGGTGTATATGTGAAAAACATGTCCGTTTACATCACAAGTGTATGTTTTGGAACAGTTGTTGGTGAATTATATACAAAAGCGAAGGATAGGAATGAGTGAAAAATGTTAGATGCATTGTCTCGGATATGTAGAAACCCTCACTTTTGGTTTGAAATTTAAAGAACGGGTATTTGCACGAAGCAGTTTTGATTAACTCTTTTCTCCATAGATACTCATTTTGACGTATCAACAACAGACAGCTTTTGAAAAATATTGTAAGAAAAGGAGAAATTGCTCGTTATTTCCCGCAATGTTTTCTACTCATTCAAATATTTGTATCCTCATTTGTCCATATTTTTGACATCATAATCTTTATTTGCTGTTGAAATGGAAGTGACTCAAATTGGCATATCAGGTAAAGGGTAAAGCTAGGTCTAGGCTTGATGTTACAGGAGACTATCCCAAAGAGGATTGTTGTTGGGAAGCGGTATGCTGTTAACTTCTACAGACTGTGTTAGGCAGTGCAAGTTCCTTGTTTTCAATATGATGTTGATCAGAATTGTAGTTCACGTTTACAAAGGAAAATTACATGTGATGCATGCTTTTGTCAGTGTCTGTCAGTTTAATATTTTTATCAAGTTTCTGATGAGTGCTTTGTAGTTAAACACGATTCAGAGTTTAACCCTGAACCTGCTAAATGGAATTTTCCAGCTGATAGTATAAGTCCAAAGCTTCTTACTTTTTTTTTTTCTGGGGAAAAATATGGACCCGATGGCTAGTGTAAATCCAAAATTAGACTGCATGTTTTTGTGCAATCTGATCTTGATCTACTCTGTCCGCAAAAGGTGACTTAGTCGCGCTTAGAAGCCTTGGGGTTAACAAATGTGTGTTTTAGGCGCTTTCTTTCAGTTCATTGTTTGATCTTTTTACATTCCTTAAGTACAGCGAAGATGATTATTTGCTATTTTAGTGATGATTCTTATGCGTTCCTTACAGGACAGGTAATGACTAATGGTATCCCAAGGCATTAAGCACTTTATCTGAATTTCAAATAATTATGTAACATGACAACAAATATTGAAATCAAGTTTCGTTGGGCTTCTTTTTCCTGGTATTTCTCCAGACTTGCAGTAATTACTATTTGATTTCGAAAACCATTTTTTTCCTCATGTTTCAAGAGATTTAAGATCATTCCAAAGAACTTAACAGTATCGCTACAAATACTCTTGGAAAACCATGTATGCTGTCAGCATGATTATGATGTCGTCTGCAGGATAAAATTGAGCCATGTCGGTCACGTTACATTTATCCTAGTTCAGTTCTGATAGGTTATGACATAGTGTATCTCGTGCAAAAGATACTACCCTCTTGTGGTTGCCAGGTTTCGACTGATAGAAAGTGATATTTTAAATTCGGTACACCCTGCATTATTCAGCTGACGTTAGCAGATACAAATCAAAGATTCTTACCAAGTGATTGTTTCAGAACCTCACCTTGCATGTTGATGAGGTAGATTGTTTCAGAACTTCACCTTGCATGTTAATGAGGTAGACATAGACGGAAAAAATGAAAATTACCGTCAAAATACTCAGTATAGGTTCAAAACAATTTAGGTCACACAACACAAAATCGCATTAAGAGAGCGGTTGAATGAATTTAAGGCAATCTAAAGAAAACTATAGTTCTATACATTTTCTTTTCGATTTAGAAGGATATTTTACTCTATCTCCTCTATTTGCTCTTCGAACAGACTCCAATGTTCGTTTTATTAAAAAAAAAAAAAAAAAAAGAATCGTGCCTAGTATTAACCATTGATGCTCGCAAAGGGACCCTGGATTACATGTAATTAACCTTTAACCCGCCAAATAAACTAAATGAGTTTTTGAAGTAATAGAAAAATCCTAGCTGTTGCTATTTGAAGATATTTTTTGAGAAAAATATATACCAGTATATCAAAATCAGACAAGACGTTATGTTCCGTCTGATATTGATCGACACTGCCCGCAGAAAGGTGCTTGAATCGCGCTAAGCAGTCTAAGGATTAAAACAGGGTGTCCCAGAGAAAGATACAAATGGTTTTATTTGGTTGGGATCTGATCCTTGCAGTAGGCAGTTTTCATTTACAACCTTCCAACTCAAAATCTAATATTTTACAAAAATTTACTTTAAATGGCAGCATTGGTCCCGTGGAACAGTTCTAGGCAACGCACTCAAGATCCTTAATAAGGTAAATGTAAATCATGGGGAGCTCAGGAATAAGTTTGCTATCACTATGCTGAAAAATAACCTTTATTGAATAATTCTAACGGCGGTTTAACATATACCATTCAAACACATAAACAAACACACATCTTGTATAAATTTCTCTAAGCCTCTAGTTGACTAGGATATTGTGTTGATGTAATGAGATTGCGTGGCATCCTATTTGGCAAGTTTTATTTGATAGAGAATATAAATCAAGGCACTTTCATTGCAAAGTTATACACCATAGCTAATGTAACTGTCACTGGCTGTAAAACTCGGGAAGTATTCTTTTTTTATTTTGTCCCGAAGAAGGCTACCCTGTAATTCTTTGACGTGAAAAAATAGAAGTCATTATCTTTTTATAGTCCTCTAGCATACCCACTTTGAGAAAAAGCATTGTGATACACGGAGGAGTACGACTCCTATTTGATTAATGCTGTATTTTTAAAGCCGAAACAACTTCTACAGGTGCTCTAACGAGCCGTATCTAAATTTTAACATGACAAACAATTTAACTCTTTACCACATGACAAAATTTTAGACTGGTTCAAATTGAAAGCATTTGCAAACGACGAAATCAAAGTGACTGAAAAATTGAAATTTGATCTGGGAAGGGTAGAAAACACTGTGGGAAAAGGAGAAAATGCTGGTTACCAGGATTTTCTCCTTTTCCTAGTGTTTTCAAAAGGCTTCTTTCACAGGGGCGTCAAAAGTAGGGATTGTGAGGTAATGGGTTAAGGCGTTTTGGAAGAAATTTGATGTTACATGGTAGAAAGCATTAAGGGAATAGGAGAAAATTCTTGTTACCGGCATTTTCTACTTTTCCCATTAAGCTTTCAAAAATCGTGTGCTTCAAGTTTGAACTCTGAATTTCGTAGTTAAAACCAATTTGTCAAATCGTTGCTGTAAACTGTCGAATTGAATTCTTTTTAATTCAATCTGGAACTGACATTGAAATTAGATACTAGATGTATCGACAGATATTTCTACTTTATGTTTGTAGTCTACGGATGAGAAATGAAATCTAAACCAACTGAAAGCTTGAAGTATTGCAGATTTATAGCTAACTATTTACTTGGAATCTGTCGTATAACCAGATATTGGAGGAGATGTTTTCTGTGATATTCAAAGAGAAAAAAGGAGGAGAGACAATCAGATTAAACAAATCTTGATTTTCGTTGTCTCTTTGCCGACTTAATGGCTCCAAATTCAGATAAATATCGCCATCAGCTTCCTATGTTTTCTTTCTTACTGTTCATGGACAGGGGACGAGGTCGGGGGGGGGGGGGGGGGGTAATTCACAAATAAAAGGATGCTCATTTTAAGACGTCGGGAGGTTAATGAATAGAAAATAGGAAACAACTCTTGATCGAGAATAGATCTTAAGTCTTGATTTTCCGTATCTCTTTGCCGACTTAATGGCTCCGAAGACTTGACAAGCATCAACTATGTACTGTGTCTGGCATACCATTAGGAACGTTCTCCTTTCAGTGCCAGCAATCCTTATTCATCAACCATTCTTAACAACATCCTCATTAATATTTCTTGAGAATATACCAAAGACAGAAAATAATCATGTTGCCGTTGACACACTGTGATAAGGTCCTGAGAGCCAGCAGGGTCTGTGCTTTCCCTCACTCTCCCCCACAACCTGAAAGAATTTCCTTTACTATGGTTTTCTTAAGCCCAAAGATCTCCTGCGCACATTCCGAAAGTTTGCCTTCTGGCAAGTGGGGCTTTTGGAAGTTGTATATGAAAAAGTTCATTAGGCGCACCCGTAGTCCTAATCTCATAGGTGATCCTCATTTGACACTCTTTCTGCAAATGTTATACCTTTTGAAAGTCCTTAATGATCTCTGATAATGTCATAAGCTTATACTTATGTAGATATTTGTACATACATGTATATGCATTTACAATAAAATAAAAGAGGATTTTATTAAGCAAATCAAAGCATTATTTTCTACGTTTTTATTAGTCAAGCTTCAAAAATAAAATCATTATTTAAGAAAATACAGGAATATTTTTCAGATAAAGCACATTTCCTTGATCGTAAATGCCTTAAATGCATCTTAGAAGCAATCCAAAAGATTTCCTAAATTATTGTATATCAGTATGTCATATTCATGGATTAAACGGAAGCAGTTATAACTGTTCATTAATATACTTTGTTAATTTTTTGTAACTGTTGCAGAGCTTTCTATCACTGTCTGGTTCATCTCTTTTTCTAGATAAAAAAATCTAAAATTTATATGTAGCTCATTTTCATGGTCTTAAAAAATATTTTCCTTAAAGTACTTTATTGTAAATCAAAGCACTGAAGTTACTGATATTTTGTGTACTACCATTTATTTCTTGCATCTGAAAAACGGACAACAATGTTTAAACTATGTGTTGATCTTAATCACTAAGAAGACATTGCAACAAGTTCTTACACCTTATACTAATCTCTTTAGATTCTGCTTCCTGGAAACTACACCAGTACTAGCACCGAATACGTAGGCCAATGAAAAATCTCACTCCCAGGCATCGAACTCTGGACCTTATGGTTAGAAAGCTGACTCTCTTCCTCACAACCATGGATCCTAATTACTAAGCAGTCATTGAATATGCTATCTACAGTGCCTTCTCTTGTTATTTTATCAATCTAGTTCTCTCTAATAATGATATCAAAAAACTGAAATTTAAACTTGCCCTGACGAAGTAGTAAAGGTATGTCCTAAAGCCACATTCACTTTTTTAGTTAAATACAAGATACACTCATATGTACAAATTTATACCTTTCAGTGTCATAGGCAAAAATAAATAGCTTTGATGACAAAACAGATCAAGATCAGATCTGATCTTGGATCTAAATTTCTCATAAAAAATCAGATAAAAGTTTGGTATATATGATCAAGTTTCCATGTGTTTCCAGAAATCGGAATACTGGTTAGGATAGGAAAGGTCAGAATTACTCTATCAGCATACACTTTACTTATTGGTGGCTCAAGGTCTATGAGGACTGAGGAGTTATTTGTAAAACGAGTAACACGCCCGTACACCGAGTGCAGTCTAAGATCTTCCTTGGTTAGGGCGCCTAGATTTTCTGATTCACTAACCATCAAGCAACGTTTATCACTGGACAAGGTACTGCATCCCCTCAGCCTAGTCTGTGTAAAACCAAGGAAACACATGAATTCGTGAGCTGTCAGCATCATACGGCTAATATACGGTAGAAAACATTATCTATGTAAAAAAATAGATAAAAGTTTGTTATATTTGACCAAGTTTACATGTTTTTTCCAGAACTTGGAATACTGTTTTGGATAGGAAAGGTCAGAAATATTAATCAGCATTTCGTCGGTTTACTTCAAAAACCTCGTAACTACAGCTTGTTTCACGCTGTACTTACGAGGGTTTTTAAGTAAACCGGCGATATACTTTATTTTTATCAGTTTTGTCGATGTACTAAAGTTTTAAATGGTAGGTTTATTACTATTGTTTACGTTCACACACGTGAAAATATGTGCAAGCAAAACTGAACCAGAGTTTTAAAGCACTTGTTTTCTTTTTACCTCTTTTCACCTCTGCTACCTCTATGAAGTGGGTAGTCCAAATAATTACAGCATCCCAATGCTGGTTAATTCTGTTCTGTGTCTTTCAAAAAAGTGTTTTGGACGCTTTAGGTGAGAGCTTCTGTAGATGAATCCCCTTGAAACATCTGCAATATAGACATTTGACACGCTTCTCTATTGAGACAGCATACATAAAACCTAATGCCACAAATCATGTCACAGGTTGTCTTTTTTGTCATAGCAGACTACTTTCAAGCTGCACTAAACGCCTTGATGCTAGACTATCCGATTTGTCTATGTCATTCTGTGGTAAAGGAAGGAGGAGGGCATAGAAGAGGGAAGCTCCCCCCCTCCAAACCCACCGTATAGCGTTAATCTTTTCTAAATGCTGAAAAATATAAATCAACATTTAATTTTGCACTCTTATGCTTCAAAAGCCAATTAAAGTGGTTAATAGAAGTCCTACCTTACAGTTCCAGAGAGGAATGGGAAGGTGGTTAGGTAAGCCTACACTTCACTCACATCGTTAAACGTAGATCTTTTCTAAAGGCTGAAAAATAACAAATAGCATTTATTTTAGCTCTCTATTGCTTCGAAAGCCAATCAAAGTGGTTAATGAAAGTCCTATCTTACAGTCTCAGAGAGTAGACAGTGTTCACAAAATCCAATAAAGCTTGTCCCTAAAAAGCCGTTTCTGGAATTACGAGATAAAGCGACAGATTTATATACCTAACTTTATATCAAATAATCGAGGCATATTAGCGCTGTCTGCATTACACGTATCTTTTGTTGTTTTTGTAGACACTGGATCCCATTGTCAGACTGCAGTCTCATCTCGGACCTACATTGTCCGATATGCTGATAACCATCTGAGCAATGCTTTTTGAAATGGACCTGTGCCCCTTATGATTTAGCCTCTTCTTCTACAAATTGGAGTTTGTGGATCCACAATTATATCATGTGTTACTTGTATAGGGCATCACGAACATGCATTAGACCCGCATTTTTGCCAGAACATGGTTTGTATGTACTCTGGTTTTTAAAGCCTTGGAAACAGAGTTTCTTACACTTAACTGACTAAAATACAACCACTTCAATTATCATACATTGATAAATGTTAATATCAATTCTGCCAAATCTATGTTGTTGTTTTTTTATTGAGGTACATGTACAGGTATATTGTTGGTTTGGATGTTTTATTTGGGCCACAAATTCGGCGAGAGTGCTGGTGTGGTTCTCACGAATCTAGAGAGGAGAATCTAGAGAGATTAATGTAAGTTGTAAGAACTTGTTTCTCAATCGATATAAAATAGATATTTTCAAACTTAACTGAAGTAACAATAAAGGTCAAATGGTGACTAAGCCGGTGTTCAAATGCATTTGACTTTACGTCATACCGTTAAAAGGTATTGGAATTGTTATGAAGATGACAGTCTGCCATTGTACCGTGGGTCTACGTGTCACTCGCTGACAGAGAAATTAAATTCGTAACTTGATTAAACCTGCCGTGTAGTTGTGTCTTTTACATACGTTTTGCCTGTTTTTTTCCAGCTACTAATATAGGGCACGACCACAAGATACCAGACTCTCATCCTCACAATATTTTTCATACTTTTAGATAGTATGGTTTGAATTTAAATGCGTTATGATACCCACATTGATATTTTGGCCTACATGTATACTGGGCCTTCAAGTTGTTTTTAGTTTTGTCAATTCTATTTGATTGCTTTCGAGTTTTATTGGGCTTCTTTTTCCTGGTGAATCTGCAGACTTTGCAGTAATAACGTTTACCTGCAGATTGCCATTAAAAGGTAGATCAAGATCAAACTCTATGTATAAACAAGCAAATCTCAGTAATTATACGCTACGCAAAATACGAGGCAAAGTCACGCGTGACACGATAGGGGTGAATTTAGCAGCTTATTTGGTTAACATGCAAGACGGTTTCCTTAGGTAGTTATTCTGCTAGAAGCTATCTGACAGATAAATCCGTGGGCTGATATTTTATTGTAATTTCTATCCCCTTTCTCTCTGTGAACACATACTCCATGTTATCGGATTTTTAGGGGTTCTTTCTTTCCCCCCCCCCGTTCCTTCCGCTAGTTTTTCGAGTCGAAATTGTCTTTTCTTTTTAGAGCGCCGAAACAACAGACAAATAGTCTATTTCTGGAGCAAGCCGTATAGGATGCCGTTAAAAACTGGGACAGGGATCAGTGTACAATATTCGCGAGTGATAGTGTCTTAGTTGAGAGTTATTTTAAAGCTTATTCGTGGAGAGACATAGTTACAGATATGGTTGTTAGCACTGGTGTTATTTTGTGTTTAGTGGTGTTATATGGGACGTGTGAACGGCCGAATGAAGAGGGACTCAAAATACCGCTTGGTAAGTACATTATTACTTAATTAATCTGTCCCACTAGACAATAAGTGTATTTTAGACATGTTCAAATTCAGTGCATTTTAAATGACTAAATCTATGTGGCTCAACTGATTTAATTTGTTTTAGAAGGCTAGAAAACATTGTGGGGAAAGGAGAAAATCCTAGTTACTTGAATTTTCTCCTTTTCCCATATTTTTTTTTCTCAAAAGTCTGATTTCCCGAGGTGGGTAATGTTCATGATGGTGTTTTATAGGGTCAAGTCGGGACCTTCTGGTTACGAGGCCGGCGCTGTACCTCGGAACCACGGACAATCTGGGATATCATACTAACAACAAACAACAGCTCCTTATATCAGCACGTTCTAACTTGTATGAACACATTTATCTTGCCTTCATTTATGTGGATAACCAGCATTATATGGCATGCAACACGCAAATAGGGGCATTCGTACATTTGCGTAAGGTGTCGTCTAAGATCATCCTGCGCTCTTGGCACAGGCTAATCCCAAACGACCCTTTGCGGTTTTATGTAATTTTCTGTTTTGCACAAGTGTACTGTAACACAAATTCTGATGGAGTGGTAAAGCGCCGTCTCATATTAGCCTGCGCGAACTGCCCGGGCTGATTCATAGACGAAACTTTACGCAAATGTACGAATGCCCCTTTTCGCATGTCGCAAGCCATATACGGTCCTTAAGCACGACTCAAGGACCATTTGTGCAGAATTTATTATCAAGACCAGACTGCGCAGAACAGCACGATAAGGTCAAACGTTGTTTGGTGCAACTTTCTTGAAAAGTTAATAACGTTCTGTGCAGTCTGATCTTGATCTATATCGTCCACAAAAGTCTATGTTTTCGCCAATAGCGACGAAAAAGTTAGAGATGTCTTAATCTCTTTTTACCAAACTATGGGTATTTTCGTTCAAATAACGATTCCTCTTTCGATTCCATTGACAAATTTAGTTCAGACCTTCTTGTTGTAATCGGGAAGAATTATTCGAGCAATATAGAGAGCATGCTGTTCGTTCGAAGTATTGATCTAGTCAGATTATCGAAGAATCTGTCTGAACCTTTTTCTTTCTCAGTATAGACGTTTAGGTCGCTCCGTTTCACGTCTGTGGCAGATCAAAAACTTTCAGACTCGACAAAACTGAAAGGAATTGCATACGTCAATTACTAGTATTTTCAAGTACAGTTTACATTGTTTTTTGGCCTGCAACACGCGAAAAGGTGCATTGGGACATTTGCGTAAAGTTTCGTTTCGGATCAGTCTGCGCAGTCGGCGCAGGCTAATCCGAAACGATACTTTCCGTTTTTATGTAATTTTCTGTTTTGCGCTTGTCTACTATAGCACAAAATGTAATGCAGTCGTAAAGTGCCGTCTTGGATTAATCTGCGCGGACTGCGCAAGCTGATCCAAGATGACACTTTACGCAAATGTCCGAATGATCCTTTTCGCGTTTTGCAAGCCATATACCTATATAGTGTGATGGTTGACAAGATGCAGGATACCAGCATCTTCTCTTGTTCTTCAAAGGTCTTCTCCTTTATGCTAATAAAACACATAGGTCTATGTCGACTTTGTAGACGGGTTATTACGCAAGTGAATGATAGTTTATTTCAGAAAACGGGCTTTTGAATCGTTCAAATAGGTCAGATCTGTGGCTACGCTCTTTCCTAAATACATGTCTGTTGCAGCATTATCGTTCGAATTAACGTCTTTGTCGATATAAACCATAACATGATAGAGAAATCAAGCTATATGATGTTAAAATGCCAACGACTCTATATCGCACTTTAATCTGAATCTAGAAAGAAATTTAATCTCTGATTGGCTAAACCAAAGTAATTACTGACAAGGTAATTAAAATAACGTTCTTCGAATACTTCCAAATTTGGATTTTCATGACGTCGAACGTAAATCGTAGAAATCTAAAATCTATCAACTGCATCCATATTGATACAGTTTTCCACTCTATTTACTTGAATTGAAACAAAGTAAATCATGTCTCAAGGGCCCTGCATTGATCTAGTGGTCCGATAAGGGGGGCATCAGTCTAATTCGGTTTTCCGGTAATAGATGAAAAACTGATAATCTGTAACTTAACTCTTTACCAAACGATAAAACTACACTAGTTCAAATTGGCATGCTTTGCAGACCGCAAATTAAATGCTGCTTTGTCCATGAAAGAGTAGAACACCTTTGGGAGAGGACAGTATGAATGATATAAAAAATGTTTAAAAAACTTTTCGCCCAGGTTCTATAAAGTCTGGTAAATAGTTAACACTTTACAAAGTGCAGACGATATTTCCACATCTTGCAAACGACAATTTTAGGGACAAATAGAAATCTAGCACCATTATCCGTCAGCATAATGATATCTCGTGCATTCTGGCTTAAAGCTCTTATTTTATTATTAAGTCATATTTTACAAAGATAGCTTAGAATTCGCATTCGAAGTTTTGGGTTTTATTTTTTTGTCAATTAAACGTGTCTTGTTGAACTCGCTCTTTACTGCTTTTTAGCTTTTGTGGAATTTTGGTAACTGGAGCCAATATTACATACCCTGCCTGATGTTGAATATATTTCCATCGTCTATGGATAAATCTTAAACAATTATTTAGTCCATACTTTCAGTTGGTTTCATTCGTGAAAGACGTTTTGTGAAAAGCCTAACTGATGTCATAATAATTTCTAAATCTGGGACGCGTTTGATTCTTGAACTACGCCATCGGGTTAAAGATGATAAAACCTCGTGTATTTTTAGATTTACAAGTAATCATAAGATTTATTTAATGAAGGACATAGTTTTGACACCATTTGGCAAGGTCTTGTGCTGGGCAGATTATGTTATGCCCAAACCAATGGCATAGGCCAGGGTCCAAAGTCACCAGCCATTCCTAATTCCACTCTAAGTCTGAATCTAGATTTAGAAAGTAAAACAACCCCTGTTTGATCAAATTATATGAATAATAATTATATGAATTAGCCAATTAGATTTTGTATTCCTTTCAAATTCAGAGAATTCGTGAGAATAAGAAATTTTAAGAATGGTTGGGGATTACGGACCCAGGTGAAAACAGTAGACCTCGCATTCGAATTCTTGAATTGACACTGTGATGTAGCCTTTGATTCCATTTAAACCCACTTTCATATAATCCTAAACATTGTTAGGAAAAAAATCCTGACAAAGTTTGGTAGAAATCGGGTAAGCGATGAAAACTTTCGACTCTGACCAGAAAATATTTTCATTGGATTATTTTGACTTGGCGTCTAAGCTTTCCATTTTTCCGTTTTCATATTTTTTATTTTTGACCTCGATTGCAAACCAATGACCCAATTTGTCCTGTTTACCCTTTATACACCAGATATAAGTAACTTAACGACACGCAGTAGCAGTTGGGATGATCTCGTCAGAAAAATTCCTTCAACCCTTAACAAACAATCCCATGGTTTTACCCTTATCCTGCTAAATGAGTGAAATAAAAGTTTCGATCCGATTAAAATAAACAATACTGTTTTGTTTTTTTTTTTCAAACTTGCGTCTTTTGTAGGAATAAATATCTCCTTTTCGGACAGTGTAGATTCAAGTTCAGGCTGCACATTCTGTGCAGTCTGAACTTGATCTACACTGTCCGCAAAAGGTCAGTGAGCTTAGCAACACAGGGATTAACAATCCCGAGGAAAAACGCTTTGTCTATCATTACAGGCAAGCGTTGAAATGCCCAAAACCCCGTTTTCTCCTTTTGTCAGCAATGTTTTCTGCTCTCTCAAACATAATTCAATACTTTCGGTTTCGTTACTATTTGTCTGCTAATTGCGACTAACTGACCTTTAGTGGACAGTGTAGGTTGAGATCAGACTGCATGGAACTTGGATCTTCTCTGTTCGATAATGATGATAATAATAATGATAACAAAGAAAAATGTTTTGAAATAGAAACAATTGTTATTGTTTTTTGTTTTGTTTTTTTAGTAGTCTTGAAAGTTTGTTCTTAGCTATTTAGCAGGATAAAGGTTAAATAATGATACCTGATAAAGGGTTAATCCGTACTATACACTGAATCTAAAAATGAAGTGTGGCAGTCTCCAGATTGTAAAAAGATAAACAAAAGTAATCCCCGGAGATATTAAAGTCTCTTCCAGTAGATTAACAGCTTAGGAAATTATCCTTGTGTCGCTTTTCATCAATAGGACACATAATAACGCATCGATCGATATAACTTTCCCCGTCAAAGAGTTTGAAATTCCATTACTCAATTAGTTTACGTATCATAACCTAGATCTGAGTTGCGATAGAAGTGAAACTCTCAAAAAATCTTGAAAAAGACTACATTTTCTGGCCCTGATTGTTTGCCGACTTTTGATAAAACATTCACTTTGAGTCAAAGATTTCTCCCCAAAAACATACTGGTCGATAGCCCGTCTACAAACACTCTCATGTTACAGGGTGACTGATTGAATCTGTTAGTCTTTGTGACCTTAACGACTTCTTTGAGGAGATGCCGACGAAAACTAGCTAACACATTTACATCCGTGTCATGTGTCATTTTTATGTGATCAAGGATTAGAGAACAATAATTTTGAGGTACAAGAACACGAAAAGTGTTGAAAATGAATCAGCTTGCTTTTATGTCTCTGTTACTCGTTTCTTCGCCTTAAGCGATCCATTTCAATCATAAAGCCCTTTTCTGCTGACGGCTCCGCATATACATATACTGTATACTCGCTTTAAATGTCAAATATCTACTGTCAAGATATTAAAGATGACGTCGGAAACCAAATCTTTCTTATGTCAATAGTTACTTGGATAATGCTAGTCACATAAAACTCGACGGTGCCGATATGTAGGCGGTTCCCCATTTTATTTTGCCGATCGGTTAGGGGGGATCTACATGTATTTGTCTAGCGGTCACATAAAAGGGACGCCCCGGCAGCGGCTATTTCCTTTGAATGGCAATTATGCAACACTTGTATGACCGAACAATTGGTGTTCAAACGTTGATATGCCGCTTATACGCCGGCGTGCTGTTGCCGGCGCCCAGCCGATTGTTGCAGGCACCTGGCCGATTAAAGAAACGCCAGCGTAGCATCAAAAGTAGTCGGTGATTCTACACCGAGCTCAAGCCCCCCCCCCCCCCCCCCCCCCCCCCCGCTCATCCCCAAGTCTATAAAAATGGGGCAGACTTTTGGATATTTTTACAGAGTTTGGAAGTAGATAGATTAAGGCACCAAAGACGACCGTTCCTAGCTTGCCGCCGCAAGCGCTGCTATCAGGATCTGGTCTTGTTGAAGTCAGGCATACCGTGCCCTTAGGAATGCCTACCTTTCTAATGGCATGATGACTTAACTGCACTAGAATGCAGTCGGACAACTTTTAAGATATTACCATGGCTACCAGTATATATACTGCCGATGTCGGAATTAGTTGTCGGCTATTCAACGATAAGTCGTGAAGTAATCAGCGAGTAATATGCGAGAGAATGATTAGTCGATGGGAACACGCCGGTATGCATGCCATCGGCCGGGACCTCGCCGAGCGCCTGCATTACATTGATAGAGGCCCGGCGAGATGTCAACGACAAATATCCGATAATTGACAACGGAGAAAAAGTCGGAAAAAGGTCAGAAACGTCGGCGGTGTGTTAAAAGTCGGCTGCAGTCCGTCAGATAGTCGGCAGTGCCCCGGTAGATTGCCGGCGATTAGTCATCGAGGCTTTACCGACTTCTCCAAAACCCAAAAGTTCCGCCGATTGATCGGCAGCTTTTAACTTGGAGGTAAATATGGCCGACACCTCGTCGATCATTAAAAAAAAGCTGTTTTTGTCGGCCGAGGCGCCGATCAATCGACGACGTATCTCCGATTAATCTCCGAAATTATCCCGATACTACAAGAAATCCGTCGGTACCCAATTACCGGCGCATTGGAGTGGTTATGTGACTGTAGCTTAAGATATAGATCCCCCCAACAACCACGGACGTCTGTCAGTCGCTACTACTACCGATCGGCAAAATGAAATAGGGAACCGCCGACATGTCGGTGCCGCCGATTTTTTTATATGACTTTAGCATAAAATCTCCCGATCAATCGGCGGAACTTTTGGGTTTTGGAGAAGTTGGTAAAGCCTCGGTGACTAATCGCAGGCGATCGACCGTGGCACTGCAGACTATCTGACGGACCACGGCCGACGTCAACACATCACCGACGTTTCTGACCTTTTTCCGACTTTTTCTCCGTTGTCAATTATCGGATATTTGTCGTTGACATCTCGCCGGGCCTCTATCAATGTAATGCAGGCGCCCGGCGAGGTCCCGGCCGATGGCATGCATACCGGCGTGTTCCCATCCACTAATCATTCTCTCGCATATTACTTGCTGATTACTTCACGACTTATCGTTGAATAGCCGACAACTAATTCCGACATCAGCAGTACTCGTAGCCATGGTAATATCTTAAAAGTTGCCCGACTGCATTCTAGTGTGGAATTCATCATGCCATTATGTGACAGAAGAAGGAGAAGGCTGGCGGTCCTGAGGGCACAGTACGCCCTTCTTCAAGAACACTTGATCCTGATAGCAGCGCTTGCGGCGGCAATGAAGGAAAGATTCGTTATGGGTGCTATAATCTATGTACTTCCTAACTCTGTGAAAATATCCAGAAGTCTGCCCCATTTTTATTGACTTTGGGCGGGGCTAGAGGAACATGTGATCGGCAGTAGCCTGGCCGTAGCTTGGTGTACAATCGCCGACTACTTTAATGCTACACTGACTGTTCTTTGATCGGCCAGGCGCCTGTAACAATTGGCCGGGTGCCGGTATAATGTAGAGAAATGACCCTCCCCAACAAAATGACCCATGGGTCATTTCACTACGTAGACAAATGACCCATGGGTCAGTTCGCTACGTAAAACAATGACCTATGGGCCATTTCTTTACTTAGAGGAATTACCTTGGTCATCATTTTACGCAGAGAAATGATCCCAGGGGGTCATTTTTTTACGTAGAATATTGATTCGGATCATTTCTCTACGTAGTGAAATGACTTCTGGGTTCATTTCTCTACGAAGAATGACCCGAGTCATTTTGTAGGGGAGGGTCATTTCTCTACATTACACCGGCATGAGTACCCCGACGTATCAGCAGCATATAGACGTTAGATCACCGTATGTTCTTTGATACGAGTGCTCCACAATCGCCATTCAAAGGAAATAGCCGCCTCCGAGGCGTCCCTTTTATGTGACGGCTAGCCAAATAGATCACCCCCCCCCCAAACAACGACCGACGTGAGTAAGTCGCTATTTACTACCGATCGATTAAAATGAAATGGGGAACCGCCGACAATTTAGCATTAAGGAATGCAAGTTCATTCTATCATTATATCGCTTGCCACACGCGAAAAAGGGCATTTGGACATCAGACCTGCGTTAATCAGAAAATTACAAGATACCAGTATCGGGTATCATTTTGGGTAACCTTGCGCGGACTGCAAAGGCTGATCCGAGATGACACTTTACGCAAAAGTATGAAAGCACCTTTTCGCATGTTGCAATCCATATAATGAGAATGAAAAAAACAGGAAACTAATGTTTCATCCAAAACATCTAGACATCGTCAGCCTATCATTTCCTCTGATATTCTACCGTTTGTACATCAAACTTCCGTCTAGACATAAATTGGCCATTAAGTCTTTACCACAAATACAGTCTTCAGACATGCATGGACATTTGACTAAGGCAAAACGACCCTCTTAAAAATTAATGACAGTACTAGGGATAAAACACAAGCAAACGTAGCAACTTTTATCTTTTCGAAATATTTATAAACTTGTGGACCGAAGTGACATGAGAGGACAATCATTTCAGAACCAACATAAGTATGGTAGTGGACCTCTAATAGAAAACAGCTATCTCTACAATAACATTTTCCTACAAAATTGGCTATGATTCAAAAAGAGTGTTATTGTACTGCTTTAACCAAGCCCACTTTTTCCATTTTGTCTATTCTAGAATTATCATTAATAAATCTAAAACCACTATATTTTCATTACAAAGAGAGATAGAAATTACCTCCCCCCCCCCCTTTTCTGAAAACTAACAAAAGTATCAACAAATAATTTCAAGACAGGAATAACGACATGTTTGGTTCGTTACAAATGTGCAAAAGTATTATACCTGTATAAATCCGTATTTATCAACCATCAAGAAAACCTTATGCTTTGTAGCCCTAGAGGTGTCAGGGGTCTACTACCTTAACCCTTTCCCAAACAATCCCTGGTTTTTACGGGTCAGGAATAGAAGCTTTTTGAAAACATTGTGGGAAAAGGAGAAAATGCTGGTAACCAGCATTTTCTCCTTTTCCCACAATGTTTTCTACCCTATCATTATAGAAAAATTATCTTTTAAGCAACTGTTAAATTGTCATCTGCAGAATGTTTTGAGTTTGGTGTTGTCCAAAATTTACCGTTTGGGAAAGGGTTAAGTAGTCTTCTTTCGATGGCTGACGATACAATCGACTGGAATTAGGTAATATCTTTCACCTTATAGGCTTGAGTAATTAAAGCCGGTGTAATGCAGAGAAATGGCCTTCCCCTACAAAATGACCCATGGGTCATTTCTCTACGTAGAGGAATGACCCATGCGTCTTTTCTGAATGTAGAGGAGGTTATTATTCTACGTAGAGAAAATATCCCAGAAGTTAATTTCTCTTTGTAGAATAATGCCTCGGTTCATTATTCGTCCAGAGGGTCATTTCTCTACGTAGAATAATGACCAGGGTCATTTTGTAGGGGAGGGTCATTTCTCTGCATTACACCGGCGCTATATACCCTATATCAAACAGCTAGTTATGTGCAGCTTTATACGTCAGTGCCATTCGCAAGAGCCCCTGCATTCGCTATTAGCACTGAAAGGGTTAAAGGCAATATAAGACGCATGGTGCGTAAGTAACTGCCACAAAATATTTCATGGTGTTCGTTAAGTCTATCGAATAATTGTCATGCTGATTCGGAGGCAAATTTAGAATTCTACCCTTCTCTCTTCGCTCATTATGTCTGTCTTCTACTTTATTGTTATAGTTGTTGAAATATCGTAAAATTATATGTATTTATATTTTTTTTCAAATGAAAATGCACGATTGCATGCATATGCATGCTGACCTTGGTCTGCCCTCATGTTGTTAGAGTCAATAATTGACTGACTGAGGTAGATCAAGGTAGGGTTGTTTATTTCCCGAAATGACAAGTCTTGAAACGAGCTATAAATATATACTGCTTCAAGTCTCTTTGATCAGGACTAGCTCTTGACATTCTGATGCAAGTCCTTAAGTTAGGCGTTAAAATATCTGATAGTGGTCAAGGGTGGCAGGGAGAAAGAAGTTTTGGGACAAGTCATTCAATATTCATGCTCGCGGAATTTCTGCGTTAAGAATTTAATAATTACATCTACAATAAAGATAGTATTGTAGCGAAGACGTCTCGTGAAGATTTTGGCAATTCTCAGCCGGAGCTGAGTATCTGTTATTGATCCAAATAGGTTGAATCCAGTTTCAGTTATAATGCAGCATTAAGAGAACTTGACTTAATTAATTACTCTTTGAAGTAGGACATCGAAAATTGTGTCATCTGTCGAAAATCCTTCTGAGCAATAGCTAAATTAGAAACTTGATACTTTGTTCACGTTGAGAAAAGCCACGACATACTCTATGTTACAAATAGGGTCTTATGCCATGAATCATAAAAGGGCCAACTAGATGCCAAAAGTAAACATCTCGAAGATCAAATTGGAGTTATTTCATAATATTAAAAGGCTTGCAATACCCAAAGATGTGCATTCGGACATTTGCGTGAAGTGTCGTCCCGGCTCAGCCTGTGCAGTCCGCGAAGTTTAATCCGAGACGGCACTTTACGTCAACTTTAGATTTTGTCCTACAGTAAACTTGCCTGAAACAGAAAATCATACACGATCGGAAAAGGGTCGTCTCGGATCAGACTGCACCGACTACGCACGCTGATCGGAGGCGACATTTTACTCTAATGTCCGAATGTTCCTTTTCGCGTGTTGCATACGATTTAAAAGTTTCAATATTAATTTGAATCTGACAACGTGTTGAACAGTACTTTCTTTAACAGTTCCATTCGCTGACAGAAAAATGAATCTTAACACTAGAATTAAAGTTGCCGTGTATTGCGTAAACTTTTATTTGCCAATAAAATTGAAAAACCCTGGTCGAAACCATATGGCGCGCTAGTTCTAGGAAATTTCTGCGATAATAATTCTCCTTTGGAGTTTTTAGATGTCTCTTTACCCATTACTGTGCGGAACAGAGCTGAGACGTCGAACTTTCTCAAATGCAGTTTAATTCAATTTGAATTAAAGAAACCCCAGGTGAGCACTGATGCTTCTCTTGGAAACGCTTCCAGGAGCTTTAAGGTATTTTAATCAATTAAGTTTGTCCGTAGGGTCCAAAGACGATTTATTCAGTTTGAAGGAGTCAGGTCGCTAAATTTATTTTCATCCCTTAACTTGCGTAACTTGCAGAAGTGATATAAACCTTTCAAGCCACAATTGAAGTATTTCATGAAAAGATTTTCAAGGGTTTGACGATAAACTTGTACATCTTAGGTGGTGCGTTTCGTTTGACTGAGTAATAAAATTAGAAACTTGCAACTTACAACTTACTTGAAACATGTACAGCAATTACGGCTTATAACTATTCAAAATATCTATTCATCTCGATTTGTCGGTCATGTGTTATGATATATCTGAACAGACAGGTTCAAAACTTTGACTTCATTATTTCCCAAAACACTTAAAAAGAAAGGAATGTTGACGAAAACAAAGTAAATGTTTCATACTAGTATAGGAAATTCGTAATTGAATAATGTCGATTGCTCTATACAATTTTGTACAGATTGACATGAGAAACACATTGAAAAGGAAAGTAGACAATGATAGCCATGCTTATTTTGCAGATAAAGGCTAAAACAAGGTCAAGTGCTGTAATTTGAATAAGCCTGGTTCAAAAAAATGTGTTTTTAGACTAGCCAAGCTAGTCTACAGGTATCCAGATTGAGCCAGACTCAACGTAAACAAAATAAAAACCCACAGTTGCCGAATACTGCCACACATAAATTAATTATTTCTATTAGTAATTTTAAATCTATTATATATGAAGATTTTGGAAAAAAAACAAAAAACATAAAATCGCTACCATCACAATTTGAACATGTCGACTGAAAAAAGTAATACACTGAAAAACACACATACATGTATTCCTACAATACAGTAACATTACCAATGAATCCAAAAATAGATATACCAATGTAACTGGTAGCAAGTCCCAGCAACCTTGACAGACCTGGGAACCCTGGTCATATTTTCAGTAATTCATTATTTAGATCATTGTGTAGGGAAGATGCCTCGTGTAAACATAGCGGGAAAAGGAGAAAATATTGGCATCCAACATTTCCTCCTTTTCCAAAATTGCTTTCTGCCCTTTTAGCATCACTTTTCATCGATTGAGCCATAATTTACCTTTATAATCTGGAACAGCTTTGAGTTTGGAAGAGTAATGTTTTTTTTTCGTTTTGTTAAGATTTTAACAGTTTACTACACAATTATCTTGTGCTGTTGATTAACTTTATAATCCATTATGCTTAACCCTTAATCTGCTAAAAAGAAACTTTCAAGCTGATAGCAAAAACCTGAATAGTGCTATTTCAATGTTATATTTCAGAGAAAAAAATACCCTTGTTGGATAGTGTGAATCCAAGATCAGACTGCAGTCTGTGCAGTCTGATCTTAATATACACTGTCTATCTGTTCGCTCGTCCGTCCGGATAAAATCCTTTTTGAAAATTGATGAAACATTGATATGCCACTGATATAGTCATTTTTTTAATTTGATGTTGTGTCATGTAAAAAGGGGACTTGATGTGTTTATTCTTTTTGAACCAATATCTCTTTAACTAGAACAGGACAAAACTTTATGAACCTTCATAATTATATTGTCAAAAGCCACAAACAAGCACTATTTGTTTTCATTTATTGAAAGGCCATTTTATGAAAAAAGCGGTCTTAACGTATTTTTATGGACTAATAATAAAAATGTCACATGTGCATGCAAAACCCGGAACCTCTGGTATATTTCTATTAAAAAAGCTTTTTAGGGGATATCATGTCAACGAAATAACTTGTTTTCTACTAAATACTTAAAAAGCATTTATAGTTTTGCTTATTTTGCCAAATTATTCGTTAAGAGCTTTGGGTAAAATCAATTGATTGTACTGGATTCGGACAGAACTTAATAACCGGAATGAGCCGGCGGATCTGCATTTGACTCAAACCTGAATTTTAGAAGTTTTCATCAATGTTGTATAAACCGACCATATTTTATCTTTACTATAGCCACTTTTTTCAAATTCTCTAGTCTGTCAGTACTTCCAGTACTTTGATTTTTTTCTTTCGTATCTTTGGTAGATGCATCGTTATTGGCAGTATGAGTCTTTTATCCCTATATTAAACAACAATAATCATAACTATACTTCACAGATTCACCAATTAACGTGTAAAAATCAGTTTTTCCATGAAGACTCAACCTGTTCAACTGACGTCATTAAAAAAAATGGTTTAGTTTTTAAATTAGTCCTTCCAGTAATATACCACGTGATTTAACGATTTCTCTTCCTAAAGAATAAATATGCAATTTCTATGTAAAACTTGCATTTGGATTAACTAATTCTCTTTTGATAATATTCTGGAGTAGACCTAACTCTTTGAGGATACTGTCGTCAAACATTGCGGTTTTCATTCTGAATAAAATATAAGTTGTATTGCAATAATATCTGTTAGTTTCTGCTTTGAATTAAACGACTTTGAGCCATGTTATAAAATAACGTACAGGTAACTTCATTGAATAAAGGTATTGTATTTACATTTGAATGCAGACGATCTACATTTATTAAATCGCCTGTATACGCTTTCACGTCAGGAGAGTGTTTTTGAATTCACCTGATATTTGCTGGAGAAAATACCCCAGCACAACAGTTCAAAGGCTGAAAAAAGGAACGAAGTATTGGTATAAATAGTCGTCAATGCAAGGCTTACATATAAGGCGCGAACAGAGATCTCTGCGTTAAATTTGGTGGTACCTTGCGCTCATCCATCAGCTGTCGTATAACAGGAAAACCATTCCTGTTTAATGACATACACATAAGTACATGTAGATATCTGTTACAAGCCAATAGACTACTTTACAAAATCAAAGCAAGATCCATAAACCACCTGAACTTGTACATGAGAAAAATATCTTTGAAAAGCATATATTAGTTGTTTCTTTGCTGCTATTCTGTAGTTTAAGTTTTTCCTTGTGATGATCGAAAAAAGCCAGACGACGAGACTTTTTGATATTTTATATCAATAGACTTTTTTTTTCCATAATTGATTGGATGCCTTGCTGGCGTCAAAGGTCAAGCAATATCTTAATATTTTACTTGTTTTGGGTTAAGCGAATGTCATCTATGATTGATCTAGTTGATTCACTTCCTAGTGATTGCGATCAATGATTTTATTTAAGCAGATTCCTCTGCCCTTGTAGCTTACTGTAGTAGAAAATCGTCAATCAGCCAATGGCCGTCTGTAGTGTTTATGTAGAGAATACATAAATCAGTTATATTCCGAATTCCCCAACCATTGTTTATTGTATTCTTAGCTTTATACAAGATTTAGAATGAAACCCAATTTCTGATTGGCCAAACATTTGGATAAACCCAATAGAACTTTTTTTAATTCAAATTAGACTAGTCTTGACAATAAGACTTTGAATGTTCAAATAATGGATGGCGATTAACGGACCCTTGCTCACAGAAAACAGTCCGATATTGACTAAAGGATGGATGAAATAAAAAATGCAAAAATGAAATACCGAAGGATGGAGTCAGCTTTGGTACCTCTAAATGACTGATATGGACCAGAAAAATCACAGATATCAAAGTTTAGCAACATTTCAACAAAACCTGGTGCTAAGGTATCAACGCTTCTTATTCGAGCTAGAAAAAAGTTAGAGTCGGGAATAACGTTAAATACCATTAAATACCAAGTGTTATTCAATCGGATTGTTTTTCTAGAAAATTAAAATATCAACGTTGTACAGAATGGCTGGTTTATAAATACATATCCATCTTTATGCCGTTTCTTGGTGATTCCATTTTCATCTCGATGTTATAAAAGATAAACGTAAAAAGTAAGGGTGATACAAAACGTAATCACTATTATCCTGACAACGCAGATATTTGATTATAAGTTCGCACAGCTCAAAGACAATTTCACTACTGTTTTGAACTGAGGCTTAAGTGTCTTGTTTCTCGAAAGAAGATAAATCTAATTTTCTGTATAATGACCTGATACAAAGGAAGTTCAGTTGGTCCTCGATAGTTAACGAGCCAAAATGTTCCTTGTTACAAATAAAAGCTAATACGTTAACATTAACGTCTTTAACTCTGAAAATCAATTTTCCTTTGTTGTGATTCCTTGAGGGTATTAATCCTTAGAACAAGAAAAAAGCACCAAGTACATTTCCAGTCAATAAAAATGGCCAATTGCCTGTACTTTTTCGCCGATAAATGTCAGGATTACTCACAAAATACGCGTTTCGGATAGTGCAGAGCCCAGTGTAGCCCTTGTTTGGCTGTACTTTAACTACACTTTCTACAAATACAAATATGGTTATGCTTAGTTCTCTAAGGGTGTGTTTGAAGTGGGAGAAAGTAAAAGAATTGCCATTTAGAGTTTAGGTCAACTGTAGGTCCTGCAGAAGAATATTCTACTTTCATTCTTGCGTTCAAACAAAACAAAAATATGTAAATTGTTTAAAGCTATTGATCCTAAACATGATTCAATGACCATTTACGGAGAGGATAGATCAAGATCAGATTGTAACATATGATCTGGCATCTACACTGTCCTACGGGGAGATATTTTACCCAATTGATACGTTTAAAATAGCAACAATTGGCGTCATAGGTATAGGTTTTAGCGAAAAGGAGGCATCTTAACTGAAGTCGGATTTACATAAGAGCCCTGTTGCATTAATTAGTCATTTTCTAAAGACACGCTACAGCCGCGAAGTTTATTTCAAACCTTTTTTCACAAACGTATTTTCACTAGATTTTTTGATAAAATCTAACGTATGGCTCGACAGTGAATCTACTACTAACTTTGATAATTAACCTTATCCTTCTCAATTAATGAAATGAAACTTTCCATCTGATGGTAAAATACCAAAATTTTGAATTCCAAAAGGTATTTTGGGGAGAAAGATATCTCTTCACGTTTTGTGCAGTCTGATCTTGAATCTTTACTGGCCGCAAAATGTGCATGAGTCGCACTTAGCAGCCTAAGGATTAAGAAGTTTTCCATATATGGAAAAATGACGATTCTCCAAACCAAGTAACTTGTGTTTTAAAATTAATGTGTCCTTTACAGATTCCTGTACTGAGAGATACATTGTTGTTGTACAATTCTATAACAAAGTAGCAGCTGCTGTTGTCAGCAAAGGAAATTTATAAAAGTTCTCCCTCGGGGCATTGATTCTTCCTATATCCTTCATCAAACAGTTTTGTTTCTTTACATTTGCTATCATGACGCTGACTTCACGTGTGAGTAATATCTCAGCTTGTTAAATTCCATCCCAACAGGGTGCGAGATTTTTTATCCAAAAATAAAAAAAGTAATAAGTTAATCAATAAGAACAATCATTCCAGGTATGAAAAATCGTTTCCTATCATATCGAAGATTTTGAAAAAAAGAAAAACGGCATAATGGGCAATTAACACTTGCAAAAGCAACTGCTAGCTGTTCTTTTTTCGGAAATCATTAAGCATAGGTGAAAAATAAATACTCAGTAGCTGAAAATAATTTTACAATTGTTTGAATAGCCTTCTTATGGAACACATTCTAATAAAAGAAAAGCGAGTTAAAAAACTGAAACAACCAGATTGGTTTAATGATGAAATTAAAAATGCGATATATACAAGGGATCGGTTTAAACGTGGTTGCAACTGGAGCATGTATAAAATTTGGCGAAATAAAGTAACTTCATTGATCAAAAAAAGCAAGCGAAATTTTTTCAACAAGGCCGTGGAGAACCGATCCGACCAAAAAATCTTATGGGAAAACTTGAAAACAATTACTAATAATGATGCCCCTGTTCAACAAATACCTTCAAATTTGTGCATAAATGACACATTGGTGGAGGGAACTGAGTCAGTCATCAACGAGCTTAATAAACATTTTGCTAATATTTCTAATATTATAGAGAGAAGACCATTTGACAATGCTAATTTCAAAAGGTTAGAATCTCATCTTAATGAAAAACTATCAGGTAAACATTTCGATATTTAATTCGTATCAGCATTTGAAGTCAAACAGATTATTGAAAATTTAGATTCCAAAAAATCATCAGGTTGTGACAACATCGGTGCAAATATATTAAAACTATGCAAAGACTTTATATCAGCACCAATATCGTGTATTTTAAACAATTGTATTTCAAATGGCATTTTTCCTACAGATTTTAAAAAGGCAAATGTCACCCCTATTTTTAAAGGGGGTGATAAAAGTGATCCGAATAATTATAGACCGATTTCCATCTTACCAACTATGTCAAAAATATTTGAAAAATATGTAGCCAACCAACTAAAAAATTTCTTAGAGAAAACAGGTGTATTATATTCTCACCAATCTGGCTTTAGAGAAAAACACTCTTGCCAAACAGCCCTGGTCCACTTGATAGATACGTGGTTAACAGATATTGATAAAGGAAATGTTATTGGATCTGTATTTCTTGACTTTAGAAAAGCATTCGATCTCGTTGATCATGAAATACTTTTACATAAGTTAAAAATGTATCACTTCTCGGATAATTCATGTAAGCTATTTGGGTCATATTTAAAAGACAGATTCCAAATGGTAAAATACGGAACAATGGTGTCTGGCATGAAGCCAGTTTTATCTGGGGTTCCCCAGGGTTCTATTCTTGGTCCAATCCTATTTTTAATCTATGTCAATGACTTGCCCTTGAATCTTTCTTCGAGACTTGACATGTATGCTGATGACGCGACTCTCCATAAATCTAGTTCTTGTATCAGACAAATTAATACAACATTACAAAATGATCTACTAAAAGTGCAGAAGTGGTGCGTAAATAATAACATGGTTTTAAATCCAAATAAGACTACTTGTATGTTAATAGGAACTAAAAATAGACTCAAGAAGACTCAAAATCTTGATCTGAAGACGTTTGACAGTAGTATAGAAAACGTGCGTACACAAAACCTGTTAGGGGTATATATTGACAGTACACTGTCCTGGAAAATTCATGTAGATAAGACCTGTGCAAAATTATCAACCAAATTACATTTGCTCAAACGAATAAAGTGTTTTTTGACACCAGAAATGCAGCAGATTTTTTTATAATTCATACATAACCCCGTATTTTGATTATGGCTGTGTAACATGGAGTCAGTGCAATTCTACATGTATAAGCCGAATAACTAAACTTCAAAAACGAGCTGCAAGAATAATTCTCAATAAACCCATCAGGTCGTGTACCAAAGAAAATTTCGTCTCTTTAAAATGGCTAACATTTAAAACACGTTGTATGTATTTCACTATTTTAATGGTTTATAAAACAATCAATGGATTAACCCCTCCTTACATGTCAAATCTTTTTAATTTATGCAGGAACCAATTCTATACACTTAGATCAGAAACGAATAATGAAATTGCACACAACTATAATTCCAAAACCGAGTATATTAAAAAATCATTTTCTGTTTGCGGTATGAAATATTGGAATTCCATTCCGTTTAATATAAGATCCATTTCGAATATAACTAGTTTCAAAAGAAATCTTAAAAGTTATTTAATGACTGTGAATGACTTTTCTTGATTTTGCTACAGATTGATTATTCAAATAATCGTTTTCTAAGTTTATAATCAATATGTATGTCCGATTTCTGAGCGCGCGCAAGAGAGAGAGAGAGTGCGTGTGTCCGTGCGAGAATGATCATAGAATAGTGTGTGTGTGTGCGAGCGCGAGTATTTTTAAAGAAGGATTCTGTATGATTCTGTGTTTTACCGAAGGCCTTATTGTAAATAAGTAATTCATCGTGCTATTGTTTTCATGTATGATGTTTTCTTAATAAGCTACCTTCGTAAAATAAAGTTATTATTATTATTATTATTATTATAAAAGAAATGAGTCAGGAACTCCAGAGCAGTCATAGGTTTGTATCAATTTACAGGAATAATTTTTTACATGACCATCTTTACTGGTTTTAATTGATGTAATCTTAAGAAAAACGACTCAATTGCCATTACATCTACAAGCAAACATTGTGAAGATGAAGTGCTGTGTGTTTAAAGCAGTCAATCCTATTGACTTCAATAAATATAGAACTTCTTATCTCTTCCAGACAAGTTATATCGTAATGGAATTTAAAGATTTATGAATTTCTATAGCGTATTTTTATGTCATTTGTCATTTCAGCATATTGAGATTCATTCATTCGTTTCTAGAAAACTGTATGTTAAGGCTAAACCTGCTGAATAGTACCAATAATCCAAATGTTACTCTTTTTCCAAGTGAATTGTTGGAAATACCTGTTATCAGACATTGTAGATCTAAGATCTGACTGCACGTCGTTCGCAAAATGTCCTTGTCTCAGAGCTTAGCGGCCTAAGGGTTAAGCTATTTTGGAATGCACATGCGCGAAAAACAAAAGCATTTCATGATGCTTAATTATCATTTGGTGGTAAAGCCATTATCACACAGCCTCAAGTCTTTAAGGACCCTGAGGAGTAAGCCTTTTGAAAACAATGTGGATAAAGGAGAAAATGCTTGTTGCCAGCAATTTCTCCTTTATTAACAGTGTTTTATTTTCTATGACTTTTTTCGGATTACATTAAATATGTCTTCTGCAAATGCTTTCCATTTTGATCAAGGCTAAGATTTTGTTGTTTGGTAAAGAGTTTACTTAAAGCCGTGAACTTGCACATCTCTCTCAGTTTCCGTTAGGCCATAACTCAACGCAGAGGTTTTCCGTACTCCCACAGATGTTCATAATTCAATTAGAGATTTTACTCGAACATCATCAACTAGTTTTCCGAATTCTTTACATCACACTTCACAGAACGCATTATACCTACGACAGTGAGCGGAATAGGGGATAAAACAGCTGAAAAATAATATGCCCTTTTTTTTTAACCGTATCAGGCCTCATTCGACTGACATATTTTTTTATTTTCACACACAACCAGTTGATTATCCGACTTTTTATATTCCTTATATACCCTTTTTTGTTCTTATAATAATCAAGAATTATAAGATATGAAAAAAAACAGGAAAAAAATAGTTCCGGCAAAGATTCTAAAACTGTATCGTCAGTAGTGAAGGTAATATACTTATCATCACCAGTGGTGTTTATTCACTGTGAAATCCCAGTAATTCAATGATAAGAAATAAAATATCTAACTCGACCGACGTTTCTAATGACTACCGAGGTGGGTCATCATCACAGTGTTATCTTCATATTATAATTTGCAAGGTGAAAAATTCCAGATATCACAGTTCTATTAATGATGGTCAACGATGAAGAACAATGAACGGTAAAAGAATAAGGACTTGTTAGTTTGCGGAATACATTTGTCCACATATACAGTTCTAGTTCATAGTAACTCGTGCACTTGGTATTTGTAAGCGTGGTGAGTACATGCATTCGGAATGTATCAGTTCTCCAGGTCCGTCCAATACTTATTTTCTTACGTCTGGTTTATTCCCAAGACAGATGAACAGAAGCTTACATTAAATTAGGAATGAATTGCACCCTGAGGGCTAGGTATAACTTATCGGCACTAGAGCTGCAATTGTCCTCCTCCGCAGTGTCTCAAGAAAACGAGCCATTTTCTCTCAAAGATCCTATTATTTGACATGAATACGACAAAGTATATGTTGTAACGATTTACCACAAGACAAAAATTCAGCCTCGTCCTTATCGAAAGCATTTGCAGCCGATAAATAAGAAAAGCATTTGCAGCCGATGAATAAGAAAAGCATTTTGCAGCCGATGAATAAGAATTCACTTGAAACAAGATATTTAATTATGAAAGGGTAGAAAACATTGTGGGAAAGGTAGAAAATGCTTCGACTATGGTGTCATTACAACTCGAGATTGTGCGATAAAGCCTGTTATAGAGGTAGCCCTTTTTTCGGTATTTTGTCGCTGCATTTAAAAATGTTTTCAATATACAAAAACATAACCTTCCTCTGAGAAAAGAGAAACAGTCTCCCAAGACTTAAAAGATGTGGCTTAATTTTAAACAATTGATTCTGTAATGTCTGGGAACACGTTGCAAACTAACATCGATTTTGTTTGTCTGAAAACCCTACTAAGCTGTTCGTAAAAGATTCTATCTTTTAAAATTTCACCTCATTTTCTGTACATGTATCTTGACATTTGTTTTCTTGAATGAGGAGTATAGACCATTACCAGCCTGTACGTACCTTCAGCATCATCTTTGCCAGTATTCAGTACCAAACCAGTTAGCAACACCCATTAATAATTAGTGAACGCTGACCAGTCGATGGTTCTGATGATTTGAATCATTATGAAAAAAAAAACAATCAGCTGTTCGAATGTCCCTTTTCGAGTTTTGCAAGCCAATTATGTCTTGGTAGAGGGAAGAACACAGTACAGACAATATGTCTAAAACTTTACTTATATCTTCGCAAAACACATGTTTGCCAAAAGTTTATACTAAATACTGCAACGCTACAAGAACGCTGAATGCTGCACACCAAGACATATGAAATTGTCCATAGAAGTTATTAGGCATACTGGCAACAAATTACAAAGTGTTAAACAAAAACAAAATGGTGTTTGCTGTGCTACCAGTCTATGATTAACCGATTGCGCAATGTAAATCAGATGTTATTTCCAATTTCCGCGTAATTCATGTAATTAAAGTCAATTACAAGTTGAAAAATCGGAGCTGTTTAGCATTAGTTAAAATAACGAGAACAACTCCGGGAAGCGCCAACATTTTCTTATTCAATTTGGAACAGATCTTAGACCATTGTAAATCATGGAAGTATTTAAATAGTCGGCAGAGTCTAATGCTATATTTTACTTTACAGAGTCACTTTCCCCATGTCGATAATTAAATTTAGCTTTTTTCTTGGGTGGAGGGACGCTTCCACGTGAGCAGCCATCTTAAATAAGTTCTACAGAAATTCAGAAATAAGGGCACAGACGTCTTTCAGACAAAGAATGAATGGCATTTTTTAAAAACGTTAACCTGCTGAATAAGTGCAATGAAACTTTCAAGCCTATGGTAAATACCGAGTTTCGGTATTCCAAATTTAATGGAAACGATTTATTCATGTCGAACAGTCTAGATTAGATATCATGCTGCACGTTCGTGATCTACATTGGCTACAAAAAGTCCTTGAGTCACGCTTAAGAGCTTAAAGGACAACGGTAGTGCGCATGAAACTGGCCTCTGGCTAAATGCTCCCGAAACAAATTTTTTATTTATTTTTTATGATAAAGATTAAAAAACTTCTGATACAATCCTCGTATCCGTGCAGTATAGTCATGAAACAACCGTTAAAAAGGCATTGGACATTTTTAAATGGATTCTGTTTTTATGGCCAAATATGTACGATGAACTGGAACACTTATTGTTCTTTCTAGATTCATCTGACGGCAAAGAACATTAAAGAGATGATGTTTAATATTTCCATGTATTTAGTATTTATTATTGTCTGATTCTTAAATTGTTCTCAAGAGAAATATATCACGATTAATTTTGGCATTTTAGACACAGTTTTAACTCGGAACTTCCGACGAAAACATAAAATCACTCTTCTATCTTAGAGCGTTAGTTTGATTCCAACTCATGCAAGTAGAGCATTGTAGTAACAAGTTTTGCAATAAAAACGAGAATTGCAATAAATTATTGCAAAACTCGTTGCGATGACAGGAACTTTATTACATTTGACTTCACAACCAGTTTTGCACTAAAAACGAGAATTGCAATAAACTCATTATATGGACCATATTTGATCGTTTTCTAGTCAAAACCAAATTAAAATACAATTTAATGTTAAATGGGACTATGTAAAACCTAAATTAAGTTACAGAAAGACCAGTAGGAACATTTCACGCTAAACACTATCAAGGCTTAAATCATTGAAAACTGTCATAGAGTCTATTAGATAACGTAAACAGCATGGAATTTTTATCGTTCAGAAACAATACGTCTTAAACCAGTATTGCAACGAATTATTGCAAAAATCGTTGCGATGACAGGAACAGAATTGCAATAACCAATGGGAACATTTCACGCTAAACACTATTAAGGCTGAAATAAACTCATTATACAGACCATATTCGATCGTTTTTCTAATCAAAACCAAATTGGAATGCAATTTAATGTTAAATTGGACTATGACTTTCTGTAACTTAATTTAGGTCTTACATAGTTCAATTTAACATTAAATTGCATTACAATTGGTTTTGGTTAGAAAATGATCGAATATGGTCCGTATAATGAGTTAATTGCAATTCTCGTTTTTTATTGCAAAACTGGTTGTGAAGTCAAATGTAATTAAGTGCCTATCATCGCAACGAGTTTTGCAATAATTTATTGCAATTCTCGTTTTTATTGCAAAACTGGTTGATACAGAGCATTACAAGTCTTTGGTCTTTGCCACTTTTACAGGTTTTTCATCATGCGGTTTAAACTGCTGTATCTGTAAGAGCATTATATTTGAGCCATGATCCGTTAAGGATTTATTCAAACAATTATGGATCGATAATCCATTTTGGATAGTAACTGACTGAATCTGAAGGTACACTTGTCCTTTGACATGCATGAAATAGACCAATAACAAAACGTATGGACACAGGTCAGCCTGCATGGACTGCGCAAGCTGACCTTGGTCCAACCTTTTTTGCAAATGCATTAAACCCTCTTTTCGCAGAGCATTGGGCTAAATGATATGAAGGAGGTAGCCTTTATCCTGTTGAATAACTTAAATGAAATTTTAACTTCGATAGTAAAAACCCAAATATTGCTATTTTAAAGTTATGTTTTGGGGAAAATGTCTCCATAACGATTAGACAGTGCAGATCGAAGATCAGACTTAAGGTTTTCTGCAGTCTGATCTTGATCTACACTGTTTGCAAGAGGTTAGAGAGTCGCTCTTACCAGCCTTAGAGGTAAAAATTGTCCTACATGGTTGAATTCAAAGTTTTCATCTCAGAATACTTTAGACAATAATGGAAGGTGAAAACAAACTATCAAACTACATGTACCTTGTCTGTGATACTTGATCTTTAATTTTACTGCCCGCACAAGCCACTAAAATAGCCTTTGGCGCCGAAATGATTAATGGTATGCACACTGTTCTTTAAAGAAGCAAATGCATCTTGTATACTCCAGACGAACCTGACAGATTTATGTTTTTTAATTCCGATTGTTTCCGGTAAATTTACAGATAGTGATTCCGCGGGGCGACATTCGACCCAAAATTTATTCATCAACGAAGACTGTTCCAGAATTTCGAAGAAAAACGCAAATTATATATCTTCTTTTACCTCATGTTTTCTGTCGTGTAATGCGCCCAATCCTGCCCCAAAGAGTAATCGTATACATCTAGTTATGTTCAGGGTTTATGTATTACAATATCTAAATTTATTTTGAGCGATTCCCTAGCACGAATTCATTCGACTTGACAAACTCTACAACCCGCTTTTTTGGTCTTCAGAAAAAAAACAGAGTTGTATAAATTCTTAACTCTATACTAAACAAGCCCTGGTTTTAACGACCCTGGGAAAGAAACCTTTTGAAAACATTGTTGGAAAATAAAAGAAAATGCTGGTAACCTTTCAAGGACAAATTTCGGCATTTGAACCACCTTTAATTTGTCGTCTGCAAGTGTATTCAACTTGGACATATCAAAATTTGTGTCGCTTTGTTAGGATTTAAAGCGATGTACGCCTCTAAGTGTTTTCTGGTGAAAATCATTATGCAGAGTTTGGTGTGTCGGTGTATACTGTCCTTAGTTCTTTACCAAACGACAAAACTTCAGACCGGACCAAAATAACAGCACGTGCAGTTAACAAATGACAAATTGTGTCCCTGAAAGTGCAGAAAACATTGTTGGAAACGAAAAAATACTAGTTACTTGCATTTTTCCTTTTTCCCAGAGACTGAGAGAATGTTTTCAAGAGTCTTCTTCCTCTTGGTTTGTAAAGACCAGAAGCTAAGAAAAACATTGACCATGGAGAAATTTGTATTTGCACAATAACACCCTCCCCGATAACACACACACCGGAAAAAATCGGGATATTTCCCCATAGTTTGGTAAAATTGATGAAAAAAAGCCGTTCTTATTCACCCTCATTTCAGTTAAAGTCGGACGAGAATAATTGCTACATTGTTTTAATTAATATGATCCAAATTCTGACCATACTTTGGTTCACAGTATTTACAGTTCCATACTAATCATACATGTACGTTATAGGTTTGCTTTGAAGGAACAGTATCTTGTCCAGTACTTCAATGTCACACAATATATCAATAGTTCACTTATTCAGGCATCCGTATGTCATCTCTGATTAATATTGTAGGTTGAATTGCGTGTGAGAAAATCATAGACTTCTTATTTATCATTCCTTGAAATAATAAAGAACATGATTTCTGAAAGCAAATGGACACAATGAAAGAATTCTGAAGTAGGCAAGTAAATGGACTCACTACTATAAGATGCTGAAGACCAAGGTTTATTATCAATGTTGATATCGATTTTGTAGAACCAAAGAAAAGAAACATTGCACTATCAACCCAGAAATTTGTGTCGGTTAATTTTAGTACGTTCTCAACAAAAGAGTTCTTACTGTATTCAATCAGAGGGACGTTATTTACAATTTTCCCACAGGAATCGCCTGACCAAGAAGGTTAAAACGAGTATATTTTGAATATCTGGCGAGTGATCATGTTTCTTCTACAGAGCCTTAGAGGCACAATGTCCGATGAGCTATATTGGAACTTTTTAATTCAATGTGATGAATACTTGGCGTAGTTACATATGTTTGCGTCCCTACTGGTGAATACATCTGAAAACATTGTTTGAAAAAAAGAGAAAATGAAATGTAGATTACTGACCATCCCATAATGTCACCTGTTTCAGCTTCAGAAATGTTCTCTGATATTGCCATGTTTATCAGTAGACTTCCATTTTTCTATAAGGGATTTGGGGTGTTGACATTCGTGTAGAGAGCTCAAATGTTAAAAAAGGACCATCATGGAACTGCAAAAAGTGCCTATCATGGTCATATTTTTGGAATTGCGCAGGCTGACCAGGGTTGACACTTTTCACTGTTATGATATTTTCTGTACAAAAAAGAGGTCTTTCTACCTTGTTATACAATCATTTTTTAAATATCAGCTTAGATCGACCTGCACTATCTTTGGTCTGTTTTCATCTAAATGATGTACAGAATTCCCATATTTTCCCTTTTTCGCGTGACAGGTAACACATCAAAAATCGTATTTGATAAAAAAGTAACACTGGATACCTAATCTATTTGGGTCTGCGAAGTTGGCTCAACGCTCAGTAATCGACATTCAGCTCAACACCAGCCTGGTTGAGCCAGCTCGACATTCCAACTCAATGGCCAGCTCAAAAGCAAAAATACATAATATGTCAAAATCAAAATCCGTTGAGCCAGCTCAACAGCAAAAGTGCATATATATTTCAAAATCAAAATCCGTTGAGCCTGCTCGACATTCCAGCTCAACCGCCAGCTGAACAGTAAAAATACTTATACATATGTTTCGATCAATGTCCGTTAAGCCAGCTCGACATTCCAGCTGAACGGCCAACTCAACGGCAAAAATACATATATATGTCAAAATAACGTCCGTTGAGCCAGCTCGACATTCCAACTCAACCACCAGTTCAACAGCAAAAATACTTATACAAATGTTGCAATCAATGTTCGTTGAGCCAGCTCAAAATTTCAGCTCAACAGGAAAAATACACATATATGTTAAAATCAAAATCCGTTGAGGCAGCTCGACATTCCAGCTCGACCGCCAGCTCAACAGTAAAAATATTTATACATATGTTTCGATCAATATCCGTTGAGCCAGCTCGACATTTCAGCTAAACGACCAGCTCAACAGCAAAAAAATATATATATGTCAAAAGTAAAGTCTGTTGAGCCAGCTCGACATTCCAGCTCAACCACCAGCTCAACAGTTAAAATATATATATATGTCAAAATCAAATTCCGTTGATCCAGTTCGACATGACAGCTCAACTGCCAGCTCAACAGTAAAAAATACTTATAACATATATTTCGATTAATGTCCGTTGAACCACCATTTTACAACCATAATTTACACATATGAGCTCCCTGTTTGTATGTCAGCAATGTAAATGACTCATAGAAAAACAGGACAAGCATGAGGAGTTAAAAGATAAGCTTGCTAAGACAAGAGGTATGTTCGTGAGGTTGGCTCAACGCTCAGTAATCGACATTCAGCTCACCACCAGCCTGGTTGAGGCAGCTCGACATTCCAGCTCAACCGCCAGCTCAACAGAAAAAAATACATAAACATATCAAAATTAAAGTCCGTTGAGCCAGCTCGACACTCCAGCCAAACGTCCAGCTCAACAGTAAAGATACTAGATAAGTATCCGTTGAGCCTGCTCGACATTGCAGCTCAACCACCAGCTCAACAGTAAAAATACTTACATGTATGTTTCGATCAATGTCCGTTGAGCCAGCTCTACATTCCAGCTCAACAGCCAGCTCAACAGCAAAAATACATATAAATGTATACATATATATATTGTTGAGCTGACGCTTGAACTGGAATGTCAAGCTGGCTCAACGGACTTTGATTATGACATATACCAGTGTATGTATTTTTGCTGTTGAGCTGACTGCTGAGCTGGAATGATGTGCTGGCTCAACAGACATTGATCGAATCATATGTACAAGTATTTTTTACTGTTGAGCTGGCAGTTGAGCTCGAATGTCGAGCATCCTCAACAGACGTTTATTTTGACATATATATGCATTATTGCTGTTGAGCTGGCTGTTCAGCTGGAATGTCGAGCTGGCTCAACGGACATTGATCGAAACGTATGTATATGTATTTTTACTGTTAAACTGGTAGTTGAGCTGAAATGTTGAACTGGCTCAACGGACTTTGATTTTAACATATAAATGTATGTTTGCTGTTGAGCTGGCCATTGAGCTGGAATTTCTAGCTGGCTCAACGGACATTGATCGAAGCATATTTAAGTATTTTTACTGTTGAGCTGGCGGTTGAGCTGGAATTTCTAGCTGGCTCAACGGACTTCGATTTTGACATATATAATCATTTTTGCTGTTGACCTGGTGGTTGAGCTGGAATGTCGAGCTGGCCGAACGGACTTTGATTTTGGCATATATATGTATTTTTGCTGTTGAACTAGAATAGTTCAATAGACGTTTGCTCAATAGACATTGATCGAAATATATGTATAAGACTTTTTACTGTTGAGCTGGGGGTTGAGCTGGAATGTCGAGCTGGCTCAACGGACTTTGATTTTGACATATATATGTACTTTTGCTGTTGAACTAGAATAGTTCAATAGACGTTTGCTCAATAGACATTGATCGAAAGATATGTATAAGACTTTTTACTGTTGAGCTGGGGGTTGAGCTGGAATGTCGACTCAGCGAACTTTGATTTTGACATATATATGTATTTTTGCTGTTGAACTGGTGGTTGAGCTGGAATGTCGAGCTGGCTCAACGGACATTGATCGAAACATATGTATAAGTATCTTAACCGTTGAGCTGGGGGTTGAGCTGGAATGTCGAGCTGGCTCAACGGACTTTGATTTTGACTCTTTTTTCAACCGCATCACGCCCCATTCTGGTGACATATTTTTAATATCACACACTACCAGTTGATTATCCTCTACATATCGATTGAGATTCAAGTTCTTACAAATTATTGTGATATTCCTCGATTCTGCTTCCTGGCACCAATGCACCATTGCTCGCGGCAGATATCTGAGCCAAAGAATAATAGCCTTTTAATTTGACACTAACAACAGGGTTTCAAACTCGGAACTCTATGGTTACGAGGTCAACGCTCTATTCCACAACCACTGACACCATGGTACATTTAACTAAAGGGAGATTGGAAACTTGATATAGATCTAATAAGAGCTGTAGTTTAAAACTGTTTTGTTTTTATTTCCGTATAACTGCCAAGGAGAAATTTTCACTTTTCACAGCTTCGAATTGTCAAAGGTATGATTTCCGTAACACATCTTATCTTTAAGATCGGTCCAGATAATTATGATATTTTGATACTTTTCGAAGAAAAAAAAATCTGATTCTTAGGGATCTGCTGACACAATGTTAAAAATGGTTGCCCTGTCTGACAAGAATCCAGCTGCAACTGTCAAGATAGAGATTTACAGAGTTTTCCCCCAAAGGCCCATTGATCCTTGGATTACTTGTCAAGCGTTTGTCGTTCTTGAATCCGTTCACCATGTTTTCTGCTTGTTTCCTGCCCTGGAGGAGGCTGGTTGCTTATAAGAGGGCGTTTCGATTATACGCTGCCAAAGAGTCTGAACACTTTACCACACAATGCCGTTTCTCGACAACTGTAGGGAATGGCATTTTCTGCTTCTCCCACAATGTTTTCTATCCTATCAAAGACCAGTTCGAATTTCTTTGCTCCACAGTTTTTTTTTTGTTGTATGCAAACGTTTTTTAATATTACTTAGTCTAAAATCTTGTGGCGTGGTAAAGAGTTCACCCTTTAGCTGCTAAGTGCGACTCTTAGGACATCAAGATCCGTCTGCACGAAACGTGCAAAGTTAATTGTTAAGCTACTTTGCGGCCTTAAGACTCTTGCGACAGTGTAGATAAAGATTACATTGCATAATAGGTATGATTTCATCTTTGGTGAGATAGGGAGATATTTCACTACTACTCTCAAAAAAAAAAAAATGAAAAACAGTAAATAGATAAACAATAATAATAGTTTATGGATCTACGATTCAATGACCACTTCTTCGGTATAATGCCAGATGGAGATGTATTAAACCCTCTTTTTCTAGAGCCGGGCTCATTTATGGAAAAAACAAATAAATTAACTCTTTCAACCCCAAGTATATAAACTCGATCGTTTTTGAGGCCTGGAAATAGAATTCACTGAGACTCATCAAAATCCCTGTCTCATAGGCTTGGATAAACAAACGGATGGAAAAGATTCAAGATCAGACTGCACGTCTGTGCAGTCTGATCTTGATCTTTGCCGTCCGCAAAAGTCCCTATATAGGCAAATGGCACCGAAAGGGTTGAAAAAAAAAATGCTCCAAAGCACATAACTGCAAGTCAAGATCGGGAGACTAACATCTGTGTAGCGAAATATCTAAGCTTAAAGATAGAGCAGTGGTAACATCGATGAATTGGTAGAGCTGATCTCCTATAGCAGAAAAAAATAACTTATTATTGGATATATGGGAAATAACTCTTCATAGACAAATAGATTTATCAACAGCAAATATCACAAATAGTGTCCCTGTTACCCTTCCTGGCTAAAACAGACGGCACGACGCAATCTCATAACTATGTAGTCAGATGGAAACATCGTCGCAGATTTTTCTCCCTTGCAGATATATATGTGACCCATCACGCAACGGCAGACCTTCTGGAAACTGCGAGAATTGTCAACCCTGGTCAGAATGCACGAATTGGGCAGGCTGACCAGAGTTGACACTTCTCGCTTTAATGATAATGAAAAGTGGTCATTGTACCTTGTTATACAATCTTTTCGAATTATTAACTTAAACTGACCTGCACTATCGTTATCTGTTTCCATTTGATTGATGTACAGAACTACCAGATGGTCCCTTTTAGCGTGATGGGTCACAAATTATGTGACTTAAATTCAATTTATGTACAAAGGACGTAAAGCCACTTCTTTATGCTTTACTTTTAACTCAAGAGAAGTAAAATATTGATCATGCTTCTTTATGCTTTACTTTTAACTCAAGTAAAGTAAAATATTGATCATGCTTCCATCCATATTTGAACCGTACCTTGACAAAAGGGGGTTAAAGGCACCCCCATGATGCACTATACCAAGTAATTCATCATGACTATAATCATGGATCCATGAAAATATAATTTGTCTTACAACCTACTGAATCATTAGGTAAACTGGTCCTTGGAAATTCAGAGAATTTATCAAAAGCAAAAGGTATCAACCCACTTCAGCCTACACAGATTGTTCAGGGTGATTAGGGCCGAAACGTTTAGCTGATACATTAAATCTCTTTGTCATAGAGTATTGCTCATTCAGTACAAACTTGGCTTAAATCTCAGGTTTATTTTTATTGAGCGAACTAAAGTTGTGACATCGTTTTCATCTTACTACAAAGTACATTAGAATTCACACGTACATTAGGATATCCTGGAAGTGGCACCGCTGTTTGTACTGCTCACTTTCAATTGCTGATAAAGCAGTATGCTGGTTATACCACGAAGGAGATGGTGAACACGTATTTTGAAGCTGTAAAGTATTTTATCCGTCAACAAAGTTTACGAACTTATGATATCCCAGCCTTGACTTAGTGCGACCATTGACCTGGGTTTCTTATGCACCATTTATTCCTGAGATAATTCTTACTCTTGTTCTCATAATTTTTCTGATCTTGAATGTAATACAACTTCTGAATGGCTAAACCAAATGGTTTAATCAATTAGATGTTGTATTAGTTTCTAAATCCAGAACAAAAACAACAACAGCAACAACAAAAAACACCTAGGCTATTCGTAAGAATAATCGACGAATACGGATCTTGTTCCAAATTTTCACTTTTTGTTATATACATGCACATGTCAAGAATGAATAGTCTATTGCATTTGAAATTTGACTAACACATTTAGTAGTTTAAACGACCCTGAGAAAGGATATTTTTCGAAAACACCGCGATAATCATCATTTTCTTCTTTTCCTACATTGTTTCTTTCATTCTGAAAAGAAGCATGTCACATGAACCGAATTCATGTGTAGAACGATTTCCTGCCAAGTTTCCAGCTGAACTAGACGTGCTTTAACCCTTTCCCAAAAGGCAAATTTTGGACCAGACCAAATTGAAAGCATTTTGCAGATGACAAATTAACAGTTTCTAAAACGATGATTTTTCTATATGATTGGGTAGAAAACATTTTTGGAAAAGGAGAAAATGCTGGTTACCGGCATTTTCTCCTTTTCCCACAATGTTTTCAAAAGGCTTCTATTCCTGACCCGTAAAAACCAGGAATTGTTTGGGAAAGGGTTAAAAAGATTGACATCTTAAATGCCTGTAAGGAATGGAAATGTCCTCTTTCACTTTACTTTACAATCTTAGTTAATCTTCTCTTCTTTAGTTTTACGAAACCTATATCCCGCAGAAAAAAATGGTCTTATTATTTTTTGTAATTAATGAACAAAATAATCGACGACAAGGAACATTAATCTAACAGAAGTTTGTCTCCTTTGAAACGTACGAGTTTCACGAGAAACATACAGACGCCAAGAATCTGAAAATTTTGCGTTTTTTTGCCGAAAGTTTTATTTAGTTAAAATCTTAAAATTTGAGTTTTCTTTTTTCCTTCATTTTATTTTATTTCGACCAATAGAACTCTATTTATCAATTGCCATTACGATGTTAGACCGTACCTGGAACAAAATTGTCGTCAAAAATTAAATGAAAACTTAGTTGTACGAAACCTTTATCCTGCAGAAAAAAAATGGTCTTATTATTTTTTGTGATTAATGAACAAAGAACATTAATTCAACAGAATTTTGCCTCCTATGAAACGTACAAGTTTCACGAGAAACATAAAGACGCCAAGAATCTGAAACTTTCGCGTTATCTTTTTTTTTTTTTTTTTTTCCTTCATTTTCTTTTATTTAAATAGATATTTTTTTCCTATTTTTTATTTCCACCAATAGAACTGAATTGTTGTCAAAAATGAAATGAAAACTTAGTGCAGTATTAGAAAGCCAAAAGTAAAAATGGGCGACTCTAAGAAAATGAAATTTCATAAAGGCAATGACCGAATCTAAGTTAGGAGAACTTGTGGTCAGACCCTTTTGGCTAGCCGTTAGATTATGTATATTGTTCTGTGTTGTAAGGTTTATTCTAGTAACATAACTTGGCAATAAGATATGTTTAAACTAACTGAGTAAATTTACCTAATTTATCGTGAGGTTCCATTTGATAAAGAACCTACAAAAGCATAATTCATCACAGGATACAATCTGATCGTTGAAAGATTTCGCAGCAGGCAAAAGAAATATAGGATTTGACATGAGTTGGTTTTTGAGATAAAAAAAAAATATTAAAAAAGTCTACAAAAAATGATATTAAGCTCGCCAAAGGCTCGCTTAATAACATTTTTTTCGTGGACGAGTTTAATAATTTTTTACCTCAAAAGCCAACGAGTGTCAGATTCTTTTTATCACATTACTGTATATCAGGAATCATAGTCCAAAATCTGTTAAATTAGAGGCATACATGTATAATGTGTGGTGAAATTTACACGAAGGCTGTGCGCTATTTGACAGGTATATTAAGAGCGAAAAATAGTTCCGAAATTTGCATGTATTGATTTTGTTTTGAGTCTACAGGTGATTGAATTAACAACTTTATCACGATTAAGAATTTTGATCACTTATTTCCACCAGGAACCTAGGTCAGTATTGTTTTAGAAATGAAGCGTATAATTACAGTGTTGACCAAAATACAACACTATCTTATCTCACACGTGTGTGAGGCAAGAAAATTCGTAATGGGTGTAATACATTCAAAACAAGGGGAGTTATGCGATAAAGTACAATTTTGCATACAAGGTATTGACACTCCATCAATACCCCCAGAAATTGTTGAAATGGATAAAGATTCTCAATACCAGCACTATTTCTTGGAAGCGTAAGAACTTACCGTGATCATCTGTCCTTGTTCATCATTTGAAATATCTTTTAGGATCACGCCACTTTCAAAGTCATTTCTCTGCCAAAGCTCACTTGCCGAGGATTCTTCGAGATTTTCAGTGTTACCGTGTGCTCTGCAGCGCTTTACTAAAAGCTACTTCCCTGGGACCAGAACATGTTGTCCTTCGCTTATTAACTTGTACAATATTGGTCCTATCAATCTAACAGTTTCTTCTCAATATAACTTTGCCCATCCTAAAGGCCAGTTCTGGTGAATTGTTGGTATCTACTAGCCATGTCTTATTGGTTTATGTAGCTTATTGGTTCAAACCTTTACCAAACAATTCTGAATTGCAATGATCCTAGCAGAGAACATTTGACAACTTTCTAGGACAAGGAGAGAACGTTCATAACTAGCTTGCTGTTAAAAAGTAGTTTATCTTAAGCCTACACTATCTTATATCTTTACTGAGAGTGGAAAAATCTAAACAGTTTCTGTGATAGAGGGGGATCTCAGACGATTGCAAGTTACCATACACGCAATCCTTTAGCCACATTTATTGGATCGGAATTCTCTATATCGTATACTAGGCTGTTGTCAGGACAGTTCACTTTACATCATTGATTATTTATTAGCACATTCATTTTCCAAATCATTTCCAAATTATAGGACATGGAAGACATCCGAGCGAGATACAGAGACACGATTTGATTACTGCAGCTTCACAGTACGAGCTTTTAGCAGAAAACTTTCTATCAAGACAACAAACATTTTGATCGGTCCCTTCACAGACATGTCAAGTGAGGCCTAAATGCAGGGCCCGTATTCACCAACCATACTCTATTAGTTGTACGGTCAGGTGCCGGGTGACTTTAAAGCTTTTTTCACGGCTGTAGCAAATCATGTTGCGTCGAGTTTCTAAGTTCCTGCCACATGACCGTTTAACAAGCAAAGTTTTATCATTCTGATGTGTATTCAGCAAAATTTCCGTTCTCACGAATTGAGTACGCTCACGACATATAATTTCCCTTCTAAGTGCCCAAATTCAGTTTAAAAAAAACCTGATGTTACTGAGAAATGACGTCACTGAAACCCTCGTAAATCTGGCACTTTAGTGGATGAACTTGATGATGTCACTGCGATAGACATTCGTCATATTTTTTTTATTTGAAAATGGATTTAAAGAAGTTAAAAGTAAGTAACTATGCATTTTTATGATTTGTTATCAAAACGACCATTACTTGACTCAAATGGCCATAAGATTATGCATTAAAACGTTACATTAAATGAGTTTCGACACTTCACAATTTGCTTACCTGACGAAGCGATGGCTCATTTAAACCGGGTGAATTTGTTTTAGAATGACAACATACGATAATATTATGAGTTTGCTTCACATACTTGGGTACAATTCTGAATTCTTGGAGAATACACTGCAGAACCAGTCTATATCTTGGACGAGGCGACAGCTGAGTCCAAAATATAGACTGCTTCTGCAGTGTTCGAATCCAACAGTATTAAGTTTTGTACCCGAACATGTCAAATGACCTCTTTATTTCATTCTGCCGTATTGACTTTAAAGATCGTGACAAGTATAGAGCTATTTCAGTTTAAACCCTGTTAATAAAAAAATCGAAAGATATCAAAATAGGATTCAAATTGCTTAGGCATGCGTCTCGCCATACGCACAACATTACTGGTGTTGTTTTCTTGGCTTGTGGACCAATCGGGGAGGACATAAGAAATACATCATAGAACTATGGTTATGTGCTTTTCCTCGGCGGAAAGGTACTAAAGCATCACCCTGCGGTTTTGACTGTGCACCAACAGTCATAGTTCAAGGCATTGCACTGTGTGTCCCTGATATTTTGTTTTTTTCATATCATTTTATCTTTTTCTTCTGCTTCAGTATTTTTTTCTGTTTGTGTCACTTGTGTCGATCAGTATTGCATGTCTAAATTAAGCCTTTTACCGTAATGGTATTAATATCCAATTTAGCCTGAAAAAGATTCATCATCTGACGGTAATAGGACGAGTAATATGCCTTAATTGACAATAAATCAAAATTGATCAATCTTAAGCTCCTAAGTGGCGTCAGCAGTATGGGAAATACATCTCTCCCACGCTTGTTTCTTGTTAAGAAAGTGCAAGAACCTCTTGGCAGATAAACCTCATCACCAATCATGTTTTTACTGTCTTCTCCTGGCTGTTTCTTTTATTCTTGTGCAATTTGAGGTTATACAAGTTTTGACATTTTGATTTGGTATTATATACCTGTATATAGGACAGGCTCTGTCAAAAGGGGGTTTACGCATCTCCTAATTGGACTATACTATGCTAGCACTCATTTGATTACAGATTCACTGAACCCATTTGGTCTTGTAATCGGATCGGCTAAACTTTGCAGTAGAATGGTCCTTGAATGTACAGAAATAACTCAGAAGCAAACAGTTTCGACACAGGTCAGCCTGCATGGACTGCCGACAAAGCAGATAGACATGGGTCGATATTTTTCGAAGATGCTTTAACCTGCTTCTCACAGACCATGAGACATATGTAGAACTATACGCTGTAATGTATATTAGAGCCATGCTCTGTGAAAAGGGGGCTTAGTGTATTTGAAAACCCTGGTTAGCCTGTGCAGTTCGCACAGACTGACCTAAACCGAAACTTTTCGCTATTGGTCAATTGTTTGCTTGTCCAAGGGCAAGTTTACCTTATGAATAAGTCGGTTATTTGAAAAAAATGTGGCCATAATGTATCCATTATAATGTGGTGGATTGCTCGGTATCATGATTCACGGATATGTATTAAGGCCCCTTAGCCAAAGCACGGTATGTTTTGTTCGTATACATATATATGTTTTTTTTCCCTACTAAATGTATTCATGTTAAGCATGTAATCCGATTCCAAGAACTAGTCTGCTATTTGACTAATGAGTTTGTTTTAGCTATGCAGGTAGTGAATTGAACAATAAAGAATATATATGGCTTGCTGTATTATTTGTTTGTCAGTCAATTAAGTAAATATGATTCTCTTTTATCAGTATTTCTTACTGGCTACTGGAACATTGGTAACAGAAGACTATGGAAGCTTTCTTGTGAAATACTCAATTCGAATCTGATATAGTGTGAATGGTGGCATTGAATATTTTTTCATACATTGTTTCTTTGCTTTTTCGTAACATTTTTCCAGCTGCAATGCAAAAAGATGGTATGCATATGAAAACTTGAAATATGAATATTTATATTAAATACGATTTTCTTTGGCTGAAATGCAGTGACAAGAGCCAGTGCAATTTCCTGAGTTATTTCAATAACTCGTGTCTTTCATAGAGTTGTACTTATACCCTCAACAACGACGCAACGTAAAACTAGTGGCAACAGATAATCCATTTTCTCTCAGGTCACAATGTTTGTGTCCACCAGTCTTCAATATTTTACATCCACTTTGGCAGAAATTTCAATTGCTATGGCCCTTTGAACGTCTAGGTGCATTTATCAGTCTGCAAGAATTCTTGTTCTTGTTGCTGATGTTGTTAGATTGACTCGATATATACTTTTATAAATCTGAAAGTTTCTATGGATTTTTTGTACTGTACGAATATGAAAAATAAATAAGGCCCTAACCCAGTTAGTTTAGAATAAGTATACCTAGATACCAGATGGGTACAACCATGGGTACAATGTCTAAAATGTTAAAAAAACTATTACCTGTCAAATATTATTGTATGTTAAGTCAAATTAGAGACCTAACAGTGGAGCAATTATTCATCTCAGATGGGCTGTTTCCATCTACCGATTCAAATTAAACTTCATATAATTGAATAAGCAAACTTGAAATACTTAGAGCAATGTTGTCTTTTTTTTTTTCATCATACAAAATACTGTTTTGCCCAGGGAGTAAGCAAATTGCATGACATACAATAATTTACTCTCACAGCGGCAATGTGTTGTGTTGACTGTAATACGTCTGGAAGATCTGGTTGATAACAGGAACAATGTTAGGCACATCATAGTGAATATCCATGTTTTGCAATGTTCATCGGCATATTTGAAGAATATGTGAAGTGCACTGCGATGTTTCCGTTATCTAGCCCGAGCCTTGGCGACAATTGTTTCTTTCTTCCTCACACAAACCCATTATTCATGTGGTCTTTATAGCTCCAAAGCAATAATCTGTTAATCTCTTTATTTGTGCAGTTTTACAAAAGTGCGACAAAAGCTGTTAGTAAAAAGAAAGCAATCAGACTAGAATAGATGCCACTTGTTATCAGATTTTCTGTACAATTGATAACAAAATGAATTGACGATAGCTTAGAAAAGAAACCTTGGCTAAAGACAAGTTACACAGCCTTGAATCCACAAAGTTTAAAACTTTGGACGTTTATCAAACAGTTCAAGTTGCAACTATAGAGCAAGGGTTGTATATTCTACGTATCTACGTAATTCTATATAGAGTGACATTATTGTATATAGAGTGACGTCATTCTATATAAAGTAAGTAATTATTCAATAGAATATAACCTGCAGCCGTATTTTTACTCTGTGTATGAACTTGCTTTCCTTTCATGAAGAGTAAGTCATGTCAGAATCGAAACAATCTTCTTTCATCATGGTTCATCGTACAGTAAACCACGTTATGAGTTATGAGGTGCAAAGAATAGACTACTAGGGCTGTCGCCTAATATGCCGTACAACTCACAACTGATGTTTATTGAACGATAGATAGAAATTTATTTCTGATTCAACCTATTGCGTAAATCACCGACATTTTGGCATACAAAGGACAGCAGTTGACGCGGACAGTATAGTGCAAGATCAGACTGCACAGATTGCTCTCTGATTACTTATCTTTAATTTTTGAAGATATTATGATAAATGCACATTTATATTTCTACACAAAGACTTCTTCTACAGACTGAGCGAAAAGAATCATTTTTTCCCTGAGAGTTGATTTAACTGATTTAATTGATAGTTGATTTAATTATGTCAGTCTGATATAACGGTTTATATGGTACAGTCTGCTCTACAGAAATGCTACCCATGTTTGGTTCCCTTTTTAGAGTCCACATAAGTATAATAAACCTTCATTATGCTTTACATCGAGATAGACTTGGATCTTTATGGTCAAAAAGCACAACCCTATATTAATCCTTAAGCCGCTGAGTAACTAAAATGAAAACAGTCAAGTCGACTGTAAAATCCCAAATAGTACTATTTCAAAGGTATGTTTTGGGTAAAAAATTACCTTTTGCAGATAGTGAAGATCCAAGATCAGACTGCACAGTCTGATATTGATCTACACTGTCTGCTATAAGTCCTTACCTCGAGCTTAGCAGCGTAAGGGTTAAGAGTAATCAATTTTTATTATGGCCCAGACTGACAGTAAAACGCCCCACTCTCTATTAAAACTTTGCTTGCTGAGCTGAACGTATTGTACTATTGTAATGTAACTTGAGTTTTTACCATTAGTCTATTAGCATGCCAAATTCAGCATGAAGTATTTTATTGACCTTGTAGATCAAAATCATACCACACTTCAACCGTCATAGTCTTTTTAAGATACTTATTTTTAAGCCACAAGTTTTGAATTTATTTATATATTCAAAATAAATTGCATAGTCTACCCTACTGTAAAAGTTCATTGCATTATAAAAAAATGCATCTTCTATTGGCAACAAATGTATTATGCTTACGCCTAATAACGAGCAATGTATAGTTTATAAGGTATGACATGCATACACTACTATTTTGATGCAGCAAAATGTTTTAGCAATCTGTAAATTTCTGTGCTTTGTCAATATTGCGTTTTACATGTTATCAATCTCTTTTAAAATGCTTGAGAGCATTCATTTTGCTAAATCAAATAAAACAAGCAACATAAGGATGAACTAATCGATTTCGTGTTATTAGGTTCGGTAACATAGAGAACGGGCCTATACTAGGTATAACTCTTTCGTTTTCCATTGCTAAAGCATCAGCGTCTATATCTACCACCCATGATTGAAATGCAACCTTCCTGTAATTCCCAAGATATCCATAGACTTCAAAGTAATGCTATTGCTACATGATTAAATCAAACTGCTTTTGTTTTGTTTGTTTGTTTGTTTTTTTCCCAATTATATATATATAACTTTCTGATTTCCGAAATAGGCTATGAATACAATACAAAATGATGAATACGAGCCTTCAAGTAGAGATACAGAGATTTTTAAAGCAGTTTAAGAGCATGCAATGGTTACTTTACCACGCACTTTAGAGTATGACATTATTAAATCTCACTGTGGTATACGATAATAGATGACGAGTGGTGTCGTAAACGTTAAGCTGCGAAGAGTACAATGTTGGTTACCAAAGATTAATGGGTGCCACGTTTAAGACAATAATGATTAATCACCTTGCCGTAGAGTAGTTCCAACCGTACCATTGGTACCAGGAAAAGAAAACGGCTTTTATTTCCCTACGGTCTTTTTTCCCCTTCAAAATATACTCTGTTTGACCTTGTAATATATTTACTCTTAACAAAAAATGTGGTAGGCTCCAATGAAAATAGAGACAATGTTGGAAACCAGCAATTTCACCTTTATAACAATGTCTTCTATCCAGTCCAAGACTACATCTACAACTTGAGCCACGTTTATGTAGTCGTCTGCAAATACTTTCAATTTCTTGAAAATACAGCAACATTTGTCGTATACAAAACAATACGAAAATACAAAATAGTTTGTTTAAATTCTCAAATACAAAACGGGCAAAAAAATGGGAAATGAAACAAGTAGTCTACAGTGAGCCATTTTTTTATAAGTGTAGTCTTAATGCATCTGCGAAAAATATTGATTCAGGTTGGCCTGCGCAGGCTAATCTAGACCGAAACTTTCTTGATGGTGGTCAGTTCTCTGTGTGCCCAGGGAGAAGTTTATCTCATGATTAAGTAAGTTGTTTAAAAAAATGAAATCATCGATCTATATATAGCTATGATTGCTTGATTGATAGCATGAATCACGGAAATGTTTTTAAGCTCCCTTCCCCGGAATATGGCTCAAACATATTTATTTATGGCATTTAAGTCTTTACCAAACGACACAGTTTTAGACTGGTCCAAATTACAGTAACTCAAAAATTGAAATTTGTTACAGGAGGATAGAAAACATTGGGGGAAAAGGAGAAAATGCTGGTTACCAGCATTTTCTCCTTTTCCCACGATGTTTTCAAAGGCCTTTTCTCAGGGTTGTGAAAACCAGGGATTTTTTGGGAAAAGGTTAAGGATATTAACGTTGAATAATTATTATAACCAATTAAGAGAAAGAGATAAAGAGTTAAAAGGTTGTCTGCTGCAAGACGCAAATAAGCCCTCTGTGACTGGTAATTAGTTCGATGAGAAAGGGAATAGCGTTTGACAGCTCGGTCTGCGTGGAATAGTTTATCTGCGCTCTCATCGACAGGTTTTGAACTATTGAATTAGTACGTAGAACTATGACGTATATATATAAATATGAAAATGGTTCGTTCATGAGTTTTATTTGATGAACGTTATGTTCGACGAAAACATCAAGTTTTATTTGCATTTGCTAGCAGATCTCTTTGAAATAAGAGTTATATGGAATCGTGGGTTTTACAAAGTTCTGACGATTATTCAAAAGTGCATATGGAGGTACACACAGGAATTAAAAAAAACCACATGGATATATACATATAGAAGCTACCGTTATTTCTTATGTGAACACTTTTATTTTGCTATGTAATAAATTTTAATGAATAGGTACATTCTATTTGAAAACTGCTTGGAATTTCCTTACACTTGTAAATACATGTGCATGCGAAGTATTTCAGTTAAACATTTAAGGATTTAAAGGACCGAACATGACGATGACTCTTGATTTTGCTTTTTGCAGCACGTTCTCGTACACTTTTGAAACGCTTGCTGAAAAAGAAAAAAAGAAAGCATGTTGGTACCAGCATTTTCTCATTCTAAAAAGGTGACTACCCTTTGGAAGACAAAAGGCTGTTTTATTTGCATATTAATTATGAAAATTACAAGAGTGAAACGGAAAAGGCATAAACAATTTTTGTGCTAGGGAGTTAGAAAATTTTTGTTAAATCAAATAGATCACAGATCGAAACGTCTGGGCTAAAACATAAAAAAAATGAATTGCCGACACAAAGAAGCTAGTTACCGCACGTCTAACTTGCAAGTCAGTTTTGATGGCCATAAAAAATCCCCAAACGCCAGTGATTCAATTTGCCCCTTATAGCACTTAGTAAGTGGTGCAACACTTACATTTTCACTAAAAGATAAAAGAAACAAAATATCCAGTTTCAAATAGGTTTTGTGCACTGTATTTAACAGTTTCCTACAGCCTTTTGTCAATGCACTTTTTGTGCAGTCACATATGGGATTTGCACAGTCCAGATAACGACTAAAACTGTCCTTTCAACGAAGGGTTAAAGACAGACAGTAAGTGAGTAATTTGTGGCATGTGTTCGACGGTCAATATTCACTTCAAATGTAATGGGTTCTGTCCAGAATAATCATTTTGCCAGTACCTAACAACGTAACATTTTTTTTCAGGTTTAATAGGGAAATCGAAACAATAATGACCGTTGTAATTGTGCTGATTTCTATCTTTGTTGGATTAACATTGGCAGACACGGGGGCAAATTTGCCGGAAGGGATTATTGTTCCAATAAGTGAGTTTTTAATCTCCATTCGAGCGTATTGGCTGTAATCATTGTGTGAAAAGTGTCATTTTTTTTAGAAGCACCGTCACCTTTTCCGACTCTTTTTTTTTTTTTTCGAATGTTTTATTATATGTACATATGTGAGCATAACGAGTAAAGGAATCTGCTCTATCATCTAACACACGTGTGCAGAATGCTATTTAAACTCGTCCGTAATCATAACTATTATAATATGTTAAGCATACAGCTTTTTAATCCCTTCCCGTTCCACATGTATTGGACTCATCTGCATTTTCGGACCACATATTAAATGTGGCTTAAATGATCAGATTTGCATCAAAATCGAACAAACATATGCTTTCTTCTTCCAGCAATGTTCTAAAAAGCATATTTGCCCAGTGATATCGAAATATGGAATCGCTCAATTAATGATTCGCTTCATAAATAATTGAGTTAAACAGAATCAATGTTAGTTGCAAGCAATGAGCAATGTAATAAGCTAAAAACAGTTTATACTCAAGGTACCCAAAGGCATCCACCGTATAAAGCTCCGTGCGGGATACGAGAGCGCTGAGGTATAATATCCCATCCAGTTTTAGGTTCTGTTTATAAAACAGTAGTTAATATTAAATGGTTACCGGTAAATACATTTGGCGACAACTTCATGTAATCCATTTTTGTTTTTGTTTTGCGTTTGTCAAGCCCTTTTCAGGTTATGTGTTATTATTTGGTACAAGCTGCTGCACCCTTGACACTTGCTTCTTTTCTTACAAAACTTCTTAAACTGGTGCTTTCGTGTGTGCACCGGGATTTTAACAGATTAAAACAAACTGGGCTTAAATCGTCTCTTTAAGACGATAACTTTTCAATTTACGGAAATAGGAGTAATCACGAAAGCTAACCGACTTTGATTATTCCAGTATTCATTATCATGTCCCCGTTCGTTTCTTCTATCTGGCGTTTGAACTGAAGGTTTTTAGGTCATTAACATTTTTTCTACCCCATTCTATTTTAAAAAGGACGTTTATTCCTAGATCATTATTAGAAAAAGAATTTCTCGAAATCTGATTATATAATATGCTCCGAAATATTTATTGTTATACACTGGCAACTCCAGGGTACAGCATAGCATTCCTGTCATGAGCACCGTGCACACATATCGGATCTACTTCGATGCGACATCCAGGATGATGGCTCCGATTCCAAACAAGAGAAATACACTTTCACATTACGAATCTAAAGCAGTTGCAAACCAAACAAATACACCTTAAACATTACTTGTTTCACTTAATGGTTGTAATTTTTCCGGTAAAAATAGGTTACCTTTGAAGAAAATGAAACATGTCAAATGGATAATCGTTTGTCGTCTTTCTCAAACAAAAACACGGGGTCAAAACGACTAACAAGTCGACTAACGAGTTATTTTTCAGTGACGTCGGATTTCAGTTTGTATGGGCAATTCGACAGGAAATTCGATGTCGGAAGCGTATTCGATTTGTAAGATCATAGAGCAGTAAAATTACAGTTTTAAAAACACGTTGGAATTGGTAAAACTTTGAAGTACAATCAGCAAAACTTGTTAACCGCCACATTTTTCTCCTACAAATTTGACCAAGAAATAGACAGGTAAATGGAAACAAATTGTAAAATTTACTGTGGCATGTATCATGTTATTGCAATGAAAAGGTTCTCGATTCTATCAACAGAAGGCATGTCTTTCTGATAACAGAAAACTGATCTGTTGCGCGTGCGTTGTGTCCATGGGCCAAAACAGATTAATAAGAAAAGCCGTAATTACTGATTATTTCCACACGGAATAACTTTTTTATTCACACATTAAAGACTTCTTTTCCATGAAGACTATTCGAACTGATTTTCTGTCAGAAAAAAAAAAATATGAAAATTAACTTTTGGACAAAAATTAAAGGAGTACGAAGTTTTCAAGAATTTCCATTTTCAATTTTCAGTGTTGAATGAATGGATCTTATATAAACTCCTTTAACACGAACGAGTGAATAAACTACTTCAGACTAAGGCCGATGTATGGCTTTAACTTGACCAATAATCCTGCAAAAAATATATATCAAATGAAGTATCACTTTTATGGACAGCGGTGCAAATAAAAGGCAAGAGGGTCTAAAGGAAATTGCAGCTTAGAAGTGGCGGTTTATGAGCTTTGCTCATTGTATAATAAAGCCGTTGTCCGATCCGGTGAAAGGTCTTGGGTAACTTGTTCACGGCTTTAACTCGGGCGACATGATTTCCCTCCGCTGTGAAAAGCCTTCCACTTGGCCTGCCATCTGAGCGTACAACTAATATTATCATATTGCAAAGGAATTTCTCACGACCTGATCTACAAGCCGGCACACTGGCAAAATCCAGATAAAAGTAGTTTCCTTTTCGGGAGCTCCGTATAACTACACTTCAACACAACATCCAAAATGGTGGCATCGATCGGTACGAACTGCCCACAAGAATAAAGTACTGGGTCGCCTGCACCGTACCATTTCTAGTTTCCCATGATGGTTGTCATTAAAACGGAAAGAATGGGTTATTATTGAAAATGAAATAATGTAATAACAATAGCATGGTTTGTTGTCACTCTAAAACAAATACGCAAGGTTAAAACGAGCCACGCCTTCGTCAGGTAAGCAGACCGAGAATTGTCGAAACTCATCCATTGTAAAGTAAAAAAGGATATATCCAAATTGTCGTTTGTGGCACCTCATGGTGTTTACTTCAAATTATCAAAATGCATAGTTACGTACCGCGAAGATGTTTAAATCCATCCTCAAATAAAAAGTATGACTGTCTATCACACTGACATCATCAAGTCCATGCACAGAAAAAGAAAAGAAAGACAAATATGCAATGACCCTATCCCTATCCTTTACCACTACCTTTTTTCTTTACATTGGGTTTACAAAAAAACGCTTCCTGCCTCAAGTTTGTAGATACTTATATGTATGTAAATATAGATTTTACAATTTGTTATTAGTAATAATAACATTTTCTACCGAAAGAAGTGCAGTATCAATGTGATTTGTAAAATCCATATGTTGCGCGAGGGCAAATAAAATAAATACTTCTGATATCCTTTCCGTTGACAAGGTATTTCTTCTGCAGGACCTACTGAAAATCTTATTAGTCGAAAGTCGAAGTCAGGGTCGAAATATTAGTTCATGATAAAGGAGAATTTTTTTCCTATGGCTTGTAAAACAGTAACGGTGTTTCAAATTGCGGTATTGCAAACCTTACCACCTACAAATGTTCCAATGATTTCTTAAGTGTCAGCATAGGAAACGTGATCACTACACCGTGGCAGCGACTGCCGATAAAGATACCAACTTTTTACCAAAAGACGAAATTTTGGACACGTCTAATTGACAGCATTTGCCGACGACAAATGAAATGCAGCTAAATGATAAGATATATCTGTAACATGATAAAAAACATTGTTGGGATAAGGGAGAAAATGTTGTAAACCAGTATCTCTCCATTTCCCACGATATTTTCAAAAGGTCTCTTCCTCAGAGTCGTTAAAAGCCGGGTTTTTTTTTAGTTATAAGACACGTTGGGTCCTGTTCCAGCAAGCACCTAGCTTATTCAGTACGAATGTCAGTTGTCTATCATCTGAGATATTCTTTACAGAACATTATATCCAGCTCATTTGGGATTTTGTTTTCAGTTCAGTATACCTGATAATCTATGACAACCGAAAAAGTCATATGTTAGTCTATGTATCAATGTACTTTTATTTTCTTTTATTAACAATCGATGACAAAAGGTGCGAAACGGCTTATGTCTCCAAACGACTCTAATGTTCCAGATGGATTGGGTGATCAACTTTAGGGTACGTAAAGTTGGCTCAACGCTAAGTAATCGTTGAGCCAGCTCGACATTCCAGCTCAACCGCTTGCTCAAGAGTAAAAATACTTGTACATATGTTTCGATCAATTTCCTCAACCACCTCAACAGCCAAAATGCATACATATATATCAAAATCAAAGTCTGTCGAGCTAGCTCGACTTTCCAGCTCAACCAGCAGCTGAACAATAAAAATACTTATACATATGTTTCGATCAATGTCCGTTGAGGCATCTCGACATTCCAGCTCAACCGCCAGCTGAACATTAAAAATACAATTATATGTAAAAATCAAAGTCCGTTGAGCCAGCTCGACATTCCAGCTTAACCGCCAGCTCAACAGTAAAAATACTTATACATATGTTTCGATCAAAGTCAGTTGAGCCAGCTCGACATTCCAGCTTAACCGCCAGCTCAACAGTAAAAATACTTATACATAATAATGTTTCGATCACTAGTTCGACATTCTAGCTCAACCGCCAGCTGAACAATAAAAACACTTATAGATATGTTTCTATCAATGTCCGTTGAGCCATCTCGACATTCCAGCTCAACCACCAGCTCAACAGTAAAAATACTTATACATATGTTTCGATCAAAGTCAGTTGAGCCATCTAGACATTCCAGCTCAACCGCCAGCTCAACAGTAAAAATACAATTATATGTCAAAATGAGCCAGCTCCACATTTCAGCTCAACCGCCAGCTCAGTAGTAAAAATACTTACATATATCTTATGATCAATTTCCCTCGAGCCAGCTCGACAGTCCAGCTCAATAGCCAGCTGAAAGGCAAAAATGCATATATATGTCACAATCAAAGTCCGTTGAGCCAGATCGACATTCCAGCTCAACTGCCAACTCAAGAGCAAAAATACTTATATTTACTATACAAGGGTGAAAAGAAGGATCTTTATACCTGAACACCCACGAGCCGAGCATAATGCCTCGGCAAGGAGTGCACGGATCTGGTTGACCAAGATGTACTGACAACCACAACATGACCAAGATCATGTCATAAACGGCATCCAACACCGAACAAACACGATGACCGATAGCTTGTACAGTTATACAATAAAAAATTCCAATTATTATAATTTAACATATATAATTATATAAGTATTTTTGTTGTTGAGCTGGCCGTAGAGCTGAAATGTCGAGCGGGCTCAACGGACTTCGGATTTCGACATAATATATGTATTTTTGCCGTTGAGCTGGCAGTTGAGCTGTAAAGTCGAGCTAGCTCAACGGACATTGATCGAAATATATGTATTAGTATTTTTACTGTTGAGCTGGCAGTTGAGCTGAAACGTCGAGCTGGCTCAACAGACTTTGATTTTGACATTTAATTGTACTTTTGCTGTTGAGCTGGCTGTTGAGTTGGAATGTCGAGCTTTAACAGACTTTGATATACATGTATATATGTATTTTTGCTGTTGAACATGAATGTCGAGCTGGCTCAACGGACATTGATCGAGCATATGTATGACTATTTTTACTTTTGAGCTGACGGTTGAGCTAGAATGTCGAGCTGGCTTAACGGACTTTGATTTTACAATACATGTATATATTATGTATTTATGCTGTTGATCTGGCGGTTGGGGTGGAATGATGAGCTGGCTCAACGGACATTGATCGAAACATATGTATGAGTATTTTACCTTTGAGCTGGCGGTTGAGCTGGAATGTCGAGCTGGTTCAACGGACTTTGATTTTTACATATATATGTATTTCTGCTGTTGAGCTGGCCGTTGAGGTGGTATGTCGAGCTAGCTAAACGGACTTTGATTTTGACATATACATGTATTTTTGCTGTTGAGCTGGCCGTTGAGTTGGAATGTCGAGCTGGCTCAACAAGGCTGATGTTGAGATGAATGTCGATTACCGAGCATTGAGCCAACCACACGGACCCTAAAGTTTATGTTAAGGTCGTGTTTTTATGCATATAATCCTGGCTTATATCGTAAATACTTCAGAGTTTTATCAAAATGTTTGCGGTATGATTCAGTATGTACAAATGAATTGATATTAAAACACCAGTCTAGCATTAATGTATGTCTCGTAATTACTGTTGTGTTTAATACTCCTATCCTGGTTTTCAGCCAGGTTTTTCCCATTTCATCATTATTTCATGGATTCGTAATCATTTTGTAACTTTGTCACATTTCGCCCTTGAGGGTCGCAAGGTTGCACAGTTTACCACCAATACAAAAAGTATTACATTACCTGGTCCTGGAGGCTTTCAAAGAAATCACTGTTGTCATTCCTGGTTTTAGATCAAAGACAAATCCCACGAGTTTCTTTTTCGATTACGCTATATGGTTTTGTGTTTATCTCTGTTTATACAGCTGGCCAACTTATGACCCAATCTACACACAATGATTTTTTTCAAAGCGGTTTTCTCTCTCTCTCTCTCTCTCTCTCTGTAGGTAAGGATGCAAATATTTTGTGCAAAATTCTATTTACTTTAGTAGAAGGCAGTATGTAAACATTTTTTTTTTTACTTTTAATAATGAACAATGACAAATGTTTATTTACGTATACAGGCCATCGGCCCAAACATACATATAACATACAAAATTTCATAATACATGTTGAGAGAAGTACCTAATCAGATTTAATGATCATGTGTACGTAAAAGGCTAATTTACTTAATAATTTGAAATTCTCTATTTGAAATATTCCATAGAAGGAATATACATCAGTACCGCGTTTATACCAGTTGAATAGATAATGCTGTCTTATTACATCATGTTTCAGACAATGAAAAAATACATGAAATTCACATTCTACAACTCTAATTTTGAATTTTTCTAAACAGTAAATGTGTATTCTGTCCCAACGTGGTATATTAGAATGGCGACCAGTCTCAATTATAAATTTATGATTAATACATCTAAATCGTGCTAGAGCGATTCTGTTTCTATAAGGTAAATCAACAGTCAAGTATTTTTCAGGGTTTAACAAAGACTTAAAGTGTTTATAGTGAAAGCAACGGCTTGATTCATTGATGGCTGTTTGCCAATTTTGCTTGAAACAGTCAATTATTGTTGTTTAAAGATTCTTAAAAAATAATTTACAGCGCCAAGTTCTTGTGAAACACAAACATGACCGAATCCGTGCAAAAATAACATGTTCTTGATATATGTATCCCAATTTCTTCGCCCAACATCATCTAATGACTTAAGCATTAAATAACAGTTACGCGGGTATCTACTGCTTGACATTACTAACACAAATTGGCAATAGCGAAATGCCTCTAAGACAGTCGTATTTCACATCTTGGAACAGAAAAGCATGACTCCTAATAGAACCTTCTTGTTACCGTTATTTTTAAATATCAGCGTGCAATATATAAATATATATTTGGCAGACGGACGGATGGAAAACTTGACGGGCAGGCGGACAGACACCTTGGACTGACCCTCGAAGATCTCAATAATGTTCACTGAAATTATTACGATTAATCAATCTATAAAAAGTAAATTATATGCCATTTCTTAGAACACTGAAAAATTTGAAATATCCATAGTGTACCCCAGACGACTGTTCATAATGCGTAACGGCGGAACACGTTCCAAGATATTATGGAGGTTTACTCTCATCCTTTCACGAGGTTTTGAGCGATTGTTTGACAACATGGACGTGACATGTGACAGGCAATGTGTGGATTAAATACAGTAGACGAGAAACAGACCCTGAAATTCTTTCCAAAGAAATGTCCATTTAACCCCCCCCCACCCCCTGAAGAAAACATGACTGGAAAAAGAGATAATACTGGGTAGCTTTATTTTCACCTCTTCCTACAGTGTCTACTTTCCTCTTATAGTCACGTACGACTATCCTGGCCAAATGTATCGTATCATTTACAAATCCTTTTAATCTGGATGAGACTGATATCTTACCGTCTGCGAAAGAGTTAAAATAGATGAGACAGGACCTCCCTGGGGAGACGGGATATGTTGTAAAATTTCATAACCAAGGTTATAGTCTGTCCCATGAAGCGTTTTATGGTCCAAATGAAACATAAAATGGCAAGATATTTTGGTAGGAATAAGGATCATTCTTTGACGAATAATACAGATTGAGTTATAGTTTGAAAGTAGCTGAAAAAATCAAGTAATGTTGACAACGGACACTTTTATATAATGATAATAGTTACTTAATACAATATCTTTGTGGCATTGTTTGTAGATTTAATTAGAAATCGGGTTTGGCGAGAAATGAGATAAAGAAAAGAATTTTATGACACGAAAGGCATCATGCATACCAAATAACTTCAAATCACAAATGTCAAATACCAGAAAGGTATATAGTGAAAGTTTCGCTAGTATAAGGAGTCATAAAACTTTGAAAAAAAAAAAAAGAATGACATTAAAACTTGACCAATGGCAATAAAATTGGTTCTCTATGTTAAATGATTATTGGAAGTGGTCATTTTACATCTGTACAATATATCGGTCATGGTGATTGTTTAGTGTTAGACGCTGTTTCCACATGATCTTAGTCATATCGTGGTGTCAGTACATCCGGTGCAACCATATCCGTGCACTCCTTGCCGAGGCACCCTGCCCGGCTCGTTTGTTTAGATACAAAGATCCTTTTTTTCACCCTTGTATAAGAAACAGAAAACAGGAACAATTGCTAGTTACAAGAGGTCTTGTCAGGTTATCCTACGAGGTCCGCTAAACAGAAAAAATTACCCTTGTGAGTATGGTTGAAGTATATAAAAACATTCCGTCCTTAACTTTTCTTCCTTTTCGAAATAGATGGAAAGTAGACAAGTGCAGGCTGCCTAGAAGATCAAGAAAACGAAGTTAACATTGTGGTTTGCATTGCAAATATGGTCATTTACTCTGGTAAAGTCCTTTTGTCCACTGGAGTTCTATACAAAGTGATCCCGGTTGATAGCATGTCCCATCATCTCGGGTTCTCATGCTAGATAACATTTCTTACGAGATACACTACCATTATACTACCGAATGGCTCCTTCAACATCATTTTCAAATAGGTTCAGCCTAATATCAGATTTCATTTGCGTAAAGTTTTAAGATCTTCACTTCGATGGTCTAAATGTACCGACGCAAAGTCAATATGAGTGTTTTGTCTCTTAGACTTGTACGCAATACCTCCCAAAGCAAATTTTCAGTAGAACACGCAAATAAAGAAGGGGGAAAAATAATAAACATAAATACATGAACAAATGAAAATATTCCTTGCGAGTATTTTATCTTTTTGTCACGATATATCCTGCTGCAAGACAAAAGAGTCGTCTGTTGGCGGTAAATAATTCATTAAGACGGGTAAATATGATTTACTGAGTGTCACCAACCTCTATTCGAGATGAAAAAGCGTACATATTGAACGTTAAATGCTGTTTTCGACAGGATATCTCATGCAGCTGTTAATTTTCAGTGCTCATTTAAGATCATACTTCAGCATCTTTGCAGCCAAAATTGATGAAAAATATGGATGTATCTCTAAATGTTCAAAGATTAGTTTTTAACAACGACCATTCTTAGCTTGACAAGATGATATGCCAGAAATTTACCGGGAAGACGATACGCAGTCCTTGTTAGAAGAATCTTTCGGAACTCAATGGCCAATCAACCTGACAAATGACACAATACACTGCCACAGACTGTTCAGGTGTAAGATTTGTTTTGTACAGAAATGTCAATTTGTGTGTTTTATAGATCTGGAACGTTGATTTTGACTGTTATAGATCTTGAATATTGATTTTGACATCTTTTCATCAACAAAACTTTGGATATGTTCAGGTTGATTACAGAGTTTATAATATGAACTCCTTGGTTTTAAGTGCAGTGTACTCATTGCGAATTTTCTCACACATTTGATAGCGTGGGCATTATGTGACCTCATACATTGTATGTGATGCCGTTTTAAACCTCTTTTAGAGAAATGAATCTTGCTCTGTTCCTACCAGTTACCACGTGTGCATTTTGATGCTGTTGTATATTCTGATCCATAATTCGAGAGGTAGCTTTTGCAGCATTTTGATGTTGTTACATATTCTGATCTTTAATTTGAGAGATAGCTGCTGATCTATGTCGTAAACAGAATTTGACCTCCCTTTATTTTGGAGGTAAATCTATATGAAATTCATCAACAAGAAAAATGTTATTTAGCTCGCCAGGGGCTCGCTTAATATCATTCTTGTAAACTCGTTTCATACAATTTTATCTCAAATGCCAAGTTATTTCAGATCTCATATTTAACTCATGACCCCTATGTTATGGTACACTGGTGTATAAAGGGATAAACAAGAAAATATTGATGCTGAACATCAATGGCGCCGCAAACCACTTATTTCTGTAACAGGGCACAATGCATTGGGCCGCGTTTAACCGTTTATGAAAATCACGTGATCGTTCAACTCATTATCAAACGACAAAATTTTAGGACTGTCCAAAGCGAAAGCATTTGCAAACGACAAAATAAAAGTGACTGAAAAATTGAAATTTGTCTTGTGAAGGGTAGAAAACATTGTGGAAAAAGGAGAAAATGCTGGGTTACCAGCATTTTCTCCTTTTTCCACAATGTTTTCTGAAGGCTTCTTTCTCAAAGGCGTCAAAAGTAGGGATTGTGCGGTAATGGGTTAACAGCTCAGTAGGAATCATGTTGTTGATCGCCTGACTCATTTTGTCACGTTTAACATCCAGTATAGTATATGTGGAGAAAATCGTCGCCCTTGTAAGATTTTGTCTACATAAACGGACATTTGTCGGCAATGAATGAACAGTCACGCAAGTTTTTAGGTTTGTTGAACAATAGGGTCCAAATATTTCGTCATGTATCAAAAATGGCTATATTTTCTTTCCAATTATAACTATCAAACTGTTTGTGAAATGGAAAATATACTTTTTAATGTCATACAAACACAGTATTGCCCAAACAAAACTTGGGTTCGGTAAGGTCAGGTAAGGTTCGGTAAGGTTCTGTGTTTAGGGAGACCGATCTGTCACCCGCTCAAACATTGACCTAGTTACAGTTAGCTGGTCTTAAAAACACGATCGCGATAGGAAAACAATATTTCTACAATCCATACAACACTAGAACAAAAATATAACGGGGGTCACAAGTACCACATAGGGTGCTCTAGGGTCAAAGAGCTTGAAAACATCTCTTAACCTTTTGCCAGGGTAAGATATTTAAAATGGCGGCTTCGAAAATTTGTGACAGATAATTTTTTATCTCGTGACTTATTTTTCGAAATGGATCTTTATTATTTTTCGAAAGGAAAATGTTGATATGTCTACAATCCCGGTTTTTTATCCTTCTAACGATGAAAGTACAATAAAATTATTATATATTTAAAAATATCCCACAAATAAATAAAAAAGTTAATAATATGGACCCCGATATGGTAATCAAAGTATAGTAGATATAGATGGATGTTTAAACAAAGCATGGAACCAGTTCAATATGGCTGCCTCCATAGGCACTTTACAAAACCGAATAAAAATATAGTGCCGCCGCTTCAGGCGGCGCCACAATAAATATTCATTATCGGACACCATTACTATTAATAGCACATTGAAGGTTCCCTATTTATCGTATATAGTAAGACGAAGTGTGTATCGAAATCGGAAAGTTTACCCCGCCCCCTTTCAGGGATGATATGTAAACAAATGCGTATAATTGAACATAGTTACCAGTGTAGATGGGTTCATAAATGATTTTTCTTCTGTGCCCGAACCATCGAAAGTTCCAAACGGCTCTTGCCATCAAAAAGTAGCTGTCATCTAAGAAGATTTGAAAAGCCTCCTCATTTATTATTCGCTGCGTAATATTAAATTGTGTAACCGCTGCGAATGGCTATCCGGAAAATGTGGAAGATTTTCAATTTTTCTTTTTGAGATAACAACTATTGCTTGGTGCCAAGAGCTTCTTGGAACTTTATGAGGTCAGGTACAACAAACATGAATTTGTGAGCAGACCTGCTCGGTGATTATGTTTTTTTTTCCATTTTCTGTCAAATATTATCTCTGAGATGGGACGGGGGTAATTTTTGCGTTTTCGAATTCGTTGCACACAGTGTCTTGCTATATAGGGTATAGAGGGAATCATTGTGCTATTTATAGAAACGGTGTTAATGATATTTAAGTGTATTTCGTGTTACAGACGATGAAACAAATGTGCACTAAGTGTTCGGTAATTGACAAAGGAAAAATTTAGTGTTCAGTGATAAACCAGTGCGCTTTCAAAGACTTGTGGCGGATTACACCTATAACTAATTTTGTTGTTAACACATGCTTGACATTTTACAAGAGATAGCTATAGATTGTATATTTCTTTCAGAGAAGTAAATCAGGTTTTATTCATGGAAATTACCACGTACATTTTGCAGATTCCTACCTATTGGTCATGAAAGATATATAGAATCATTGGTGCTTTTGACAAAATTGTATTAAATTCGTCCCTAAAAAATATTATACAGCTTGTCAGAAACTGGCTTAATAAAATCTTTCCTGACTCATATAATAAAGAAATTATGTCAAATGCCAGCTTTTGTGAGATCTTATATACAGATTATATATTCAGATACAACAAAAACTGTTCCTAATACGAATCTCTTAACATGGAAACGGTGGACTGAATAAGGCAAATGGCTAAAATGATACACAGTGACATAAGGTAACAAAGCATATGACACCTGCCCTTCATTTCTATTCTCTCTGTATTGTACATTTGGCCTTTGAGTTCGATACCCGGGAGCAAGTGTCAACTTTTTGATTTTTCATTGGCCCACGCATTCGGCGCGAGTACTGGTGTAGTTCCTAGGAAGCAGAATCTAGACAGATTAGTATAAGTTGGAAGAACTTGTTTCTCAATCGATGTAAAATAAATATGTTTGAACTAAAGTAAATTTTATGGATCCCTGATGATATGATAGCTTGCCAAGAAATATCCTTTTTTTTTTTTCGTGTGCCTAACTTATTTCTTAAATGTTTAATTTGAAAAATTCTCTTAATTTTGTCCATCACACGGAGTACAGGATGGTAAGTGTAAATGGTAATCGCATCATTGATTAAATGTCTGGTCTTGTTTTACAGTTACAGCTAAGATCGTACATCATTCCAGGCCAAAACCCCCGAAATATGTACTTTACATGTTCTTTGTTAGTTGAATGGCCTTCATTAAGATTTGACAAAAGTGCTTTACAAAGTACAGCAAAACTATCAGATACAATATGTACAAAATTTGAATCTATGCTAAATGTTGAGTTCATGCTTTTGTAAAGCTCTATTTTTGCTAAATGACTTAACCCTTTACTCCATAGATATCCATTTCTACGCATTGCTTGTAGGAGCCTTTGGAAAAACATTGTGACAAAAGGTGAAATTGCTCGCGACGAGCAATTTCACCTTTTGTCACAATGTTTCTATGCTATCAAAAGGTATCATACCTACAAAAGAAACGGCTTCATCCTAGTTGTTATTTAGGGTCAATTAAATAAACCATAGAAGTACCTTATGGGTTAAACGAAACTTTCAAGCCGATAGTATAAATATGAAAATTGCTATCTGAAAGTTAAATTTTAGTTCTAGTAGCTGGTAGAAAAATAATTTGTGTAAAGTATTGATTCATTTTTGTACCTGCGAGAGGGACTTTGTAACACATTGTCAGATTCATTAATACATATCTGCACTTTTTTATGGCATTTGCCTGGCACTGCATGATTACCTTTGAGCTTTCAGTGGGTCTTCCCCTTTGCCAAAGCTCTTCCTAAGACATCTTCGCAAGCCAAGGATACTAAGGTAGTACCCGTGGCCGCTCGCCTGTTTAAAAATCGATGCTCCCTCTGCGTCATTTCATTGGATGCGATCAAAACCCATCGCGTCCAATCAAAACATCCGTAACAAAAAAAACTTTCGCAAAACAGAAAACAATAATGATGGCTCCCGTCAAAAACAAAATTTGTAGTGTTTTGGACGAAAATTTGCCAAAAAAGAGTAGACGATCGGTATTTAAGGAGTTTTTATAGTTGACGATCAATTATGTAAAATATTAGGACGGGTTCCACAGCCAAACAATTGCGAATGATCGTGTGTCTTTCGTCTTGTTTTGGATGTGATGAATCTGAATGTGCAGCCATATTTGATACATAGCCTAACAAATTTTACTACGTGCATTTTAATTGGTCAGAAATAACATCAGCAAAGGTTACGCAACTCGTGATATTCAATAGGTGGCGCAGCGGGAGTTTAGATTTTTAAAGAGGCGAGCGATCAAGGGTACGTAACGAAAAAAGTGGATTTAGAATCCTTGGCTTGCGAAGATGTTCCTAAGAATTGAAATAGATTATTACCTAACGATACTGTATGGCCTGCAACATGCGAAAAAGGACATGCGGATATTTGCGTATATTGTCATCTTAGATCAGCCTTCGCAGCCCCCGCAGGCTAATCCGAGACTGCTACTATTTGACTACATTAGATATTGTGCTAAAGTACACTTGTGCAAAACTGAAAAGAACAAAAAAAAGGGAAGTGTCATTTCATATGTGTGCAAATTGTGCAGGCTGATCCGATACGACACTTTACGCCAATGTCCGAATGCCCCATTTTTAGCAGCTGTAGAAGAATGTTTTATGGAAAAGCAATGAGTTACTAAGAAATATTCAGATGAATAGAACTCACAAACGTATCTCTACGAACACAAGAACAGGTGAACCAGTCAAAATGACACAACACAGTCGCAATCGATGAAAAAAAAAAAACCCTGTAACTAAATAAGACGTTTAGAATCGGATGCAAAGTATTTGGCAACGCTAGTCAGTTATTAAATATCATTTGGCAGCACTGCCAGGAAAATCAGAACAAAAAAAGAGATGATAAATGAGTGTTCACTACAAAAAAGAATCTTTTGATAATAAGATGTGTGATTAGATTACCTTATTCGACTTTTCATAGATGAATGGAATGATAAATGTTGACGCCTTAGAGACCAATAAGTCTGTTTATCAATATTTCATTTCGCCTCTTTTATCCACTTCAGCATTTTGGACACGTTTGGCTACACACTACGATAAATTGATGTTTTCCTCTGGGGTACAAACACAAAAAAATAGACAAAATTCTTGCCAGAAATTGTTTCTGGAAAGGCGTTCTTAACTTCAATAAATACGTCAGAAATCAACTGTGTTTGGTGCATGGTGTTGCTTTGGTTAGGTTTGGAGTCTATAGGACTGCAACAGATTTTTTGCTCTAAAGGTGCGATTAGTACTGTAAATAGAAATAAAAACGTTTGAGAATGACATAGATCTTTATCAGACTGCACAGAACGTGCAGTCTGATTTTTGATCTGCGCCGTCCTCTACTTGATTCTAGATTGTTGTCAAGGATCCTTCCATTTGCCATTGTATTTTTGTTGAAAAAACGAAATTAGTTATTTGGTAAGGAAAGAGGCAGGCCTAAAGGTCTGTATTGCATCGAATCTTCTCTTCTTGTAAACCTATTTGTCTCCACGGATTTACCAGCGCGGAATTACCTGTATGGATTAACTGATAAACGGAACTAGTGTCATGCGTTCCAAGCTATGTTTGTTGGTTTTGTGGCTTTTTATGACTAAACAAGGGAGCACAATTATCCCAGATGGAATTATCGTACCTTTAGGTGAGTTTTATGAGCTTTATAAAGGATTAACAAATGATTCACTGAAACAATTATGCAACAGACTGTTTGAAAGCATCCGGTTAAAATATCAAATATCATTACAACGTTTAGTTTGATCAATGAATACATTTGAGAACATGGGGGCCATTGCGAAGAATAGTTCGTTTATCCTCTTTTTCTTTTTTAGTATTTTTTCAAAATTGGACCTCTTAACATTATACAAAAAGTGCATTCTTTCACCAATTATCAGCTACAAACGCTCTCTCTTTGTATTCTTTTTCATGTAGTAATCCTACAACGACTTTATTGATTTACATTTTTTCAGGTTACATGTCCTTTCACCGACACCGAATATCAAGACCAGATTGAATAGTAATTGTAGTCTTGTGTTTGATTTGCACGGTATGATCTATGATTTCGAGATGACTTGATCGTAAAAAGCAATGCAAAATCAAAATATCTGGTTCTTTTTTTTTTGAGTACCAGACGAAAAAATATAGACATATCCATTCTGAAAGCATCCGCACAAAACAAATAAAATGTGATTCAGATGTTTGGTTTTCACTTAAAACTCGAAAAAAGAAAATAAGTAGTTAACCAGCATTCTTTTCGTTTTCTCTCAGTTTTAACAAAACATTTGTCGAGGTTATGAAATCATGATGGTTAACAGTCCTATTTACATTTCTAAAGGCTGTCTGCGAAACCCAAACTAGAAATGTATTTTGGTTGGAAAAAAATAGAATTCTCTGCAAATCTATAAAAGATTTTGTCTGATGTGTGAAAAAGCAATGGAAGAAAACATCGGCATTATGGAATTTGTACATACAGGCACCCACTCGGAGAAAAGTTATTTAAATTTTGTCTGGGAAAATTCTCTCGAGGGACTTTTCATCGTAAATTTCGGCAATAACAAAATTTTTATGCGCTCAACTTCGTAAATATCGAAACTTTATGACTTGTTCAGAAAGAAACGATAGCTTCGGTGTTGCCTAGAATTGAATAACAAGCTGAAGATGAATTTTTTCTTGTGCCCGATGCATACAAAGCATAAAAGTCAACACGTGATTTTACAATGATATGTTTCTAACATAATAAATTTCAAGCTTGAAGAGGCGACATAATTTTTTACATTTTTTTTTTCTAGTATTTCAACCCCTATCCTGTAAAATCATTGAAAATATATTTTCAACCAAAATTTTGATTTTTCAAAGGTTTTTTTTTTTCCGGAGGGGGGCAATCCTCATTGGACGTTGTATATCAAAGATCAGTCTGCACATTCTGTGTAATTTGATCTTGATCCCCACAATCCGCAATAGGGCCATGAGTCGCACATAGCAACTTAAGGGTGAATGTCCAAATTTGAAAACTCAAAGTGTATTTTTACAATGTAAGAGTTTCTTGGTATAAGCCCAAGCCAGAAAAGTAAACATGCAATTTTTAAAACACTCCAAGAGTCACGTGCAATTTTACAATTCTTTCAAAAGTCTAGTTTGGGCAAGTCGACATGCATGTTTTCGATATTTGGTAACACTGTTTTTCTCATGAAATTCCAAGATTGAATGGATGACAAGCCTTTTTTTTTTTTAATATATATATAGACTCTACAGTGACGTCTTTTTTTACACATCATGGGAACAGACTCCTTCCTATATAACAAAACTGATGATTTCGTTTAACGGATTACGTCTTTAAAATGAATTCGTGGCAGACATCTTTGAATAATGTTATTCATAGTGAAAAAAAAATGTTCGATAAATCAGGTAAAAAAACATGGAAAAAGGTAAATTAAGAGTTCTAACATGAAACGTTAATTCGGTTCCAAAAACACAATGTGCACGAAAGCGTGGTAAAATCTACGCTTTTCTAAATAGAGTGACGTCATTCTATATGGAGTGAGGTCATTCTATAAAGTAAGTAAGTAAGTTATTCAATGGAATACAATCTGTATCCGCCTTTTTACTCTTAGTATGAACTTGTTTTCTTTCGGTTAAGAGCTGCTCATGTTTGAATCCAAGTAATCTTTTTTTTTTATCGTGGTTCATCGTCTAATAAACCACGTTGGAGTTATGATATCGCCCTCGTGGATTATCTATTGTGCCTCAACTCACAGCTTTGGTTTATTTAAAGATTAACCACAACAGTAAGAAAATTATTTCTTGATTCTAATATGGCACAATAAACACAGTGCAACAAAGTCGTGGTAAAATCTTCCTCAGTGACGCCATTCTGTTGAAAGTAAGTAAGTTATATTAAACATAATCTTCATAAATATGAACATGTTTTCTTTTCAATAAGAGTTGGTTATGTTAGAAACGAAATAATTTTCCTCCTAGCATAGTTTATCGTTCAGTTAGCCAAGTTGTGAGTTATGAGGGGCAATGAATAAACCACTCGGGCTATCGCCCCTGTGGAATATTTATTGCGCCACATAACTCACAACGATATTAAGAAGATGATTTCATAAATAGCTCTTAACGAGCCAATATCATTTTGACACGATTATTTTCAAAAACTGTTCTGATGCAAAACACCAACAGTCGCTTCTAGAAGGAACTGAATTAGGTTTGGCAATGCAGTTGTTAAACTTCATAGAATTCTCTATTCTCTCGCTTTTACACAAGAAATAAAACAGTGTGGAACCAAGATAACACTGAACTTTGTGTGCAACCTAATTACTCGTGTAAGCTTTGCTGTCAGCAAATAAATGTAAAAAAAATATCACTGTGTGGGTTCGTTTGTTTGAGTTGCAGTTTAATGGCGTTTTACGCCGGTAAGTCACCGACGTTTCCTTCCAGGCTTTCTCACACCAGTACCAACACTTATTGCTTCTTTTACATGGATCAGAGATGAGAAGCAAAAAATCGCCGGAAGGAAAAAATTGCCTCACCCCGATTGAAGCTGCACCCACCAGGGCCCTTATTCACCAAGCATTCTTGAGAATATTCTTAGTCCTAATCTCCAAGGTTTTCTACATTTGTAAATAACACAACTTCTGATTGGCTAAACCGAATGGTTTAGCCAATCAGAAGTTGTGTTACTTACAAATGTAGAAAATTCTGGAGAAAAAGGCAAAGAACGCTCTTTAGAATGGTTGGTGAATACTGGCCCAGGTCACGAAACAGATACTCAAAAGACTGGAATGCCCGCTTAGCCAGTATTGATTCAATATATACCTAAACATGTTGACATTTTGTGCAGCTTTATTGTCGACTTACCTATTTTTTTTTCAGAAGAAAAAACAATATCGATCCAACTCCGTAAACTAAGGATGACTATGAAAGATATAGAAAACAGACGGTTATAGTTCTAGAGTTCGTGTTTTATGCTCTAGAGTCGATACATTGTCCTGTACAAATGTACGTTTGGGGAAATTAATTCGACGAATATTACTTTTGTTTTATGAGTAAACGGCTCCAGTGGTTATTTATGTGATATATATTATCGCAAATTATAGCCCTTCAGGGAAATGAGACATTTCCTTTGTTTCTGCTGGGATCTTGGAGACAAGAATTCTTAAACGTCTCGGTTTTCTAACCTCTTACCAAGAGACATAACTGTAGCCTTTCCAAAATAAAGCATTTGTATCAGACAAATGTGACTCAGAACGTATAAAGACATAGAGTTTCAAAGGTGGGAAAACATTGTGAGAAAAGGAGAAAATGCTGGTAACAAGCATTTTCTCCTTTTCCCACAATGTTTTCAAATGCTTTTCTTCACTGTCGTTTCAAATCGGGATTGTGTGGTAAACGTCTAAAACTCTATTCTAGAACATAAGATTTTACACTCATCCAATATGTAAGCATCCAGACGATTAATCACACGTGGCGCAGACAACAGAATTCTCTTTGAAAGGAAAGGAAACAATGTATCGAACTGAAAAAAAAAAAAACTATGATCATTTTCTCCTTTTCCCACATTTGTTTTCGAGAGCCTTTCACCTTTAATAGTAGGGACGCTGGTATAATGGTAGGGTCCATTATCTGTTTTGGAGAGCCATGTCTGTCTTACATCGTTCTTTTTACATTTCATTGCAGTGTTGTTGTAATATATGGCTTCATTACAATTATATATTATATGAAAACATGTTTATATGGAACCAGACTGTGTTAATTGATTTGTCTATATATTGAACCAAAGTAGAATGGTATTGCCTGGGTTCATTAATATATTGAACCAAATTGTCTGTATATTGATGCATTCGTCCATATAGTGAACCAAAGAAGCATAGCATTGCTTGGGTTCATCAATATATTGAACCAAACTGTATTTATATTAATGCCATTGTCCATATAGTGAACCAAAGAAGCATGGCATTGCTTGGGTTCATCAATATATTGAACTAAACTGTCTTTATAGTAATGCATTTGTCCTTATATCAAACCAAAGTAGCATGGTATTGCTTGGGATCATCATTTTCTTTAGCCAAACCGAGGTATATTAAAGCATTTGTCCATATATTGAACCAAAGAAGCATGGTATTGCTTGGTTTCATCAATATATTGAACCAAACTGTGTTTATATTAATGCATTCGTCCATATATTGAAGCAATAAGCATGCTATTGTTTGGATTCATCAATGCATTGACGCAAACTCTGTTTATATTAATGCATTTGTCTTTTGTATTGAACCAAAGAAGCATGGTATGGTTTGGATTCATCAATATATTGAACCATTCGGTCTATATAATTATTGCTTTGTTTCTTCTTTGTATCGTTACTAGCACGGGCGTTTTTTATTTTACCAACACCGGAAAAAAGACGTGCTTGATCTAAAATGATGACCAAGCCTTTTTCCCTTCAACCTTAGAGCACTAAATAAATAAACAGCCCCTTTTCGTTTAGGAAAAAAAATCCAGAATATTTTAATTTCAAAATTGCTATTGCCGAAACGTGTCATGAAGTCGCGGAACGTAAATATCCAAGATCAGACTGCACAGAAGGTTTTTGGCTGACCTAATTGTCCTTTACCAAACTGTTCTGTCCGAAACATCAGCTAGCCAATTTCTGCTATATTACTTACAAAGAATGTAGAATCTACCTAACCGTCACTCCTGTACCAAATGATGTAATTTTAGACTTGTCCAAATGGAAAGCGTTCGCATATGACGAATCAAATGTAGACCAATTGCTTATCTACAACCGTTTTTCTCGGAGTCATCAAAGACGGGATAGTTTGGTTAAGAATTAAGAAGAAATTATGTCATTTGGCACAGGGATGAGGGTTAGGTAGATTGTACATTCCTTGAAAGTAATGTAGCAGGAATTGGCCAGCCGATGTTTCGGACAGAACGATTTGGCCAAGAACAATTTAGCCAGCCAAAACCTTCTGTGCAGTCTGATCTTGGATCTTTACGTTCCTCGACTTTATGACACATTTCGGCAATAGCAATATTGAAATGAAAATATTCTGGATGTTTTTTTTTTTCTAAACGAAAAAGGACTGTTCATTTATGTAGTGCTCTGAGGTTTAGTCATCATTTTCGATCAAGCGCGTCTTTTTTCCGGGGTTGGTAAGATAAAAAAACGCCCGTGCTAGTAACGATACAAAGAAGAAACGAAGCAATATACATACATACAGAATGGTTCAATATGTTGATGAATCCAAACAATACCATGCTTCTTTGGTTCAATACAAAAGACAAATGCATTAATATAAACAGAGTTTGCGTCAATGCATTGATGAATCCAAACAATAGCATGCTTATTGCTTCAATATATGGACGAATGCATTAATATAAACACAGTTTGGTTCAATATATTGATGAAACCAAGCAATACCATGCTTCTTTGGTTCAATATATGGACAAATATATTAAAACAAAGACAGTTTGGTTCAAACTATTGATGAACCTAAGCGATGCGTTGCTTCTTTGGGTCAATATATTTACACATGCATTAATACAAACACAGTTTGGTTCCATATAAACATGTTTTTATTTAATATAGTAGTAATGAAGCCATATTTTACAACAATGTTGCAATGAACTGTATAAGAACTAAGGCAGCCATGGCTTTCCATAAATCAATGTAAAGATAGAGTGGTGAAATACATTAACATAAACAGTATCTGTTGGTTTAAAACAAAGTAAACTTCGTGTAATATGTTGTCAAGTTGAATCCATACACGATTAATTTGGTATGATATAAGAATAGTTGTTCAATATATGGTTCGATTGGAATAATGAAAAAGAATTTCCGATTAATATAATGTCTAAATGAAACCATATCATGGTTCTTTGGTTCAATATAAGGAAAGTTTAATTAAAACAAATGCAGTCTGGTTAAATGATTTAATGAATTCAACCCATATCACGCTTATTTGCTTCAATATATGGACACATGCATCAATATAAAGACAGATACAGTTTGGTTCCATAATTTGATTGATCAAAACAGTACCAGGCTTTTTTGGTTCAATATATGGACAAATGGATTAATATCAGCACAATTAGGTTCAACAATTTCATGAATCCAAACAATTCCATGCTTATTTGATTCAAAATACGGACGAATGCATTAAAGGTGGCCCTTCAGAATTTGGGTTGAAAATTTTACAAAAATACAAAAATAGCATCCTTATACTCCCAAAGCCTTTTAAATGTCATTCATAAAAACCCAGTAGTCCAAAACCACCCGAAAAAGAGAAATTAGAGATTTACTACTGCCAAGGTCGACATCGACGGGAAACACGTTCTACTTTTACATGAATAACTCGCTCATTTACATACTGGAAATACACAGACGAAGCTTCAAACACAGCGTCGGAAGAAAATATTACGAAAAATAACTTCATGTTTGTTATTTAATGGAATTCAAGCGTCATTGGTCACGTGCCATTCACTTAAAATTCCCACAATGCTTTTTTTTTTTGGCGCGAAATCTAAAAACAGCTTAAGAGGCTACGTAGCCTTTTAAGGGAATACCACCAAAAAAAAAACCAATTTTTTTTTTTTGGTAATTTTATGATTCTTAATTATTAATAATTTGTATTGTTTATTCATATGAATTTCAGTGATATATATTTTTTTTTCAAGATATTGAAAATTCTAAGTACCCACCTTTAACATAAAGACAGTTTGGTTCAATGTACTGACGAATAAAACTATACCATGCCTCTTTGGTTCGATATATGGACATGTGGATTAATAGCAACACAGTTTGGTTTAACAATTTGATGAATCCACACGATATCATGTTTTTGGTTCAATATATGGACAAATGCATTAATGCAAAAACAGTTTGTATCAATAATATGCTGAATCAAAACAATACCATGCTTCTTTGGCTCAATATATGGACTGATGCATTAATACAATCACGGTTTTGTTCAATATATTGATGAACCCAAGCAATACCATGCTTCTTTGGTTTAAAAAACGTACGAATGCATTATATATAGAAAGTTTGGTTCAATATATTGATGGGCTCAAGCAATACCATGCTTCTTTGGTTCAATATATGGACAAATGCTTTAATAAAAACACAGTTTGGTTCCATATAGACATGTTTGGATTTAATATATATGCATTTTGATGCAATTATCTGTAAAAGAGCAATATAAGAAAGCTATGACTTTCAATAATCTGTGGTGATAGTTCCCAACTTAACTATACCACATAACAAATTCTATGCCACCACCTTCAGCTTACATGCTACAGAAAATCGAAAATGCCGAATGGAATAGCAGGAAGCAACAAGTGTTTGTATAGTGTTGGGTAGTTGTGGATGGAGACAACAATCGTTGGCATTTAAAGATGCCTGTCTACAGCCGGTGAGCAGAAACGCTGTTAAATTTCAAAAAGAAAAATAGAATGGTACAGAAATCTGTCCTTTGTGTACACAAGGATAAATTACTGACATATATCGTGTAAATGAAAAAAGAAACACGGGGGTTTGTGTGAAAAACCGAAAATTGGCCAGAAGAAAACTGGCTGACGATCGAAGCTGTAAACAATGGCGGTGACTCACGGAAATTTATCGTTGGTTTCCGCCTAGAGTCGGATACAGTGTAACTTACATATAGGCCTCGATCTCCGTCTAAAAATGGAGGCTGCAACAGAGAAGCATCCATTTTCCTTTATTTACCGCATCAAGGCCAAGGTCAAATATAGTCACATTACAGAATGCATGATCATCATACGAATCTACCCGAGTGTATAACAGATATCGAAAATCTTCGATTCAAAATCCGGAAACGACCAGTCTGTTTACATTGAAGGCCGCAAGTCCGCGAAATGCATTTTCTATCAGGCGTAATGTAAGCAACCTTGCAACCGTCAGCCGCAATATTTGGCATAGATATATAAGAATGACTATATTTTGATAAAAGAAAGAGTTAAAACTGTCTTAAAATGAGTATTATTGCCTCTTTAAATGTAGTTCGATTGATCCATTAGTTGCTTTCATCTCGCTGTTTTAACCTTTAAAAAGGACAATAACAAAAATGAAATGTGGCCTATCCGGTCGCTATACAGGACGCTTCTAATGGCTATATGGCCTACAACATCCGCAAATGCACGGATGCTAATTTTCGCATGTTGCAAGCCATATCAAAGTGAGCGCTGTACCTGTAAGGAGCATGATCTGTCCACCAAGGCTGAGTCAATAACAAATCTTGGCTCGTATTTACTCATTATTTTAAGTGTAATTTTTAGTCCAGTTACATATTTAGAAAATAATGCAATTTTGGATTTGGATTTGCGTTACTTTCAAATCTGAAAATTAGAATGAGAACGTTATTGAGATAAACAGATAAATACAGGTTCTGCTTTTGAAAAGTACTTTAAATTTGTGATAAGCCATTGTATTAGCCGTTCAGATAACTTGTCTCAACATTTAGAACAAGAGCAATGTGAAGAATATCTGGGTTTGAATTAACCAACAGTTATTAAGAAGTTTTTTTTTTTTTTTTTTTTTCTTATTTTCCAGTATTTTTTTTAATTTTGAAAAAACACGACTTCTGACACGCTAAACCAAATAAATAAGCCAATCCAAAATTCTATTACTTCAAAGTTCAAAGACTGAGAACGAGACCATCCCTGGTGTTACGTAATAATCCTAAAGGAAAGTACGAAATCTTCGCAAGGAAAAAGTCATTAGCCTGTCATCTAGTATGACTAGTTGAAAGATGTCGGGTCATGCCACAGACAAATTCGTCAACTATGTCCGGTTTTTGTCATTATAGAAAACCAAGTCTGACAGGATAAGAAATCGAGGTACGCGGTCTGGTGTCTTTGAGTAGTCTGTAGAGATTTCTGTTGATATCATATTATCTGCAAGAGATGACAGAAACATATTTATCTAATCTTGATTCTTAAAAACATTAATCATTCTCAGTGTTTGCTCTCTGGACACCGACTTTCGTCACAATGTGGGTCTATCCAACGGTCGACCCTTCACGTCATGATGGTTCGAATCTGAAATATGTCGTATGGAGTTAGAAGCTCTTTCTTGGCACTTTCTGTCTCACACCTATTTGACTCACTAGTCTAAAGAAAGTCAGTACAGCACGAAGAACTTGAGACGTTACTGTGCGCGATATACGTCCAAATATGAAAAGAACGACGTAAGCCTACGTCACAGTATTGAGACTAAGCACAATAGTCTGTGTAGAAAGAATGTCTTCGGCTTCCAAGATTTAAGTTTACTTCGTTACCGATCGGCAAATTGTTAGACTGGTCCAATTTGATAACAACTGCAGACGACAAAGTATAGATTGCTCAAATGGCAGAATCTGTCGTAGATAAGAATGAAAATCTTGTAAGGAAAGAAGAATTTCCTACAATGTTTTCATAAAGCGTCACTCTAAGGGTCGTTAAAACCATAGAGTCTTTGATAAAGAGTTAATTTTATAAAAACTTCAGAAATCATTCGGAAAATATTGCAATCGCTTTAGAATTTGTACACTGGTGACATCTAACATGTGCATTTCGGTTTCGCTAAATGAAGATGAAGGGCATCATGTTTTCAAATGGTTTGACGTAAATTACGTCAATCTTGTCGCCAAGATAGAGAAAAAAAAAACAAGAAAATCATAGCTCATGTCTTAAACACTTGAATGGGCAGACTTATAGTTGTTTTCATCGCCTATCTATTTCATAGGGTTACAAGCCATGCTCTGGCAACAGGGGGCTTAATGCATCTTTGTAATTCAATATACCAAACAAGCCATTACAAACCCATGGATCCATAAAATCCATCTTGTCCAACAAGTGACTGAATCTTGGGGTAAATGGGCCCCTGGACACGTATAAATTTAAAAGTAGCGAAACGATTCGATTCACCTGTCAGCCTTTGATGAATGCGCACACTGACTTGAATCGATATTTTTTGTAGATGCACTAAGCCCCCAATTCACAGAGGAAGACTAATAGTTTGTCTCTTATTGGACATAAAACACACACACATAGACATATAAATTCCGGAAAAAATCAGCTTTCAGCTTTCCATTCTTTCCATTTTCAGCTTCCATATTTGAGAGGAATGATCGACAAGCCATCGCCGCTTTCCGTTATGCTCAATCCAACTTCAATTCCATCAACACCAATCCTTTCACACTCATGTCTTACATCGACAATGATATCGATATTTCGGACAGCTTTACTCTGGCCTCCAGAAGTAAGTCTTGGCCCTTACTCATCAACAACCATTCATATGAACATTTTTAGTCTTATCCCAAAATATTTCCAGATTTGAAAGTAAAACAATTTCTGATTGGCTAAACCATTCGGTTTAGAAAAATCAGAACATGTGTTACTTTCAACTTTGGAGAGTCTCATATAAAAAGACTGAGAATGTTCCTAAGAATGATTGTTGAATACTGCCCCAGATTCTATTTCAGCGGCAATCTGACAAAAGGGTACTTGATGCATCCAGGTGATGCATCAAATCAAGCAAGTCATCATGTAATTATAGATTCATCAAATCCATATTTTCCCAACGGTATACTGATTCACAACGTAAATTTGTCACTGGGCATGCAGGAAATTGATAAGTAGTAAAATCTGTCGATTCAGGTCAGCCTGCACAGAATGCACAGGCCAATCTAAGTAGATACTTTTTGCAGAATACATTCAGCTCACCTCTCAAGAGCGAGTCTAAAGTCTAAGTAGTTATATAAAACCAAAATACAGATAACGCTGAAAACATCCTAGTTAAAACTTTGCACTCAATCCAAAATGGTCCTTTATCCAATAATCGATGATTTTTATGAACTTCTAAAAGACTGCTTTCAAAACACAATTTGGGAATAGTAAATAAGAGCTGGTAAATAAGTGATTTTGGGAAAAGATATCTCCTTATCGGACAGTATACAACCAAGATCAGACTGCACCTTCTGTGCAGGTCGCGCTTAGTATCCTAACAGTTAACAAAGCAAAGGAAAATTGCTTTTGATTAAAAAAAAAAAATGTGTGATGAAGAGGAAATAATGGTCTGCAGTATTATCTCCTCTTCGCTGGATGTTTTCTCCCATTTCGACGACAAACATCATCTCCTAAGACATCTTCAGTCGATCATCTACATGTACTCTCAATACGGACGAGACTCACGTTATGACGTCCTATAAAGGGTTAAGACAATGTACAGACAATATTTAAAAACGTTGTGAATTCAAGAGAAATATAACTTGACTTTTTTACTGGCAATATCGCATTGTTAATAACTTGTGAAAACGGCGTAAATCAAGTCAGATTGCACATAACGAACAGTCTGATCTTTGTTATACACCGTCCGTTATCCATTGCTTAACTAGAGTCGGCGTTTACGCTTTTTGAAAAATGGGATTAATGCATCTGCAAAAACTACGGAACCAGGTCAGTATGTCAGTCCATGTAAGCTGATCTGCGTCGAAACTTTTTGCCACTGTACTATTTTCATGTCCAAGAACCAATTTACCTCACAATTCAGCTGATTGTTAGATAAAATGGATTTTACGTTTTAACTGAAATCATATTGAAAGTGGTAACGTTATGAAACCCAATAGATCTACAAACTAATATAATTTACTGCCTCTCCTAATTTTTTCACTCCAATGCTCTGAAAAACAGTATCAAAAATATTGATCTTACGTAGGTTTTTTTTTAATAAGTTATCTATTACTAACTTACACGTTTACCACACGAAGAAGTGGGGGGCTTTACGACCCTGGGGAAGAAACCATTTGGAAACCAGCAATTTTGGTTACAAGTATGTTTTACAAGCCATACGTACTTGGCAATTCTAGAAATAACCGTTGCCACGTGTAATGACACCAATGAAACAGAACTTTTGGTGCAAAACACAACTCACCTTTTACGTGCATATTGTCTTAGATTGATATCTATTGTTTGCTTTTGTATGGGTAGGAATAGAAATTCATGAAGAACGACACAACATTTATTTATAGATCTAACTTGTTTTTCCTTGAGTCGTGGTCTGTCAGGGACAAAGGTGCAGCTACATCAAAATTTCACACCAGTCTTGAAACTGTCAAATAACTAACTTGTAAACTATTACTAACTGTTAAACTTTCAGCATGCACTATTTATGATTTTTCTTTAACCGGCATAAAATCACTTTAAATATTAGAAATTCATTAGTTTGATCTAAGTCCACTAACGTTTGTAAATAAACAGCGTTGAAGACATTAAAAATCCTCTTGTCTTCTGACCACTCCCACTGTAGAACAGAAGTTCAAGTGACACCAGTGTCCACATTGAATGCATTCTGCCTAATTAACAATGGCAATATCATTACAGTCTGTCAAACGTGGTGTGGAGATTTGGTTACAAATGCAACGCTTTTCATTTTCATCGTCTAAATCATATTCACTATCATTAATATCAAACTTGGAGATTTTTACCTGCACTTCTTTGACATAATCCAATATTTGATAGTTTTGATGATTTTGTTTGGACTCTATTTTTTTCAGATTTAGTTGATAGCTGTTTTGTTTTGTTGAGGTCAAACTCTCATCACTTTTAGAAGCTCTACAGTCATACATTCCCCGCCAAGTTTGGGTTGTTTTGCTTTAAACGCTTTGACATTAGGAGATTTTTAATTTTGGTATCATTCACTGTCTGGGACAAAGTTTGGTATAACTGTTCTGGCTTTTCCTTTTCTAAGGATTTCATTGTGAGGGAAGCAACATTCCTTTACTCCAGGAAATTAAAAGGACATATACCACTCTTTTAGATGCTGCAACATTTTTTGTTGGTGTCACCGTTTTCAGGTAGACTCATTAAGACAAAACACACTGTATGGAAACTCTGTACGGGAAATTTCTTCGGTGAATTCAAGATGGCGGACAAGTGTTATTGACAAAGTAAGTGTTGTTTAATTTTGGTCCAAACTTGTTTCAAATTGAATCCCTTACAACGAGTAAGGTACCAATTTAGAGAGCTTTGATTGAAAAATCAAGCGATAGTAGCTTATGAGAAAACAGGAGTGCCTCTTGTCCGTAATCCCGCGCTGAACATGATGTTTTGATGAAGTTGAAAAACTAACCCCCCGGTCTTACAAACCCCGATTTCCAAAATAATCGTAGTGCTTCGGGAGAGCGCATTTTCTCCGATTTACCACGAATTCAAGCCGTTTTTCTCCGATCATCTTTGGACGAGGGGTATTTTTAGACATACATCGGTGTGTTCCCGATGGGCTGCGAAAAACTACGATGCGATACGATTTACTACGCTTTTGCCCCGATTTTGTTCCGAAGTACCCCGAGTTTAGGAGCCGAGTTACTACGAAACAGTACGATCTAGACCGACTGTCCCGATTTCTTACTACGATAGACTACGATGCACAAAGATTTACTGCGACATACGCCGACAGATCCGAATCGACTACGAGTTTCAAATCTTATTTCAGGATTATGTCCCGATTTTGTCCAATGGGTATAAATTCCGTGATTAACTGCAAAAAAAATCAGTTATCATATGGATAGTAGACGTCATCCTCAAACTCATTTTGCAGGACAACTGGCTGATCCGGGGTAATGCAGAGAACTGACCCCCATTTCAAAATTACCCTATGGTCATTTTTCGACGTAGAGGAATGACCCATGGGTCATTTCTCGACGTAGAAAAATGACCCATGGGTCATTCCTCTACGTCGAGAAATGACCTGTGGGTCATTTTGTAATTGGGGTCATTTCTCTGCATTACACCGGCAAAAAGTCAGGGTCAGGTAAGTTCTCCGTGCTTAATGGTGTAGCTTAGGTGCTCGATGGAGGAGGCATATCTGTTGTAGCTGACTGCTTTTTCTTCGAAAGCCCCTTTTTTGGTCCCATTGTATGGAAGTATAGGCAAGCGTCTCGTTTAAAGGTTTGGAAAAAATCTGCAAATTAATTGTTTTCAAAGTTGATTCGCCTTTTTATACCAATCGGAATTCGGGTACTTCGTAGTACTACGGAATGATATCTTAGCAGTTCGTAGTTATTCGGTGTAGGTCGGTGTAGCTCGTGATGCTAGTTGCATATCTCGTCGTAGTTCATCGGCGAGAATCGTGAGTTACTCTTGGTACATCGGCGTTATTCGGGGTTCATCGTAGGTACGCCGAAATAGGACCGAATAACGCCGATTTGCTTACTACGAACAACGACGACTTAGTACGAGGTACACCGAGGTGCGCCGATTTCGGCACGATTTTCAAAATCGGGAGAAAAATTTGCGCATGTTGAAATTTTTGTTCCGATTTATTTTTGATCCCGAATTGATGCCGATTTGAGTCAGGAGGCACTACGACTCTCCCGAAGCTAGCCGATTTCGCGCCGATTTTGAAATTTTCGAAATCGGGATTAAATCGGGGTCTGTGAAACCGGGGGGTAACCCCCCGGTCTCACAGACCCCGATTTCCAAAATAATCGTAGTGCTTCGGGAGAGCGCATTTTCTCCGATTTACCACGAATTCAAGCCGTTTTTCTCCGATCATCCTTGGACGAGGGGTATTTTTAGACATACATCGGTGTGTTCCCGATGGGCTGCGAAAAACTACGATGCGATACGATTTACTACGCTTTTGCCCCGATTTTGTTCCGAAGTACGCCGAGTTTAGGAGCCGAGTTACTACGAAACAGTACGATCTAGACCGACTGAGTCGATTTCTTACTACGATGGTCTACGATACACAAAGATTAACTGCGACATACGCCGACAGATCCGAATCGACTACGAGTTTCAAATCTTATTTCAGGATTATGCCCCGATTTCGTCCAATGGGTATAAATTCCGTGATTAACAGCAAAAACAAAATCAGTTATCATATAGATATTAGACGTCATCCTCAAACTCATTTTGCAGGAAAACCGGCTGATCCGGCATAAATTCAGGGTCAGGTTAGTTCTCTGTGCTTAATGGTGTAGCTTAGATGCTCGATGGAAGAGGCATATCTGTTGTAGCTGACTGCTTTTTCTTCGAAAGCCCCCTTTTTGGTCCCATTGTATCGAAGTATAGGCAAGCGTCTCGTTTAAAGGTTTGGAAAAAATCTGCAAATTAATTGTTTTCAAAGTTGATTCGCCTTTTTATACCAATCGAATTTCGGGGTACTTCGTAGTAATACGGGATGATATCTTAGCAGTTCGTAGTTATTCGGTGTAGGTCGGTGTAGCTCGTGATGCTAGTCGCGTATCTCGTCGTAGTTCATCGGCGAGAATCCGGAGTTACTCGTGGTACATCGGCGTTATTCGGAGTTCATCGCCGAGGTAGGTACGCCGAAATAGGACCGAATAACGCCGAATAACGCCGATTTGCTTACTACGAACAACGACGACTTAGTACGAGGTACACCGAGGTGCGCCGATTTCGGCACGATTTTCAAAATCGGGAGAAAAATTTGCGCATGTTGAAATTTTTGTCCCGATTTATTTTTGATCCCGAATTGATGCCGATTTGAGTCAGGAGGCACTACGACTCTCCCGAAGCTAGCCGATTTCGCGCCGATTTTGAAATTTTCGAAATCGGGATTAAATCGGGGTCTGTGAGACCGGGGGGTAAGCGGGAGACCGGAAGAAAACTGGCTTTATTTCATCGAATAGAAAGCTAATGATAAAAGAATGTGGCTCGATCGGTGGGGAAATATCATATTCTTACAACTGTACCAAAATACGTTGCTTATATTTACTGACTTAGCTGTTATAAAGTTTTGAAATTTTGCATGGTGTACTCTTCGGTGCAAACCGAAACTAAACTGCTGTACGGTTGGGTGATCGGAATTTCTCTGCGCTTCGGTAACAAATATGAAGTCAACAATCTGTTCGCTTCGGTGAAAATGATTTAAGGAAAAAAATGCTAGAACAGTCTACTTGTATTTCCCGCACAGCGAGAATTCCTTATACAAGTACATGAAACCAATTTAAGTCATTTCTAAAGTCTATATCTTGTTTGTTATGTTAAAACCGTATAATGCCTCAAAAATGAGTCACGCAAGGGTTTCCCGGTTTTGTAAGGATTTGATAGAGAATTCTTTGTTATTCCTATTTTATAAAGGAAAAGTACAACTCATTTTAAAATAGTGTTTAAAATTAGTGTGAATTAAAAAAAAAACTTATCCCCAGATAAAACTACAATTTATCAACGTATTCAGATGATCTCGATCAAGACCTTTTATTCGGGTATACTAAATACCGGAGTGTAACAAAATAAGAGTATGTTATTAACAGAATGTAACAAAACATTTTTAAGTTCCATGTATATAATTCTATAGTAGAACACTGAAAGCAGAAGAAAAATAATATCACTAAAGTAGTTCCCATCCGTGTAACTGAAACATAAAAGGGGGAGTTTATAAAAGCTTTAAAATGAAAGCTACGGAATAAGGACAATGTCCCTTAGAAATGCTTACAAAAGGATGATATAAAGGGGTCGTAACTCAGAAAACGATGTAATGAAGACAAAGTTGCCTGAGTGTGTTGTATAATCATCCAGAGTTTCTAGTCGAAGGATTTGATACTTTGAAAATTAAGGTCGAAATTAGTATTTTTTCCCCTAAATGAAAAGAGAGCTATGGTTCCTCTAGGCTGAATTTCTCAGTTCTATCGATGTATGAAAATTGAAGGTTTCAATTAATGAAAAACTCTTAAATGTGAATTTAACAACAGGCATACGATTATCTTTTTTAAAAGGTCTCTTAAGGTATAAAGAATAACAAACGATCACTTAGGCGATATCAATGTAAATTAAAAATGAGCTATAGCTTCAAGGCAGTACACAAAGGAGTTTTGTATTGCATTTTTCACTGCCGATTTTTAGTGTTCGAAAAGTCAAGCCAAAGCTCAGAGGTATGTCATTGTTTGATTCGGGCTTTATATGGCTTTCCAACTGGTTCTGGTCCGATCAACACAAAATTTGCTCTTACAGTGCTTCATGTGTTCACCAGCACTGGGCTTGGGCTCTAAAAATGCTAAATGGGCTCTATAACAGCTAAATCAGTAAATATAAGCAACGTATTTTGGTACAGTTGTAAGAATATAACATTTCCCCACCGATCGAGGCACATTCTTTTATCATTAGCTTTCTATTCGATGAAATAAAACCAATTTTCTTCCGGTCTCCCGCTTAGTTTTTCAACTTCATCAAAACATCATGTTCAGCGCAGGATTACGGACAAGGGGCACTCCTGTTTTCTCATAAGCTACTATCGCTTGATTTTTCAATCAAAGCTCTTTAGATTGGTAGTACCTCGTTGTAGGGGATGCAATTTGAAACAAGTTTGGACCAAAATTAAACGACACTTACTCTGTCAATAACACGTGTCCGCCATCTTGAATTCACCGAAGAAATTTCCCGTACAGAGTTTCCATACAGTGAAACAGCTACATCATAACAATTAAAAACTCTTCCATGTTGTTTGCCATCATCAGGTTACATTGGCTGTAAAAGCAAGCTTTAGAAGATGAAAAACAACCAACGTGTAATTAGAGTGGTAGTTGAAGAACTAGGTGAAATAATTACTTGTATTTTGCAAGACGATATCTCTGCAATAAATCTCAAAGACTTCTTCTCGAACTGCAACCCAGTTTTGTCCAAATCACATATGTGAGGTTTAGTTTTAAGGTCATTCTGTTGAAAAAACAACATTTAAATAAAAATAAGTATGAAGCAAAGGGTCAAAATGTAAGTGAAAATGACCATGCTTATGATAATGACCTAGGATTTATAACAATCAAATGACAGTCCCACCTTCTAAAAGATGCATAGTATCACTTATCACTGAAGGACTTCCCGTTTTCAATTCGACCAAGTTTCATTCCCTTTTCAGTCGCCAAAACATTCACCTGAGACCTATATAAACTGTATCAAGTTTTGGCAAGTTCTTCAAGTTTGTTCACTTGTGATTCCTCTTCACCATCTGAGAAGAGCGAGGTGCTACCACAGGGTGAATTAATATTAACTTTTTTTCAAGATTCTGTCTCGTAGAGTTTTAATTGGTACACAATAAAGTCTTTCAGCTCTTTCAGTTGGGACATTATCATTTTCCACAGCATTATATATCTGTAAAAAAGTTTTTCTGGAATATTGCTTATTTCCTTTTAGTGTGCCTAAAATGAAATGAAAATAACATTTGAGAGGAAAATTTATCACTGTCAACAAAATTTGAGAGTAAAAAAACTGCTTAACTTCCCATTTTTTTTATGTTGAAAATCGATACCGATATAATACTTTTTCGTAAAAGATTCTGCAATACGCACAACACTAGATTGGTTGCCATGCACTTTAAGTACGCAAACATGTAACCTAACACTAGGAAAATGATTTTTTAGGCAAAAGCAATTACTTCTGAATAAAATAGTAAAAATAAACGTCCATCTTCATTCTGAAAAGTAAATACCTGTTCAAATTGCATATTTTGATCATATCTTTTTTCCTTAGAAAAACACTCGTTTTGCTTACCGACGGCTTATTTAAAAGCGACAACTTGAAGAATATCACCGATACATTTTCCTTTTTCTTTAGTGTTTTCTGGATGTTAAAAAAACGTAAATGTAAATCAGGTGTTCCACATTTACGTTTTCGTCTAAAACTTTAAAGTCTGGTAAAGAAATAATAAAAAAAGGGCTTAAAGGTTGAAAATTCTGTCTGTTAGTCTCTTACTTAAACCAGAATCCTGTTTTAATTCAGGTGCACTATCATCTATCTTGAAGATAGTTTTCTTGACGTTGTTCAGTCTGTTGTAGATATACACTGTTCTTACGTAAACAATTTAATTGCTCTTTGCATGCAAACGGTTGATCATTCCATTCTATTGACAGTGTGTGACCGAATGGCGGCCGGAGTATTTCTATTTTATGGCGTGAAGAACATGATGTCACTTGATATTGTGCAGTCTTTTACCAAAACATTCCAAATGCCTTATCTAAGTCCCAGCACACCGACATGGAGTGATAGGCCGGGTCCCAGCTACGAAGTTCATCTTAAACCAGAGTACTCATACGCTATTATAGACATGATTCTATATTATGGTTGGGAAAAGTTACATTATGTTTATGACTCCGACGAAGGTAAGATATTTTCATGTGAATAGAGTTTATTCATTTTCTTTTTCGGTGAATGGTCGAAATTTATTTATTTCGTCGAATGAACAGATTCGGTAATAATCTACGCCATAAGGAAAATATTACGATATAATGTTCAAGAGATGAAATTAATTTCGATCTACATGTACCAACCATTCAACGAAAAATAAATATGTTTTCTACCCAATTTTTTGTTGGGACTATAACCAAAATCAGGAACATTTTTCAGCTATTCCCAATGGTAAACCACCCACATAGACCGTGTTACAATGAGAATGTGATGACCATTTCACAAAGAAAACAGTTCTTTGGTAGAGACCCGAATTATGACTAAACTGTGTTTTGATCAATTTAAGAGAGTATCACTTTCACTGAATAATTAAAAAAAAGAGACCAAATCCACTTTCAAAATAACATTCCTTATTGGGGTATCTTCAGATTGCTAAATACAATATACCCTTTGACAGCGCTAGCGCAGGTACCTGTAGTGCCTGCAATCCATTTACATTCGAAGTGACGCAACAAATCAACAAAATTGATTAACGTGAATTTAACAGGATGGATTGATATTTTCAAAATATGATATTTCCTTAGATTACTCGATTTTAAAACTGTCTGAAATAAATGTGATCCCTTTGAAAGGCCAAAATTATGAACGTAGTGTAAGAAACTTTGTGGTTCAGTACTGGTAGTTACCGAATCGGTAATTTCACTGGTCGAAACCATGAACTTATCAAACCATTGTCCACCACTATTTCCCGATAAACGGAAAAGCAAGATATAATATCTCATCTTCTGCACACACATCGTTGCGTGTTGCAGCGAAGCAGGAAAATTGGTTATATGGGAGAAAATGCTTATGATAAGCAAGTTGTTATTGTGTTACATCTTTTTCTTTTTCACATGAATTCTCACGACAGTTCGAGACTCGTCTGTATCTACCTTAGACATCAATACGATTTCCAGAAATGGCACCGCAATTTTCAATGCATTTTTGCGATTTACCGGCAAATATCCGTGTTTCGATACAAATGGTGTCAGTATTACAATGACATTTAAACAGAGATCGTCAGGAGACATTTCCATGAACAAAATGCTCTATACTTGAAACTTGAATGACAGGAATCCTCGAAATTTGCCTATCTAAATGTCAAAGTATATGGAAGACTCCCGTTAATATTATTAACTGAAATGAAATGGGCTCCGTTATCTTCGTAGACGGAAGTCTAAACTGAAAAGAAAATTTAAAGTAATTGGTTCTTTTGATATGTTTACAGCTGTAAGCCAGCACGTTAAAAATCGATTCCCTCGTTAACTCTTATCTAGCAGTACGCAGCCTCGCCATGAATTTTACAGAGTATGTTGGCCAAGATCAACTTTGTTCCTATGCGCAACTCTGTTTTAACTCTCAACTTCTATGTCAACCTTTTCGATAAAAAAAAAAATCCATATCATAATGCATATAATTTTCCTGTCTTTATACTGTTTCAGGTCTTCGGCATTTGCAGCAAGTATTAAATGTGCTCAATAATCCAGCAGACTATAATGACTCAGATATCAACCCAATTCGCGTGAATGTTCAGGCTCGTCGGATATACAACGTTGAGCATGCACACGATGAGTTACGTCAGCTTGACAGAATGGAGACAGAACAATACGTAAATAAGGTCATTGTGTTTGACCTTTCAACTGAAGATGCTTACAAACATATTTTACGCCAGGTATGTTCCAAACATCTTTATTCATCTTTGTAAGTCTATGTTGAGATGAACTGATGAACACATTCAAAAGGCTTCTTTAAAATTATAGAATGCGCACATGTTATGTCAGGGAATAAAAATATAGATTTATATTAACTAGACAAAGCTGGTGGCTGTCATGGCCACTTAAAACACTTAAAGCCCTATCCATGGAATTGCAAGTCAACACCTTGGCATATATAGCAACTGAGCTTTATTAGAATCGAAAGTGTGTGTATAGTATATATCGCTTCATTAAGATTATTATCATTAATTAGCTTCCATGCGACTTAATGGGTAAGAAAGTTCACATAAACTATATATGGGAAGAGATTTACTTTGAACTAACTAAACGTTTTCTAATTACGAGTTGAACTTAATAAGGGAAATTGATAACGTTCCATGATCTTACAAAAGAGATCAAAAAGGTACGGAAGGATTTTACTAAAAGCCGCAACTTTCTACCAGCACCTTCCTGCCTCCAATGTTTTCAAAGATTATATTAAAAAAATAGAGATAAATATGAACAGTTGTGGTTTAATATTACACCACTTAAACGTTGCTGACTCGATTCAATTGCATCAGCCTAAATGCTACTCGAGTAAAACAAATATTATGTTTCCGTTTTTTCAAATGATAACATTGCAGATACCTGAAGTGGGGATGAATAAAGAAGGCTACCACTATCTAATAGCTACTCTTGTAAGTGTTTCATATGTTTATATGTATTCACTTAACCCATTACCACACAATCCCTACTTTTGACGCACCTGAGAAAGAAGCATTTAGAAAACATTGTGGGAAAAGGAGAAAATGCTGATAACCAGCATTTTCTCCTTTTCCCACAATGTTTTCTACCCTTCACAAAACAAATTTCAAATCTTCAGTCACTTTTATTTAGTCATCTGCAAAATTAATGCTTTCAATTTGGACCAGTCTAAAATATTGTCATGTGGTAATGGGTTAAGCTCTGTATCAAAACTAAAACGATATATATATATTTTTTTTAATACGAACTCTATGTTTTATGATTTTTGTTTTTCTCAGCGTGTTTTGGCGTTGATCAAAATGTATATTATTACCTGTTATAGTCAGCATTCTGTGAAAGATACAACGGCTTAATTATGAGATATAGTTGCATGTTTTTTCTTCGTAAAACAGATACAAATGATTCCCAAATACTATTTCATGTGCTGGAGAGAAAATGGATTGCTGTAACCCTTCCAGCTCCACATATGAAAACAAGTTCTTCTGCAGACTGCACAGATCCCAAATCAGACTACTCAGAATCTGCAGCTCCATATTGGCTCTATACAGTTTTTTTTTTTTTTTTCAGCCCGGCCTTGTCAAGCGTTGTCAAGGCTACAAAATAAAATTGCTGAAGTGATTTTACGGTAGATTGTACCGATATTCGATTGGATTGTAGAGGCCGCGTTCATTGAATTGGCGTTTACAGAGTTAAGTGAAATAACTTTGTCAATCAAGAAAACATACAATTCGCCATGTCTTATGTACAGTATTTAAACGCGAAGCGACGTTCGTTCCTGTCTACGAAAAAGAAGAGATCTATTTTTTTCTCCGAAAAAAGCTATGTTTAGATCCTCATTCTGTATCGACCTTCGTGTTACTCGGTAATGCATTATGATAACAAGTCTACATGCCTACACCAATGTTTCTGGAGCAGTGTAGCTTATGTATCCTTGTGGGAATTCAGTATCCGCTGCTTATATTTGATCAATTTACGTTTTCTCTTTCACTCTAATTGTAAACTTTTGAAAGGAGACACAGTAAAGTGTTGCTGTAAAGATGAGACCTGTCTTGAATGGGTAGAAATCGTGGTTGCAAAAGACAAAAATGCTGTTTATCAACATTTTTCTGCCTTTTCCATAATGGTATCAATATCTAGTTCCTTAAGATCATTGAAACTTAGTCCTATTTAGTAAAGGGTTAAGCAGTCTTTCGCCCACAACGGGCGACAAACGAGGCTTTTGCTGCCAATTTAGATTAAGATAAGACAATATAGAGCGTGCAGTCTGATGTTTGATCTTCATAGTCCTCTGCTTTATTCTTATCTCTAACATCTCGCATTATTGCACAGAGTTTGCGATATAACTTACAAGAACTTGAAGCCTTTTATCAAAGGCCAAAAGAAACGTTGATTTATAGTTCCGTTTCTTTTCTTTTTAAACCCTACCTTTAAAGTTTTTTGTTTGTGTATAACAACTAAATTTCAGAATGAATTAAATGGAAATATCCAGTGATTGCAAAAGGCCAATAATAATGGAGTGCAACACGCGAAAAGGGTCATTCGGACATTTGCGTAAAGTGTCGTCTCTGATCAGCGTGTGCAGTCCGCACAGGCTAATTCTAAACGACACTTTCCGATTTTATGTGATTTTCTGTTTTACGAAAGTCTACTGTAGCACAAAATCTAATGTAGTCGTAAAGTGCCGTCTCGGATTAGCCTGCGCGGACTGCGCAGGCTAATCCTAGACGACACTTTACGCAAATGTCCGAATGCACCTTTTCGCGTGTTGCACTCCATTTATGTAAAAACAACAAGGCTGCTTTATTTGGAGTTATTCCACGACATTTTGGATAGTGGGTAGCCGAAACCAGATTGCGTGTCCTAAAACGTCTTACCGTGATCCATACTGTCCACAAAACATACAAAAGCCAGCCATTTTACGGCTGTAATAAGTGAAACATAAAGTGAAGAAATCAATAAATAAGGCAAAACAAGCTAAAGTCTAGCTTTTTACAGAAAAACAAAAGAATGTAGAACATACGAAAATGAATGTACTTTTGTGGGGCGGTTTTGTTTTGAAATAATTGACGTAAAAACGGCGTATTTCAAAAACGAACTCGCGGTTTTCACCTCACGACTGACAATGTTATTTTTATCGCCAACTATTCGAAAGTCTGGTGCCTTCAGCTTAGGAAAGGATTTATTCTGCTATCTAAGGAATCATGATTTTTACGCTTGAAGCTGGGGCTTAAGTGGTTTCCTAGGAGGAATTCGTTTGATCATAGGACATATCTACTAAGTCAATATCGACCTTCGTAAATTTTGTAGATTCTTGCCAATGCATATTGATAACAAGCTTAATTTGTTACAGCAAATATTTCCAGACATTTACATTTTGTAGACTTATGGTCTTTTCATACGTGTCAGTCAGACAGAAATCAATTTACCAGAGTAGGGTTTGCTTTATATCTGTGTTATTTATCGCTCAGTCTGTATTTCAAATGTTTCAAGCCTTGAATTCAAGCTTGAAATTAAACAATTTCAGTGTGAATAAAGAGATATATTTAAATTGCTAATCGACTCCCCATTACCTTTTGCGGAAAGCATAGATCAAGATCAGACTGCACATAACGTAAATGGCCTGCACTATTTACCTACGTAACTAGTACGCGGGAACCACTGTTTCCGCCTTGCAATTGAAATGCTACGAAAATGTTTACTTACAAATATAACCAAACTTCCGGTTGTTTTCGGTAATTTCCCGTGGCATACGTCCCCCACATAAGACCGTATTACAATATATTACGTAAAATGGGAGAAATACAGGGTAAATGCGGGTAAATGACGCCACATTTCTCTCTTGTTTAATGGCACAACACACTGTTTACAAAGGTTACAAGTTCGCGAAAACTACTGTTTTCACATTCAATTGAAGAATTACAGAATCTTTTACAAATAATTTCGCTGGTTGTAATCATGAATTATCGAACCTCACAATAAGCTATTTCCTGATAAATTATCGGAAAGCATGAAATAAGCTATAGTCATTCTGTGTTTGAAAACACGGACTAGTAAACATTGCTGATCTTTTCAAAAACTACGGTCCGCTACAGAACACATTACAGTTTGAGTTGGCAAAGTATGGATAAGTTAGGTCAACTACGTTTATATCACTGTCACAGTGGGGTCATAACATTTTAGTTTACTGTAAGCAATTTTTGAAGTCTTGAGTGCTTACTACGAGCAAATCATAATTTCAAAATCACATCCATTTCTGCGTTTTACTGCGATTATCTGTGTGTAAATACATTCAACTATATCTAATTCATTCAAATACTGCCAGCTACGGTCAATCTGCACTACCATGAACTACATAAGAGGTGAACAAGGTTTCAAAGACATTCTTTTTGACCTGTGCCTTCAATATCCACTTTCAGTCCTAGTTTTATTTTAATACAGAAAACTTTTTTTTTTCCATCGGACGAAGACAGGACAATGAAAGTGTCAGGTTTGACATATTAAGTCGTCCATTCCGTTTCTAATGGGTGATACTTTTATTCTTTTCGTGGGAAAATTCTACAACGAACTTTGTAAATTTGAAAAGTTTTTTCTGATGCGTCCAAATCACAGTCCTTAATTATTCCACCAATTATTTCAAAAACGATTCGCTTTTGGTACATCTTTAAAGCTAGAGAAATATGGCTGTTGAAATACTGTAAGTGTGTAGAATGGCTCAGCCGTGTAAACATACATAAATTAACGATAAAGGTGTAAAAGATAGAAAAACAAAAGGGGTCCGCCACCAGTTAAAACCCAAAACAACAACATTGATTACTTTGATTGCATCCAAAACATGAAATTGATTTTCTATTTATCGTAATCTGTGCAATCTTACAGCCACCAGGGGCAACATTTAAAGTCACAAGAATGACAATAGTTTCATAAAAGCAGGATGAAACGTGTTAAAAGCTTGCTGAAAACTGCCTGAAAACTGCTTTAGGTGTGTCTTTAATTTTTTTCTTAATTCCTGTAACTAGACTGCAGATAACTAAATGGTTGAAGCCATGAAAAGCAAAATCAGGAAAACAAATGTCCATTGACCATTCCTACATAATAACTGGGATCCGACAAATAACCGTCTGGTTTCTTCGATAAAACTATATAAATTTACTTATTGTTTTCCAGCAGGAATTATTAGACTTACATTTTGCCATAGCATCTATTTGTACTGTATCGACAAACTTGTCAGTGAACATATATCGTGATAAGAGTACCAATTCAAGAAAAATATCTATACAAAATGATCTAACAGAGGCAATTTTGCCTTCCTCGACTGTTACCTAATCCCAAGTGCAAAGAAAGACACATTACATAACAAAACAACATTAGTGGCATCCGAAGTAAACAATACAAGAGTCAATATATACAGGCAAATCAAATTCATACTGTTTAACATATGGCTGCAGTATTATCGTGTGTCTGGCAAAGGATGTGTTTTACAGTATTAGTAGTACGGTCAGGTGGCAGGGGACTTGGAAATTTGTTCACGCCTGTGGTGAATCATGTCGCCCCAAGCCGAAGGCGTACAACGTGTTTATTATACTGCAAAGTTTTATCCTTTCAAAGCGCGTTAAACGAAAATTTCTTGTATTCTAATCTCACGAATCGAAGATACTGACAAAATAGAAATTCCCATCTGAGTGCCCGAATTGAATGAAAATTGACGTCACCGGAAAGTGACGTCACTAAAACGTGCATCTTGGTGCTTAAATGTGCAGTCTGGTGATCGACTGACGCCGCCATTTTGAATGTTGTGTTGCACAGTTAGTAATGTTTACGGGGCACTCAAAAGGGAAACTGGCTTTACGTGGTTTTTGCCAGGGAACACGATTTAGTCTTTGTCCTACTTTTCTATCCAATCAGAACGCTCATATTTGAAATTTTTTGACCGTCTGTCTTCCATAAACTACCGAACGCAGGTTTATTTTTATCATTTATCCATTTAAACGTCGCAGTTTATCTGGAGTTTATCTAACCCTACCCCCTCATTCATATTCAACAACTACTTAACCACTGTATGGAAACTCTGTACGGGAAATTTCTTCGGTGAATTCAAGATGGCGGACACGTGTTATTGACAAAGTAAGTGTCGTTTAATTTTGGTCCAAACTTGTTTCAAATTGCATCCCCTACAACGAGTAAGGTACCAATCTATAGAGCTTTGATTGAAAAATCAAGCGATATTAGCTTATGAGAAAACGGGAGTGCCTCATGTTCGTAATCCGGCGCTGAACATAATGTTTTGATGAAGTTGAAAAACTAAGCGGGAGACCGGAAGAAAACTAGCTTTATTTCATCGAATAGAAAGCTAATGATAAAAGAATGTGTCTCGATCGGTGGGGAAATGCCATACTCTTACAACTGTACCAAAATACGTTGCTTATATTTACTGATTTAGCTGTTATAAAGTTTTGAAATTTTGCATGGTGTACTCTTCGGTGCAAACCGAAACTAAACTACTGTAAGGTAATCGGAATTTCTGTACGCTTCGGTAACAGATATGAAGTCAAAAATATGTACGCTTCGGTGAAAATGATTAAAGGAGAAAAGTGGTATCTAGAACAGTCTACTTGTTACATGTATTTTAATAAAAATATATAATTATTATTAATAGAATGTAGCAATTTTTTTTTAAATTCCATGTATAAAATTCTATAGTAGAACACTGAAAGCAGAAGAAAAGAAAATCACTAAAGTAGTTCCTCATCTGAAACACTGAAACATAAAAATGGGAGTTTATAAAGGCTTTAAAATGAAAGCTACGGAATAAAGACAATGTCCCTTGGAAATGCTTTCAAAAGGATGATAGAACGGGGTCGTAACTCAGAAAACGATGTAATGAAGACAAAGTTGCCTGAGTGTGTTGTATAATCATCCAGAGTTTTTAGTCAAAGGATTTGATACTTTGAAAATTTAGGTCGAAATTAGTGGGAATTTTCTTCATAAATGAAAAGAGAGCAATGGTTCCTCTAGGCTGAATTTCTATGTTCTATCAATGTATGAAAATTGACGGTTTCAATTAATGAAAAAACGCACAATTTATGCCAAAGCAAAACTCTTAAATGTGAATTTAACAACAGGCATACGATTATCTTTCTTAAAAGATCTCTTAAGGTATAAAGAATAACAAATGATCACTTAGGCGATATCAATGTAAATTAAAAATGAGCTATAGCTACAAGGCAGTGCACAAAGGAGTTTTGTATTGCATCTTTCACTGCCGGTTCTTAGTGTTTGAAAAGTCAAGCCAAAGCACAGAGATGTGTCATTGTTTGATTCGGGCTTTATATGTTTTTCCAACTGGTTCTGGTCCGACCAACACAAAGTTTGCTCTGAAAGTGCTTCATGTGTTCACCAGCACTGGGCTTAGGCTCAGACATACAAACATAACCAGAGTCCTTTGTGGAATTCTAACCAACACCATCCACAAAAAGTTACTAAAAATCTACATTACCTACTTCACCACGGAGGTCCCCTGATCAATAAATGATGAAAGAGGAGGTACGGTTCTATATTTCGCTTTTCACTATGCGTCTTTGAAGTTTATACTATGGATGGCATGTACATTTTTGGTTTCAGATCAAGACAAAAAGCTTAAGTTTATTATTTTTATGTTAAAGGCCCACACACATTTATACACACACACAAGATGCTTCTGTTCATGTTGCTCAGCGCTTCTCAATAACGAGCCATTTTAGTGTACGAAGTTGCGTATTTATACATCACGTTTCATTGAGTTCAACATAAAAACATCAAGTAAATCACCCATGCAGGTTGTTCGTACATTTCCTTTTTTCCTCCCTTAATCGTTCTCGCCGAAGCGTACATATTTTTGACTTCATATTTGTTACCGAAGCGTACAGAAATTCCGATCAACCAACCCTACAGTAGTTTAGTTTCGGTTTGCACCGAAGAGTACACCATGCAAAATTTCAAAACTTTATAACGGCTAAATCAGTAAATATAAGCAACGTATTTTTGGTACAGTTGTAAGAGTATGACATTTCCCCACCGATCGAGGCATATTCTTTTATCATTAGCTTTCTATTCGATGAAATAAAGCCAGTTTTTTTCCGGTCCCCCGCTTAGTTTTTCAACTTCATCAAAACATCATGTTCATCGCGGGATTACGAATAAGAGGCACTCCCGTTTCCTCATAAGCTACTATCGCTTGATTTTTCAATCAAAGCTCTATAGATTGGTACCTGTAGTGTATTGATTTAGTGATATTAAGACTACTTTAGGCACAGAAATTGTAAGCTTTTTCTATTTGTATGTTCTGCACATGCGCAGACAGATTAAATTCGATGGCTGACAAACATGGTTGTTGTTTCCTCGCACAATGGTTAAATCCTGTTCATCCTACTCATGAGGTCTACGAAACATTATAATTTGGCGACGAGGATAACTTTATTTGTTTTTCTGACGATGGCTGCATTGATAACGACAGACGTTTCATCAATAGGTTGTTTTGACTGCCAAAACCAAACCGGAATTGCTGCTCGTTGGAAGAGATGGATACGTGCATTTGACTTGTATGCACATGGCAAAGGAGTTGTCAACGCGGAACTGAAAAGGTCTTTACTACTTCATACGGCAGGTATGGACGTTCAAGATATCTTCTATACACTTACTCTAGTGGAAGGAGAGGAAGGAGATGATGCTTTCGACATCGCTAAGAAAAGTTTACCCCACAGTCGAATGTTCCGTTTGAGAGACATGAATTCAGGGCAATGGCTCAAGAGCCTACAGAAATGATTGAACAGTTCGTTACACGATTGAGATTGAAAGCAGAAACATGTGAATTCGATAACATCGATGAACAGATTCGTGATCAAATTATCGAAAAGTGTGCATCTAATCTATTACGGAGGAAACTGCTTGAGAAAGGAAGAACATTAAATCTTCAACAACTCCGAGATATAGCAAGAGCTCTGGAAGACTCTGAAAGACAAGCAAGGTCCATAGAGGGAATTTGTGAAAATGTGAATAACATTTCAGTTGAGAAGTTTGCCCAAAATAAACCCAAAAGAAAGGGAAAAGGGAAACAAGGAAAATTTAAGCATGATATCACCTGTTATAGTTGTGGTTATGAGGGCCATAAATCTAAAGATCCAAATTGTCCAGCAAAGGGAAAGAAATGTAGAAAATGTGGAAAAATAGGTCATTTTGAGGCAAAATGTAGGACGAAAATGGACAGAAAGAAAAGTGACAATCAGGTAAAACAAGTTAGTCAGATTGAAACAGAAGACTATGCTTTTACCATAAGTCGGGTTACAGGCTCTGACAAATCGAATTGGACCACTGACATAGAATTAGGAGGTGTAATACTACCCATGATAGTCGATTCGGGAGCTAGTTGCAATGTTATTGGTCGTGAGAACTGGGAGTTCCTGAAGTCGAAAAACATAGATTGTACCTCTTCAAAGGACAGGTTAAGCAAGTTATATGCTTACGGTTCAGTGACGCCTTTACCTATTGCGGGTATTTTTACTACAGACGTCAAAGTCAATGGTATTAACCTATATGACATACATTTCAAGGTGATTGAGGGTCAAGGACAATCATTACTAGGTCGTGATACTGCCATGAAGTTGAACTTACTGAGATTAGGCCCAGAACAGAGTGAGATCAATACAGTTTACAACCCATCAAATTCCATTTTAGATGAATTTCCAGAATTGACTCAGGGATTCGGGAAGTTGAAAGACTTTAAACTCAAGATTCCAATAGATAAAACAGTAGATCCTGTTATACAGCCGATTAGACGTGTTCCTTACCAGATTCGTGCAAAGCTAGAAAAAAAAACTCGATGAGCTTGAATCATTAGACATTATTGAGAAAGTGGAGGGTCCCACTGATTGGTTAAGTCCTGTAGTTGTTATACCTAAGAACAATAATGATATACGCTTATGTGTTGATATGCGATTAGCGAACAAGGCAGTTAAACGAGAGCGTTATCCTATTCCTACTGTGGATGAAGTAATCCAAGAGCTTAACAAGAGTAGTGTTTTCAGTCGGATTGATTTGAAAATGGGATATTTTCAAATCGAGCTGGATGAAAACTCTCGAAACATTACGACTTTCGGAACGCACAAAGGTCCATATCGATACAAAAGATTGATTATGGGAATTTCTTGCGCTCCGGAAATGTACCAGAAATGTCTGCAACAAATATTGCAAGAATGTGAAGGTGCTCATAATATCTTAGATGATATTATCATTCATGGTTCCACTCAGTCTGAACATGATGAAAGGTTAAAAAATGTTCTACATGTGTTGAAAGACAAAGGTTTGACTGTTAATCCTTTGAAATGTGAATTTAACATGTCAAAGTTAGCATTTATGGGTCATATTTTAAGTGCTAGAGGTATTTCGCCATCAGAGGCCAAAGTGAAGTCTGTTATTGAAGCACGAGAACCTAAGACTGTTTCAGAAGTAAAGAGTTTTTTGGGTCTCGTAACATACAGTTCCAGGTACATTCCTGACTTTTCCACTGTATCAGAACCTCTACGCAGACTGACAAGGAAAAATGCATCTTTTCATTGGGGTTCAGAGCAACAAGAATCTTTTGATAAGTTGAAACTTTTATTGTCTAATGCTGAAACATTAGGTTATTTTGATGTAAATGCTGAAACCCAAGTTATTTCAGATGCTTCACCAGTTGGGCTAGGTGCTGTACTTGTACAAAAGTAGAATAATGAGCATAGAGTCATAGCATATGCATCCAGAAGCTTATCTGATATTGAAAGAAGATATTCTCAGACTGAAAAGGAGGCGTTAGGTCTTGTTTGGGCTTGCGAAAGGTTTCATCCATATATCTACGGTGCTGAGTTTGAGTTGGTGACCGATCACAAACCCTTGGAATTTACCTTTTCTCCACGCTCGAAGCCTAGTGCCCGTATTGAAAGATGGGTTTTACGTATGCAACCCTACACATACACTGTACGCTATGTTAAGGGTAGGTCAAATATTGCCGACGCATTATCAAGGCTATTGCCTAAGACTGAGAATGATGAGTCTATTCTAAATATAGAACAGGTTTACATAAGATTCCTGGCAGAAAATGCAACGCCATCTGCCATGACGACTCGTGAAATTGAAAGAGCTTCAGATGAAGACTCTGAATTACGAAGTGTAAGAGATTGTCTTTTACATGGAAGCTGGTATCAGTTAGAGAACAAGCAGTTCCTGACTATTCAATCAGAATTAAGTGCTATAGGCAAATTAGTATTGCGGGGTACCCGTATAGTCATACCCCAAAGTCTTCGTAGTCGTACGTTAGAATTAGCACACGAGGGTCATCCTGGTATTGTAAACATGAAGAAAACCTTACGTACAAAGGTATGGTGGCCAAATATCAACATTGATGTTGAGAAGTACTGTAAAAGTTGTCATGATTGTCAATTAGTGTCACAATTTACCAAACCTGAACCGATGATACGTACTGAAATGCCAACAGGTCCATGGCAATATTTAGCAGCAGATATGCTTGGTCCTTTACCTAGTGGTGAATCTATTTTAGTTGTAATTGACTATTATAGCAGATATTTTGAAACAGAAATTCTGAAGTCGACAACCTCAAGTAGCATTATTCAAGCTATGAATAAGTTTTTTGCAATACATGGATTGCCAAATTTCTTAAGAACAGATAATGCTACAAATTTTACAAGTGATGTTTTCCAATCTTTTTTGAAAAGTAATGGTATTCGCCATGTTCGAAATACACCTTTATGGCCGCAGGCTAATGGTGAAGTAGAGAGACAAAATCGTTCCTTATTGAAACGTATTCGCATAGCACATTCAAGTGGTAGAGACTGGAAAACTGATTTACAAACATATTTGTTAGCATATAGATCAACACCACATAATACCACTGGAATGAGTCCAGCAGAACTGTTATTTGGTAGAAAGATAAGGACTAAAATTCCTGATATTGAAAATTTAAGGAATGAAAATATTGAAGTCAGAGATCGAGATTCAGAGAAGAAGGGTGAAGGTAAATTATATGCAGACATGAAAAGAAATGCAGTACAGAGTAATTTGAAAGTTGGTGACAAGGTATTGGTAAGACAGGACAGACAGAATAAGCTGTCTACCCCGTTTTATCCTAAACCTTTCACTGTTGTGGACAAAAAAGGGAATAGTGTCCAAATTGAATCACAAGCAGGTTCATTGTACAAACGTAATATTACTCAGGTAAAAAAGTATGTTGATCGGGACGACTCAAAAAGTTCAAGTTTCACTGAACAAGAGATTGTGGTGCCATATCAGGAGATATTTCCTTCTGAGGGAGTGATATCACATGATTTGGAACCAAGTTCTCCGAAACAAAAAGAAGGATTAAGGAAATTAGTGGAAACACCTAAGTCTAAGTCGAGTTCCATTCAAGCAAATGAATCGACTGTAGCAAGTCGTCCTGTGAGAGCAAGGAAATTGCCTGAGAAATTAAGAGATTTTGTACTCGAGTAAGTGAGTGGAGATTTACCGGTACATGTAATATTTTTCTTTTTGAAACACAGTTTAAAGTTTTTGCCATGTTATAGTCAAAGGTATTGACTAGAGGGTTTTGTTATGATTATCTAGGTAAGATTTATTAAGTACATTTATCTAGAAGTACCAATTTTACCAATGTAAGTATTACTTTGGCATTCCAAAATTGCAGTAGAAATCCTTGGGAAAGACTTGTATAGTTCAGGAATATATAATCCAGTGTATAAATATTTTCTCTGAATTACTCAGATAAAATACTTAATACTGTATTACAATAAAACCACTCTGAGAAAAGGAGGGATGTAGTATATTGATTTAGTGATATTAAGACTACTTTAGGCACAGAAATTGTAAGCTTTTTCTATTTGTATGTTCTGCACATGCGCAGACAGATTAAATTCGATGGCTGACAAACATGGTTGTTGTTTCCTCGCACAATGGTTAAATCCTGTTCATCCTACTCATGAGGTCTACGAAACATTATAGTACCTAACTCGTTGTAGGGGATGCAATTTGAAACAAGATTGGACCAAAATTAAACGACACTTACTTTGTCAATAACACGTGTCCGCCATCTTGAATTCACCGAAGAAATATCCCGTACAGAGTTTCCATACAGTGTTAACCCTCTCCCAAACAAGCCATTGTTTTTACGTGTCTGCAGTACAAGTCTTTTGTAAAGAGCAATTCCTCCTTTTCCCATAGTGTTTTCTGTCCGTTCGGATAATTTTCTGCCATTGTTATGAAAGTTAAAATTGTCGTCTGCAAAGTCTTTCAGTTTGGAAGAGTCTGAAATTTGTCATTTGGGAAAGGGTTGAATTAGGTCTAGCACATGCCAAGTAGATCTACAAGTTACGCCGTTGAAAAAAAAAGGTAAAACTCAGATACAATTTACTTGATAAAAGCCGATCAATCTAGATCTATATGGTCGGTTGTCCTCTGAAACATACCACCTGAAACTTGAAACAAGCTGTTGTTACAGGGTTTAAGAAGTAAATCGACGATATGTTGAAATTTTAAGAAAAAATAATGCTGTACGCAGTAAATCTGTAGAAATTTTCATAGGCTGAGTCTAGTCGTTACTTCCTCAAAATCTTGGTCAAATTATGCCATATTTGACAAATGTCTAACACTGGCGATAGTCAATCGTGGACTGGAAATGAAGCTGATAATGAAGGTTCTGTAATCCTTTTCCATATGACAAATTTTAGACCATTCCAAATTGATTTTCAAGCATTGGCAGATATCAAATTTTGAAAGTGGAACAAATGAAGCTGAGTTTTTCACAGAGTAGAAAATATTGTAGGAAAAGGAGAAAATGCCAATAACCAGAATTTTCTCCTTTTCCAAAAATAATCTTCCTTCCCAATTGATTGTTTGGTAAAGGGTTAAATACCACGTGGTCGTGTAGGAGGTTTAGCCACGATATTCACGTTGAAATTACGTCATTTTATAGCGATGATGCAATGATGACGTTTCTTTTACTCCATATATGGGTGAAAGGGCGTTTCTTTGTGAATAGTGGATTCCGTATATGGAGCAACGCTAAGAAGTCAAAATTAAACGATTTAAACAGCCAAATGGAGGGAGCGTAGCGACCGACTGTGGCTGTTTAAATCGTTTAATTTTGAATCCACTATCCACTATTCACAAAGAAACGCCCTTTCACCCATATATGGAGTCGGCTGATTCGCTAAAGAAACGTCATCTTTGCATCATCGCTAAAAATGACGTAATTTCCAGGTGAATATCGGGGCTAAACCTCGTGTACACGACCATGTGGTATTTAACCCTTTACCAAACAATCAATAGGGAAGGAAGGTTATTTTTGGAAAAGGAGAAAATTCTGGTTATTGGCATTTTCTCCGTTTCCTACAATATTTTCTACCCTGTCAAAAAACTCAACTTCATTTGTTCCACTTTCAAAATTTGACATCTGCCCATGCTTTCAATTTGGAATGGTCTAAAATTTGCCATATGGGAAAGGCTAAAGAACCTTTATTGTCAGCTTCGTTTCCAGTTCACGCTTGACTATCGCCAGTGTTAAACAATGTCAAATATGGCTGAATTTGACCAAGATTTTGAGGAAGTAACGACTAGACTCGGCCTATCAAAATTTCTACAGATTTAGATCTACTTCAGCATTATTTTTTCTTAAAATTTCAACATATCGTCGATTTACTTCTTAAACCCTGAAACAACAGCTTGTTTCAAGCTTCATGTGGTATGTTTCAGAGGACATCTGACCATATAGAACTAGACTGATCGGCTTTTATTACATAAATTGTAATTGTGTTTTACCTTTTTTTTCAACGGCGTAACTTATAGATCTACTTGGCATGTGCTAGACCTAATTTAATCCTTTCCCAAACGAAAGACTCTTCCAAACTGAAAGAGTTTGCAGACGACAATTTTAACTTTCATAACAATGTCAGAAAATTATCCGAACGGACAGAAAACACTGTGGGAAAAGGAGAAATTGCTCGTTACAAGTAATTTCTCCTTTTCCCACAATGTTTTCAAAAGACTTTTACTGCAGACACGTAAAAACAAGGGCTTGTCTGGGAGAGGGTTAAGTTATTGTTGAATATTAATGAGGGGGGTAGGGTCTAGGTACGCATGCGCAGTAAATCCAGATAAACTCCAGATAAACTCCGACGTTTAAATGGATAAATGATCAAAATAAACCTGCGTTGGGTAGTTTATGGAAGATAGACGGTCAAAAATTTTTAAATATGAGCGTTCTGATTGGATAGAAAAGTAGGACACAGATTAAGTCAGTTAAACGCTAAGAAGTTCAAAATTAAACGATTTCAACAGCCACAGTCGGTCGCTACGCTCCCTCCTTTTGGCTGTTTAAATCGTTTAATTTTGATTTCTTAGCGTTTAACTATTACATATACGTTCCAGTCACGTTAACCAATGAGATCACGAGAAATTTCTTTGCGGTATAATGATACTGCCTGTCAAAGTTTAACTCACAGACAGGGAAACAAATTTTTAAACTAGGAATTAACATATAACTTTGATTCTAATTTCTTTTTTTTTTTCTCAGCGATATATACAAACCTAGTTAAAAACTGCTTGAAAGGTATACATAAGCATTAACAAGCTTAATTCTAGAATAAAGGAAATACCATGGGTTGGCTTTTGAGATGTAGAGTATATTTTTTTATTAAGGTGAAATATCGAAATTTAGTTCATCTCGTGAACATCAGTCACGACTAAAAATATTACCGATGATGTTCACGAGATGAAATAAATTTCGATCTTTTACTGAAAAAAAAAAAAAACTTATATAGATCTATTCTATTTAGTTAATGCTTTTAACCCTTTCTGTTGTGAGAACTTAATTAAAATCCGATATAGTTCTTTTCGGTTATTCCTCGTGCCGTACCCCCTCTGCATAGCAACCCATTACAATATTACGTCAATCACGAGAAATGTAACGTAAAATACGTTATATTTCCATCTGATTGTGAGGCATGCGCATTTTACCTATGTACCTAGTGCGCGAGAACACCTGTTTTCTCCTTCAATTGAAGAGTTATAATACACCTGTTTTCTCCTTCAATTGAAGAGTTATGATACACCTGTTTTCTCCTTCAATTGAAGAGTTATGATATAAAAAATCGATATTTTCCCTGGTCAGTTCCATGAAATATCGAAAAATATTTCACCGATATTTCTCGATAAGCTACGGGAAAACATGAAATTAAAAAAAAAAAAAAAATCATTAAACAAGTTTACAAAAAATGGTATTAAGCGAGCCTTCGGCGACATCAATAACATTTTTAGTGAATGATTTTAAGAAAATTTTACCTGAAACGAAAACGAAATTCAGATTCTGGTTATCACACAAGTGTATAGCATTAATCATTGTTCACACCCGGAAAAACATAAGCCTACAAGTGCGTACATTCGTAATGAAATTTACATAAAGCCTACCAAAATTTGCTTATAACGGTTTGATTTTACATCTACAGATACTAACATCTGCAGCTTTGTCGATCAGTTTTGATAGTCTATTTCACACAGGTATCTTAGCTGGTAATGTTTTAGAAATAAGGAGTATAATTATAATAGAGTTTTGACCAAATACTGTTCTATATTCTTATATAACACTTGTATAATATACTCTTCAAAAAAAGAAACGCATATTGAAATTTTGGGCATAAAATAAAACAAGTACTTGTGATAGATAATTATATATTACATACAAATAATTTCATTGAAAGTCACTTCAAAGTGTACATTTTCATTTTCCATCACAGTTCATTGGACATTCACATGTCAAGGTCACCAATCGTCAGTATCTCGTATGTCCACCACGAGCGTCAATAACTGCTTGACAGCGTCTCCCCATTGATGACGTCAGATTGTGAATCACTTGCTGAGGAATGTTTGTCCATTCGGCCTGTAATGCAACCACAAGCTGTAGTAACGATTGTGGTGCCGGTTGTCGTTCTCGGACGCGCCGATCCAATTCGTCCCATAGGTGCTCTATGGGGTTCAAATCTGGCGATTTGGATGGCCAAGGAAGTACCGGAATGTTGTTGTTCTGTAGATAGGTAGTTGTTATCCTTGCTGTATGCGGCCTAGCGTTTTCCTGCTGGAATATCCTGCCATTATTCTGCATAATGGGAACGACGTGTGCTTGCAGGATCTCGTCACAGTATCGCTGAGCCATCAGTGTACCGTTTACGTGTACCAAATCGGTTCTTCCGGTGTGAGATATTGCTGCCCACATCATCACACTGCCACCACCAAATCTGTCAACTTCTTGGATACAGTTAGTAGCAAAACGTTCATTTCGCCTCCTGTACACCCTTGCTCTACCATCTGCTCGCTGTAACAGGAACCTTGATTCATCACTGAACCAAACTGTTCTCCACCGCTGCTGAGGCCATACTCTATGCGTCTGAGCCCATTGTAGTCTGTTTTGACGGTGTTGCTGGTTCAACACGATAACTCTTACTGGACGTCGTACCCTGATCCCAGCATGTCGTAGGCGGTTTCTGACTGTCTGGTCCGAGATTCTGCGCATTCATGGTATCGTGGAAGCAGTAGATGTGGCTGTTGTGAATCGTTCGCGTAAGTGCCGTAACCGGATATAGCGGTCCTGGGCAGGAGTTGTCACTCTTGGTCGGCCTGACCTTGGGAGGTCACGGGTTGATTGAAGCTACTGGTACCTGGCCCAAAGTCTAGATATGGTGCTCTGGGCCACATTGAAGATCCCCGCCACAGCCGCCTGGGATTCACCTGCTTCTAATCTACCGATAGCGTTGTTACGTTGAGCTGCGTTCAGACGTGGCATAACTTGACCGTTCACTGTTTATAGATGTGAATGATTTCGAAACCGAGAACCCCTGCCTTTTAAAGACCATTAAACAAAGTTTCAGGTGAAAAACATGCAATATCGAATTTTTCGTGGTAATGATGGAAATCAAGCAAGTTCAATATTGAGCGAAATCAGTGACACGTCCCATAAGTTGACCTTTCAATTTAATCAACTGGGGTTTAAAAACAGCTTGATATTGTTCAATTTAAAGCACCTATAAATCAAACAAAAATTTAACTTCTGATTATACAAAAAAACGGAAAGAAATATTATGCGTTTCTTTTTTTGAAGAGTATACAAGAAAAGTCATAATGGCTGTCTTACATTAAAAAAAGAGAGTTATGTGATACAAAAAAATGCCTCACCTGACTTTTTGAACTCGTTTTTTTTTTGCGGGGGGGGGGGAGTAATTTTGAAAGTGATTGTCAGCTGTTGACACAAAATGGACGGTGTGAAACAATTATTCGAGTCATACTCTGTGAAAAGGGGACTTAATGCATTAAAATATATCAAATTTTGCGAAATGTCAAAATGTTCAACCTTGAACAGGTTGACCTATGCTCGAAAAGTTTTGCTACTTTAAAATTTTCTGCAGGTCCAAAGGTCCTACCCCGTTTTCATCCGGTTAATTACACAAAATGGACTTACAGGAAACATAATTATGTAACGACTTTCTCAGTTTAATGTATCACGAAGATATGTTCAGTTGCCTCTTGCCAAAGTATGACTCGTTTCTTACTGGATTGTTAAAGGGTACAAACGTACATGTATCAGCATTTTTGTTGCCATATTCGTATATTTGATTTCGCTGTAGGATATCAAGCAGAGCTTCAGATAAGAGAGGTTAGTGGCATTTTAAATCCATTATTTCTCTTATAACTCTATCTTGTGAGTACTCTAAGAAATTGTCTCGATGAGACGATTCTAGTGAGTACCCATAACATAAGGTTTAATGGGGAATAATCAATATTTTCAATTACGATATCAAAATCACTCCCTCTATCTGGAGCAATGATATCAAGTCAAAGGATCCAGTATACAATGTACAAAATCCGACATTACACGTTCTGTGTAAGCTGGGTCCGTATTCACCACACATTCTTCAAAATATTCTATGTCTTATTCACTAGATAATTCCAAATTTGAAAATAATACACATTCTCATTTGCTAAACCAAAATGGTCTTACTAATCAGAATTTACGTTGGTTTTAAATTTGGAATATTTGGAGAATAAGAAAAAGACCTGTCTTAAGAATGGTTGTTGAATGCGGACTCAGGTCTTGAAATGTTCTGTACGCTACCGCCTAGCTACTGGGGTTAAGGCTTAGAAGTTAGAAATATCCTAGTGCAGTCGAATTTTTTCTGTGAAGGTTATCGGATTTTGTCCTGGGGCATTAGGAGAGAAGAAATAAAGACGACGGTCCAGAATACTCTAATTTGTCATTAGAAACCTAATTTTCCCCATTGTAACAAGAAACAATTGTCTGGCAGTTCCGCGAGAATATTGGAAAATGGCAAAACACGAATTTTCCTTGTTAAATAATTGTTTCTCCCATTTCTGTTTTTGACTTCCCCCGTTAAGAGACAGGTTATTTCTGAAGTGTCTCAAACAATTGCTCCATATGAGGAATAAAACACGTCTCACACGACTTCAAAGAAAACGCGGCATTACACTAGACTAGCGCATTAGATTGAAGTCCCTATCCTTCAAGTCTAAATTGCTTATTTCTAAATGATTTCTATAGCCTAAAACTTCTACAACTACAACAACTACAAAAATGATGCTGTGGTCATTGTTTGTCATGCCCAAATGCCTGTTGATTTGTTAACATGAAAAGACTCGAAATTAGCCTGTTTGGTGCCAGGTCATTCGACAGCTCAGCGTCATGGAATTATCCTCTATTTTCGTGTACAAAGCTCATCCTTCTACCAAATACTCCGGGAGATAATGTGTTTGTTACGTAGATGGCGGAAGTGCATACAGAATGAAATATAGGATACATAGTAAAGTTCGTGCCAGGAACCCATAAAATATGGATATCAGTAAGGCATGTACATGGCTATGAAATGTTCAATATTTACATAGTAGTGTCATAAGGGAGGAATTTGGTGTACGTGTGGAATATTTTCATAACAGGAACTTTTCCTGTTACGAAACTATTTCAAACATATAGAGAGTGGTATCCACGAGTCTAGAAAGGCTAGAGATATCTTACTTAATCATTAAAAATGATCTACAAACAGTTCTTGTTATCACTTTGTTCTGTCATGTTTTAAAACAAAGTATCGTGTTCCTGGTTCCTTTTCGTGAGATGAATTGCGTGTTTACCTGATGTAGATGACATCAGTGAGAGTAGTTGCGTGTTTACCTCACGCAAATGACAGCAGTTCATACAGGATAACATTGAACCTGCAACTTATGATCCAAGAAATTGTGATTCCATTTAGTTTGCCTCGTTACTCGTGTTCAAATTTCAGTATCTTTTTGTATATTTTTTGAAAAGTTTTTTTTAAAGTTGAAAAATGAGCATTTGTAATAGGTCTCCGTCATGACTGCATTTGAAGCGTTCTTTTTTTGTTTAGATCAGGATGCACAAAGATTATTTTTATACTGCTACGAAATTTCTCATAATCTAATTTGGTTTGTATGCCTCGTACATATAAGTCATTTAGGCTTGCAAATTCAACGTATAAGTAGTTTCCTTTTCGGCGCCCCGTATACATGACTACAGATAAAAAAAAGCATCCAAATTGGAGGCGTCGACCGATACGAGCCTCCCACAAGACAATCATAGTGAGTAGTCTGCATCATATCACCACTTGTTTCCGTTGATGGAAAAGATGGAGTTGTCATTAATGCCCTGGTCAAAAATATTTGCCGCCGGACGGCCAATATTTTTAGGAGATTCAGATACAATCATCCGGAGACTGCATGGCGACCGTCCGGTGGTAGTTGAATTTGAACGGCAGAAGTTTAATTTTTAGACGTCGGCCGGTGCCTGTTGGAGGTTTAGAAAACAATTATAATAAGACGACAATCAGACGATTTTTGGGCAATCGGAGAGCAAATGGTTGAACGCAGATGATAACATAAATCGTACTACGACCGCTCGGTGACCGGACGGTAGCTGGATGGCGACACAAAGTCTGAAAGATGTCCTTAGGGGCGCCGTGCGGTCGCTGCCTGGTGCCTTTTTGAACTGAAAAGTGTACGCAAGGCATTTTAAAAAATATCACAAGGCGCTAGGATGATGTCTCAAATCTTTGAAACTGCGAATTCGGAAGAAATCGTCCGACGCCCACTTTATTTGTGAGTCATAAGGTCGAAAGAACAAATTATTCTCTAAAATAGAATACATATAGTCACATTATCGTTTGTTATCATTCTAAAAGAAATTACACAGTATTAAAACGAGCCATCCTTTCGTCAGGTAAGCAAATTGCGAAGAGTTAAAATTCAATCACTGTAACGGTAAAAGGATGACCTAATAGGCGTTTGTGGTAACTAATTGTCTTTTACTTAAAAAACAACAAGTCAAAATCAAGGAAATTGATAGTGAATTACCTTTGGGTTGTTTTAATCTATATTAAAATAAAAATATGACGAAAGTCTGTCGCAGTGACAGCATCAAGTTCATCCACCAAACTGCACGTTTTACCAAGGTATCGGTGACGTGAGTCCTCAGTGAAACAAGTTTTCACTGAAATGGGGCACTCAGATGGGAAACTCAGTGCCGTCAGCGCACTCAGTTCGAGAGTACATATAACGGAGAAATTTAGCTGAATACACGTTGGAATGGTAAAACTTTGCTGTAAAATAAGTCGTTGAGGGGTCAGGTGGCTCGAGTGAGCTCGGGACAACATAATTTGCCACAGCCGTGAACAAGTATCCAAGTCCCAGGCCATCAAACTGTACAAATTATGAACTTACCAGATTCTTTAATTACTGTGTGCAAACTACAAAACTTTCCTTTTTTGACAAACTGTAAAGCTTCTAAAGATCATGAGTTTGCTCACATAAATGACCAGTGTGCATATTGGAATCCATTTTACACACATACAGTAAAAAAACTGTTTACTTGTAGCTCGCTTTCAGTTGCAAAATGGTAAGGGAGTGATAGAAAACTACAAGAGAGTCATTGGAAAATGAATGTAGACGATAACAATCATCAATATAAGAATCTGAAAAGAAGTGTTCCGTCAAAATAACCAACGGATCTTCAGACATTATCAGGTTTGAAGTCTCTCCGAGATAACGTTTATGAAAGTATTTTTCTTTTATTCCTATGAGAGAAATATTGGGATTTCATGGTGAACAACAACACTAGTGGTGATAAATATGGTATCATGACATAGTTTTACAATGTTTGCCGGTGTAATGCAGAGAAATGACCTTCCCCTACAAAATGACCCGGGTCATTATTCAACTAAGAGAAATGACCCTAGAAGTCATTTCACTACGTAGAGGAATGACCCGGATCATTCCTGTACGTAGAGAAATGACCCATGGGTTATTTTTTAGGCGAGGGTCATTTCTCTGCATTACACACGAACTAAGCCTCCTTTTTTTTCTAGTCTGCTCATATTGCACCGTTTGTGATGATTATAAGAATAAGGAAAGGTGAAATAGGAAAATAGCGAATAGGATAAGCAACAGTTTGTGTGTTATATTGAAAGGCTTTCATTCGAATAGGGTATTATATGATTAAAAGACTCGTCTTTCGGACTCGTTTGAGTGACAGATTTTTTATGTCACACACAACCAGTTTACTGTCCTCCATACGTTGTGCAATCGAGTAAAAGGATTCGACCGTTGGGTATGATAAACAACTGTTAAAGCCCGGTCACACCTCCCGAACTTTGTTGGAGCGTTCCTGGAGCGGTGAAAAGAAATCATCACCGTTTAAAAAAAGTTGACCCCCATTAAAGCAACGCCGTATACGCTCGGCCATCGCTTATGTTTTTCGAGGGGCCCTCCTACCATTCCGAAAGTTTTGAGCTGCACAAAATATTGCAAGCGGTGAGGAGGGGGCAATTTTCCGCCCCGGCAAAGTTCACCTCCGCTCCACCAACGCCCATTCAAAGTTTGGCACCGCTAGACGCAAGTTCTTGGACGCTTGGGTCCGCTAGGCTAACGCAGAATTCTTGAACGCTGGACCACCGTTGCTTCGCCAGCGTTGCCCGGGCGCCGATTAAACGTTGTACAAACTTCGGTGTAGCGGTTGTAAGCGTTTTACGAGCGGACACGGAGTTGCTCGAACGGTGTCGGGCGTTGAAGTAGCGAGCCATGGCGGCGATGAACTTTGGTTTGGCGTTGATATAGAGGTGTCGGAGCGGGACCAGAATTTGGCTATAGATACGGAAAGAAATGGACCACGGGCTCATTTGGATTCGAGCTGCCGTTGAGTTCAGACCTCGTCTATATCGAAATTGCTCAAAGTTACAGTAAAACTGTATCACCATGGATTCTGACAGATTTGCTATGATTGGTGCACTAGTTCAGCAGCAGAATCAGAACCTCCTCAGATTGCAACAAGCTGTTGACAGAAGGAGAAGAGAGAGAAGTAGGAGGGACAGAGTTTTGTGGATCAGACAGTGGATACTGAAAACGATCTGTTCAGCTCCGTAGTCACAAGCGGTATGCCGCTAAACCAACTTTATACCGCCGCCGAGCCAAAGCCAGCATGCGCAGAACGCCGCTATACCAACGTTTGCGTCACTGCTAAACCAACGCTCGCTACCGCTAAACCAACGCTAAAGCAAAGCCGGCTTCAGCGGTGCATCGCTAAGCCAACGCCTCTGATTTCGATTTTTTTCCCCATTTTGTGCGCAGTGACGAGCGTTGTCGCAATTCGGTCCCCACACCCTACCGTTAAAAGAACGCTCCAGCAAAGTTCGGGCGGTGTGACCGGGCCTTTAATGTGGACTATTGAAAGTTGCCAGAGGCAATATCTATTTGCAATATGTTTCCGTTTATCCCAGAGTTAGACCGAGCAAAACAATTAACTTTGATCTTAATAAATATAAGGCGGTGATTTTGGCTGTTATCTAGTCACGAAATACTTACAAATGAGCAGTGCTTCTGGCAAATGAGGTTCCAAGATGCACTATACCAAGCAAGTCTTCAAATAATTATGGATCCATGAACACAGTTTCTCTAGCAACCGATTAAATCATGAGGTACTGGTCCTTTGACCTGCAGAAAATTGGCCAATGGCAAAAGGTTTCAACCCATGTCAGCCTGCAGATCCATTAACCCATTAGCACACAATGCCTACTTGTAACTTCCCTGAGAAAGAAGCCTTTTGAAAACACGGTGGGAAAAGGAGAAAATGCTGGTAACCAGCATTTTCTCCTTTTCCCACAGTGTTTTCTACCCTTTCCAGAGCAAATTTCAATTTTCAGTCACCTTTATTTTGTCGTCTGCAAATGCTTTCAAGTTGGACCAGTCTAAATTTTTCTCGTGTGGTAAAGGGTTATCTGCTGTAAATGCGAAAGTTCCATTACGGCGTGTTCAAAACTAACTGATGCAAGGCGTTATGAACAATAAATGGAATAGCATAATAATATACAGACTGTGGTTCGTGCAAAAAGCCAATAAATTCTGCCTTCTCAGTAAGGTTTCCACATGGTAATTGAGTGTTCAATATTTACGACATAGTCTTTCTTTGGGGGAAAAAAAACCTCTGTGTGCATGTACTACAACTGAGTGAAAAAGTTAGCTCCAAGTTAAAGGCTTCTTGGTGTATACAACAGCAAAATTTCTTGATTGAGCATTGCATCTTAGGAGCAAGATTAGAAATCTGTGTTGAAATGATAAATTAACATCAACAAATCTGTTGAATACGAAAGGCATGTGTAGAGCATAAGAATTATGTTCTTTTCCGTAAGAGTGCAAAACTTTCATCCAAGGTTCTACAACTCTTACACTTTGATATTTTTATGGCATCACATTGCTTGACCAGTGTTTCGTGCACGCAGAGAACAGAGTTACATTTATATATCAGTTCCATCACAAAGAAAGACTTCTAAAAGAGCTATCCGTTAATCAACGCTGACCAAATGGTCATTCTAACAAAGAAAAGTGGTTTAAATTGTATGATAAAGATGTGTCTTTTATCACACGATAAGAACATCGAAGACCATTAACTCATTACAAATTACAAAGTTGAGACATTTCCAAATCGAAAGCATGTGCAGATGACAAATGTATTGCAATCAAATGATAGAATTTGTGTCTGAAATGGTAGAAAACATCAGATGATGAAGGTTTTATGGAGAAACTGGTCAGGTACTTCAGCTACATGTTTCTCTTTCGGGCATATCTCTTTTTGAGCTAGTACTTCGATTAAGCGGTATGTACGAATCATCATACTTTAGATTAAAATGGATAGCACCTCCGGTGATTTCTGTCAATTGACACTTCTACTTTTTTTCCTTTGGTTTCAGGATTTCGTAAATTTAGAAATGGGTCGTTATTTACACGGCGGCGTCAACATAACTGGATTTCAACTCTTGGACTTCGAAAGTCCAGCTGTAAAGAAGTTTAAGGATATTTGGGAACATCTAGATCTAGCCACATACCCTGGAGCAAGCGATAAAAGGTTAACGGTTAGTGTGCATGTAGAGATATTATCTTTAATGTACCCTCTGAAATACATCGGAGACATTTCTTGTCGCAGTTAGGCAAAATTCATATTTAATTGAAATATCATGCAAATTCGCATATCTTGGTGGAAATGTAGTACCCTTCTGATATAAGCAAATAGCTAAAAGTCGCGCTTGTATTAAAATACTATCATGCTATTAGCAAGATGCGAAAATAGGTGCATATTTGCAGACATAGTAAAGCAATATTAGCGTACTTATATACGTTCGATATTATATTCCTCTGTATTCTGTTATTGCCTTAATAATCGTTACTTCTTCTTTTGCTTCTCCTCTTCTCATTGATCTTCATTGCCGTCTTTTTCCCTGTCCAATCATTTTTGTAGCCTTCCTTCATAAATGTAACCTATGTTTGGCTATTTACAATAGTATGAAGCCGCACTTGCCGCGGATGCTATAGAAGTGATAACGAGGGCACTGAAGGGAATGGTATCGAGCAACCCCAAGATATTCCAGTCGACGTTTCGCCGGAAAGAAGTTTACAATTTCAACAAGACGAAGGGTATTCCTTGTTCCACAAACCCAACACCATGGATGCATGGTAACGACATCATGGCAGAAATTAAAATGGTTTGTAAAATTATTTTAGCCAATTATCGAGAAGGCCTAGTAGCGACAAACGAGACTAGACAGATGTTAAAATGCGTTTAAATTCAATCATATCATTTAAAAGTATGGACAATTTTGTCAAGATGACAGTTGTTTCTGACGGGCAAAAGTAAAAATTTTATTTTAGACAAAATGTAAAGAAGTGATAGTGTGGCCTGGTAACGCAACTTTTATCCTAGTTTTCATATTATTTTTTTCTGTCAGCGACTAGCACTTGGACCAAAAGTTCAATAACAAATTGTCATCCATACTTTTACAGAGTTCCATTCAAATTTTAACACATTTTAATACCCGTCCTTTCTTACTTTTGGTAGCAGCTGTTTAATGACTTTCCTTGTAAACTTGCTACACACTGAAAATTGATCTGCAAAGGAAAGATGTAGTCTATATTCACATACCATTTACACTTGCGTTTTACACTAAGTTCGAGGACCAGCCCTAATAATTGTCTGAGATAGTTCGTCTCTCCGAATGAGATAGACAGGTGTTATGTTTCAGCCAGCTGTATAAGTTAAAGGCAACTTTCGAGCTATTGGTAAACATCCAAATGTTGCTATTTCAAACTGAGCTCCGGTAGTTTAGTCGGTAACATACATGACTTGAGAAAAGGGGGTCGATGTTTCCATCACAGGATCGGCCAATTTCTTTTCAAGAAATTAATGATAATCAAAACTAAGTGAAGACAAACACATTGATCCAGAAATAGCACATTTATGTCAAAAAGCTCTCAGTGAAACTGATCTTTCACAGAAAGCTGGCTGTTTTTATCTAAAAAAAATGGAATATTACTGAGAAAGTGGAGCCCTCCTTAAGTCTATACTATCGATGAGTAGGATGTCGATCATCACTTCTCATTCCTAAATCCTATAGATTAGAAATATTAAGCTTAGCTTGTGAAACACCCATGTATTTTAGGTCATTTAGGTATCAATAAAACTGCAAAAATGGATTGGGATGAATAGGAAAGCATTGGTAGTTGCATTTGCCACAGCGAAATAACTAAAATGATTTTGAAAATGGGGTTAATCTCCATACAATGAATCAGTCAAGCATATTTTTAATGAAAATATACTAGGACGAAAAAGAAACGCAGGGTAACCTTTCAAGAGGAGTATATTAATTTGATTGAGAATTCTAAATTATGATTTTATGTTTATCACTGAACTAATATTGGTACTTCAGTAGCTCAGCAGATTTCCAATTTTGAACAGTTTTGAATATTTTGACGAAATTTTATTTCGGTGTGGCCAAAAGAAAATGAGAAAATGGCTTCTTGTTGACAGTACCCCCTCCTCAGTGAAAAAGAGTAGCGACTGATTGCATATGGAGACTCAAAACTTGTTCAATATCTCGTTTGGTACCCTGCGTTTCTTTTTCGTTGTAGTATATATCCCAATCCAACAGTATAGATTCAAGATCTGGCTGCACGTTCTATGCTCTGGTCTTGCTTGATCTTCCCTGACGTAAAAAGGTCCTAGAGTCGCACTTAAAAGCCTAACGGTTAATTTAGAAATCAAACCGTATTCAACATTCTCGGGGAATACAACCTTTTTCAGTTTTGATCATCCAGCAATATTTGTCCCAGAAGTTAAAATATTTTTTGTACTGCTAATGAACATTTTGAAGTGACATCATCAAGGGATGCTGTTTTAGATGACTCGAAGGACATGTCACGGAAAGGATTTGTTAGTTACAAGAAAATAATTAACCAATTACATGGGGTCTCTAGAAAATCAGAGGGAATTAATGCAGTTACGCGGATTTTTATCCATGTTTTTTTTTTGTGTTCCGATTCAACTACTGAGTCACAAAATAAGGGAATTGCAAACCAAATGAGAAATGTACACATATTTTCAAAAAGGAAAGAAACATAATTGACAATCAAACAGAAACGCACTATGATCAGAAATTGACTTTGTTCCCTGAAACAGTCAGAACAGCAACCCCAGTAAGATTTCTGCTTTCGTGTCTCTATCTTGTTAATGCTCTTTTTGTAACTTTAACATCTGTACTCGTTATCAGCCGCAGTTAGCCCATTTCATTTTCATTTCATCAAACTATAATCATTCCCTTCGCCATGCCAATTTGTTGACTCTGACGCTTGCAAGGTTTCATATATAACGACCGATAGAAATGCTTTTTATTTTCTGTAGGCCAAGAAGGAAATCACTGTGACGTTTCCGGTCTGAATTTAAAGATATCCGATTCAATAATGTATTCATCCCTTACACAATATACATGCATATCGAAAATTTATTAATATTTACTTAGCTTACTAAATTTTGAACAATTTACTACCTGTTAGGTGTTTACTTCTTTTTGGCTTTAAGGCTCTTTAAGCTACAGCTCTCTCTATTTTTTTCGTATGCTTGAATAAATTTGTTGCCAGCATCATTGGGGCTCTATCCTCAAATGAAGAAAAGTCATTACGAAATGGGATTGTGTTGCGGCTAATTCTGTCTCTTTGAATCTACAAGATTTATTATTAGAAACCAACCTCGGACCTGCATCAGCAAGGCTTTTTTTCCTTCGCCTTTCTATTATCAATTCCATTTAATCAGCACCCTATGGTTTAACACGCTTGGTGTTTTGTAACATCAAAAGTTTGTTTGTTATTTCGTGATCAGTCAGTTTTTTGTCATTAACTGTCTAGACGTAATATTTTCACGGACATGATCAGTTGGAGCAGCACAATATCTTATCTCCACAGAGAGGAGTTCGGGAAACAACTTTGTGCTTTTAATGTACTGTAAAAATTGTGAAAGCTTTAACAAAAGCTGGTTTGTTTATGTTTGTTTTCAAAATATTTTAGGTCGTGATCAGTATATTTCAAATCATGGCGAAAAGAAAGTGCAACTCTTTAAATGTTCCCTAAATTTCCGTTCCGGAATATGTAAACCACTCTTTTCAAGCAATAGGATGCTTTTCCACACTTGAAAGCAAACCCAACACATTGTTCAGTTGAGGTAGAAGAATAATCTCACTAAAGTGGCTTACGTTCATTGGAAACAGTTTCAACCCGGCCTTCATACACTAGAGCCTTGAATTTCTAGCACTAGTGAGATACATTGAGCCATGCTCTATTAAAGGGGGCTTAATGCATCTGCGAAAAGTATCAACCCAAGTCAGCCTGCGCAGCCCGCGCAGGCTGACCTGGGCCGAAACATTTCGCTATAGGTCAATTTTTTGTATATCCAAGGATCAGTGTACGTCATGAATAGGTGGATTGTTTAAAATAAATGTCTGTTATGGAGCTGTAAGTATGTGAAGTATATGATGTCCATATGAAGGGCAGAGGGGTCCTTATTGAATTATTCCGAAGCAAATATATACAATAACATATAATGAAAACCAACAAATTGCACTATTTTAGACATCAGAATTTCACAGAACCAGCAGAAATAATTACAAGAAATTTCATACATCCAATAGATTTCTTTTCCTGAAACCTACATCTATTTTCTCTGAAACTTCATGGATTCTCCAAGGACAGCTTTATACAATCTATATCTAACGGAGGCAATGAATATTGCTTTAAAGAATACTGTAAAATATAATTATATTCTGTTTTATCCTCTTTTGGGCCTCTATATTTAGGTGCACAAAACTTGTCGGAATTGGCTTTTTATAGATGACGAGTTACTACGTCCTCACTTCCAACTATGGTTTGACTAATAAATTTGCAACTTCTAAAAATTGAATTTATAGCGGCATCTGAATAGATTTACACGGTGAAACACACCCAGAAGTATATTCTATCAGTTTCTTGATTTTTAATGAGGTAGTTTCGCTTGAGTTTGCTTGAAATTTGTTACACCACTATAGAAATTACTCACAACATTTTCTTTTTTTTAAATCTTGATTGGATCAAATAGGTGTGCAGTCCTTTGAAAGCCCGTTATATAGATAATGTTGCTGATAGCTTTGGCTCTTTCTTTGCAATGGGAAAAATACAGTTTATTTCATCAGCTTGTGGTTAATATGGGAAAAATGTGCCGAAAAAGGGACTGATATGCGAAAATAGCGAGTGCCGAACGGCAAGAGTTATTTTCGCGGACCTTTCCCTTTTGAGGCAAGTATTTCCCAATATCAACCACAAGCTGATGAAATAAATTAAAGGTCTATATTATATTTCCTCTAATTATTTTGTCAACGAATGCTACTTTTTAAACTAGTGATCTCAAGTCAGTTAACCACACTTTCGGCTGGAGGAAAATATTCATTGTGACGGGGAAATATTTCTCCCCAACTTAAATGATATCACTTCTTTACCCATATCAATTATAAAAATAGACACATGAAATATAGTATAATGACTTATTTCTAAGACAAGAAGCAAATTTCTACCTCTGTTGACAATGATGTTTTTTTGTGTATAATTTGTGTATAATTTTCTTAAATGGATATACAATGTATAGACCTAAGATTATTTTTTACAGCGTGATTTTGATCTACGCCGTGCGTGAGAGAAATCAGATTGCCGTCGACAATTAACACTTATCATGCTAAATGAATGAAATTAAAATTTTAAGCGGAAAGCAAAAATCGAAATATTGCAGTTTAAAAGGTATTTTGTTGAGGAATGGTATCTCGTTATTGGGCAGTGTAGAACAAAGATCAGACTGCACGGTCTGTGAAGTCTGATCTTGATCTACGCTGTCCGCAAAAGGACAGCTTAACAGCCTAAAAGTAAAAGAGTAAAAGTTTTATGTTTAAGAAGACAGACGGTGTTTCGTGTCGTGTGGATCCTTATGATCGCGATATAGAGATATATTTCTTGTGAAACTGATACTTATTGGTCGTGACAGTCGCGTTCAATGATAATTGGACAGAAATTGGAGATAGTCTGCTGTAGACATAGAGAATCAAGTTAAAGTGTTTACAATACTGCAAAATCTTAAACTTGTCAAAAATTGAAAACATTTGCAGACGAAAAGCTATTTATCACATAACTCCCTTATTTTCAATCTAATACAGCCATTACGAATTTTCTTGTCTCACACACGTATTCATGAGATAAGAATATAGGGCGGCATTTAGTCAACGCTCTGTAAGTATACGCTTAATTTCTAAAACATTGCTGATGTAGGTTCCTGATTGAAATTAGTAGTCAAAACTCTTAATCATAAACTGATATAGCTGTTAATTTTATTACATTAAGACTGAAAACATGATCAATATAGGCAAGTTTCTTCGGAAGTATTTTTCGTAGGTAAGATACCTGCCACAGGCTTCATGTAAATTTCATTGCATATGATACATGTATACCTCTGGTTTAACACATTTTTGGACTATAATGCTTGTTATACAGTAATGTGATAAAAATAATTCGACACTAATTGGTTTTTGAAGTAAAGATTTATTAAACTTGTACAACACAACAACAATGTTATTAAACTCGACAAAGGCTCGTTTAATGACATGTTTTGTAGACTCGTTTGAATTTTTTTTTATCTCAAAAACCTATTTGTGCTTAAAGAAAAAGAAGTGTGTTTTTTGGAAGGGAAAACCGCATTTTGTTGAAAGAGGCATTTTCTTCTTTTTCCATAATGTTTTCAAAAGCCATTCTTCCTCTAGGTCGTTAGAGCCCGGGATTGTGTGGTAAAAGGTTAAACTTTAACTTCATAAAGGTGTACTTGTAGTTGGACGGGTGTGTCAGTGCCTGCATTTGATTTTTTCTTTTCAAATTATTAAAGGCTTAAACAAAGGTGTTTTTCTGACCCTCTCCACATTAAAATGAAAATCACCAGGTTCAATATTAATCCTTGGGCTGCTAAGTGCGACTCGCTAACCATTTGCTTAGAACGTGCGGTCTGATCTTGGATCTACAATGTTCGATAAGGAAATACTTTTCTTCAAAAGAAATAGCACTATGTAGGATTCTGCTTTGGGCTTGAAAGTTTTATTAAATTCCTTTGAAAGGATAAAAGGTCTGTGAAATTGGTTCAACGCTCAGTAATCGTAATTTAGCTCAAAACCAGCCTTGTTGAGCCAGCCCGACACTCCAGCTCAACTGCCAGCTCAACAGCAAAAAAACTATACATGTCAAAATCAAAGTCTGTTAAGCCAGCTTGACATTCCAGCTCAACGGCCAGCTGAACAGCAAAAATACTTAGGTACTGCAAAATCCGTTCAGCCAGCTCCGCATTCCAGCTAAAAGGCCAGGTCAACAGCAGAAATACATATTGAGGTCAAAATCAAAGTCCGTTGACCAATCTGCACATTCCAACTCAACCGCCAGCTCAACAATAAAAATACCTATACATATGTCGATCAATGTCTGTTGAGCCAGCTCGACATTCCAGCTCAACCACCAGCTCAACAGCAAAAATACATTTATATGTCAAAATCAAAGTCCGTTGAGCAAGTCGACGTTCCAGCTCAAATCTAAGTCAACAGCTTTGATTTTGACAGATATAAATATTGTTTGCTGTTGAGCTGGCTGTTGAGCTGGAATGTCGAGCTGGCGCAACGGACATTGATTTTGACATAAATATGTATTTTTGGTGTTGAGCTAGTGGTTGCGCTGAAATGTCGAGCTGGCTCAACGAACTTTGGTTTTTACATATATAATTATGTATTTTTGCTTCTGAGCTGGTGGATGAGCTGGAATTTCGAGCTGGCTCAACGGACATTGATCGAAATATATCTAAAAGTATTTTAATTGTTGAGCTGCAGTTGAGCTGGAATGTCGAGCTGGCTCAAAAGACTCTGATCTTCACATACATATGGGTTTTTTTTTTTGCTGTTGAGCTGGCCGTTAAGCTGGAATTTTGAGCTGGCTCAACGGACATTGATCGAAATATATCTATAAGTATTTTATTGTTGAGCTGGCGGTTGAGCTGAAATGTCGAGCTGTCTCAACGCACTTTGATTTTAACATGTATATGAATTTTTGCTGTTGAGCTGGTGGTTGAGTTGGATTTCAAGCTGGCTCAACGGACATTGATCGAAATATATGTACAAGTATTTTTACTGTTGAGCTGGCGGTTGAGCTGGAATATCGAGCTGGCTCAACGGATTTTGATTTTGACATATGTATCTATTTTTGCTGTTGGTCTGGTGTTTGAGCTGGAATATCGAACTGACTCAACGGACATTGATTGAAACACGTGTAGAAGTATTTAACCCTGTTGAGTTGGCCGTTGAGCTGGGATGTCGAGCTGGCTCAACGGATTTTGATTTTGATATGTATATGTATTTTGCTGTTTACCTGGTGGTTGAGCTGGAATGTCGAGCTGGCTCAACGAACATTCATTGAAACATATGTTTAAGTATTTTTACTGTTGAGCTGGCGGTTGAGCTTAATGTCGAGCTGGCTCAACGGACATGGATCTAGTATATTTGCTGTTGAGCTGGCTTTTGAGCTGGAATGTTGAGCTGGCTCAATCAACTTTGATTTCGACATGTATATGTAGTTTTGATGCTGAGCTTGCCGTTGAGCAGGAATGTCGAGCTGGCTCAACAAAGCTTGTGTTGAGCTGAATGTCGACTACTGACCGTTGAACCAACTTCACGGATCAAGGATAAAAGGGTTCACTGAGTTCAGCCATTCTTTGGCATAGTGCATCTCTGCAATGCATTTTACCAAGAATCTCATTACATTATTAATGATCTATGCCATCGAGTTCGTCTAACAACCGAATGGATCACGTGGTACGCTGGCCCTTTGACATTCAGAAAATTGACAGATAGCAAAAAGTTTCGGCCCAGTTCTACCTGGGCAGTATAAAAAGGCTGGCCTGGGTCGATACTTTTTGAACTTCATTACCTCTTTTTCACATAGTTTGGCACAATTGTATTTAATTTGTGATGGCTCAAATAAGGTTTTTTTTTTTTTCAAGTTTATAGATTCAAGATGTGCTCGGCAGATAATGCAGCAGACGATTTCGAGATCACTCGAGTTGAAATCAGCAAAATTAACATGAGTTCGGGTTAAATATGTCAATAGCCGTGATTTTGTTGTGGAAAAAGGACAAATTTTAACAACCTCCAACTTTATTCATACCTCTTTGAATCTTGCTCTGTGAAAAGTAGATTATATGCATCTGCTAAAAGTCCGCTCAGCCTAACATACATTGACATGATTTGGGCGAAATCTTGGCAAGACGAATACACTTTGGACATGGCTTTCTTTGCATAATGCATTGGAAAGATACAGTAAACTCCCTTGTCTCAGCCCTCTGTTCATTGTGGCGCCGCCTGAAGCGGCGGCACTATATTTTTATTCGGTTTTGTAAAGTGCCTATGGAGGCAGCCATATTGAACTGGTTCCATGCTTTGTTTAAACATCCATCTATATCTACTGTACTTTGATTACCAGATGAGGGTCCATATTAACTTTTTTTTTTTATTTATTTGTGGGATTTTTTTTAATATATAATAATTATATTGTACTTTCATCGTTAGAAGGATGAAAAACCGGGATTTAGACATATCAACATTTTCCTTTCGAAAAATAATAATAAAAATCCATTTCGAAAAATAAGTCACGTGATGAAAAATGATCTGTCACAAATTTCGAAGCCGCCATTTTAAATATATTACCCTGGAAAAAGGTTAAGAGATATTTTCAAGCTCTTTGACCCTAGAGCACCCTATGTGGTACTTGTGACCCCCGTTATATTTTTGTTCCAGTGTTGTATGGATTGTAGAAATATTGTTTTCCTATCGCGATCGTGTTTTTAAGACCAGCTAACTGTAACTAGGTCAATGTTTGAGCGGGTGACAGATCGGTCCCCCTAAACCGAACCTTACCTAACCTTACCGAACCTAAGTTTTGTTTGGGCAACACTGTGTTTGTATGACATTAAATAGTATATTTTCTATTTCACGAACAGTTTGATAGTTATAATTGGAAAGAAAATATAGCCATTTGCGATACATGACGAAATATTTGGACCCTATTGTTCAACAAACCTAAAAACTCACGTGACTGTTCATTCATTGCCGACAAATGTCCGTTTGTGTAGACAAAATCTTACAAGGGCGACGATTTTCTCCACATATACTATACTGGATGTTAAACGTGACAAAATGAGTCAGGTGATCAACAATATGATTCCTACTGAGCTGTTAACCCATTACCACACAATCCCTGCTTTTGACGCCTCTGAGAAAGAAGCCTTCAGAAAACATTGTGGAAAAAGGAGAAAATGCTGGTAACCAGTATTTTCTCCTTTTCCCACAATGTTTTCTACCCTTCACAAGACAAATTTCAATTTTTCAGTCACTTTTATTTTGTCGTCTGCAAATGCTTTCGCTTTGGACAGTCCTAAAATTTTGTCGTTTGACAATGAGTTGAACGATCACGTGATTTTCATAAACGGTTTAACTCGGTCCAATGAATTGTGCCCTGTTACAGAAATAAGTGGTTTGCGGCGCCATTGATGTTCAGCATCAATATTTTCTTGTTTTTATATTACAGTTGGATTTTGAAGGTCTTACAGGGCGTATAAAGTTTGACATAGATGCCTACAGAGCGGAATATAAACTATATGTATATACAGTTGGGTTGGATAGAGGCCCAACAAAGGTAAGCTGATCAAGGCATGGCCTTGTTAGTCGTGGACCGAATGATAAAGTTTAGGACTCATAAACTACGTGTTCAAAATTTGAAATACGCTAGGCTACTGAAGTACCAATATTAGTTTTACGGTCAGGTGGCAGGGGGCTTGGAAACTTGTTCACGGCGGTTGTGAATCATGTCGCCCCGAGCCTTTGACTCGGCTCTTGATGACATGATTCGCCAATGCCGTGAACAAGTTTCCAAGCCCCATGCCACCTGACCGCACAACGAATCTATTATACTACCATTCCAACTTTTGTTAAGCGAATTTTACTTGGTTTAAGAAATTGAGTACGCTAACAAAATTTCCCTTTCAAAGTGCCCCAGTTCAGTGAAGACTGATGTCACTGGGAACTGACGTCTCTCAAACTTTGGGAATACCTGCTAAAAGGCGCAGCATTATTTTGATGTAAATCTTGATCGACACCGCAATTTTGGTTGTTCTGAGGTCACGTATAAAGGGCTCCCGAAAGGGAAACTGCTTTTCCTTGCTTTTGCCAGCGTACATGATTATATGTCTTCGGGGCATATTATCCAATCAGATCAAGAAATTTCTTTGCAGTATTATAATGTGCAATGCATCCTGTCTTATCCAGTGTACTATTACTTCTTTGACACACCACAAAAAACATAGACCTGTCTAAATTGAAAACATATGCGCTCTACAATTTGAATATGACTCAAGTGATAGAACTTGCCTTTGATAGATTAGAATTCTTTGTTGGAAAAGGATAGAATGCTGAATGCTTGTCATTATCATTGTTTCTCTTTTCTCGATATTTTCAAATGGCTTCTCCGTCGGACTAGGTTGTTTGAACACGGGATTGTGTGGTAAGGGGTATGATTGACTGGGCAGCATCGATAGACAGGTGGTCATAGCGATATTCTAGGAAAATTTACTTCATTTGAAAACTACAATTAGCCATGTGTATTTATCCATACAATAGACATTAAGACTGTTTCCAGCTGTATGACGTTACTATGTATTTATACCACCATACTTAAATTTGAGCATAGCTCGGTAAAAATGGGACTAATTTATCTGCAAAAAGTATTGGCTCAGGTCAGCCTGCACAATCCGAACAGGCTAACCCTGGTCAAAATTTTTTGTTGTTGGTCATTTTTCTGCGTGTCAAAGGATCTGTCTATTTCACGAGTCTTCAATTGTTAGAAAGGATTGGTGTTGCGGATCCACAAATTTGTTGTATGTTGCTGGGTAAAACACATCACAGAGAAGCATTTAGCCCCCTTTAGCCGGATCATTGCTCATTTATCACTTGAGTTGTTACGCATTATTTTGTATAATTTACCCTTGGCTTTTCATTGCTTTCTATATAGATAGGATACTGGTCACATCGTTACAAGTTTCGACCGGACGATTTCACATCGTACAATGACAGCCATGCACCAGATCCAGAGAAACCTAAAAGAGTAGTCACGATCATTGTAAGAATATTCTTACACCAAATTGATTAATGTAGTAAATAAAATTAAAAGTCTGAAATAATAACAGGTTCTTTGCGTAATTTGCGGTCAGTTAAAGTAATGCTTAAGATAAAAGTTTTATTAAAGATATATCTAGATATTCGTTTTCAACTAGTTTTTAGACCATTTCATCTTTCTTGTATCAGACTATAGTTATTCTTGTATCTTCATGCCAATTAGTGTCCCTAATAATTGCAAGGCTGTAAAGAATACGACAGATAGAAAATGCATTCAATTTTCTATGGGCCATAAAAAATCAATAATGAGGCGTTTCCGATTTTAATTACGCCGTCCGCAATAACAATATCATTTATCAGAAACCTGATATTTTTGTACATATTTTCATGTTAAATCTAATATGTCGGCCAGATGCCTTTTTTCAAGAAAAAATACTAAACTTTAACTGCCTAGATTTTAATTGTCTACCATGACAGTTTGCTTACTCTGAAGTCATGGTTGTGAAAACTTGAGGTCATGACTCTGCGTATTAATGAAGCGACATCACTCCCGTACTAAAACGAAGCTGAAATATCACTGTCTTTTACGTTGCAACTATCTTGACGAACAGTCCGTAGCTCTTTTCTTCACAGTCATTCCCTCAGCTGTCTCCCTGTTCTGTCAGACCACGAAAGCCACGTCTGTCTGAGAATCTTCCCCTTGACTGAAATTAACATTAATTGGCTCGTCCCTCTGACGGCGCACACCCCAAAAGTGCTCTGACATTCTTCTGTCTCCCCGACGTATACTGTTGATTTACATCTGGTGAAAATGATCCCGTATTTAACGTTAAGTGACGGACAAGTAACACCTGAGATCGGGTTATAATCCCGTAGTTAACGTTACGTGACGGACAAGTAACATTTGAGATCGGGGTATATGTATTCTACTGAGAAGTATCGGAAACAACCTTCCGAGATGAAATGCCATAGTTCCCATGTCCTGGCTTGCAGACTTAACTTGTTGATTTAAGTGCTCTGTTTATCTTTTGAACTAAGATGACACACGAATTCTTATCCCGTCTAGCTGCTACTACTGGCTGATCTTTGAATACATCCCGGATCCTACTCGACCTGTACAAGATATCCAGATGCTTTTCGTAATGTGTTGAATCTAAGGCAGCATAGTCGAACTTGTCACCATCAGCGGTATCTTTTTGAGTTTTTTTTATCAACCTCTGCTGGCAGGTATATGAGATGGGTAAAGTTGAGATAAAAAAGAAAGGTACAATTACGCCTGAATCAGCCATAGACAAGTCATTGGATCTATATATTTAACTGGTCAAGTAAGATGTTATTGCAAACATAATAATGTCATGGTGGACTATTAAAATGTAGTAGTAGTGACAGGTTTTTTTTTCTTGAAAAAAGCCTTCTGGCCAAAATGTTTAATAAGAATTATCATGAAAGTATGTTTGATTTATTCCTAATGGAATTACAGTGGATATTGTGATAATTTTGTTATTTTTTTTCAGTCCCCACCGTTTCTCATGTATGCAGAGCCTAATTCCAATGGAAAACCGCTGATAGGCAATAGCAGATTTAAAGGTAATTCTGTTTCGTACGATTGAAATGTAATGCTAAGTTTTATATATATACTGATTGACTGTAGGAACGCATTAATTTATTTTAATTTAATATTTTCCCTGTAAATGGAAATACATAGAAGATCTAAACATCAGATACCTTGCTAAAACAAAGTCAATTAAAAATCGGGTTTGATATGAATGTCAATAAAATGTTAAAAAATTTTTGAACTTTTTTCTTATATAGTATGATCATCGACTCTCAAATAAAAGTATACATAAAAAGGTTTTTATTTAAGTGATGCGTTTTTAAAGTCAGTCAGTATAATTATATATAAAACCCTTAGAATAGTATATAGGCGTATCTAGGGGTAACCTAATAAAATTTAGCACTTTATAAGACTACGGCAACATGTGCGTTCATAAAAACAATGACACAAAAAGTTGGTTTTTAGTTCCACTGCCCTATGGCCAACGGACCTACGTCATGGCCCGGAGTCTGCCATGCCCTTGCGTTAGCATTAATTTTAAACATCATCTTCTCTAAAACTACCCATATACATGTAATTTGATGAATCTTCACAACAACGATCCTGCCATGGTCCTTTTTTGAAATTTGAAAGAATTTGATTCCTTGCTTGCCACAACAATAATACTTAAAAATATTGAAAATCTATGAAAATCTTCTTAACTGAAACACAAAGTTTCATTGCTGCTAAATTTAAAATGTAGCTTTTGCTGATAGACCTCTATCAAGTTTCATCAAATCATTGCCTATGATTCAAACTTGGCCCCGCCCAAGGGGTCGTAAGTTTTACATGGGCCTATATAGTAAAACTGGAAATCTACCTCTACTTAGTCATTAGGTCAAATCCTACCAATTTGCAAGTATCCGTATATAGTGGGCCTCTACCAAGAATACCCAAATATATGCCCTGGGGTCAAATTTTGCCCTGCCCTACAAATTCTAAGTGGGCTTTGATAGAAGGTTGTTTCAAGATGTTCTCGCACCTAACCACAAAGACTAGGGCTACCAATTTGTGCATGTAGCTCTATATAATGGATTTGACCATTTTTTTTTTTCAAATTATAACCGTCAGGTAAAAATTGGGCCAGCCCTGCCCCGCCCCGCCCCGCCCCGCCCCGCCCCGCCCCGCCCCGCCCCGGAAGTCATTAGTTTTACATGGGCCTGCATCAGGAGAACTTTAGAAACCTCCCAGTACTTAACAGTAAGGCGTAGAGCTCTCCAAATTTTGCTTGTAGCTTTACCTATAGTGGGCTTCTACCAAGAGACAAAAAAACTAGTATTGCCGAATAGATCAGTTCTACTAGAAATAGTACAAAGCGTTATGGGAAAGAAGAAAACGCCGATTTCCAGCATGTTCCCAGTTTCCAACAATGTTTCCAAATGGCTGCTTCCTGTGAGTCTGTGATTGCGTTGTACTGATTTAAACTGATTTAAATGTCGACATACGAATTCGATGAAGCACATACCTTTTAAGGCAGCTAGGTTTCAAGCTGTTATTGCACCTTTTTGTTTTCAAATAAAAAACGGTTTACTAATATGACGAGTATGGTTTATTAATTTTAAGGATATATCAAAGATCTCGCAGAGAAGATTGCAACCAAAAACGAATTCGATTTTGAGTTTTTTCTCGTCCCTGACAACCAATATGGAAGTTATAACGAGAAAAACAAGACATGGGATGGGATGGTCGGTGTTTTAACAAGACACGTAAGTAAACTTTATTGATATGACCAATACTCATGTACTGAATATATTAATCGTCAGGATTTTATCTATGTCAATCACTTAAATAAATACTATATCAAAGCCAATAGAACATTAATGCCAATAGTAGAAGAAAGTATTATGAAATGTCGACAACACAGGTAGGTACTACATCAATGTCAATGATACAAGCAAGTACTATATCAATTTCAATAACGCAAGTAAGTAATTTATCAGTATCAAAAGGGCAATCTATATCAATGTCAATAACGCAAATAAGTACTTAATCAATGTGTATGACGCAAATAAGTTCTGTACCAATGTCACTTACGGAAATAAGTACATTATCAAAGACAATTACACAAGTAAGTACTCAAGGCACAAAAAGTTGAGTGGAACTTTAGGGTAAAGGGGCTCTAATGCATTCTAGTCGTGCAATGTGCAAAGCAGGGGATTACATGATACAGATCCATTATGTCAAAAAGTGGTTGAACAATAATGTAGAATCGTTCTTTGACACGCAAGAAATTCAGGGTGAGCAGAATGCGCAAGCAGACATGAATCGACTCTTTTTGCATCTGCATAAAATGATATTTTCAAAGAGCACAGTTCTGGTCAATTTGCCGTCTAAAGAAGTCAACTATGACTCGATTCATTGTTGCCCATAGTTGTATGGGCCATTATGAAAGTGAGGCCTATATTATGTGTTGTTAAACATTTCTTCTTTTCTCTAATCCGAGATAAACAGCAAGAATGGTCAACGTTCGAACTGAGGCTATTGATTTCAAATAAAAGAGTTTTGAATGAGGATTAGTGACGGTATAATAAGTTCTACTCCTTATTTCAAAACATACCTTTGCAGCAGATGACTTATAAAACACCCGTACAACGCATCGGTAACCAGTGCTAGTTAAGTTTTTCCTTATGATTTACCGCAGAACTATAATGGTAAAAAGAGAGTAGCACGTTACAATCAGTGTACTTGTACCTCTTCTGAACAGCAGCAACAACAACAACAAAAATATTGACATGGGACTTTGCAAAACGATTTAACCTCCAGTCCTTGTGGGATAATTGTAAGGCCCCAATTGGTATTTCCTGTAGCAAAAATGGGAATAAAGATGGTTTTATGATGCACTTTGATATTCATCCTTTATGAAATTGCATAAGCCAAAACGCTTTATAATACATTATACTAGCACATATTTATTGAAAAAAACTTTTTGTTTCTTTTTACATTTCCATTTGCAAGAAGTATCCAAAACTTACTGTTTCTGTTTACCATCCCCTTTAAAAGAAGTAATCCCAATACAAGTTTATGACCATTTATCTTGTCCTAATTTTTAGGAATCTTTTAATAACTTTGATAAAAAAAATGCTGAAATTGTTATTTTGCCAAAGTTTCCGTCATGGTGAAAAAGGAGAACATGGCTACACTGCAACATAGTGAAGGGCAACAACTAGGTCATTTCCAATATTTACTGCGCTTTTCTTAATCATATTCCGACTGTTCGAAACATTTTCACCAAATTTATTACACACGTTACAAATTAAATGCTCTACTGATATCCTAGTAAATTATGACCATACATCAATCTTTCATTCTTGTCAAAATGAGAAGATACTTTCCAAAATTAATGTGTTTTGGTAGATTATTATTGACGATATAATTTCCCGTGTTTGACAAAAATGAATTTGTTATGCGCTCATATTACTGCACGATATTGCTTGTCGATACGAAGATCTCTTGGACGTTGTAGATGATTAAACCACAGATATTAAACTATGATATATTAGAAAATGATGTATTCGATGGGCCATTTTTCGATGTGGACGACTCTGATTGTGTTCGTTATTAGGATAATGTATGTAACTCTATAGCACATGGCAACCGGTTGACTTGTCAAAATTAATGCATTTGCGGACGATACAGTAAAAGTGACTCAAAAACAGAAATTTGTTTTTGGGATTGAAGAACACATTTCGGAAAAGGAGAAACTGCATTTTTCCCTTCCCATAAAGTTTTCCATGGCTTTCTTTGTTAAGAGTCCTAAAAAAGCCGAGAGTGTGTGATAAAAGGTTAGCTCATACAGTGAAGACTGGAATTTCTTTACAAACATAACTTGTTTTGTTTGTTATTTGATTTTAACATGTCCATTTCATAGTTATGTTCCTCTAGTAGAAGAGTTGTTTCCTTTTGGTTAGAAGAAAATCATGACGGTTTGGCAAAATTTCTTCAATAGTGAAATAATCACTAATATTTTGTCCTTGAAGTAATGACGATAGTAAATGGCCAGCACCTTCAGCAGCCAGGCTTCATTTTTATCTTTTTAGATATCAGACCAAATTCAAGAAATAACGATCGGATGTGTATGTTTTTCTTCCGAATATGAAGGAAAAAGTTGTCTGCAGAAAATATGTCTAAATGTCAATTTTATATACCTTTCAGGAGGCTGACATCTGTATTGCACCGTTAACAATCACCTATATGCGAGAAAGTTTCGTGGATTTTACCAAACCTTTTATGAACTTCGGTATATCTATCATGATTAAAAAGCCTGAAATCACGAAACCAGGAGTATTCTCCTTTATGGAGCCTCTAGAGCCAAAGATCTGGATATTTATCGTGATAGCGTATTGTGCAGTAAGTGTTGGCCTATTCCTCGTAAGTCGGTTCAGTCCATACGAGTTGAAGAACTCTGCAGAGAACTGTGAACAGGAGTATAAGTTCAACATTTTAAACGCTTTGTGGTTTTCTATGGGTGCTCTAATGCTGCAAGGCAGTGACACATGTCCTAGGTAAGTGTATTGTCTAATATATATGGTCTGTAAGTTCAACAGAGCGATCCGTTTAGGTCGCTGCTTGTAGACTAAGCGAAAAAGATATGATAATAGGAGCAGCAACATGCATTTTAATTATGTTTAATCGGAGTTTTACAATTTATGTAATAAAATGCTACATCATTTCTTTCTTTTTTTCTTTCTTTCTTATGTCTTTCTCTATTTTAAGGTATTGTAACGACCCTGACGGAGAAGGATTTCGGAAACAATGTGTAAAGCAGCAATTTCGCCTATTCTCACAGCACATTCCTCTACTTCACAGGCGAATCCCATAATTTGAGTAAAATTCAATATGTTATCTGCAAATGTATTTTCAAATGAATCCGTCTCGAATTTTGTCAGCTGATGAAGAAGAGTTAAAGAGAATGTCATATATGAATAGCTGCCTGGATGACTTTTTTAGGCTGTGGTTTCTGTTGTAAATAGTGAACCTCTATTTTCCTTTACAGATCCTTCTCCGGTCGCGTTATTGGAACTGTGTGGTGGTTTTTCGTTCTTATCATTATATCTTCCTATACTGCAAATTTAGCTGCATTTTTGACCATTGAAAAAATGAATACACCAATAGAATCAGCCGACGATCTTGCTATGCAGACAGAAATCAAATATGGAACGCTGCGATCAGGAACTACAAATGAATTTTTTGAGGTATGATTTTATCAACTCCATATCAAATAACAAAATTCAAGACTTGTCCAAATTGAAAGCATTTGCAGGCGACATAGCTAATGTTGCTAAAACAATGGAATTTGGCCTTTAAAGAGCAGAAAACATTGCGATAAAAGAAGAAATTGCACGTTATCACCATGTTTTTCTTTTCGCGCATTGATTTTAAATGACCTTTGTTCTCATGGTCATTTAAAGAAGGAATTGTTTGTACAGGTGGCCGTTTTTTTTTAAACTCGTACAAGATAAAATATTTTAGATTGATGCTCCTTCATATTGAAACTATTTTGCTCAAATGACCTCATTTGAACTTGGAAGAATTCTCTTTGTACAGAAATGCAAATACAGCCTTGCGTTTTATCCTCTACCAAATTGACTTTTGTCTGAGTCATAAAACACGGACTTATTTGGTAAAGATTTTAAATGTTAACTTTCTGCGGTTTGTTTGTATAGTATTTAACGCCGTTTTCAACATTATATCAGTTTTATTGTGGCGGTCAGTGCACGGTCTCTTTGCCTTCCATTTTCCAATTCTTCGCAAACTTGTCACACCAGGCCTCAATGATGGCAACTAAGGAGAGACATGAAAATGAATATTTTCATTTGCTGAGTTTGCATTGTCCTACTCATTCAGGTTGGAAGTAGTTCTAGTCGATACATTTGGCATGGATTGAGACTTTTGATTTAGCAATTCAGTATACATAAATTTTTGTAACACTTATTGGATATTCGAGTGAATTTTGAAAATTTAATGAGTAGAAAGAAAGTTTAAACTAATAACTTCAACAGTTGTGGGTCCGATCCACCAACCGTTCTTCAGAAAATTCTTGGTCGTATTCTCAAAGATTTTCTTAATATCAAAGTAATACAACCTCTGATTGGCTGAAACAAATTAGCCAATCGGAAGTCGTCTTCAATCGTGCAAATTAGAAAATTCTGGAGATATATTCTGAAATTCTGAAAACGGTTGGTGAATACGGACCAAGGTCCTCGGAATGTCAAATAGCAACGGCAATATGTTTTTCGAGAAGTGATCGAGTCTACAAGGTCAATGATTCAATAATTCTCTCGTACTGCAGAAAGCAAAAGTGCCTGTATACATCCGAATGTGGAATTTTATGTCGTCAAACCCAGAGGTCTTTGTTGATAACGTAACTGCAGGGATAGAACGAGTGAAGAAATCCAAAGGGAAATATGCATTTCTGTTAGAGTCTCCAACCAATGAATATGCAAACAATAAAGAACCTTGTGATACTATCAAGGTTGGAACAAATTTGAATTCCAAAGGACATGGAATAGCAACACCAAAAGGGTCGTTGTTAAGGTAAGTAAGTTTTACTTTCTTTGGGGAAATAGTCTGAATTCCTGACGTCATTTCAACAGAAAGAGAGTAATCACAGTTTAATAAAATCGGTCTTCAGAAATGTCGAAGCACCGCTTTGGGCTTCCACTATCGGCAAGATTCGCCGTCTCGAGGTTTATTATTAAAAACAAGTTTTTATTGAATTTGCACTACTTTTGTTAACGAACCATATATACTTGTACTTTGATACCATCTTCCAGCTCAAAGCATTCATTATTTCCAATAGACAATCCTCTAAAATAATATTACATACATGTTTTTTAGTTCTGTACACGTCTTATCGCTTAAGAATATGCAACGAGATGCTACCTTTAACATTCCGTGCCCGATATGAATACGCATTACTTTTTCCGGACGGTTTCGATCATGATTAGACGGCTCAAGACATGAAAAATAATAGTTATGCGTCGACCCCGTCGACTATTTGCGAATAGGAGAAAAGGAAGTTGATCTTATTCTTACGAACAAAGTCCGTAACAAAGAAACAAATGAATAAATGCATGGCAGAAATATGGATCGGAGCGGGATTCGAACTCCGAACTCCCGGACGCAAAGCCAATACCCTAACCACTGAGCCAAAGAGATATCTCTCTGACGCAGTAGCCAGGTATTGTATTTAAATCGGGAGTATACCATGCAGGAAGGAGTGGTCTGTCGTAACACACCCCCTCTTAAAGTCATCATTTATTGATGACTCAAAGCCTTTTTAGGCAGGAAGTCCGATTTTGGACAACAAATGGGATTAATGGCTCAATGGCCAATCCCGGACGAGCCCCCATCTTACGAACAAAGTCCGTAACAAAGAAACAAATGAATAAATGCATGGCAGAAATATGGATCGGAGCGGGATTCGAACTCCGAACTCCCGGACGCAAAGCCAATACCCTAACCACTGAGCCAAAGAGATATCTCTCTGACGCAGTAGCCAGGTATTGTATTTAAATCGGGAGTATACCATGCAGGAAGGAGTGGTCTGTCGTAACATTATAAATACATTGCATCAGACAAATTACCAAACCCGACTGAATCACAATTTAAAATCTTATACTTGGCACATTTCAAAGCGACAATTAAATGTGCTTCAAAGGATGAATTTACAATGTGAAATGTTAGGTGATATTGTGAGAAAATAAGAAAATTGACACCAGCATTTTCTTGTGTGTGTGCATTTTTTTGCAATTGCTTTTCCGTGGGGTATTAAACCTCAAGATTTTTACGCAAAGCATTGAAGGATTAATACATTAACATTCAGTTGTAATTCCTGTGCCGCCTCTCTCACTTTCTAAGGGCAATTCATTATTAAAACTTAATGACAAAAATTTGTCATTCGTAATGAAAAGTTTCATACTAGATAAATCAGCAAACCAGACACTGTGATGCGATTTCTCCAGTTCATCATAACTCAACCAGCGATGTTTTCTAGCTCAACAACTGTCTACGCAAGCACACGAACGGTATGATTTACAAGAGCCTAAATTTCTCGTGGGACAAATATGTTTTGTCGTAGAAAACACAATATTCAGAATTCTATTTTGTCAAATAACAAACATCGATTACTCTTCTTGATTCTTGACGCGAGAATGAAGGAAGACACTTTAGTTTTATTTTGTAAACAAATAATGCTGGTTTTCTTTTTGCTTCTAGATCGTTAGGACTTACTTTCAAAATGTATTGGCACTAAATGCTCCAGAGCAAGTTATCTAGAGAGAGTGAAATTAGATAGAATTAAATGTCTATACTATCGGTAAAACACTGTAAAGTGGTGGCATGGTGCCACGGCCATGTCTACAAACCATTTATACATCATTCTTTGTCTTGCTTTCAAGATCCATTGAGCTCAAAGGGCATGGGATAAGCAGTTTTGTCTGTATGTTTAAGTATTTGTAAACACTGTTCATAAAGCACATGAGTAAAATTCCTTGATGACTTACTATGATATTTTAAAAGCGCATGCTGTAATTGAGGTGGAGTTTACAAGTGCATGTAACATCCATGTGTTGCAGTTTAATCCTGTTTAAAAAAGTCCATTTCGAGATTTTTTTCTCTTTTATCCGCCCGAAGAATTGTATTATGTAATGGCTCGGGTCGTCCGTCCTTCCGTTTGTGCGTCTGTTTGTCCATACGTTTGTCCATCTCTGCGTCTGTCCATTAGCAATTTCTTGTGTGCTCAACTCCTCCTACAGTTTCCATTCGAATAAGTTCAAACTAACCACAATGAATCTGTATGTTTAGTTGTACAAGTGACTTAAAATCTGGAGCTCTTTAGGAGTTCTAGATTTTAACTTACATGTATATCACTGACAAGCCCGTTCAGGCGTTTATGCGTCGATCTGCAAAGTAACCATGTTAAATTCCAATACAATAAAGTATATGCGCAATTGTGTTCAGAGCAAGTACTATGATTCCAAGTAACTCGTCAAAATTGACTTCTTTCGGGAAAGGAAGAGCATCTTACAGAGAATGGGAATTTTCTATTATCAGATGTGTTAAGAAGTAGCAGTTAACAAACGGGCTACGGAGCAGCCATTAGAACTAGTAAATGGTCAGTAAATCTTTAAAAGGTTACGCATAATGTTTACCATGATCAGACTGTATAGACCGTAAGGTCAGGTCTTTTGAAGTTATAAACAAGTTTACAGGCGTTTGAATGAGAGCAGTCTGTGACGAAGGTTTGATAGACTTACTTTATTTCTCACAGAGATGAGGTCAATTTAGCCGTTTTACAGTTAATGGAAGATGGCACACTTTTAAAACTCAAAACAAAGTGGTGGAAAGACAAAGGTGTATGCGGAGCAAATGACGGCAAGGTTGGTGTCTTTCTACTCAAATTTCGTTAGATTTTTTCCATGGATCTCTACATTGAGGAATCCTGTTTGCCTGGAAAACTTTGAGTTTATCTCCGACGTCTATTTCCTTGATGTGTAGTCATTTTCTTTACTGTATAAAAATATTACAGTGATACCAATACAAGCTGTCAATATGCTTGTACATATGTGAAACCCAATAACGATGTGTGCAATTTCATTTGAGTGTTGACATTTTTCGACAATTTACTATACTATAAGCCTTTTGCATAAGGCTCTTTTTTAATGTTACATATTTGGTTAAATCTTTGCTGTTAAAATATTTCGCAATTAATTTGTCATTTTTAGGTCATTGATGGTCTGTTATGGGAAAAAGGTAATATGCTGGAAACAAGTAGATCTCATGCCCTCTTCCCGACATGTTTCTCATTTAAAAAAAACACAAATTATCGTTACCACGGATTAGAGTGATTTTTTTTCTTCAGGATTCATCAGGGAAGCGAGAGTTATCACTCAGTAACGTAGCTGGTATTTTTTACATCCTCGTCGGAGGGTTGGCAGTAGCGGTTATTCTGGCCAGCGTCGAATTTATCTGCTCAAAATCCAAGTTTATGGAGAGAGTAAGTCACGTAATTGCTTTGACATCCTCTTTTTTACTTTCAAATAGTATGCTACATAGTGCCATGATTCTTAAACTGAATAGATCTGGATGAAAAAGGATACTTTCTTGGGGAAAAAATCATATACGGTTAACATCATCTAGTATCAGCCCTCGATACCTGTTTGCAGGCCAAATGGAAATCTCTTTCTTTCAAAATAATGTCCGTAGTTACCAATGAATTCATTTTCCAATTCTCTAAATTTTAGAAGACAGTGCAGTGTATGATTGGATAAACCACCTTCTTTAGCCAATCGGAATTGTTTTGATTTCAAAGTCAGAAAATGTTTGAAAATACGATTATGACAGTATACATGCTGAAATGGTTGGTGAGTTTGTAATGTCATGAAAATATATGTGATAGAAAGTGAGACAAACATTGACTGAAAGACTATTCTCACTGATAATGTTACGTTAGATCTAATATTATTTCAGACTTCATATATCAAGGCGACAGATACAGTCACCACGTTCCTCGCCACGCCCACTGCGGATCGAGAAAATGGTGGATTTGGAACAGAACATACAAACAACAGCGTAAATAATATAAGCAATAATACAAATACTCATATGGATAGAGAAGAGCGTACAGTAAGTTGAATAATGTATTATCTGATGTATAATGTAATTTACTCTTTACTCAACTGTACCATATTTCAATCGATCCTCGTATAGGAGGCTTTTTTTCGTGTTTTTACTTTTGTCAGTTTTTACTTTTCATTGCATAGGGGCACATAGATGGGAAATTCTAATTCGTCAGCGTAGTCAATTCTTGAGACCATGAAACAGGGAAATCACGCATAATACACGTTGGAATGGAAAAACTGCAGTATGATAAATCGTTGTATGATCAGGTGACAATGGACTAGGGAAGTTGTCACTTTGCCTTCGGTTCAAGTCGACGTGATTCGCCACTGCCATGAAAAAAGTTTCCCGTGTCACATGACCATACAACTAATAAAATACACTAGGAATCTAAACTGATCCCTGTTGTGCTTTCGAATATTGTAACTGAACTAGGACGAGAATCATAAGCACATGGACAAGCTTTATGCTTTTTGGGAGGAATTATATACCATGCTGTACTGGGATAGTTCCTTTTTTTATTCTCATAAAGCATGATATTAACACTTGCAATTGTGAGTTAGCTCATTTAGTTGTTTAGCGATTCGTATTTCTTGCTAAATAAATTTCTCAAATAGTATTTTCACAGTTAACAAAATGACATCTGTTACAAACATGCAAGTTCGCAAAAAATGCACGGCTGAAATACGAATCACATCTAGCAGGATGCGAACCGATGACGGACAAATACATGTATCCCCGTTTTTCGAGGTTTAAAAAGCTAATACCATTCCCACAGAGCCAAAGTGGTGTCTCCCCAACGCAGTTGTTAGATACCGCATCTAAATCGGGACGAAGCCATGCATGAAAGAGTGGTGTCCCCTAACATATTATATACTTGTATCTTGAGTTTTATCTCATGGATTTTATCGGTGGCAAAAGTAGTTCTAGTGGTGGTTGTTGCTCTATGAGAAGAAATAGGAGTATCGTTGAAGTAGCAGAAGAAGTTATGATAATATCAAAGATCAGTACTAGGAGAAGGAGGAGTGGAGGAGTATTTTGGCTAAGAGTTTTTTAACCACATTCCTTTATATGCATTCTCTTTACAGTACAACTACAGTTCATCACCACCGCCATACATAGGTTTTGAACAGTATTATACGGGAGATGTACAGGATAACACAGATTTGTAACACATGGAAAACAGTTGTAGTTGATTAACATGTAATGTTTTTATGATTCTTACAAACGAGCAACGAAATATTGTGCCAGCGCTAACCCTATCTCTATCTGTTTACTTCTGCTGTTTTTGCATCTTAGTTGAAATTCACTAATACAATGAACGCAAACGGACAAGGAGATACAACGTTTTCTTTTCCTGGGGAGTCGCTGCAGTGAATGTCTTGACTTTTCAGAGGAGCAATGACAAGACGGACTACGCTGTTTTCCGAAGTCTGATTAATTACACTGACTTGGTAGGATAGTGAACTTGTTCCTCATTTTTTTTTTTAAAGCTGGGAGTTGGTCCGTATTCAGCAAAAGGTGGTTAAAGCCTTTACCCAACAACCCCTGGTTTTAATGACCCTTAGGGAGAAGCCTTCTGAAAACATTGTGGGAAAAGGAGAAAATGCTGGTAACCAGCATTTTCTCCTTTTCTCACAATATTTTCTGTCTTATCAAAGAGAAATAGCACCATTTATGCTGCAATGAAATTGTCGTTTGCAGATGCTTTCAGTTTGGACAAGGCTAATATGGCCTGCAACACGCGAAAAGGGGCATTCTCCGTGTTGCATTAAGATATGTGTGTCATTATATTTCTATGGATCCATAATATCCAATATGTTTGACAGCTGAATCATGAGGGAGAGAGATCCTTTGACATGTAGAAAATTTAACAATAGCAAAACGTTTCGACTTGGATAAGCCTGCGCAGATTGTGCGGGTTACCTTGGTCAATATTATTTGCAGATATATATGACTGCCCTTCATGTAGATGGATCATATATACCTTCAATACTTTTAGGAGAGATCTTGTAGATATGATCGGCCGACGCTTAAAACTTCAGCTGATTTAAGGTCTTCTTTACGACTGACTGAGCAGAAAACCTTTTTATTGTATACCGAAATTTGTTCTTGAATTGCATTACATTATTCTTCAAGGGAAACAACTGCTATCTGTAGTCTTGATGTAGTTGTTAGAGTAGGTCGCACAAACATTGTTACATGCCTTTGAAGCACATCGTTGGTTTACTTCGAAAGCCTCGTAACTACAGCGTGTAACAAGTTGTAGTTACGAGGTTTCCGAAGTAAACCGACGACATGAAGGCTATCACACGCGTGCAAACAAGAGATTCTAAACTTTTGAGATAATAAAAAATGATACTTGAAATTCAGTTGTGTGACCAACTTAACAAAATGTTCGGCGATTAGTAACCAAGAAACCTATTATAAATCATGTTATTGACTAAACAGTGTTATTTGTTGACATTGTAGCTCCAATAACAGGGTCTGTTATCACCAATTATTCCTTAGAACAACGCTCTGAGTCCAGATTTGAAAGTAAAACTACTTTTGATTGGCATGAGAGTTGACCTAATCATTTTTCATCATCAGTATACGAGGGGCGTTCATTTAATTCTGTCACTGGGTGACTTTCAGACGCATGAAATGGATATTATTATTCATTTAATACTTTTATGATATTCTCCCATGACAGAAGTACATTTTTCAAGTCTTCAAAATTTCGTGCCAGAATTCAAAACCACTTGCTTGTGAAAATATCGTTACATTCGGTTTGATACATAATGCTCATGTGGTATGGAGGCCTATTAGTGACAAAATTAAAAAAGCGACTGTCATACTTCGAGTTTATTATCAAACATTCAAAACACTCTTTGTGGTATGCTATTGCACTTACTTCAAATATTTCTTTGAAAACTATTCAAGATGTCAAACATTTCCACCAAATTAATGTTTTTCCAACTTTTAAATGTTTCAAAGTGAGCAATGCAAAAAAGAAAAAAACTTATCCTTATCCTGCTAAAAGGTGAAATGAAACTGTCAAGCTAATAGTAAAAACCCATATTTTGCTATTTCGAACGCACATATACGCGTTTGAAATAGCAAAATTTGGGTTTTCACTATTAGCTTGACAGTTTCGTTTCACTTTTTAGCATATATACGCGATTGAAATAGCAAAATTTGGGTTTTCACTATTAGCTTGACGGTTTCGTTTCACTTTTTAGCATATATACGCGTTTGAAATAGCAAAATTTGGGTTTTCACTATTAGCTTGACGGTTTCATTTCACTTTTTAGCATATATACGCGTTTAAAATAGCAAAATTTGGGTTTTTACTATTAGTTTGACAGTTTCATTTCACTTTTTAGCATATATACGCGTTTGAAATAGCAAACTGTGGGTTTTTACTATTAGCTTGACGGTTTCATTACTCTTTTTAGCATGTATACCCGTTTCAAATTGCAAAATTTGGGTTTCTACTATTAGCTTGACGGTTTCATTTCACTTTTTAGCATATAATATTATATGTGTACAAAATAGCAAACTTTCGGTTTTTACTATTAGCTTGACAGTTTCATTTCATTTTCTAGCATGTATATGCGTTTGAACTGGCAAAATTTGGGTTTTTACTATTAGCTTGACAGTTTCACTTCACTTTTTAGCAAACATACGCGTTTGAAATACCAAACTTTGTGTTTTTACTGTAAGCTTAACAGTTTCATTTCACTTTTTAGCATATATACGCGTACAAAATAGCAAAATTCGGATTTTTACTATTAGCTTGACAGTTTCATTTCACTTTTTAGCATACAAACGCGTTTGAAATAACAAAATTTGGGGGTTTACTATTAGCTTGACAGTATCATTTCGTTTCTTACCATACATACGCGTTTGGAATAGCAAAATTTGGGGTTTTACTATTAGCTTGACAGTTTCATTTCACTGTTTAGCAGGATAAGTATAAAGTTTTTTTGCTTTACTCACTTTGAAACATTTGAAAGTTGGAATATGTCTCCGAGTCGGATTGTGTAGATCTAAGATCAGACTACACGGCCTCTTTAGTATGACCTTGATCATGTATAAACCTAGATTCGAATTGTGCCGTAAAATACTAGTGTTTTGCAAGTCAGGAAGTGTGCAGTTTAAATGATTTGTTGTATGTGAGTTTGGTATTAGAATTACAAAGAGGACTTAAATGCAGATAATATTTATTACATAATGTAAATAAAGAAAATTAAAGGTAAATTTAAAGCGTCCAGAGTTCTATTGTTTTGCTGTTGTATGTAAACTTTAAGATAATCGTAAACACTAGTATACTTTGAATTATCGAAAAACGCTCCAAAGTTATAGAGGTATCTACTTAGGAAAAATGTACATGTATATCGATATCTAATGAAATTGTTTTGGAAATAGATAAATTAATCAATGTTTCGAGATATAGGTAAGTATAGATATTTTCGAATTGGTGTATGTCTAAATGATCCAGAATATAATCACTGTTCCATACAACGCACATTTCAGACGACTTTGTGGCTTGCAGCCGACGACTTCGGAAAAGAATGTAAGGTATATATGGAGTGCAACACGCGAAAAGGGTCATTCGGACATTTGCGTAAAGTGTCGTCTCTGATCAGTGTGTGCAGTCCGCGCAGGCTAATCCGAAACGAAACTTTCCGATTTTATGTGATTTTCTGTTTTACGCAAGTCTACTGTAGCACAAAATCTAATGTAGTCGTAAAGTGCCGTCTCGGATTAGCCTGCGCGGACTGCGCAGGCTAATCCGAGACGACACTTTACACAAATGTCCGAATGCACCTTTTCGTGTGTTGCACTCCATATATATTCGCATGTCTATCAAATAAGTGTAAGAAAATCTACACAGAGCTGTACAACTAATGTTTATAGCCTAAAACCTCCTCCACCTCTGCATTAAACCGATGACTAATTTTCGCTAAAACGATAGTGTGATGTCGTTTTTTGGGTACCATTTCTGGTGATTTTTGATGTTATGAAGATCGGACAGCAACCACAGCACAAAGTACAATTTTCACTGCTCCGTCATTTTGAAGGAATATGATGCCATTGTTTCTAAGAGGTATACGCGAAGAAAGTTTATATTAACAAGAAATGCAGATAGTTGTATCATGAAAAGCCATTATCAGACTCGCCAAAGGCTCGCGTAATGACATTTCCCTTGATTCGTTTAACCCTTTACCAAAGAATCCCAGACTTTTACGACTCAGAGGATGTAGCCTTCTGAGAACATTGCGGGAAAAGGAGGAAATGCTTGTAACCAGAAGTTACCCGTTTTCTTCCATTGTTTTCTGTTCTTCTAAAGTCAAGTCTCAATTTTTGAGTCACGTTAATTCTGCAAATGCTTTCAATTAAGACAAGTCCAAAACTTTTGCCGTTCGGTAAAGAGTTAATGAAATTTTATTTCAAACGCCAGCTCATGTCAGATCATATTATATATGACATCATTTGTAAAAACAAATTAATTTCTGTCCGCTATTTTTGAAACCTTAAATTTAGGGTTCACATAGATAAAGATCTAATCATTATACATATAATTCTTTTATGTAGCAATGTGATTAAGATAATTTGGAATGCGGTGGCTTTAAGATGAAATGTTATTACACTCGTCCAGATAAAATATCATTTAACTACCGAAAGACTCGTTTAATAGTATTTTTCTAGCCTCCGTTTATCAAATCAGTTCATGTCTACATTTCCCAAAAGCCAACTTATATCAGAATATTCATTTATCATAACACATCAAAAAAGCATAGATGAAAATATATATGGTCCAAAGTATGACAAGATACATGTAAATTGTATATGTATGGCCTGCAGCAGGGAAAAGGGGGCAATCGGATATTTGTGTAAAGTGTTGTCTCGGACTAGCCTGCGCAGTCCGAGTAGGCTTATCCGAAACAACACTTATCCTTTTTATTTAATTTTCTGTTTTTCACAAATCTGCTGCAGCACAAAATCTAACATAGTCGTAAAGTCTGGGATTAGCCTGGGGATCCGAGACGACACTATACGCAAATGTCAGAATGCCCCCTTTCGCGTATAACAGTCCATACAAAGTCATTCATTTCATTGACCTTATTCATATATCACCAAGCCAAAAATATTTGTATAAGGAAAAAGAAATGATAACGTTTATTGTTATTGATTTATCCTCGTATACAATTATCAACCATGGAACATAGAAATGGAAAAGCGGAATTTGGCTTTTAAAACAAATTAACATATGACTAGAACCAATATTTAGAACTAAAACAATATTCAACACCCTTACAATACAACAATGGCAAGGGAAATCAGGACCCTTTGTTTCAAGTTGGCATTTATTTGATCGTCCTCTCGGACAAATTCAATAAAATTTCAATAGGCTACAACAACCGCTCAAAATATTTTCAATCACCGATATATAAAGTTATTCTGGCTTTTTTTTTCCCCAATGGCGGTCTACATCTATTGAGCGCTTGCGTTAAAGTGTGAGCCAATAAAAATCGTCACGTGGCTTACAGTGCTGTCTTACTGCAAAAGTACAAGAGTGCAGACATTTCATGATTCTGGGTATATAACATTTGATAGATGTCTTATACTCGCATTACACCTGTACCAAACAACCCTCATTTAAAGACCATCATGGAAAGGTATTTTAATGAAATTACTGTGGGAAAAGGAAAACATGCTTGTGACCAGCACTTTCTCCCTTCCCACAATGATTTCAACCCTTTCAAAGACAAATTTAGCATGTCAGCCAAAAATTCTTTTTCGTCTGTAAATGAAGTGAAGTTGGAAACGACATCAATCCTACGAGTTTGACCTACACAGTCTGATAACTAAGACTGATGAAAAATGTATCCATAACACAAAGTTAAGGAATAAAAAGTTATATTTGACGATATTTTTCTCTGTCTGAACTTAAAACAATGGATTTCAATAGATGTAAATTATACAAGTGTACTGCATTTAGCTCTAATCTTATAAGTGCAATTAATGGTCATAAACAATTGGTAACCAGCATTTCTCCATTTTCTACAATGTTTTCAGTAAACTTCTTTGCCAGAGTCGATAACAACCTCTGATTGTTTGATAAAGGACACATATAGGACAGTAATGCTTAGCCCATTTCAAGATGACTGTTCAAATGGCTTCGCTTTATAAAAAAAAATATGACATACATAATGTCAAGGGTGATAAAAAATTAAAAAGCAAATATAATTATGTAAAATGTAAGTATTGTCAAGATTGAATAATTCCTACTTACGAAATAATCAATAAATCCATTATCTCCATACCAAATGACAGAATATTAGACTACTTCAAATTGAAAGGATTTGAAAACAAAAAAACAAATGTGAATGGATAATTAGGATTTGTTATGGGAATGGTAGAAAATATTGTGGGAAAAGGAGAAAGTAATGGTTACCAGCATTTTCTCCTTTTCCCACAATGTTTTCAAAAGGCTTCTTTCTCAGGGTAGTTAAAAGTCAGGATCGTGTGGCAAAGATTTATTATAGCAAAATATGCTTCGCAATTGTAGACCCTTAAGTTGTTACATGATAAATAGAATTAACATTTCCATACGAAAATAAAACCAAAATATTGCAATCTCGAATTTCATTTCGCAAGAAAAAAGAAAATCTCACAATATTGGACAACGTATAATAAGATCAGATTGAGTTCTCTGTTCAATCTGATCTTTGAATTGACATTCACTGCTGTAAAAGTGTACTGAGTTTCGCTGAGCAACCTAGCTGTTAATCCTTAAATTGACGAATTTCCAAATTTGACATTTTCATTCCAGAAAGATCCTATACAGTGTAAAATCTAGGTGTTATTGTTTGGCAAAATAACTCGATAAATATTGGACGATTCAGATCCTAAATCCAACTTTATGTTCTCTGCAACCTAAATTTGATTTACAGCATCTACACATGTAACTGAATTGGTCTGTCCCATTCCTATGATTAAGTTTGAATTTTATACTGCTACACAGATGCTCGTATTCTACAGGTATGAAAGGTGCAGCTACAGCGATATGATCTGAACATATTTTACCCAGGAACTTGTCTAAAATATCTGACATCATATATCCAAGATCAGAGAGCATTTTCTGTATCATCTTATCGTGTTCCCCAATGTCCATAAAAACCTCGGAGGTCGAAGTTCACATCATATGTTAATCCTTATTCTGCTACATTAAAAAAAAAATGAAATTTTAAATTCGATAGTAAAAGCGCAAACATTGCTTCTTCAAACGTAATTTTTAGGGAATAATATCTCATTGGCGGACAATGTAAATTCAAGTTCAGGCGGCACATCGTGTGCCGTCCGATCTTGATCTACGTTGTCCGAAAAATGTCAGTGAGCCCCACTTAGCATCCTAAATGTCTGTCGAGTATCCGGGAACTATTTACACTACACATTTGAAGGACACTTTATATAACAACCTTTGTACAGCGTTTATTTCCCACTTCACCTTTCTCTTTCGAGACAGTCGGATTTACCCTCTACAAGGTCCTCTCGAGTTTAACTAGCCCTAGAGAGTAAGCTTTCTAGAATGCTCTGTGGGAAAATAAAAAAAATATAGACAATTAGTTTTTTTTAGCCATCGGATTTACCCGCTACAGGGTCATCTCCAGTTTTAACTAGCCCTAGAGAGAAGGCTTTTTAGACTGCACTGTGGGAAAATAGAAAATTACAGACAAATATCTTTTTTTGTCCATTGCAAAGGCAACTACCATGATCTAAATCACACTAAATTCATCGACAACTAACTCTTTCAAATTGGACCTAACATTTGTTTTTTCGTTCGTTAAAAAAGTTAAACCCTAAATTGAACAATGCAATGTGGAAAAGACTGATGACTTATGGCTAACTTTAAAAGATATGGCTGTGGCTAAGTTTAACAAGAACACTACTTGCGTATGTCAACGATCGGATACTGCTGCTTGATTTTCGGTGAAAATTCTTAGTAAAAAAAGGACAATAACTGTGTCAAAATACTTTCATAGTTTCCAGTATGGGTGCTTTTTTTTATAGTTAAATAATAACAGAGATATGATAAAATGTTAAAGTGTTTTTTTGTAAAATAATGCCACAGCTTTTGCCCTTGGACGCAGACGACGGTGCCAGGGCTAGACGATGCCTCAACGTTCTTCAGTAAAACCCATAGCATGCTATTCCATCTTACCATCCTTTCATCATCTGACTATCCCCTTGTAAACGAGTTTGTCCCTTGTCTGTCCGTCTGCTTTTCCACCTCCACGTCTGCATCTCTCTCCAAGGTTAACCAACCATGCAAATGTACAAAAATACTGCTCTCCCATAATACAAAGATATACCTCTTCCAAAGGGTTGAGAATTGTAAATCTACAGTACATTTTACAGCCGATTTTACGTTCGTTCGCAATTGTTAACTTAATACGATACCGTACTGTACACCATTAAAAAATGACTTTCAACTTTTAACAGACTTTGTTAATATAGACTAAGAACTTCTGTGAGAGTCGAACGTCGTTTTGGAATAAAGGAAAACTTAGATTATCTAACATTGATTGGTGAGTTTGTTTTGTTTTAAACTTCTACCCTTTTGGTTTGCATATCTCTTATTTTTATACATTATGCAAAAAAACAAAATAACAATTTTGTGAAACAATTCCTTTTTGATCTAAAGTTGAAGTTATAAACTTCATTTTTTTTTTTTTTTTTCTTTTTTAGTCAGACAAAAATATTTTGTTTCTGATCTCAAGAAGCTTTACTTTTATCAGACAGAAGCAGAAGTGACATTTTCAGAATACAAATTAAAATTCCGATTTTTTCAACATGAACTTTTTCGAATATATACATGTATTGCTTCCTTTTAATTTTACCCGTTACTGTTTGCACTAATTCAGACATACGAAAAAAAATGTAAAAGATACATAAGTATTATGTATGAAAAAGGGAAAAGTATTTGAGGAAACACAAAGCTACTATTTTAAATGGAGGGGAAAAACTACTTTGAAAAAGGAACAGCTGCTTTATCAAAGCAATTGATCTATTTCATACTTTTTTATTCAAACATGGATTAAAACAACTTGATTGTTTAGGGCATTATTAACCCGTTAGTTATCCTAACATAATATAGGCCTATGAACTTCATAATTTGCGAATCGTGCGATTGCTCGTTTTAACCTCGTGTATTTGTTTTAGTATGACAACAAACGATAGTATATGTAATTTTATTCATTTATTATTAAAAAAAATATAATTAATTCTTTCCGCTTCAATGACAACTATCAAAGGAAAACTAGTAATAATTTGGTGCAAGCTACTTAGTATGTTTTTGTTGAGGGTGCCTCATATCGAACGACGCCGCCATTTTGGATTTTGTATCGAAAGTGTAGTTATGTAGTTAAGTGAGCAGTAGCCGTGATATGACCATACCAATATCTATAAGGTACTATTTCTTTCATACCTGACGCGGAATAGACTGACGTTTTTGGTTTATGGTCGTGGAGAAAAAAAAAGTCCTCTGCACTTCAAAACATGCTGCCAAACATAACTGTGTTCCAACCTCAACCTTGTCCATGGAATAAACATTTGCATGGTCTACATATAATAATGCAAAAAATTGTTTCGACTTTTCGGCTGTACCATATGGTAGTCCCGTAGATGCCAGTCCTGGAAATGCAAATTTAACTTCCTGTCAGTATCTCCACGAGTATGTTAAATATGCAAAATTCTAGTACCATGTCCGTTGAGGCAGCTCCACATTCCAGCGGTTGACCAGCTCAACAGTAAAAATACTTATACATATATTTCGATCAATGTCCTTTGAGCAAGCTCAACATTCAAGCTCAACCACCGGCTCAACAGCAAAAATATATATATATATATGTCAAAATCAAAGTCCGTTGAGCCAGCTCGACATTCCAGCTCAACCGCCAACTCAACAGTAAAAATATTTATACATATGCTTCGACCAATGTCCGTTGAGCAAGCTCGACATTCCAGCTCATCGGCCAGCTCATAAGCAAAATACTAAATCCATGTCCGTTGAGCCAGCTCGACATTTAAGCTCAACCGCCAGCTCAACAGTAAAAATACTTATACATATGCTTCGACCAATGTCCGTTGAGCCAGCTCGACATTCCAGCTCATCGGCCAGCTCATAAGCAAAATACTAAATCCATGTCCGTTGAGCCAGCTCGACATTCAAGCTCAACCGCCAGCTCAACAGTAAAAATACTTATACATATGCTTCGACCAATGTCCGTTGAGCAAGCTCGACATTCCAGCTCATCGGCCAGCTCATAAGCAAAATACTAAATCCATGTCCGTTGAGCCAGCTCGACATTCAAGCTCAACCGCCAGCTCAACAGTAAAAATACTTATACATATGCTTCGACCAATGTCCGTTGAGCAAGCTCGACATTCCAGCTCATCGGCCAGCTCATAAGCAAAATACTAAATCCATGTCCGTTGACCCAGCTCGACATTCCAGCTCAACCGCCAGCTCAACAGTAAAAATACTTATACATATGCTTCGACCAATGTCCGTTGAGCCAGCTCGACATTACAGCTCAACGGCCAGCTCAACAGCAAAAATACTAGATCCATGTTCGTTGAGCCAGCTCGACATGCCAGCTCAACCGCCAGCCCAACAATAAAAATACTTATTCATATGTTTCAATCAATGTCCGTTGGGGCAGCTCGACATTCGAGCTCAACCACCAGCATAACAGCAAATATACATACATAATTATGTCAAAATCAAAGTCTGTTGAGCCAGCTCGACATTCCAGCTCAACCGCCAGCTCAACAGTAAAAATACTTATACATATGTTTCAATTAATGTCTGTTGAGCCATCTCGAAATTCCAGTTCAACGGCCAGCTCAACAGCAAAAATACTAGATCCATGTTCGTTAAGCCAGCTCGATATTCCAGCTTAACTGACAGCTCAACATTAAAAATACTTTAACATATCGATATCGACGATTAGAAATGCCGAAGCTGCAAAATCCCAACTTTTCAGGAGGAGGAAAAAACTGTTCCATGTTTTTATACAAAATGTTTTAAAGGCTATATAGTATCACTTTTCGTTATAAAAATGGTCTCTTTTTAATACAAAATACGCACATTATAGTTGTATTTCTCTAGAATATTGATATGTTCGGCTATTTCCAAATCATCTCTCGCAGTCCTGTACGGCTTTTCTAATGCGTGAAAAATTGTAATTATGGCATGTTACCCCACCAATAGCCCATGTCCAGTATTTTATGCCTATACATCTAGACATAAAATTCAAATATTTCATATGATTGGTGTATTTACTTTTATCAAACAATTGTTGATTTTAACATCCCAGAGAGGGGCTTTAAAACACCGTGAAAAAATCTCCCGCTGAAAGATCGCAAATGCCGGAGCTTGATATTCTGTAAGTCCGGCCTTTCATGTACACAGCTTTTGACCAAATCAACGTTCGGCATTTTGTCACATGTCATTTCTAAGAGATTAAATTGGATAAGAGGATTGGTATCAGAGAGAAAGATGCACGAATGTGTGCAATTTCGGAAAAAAATATAATTTGCAAAATTGCAGCTTCGACATTTCTAATCTACGGTATCGATATGCTTAACCCTTTCCCAAACGACAAAATTTTAGACTGGTCCAAGTGAAAGCACTTGCAGACGACAAAATTAATGTTACTCAAAAAGCAAAATTTGTTTCCAGCAGGGAAGAAACCATTGTGGGAAAGGGAGAAAATGCTGGTTACCAGCATTTTCTCCTTTCCCACAATGTTTTCAAATGGCTTCTCTGTCAGGGCCGTAAATACCAAGGATCGTTTGGTAAAGAGTTAAATCAATGTCCGTTGAGCCAGCTCAACCGCCAGCTCAACAGGAAAAATACTTGTACATATGTTTTAATCAATGTCCGTTGAGCCAGCTCGACATTCCAGCTCAACCACCAGCTTAACAGCAAAAATAATATCTGTCAAAATCAAAGGCCGTTGAGCTCGCTCGATATTCCAGCTAAATCGCCAGCTCAACAGCAAATAAAAAAAAACACGTATATGTTTATGTCAAAATCAGAGTCCGTTGAACCAACTCGACATTCCAACTCTACAGCAAAAAAACATATATATGTCAAACTCAAAGTACGACTCTGACAAATATATGTATTTTTGCTGTTGAGCTTGCTGTTGAGCTGAAATGTCGAGCCGGCTCAACGGACATTGATCGAAGCATATGTATAAGTATTTTTACTGTTTAGCTGGCGGTTGAGCTGGAATGTCGAGCTGGCTCAACAGACTTTGATTTTGACATATATACATGTATGTATTTTTGCTGTTGAGCTGGTGGTTGAGCTGGAATGTCGAGCTGGCTCAACGGACTTTGATTTTGACATATATATGTACTTTTGCTGTTGAGCTGGTGGTTAAGCTGGAATGTCGAGCTGGCTCAACGGACATTGTTACAAGCCGTAGTTACGAGGTTTTGGAAGTAAACGGACGATATATCCTTATCGGACAGTGTGGATCAAAGATCGAACTGCACGTTATGTGGCCAGTGAGTCGTGCTAAACAACCTAAGTGTTATGAACACAATTTATGCCATGTCATGTTCTGTTATCTCAGAATTTCCATATTTCACCGTGATTGTGGAGTGCACATACCGTCTAGCAGCATATACATACTGGTGGAAATACAAGTTCTTTTTCATTATCAGTAGGTCGAGTAAAATGATAATTATCATGCAAATTGGTGACAATTTTCATTGAAACTAATGAAGCAATTAGCTGAAACTTAGAGAAATGTAACTTTGAAACCTATAGTAAAACCCCTAATTTTGCTGTTTCACACACGCTTTTTTTTTTTTTGGGGGGGGGGGGGGGGAGGGGATTGGCAAATGTCTCCCAGACGGACAGTGTAGATCCAAGATGAGACTTCACGTTCTTTGCAGTATACTCTCAATTTACACTGTCCGTCAAAAACCTTTCGGTCGCTATTAGCAGCCTGGGTTCAAAGATTGGACAGTCGATTTGTTAAAGGAAAGTTACCACCGAGATATGTAACCTCACGTCACACAGATTGACTCCAAAACGTTGAGTCAAATAGTATTTTTGTGGGTCCGTGAAGTTGGCCCAGGGTTAGGGTTAGTCTGGCGCAGTCTGGCCAAGGTTGACACTTTTTGCTTTTCTGATATTTTCTGTATGGAAAGTGACCAACTACTTTGTTATTCTTAACTATCAACTATCAACTTGAATTGACCTGCACTATCGTTGATCTGTTTTCATCTAATTGATACACAGAATTGCCAGATGGTCCCTTTTTGCATGATAAGTTATATACTAACCCTGCCAAGGAAAGTGCTGTGTCATAGCAGACAGATGTTATCTTCGAGGACTGTGACATGTACAGACAATTGACAGGTACACTGGTCGCCATAAGGAACAAAAATGTTTTCAAGTTTGCCAACTACACGGAAGAATCAAATTAACAAACATGAATCAATTATTCTACAGTTTTATGGTGGAGATATCAGCTTCGTGTGGGAATGCAAACAACGGGATCTATCTGCAGTCGCGAAGTTCGAATTACAAATCATCTACAGGATAGGCCGAGAAAGGAAATAAGTGCATAAAAACAACAGACGCACGTGACTGGTACCTTCATAAATCCATACTTTTAATACCACCCTTGGAGCGATTATATAACAAGGAGCAGGTGCTTCTCTTTTTTTACAAATTATTCTTACGCTATAGAGAACGAATGCTTTTATAGCTTTCCAACAATTCTTGTTAACGGTAAATGTTAAGAGTATATAAGTCCATGGGTCGGGTTTCACTAAAACCCTACATGGACTGCACGGGCTGACCTAGGTCGATACTCTTTGCAGATGCATTACCAAGCATGGCTCATGTGAAATTAGCCATTGTGGCGACTGATTAAACAGCCCAATAGAGTAAATGTTAGAAACGGCATGTTTTGTTCTCTTATTTGGGGCATCTCATATGATTCATTCCTCAGAGTTCTATCATATAATAAGAAGAATTTAAGAAAAAATCACGTACCGGTATTTTTCAGACCTCCATAAAATGTTTTGAAAGCATGGTGTTGTGGCAAAAGGAGAATATGTTGGACAAAAATACATCATTTAAGCCACAAATAACTTGTCATTTTGTCAATGTTCCATATTCAGTCTAATCAAAAAATGTTGTGTGGGAGAGAGGTAACTTTTATATTGTATGCAGCCATGGATGTATATATTGGCCTGTATCACGCGAAAAAGGACATTTGCGTAAAGTTTGTCTCGGATCAGCTTGTGCTGATCTGAAATGACACTTTCCGTTTTTATGTAAATTTCTGTTTGCACAAGTCTACTGTAGCATAAAATGTAATGTAGTGGTAAAGTGCCGTCTCGGATTAGCCGGCGTGGATTGCACAGACTGATCAGAGACGGCACTTTACGTAAGTGTTCGAATTCTTCTTTTCGCATATTACAAGCCATATGGAGCCGAGCCCCAGTTTCTCAGTCAGTAGTGTGCAGGACTTGAGAACAGGGGGTCGTGGTTTCGATCCCTGGCTCGGCCAATTTCTTTCCGAGGATTGATGATAGTCATTGCGACAGGATTCATTCTTCCCCAACCGCTGACCATTTTTTTTTTTTTTTTTTTTTTGACGATAGTTAGTTGGGAAAGCAGCTATTGGCTTGGAAAATATATTGTGCAGAGTACTGATAAAAGAGACTGCGGGAAAGCATGGGTAGTTACACCGGCCGCCGCGATATAACTGAAATAATGTTGAAGATGGCGTTAAACCCAATGCAATCACTCAATCAATCAAGCAAGCAATCAATTAATTAACCCATTACCACACAATCCCTACTTTTAACGCTCCTGAGACAGAAGCCTTTTGAAAATACTGTGGGAAAAGGAGAAAATGCTGGTAACCCGCATTTTCTCCTTTTCCCACAGTGTTTCTACCCTTCCCAAAACAAATTTCAATTTTTCAGTCACCTTTATTTTGTCGTCTGCAAATGCATTTAATCTGAATAAGTCTGAATTTTTGTCGTGTGGTAAAGAGTTAAGTAAGCAATATAGAAAGCGAAGATCAATGTCACCTTGAACATACAAGCTGTCTGATATTGTCTATTTTCTCTGATGTCTGTTTCAGTCAGTCAAATAATACTTATATTTGAAAGTCAAAAGAAATGTGCGAGAACAAAAATACTCAATGGCATGAAAGTTAAAAGGTCAGTTTTCTATTCTTTCTCTACTCCATACCCTCATCTGTATCCCACAGGTATAAAAAAATAGTTTCAATATTACGCTGTCTGTCTGTCTGTCCCTACTCCAATTAATCTCTCACCCTTCTCTTATGACAAAATTTCGTCGATACAGTTCTTATCAGACCAAACGGTTGATTATGTAACCACAATATCGCAGGTAAATCGACAAGCATGCAGATCGAACAGGTAACTAACATGCTTTGAAAGAATGGGCTAAATATTACACTCTATCACAGCCTCATACCCGACACGTTAACCCTCTGAGTGTAATGGGGAAAAATAGCTATTACAAACGGTATAGATCAAGATCACCCTGCACAGATCTATATTGCTTACCTTTTCGGTCAAATTTACGAGAGCAAAATTTTCCTGACTTTCACAAGGCTATATTTTCGGCTGTCGGAAATTGTGAATTTTACTCTCTTTTTTTTAAGACGAAGGATTGAAAGGTTTTGTTTTTCATTTCTACCGAAAAACTTAAATGTATGTAGGCCCTATACAGCGAAAATAATTCAATACTTTTTTGTTCATAAACATTGGCGAGGTCTGATTTGCAGAGGGAAAAAATCATATCTCCATTCCATAAAAAAAAAAAATGTTAAGCAGTGCCGAAAACATTTCTGCAGTCAAACTAATGTATAGTCGTCCTTGCTGGTACTGCTTCATCTGTGTGAATTTCTTATCTTGTAGTAGACCTTCGGCAAAATTAAGTACCGCGGTACCATCGAGGACCATCCTAAACAAACTTGTATAAGCGATTTCATAATGTCTTATCTTTCTAAACTTATATCGAATTCAAAGTTCGAATGGCTAGCTGAATTATTTTCTCTGAATATTCCAATAAAATATCCAACATTATTTCATGCTTTCCGGTATGTTATCAAGTAGATCTAATATCGGTGAAACATTTCTCGATATACATGTATGTTATAGTTACGACCAGTGAAAATACTTGTAAATGTTTATATTCTAACTCGGTAAAAATGCGCGTTCCTCACAACCAGATGGAAATATGATGTAATTTACCCTAATGTGTCGCGCTTGACGTTAGATTGTAATCCGTTGCTATGCCGAAGGCGTACGCTACGGGGATTAACCGAAAAGAACAGTACTGGAGTTTGATTAAGTTTCCTCCACAAAGGGTTAAAAACATGAAATCAATATCATATTGGTGTTTTTTTTTTACGGTGAAAGATAATCGAGTGAACATCATCCGTAATATTCTCATTCAAGATTGGCTGTGCAACTCGTCATCTATAGATCAAGATCTAATTTTAAAGAGGTAGCTTAACAACTTAATGTAGCGTATTGAACTTTAAATAATAAATCTATGAAATCTGCATCATGAATTACGTCATTTTTACGTCATAAATAAGCAGTTCTAACATGACACGTGAATTTGGCTCTATAAACACAGTGCAAGGAAAGCGTGGTAAAATATGCGACAATCCATGTAGAGTGACGTCATCCTATATCGAGTGACGTCATTCATGGGTTATTCAATGGAACACAATCTTCATCCGCGTTTTTACTCTAAGTTTGAACTTGTTTTCCTTTCATTAAGAATTGCCCATGTTAGAATCGAAATAATCTTCTTTCTATCGTGGTATATCGTTCAATAAACCACGTTGTGAGTTATGAGGCGCAATGAATAACCCACTCGGGCTATCGCCCTCGTGGATTATTTATTGTGCCTCATAACTCACAACTGTGGTTTATTGAACGATATACCACGATAGAAAGAAGATTATTTCTTAATTATACCACTCCTTCAAATGTCAATGAAATGGACAATGTTCGGTTTAAATAAGTTAACTAGATCTAGTGCGTATTTGTTGTGCAAGAAGTTAAAAGATTTTTTTTTTCGTGGAGGTATGAAAAAAAACTAGATGTTATCACACTGTGTGAAACCGCTTTGCAGTTTCTTACAGTTTTTTTTTTTTTGTAGTTTTCATACATCCAATGAAAACAGAAATAGTTTTTTTTCAATTCTTGAATGAAATTATCTTGCAGCATTCAACCAAAGGAAAATTTGTCTATCTTAGGCATTTTTTACATTTATAACAATGTTCTTGCATTGATCAGCCATCATGGTTTACAACTGTGTCAATACAGTTCATTGAAATAAACCTGCGTTTGGTAGTTTAAAGAAAATAGACGAGCCAAATACGAGCCTTCTGATTAGATAGAAAAGTAGGACAAAGACTAAGAACTGTAAAGAATTAAGTCTATTTAAAGCTTGCATTGTTTCTTCATATAAGCTTCATGGTTGCTTTTTTTTTCTTCGAATTTAATTCTCTTGAAGATATTGGTACTGTATTTTGTTCGTGTTTCAGATGGCAATACGCCTAATTACATGTGGCTATCATTTTCCTGTATTCAATAATTGTTTGAGACGCCATTTTCTGTAATTGTAAACTAAACAATCCTGAAAGCATTGTGGCCATAGTAGGAATTCTTTTTTTTTTTTACATTGTTTTCCAGCATTTCAAAGTTATGATCTGGTTTTTTGAGCTACATTGAAAATGTAGTCTGCAAATTTTTTGAACTTTTGTCGTTCGGTATATGTAAAGGTTACTAGCACACTCATTCAAAACAGAGAAAGGAACACATTTTATGATTGGTGCAAAAATTTGGTTTGACTCTTTTCAAAACGACAAAAAATTAAGAAAGTTGTCGTTGATAGAGTAGAAAATATTGTGGAAAAAGGAAGAAAATGCTGGTTTCTCGCATTTTTTCCCTTTTTATACCCCCGCAAAACGAATGTCTGTCTGTCCGTGTGTCTGTCTGTGTACAAAATACTAATGATTTGTGTCGCAACTCCTCCTACAGTTTTCTTTTAATTGTATTGAAACTTTGCACATATACTGAACATATACTGAAGATGTGCAAGACGCAATTTTCAAGTGTCAACTCTTCCCAGTTGAGCTATTATCTTCCCTTGAACTTCACACTTTTTTTTCTGTCAAAGCGCTGGTGGGGGTATTAAGTCACATTCAGTGACAGCTCTAGTTCCTATAATGTTTTCATCATTATTTTTCCGCCAGGTCTTTAAAACTCGGTATCTTAGAGTAAAGGGTAAAAAACTTGGAACACAATGAAAACGAAGCCAATTTCTTTTTTCTTTCAATGATAGATCTAGTAGAAATAAAAATTATAATCATGGTGATAATAATAACATTTATTAAGTATTTAGAAAACTATTTTTGAAACAGCAGCTATAATTCTTTGCACAAGCACTTACTCCAAAATTTCGAAGCTGGTGGCAAACCCCTTGACCAAACAATCCACAGTTTTTACGACCCTGAGGAAAAAGCCTTCTGAAAACATTGTAGGAAAAGAAGAAAATGCTGGACCAGCATTTTCTCCTTTTCCAACAATGTTTTCTACTCTTCTAAATTCAATTTTCAATTTTTTAATCCATGTTTATTTTAGTCCTGTCTGGAAATGCTTTCAATTTGGATAAGTCTAATATTTTGCGGTTTAGTAAAGAGATAAAGGACTTGAAATCATGCGGGTCGATGGTTCTAACCTCCAGTTCAGCGATATTTTCCCGAGGATTCTCTATCATCATTGTGAAAGGATTTCTTTCTCTTTCAAAGCTGATCATTGTTTCGTTGATGGAAAAACTGCAAGTGACTCAGGAAAGATATTGTGGGGAGTACAGGCGAAAAGAAACTGCAGAGATGCATGGACAGGTGCACTGGCCCCTGCGATATATCGAAAATAATGTTGGAAACGGCGTTTGACACCATTCAAACTAAAAATGCAATTCCTCCCATATGTATACCTACATGTTTTGCCAAAGCTTTTATCCTCAAGAGTGTGAAATGTCATATTTGCACAGGAATAGACAGATATCATTAGAAGTGCAATTTACACGTTACAATGAATCAAAATGCATTCAAATGCACGTTTCATTCGCATGTGTTTCTTTCTGCGCGTATCGATGCATTGTTTCACTGAACACTTCACCACAACAAGAAGGTGATATGGCCTGCAGCACACGAAAAGGGGTATTTGGACATTTTCGTAAAGTGCCGTCTAGGATCAGCCTATGCAGTCCGCGCAGGCTAATCCGAGAGGGCACTTTACGCCTACATTAGATTTTGTTCTTCATTAGACTTCCGCAAAACATAAAAAAATCATAAAAATGGAAAGTGCCGTCTCGGATCAGCCTGCCCGGACTGCGCAGACTGATCCGACACTTTACGCAGATGGCCGAATGTCCTTTTTCGCGTGTTGCAAGCCAGTTATGTGAAATACTTGTATACGAGAAACCCTATGATAGTTATAAACAGATGAATAGGCGCAGTGATATAACAAACATGATGCTGCAAACGTTGAGTATCAAGGAAGTAAACTAAATATGGCCTGCAATCGCATAAAGGTGCATGCGGGCATTTGCGTAAAGTGTCGTGTCGGATCAGCCTAATCAGAAACGACACTTTATATTTTTTTGTATTCTTTTTTTGCGCAAGTCTACTGTAGCACAGAATCTAGTGTAGCCGTATAGTGCCGTCTCTGATTAACCTGCGCGGACGTCACTTTGCGCAATCGTCCGAATGTTCCTTTACCCGAGTTGCAAGTCATATAGGAAAAAGTCTCGAATATTGGCGCTTACGAACTTGCTAATTTCCTATGGTTCGAAGTATTTACAAAAACAAGCAACAAGCAACAATTTCCTGGAAAAATTGTGTGGTTGTAGGCGATACTGATTCCTAGGAGAGAAAGATCATTTATTTTATTTAGCCAAGGATATCTGTTCTCTTTTTTTAGTATGAAACACATTGAAGGAAAAGAAACAATTACTTTTAGAATCAATCGTGTCCTTTTTCCAAACAGTTTTCCAAAGCTGTCTGCATTCAGGAAGTATATATACATTTTTTTTTTATTGTTAACATGTATATAATTATAATACATGTAAATGGATTAAAATCAATTTTATCTCTTTTTTTTTTAAATTGAATTCTATTCTTTTGTAAACATTATTCGATCGAGGGACGCTGTCAGACCAGTGATTCGTTGAATACACGTAATTGGGGCCTTTTGTTGCGTACGAAGAATGCAAAGTGCTTTGTTTTGACGGGTATTTAATTTCATAGTTAACGCTTTACTTCATACAAAAAAAAACTACCAAAAGGGGACTGCAGAGGCTACTAAGTGCAAGTCAAACACCTTTTGCAGACAGTGTAGACTAAAATCAGACTGCACAGAACGAGCAGTGTGATCGTGGATCTACAGTGTCAGATAGGACGATATCATTTTCCCGAAAAAAAAAAAGAATCCTTTGAAATGCAAAATTTTGGGTTTTTACAACCGGTTTGAAAGTTTAATTTCACCAACGAGGAATTAGTTGGATAACGGTAAAAAATGGCAGCGTAAAATAGAGAAGACCATTCACAAATCAAGATTCAAGTTCTAGTAACGGGTATTTTGAAAAATTGAGAATTTGCTCAATTTGCAGTAACTTTGTCAGTAATGAGTGTCAGCGATGACTCAAGATCAGACTGCACAATTTGCGCAGTCAGATCTTGATCTTCACTGTCTGCAAGAGGTCAGTGAGTCGTGCTCAGCAGCCTAAAGGTAGGGTGTATTTTAAAGAATTCTTGGTCTTATCGAAGATTCTTTTTATATCAGCAAGTTAAAGTTAATAAGTATTGTTTCGATCGATTATACAGACCCGTCAAATTTGTCAAATATCCATTTCATTTTATAAAGATAGATAACAGAAGTCAATTTATCATATTATATAACTTTTTTGTATGATCTCATTTCTATATGAAGAGAGGGATCGCACTACCACATTCATCTCTACAAACACAGTTCATTTTTTCAATTGTTTTATAGCGCCAGATACGTATAATTTTAAATCTTATCTCTTTTGACGGTTAAAGTAACGATTCACCGAAGCTGAGATCTAAGCAGGTATCTGGCAGAATGCATTATACCAAACAAGTCGTCGTTTTTTTGGCTCAATTTTGTCTGAAAACGGTCTGAGGTAGATTAGTCCTTTGACATACATAAATTTTATTTGTTTCCATTTCCATTCATGTAAGCCTGTGGGGACTGAGCAGGAATCTTTTTAAAGTCATCTGATGCATATTTGAGCTATAATTGGCCTGCAACACGCGAAAAGGGGCATTCATACATTTGCGTAAAGTGCCAAAAAACCAACGTAAAAGCAGTTTCCCTTTTGGGAACCTCCGTATACATGATTACAGTCAACACAACATCCAAAATCGCGGCGCCTATCAAGATTAACGTCAAGATCGTGCACTAAGCTACACGTTTTGATAGCACGTATTACTAAGGTTTCAATGACGTCAGTTCCCAGTGACGTCAGTTCTTATTGAATTGAGACACTTAGAAGGGAATTTCTACTCATCTTTTTAAAACCAAAAAGCAGGTAGAATTCGCTTAACAAACATTGATATGGTAAAATTTTGCAGTGTAATAAAATCGTTCTACAGCCAGGTGGCAGGGGACTTGAAAACTTGTTTATGGCTGTTTTTGGTAATGTGTGTTAGAAACGTGTTTATGGCTGTGGTGAATCATGCCGCCCCGAGCCTGGCGACATGATTCTCCACAGCCGTGAACAAGTTTCCAAATCTCCTGCCCAGCTGAACGTAAGCTAATAATGTAGTCTTAAAGCCTGCGCTGACTGCACAAGCTAACCCGAGACGACACTTTATGCAAATGTCCGAATGCCCCTACTCGCGTATTGCAAGCCATATTATAGAAAGAGGTGTGCTCCAGTACTTTCTATACTTTGTTATTTTAATTTAGCCTTTTGGCAAAAGGGGGTATAATGCTTCTCCGTGATCCATGACACCAAGCTGGTTATCACATAACTCTGGATCAATAAGATCCATAAATATTTCAAATTATATCGCGGCGACCATCGCACCAATAGCCACGCTATGAATCTATGTTCTCTTGGCGTTTCTTTCACCAGCACATTGCCCAATTTTTTTTTTCCAAGCCGCTGGCTGCTTTTTCATATTACCATCGTCGAAACAATGGTTACTGGCAGGAGAGGATTGACTCCTGTGCCAATGATTTCATCATTCCTCGGAAAGGAAATCGGTCGAGCCGGGGATTCGAAGAGGGACCCCCTTGCCCTCAAACTATGTTCTCTACTGACTAAGGCCACAGGTGCGACGAGTGCAAAATGCATATTACAATTAATTTTGCCAGTGAAGGGTTTGACAGCCAAATGCATTTCACAGACAATTTATTTTCTTTAATGAAAGTGTTTATAAATTTACACTTTCCGCTGTATATATAAAGTGGACCTCTTTCGAGGGATAAAAAAGCAATCCACAAATTGTGAAAGAGTTTTCTTCTTGTAGGCTTGACTCAACAACCGGACCATACAGATTAAAGATCAGACAGCACATTTAATACAGTCTGATCCTGATCTGTTGGCATCCGCGAAAACCTTTTTTTTTTTCGCATACTAGTCCGAGAGGATTAACCCTTCACCACACAATGCCTATTTTTGGTGACCCTGGGACTTGAGCCTTTGGAAAACATTGTGGGACAAGGAGAAAATGCTGGTTACCAGCATTATCCCCTTTTTTCCACAATGTTTTCTACCCTATTCAGGAAAAATTACACCATTTGAGCCACTCTGAGACTATTGTCTGCCAATGCTTTCAATTTGGACAAGGCTAAAATTTTGTCATCTGGAAAAGGGTTAAAAGGATTTATTATGTAACATAAAGCCACAGCGGGAGAGTGTGAACATTAGATAAAGCATATATCTTAATCATTTAGTTTTTATTGTAATATAAGAATAGTACATCATAATTTGAAAGAAATATGGTTATAAAAGCGAAAACAGTCATTTAGCGATAGTTCGAATGTTCTGTGCAGTCTGATCTTGATCTACAGTGTCTGCAAATAATATTTGTTGAAACGCGCTTGGCAGCAGTAGGTTTAACTGTGCATGTCTTTGGGATAGCTGTCTGTAGAAAAACAAATCACGTATCTTTTCGCGCGTTGAGCAACTAACTATGGCAAAAAAATGTTAACCGACTGCTCTTTACAAACAACTTCTCCCTTTTGTCAAACTTCCCCCCCCCCCCCCCATAACAATAGCAAAGAGACAATCCAATTTCCTCCAACCATAAAATAGTAAACGAAATGGACAGTACATGAACAGACAATAAATCTGATATAGAATAAATCTTTTATCTAAATAAAGACGAAATTTTGTAGCCTTATCAAAATAAAAAGTATTTAACAAACTACAAATGATGTGGTTTTATATAAAAGAACTTGTCCCTAAAAGGTAAGAAAACATTATGGGAAAAGGAGAAAATGCTGGTTACCAGCATTTTCTCTTTTTCCCATAATGTTTTCAAAAGGTTTTTTTCCTGACGATTGTTACAACAAGAGTTCTTATGGTATAGGTTGAAGTGTTGACTCGTGACACCAACTGGTGGCACTCCAGATGATGTATCTGAACAGCGTGTCCCTGTGGGATATATATCACACTCTTTGAACTGTGCCTTTTTTATGTGTGCGTGATTTTTGCTTTGTATTTTATCATTAAAAATATATGTTCGCAATGATTTTTAAATTATGAAGTGTTTTGTTTCCTTTTTTTTTTTCAATCGCTTTCGATAAAGAACGTTATATGTATCGACATTGCTGCTATGAAAGATCACCTCTGAATACGATCACTGACGGCTTTGTTGAGAAAATATATGAATAAATAAATAAATCAATTCAATTCATAAATGACAATTTTTGAGTCACGTTTATTTTATCGTCTGCCCATGCTTTTAATTTGGTCAAGTATTGTTTTTTTCGTTTGCTGATGAAGCAAAAAGGCTCGTGTTTTCGCCTCTGGTGCTTACAGAGCCAAAGAAGGCCGATTTTGTTCAACATAACTGCCTATGGACGTCCTTTCAAAAACAATTTTGTTTAATAGGTCCCAAGAGAAAAGTTAAATGCGCGGAATGACAGGGCTACATTTTTGCGTCTTTCGAACTGACGACCCACTGGACGGTCCAACAAACAGGACATAGGAAGAATATATGCCCAGTTCAGACTCATTGATATTTCCTTGCTTCTCGCCAATCCAAGACCGCAGATTATGGCACCATGTTTTGGCGACCTGGGCCAATACTTTTTGCAGATGCATTAGACCTTCTATTGCCTGAACATACCTCATATTTCGTCGGTGTACTTCCAAAACCTCGTAACTACAGCTTGTAACAAGCTGTAGTTACGAGGTATTGGAAGTACACCGACGATTTATTTCATAACGAAATTAATAAACGTTTTATCTGAATATCTAATATGTTCAATATGGATTTGAAATTTGATTTTACATTTAAATACATACGCTATTCATCGCCACAGCAAAAATCTATGTCGGTAGTTAGGCCTTAAGCTAACTAAAACAACCAATCATTGTAAACAATAGGCAACTATTGAGGTATATATTGATTCGCTTTAACCATTACAGTCACAAAAAGAATAAAATTGATAATAATTATAGGCTGTAAAAAAAATCAAAATATTGCATTTAAAGAACTGCTTCTGTTGAGATATGCCTCATTTAGAAAAAAAAATCAGGACCGTATTTACGAAAGATTCTAAAGAATGTTGTTAATCTGTTTTTAGATTTAGTTAGTAACACAAGAAAACAGTTTAGTTTAGCCAGTTAAAACTTGTTTTACTTTCAAAATAGAGAGTGTACTTTGGAAAAGTAGGTGAATGCGGGTCCAGACTGCACGTCTATGCACCTTGATCTTAGCCTAAACCTGATGTAAAACATCTTGACATAGGAATGGCATGCTGAAGTTAGAACTTTTACTTAAAGTAAGAGGAAAAGGGGTGTGTAGAGTAAGCGGCGATCCAAGCGCTATAATTTCATGATTTTTTCTGATATCCATTGCGGTTCGTTAATGTGGTGATACGGAAAAAAAGATAAGGATAAAAAGGAGTAAATGGCGATTTTAAAGAAAAGTCCATTCGAAGAGGCCTAAATTGTGCAAAATTCTTCAGCGAGATGGGAGACTATGTACTTTGTTCACTAACCGTTCTGAAGAACATTTCTAGTCTTATTCCGGATTTAGTAAGTAACGCAGCTTCTGATAAGTTAAACCATTCAAAATGCCAATATTAGTAATTTAACCCTTAAGTTGCTAAATAAATCAATCTAAATATTTCCTGGTGAAAACTCACATTATTGACTCATGTCAGCCTACTCAAACCACGCAGGCTGGCCTTGGCCGAAACCTTCGCTATCGGCCAACTTGCAGCATGTTAAAGGTCAAGTCTACCACATCATTCAGTCGATTATTAGACAAAATTCGATTTTATGGATCGATGATTATAATAATGAATTGCTTTGTATAAAATTTTTTAATGGCCAACAACACACGAAAAGGGGCATTCAGACATTTGGGTAAAGTGTCGTCTCGGATCAGGCTACGCTGTCAACGCAGGCTAATCCGAAAGGAAACTTTCCGTTTCTATGTATTTTTCTGTTTTTCGCAAGTAAAATGAAGCACAAAATCTAATGTAGTCGTAAAGTGCCGTCTCGGATTAGCCTGCGCGGACTGCGCAGGCTGATCCGAGACGACACTTTACGCAAATGTCCGAATGTCCCTTTTCGTGTGTTGCAAGCCATTATTGCATCATACACATGCACAAAACTTACTTTGCCTGAGCATTACTGATATGGCCTGCAGCACGTTGAAACCTGCAACATGCAGTCCGCTAACGCTAATCCGAAACGACGCTTTCTGTTTGTATGTTTACATTATGATGTTTTGTGTTTGACACAAGTCTATTGTAGTACAAAATCTAATGTAGTCGTAAAGTGCCGTCTCGGATTGGCCGGCGCAAACTGCAAACTGCGCAGGCTGATTCGAGACGACATCTTACACAATGTCCGAATGCCTTTTTCGCGTGTTGCAAGCCATATGTACTAGTATTTGGTGCCTGAATGAGACGATTGCTTTTTTTCAGACTGTGTGAAATGAAGATCAGGTAAAGAAGAAAGCGATGAGACTACGACAGTATTTAGCTCTTTCGGTATTATATGGCTGCTTGACTTCCATACAAGGTAAGATAGCACTAGAACTCCTGATCGTCATTACCCGCATGTTCGTAAATTAGTATATGTTGCAATGGTCGTCAACCAAGAAGCTGTTGAATCACTGATTCGAAATTGTTCAGCAAAGACTCAAATCATAGAGTAATTTCTGCATTTCTGTGATATGCCTGCTCCGTTAAGCAACCATGAGCAAAGCGAACCTACATGAGTGAATACAAGTGTATCTTGATATTGTTTAAATAGGATATATAGCTTCTAAATCTTATTTCATTCCTCCCGATTATAGTTTGAAAAGGTAAGTTGGAATGTCACATGATCAATAACTCGCAAGAAATCTTGTTGGTTCGTATTCCATTATCTCCCGCTAGATGGCATTCTACAAATACTCATCTATCTAATTTGGCCATCCTGGGTAAAGAACTGGACTACTTTTCAACGCGACAACCGTTATTTTGAATTTCAAACTAAAATAAATTCTTACTCCATAAAACGCTGCCTGGTACTATTCATTCAGCTATGACCAGCAGTTTAGAGAGATCTGGAGCTAAAACAGGCCTGATTTTTCCTCCAACGTGTTGATAAAAGTCATTTTCTCCATTGCTACTTTATGGCGCGTATTACTACATTCTCTCCAATATCGGGGAGAGTGACGCGTCATGACATGCTCAGACAAAGGTTCGTATTCCAGTGTGTGCTATGACGTCAAATCTGTACCATATATAGCTATATAGCGTTTTTCATCATAGGCCTACATTCCTGTAATTTAAACACATCTACAAAGAGGATCGACTCAGGTCAGCTTGATCAGTCCGCGCAGACTGATCTGGTTCGAAACTCTTTGTTTTTAGTATGTTTTTCTGTATTTCAAAAAACCATTGTACCTCATGGCTTAAATGTATCTTGCAGTAGACATCACTGATTCATAACAATTTTAGTTTTAACATATTTATGCTGCGTCGACTTGGAAAAAAGTGCTTGCAAATTTTACTAAACTGTCTCAATTTTGGTTCATTGAAACTTTGACACAACTTGCGCAGGCTGTAATGCAGAGAAATGACCTTTCCCTGCAAAATGACCCATTGGTCATTTCTCTACGTAGACGAATGACCCATGGGTCTTTTCTCTACGTAAAGGAATGATCCAGGTCATTATTCTACGTAGAGAAGTGACCCCGAGGAGAATAATGATCCGGATCATTCCTCTTCGTAGTGAAACGACTTCTGCGGTCATTTCTTCACGTAGAATAATGACCCGGGTCATTTTGTAGGGGATGGTCATTTCTCTGCAATACACCGGATGTGGTCGTCAATGAATAATTTCAAAGTTGGCACTCGCTTCCGGTTATGCTACTGGCATATTTTGATCCACGGTGAACAATATAAATATACCCCTGAAGTCTTTACCCATAATCCCATAATTCCGAGTTGAAATAGCAAGCTTTTAGATAAACATTGGACAAAGGAGAAGATACACAGAAGTTGTATATGACCCCATTGTCTGATCTTTCTACTCTATAAAAGACAGAAATCATCATTTGAGGTACAATTAAATGCCTTCTACATGTATTATTATGAACATATATTATGAATTTTGTCGTGTTCAAATTTGTCTGATTTAGAATTCATTCATTCTAACCAAAGAGTAAAGTTACCTCGTGCTTTTGGAATCCTGGTTAAACCGGATCGATATCAACTGTAATGTTCTAATTTCAGAACAAAATACGTGTCGCTTTGACAGGAAATGTCAATGACTGGTTTTTACATTTCGACGCCACACCTTCTGCAACCAAGGTTATAAAGCCACAACCAAACAATAAAAGTCCAACAGTCAAACAAATGGCGAAACGCTTAATGCAAAATCGAAGAAACAAATAGCTCTGAAAATATTCAACTCATTACTTCGCGCAGACACTACTGTTTGTCTTGTAAATTGCTTTTAAAACGATTGTGGCAAAAGAAGAAATTACTCCTTACGAGCAATTTCTCCTTCAACACGATGTTTTCGCTCCATTTCATTATCACGCTTGATGACGGCTGATATACTAAGATGATCTCAGCCTTCCTCTCCAAATTTCGTTTCAGAATGTAATGGTAAACCCTTTTCCGAAAAGGTACCAACTGATTTTTCATGCCGCTACAATGTCCAGATTTTGACTAAGGATTTTTTTCTTATTCAAAGCCCATTAAATTGTGCCGACTAACTTAAAAAAACCCCACAGCTTCAATAGCTTATTTTTTAACTATCCTTAAAACGTGTGTGTCTTAGTATTTGAAAAGTTTGGTGGGGTCTTCAAAAAAGGATAAGAGCCTGCACACACTTTGTATACGCTATAGACGCCAATAAATGCAACGTGTGTTTCAATCTAGAATGATAACAACTCTCACAACCTATGAAGAAAAATACCGGCGCTGATGTGGCCCAAAGCCCCTTTTCACGTGTTGCAAGCCATATACCGAAGGAACAAATGATCGGACAGGAAAACTACTGTCTTAAAGAACCGGATGAGTCGTAGTTTTCTTTCTGTGAAAAGGAAGACAGGAGCAGTCTGCATATTCCATTTGGCCATATTCCATATCCATTTCTATCTGTTTTCTCTGCATAATTATTTGCATTTCAGTCAGATCATATTTTACAGGTGTAAACAGAACAGTGGTAGCAACCTTGACAGGACAGTCCGTGTATTCCCCAGGCTTCGAATATAATCTCAATTATGCCTCGTAAGTACCCTCAACTCTTTACCAAATAATCCATACTTTACAGTTAACGAACTTCAGGGAAAATGCCTTCGAAGCCACTGTAGACACTGCAGGTAATCAGCATTTCGTCGGTTTACTTAAAAAACCTCGTAACTACAGCTTGTTTCATGCTGCAGTTACGAGGTTTTTCAAGTAAACCGACGATCTGTCGTTTGCGTATTGTGTTTTACACCTTAAGTAACACATAATTCCACAACTATTTCCAGTTCGGTCAAAGCTAAAACTGTGTTGTCTGGTAAAGAATCAAAATAATTTTATCTTTGCCGGGTCCAATGAATTTACACTGGTCTTTTTCAAACTTTTGAAACGTTTTCATTTTCAAATTCTTTCAATTACGGGTTAAGGTTCCAGAAACAACGGTCCGTTTCCAACACTGCATTGTAACAAAGAGAATTTCGGCCACAGACTTGAGACTACAGGATCAGAGCGCTAGATATCTACGCTACTCGAAAAACAATACGGATATACTAGTCGCCGGTGGCGGTAAAAGCGTAACACTCTTAACTCTTTACCAAACAATAAACTTTTCGACTTGTCCAAATTGAATGCATTTGCAGACAACAAAGTGAATGGGACTCAAAAATTGAAACTTGAATATAGAAGAGTAGAAAACATTGTGGAAAATCATAATTGTGGTTACCAGCATTTTCTCTTTTTCCCGCAATGTTTTTCAGAAGTCTTCTTCCTCTTGGTCGTAAAAGCAAGGGATTGTTCGATAAAGATACTACAAAGCTACTGTAGATAGCAAACTTTTTAACCATCGACTTTATGAGGACGTTATTAGAAGAATGTATTCGTGAAAGATAGTACCAAATGAAGAAGAAATTGTATTAGAAATAATGATTCTTGGTCTGTTAAAAAAGTTAAATAATGTCAATCCAGTCTATCACCATGGTATTCGAGATGCTGCACTCTATGCATTATTTTCCATCAGACAGAGCTCTGAATAATTTCTCAACAAAAAAATTAATTAATCTAGTCTCACTAAGTCTGAATTCATGTTGGTTCATTTACTCAGAATAAGGACAGAAGCGCAAAAAGGCACCTTCCTGGAGCAATATACCAATTACAACATTACAATTGGTGATCTATAAAATCTATCATGTGTAACATTCAAACGAACAATGACAGGCAAGTAGAAATTTACGAATGCCAAAAAACTTTGGTCCAGGGTTGCCTGCGCGGGCTTACCTGGTCGATACTTTTTTTGCAAATGCATTAACCCTTTACTCATTTCTACGCATTGCTTGTAGGAGCCTTTGGAAAACATTGTGGCAAAAGGTAAAATTGCTCGTGACGAGCAATTTCACCTTTCGCCACACTGTTTTCTATGCTATCAAAATATGTCATATACACATAAGAACAGGTTCGTCCTTGCTGTTTTTTAGGGTCAATTAGAGATACCATAGAAATGCCTTATGGGGTAAAGGGTTAACACCCCCTCCCACTTCTTTTCACACGGTTGGATCACATATCGACGGTTTCACTTCGAAAGCCTCGAAACTACAGCTTGCTACAGGTTTTCGAAGTAAACGACGATATGCTTGACATGTATTTTATCTTTTTTCTTGAGATACCTTTCCTCCTCTCCTAAAAATATCCCGATAAACAGTGTCCGAACTGGACTATAAAGTTTAAAATGGTAATTTAAGCGGTCAAGTAGCTAGACCTATGATGATAATATACTACTGTCAATATTATCATCTGTGAAACTTTGTTTACAAGTCAAATGATAGTCTCGTGTTATTGTTAAGCACTGTGTCTATTTTTCATTTTATGTTTTAGATGTTTATTACCAGTTTTCAATCCATTATGCCATCCTGCTGTTAATGACTCACCACTGGTATTGTTACATTGGAATATCTTGTTACAAATCAGCTTGAGAAAATGGATCACAATTACGTGTATCATGCAAAAACTATGGGCAAAAGTGCAAATCTGGTCGTAATGGAAAAGAACTACATGTTGACAAAAATACCATAGTTTATCCCTATCTTTAGCAAAAATGTTAACTCTTATCCTGCTGACTAAATAGAAAGAAATTTTCAATTAGATATAAAAAGTTCCAAATATTGCGATCGTAAACTTATAATTTGATGAAATAATCTCTCTTTATCGGATAGTGTTGATTCAAGATCTGGGTCCGTATCACCAACCATTCTCAAGAACGTTCTTTGGCTTAATCTTCAAGATTTTCTGAATTGGAAAGTAACAGAACTTCTGATTGGCTAAACCAAATGGTTTAGCCAATCAGAAGTTCTATTACCTTCACATTGACGAAATTCTAAGAATAAGCCTAAGAATGTTTTTGAGAACGGTTGGTGAATACGGACCCAGACTGCACGTTCTGTGCAGTCTGATTTTGATCTACGTTGTCCGCAATAGGTCATTGAGTCGCGCCTAGCAGCCTAACAGTTAAAGGCACAATTGTGGCCAAATGCAACTGATTCGTGAGCCACTGAGCAGAGAAATCTAATAAATATAAGTTAAAAGTATAGATATACAGTCTGATAATATTTTACAGGACAATCAGTCAATATTCCAACGGCTGGCAGAAAAGTCTAGAGTAAAACTTGAACAATAATTGTCAACTATAATGGGAGTAAACGTTACCCTTCCGTTTAGTGATTATCAAAAAAGAAGAGAACGATAATTGTCCTTTATTTCGTCACTATTATAAAAGACGCGAAGGTGGTGATTTTTTTTTTCGCGATAATCATAAACGAAGAATCATAGTCACCCCTGGTGTCATCATAGTGATCATCACCATCACTTAATCGAGATAGTTACAATAAAATATTGATGCTGAACATCAATGGCGCCGCAAACCAGTTATTTCTGAAACAGGGCACAATGCATTGGGCCGCGTTAAACCGTTTATAGAAATCACGTAATCGTTTGACAGCTCAGTAAGTATCACATTGTTGATCACGTGACTCATTTTGTCACGTTTAACATCCAATATTTGCATATTTGGAGAAAATCGTCGCCTTTGTAAGATTTTGTCTACACAAACAAACATTTGTCGCCAATGAATTACCATACATAAACGAAAGAAAAAGTCTGTTATCGGATTGTGCTAAATCTGACACATATGTCTGGTATCATACAACCCCTATTTATAGATATAATAAAGACTTCAATGAAGTTCTTATTATACATGTATCTATATAGACTAGAGAAGTTGTATGATATCAGTCATGTCAGGCACTCCAACATTGACCTAGTTACAGTTAGCTGGTCTTAAAAACACGTGGCGAAAGGAAAACAATATTTCTACAATCCATACAATACTAGAACAAAAATATAAGTGGGGTCACAAGTACCTCATAGGGTGCTCTAGGGTCAAAGAGCTTGAAAATACAACTTAACCTTTTCTAGCGTAAGATATTTAAAATGGTGGCTTAGAAAGTTTGTTACAGATAATCTTTTATCACGTGACTTCTCTTTATTATTTTTCGAAAGGAAAATGTTGATATGTCTACGATCCCGGTTTTTATCCATCTAACAATGAAAGTACAATACATTATATATGAAAAAAATCCCACAAATAAATAAAAAAGTTAATATCGACCCCGATCTGGTAATCAAAGTACAGTAGATATAGATGGATGTTAAAACAAAGCATGGAACCAGTTCAATACGGCTACCTCCATATGCACTTTACAAAAGCGAATAAAAATATAGTGCCGTCGCTCAAGCGGGGCCACAATTACTATAATCGATAATTGCTTAATATTCTTATTACTTCTTTCCCTTACAGAAACACCACGTTTGATTACTACATTTCAACAAGCTACCCGGGACACAATATTTCTCTCACGGTAGCAGCATGTGAAATGGAGAGTGATAAAAATGGGGCCTGCTTGTACGATCATCTCACTATATACGACGGTAAGTGCAGACCGATCTTTGTCTACACTCTCTTCCAAATCAACTCGAACTCGCGAATCATGTATAGACTTGAAGACCAAGCCTGTTTTTGTTTTGCATCTCTGAATTTACATTCGACTGACATATTCACATAACTGCACGAGACGGTTTTTAAAAACAAATGGCCGAGATTCGAAGAGGCTTTTCCAGTTTTACGCAACTTCCTGTTTGGTACAAATCTACTTTAGTACAAAACCTAATGCAGTTGTAAAGTACCGTCACGGATTAGCCTGCGTGGACTGCTCTTGCTGATCCGATACGCCAATTTACTCAAAAGTCAAAATGGCCTTTTTTGCGTGTTGCAAGCCATATGGATTCTACAGTTTTCATAAATGAATAAAAAAAGATATTAACAGAACGTATAATTATTAATTACAGGGGCGAACAGTTCAGCTAATGTTTTGGCGGAGTTTTGCTGTGCTAATTCTGCTACACCCACATGGATGAGTTCTACAAATGAGGTCTACATGATATTTAGATCTGATGCGTCAAACAACTTCAGGGGATTTAACATTACCGCTGTATCGTTTGGTCCAACAACTACCACAAGCACAACATCAACGACAACCACTTCTACAACATCAACGACGTCTACAACATCAACGACTTCAACAACGTCGACGACGTCTACAACAACTACACCTACACCGGCAACTACCACATTAACAACAACTACGACGTCAGCTGCTCCTACTACAGCTGCCGCGACGACACAAGCCCCTACTGCTGCCGTCACACCGACAGCTGCAGCTGCCACGAACAACAGTAACAATTGTGAGTTACATAAATTTTGGTCATTCAAACATTAAAAATCAGGACAGAATCAGTCGTATTAGCCAAACAGTAATACATTGAGATTTTTTTTTTTCATTAGTAGTGTGAGCAACCAATTAGCACTGCAGCTGCACTATTACTAAGTAAAATATAAATTTATGTATATCGACATGCTGAGACCTGCTCGATTCGTCTTTCTTTACCCTTGTAATGAATACATGTATTTGCCTTTCGATGCAGGTTCGAATGTCCGCTACTCTTCAGATGTTTAAGCATGTGTTATTACTGCTCCGTAAGACACACATTGACTTAGGCCCGAAAGGTATGGTGTTAAATTTGCGTTTTATGCAGCAGGGTTTATACATGCTAATTTAGTTATTTTTTTACTTTTTTTCAGACGATTCCAGTAAGTTTGAATTTGTACTTTGCGATCTTTTACTCTGTTTTGTATTTGACCTTGATGTTTAAGAGTAGACAGGATTATATTATTGTTCTGTGCTCAATTCAGATACGTAAATACGAAACCTAGCTGAACTTGGTATTTTTGCGAAGTGATTTCTTTTAGTCCTCCTGTTTTTAGTCGAAATTTAATTGATTCTTTTTCGCTACAGTTTAATTTCATTAAACATGGACCTAACAAAATCTGATTGACTTAACCAACCCGAATAGCGCGCATTGAAGGGATGGCTTGTAAATAGAATTTTGTGAGTACAAATATTATGTAAAAAAGCTCGTTTTGAGGATGAATGAGGGTCATTGCGATCTTCCCCTATCTGACCAAAACAAACCAGTGTTTTCAAGTTTCTGTAAGGATGCAGCCAGTGATTCAGAGAAAATTTTTGCGTAGAAGACAACCCACATTCATCGATAAGAGTCCAGTAAAAATGATGGAAAAAAGGAACAAAATCTAAAAGTAAACCAGATCTTAAGCACAAATAATAAATCATATTGAAATGTTTAATTACAGCTGATGCGGGGACATGACAACCCGTAGAACAAAAATCGAAAATTAAACCAGATCTGAAACTCTTACATCATATTGAAATGTTTAATTACAGCTGACGGGGGAGACGAAAACCTTTACATAATCATTGGCTGTGTACTCGGTGGAGTGCTCTTGATTGTGATAGTCATTGTTGCTGTGTGTTACTTTACAAAGAAGTCAGACAGAGCCACTACGCCATCTAGCGACCAGAAAAGAATTTTATGGAGTAGGGGATCAACAATTGTCAAACCGTTCGATAACTCTGCAGAGCCCCCGGGTACAGTCACCCAAACAAATATCTTCGAAATACCCCTGCCGGATGGGCGTGCCAACTTGCTGCCTCCTTTGAGTTCTCAGTTAGGGCCATCAAATCAAGTCTTGGTGTTACCCAGTGAACAGAAAGTATTATAAATATATGTTTGCGGTTTTATGTATAGCCCTAAATTGCATCGCTATTTGTTTTTGAAATGTATAGCATCGTCACAGATTTTCCTGTATTAGATGCGCAATGTGATTTTGTGTATGACCCTTCCAAATAAAAATCTTCAGTACTTGATTTAAAATGTATGATAAAGAAAACAAAATGAACAAGGTAATTGAAATGAGTATATAAATGCTATTAGGTCCAATCGTACGTTAAGAGTTAGTTGGAAGACACTTATTGTGCTGTTTGCCTGAAGTTATTCGTATATCGTTGGGCTTTTTTCTCACATTACGTTTCCTTATTGGGTGTATTGGTGTCATTCAGCTTGAACACTGAATGTCAAAAGCACGTTCAGGCTAATTTTTAGATTGCGTTACCGAATTAAATGTCTAATGTCTGTCATGAGTATCCGACTATATACTAACACTGCATGCCCCTCGGTTTTGAATACTTGCTACGCTTTATGCGACAGCATCGACTCTAGCCTCTCGATAGTAATAAATTCACTCTTTAACAGACGATATCATATATATTTTTTCTTATCTAAAGGCATTTGCGATATGACAAATGTTGCTTATATGGTTTGAAGTTGTCCTTAAAAGGGAAGAAAAGTTTTTTGAAAAGGACAATTACAGGATCCGAAACTTTTGTAAAAGTCTTTTTTCAACAATGTTCGTAAAAGCACGGGACTGTCTGATAAAGGATTAAATCCGTTATCAATCTATTTCATTGTTTCTCTGGGGACCTCACTGGTAACCAGGTACATGCAGAGGTAGCTCCATAGGTATCTAGTAAGCTTAAATTTAGGCTCATGTTTAGGGACAGCAAGATGGCATCCGTAAATAAATCTTTTCACATAAAAGAAACGATGACGACACGCAATGCACTCCTTTCCTGAATGAATGATATCATTAAATACTTGCACATGGACAATCGTGTGCTACCTGAGGTTTAGTTTATACTTACTCCAAAACGGTTGTGAAACAGATCTGTACAAATGTTATCAATCACTCTCGATGACAGCTTCCCGGAGACCCTGACCATTACTCGCACCATAGGTTGATTTCGGAACTACAGCACTGGTTAGGTGTTTAAAGAAAACAATCATTGAGGAAAATTGGTGACGTTCCATCGTACACGAAAGACAGATCCATATTATTCAAAAGTCTTGAAAATAATAAATATCATAACATGGACGGAAAGAAAATTTAATTTGTACTTCAAGCGTTTGTTATACGTGTTACTTATGGTTTTACAAACTTTGTGATTTTGCTGTGATAGATATTTTTGTGTCATTTGAACATCTGTGATAAACATGTGCATGTTTCTTTGAGTGTTTCTACAGACCTGTATTGATACAGGAGCTTGTTTTGTATTGGTTTATCATCATTTCCATATGTATATTATCATGCTTTTTGCGTATAGGACAGGACATACTCAGCTTGTTTGTTTCAACTATCTAATATTGGTTTACACTATCTAATAGCCATTTAACATTTATTTTATCTTATCGAAATCGTGTGAGAAATATTTTGCATTTAGTAATCAATAAGGCGGCCCATCGGTTAAATGTCGCAGCATCGGCAAAACATATCGCAAAATAAATAGTCCGGCGCTTGTATTTTACTTTGTCATGTGCTTATGGCATTTATTCCATAACTCATCTCTTTACCACACAACCCCGACTGTGAACTACATTGAGAAAGAAAGTTTTAGAAAACATTGTGGGTAAGCAGCATTTTTCCTATTCCCACAATGTTTTCTACCCTTCCCAAATCAGATTTGTTTTCAATTTGCGTGTCATCTCCAAATGCTTTCAATTTTGTTGTTTTGTAAAGAGTTAAATTTACCTGCAGCAGACGACTTTACATCATACTTTTAAAATGAACTCAGCAATAATAATAGCGATATTCATGTATGTCAGAGTTCTTGCAAAAGAAAGCAAAAATACGGATTCAGGGTGTAATGAGTTACTAAGTAGTTCACGTTTACAATGACATGTTGTTCTGTTGCAGTTAAACTGTTCGAAGTTGAATGTGAAATTTCCATAGTTCTTGTCGAAAGCTTTTAACCAGTACAAGATTATTTGTCAGATTCACCAAAAACGACCTACTCCACGACTATAACAGTGTAATCTTATGCAAGAAGCACCCGAAGATGTTTCACTTTGTACGAACTCAAAGAATAATGAGCATAAATTCTTAAGTAATAGTGAGTCATTATGTTTCTATATAAAATGTGTTTCTATTTACATATATATTTTATGTTAGATTACAAACTTATTTTATCAAAAGTTGCTGAAAAATCTTAGCTGGGTTACCTTTTTTTGCCAAATGCTGGATGACATGATGTTTTTTTTGTTTTAATTTTGTTTTCGTTGGATTTTCAACATCTGGGCCAGCATTGTTGAGAAAAATTTGCACCACTAATTACTACCGGCACAGAAAAGATGTATCTGTGAGAGTATTCTGTTCTTTTTGAATAGGTTTGTGTTTCGTACTTGAAATGATTTATTAGCTTCACTTCTAAAAATCAGTTCTGTATTATAGCTCTAAATGTCAATTCCAATTCTTAAGACCACGTCTTTAATAACATGGAAAACTAGATATGGATCTAGGGCCATTTTTTGCATTGATGTAACAGTTATTACTCAATAAGCAACACTTAAATTTTCTGTTCAAACATATTTTCTTTAGAAGACGAAATCATTCATATCATGACACCATCATTGTTAGACTTTGAAATAGTCCAGAATAACATATCCAGTTTACCAGATTTTTGTTTCAAACCTATGAAAAAAAAAGTCGAAAACACTTGATTTGAACGGTAAACCGCCTCTGTACGGAATTCATCTTAGACAAATTCACATCAAAGCAACGTGTTATCTATTTCTCTTGACGGCCGAGAAAATAACTTATCCACATGTCATAATACTGTCATTGTAAGTTTCGCTGAGGACTGAGCCTTCAAAATGTTATTAATTGAAGTCTGAAGTATGAAGTTAGATAACGGTTGCAAGTGCAAGTGAAATCATAAATTGATTCAGCAATTCTGAACAAGGCCAACCTCAGAGATCATATCCCCTAATAGACATCCTGTCTGGGTCCTCGCTGTTCTCACTGTAGATTACCGACATTGCAGTCTTTAATCGAGGATGATCTAATATAAATACATCCTTGTTGTTATCTGTCTCTCTTGCTTCCTTACCACCGTCTTCCAGGTCTTCGTCATCATTATCAGGATCTTTGTTTTCAAGCTCTTCGATCATCCCGTTATCACCGGGGCTTCCAAAGGATATTGGTTTTTCAGTAGCACAGCCCCGATCTCCTTTGACTACACCGTATTCAAAATCATGACCTGTAATTTCTCGAACTATATTCTCATCTTCGGATACAAAATGCACGTGTTTACGAGCTTTCTGATTATCCTCATCGTACGCAATTCCTTCAACCGTATCATCGAGAATGGGGGATGGTGCATTATCCTCAACTCCCGCATCCACTAAAAATACACCTTTTTTGTTTTTAGAGAAGCTCAATGTTTTAGCACTTTCTAACAAGTCGTTGGTTCCATTACATCCCTTTATAATGTCCTTGTTAGGAGCCTTTGAAATCTTTCCTCCATAAGGTGTATAACCAAACTCTTTTGACATAATGTCCAAAACAGTATTGGCTTTTGCACTCGATAAAACTTTATCGGAATAGTTTCGTTTCTCTCGAAACTCGTGGTCATTCTGTGGGCCTACTGTTGCTTTTCTTGGTAAGTCCATAAAGGTATTCATGTAAGTGATGTTTTGTTGGTGGAAATGAGAGTTAATGATCGCTGGATTGTCGGGTAATTCAGACTCTTTTCTTTGAGAAGTATTTGCAACGGTTTTATTAATCATTTCGGCTTTTGTTTTCTCTCTTTCGTTTACTAGTGGCTGAAAATAGTGTTTTGAACTTTTATTCTCTTGTACGCCAGTAGACGAAAGATTTGTAACTGATTTACCTTGAAGCAGTGGGAGTGTAAATGAATTATAGATTGGAATATTTCCATTTTCTTGGAAATGTGTGTCGTCTGGGGCCATACCAAAAGGGGTTTCCATCCTGGAGTGAGTTCGAATATGGGACAAAGACGTTATGTCGATGCTTGAAGCTGTAAAAATACAATAATAGTTTCATTGTAATGTCTTCGTTTAGGGAAAGACAATTCTTGTTCATTCCCCTAGTGTAAATTGTTTTAACTGACCTTCTTTGCAAAGAAGCACCATCGGGAACGGTCTACACGCTTGTTAATTTTGGCCCAGGTTTATTTGATGCCAAATGTATTCCTTAACCCTTAGGATATCCGTTTACATGAAATGAGTGGTGCAACTTGTGGTCGATTTCATCGATTTTATTTCACACATAATGAATGGAGTTGCTCCAATGGACATTTCTTAGGCTTAGTATAAGCTGTTGATACGGAATGAAAAACTGTGATGTCGTAACGACCTGCTACACTTTTCTAAGCACACCAACACTATTTTCTTGCCGTTATAACTAAACAAAAAATCCTTTACTTGTAATTAGGAAACTACTCTGTGAACTAGCCTGCCACAAATATCATTTCCTTGGCCGCTAGTTGATGTCGATTCTAGATGTTTAATGAGGTAACTGGTTACCAGTTTCAATAAAGAACAACTTACTGATTAGCATTAACGAGAGTACAAAAGCGTTGATATGGTAGATGACTTGAATCCAACTGCCTGGTTTCATTGAACCCCAAAAAGTAATATACAGTATTCTGTTTCTTTCTGTTTACTTACCTGATCGGGTACACGTAATAAACTAAAATACGTTTGAGTTCCATATTAAAGGTGGGTATTTAGATTTTTCACATCACACCAAATTGAAAAATATACATTTCACTGAAATTTATATGAAAAAAAAAAATACAAATCATTAATAGTTAAGAATCATAAAATTACCCCCAAAAAAATTTTTGATGGTATTCCCTTAAAAGGCTACGTAGCCTCTTAAGCTATTTTTACATTTTCGGCCAAAACTTAAAAAGGCATTGTGGGAATGTTAAGTAACTGGCACGTGACTAATAATGCTTATATTCCATTACATAACAAACATGTAATTATTTTCTATAATGTCTTCTTCGGATGCTATGTTTGAAGCTTCGTAAGTGTATTTCCAGTATATAAATGAGAGAGTTGCTCATGTAAAAATGGATCGTGTTTCCCGTCGGTGTCAACCTGGACCGTAATAAATTTCTAGTTTCTCTTGTTGTTGTATGGTTTCGGCTACTGGTGTTTTATGAATGAAAATTAAAAGGCTTTTGGGGTATAAGGATGTATTGCTTTTTTTTGTACTTATGTAAAATTTTCGTCCGAGAATCTATAGGGCCACCTTTAAATAATTGAAGAAGAAACGTAAAACATGTCAAATAACTCGGTCAGGGATGAATTGAATCTAGGATGATTAAGCAAACCACTTTATTGACAGTTAAGATCAGAATGTTCATCCTGGGCCCATATCAAATAAACGTTCAAAAAAAAATTAACAGTCTTTCTCTGGTTCTCAAGAACTTCCTAAATTCTTAAGGGACTTTTTATGTGGCTATTAGCATGATGGTTAAGCCAATCAGAAATTGTGTTGCTGTCTTTGTACACTTGGAACTAGACTTTTAACATTTCACATTTTTAGATGGATAGTGATTACTTGCCATGGTCATGGATGTATACTTTCCGAAATTATACTTAATTTTTCGATAAAACAGCAGTAAAAATGCGCCATGCCTAGAAAAGTCTCTACTCCGCGTATGAATATTTAACTCATATAAAATTGAACTTACGAGTTATCAGCAGATCCTCGTCTATCTCGGAATCCCCACGTTGTACTTCTTTCATAGATTTAAAGCATTCTTTAAACTCCTCTGCTTTTACTGTCTTTGAACAAAGGATATCTGTGTTACTCTCCAACATCTTCTTTTCCTTTTTCAAAGGGGATTCACTTTCATTGTACGTAAGTGTGTCCGTTTCTTCAACATTGTCATCTTGTATGTTCTGCTTCTTGTTAATTGTATTATTGTTTAATTCAGTGTTTATTTTTGCACCACGTTTACAACAACAGACCTTACAATACAGACAGATAAGAACAGCAGCAATAAGACTTAAAAGTAACAAAGATCCCAGGACACTGCCGATAATTACCACCGTGTTTGCACTGGAGGAGTCCCTTTGTGGCGTTGGGATTGCTAAAAGAGACATTGAGAGCAAATTGTTCTATGAAATGCTGCACCGAAGAGCAGAGAATCTGCAAAGACGATGCGTAGAAAAATATGTTTTTTATGATTCATCATTTATATATATATATATTTACCGCTATTTATTTATTTCCAAATGAATCAAAAAGCATTTTTTTCTTCATTTCTTTCCTTTCTTTTTTAAATCAAATCTAACGTTCTTTTGACACAACTCTCTTAAATCTGCATCTATATTGAAAAAGAAAAAAAAATACCTGTTCCCTCGCTGCTTAATGAAGCATTCTGAAAGTTGGCTACAAAGTCAAAGTTATTTTTTCTATCCTATAGAATATATGCGTACGGGAAAAAACAAGAAAACGAAAATCAAGTCAATATGATGTGTTTGATTCACCAAAAGTACTTACGGCATAAACCTGCAACGAAAAAGAAGATACTTTAGAGTTAGAATGACAAAAAGTCATAAATAATATTTTAAAAGGCAGTCTATAACTGCAAGCGAACATGTATAAATATGCATAAGAATCTTCCAAAATTTGTTGATTTTGACAAAGACGTTGCACAGGGTTAACAAAGACGCCTTTAAACGCATAAAAATCATTACAATTCAGAAATAGGCAAACAATTATGGTGAGTTAATACAAACATCCATAGGAAGTCAATATGCACACACTGATATAAACATCCATAGGACGTCAATATGCACACAGTGATATCTTTGAACTTTTCAAATCCATTGTGTCCAACATCTGCAACGACTATACACAGCCGACTCATTAGTGATACATATCTTTGAAGACGGTTCTTGCAAATGCCCCCTAAATGCAAACTTTTTTTCCTGTAGGGTGAGTAATGAAATTTGAATCAGATAAAAAGATATTCCCTACTTCATTAATGTCTCGTGACATTTGTGGTATATCTAAATAGTTTCAATGGTTTGAATTATGGTCTTGTGGATAACTCACAGTCCTGCAAAAGATTACCATTTTGTTGAAATATTATATATAGACACATCGGCGTTTACCACGACATTTCTATACGTGTGAAATTGACGATCCAAAAAATAAACACAGAATGATAGTTGTGATTATCTCACAACATTTGTGCAAAAATCAATATATTTTTGGCAATGAAATCTGCGCACTTATAAAATTTGTTAAATGTATGTAAGCAACTAATAAGAGAGCATTTTATCGTACACAGTGTTCAGATTGACATACCGTTTTCAAAGGGTGACAAATGTAGGTTCAAGCCAACAACGGTTCCATTTGTCAAAGTCGGCTGATCTGTTGGTGTTTGCGTTTTGGTACAACTATTTGGTGACTGCGATACCGTAAGATTGCCTTCAGAAGATATGGTGGAAATCTAGAAGACAAAAATGCCTTTTGTTAAGATCGAAAAGATATAAACCCTTAAAAGGAAAATGTTTATCTTTAGAGATAATCGGTACATAAGCACAGGATAACTTTTTGTGAATTTAGGTTTCCCAATTAAAGACCAACTGTTACGCAATAAACTATAGAGATGAAGGGTCTGCGGCTCAATAATAACGCATTGTAATCTCCAATTTTAAAAATCAAGCAGGAATTCTTCGTTTCACTATAGACAGGTTTGTCTGCGCATGTCATATTCTTCGAAGATTCGACCTGTCTTATATTACGCATCACTCATCTCCCCGATATCTGGGAAAAGTAGGGTTTATACCGAAGCTATTAGCCTTTAACCCAAGCATGTAGAAGATGTTTTAATGGATGATAGATGTATATGTTACATGCTAGCCGATCGAAGCTGAATGAATCATACAAAGTAACGTTTTATTGAGTAAATGTTTATTTCATTTCCAAATTCAAAGTAACGGTTATTGTTTTCAAAAATGACTCTGCTTCTGTACCAAGCATGGCCAAATTAGATTGGTATGTATTTGTAAAATGCCATCTAGCGGGAGATAATGCTGTAGATAGGGCATTTTTTTCTGTAAAATGAAAATCCTGGATCAATCTCCGCCATTGACGATGGGAGCACAAGAATGTCCCTAGACAAGGATCTTAAGATTTCTTACCAACTGATTTTGAAATCAAAATCAACTACAAATTTAGAGAACTGTTTCCAGATTTAACTGAAGCGCGTGAACACCTGAGGTGCGTAGCTGTCACATAGCTACAGTGTCTGATATTTGAGATATTCAGAAGAATTCTATTAGAATTCAAATGTTTGACCATCCAGTTGTTTTCAATTGAATTGCAGGTATACGTATGATTTAAAAATGACAAACGTACAAAGCAAGTGAATCTGAATGTATTGTTGTTGTCAAAGTTGAGATCCTCGTTGTAGACTGTATGTATTACATTAGAGCCAACAGTCAGGCTGAACACACAAAATAAGTTGCCACTAGCTGAAAAAAAAAAGCGAAAAATGGTTTGGAAAATACCATTACAAATCTAACGAAGTAATGCATTCCTCATGCAATTGCTTTTACTTTTTTTTCAACTTGCGGCGTTTCCGTCCTGAAAACTTGGTTGCAGAATGATAAATTTTTCGTGTCACACTTAACCTACCAAATATGAACACAGCAAAGCCCAAAATTGTCGCTGTATCGTGATTATGGACAAGCAAATTGCTCATATATATGTAATTGACATGAACAGATGTCTATATTTTTCAGAAATGAAATCATTATTAGCAACTTATCTATTTTAACAAACGTTTACGAGAATGAATATATGGGGAGGAAAAAGAACCTGAATGTGCCACAAGTGTGTTACAACGTGTATAATTAATAGTCATCCGCTGGTAGTCTGCACATACATCTAACTGTGTGTCATTCGAGCCACAGAAGGTATCGCCTGTACTTTTATCTTCCACTGTATATGCGTATATACCGTAAAATGTCGAAGGGCAGTCTTGAATTGCGCTGGACTCGCTCCCTTTAATAAAAATTCAGGTTATATCTATTAGTAGAAATTGATGAAGTGATGAAGTGAAAGCAATAATAAAGTTTATTTCTTGAAATATGTAGAAATACACAGTTCAGTCTGAATCTTTGATAGAAAAACACATAGTACTAGCGGATTTTTTTCTACCTTTGAGGGTTGCTTTTTTGGGGTATCGTGTGAATCAGAATCTTTGATATATGATGCTGTTCAGACCTTCACGCATTCATGAGCGATTGCTTCCACACAGATCTACTCTTTTGATCCATAGGCGGCTAAACGCGACTCAATTCTCTTACAGAAGGTATCGTCTAATCTTGGCTCTATTCTGTCCAATACAGTGAGGTTTTCCAGAACAATATTTTTTTAATTGCAATGTTTCGCTCTATTCTTTTGGCTGGAAATATTCATTTTATATTTATCTAGCGGAGAGAGGGTTAAGAAAATAACTTTATGTATGTTTTCCCCTCACTTAGGTTCTGATACTGATTATATTTTCAAAGGTCACTACATACCCTCTTTGATTAACAAGTGGAACTCTTTCTCGGTTGGGTAAGCGGTTGATAAGGACGTGTTCACACATAACTCCGTATATGGATTGCTTATGGAACTTTCTTCAGAATCTATTTTAATGGTGACTCGTTCATAACCTAGCCGGTCTTGCTCAGCTGAAATGATTTTAAATCAAGATGGCTAAGCCAATGAGATGGCACCATGTGTGAATTGGATTTAATGTTTGATTTCTTACTTAAATGGTTCTTTCGTTTGTATGTTCAATTTTCCACTCATAGATTCTGAAATGTATCCATATAATTCTTGGCTTTCGTCTTTTTGTTTGGTCTGTCATTTTTTCATGCTTTCGATTCACCCATCCATTGAATCGATAAATTTATTCAAATACCCACACACCCACCAAACTTTTCATTTATCTACTTTATCTTTTTTAGACTTTGGCATTCCATTTAGAAAGCTACAGTTCCCCCTGAAAATGTTTGAATGTTAATATACATGATATCCTAACTGCTGTATATGTCCATTTCCATCAGATTACCTACATGTTCATTACACTTGAAAAATATCTGAAAATTTTATACATGCACGTGTACATACTACATACATATGTATTACTTACCCCAAAGAAGATAGTAGTAGTAGGAGACGTCCGTTATTTGTCGTAGCTTTAAACATAGAAACGGACGATAAATATCACCATATACAGAAAATGTTGAATCTCCCCTGAAACACATTTAAACATATCAAGAATATTAATCGTTGATAAAGTTTTTATGATCTATACTTACTTTATAATTTGTTGGGTTTAAAAAGCAGAGCATGTAATCTTGCATTGAAAAACATTTTTTTTTTTCTATTCTATGAATAACAAGTATATCGACGAAAGTAAAATAAAAAACGGTCTTATGAATTCAACTCCTTCCAGCGCTAAGCACAACTTTTCTTTTTCATGAACTGAAAAATTAGACAATTTTAATGGGTATCAAGGACACAGCTTTCAAGTATTAAGTTAGTAAAGTAATTCTTTAAATCAAATATGATTGGGAAAGAATTTGTCTCTATCCAAACGCCGAACACCAATGTTGTGAGATACGAAAAGAGTGATATTCCTTTTCACCGGTTAAACTAAAAAAGGAAATGAATCATCAGGTCTACTAGCTACCAAGATATACATTTAGCTATTGCAAACCTCCTGTACAGACACATCTAAACTTTACCTCAGTATAAGGATGTCTGAATCATTGACTGTTGTTGTGTGGAAACATTTCCAGGAAGGAGACTGTAGGGTACCATCCGAATGGAAATACCAGCCCGACATACCTTGAGTCGAAAACTGAAGCTGGCCTTTGTCACTGTCAGTCCAATTTAGGTTGGCTAGATTCGTTGGTATAGAGCATGGAAAATCGCATGTCAGAACTGCAAAGACGATAAACATTTGTTTTAGCGAATTACCATACAGATTTTTCTAGTTTATACCAGCTCCATGTACAGGCCACACACAGGAGAAGCATTCGAAGAAAAGGGAACCGCGGTTATTTAAAGATAGAGGACAAAAGTGCAAAGTCCCAGTCGCTGACAGATAAAGAAAATATGTGTCGCAAAACTAGAACCTGTCAATGGTATGGATTAAATTTGTATATAATTTTATCCCGAACTGTTTATATTTGGTGTCTAGATTGCCTTTAACATAGGACAAAACGTTTGAGTCGTCTACAATGAAGGTAATTACAGACGACAAAGTATATTTAAATAAGATAATGGTATTTTTCTCTAGAAGAGTTTGAACAAAAAACATTGTGGTACAGCTGTAGTTAGCATTTTCCAACGACGTTTTTTTTTCAAATCGTAATTTCTCTCATGGTAGTAAAATTGTTCGTGAAAATCTTGGAAATCTTCGGAAGAGGGTTAGATAAACGATACTGATAAATGATCTCAAATTCCAGTGACAAGAACAGTTATACCAGTTTTTTCAAATCAAATCTAATCTGCAAAATAATACATTCGGGAAAAATACATACTACTTTGTACTGGGAATAGGTTTATATTCAAGCCAAACGTGGTTCCATTTCCTAGCTGTGGCTGTGTCGCGGGTGTTTGTGTCTTTGTACAACTCCTGGGAGAGACAGACATGCTTACTGCACCATCTGACGTTACTGATGACACCTTAGGACAAACAAGCGACAAAAGCAAAACTAAGCATTTCACGATTTAAATGAGCTATGTTTTGTAAAATGGGGGTTTAATTAATGTTTGTGATACACTATACTAAGTTAAACAGAGTTAAGGAATCCGGTAAACCTATTTTGTACCTAAAAATCGGATAAACAGCGAAAAAAATGAGATAAAATTACCTTTAACTTTCGTAAAACTTATTGATGATACAAAGATTGGACTGTGCAGGCAGATAGGGATTGATCTTTTGTGCAGATGCAGATTAACCCCTTTTTCCACAACATGGGTCAAGAGTATGACGTAGATAAATTCTAAAAAAAGGTGATATTTGAAATGGAAATGTAGACAATATCGTACAATAAACGAAGAATTACGATTGGTACACGTTTTTCTTGTCAAGGAAATGTACACGTACATGTATATTGCAAATGATAGTATGCAACGATATATTGTCAAAAGGAAAAAATACCTTCTATGCAATAACATGAGTTTTTATTGTCGCGAATTCCCAAGTTCATAAGTAATAAATAGGAGCCGAAAGACTTTCTTCACACATGTTTCAAATACGATTTCCCCCCCCCCCACACACACACACATTTTCTTTTTTTTTATTATTCAAAGTGAAGTCCTCATAAAAAAAGGTATAGGGACTTCTATTCAGTGCTTTATGACGGAATATATGCAGAAAAAATATAACAGTGTTAATGAACACTTTCTTCTATAGTTTTAGCTATAGTCTGCAATTTTACAGCACGCTTTTATACTTACAAAACAGGAAAATAGAAACGTATTCACATTATCTACAGTTGAGTCTTCGTTATAAACCGTATGGAGAGTGTAAGATCCACTCGTCCGGACCACCAAACAGAATAAACTACCGTTTGCTGTGGGTAAGAAAATAAAATTTAATTATACCATAAGTGCGCTTAACATACCCTAATTACAAAGAGAAGGTCAAAACCAGATTAGATTGCATGACCTTTCCAGCATGGTATTGATCTACACTCATCTTAAAATGTATCTAAGGTCTTGATCAATTTTTGATATGATTTCCTGAAAGAACTCTCCAGAACCTTTACATATCTAACCTTCTGTTTCTAACATAATTTAATATGAATTCAAACACAAACAGTTTGAAAATGAGAGGATTCTGGTAGTTGGTACCTCAGTCCTTTGTTATAGTAAGGTTGGTTTCGAAAGTGAAGATGGAGGTATAACTTCACAGACAGTTAGTCCTTTGTTACGCTATGGCTGATTGAAGAGCATAATGCCGTTATCTATTGTTATACTTTGGTCCACAATCATTGAAATGATAGGTCAAAAAGGAAAATTTGTTGCTTGGCGAAAACTGGTCATTTAATGTCGTCATACGAGTATAACGTCTTTTTCCTTCTGTCCTTTAAGCGCCATAGATGAAAAGAAATGGTTATTTGGTCAGCTCAGATCACTTTCAGGCTGCACAGAATGTGCAGTTCGATCTTTGACCCATACAGTCCGCTTGCTTAATAAACCCTAAAAGATAAAAAAAAACTTTCTAAGTTTCAGTAGGTTGGATTTTCAGCGGTGAAATATTTTCAGCTGAAGGAGGCAGGCATATCGTCGGTTTACTTCTAAACCCTCGTAACTAGAGCTTGTTACAAGCTGTACTTATGAGGTTTTGGAAGTAAACCGACGATATATCATAAGTCTCGACTTCTGTTATTTTATGCTTCTTATTTAAGCTATATCAGTGCGACAATTACTCTTTTTATGGGCTTGCTGGAATTAACAAACCACCTCTAGTTCAAAGCTGGAGCTCTGCAAGTTTCTTGAGCACGCAAGCATTACTATAGCCGCCAAAGATGTAAATCTAGAAGCAACCACTCTGAAGAATATTCTTTGTTTACCCTAGACTTAAACAGTAACACAAGTTCTTATTGGTGAAACCAATGACTAAGCCAATTAAATCTCTTGTTACTTTCAAATGCATAAAACTCTTGAGTACTATACGACTCAGAACGTTCTGAAGAGTTTGTTGGTGAACTCGGACCCTGCCACAGTCTCTGAACGACGAAACCAATTCCTGAATTACGAAAATGTAGTCCTATTAAGTGACCACGCGGTAGTGTCTTTGACCAGTGCACTGCAGAGCCCCGTTAAAATATAGGCGATCCAAAAAACAAACAAATTAGTGTGTTTTCGCCCTGATTTCACTGGAATACTGTTGAAGGCTAAGCTTAACGCCAATAAAACAAAAGACTATGGAATACAACCTGAGTAAGCCGCTGGAGTTGTACATAATGTATTGTTAAACACCATCCTTTTGATATCGGAGCACATGTCAAGTCTGGAGTCACCTCCACCACACTCTGAAGTACCGGCGTTTGTGTCAACCACAGTGTAGGTAAAGAGTTCGTACATAGCCACAGGACAGTCTTGAATCGCAAGGTTTTCGCTACCTTTCATTAAAAATGAAAATGATTAGTTGGTCAGTCTTCTGGCGGGCTATTAATTCTGGATGGTTATTCAGGCAAGCATTTTTTTCAGTGAATGGTAAGCCAGACTGTACGTTCTATATATATTAATAAGGTGATATAATGCTTCTTTAGAGCTTCAACCGAATTTTGCCTGACCTTTTAAATGTTATCATCTTTTTTTTTTTATTCTTCTCACATATTGTGTTCTGTGGGTTATACAGACCAATGAATAAGTAAATCATTCAAATTACAGGACAATAGCTTTTTGACAAAAATATCGTTGTCTCCCTATAAACTATAAAGAATTTGATACTTGCCATACTTCGGTGAACGATTAGTTTAATAATTACTTGTAAAGTTCGTTAGTGTTTATCAAAATTATTTTACATACATGTAACTATGAAATAGTGACGAAGTCCGATCCAACCCTTGGACAAAGGCACCTACATCAAATCATTTATAAAGTAGATTTTCCCCCTTTAACCTCGTGCAGGGGGTGACAAAGGAGAACATTTTATCGCCTGCTAAAGGTGAGATTGCCAAATTATTTTCAAACATATGAGCCAAGCTGTAGCAAAAGGGGAGTTAATGTATCTATGCGATAGAAGCAAGTCATCACAATAATTATGCATCCATAAAATCTATTCAGTCTAGCAATCGATTGAATCATGAAGAGGTATGATTCTTGAACATGCAAAAAATTCACAAATAGCAAAAAGTATCCGGGCATCCATGTCAGCCTGCGCTGACTGGCTGACATGAATCGATACCTTTTGCAGATATATTATAGCCCCTTTTTCACACAGCATGGCTCATATGTATTTCTGTATATTAATCCTTTACCACACAGCAGAATTTCATACAGGTCTTCATTCATGGAATTCACAGTGGACAATGCACATATTTTTGAATGATAACACTTCTTCCTGAACAGGTAGAAAACATTGTGGGAAAAGGAGAAAATGCTGGTTACCAGTATTTTCTCCTTTTCCCACTATGTTTTCAAAAGGCCATTTTCTGAAGGTCGTTAAAAGTAGGGAGTGTGTGGTAAAGGGTTAAAAAGTCTAATTTATAATACCTTTTAAAACTAGCATATGATATTCATTGCTAGAAGGATATTCGGCGTTTGTTGTTTGAAGACAAAATGCCTGGAACGGGTCTGTGACTGAGTTGACGGCCTCTTCCTGAATGATTGGAATCCGTTCATAGCCTAGATTTGTCTGTTCAGCTGTGCAAATAATATCTCTCATTATTATATAAAGCGGTTAGTGCAAGATTATTGTAAGTGCATATGCAATGCATATGCACTTACAATAGTCTTGCACTTGCCCCTCGATATGTGGATAGTATAATGTTGTTTCATCGATTGATTGTGTCGTGTTTTCAATATTATCTTCATTTTTATCGCATATCAATCCATCTGTTAATGTTTTTATCCTGTAATTTCTTTAACAATGACTACGAACACTATTCTTTTCAAGCCACTGCCTACTTCCTACAATAACCAAGGTCGAAACAATAATCAGCAGAGAGAGAGGATTTAAATCCTGTCATGAGGACCATCACCAATCCTCGAAAAGACTTTGGCCAAGATAGAGATATTACAGACACACTTGTGGTTGGTACCAATGGCAAACACGAGATTCTAGTAGAAGTTGGAGCTAAAATCTAATCTTTTAAAGAAAAAAACAAACATCCGACGAAGAGAAGCACGATGCATTAAGTGCTTTTCTTTTTTGGCAATGAGTATAAAACGGCGTACTTGTTTGGCAATGAGTCTTCGGTTAAAATGACAAAACAAAAGCGAGAGAATGATTACCTTAGTACGGCTTACTTTTAATTAAAAATATGTCAAAGAGGGCCCAATAAATAAAGTAAGAGATTCATACTGTTGCCATGGGCCTTGCCTCTGCCTTGAAGGAATAATACCTCTGAGTTCAATTACCCGAATCTAACACAGGCTTTTAGCATCAAGAAGATTCATCTTACCGTATTGCAAATAATAATAGTATGAGACGCCTGTGATTGGTGTCAATCTCATACAGAGAAATGGTCGGTAGAACGCAGTACTGTCATACTGAACTGTTAAACTGGACCTGCACAATGAAAATGCATAATATGAGCAATGCTCTGTGAAAAGGGGTTTCTTGCATAGTCAAAAAGTATTGATTCAGGTCAGCCTGCGCGGCTTGCCCAAGCTGACCTGGGACGAAACCTTCTGCTATTGGTCAATTTTCCGCATATCAAAGGACCATTCTTGGTCATGAATCAGACGATTGTTTGACAAACATGAATTTAAGGATCCATAGCTATGTGATGATCTGATCGGTATAATGTATCATGCAGATGCAATAAGCCCCCTTTTGTCATAGCATGGTTCATAGATATATGAACTCCGATCTTGGTAGAGATACTGAACTATTACTATTTTAACATTATATCACAAAAGCATGTCACAAGAGCATATCAGCCATCTAGGAAGATCGCAATGGTACGAAAAGTGAAATTGCAGTTCTAAATAAGCCTACTCTCGCTGCTCAGGAAAAAATACAAATTGATCCCGTTTGTATGGATTATGGTGGCTTCACGCACAGTTGAAAGTGTTGATTCTTTGCACTCAGTTGTTAGCTGTTTAAATTTGACTTTTCCAGGGTCTGCTTTTTATTTGACTTACCGACTCCAACGTCTCCGCTGATGAGATTACAATAAAGGCGTTAACGATTGGAAATTTGAATGGTTGCTGAATACGGTCATAGAGATACTTGTAGCTACATACGCGGTTATGTATTCTTACTTGAGTATCAAAATAATGTCCGATCCTTCTGTCGTGGTGTTCAGACATTCCCAGGTAGGTGAATAGGGAACTGTTGTCGGTCCGCTTATGTAGTTAAAGGACCAGCCTGTCATCTGATTGGTCGTAAAAACCAAGTCCCCTTTGTCACTATCTCGCCATGTTCTACTGGCTAGGTCAGTTGGGAATGTGCAGGCAATCGAAAGTGTAATCCCTGTAACATAATTACAATCTTTCACAACAATTGTGTAGAAAAGTCACCAGAAGCAAAACGTTTCGACCCAGATCTGCCTACGCAGATTGCACAGGCTGATCTTTGTCGATACTTTTTGCAGCTACCCTAAGTTCTCTTTTAACCCTTTCCCAAACAAGCCCTGGTTTTTACGTGTCTGCAGTAAAAGTCTTTTGAAAACACTGCGGGAAAAGGAGAAATTGCTCGTAACGAGCAATTTCTCCTTTTCCCACAGTGTTTTCGACCCTTTTTAAGAACTTTTTGCCATTTTGTCCAACTCTAAAATTGTCGTCTGCAAACTCTTTCGGTCTGGAAGAGTCCAAAATTTGTTGTTTGGGAAAGGGCTAACAGTGTATGAATCACATACTTTTTGAAAACCATTGGTGGTGCACTGGCATATTTTTTCGAAAGATCAAGTGAGTTTCCTTTCGATCTTTATCGCCAACTTTTTTACAAGAACCCGTGAAAAAGCGCTGTGTTATTTAGGTTACATCATGAACTATGCAAACTGAACTGGATTGAGAGCCCATTGTTTCAGTTATCGATGTCTCTCAGATATTATCTGTATATAATTCTATTCTTTTTTATACATGACTATATAATATAGAAAGCCTTTCCTCTTTCAGTCAAATACAACACTTCTACCAATTTCAAATTATACCCACCACATATTAATACTTGTAAGACAATCCAAAGTTTAGTCCACATTTTGTCCTTCTCTAACTTAACATTGTGCACAATCCAAACACATTTTTATTGATATGAATAAAAACCGCTAACGGTAGAGCACTTTTTTTTTTCTAAGTCTAACTTTCCGAATAAAGAAACACTTGAACTAGACAAATGTAAGTAATATACGTATTGAAATGTTGGTAAAAGAAAGAATACATATTCGATATTCTTATCTTTAGGAAATGATTTCTTCAAAAAGAAAAGAAAGCCATTGAATATGACTAATGAAGCGGTTCAAAGGCATGACTTGAAAGCAGAACAGATAGTTAAAAGCGAGTTTTCTTTTTTGTTTTACGTAGTGTCGTTATTTGATCGTTTAATCCTCTTTCTCGCTCTGAATTGTTCGTTATTTAACCCTACTAAATGACAATTTTCGAGATTTGTCCAAACTGAAAGCATTTGCAGACGAAAATTCTAAGGTGTCTCAAATGACAAAACTTGTCTATTATAGGATAGAAAACATGGTGATCAGAGGAGGATTACGGTTACTACATTTTCTCCTTTTCCCACAATAATTTTAAAATTCGTCTTCCTCGTGGCCGTCATAAACCGGGATTGTGTTGTAAATGATTGACTTTAGACACGCACTAATTTACCCACGGATACTGTTATACGAGCTTACATGTCAATATTTAATGAAAATATTGAGAACATATTGCAAACAAAGCTGCAAGCACTCATAACAAATGCCAACTCTTATTTTGACATTGTTTATAGTTTCATTATAAGAAAAAATCCAGCACATGAACGTTTTTTAATCCCATGCAGTTGGCTGACCTATACCAAAAAAAATAAACAGCGCAGTAAAGTTTAGTCTATATAACAAAGATCGGGCTATGCAAAGAAATATACGGTCTGGTCCTAGGCTTATTATTTGTCTCAACGTTTTAGACGAAAGATTCTTGAAATAACAGTGCAAGGATCCATTCATTCCGTATGATTGTGGTGCAGTCTTTAACCTGCCATAGACGATGATATGTATTTTGCTGGTTCTGAAAATAAAAGAGAACGTGTATACCAGACTGAACCATGTGGTCTGGTCTTCAGTCGTTGCCGTTGTAAACTATCACGAAAACTATCAATCGTCATCTGTATCTGCATTATTATTATTATTATTATTATTATTATCATTATCATATATTATTATTATCATTATTAAAAAATTTGGTACATTCTGTATTGCAGATAGTTTTTTACTTGTCAACATTTAAGACAATAAAATACAGACACCAATTGTGAGGGAAGAGATATTGATAGATTTACACAAGGAAAAATAGGCTCGTTGAGATGAATTTCTCTGCTAGACCTGGCTACAATATTTTTTAATTGGCAATATAGATCTAGATAATTTTTCATTCCGGGAATATGTCAACTTCATTTCCATCATCATTAATTAGAGAAGCTGTATGGTCCGTCACCAGAAAATGACTAAAGATTTACTGATTCTTGCGGTCTGGCAAGGGACGTGACTCCTAGAAAACACAGTTTCGAAGAATTACACTATGTCCCTTAAGTTACGTACCTTATTATTTTTTCGTTTCCGTGTGAAAACCATCTGTAAAAGGATTGTCTTTGTTGTATACACACCAAACTCTGAGAGAAAATTTTCAGATCATAAAATATACAGAGAGCAATGGAAAAAGATACGTCTTTTTATACTTTTCATATTGGACCATGTAGAATCTACAATTGAATGGCGCTCTTGATGCGGTGATTCGGTGAAAAAAGGGGGGACGGGGGAGTGGGACGTGGGGAAGGGGGTTCATACTTTGTTGTGATGCACAATACCCAGGGAGTCATTCAATATCATGATTCAATGTTACCTAAAACCTGGCTGAATCATGACATGCAGAAAAGAAAAAAAGAATCTAGATCTCTAGCAAGAAATTTTTCTATTTTTTGTGGATGCATTAGACAGCCTTTTAAAGGAACACGAATGGATTATTTTTGTTGGGGAACCAAGGCTATAATAGAGGTGGGCATACAGATCTAATTACAGCTGGATAAAAAGCAGGAAATAACAACGTCATATCTAATTTACGTAATCTATTTGACGTCATCTACTTGACGTTCTGTCTTAGATACCCCACGATAAAGGAACTTTAGGCAACAACTGACATGGTGAGTAACAACAGTTTCACTATTTCGTTTATTATTTAAGGCTGATGTTAATATTTTCAAAACTTAGACGTACATCTAGCTGTAGTTCAATGAATGCAGACCTAACAATTTTATATGAGCCATGTTATAGCAAAAATTATGCATTTCCGGCATGCATTATGTCAAGCCAGTGATCTTCTCATTTCGACACAAAAAAATGACTGAATCATAAAGAAGACTTATTCTTTGACATGCAGAAAATTGGCCGGTAGGAAAATGTTTTGACTTAGATAAGCCTGCACGGACAGCGCAGGCTGACCCATGTCAACATTTTTTAAAGATACAATTAACACCCTATTTTTTTTTACAGAAACATTGCATAAATCCATTAAGGCCTAGAGTAGATTTCGAACAAAATTTGGCTTGGAACATATCACCCAGTGGTAAGGTATAAAACGAACCATACCCCATGTATAATAAATGAACCTGGCATCCAATGCATAGCAACAAGGGGTGGTGGATAGCATGTTTGTTTCACGACACAATAGGTTTCGTTAAACGGGAATAAATGAACTGAAGAAATACCATATATCGTAATTGTGTTTAATAACTTATTACTTTTGCTCTATGGTAAGTTACCATAGTTATGTTGTTATTATTCCAGTCGTGTTGTTTAGTGTTTTGTTATTGTACAACATAATCTACTTGTATATATTTTCATATAATAGTTTTCTGGAGTTTTCTGTATGATGTTGTAGCTTTTCAGGAATATGTAGCAACATTTTTATCATAATTCAATTCAGTGGTGATTTACTAGTATTTAAGTGTATAAAGATGACAACGTTGAAAACATGTAAGTTGATATTAAATTAGCAAAGAGATTTTAGCTCGATTTTCATTTTTCGATTTTCGAGATTTAAAAAAGAAAAGAAATTAGTTCGAATTTCGTTTTTCGAAATAACTTCACGGATGCTTCTTAATAAGTGATACTATAGTTATTCCCGGCCCCTAACACACTGTCCTAAGTCAAAATTAACAACATTGGAAAGGTTTTTGAAAACATGATGGTAAAAAAAAACGTACTCGCTTGTAAATAACATTTTCTGAATTGTTCACACTGTTTTATACCCTGTCGTGGAACTAATATTTAATTTACTTGTATTTATTTCGAATTATTGATCTGCAATTTGGAGGAGTCGAAAATATGTTATTTGCGAAGGGGTGGTACATGCGTTGTGCGATATGGATAGTAATCAAAGCAAAGTCGGGATCAATATTGTCACCGTGTTCGGTAATACATTGTAAGTCTTTGCTTGACTCTACGGATAAATGAGGACAATTTTCTACCATTTCGGATATCGTAGATCCGTATCAAACTTGGAAAACGTGCACTCTGATCTTCGTGCTTAATCTGACCTTTTACTGGCAAACGACAAAGTTTTAGTTTGGTCCAGTTCGAAAGCACTTGAAGACAACAAAATAAATGTAACTCGAAATCAGAAATTTGTTAACAGCATTATTTTTTCTCCTTTTCCCACAATGTTTTTTTTTTTTTTAATTTTTTATTCTCGTGGTCGTAAAAACCAAGGACTGTTTGATAAATGGTTAATATCCAATATCAATGTAGACAATTTTATCGAAACATTTCGAAAGCAAACTCATATCTACAAATTGAATAGTTGTTCCATTTGGCTTGTACCACGCGAAAGGGGCCACTCGAATATTTGCATAAAGTGTCGTTTCGGATCAGCCTGCGTAGTCCGCCTTGGATTTCCGTTTTTTATTTAATTTTCTGTTTTGCGCAAGTCTACTGTAGCACAAAATCTAATGTTGTCGTAAAGTGCCGTCTCGGAACAGCCTGCGCGTACTGCGCAGGCTGTTCCGAGACGACACTTTACGCAAATAACCAAATGTCCCTTTTCGCGTGTTGCAAACCATTTTATTTGTAAAAGCCCTGATTCGTAGCAATTCGTATTGGCTATCTATATATATACAAACGTCTATATAATTATTACAAATAAGATTGAACCTCTACAGACTTACTTTTTTTTTTTAAAAAGGGTGAACTTTGTTTTGCCAAAATATTATATAGACTATCACATAGAAAGTAACAGGTAGCTGAAAATGTATTGCTATATTTGCTAGGGAAAATAATCAGAAAAGGACAAAAAATGCTGGTTACTAGGGAATGTCTTGTAAAGGATTAAGGATGTTAATGTTTTCAAAATCAGAGCTCCTTCACGAAAACTGATGCTTTGTGGTCTCACGGAGATAGTAAACTGTTCTATTGAGTAAATGTACCTAGAACGAAAGGTTTAAGTAGTATTCTGTATTTTAGTACATTTTTTTTTTTGTCTATCCATTGTTGTTGTGGTAATTTTAGGTTGTTTGTTTAACGTTTTGTTTATTCATAGTGTGTTTGTTGTTTATAATATTCAACCACGTTGTATTATTCACATTTAACAATAGTCCATGCGTATACTCACTGGGAAAAAAAGTTCATTAAGAATGTTCCAATAAATATATATCGATCTTATTGATCTGATCTTGAAGTAACTAAATCAATCAACCACTTAATGAAGTATTTACCCTTTCAGCATCCCTGGGGATTTCACGGCTGCTGGACTTTGAGCGGGGATCAGACTGTACATAACGTGTGGCCTGATCCTCAATCTATACAGTTTATTTGCTTGACTTTTTCCTTTTTCTTCGCGACCGAAAGATCCTTTTTTGATAGATTATATTGGTTTGCCTTAACTAATTGAATATAACCAATTCAGCATGGCGCTTTAAGTGCTGGTACTTATTTAGAGATTGACTCTTTACCGAACAATCCTGACTTTTAACAACCCGGAAAAAGAAGCCTTTTTGAAAACATTGTGGGAAAAGGAGAAAATACTGGTGACCACCATTTTCTCCTTTTGCCACAATGTTTTCTACCCTTCCCAAATCAAATTTCAGTTTTTGATTCACAATCATGTTGTCGTCTGCAAATGCTTTGAATTTGGACTAGTCCAAAAATTTGTCTTCTGGTAAAGAATTAAAGAACAAGTTTCAACATGGAAAACAATCGAGAAGCCCTGATTCGTAACGATTCCGGGACTTTTCAATGATAAAGCTAAAGTGACATTATTATTTTCAATTCAGTCTGTAATATTGATCTAAATTGTCACTTTTACGCTCTAGGCTTCTGAACGCGATCAGATGACCTTTTGTGGACAGTATAAATAAAGATTAGACTGCATGGAACGTGATGTCTTGTCTTGGATCTGGACTGTCCGAAAAGGTTATATTTTCCCCAAAATGACATTGAAATATCAAAATCTGGGTTTTTCACTATCGTCTTGAAAGTTTCATTTGAGCCCCCCTTTTCACAGAGCATGGCTCAGTAATACGAATTACATCTATACCAGTGCTTACGAGTACGAAGTGTTGTAGTGCTATGAATATATCGTCGGTTTACTTCCAAAACCTCGTAACTACAGCTTGTAACAAGCTGTAGTTACGAGGTTTTAGAAGTAAACTGACGATATAGAATCTATTTCATCAGCTTGTGGTTTATGTGGGAAAAAGGGAAAGGTACGCGAAGGTAACGAGTGCCGTAATGCACGAGTTATTTTCGCTGACCTTTCTCTTTTGAGGCAGATATTTCCCCATATTAACCACAAGCTGATGAAATAAATTATATACTATATTTCATCTGATTATTTTATCAACGAATGTCTCTTTTAAATCTAGTGATCTCAACTCAGTTAAACGATTAAGTCAATTTTTTAAGCAAAGTAGAACAAAAATAAGATTTCCAGATTTTCGGCAGGAGGATAATATTCGCTGTGACAGGGAAATAATTCCCCCCAGCTAAAATTACGACATTTCTTTATCCATAAAATTTCTAAGAATAGAGACATGAAATATAATATAGATTAGAAATGGGGTCCAGATACATTTTTAACTGTCTATAGAGCCTGAGACTTGTGAACGTAAAATCTCAGAACACTTGGGAGCGTATATATAGTTCATCCTCCTGGCTTGCCAACTAAAATTTACTAAAAGTATTTCGGACGAGACACTAAACTTAATAATTTAGAGTGGGTTTCGTCACGTATTTTGCCCTATTCCCCGTAACATAACCAATAGTCTTCTGGGGTTGTAACACCCCAAATCTCAGGTGCCTGACAGGTCTGGTATCATACAACCCCTCTTTACAGAGGGGTTGTATGATACCAGACATGTCAGGCACCTGTGACCCACATGAGCAACTGCGGATGACGATAAATAAATGAAAATCAATCAATCAGTTCTGTTTAAACATCGAAGTTTTTTCCCCATTTAGTGCTCAAGCTAGGAGCCATGCGTATGAAGTTTGTCAACCTTCTACCAAGCAGTTCGTTGTTTTGACGGTCTTAAAGAAGACTTTTGAAAACAGTGTGATCAACCGACAAAATTCCTGTTACTAGGCTTTTCTTCTCATTCGACCACAGCGTGTTCTTTCTTGTCGCACACGCACTCTTATAATCTAGGCCACCTGAAATTCTCAGTAGATTTAGATTAAAGCATATGATTCCGCCACTTGCTGCTTCATTCTATCAAAAAGTGGTGTCGAATTGACTCGATGTATGAAATATCCATCGTTATTCAAATGTTCCTTTTGTGAGTTCATATTGCCGGTGTAATGCAGAGAAGTTACCCTCCCCTACAAAATGTCCAATGGGTCATTTCTCTACGTAGAGGAATGATCCATTGATCATTTCTTTTCATAGAGGAATGACCCGGGTCTTTTCTACATAGAGGGTCATTTCTCTACGTAGAATAAAGACCCAGGTCATTCCTCTACGTAGTGAATTGACTTTCTGGGGTCATTTCTCTATGTGGAGGAATGACCCGGGTCATTTCCCTTCCTAGAATAATGACCCAGGTCATTTCTCTACGTAGTGAAATTACTTCTTGAGTCAAAATAATGACCGGGTCATTTTGTAGGGAAGGGTCATTTCTCTACTTACAGCGGATCTATTTCCTTGATCGTGCAATAGCGTGGAAATATGATTTTGGTGAATGGATATTAATATAATGACGGGAGATTCGATTTTCTTAAAATAAAATCAAATAGCATGACCACAAAATTATCGACATGTTTCCTACTTGTTTCAGATCTATGGAGAAAACGCTCAACAATTCAAAATTCTCAGATAACGTTACAGTAATAAAACTTGCGACTTTCTATGAGTGATTAAAAATGTCCATTTCAGTGTTCATATCTCCAGAACATTCTCAGTCTTATTCCCCATAATTCTTACTTTTAAAAGTAACACAACTTCTGATTGGCTAAACCGTTCGGAAGTTGTGTTACTTTCAAGTTTGGACATACTTGGGGAATAAGATTGAGAATGTTCTTACGAATGTTTGGTGAATACGGATCCAGCAGATTCTTCACAGAATGATTTGTCATGTCTGCACCATATAGAGCTAGAGTAGATCTAAATCTTATAACTGACATTAAGTTAACTGTGTGCCCCATGGCTTAGGAAACTTGCGATAGATGATCGAAGGCCTACGGTTTCATATTTAGATCTATTCAGTCTTACTGCAAACTTCTGGCACTAGATGTAGGTATACCAGAAAGATCTCATCAGGTAGATCTAGATCTATTTCTAAGTAGATCCAGATCTACATGTATATCTAACTCCTCGTTCTGTAATTTCGTTGATTGCCCAAATCTCTCTTTCTCTCTCCTTCTTCCATAGATTTTCCGACAAGAGTAACTTTTTGGGCCAGCCTATGGAGATACTTTAGATTTAAATCTAGATCTAGATCGATCATCTGCATGTGCCTATTTAATTTCAAAGTAGAATTTGGGAATAGATCTAAATTTTGCTTTCTGTATTAATAATAGATCTACATCCAAAGTAATTTACCATTAGATCGTGTAATCGTGGATCTTGCTATTCTCTCAATGACAACTTTCTCTTTCATAGTGTAGCCTTTATTTCTTTTGTCATGTGTAATAACATCGGAAATAACGGGCCATAAAACATTCAAGACTGAATGATACAGCTCAACTTGACGACGGTTTCTAATGTAAACTATATTCTAAATCACATGATCGATTTTGACCAATCAACACCGAGTAAAGACAAGGTCATAGGTCAATAAACAAAAATGGCGACATCTGTAATACCAAGTGCACCGAAATTCACAATGTATAACAAAGAAGCAAGGGTAAGTGTTAAAGCCCTTTGAAATGGATTGGACGAACGCGATCTGAATTAATTCGCCATTTATATCCTCGAACATGTACCTATGATCTTGTTTTAGCTTGGTGATGACACGATCGGTCCAGGTTTGTTAGAGGACCTACAGAAATATTACGAGAAGACGGACAGTTTAAAGGACCGAGCAAAATGTATGGAACTTATAGATGCCGTTCGAATGGGACAGTCGGCGCAAAACGATGTCTTAAAACGGCCTTACACTGCCCTACCAGCATATGGTGAGATCACATTACGTTTATTTTATAGAAGAATGTTTCGCGCTATTGCATATTCGCCCTTGTTTGTAGAAACCTTTAAAAGTTTAAAAAAGAAATCGTTTGTTGTTTAACTTTTCACTGCTTGCAAATGATTTTTTCCAAGTATTATTGAAGAGCATGTCATTCCTATTAACCAACATCCCCAACTTTTTTGGGAACTTGAGAAAAAATGCTTTTGAAAAAAAAAAAAAATCATGAGAAGAGGACAAAGTGCTGCAACTTAACTCTTTACCGACCAAATTCAAAGCATCTGCTGATAATATTTCTTACTTTGATAGGATAGAAAATGTTATGGGGAAAGGAGAAAATGCTGGTTATCAGTATTTTCTCCTTTTCCAACAATGTTTTCTTTCAGTAAAAGTCAGAATTATGTGGTAAAGAGTTTAAACAACATAGTGGAAAAAAGAGAAAATGCTAGTAACCCACTTTTTTTCTTTCTCAACAATGCTTTCTACCCTATCAGACAACTTAATCTAATTTGTATCAATCTTAAATTTGTCTTCTGCATATCCTTTCGATGACAATGAGATTTACTCCTTTGTCTGAGAAATGGGTTTGAGGATGCATGTGTAATATCTGCTGTCTGATCTTTGTCTACATCACTAGCTGAACAACATAGAGTCCTATCATCAAACATTCTAAATATTTTTCATATTCCTTATTCCAAAACTGTTTGATTTTCTTTGACAAATTTTCTGTGCCAATCAGGTAGCTAGTCTTGAAATTCAGAATTATCATATTTTTTGAGAAGGGTCTGTCCAATTAAGTTCAAAGGTAGTTTTTTGCTTGTAAAAAGTTGTAACCCTCTACCACACAAAATTATTTTGGACTTGTCAAAGAATTGTAACATTTAAAGAAAACAAAATGAAAACATCTTTCAAGGAGTTTAACTCTTACCAAATGACAATTTTTTTGACTGGATCAAATTCAAAGTATCTGCGGACAACAAATTAAATGTTGGTATCATGATGATTTCTGATTTTGATAGGGTAGGAAATACTGTGGGAAGAGGAGAAAATGCTGGTTTCCGGCATTTTCTCCTTTCCCACAATGTTTTCTGTTGGCTTCTTTTTTAGAGTCGTTAAAAGTCAGTATTGTGTGGTAAAGAGTTAGAACATTGTTGCAGAAGAAGAATATGCTTGTAGGAAGTGTTTTCTCCTTTTCTAACAATGTTGTAAAAAGCTTTTTGTTTCAGTCTTTGAAAACTGGAATTGTGTAGTAAGAATCAATACAAAACAAATGTATTATACAGTGTGATCTTGATCTACACTGGCTGTAAAGGCAATCTGATCTTGATCTACACTGTAGCCTGAAAGATAAATAAAAAAACTTGTACTTGTAAGTTAATCCTTTACACGTTTTAACTTGGAACAATATTGGTCAAGAGCATTTGAATTTAAAAAAGAAATATGGATATTGGACAATGACATTATTATAAATACATAAATAATGGTACACTGAAGAGTTAATGTGTCTCCATGACTAAATCAGTTCTAGGCTGGGACAAATACTACCTTAACGCTTAACCACAATATCCAATTTAGGAAGGCCTTTAAAAGACTTGTGGGAAGAGGAGAAAATGCTGGTAACTTAGACTTTCCTTTTACCATATTGTTGTCTACCGTCTTAAATACAGAACTCAGAGTTTGTGATGACTTGGGCTAGTATCGAGCGTAACAGAGATGCACTAAGCCTCCTTTTGCTAGAGTACGACTTGCATGAAAGTAGTCCCTCATGTTTCCACTATGTGTTCAAAGTCTGTCAAGGTTGTAAAGTAGAAGACTGTATTATTTATATGAAGAGTGAAGTGTTTAGAAATATTCATGTCTGTCCTACTTGAGGTTGTAAAAGTGAAAATTTAAATTTATGCACTAGTAAAATTTATACAAGGGCTTCTCAATGTAAGCAACCCTTTTCCTAAAACAAGCTTATTTTGACACTTTGCAATGTAGACTTAACTGCAAAAATCCATCATTCAGTATCAGTCTTGTTTATGGACAAAAAACTGTATTTTTAAGTTGCTCCTGTGCAGAATGTATGAACAAAGGAGACGGTATCTGTATGGCACTGTCTGAAAAAGCACATGCTTTTCCTCTTAGTGTGACTTTAAGACCTCAATATCTTTCTTTCTCATTCTTTATGCTTTTGAAGTCTTCATACATCCTCCGTTTATTTACATAACAGATTTTGTGAAGAATTTAAGAATAATTTATAGTGTTTAGGTCTGGAATTGCTTATAGTGAATCATTTTGTGTTAAGATTCATCAAAAAAACTTTTACTGTGAATGTACAGCTAAGAGAGCTGAATATCACATTCATTTACAAAAACTGAATGGAGACTGCAGCAAGTATGACAGGTAACACTGCTTGTTATATTCATAACTATTTCCAAAATATTTGGATAGGACAGATTAGAATGAACATATTTGCAGAAGAAGAATTGAATCTCACTCAATTGATGATTTCTTTTTTTGATAGGGTTAAAAAACAATGTTTGAATAGAAGAAAATGCTGGTAACCAGCATTTTCTTCTATTCCCACAATGTTTTTAAAAGTTTTCTTTTAGGGTCATGAAAACTTTGGATAGTATCATATAGATGTAATCTGAGGTAAAATACATGTACTTAGCTAATATATCTGAAATAAATTTCTATAAAATTGACGCTTTTGCTTCTCTATTTGTGAGATTATGAAAGATTTGCAATTAACAGAATTATTTCATCTCCAAGAGGTAGTCTTAGTTGTTGTACTATACACTATCCATTTTAGTGTGGTAGAATTATTTATTTGAAAAGCTGTGTTTCATGATTCGATTTAACTTTTTCAAACACAATTTCAAGTGGACAGCTTGAGAAATTCTATTTTTATGCAGACCACATCTGAAAAGTATTGTAGCTAAATGAAATATGCTCATAGTACTTATTATATTTCCTTTCCATAATATACATGTACCATGTCCTTCAACATACTGTTAAATAAAGTGGATGATTTCCAGTAGATAGTAAACCTCTCTGTACATTTATAACTATTTCAAAAATCTCTTCCTGGAATAAGTTAAACTTAATCTCCTGCTAGATGGCATTCTTCAAATACACAGCCATCTAATTTGGGCATTCTAGTAACAGAATTGAAATACTTTTCTACTTGACAACTGTTACTTTGAATTTCAAAATAAAATAAATATTTACTCAATAAAACATTATAAGGTGCAATTCATTCAGCTATGATCAGCTAGCATGTATTACTATGCAGTGGCCATTTATGAAAACACCCCCTATAGGCATGGGTAATAGCTTCTTGGCAAGCCTTACTGTTACATAGTATATGTGGGCCTGTGATGCATCATAGCAGACAGGTCAAATGACATGCACGGACAAAGTCATGTTACAGTATCAGATAGTACACATTCAAGATCATACAGCACACTGCAGTCTGGGGTGGTATTCACCAACCATTCTTAAGAATGTTCTTTGTTGTTTTCTTCAAGAATTTCTAACTAGGAAAGTAACAGAACATCTAATTGGCTAAACAGTTCGGTTTAGCCGATCAGATGTTCTGTTACTTTCACAATGACAAAATTCTGAAGAATAAGACTAAGAATGTTCTTGAAAACGGTTGGTGAATACGGACCTTGATCTTGCATTGAATTGTCCATAGCAGTGAAAGGGCTAAACGGTAATTAATGTTTATTGTCCATAATGTCTCAACAGTGCTTTTCATGGTGGTCAGACTGCTGCAGATTAAGTTATGCTAAGTGATCATTGAGTTTTTCATATCCATTCATTTTATGATAATTATGTTTTATAAACAAGCGATTTAAATTTGACATTTAAGTTCATTTTAAACACATCAGTAATTACAAGTTTTAACTCTTTTCCAACATTCATTCAAAGTTTTGTGCTCTTGGATACATCAATAAGTATTAGGATATAAAACCCAACAAGTTATTGCCTAATCTGAATGGGGGAAATAAATCGAACCTCAAACAAAAAAACACCCAAGTTGGCCGCAATGATATCTTATCAGTTGACATTTAAATTTTTTTTTGTCAACAGATTTTAATTTCATTTGTTTATACATGTATTTTAGAATGAAATACACATTAGGTAAAAATTAAACTGTATGAGAGACAAAAGAAATTTAGACTCATACATACCATAATTGGCAGTTTTTGGTGATACCACAATTTTCTCTAGTGAAGGAATTTGTCTTAAAAAGGGAAGAAAGTATTTTTAGGTAAAGGAAAAATTGCTGGTTATCAGAATTTTCTCCTTTCCAACAATGTTTTCAAAATCTATGTGCATCATGGTTATCTACAGACATGACTGTGTGATAAAGGGTAAATAAATCACAGCACTAAACAATTTGTAAAACAATGAAATAATTGCATGCATTATTGTTTATGCTAGTTGATTTATTTTGAAATCTGATTGTATATCAACCTATTAGTTACTTCACTAATATACATTATGCTAAACTCTTCTTATGACTGCAGACAAATTTTTACTCATTAGAAGGAAATTTTGTGACAAATGAAGGAAACTAATAATTCTTATTAGCAAGCAGCTTCAAAAAAGGAGTTGGTATTCTATAAGCTGTAACATCCTGTGGTCCATGTACTAACTTTTTTCAGTGTGGTGATGGGATGTCTTCTGACGGCCTGATGGTTTGTAAATTTACATCACAAAGTAATGATTCAAGAAGGATTCCATCTATTTAAGTTGCTTAATTAAGCCTTTTCAACATAATCCTAAGTTTTAATGACCTTGAGGGGTTGTGAAAACATTGTAGAAAAAAGGAGTTACCAGCATTTTCTCCTTTTCCTACAATGTTCTTTTTTCCCCCTTTCACAGACAAATTTCAGAGTTTGAACCACATTTGATAATTCGTTGTTTGTAAGTCTAATTTGGATTTGGACAGACCCAAAAATGGGATAATTAAGGTACTGTATTTACCAGCTACAAAATTTCAGCCTTGGCCAAAGTGATGCATTTACAAGCAACAAATGAAATGTTGTGCAAAATGCAAAATATGACCCCTACCTTTCAAAGGATAGAAAATGTTGTTAGAAAAAGGAGGAAATGGCTGCCTGATACAGGCATTTTCTACCACTTCCACAATGGTGTCAAAAGTCTTCTCCTTTAGGGTCATCAAAAGTTTGAATGTGTGGTAAAAGGTTGAAAGATAATTAATCATTTCCCCAGTAATTTTCTCTGTTTTACTCTGCTTTCAAAAAAGTTGGCTTTTGAAAACTTCACATAGATCTAGTAAGAAAATACCAGGACAGGTCATTTTCAGCTGTTTCCACAGTGTCTTTCCACCTTATCAAATCCTATTGTTTGTACTGTATCCAAATCATAGTGTTTTAATAGCTCCCTTAACATTGTCATGTGACAGGTTTCTCCTCAATACAGTGAAAGACTCATTTATTATTGGTATGCTTTGATTCTGTTCTCATTTATTATGGGTACACTTTATTGGTCATGACATGGTTTATCAATGTACCTGGCATGTCCTTTTTAATCAAGTGAAAGGAGTTATTGTTCATGAAAGTAGTTGTATAGATCCAGAGCTGTATGACACAGATTAGACTGTGTCAAAGAATTTCATTTCATTATAAAACTCACCATCAGGTTTTGCCATCTTGCTGGGGGTTTGAATTTTCATTAACTCCAGCCTTTGAAATAGTGGTAAAGGATGGCAATTTACTTCATTACAAAAAGACAATAATGAATATTTGAGACTTGTCCAAATTGAAAGCATTTGCAGCCGACAAAATAAAAGTGAATGAAAATTTAAAAATTGTTTTGTAAAGGATAGAAAACACTGTTGGAAAAAGAGAAAATACTGGTTACCAGCATTCCCTCCTGTTCCCATCATGTTTTCAAAAGAGTTCTTTCTCAGGGTCATTAAAAGTCGGGGTTGTGTGGTAAAGAGTTAAAAGAAATATGGCTTAACCCTTTACCAAACAATCCCTGGTTTTTACAACTCTGAGATGGAGGCTTTTTGAAAACAAAAGGAAAAAATGCTGGTAACCAGCATTTTCTTCTTTTCCCAAAATGTTTTCTACCCTATTGGGAACAAATTTAAATTTTTGAATTACCGGTATGTTTATTTCTTTAGTTGTCTGCAAGTGCTTTCACTTTGGACCAGTCTAAATTTCTGTTGTTTGGTAAAGGTCTAAAAAAAAAAGGATAAAAACAGTGTGGTAAAAAAAAATACTGGCCACTAGGATTTTTTCCTTTTCTCACTATATTTTGTGTGGTTAAAAAAAATGCTGGCTACCAGGATTTTTTCCTTTCCTCACAATATTTTTAGAAACCTTCCTCAGGGTTATGAAAATACAAACTTGTGTAGTAAAAGGTTGAACTCCAAGAGTAGTAGACCCATTACCACACAATCCCTACTTTTGACAACCCTGAGAAAGAGGCTGTTAGAAAACATTGTGGGAAAAGGAGAAAATGCTGCATTTTCTCCTTTTCCCACAATGTTTTCTACTCTTCACATAAAAACTTTCAAATTTTTAGTCACTTTTATTTTCTACTCTTCACATAAAAACTTTCAAATTTTTAGTCACTTTTATTTTGTCGTCTGCAAATGCTTTAGATTTGGACAAACCTTAAATTTTGTCGTTTGGTAATGAGTTAATAGATATTTCAGGTTTAACAGTTTTCCTGGTGGTTATTTAGAATGTTCACATCACACCAAATCAAAAAATATACATAACACTGAAATTTATATTAAAAAACAATACAAATCATCAATGATTAAAGGTGGTCCTTCAGATTTGGGACGAAAATTTTACAAAAATGCAAAAAAATCATCCTTATACTCCCAAAGCCTTTTAATTCGCGTTCATAAAACCCCAGTAGTAAAAACCATCCAATAACACGAGAAATTAGAGATTTATTACGGACCAGGTTGACACCAACGGGAGACACATTCTATTTTTAGATTATCAATTCTCTCATTTAAATACAGGAAAACACAGACGAAGTTTCAAACATCCGTCCAAAGAAGACATTATGCAAAATAATTATTACATGTTTGTTATGTAATGTAATTTAAGCATTATTAGTCGCGTGCCAGTCACCTGACATTCCCACAATGCTTTATTGATTTTTGGCGCGAAATCTAAAAATAGCTTAAGAGGCTACGTAGCCTTTTAAGGGAATACCATCAAAAAAAATTTTGGGGGGAATTTTATGATTCTTAATTATTGATGATTTGTATTGTGTTTTCTTATAAATTTCAATGATATATATATTTTTTAATTTGGTGTGATGTGAAAATTCTAAATACCTACCTTTAAGAATTATAAAATTACAAAAAAAAAATTTTTTTGGTGGTATTCCCTTAAAAGGCTACGTAGCCTCTAAAGCTGTTTTTAGATTTCGCGCCAAAAATTTAAAAAAAGCATTGTGGGAATGTTAAGTGACTGGCAGCTGACTAATGACGCTTAAATTCAATTACATAACAAACATGTAATCATTTTTTCATAATATCTTCCTCAGAAGCTTTGTTTGAAGTTTCGTCTGTGTTTTTCCAGAGTGTACATGAGCGAGTTGCTCATGTAAAAATAGAAAGTGTTTCCCGTCGATGTCGACCTGGGCGGTAGTAAATCTCTAATTTCTCTTGTTGTTGGATGGTTTTCGAATATTGGGGTTTTATGAATGACAATTATGAGGCTTTGAGAGTATAAGGATGACATTTTTGTATTTTTGTAAAATGTTCATCCCAAATTCTGAAGGGCCACCTTTAAATAAAAGATGCACTCTACCCAAGACTTTTAGATGATTTAACTCACTACCAAAAGACAATATTTTAGGCTTGTCAAAATCGAAAGCATTTTGCAGACAACAAAATAAAAGTGACTGAAAATTTTAATTGTTTGGGAAGGGTAGAAAACATTGTGGGAAAAGGAGAAAATGCTGGTTACCAGCATTTTCTCCTTTTTCCACAATGTTTTTTAAAGGCTTTTTTCTCTGAGTCGTCAAAAGTAGGGTTTGTGTGGTAAAGGGTTAATTCTATATTAGTGCCATAAAGATTGTATAAACTGTTAGAGTTTATCAAATTTACTGTTTGGTATCTTTATGTTGGAATTCCGTACAGAGCAAAGTAATTTCCAGCTGGCTTGGTTGTCCTCACATACTTGCTGCAGAAGCTCTGCTTATTTGTATACTCAGATAATTTTCAATTTGACACAAGATGAATGTGACTCCATAAATCACATTTGTAGGGTAGAAATCAAAGTGAGATAGAGAGAAAATGCTGGTTGCCAGCATTTCTCATTTTCCCACAATGTTTTCAACACCTCATATCCAGAAGGTTGTTATTATTAAGATTTCAATAATTAACTATAATGGTGATAATGATTATTATACCCTGCAAAACAATCCAAAACGAGAGCTGTCAGAGACAGGTTATGCTCCCCGAACAAGTGCTTGTCATAAAATATAAGACATTGATATAAATTTACTTCTTTTATCCTAGAAGAATCTGTTCATGCCCCCAAAAATTTGAAGTGAAAAGGCAATTATTATCTTAGAGATAGCCAACACAAACTTGTAGAGGACAATAAGCCCAATAAGCCCCCTTTAAGCCTCCTTTTCCCATAAGACAATATTGGATCATTGCAATAAATACAAGGGTGTGTGGTTTGTGGCATTTTTTAATAATAATTCAAAATTCGAAATTTCATAAAATTTAGAGCAGTCATGTATTAAATATGACATAAAACAATTTTTTACATGAAGCCCCCCAGCCCCCTTTTTCCGAGATGCAGCCTGAAATTGAGAAAAAGGAAGAGAGGTACCTGGGCAACATTCCAACAAGTTCAGATTTGAAATTTCACAAAGTTTTGAGCACTGATAAAGGAGAACCTAGTGAAAAACAATTTTTTCCATGAAATCCCCTTTTTCCGTGACACAGCCTTAATTTGAGAAACCAGGAAAGACGTATTTGCGTATTAATCATTCATAGATTGCAAAAACAAAGGGCACATGTTGAAACTTGTAAAACAAGATATAACCATGAAATGTTGATAAAAACTGAACAAGTATTAGTAAAAATTGCTATTTTGCATTAGGGCCCCTTTTTCATTTTACAAGAAACCCCCTTTTTCCATGACAGAGGGTCAAATTGAAAAACACACAGATAAAGAAACAAGAGCACATGGTGAAACTTCGAAAAAACAATATAAGCATGAAGTTTAATGAAATTCTGACCAAAACTGAATGAAATATTAGTAAAATTTGGAATTTTGCAAGAAGCCCTCTTTTTCCATGACAGAACGTCACTTTACAAAATGCCCAGATTAAAAATAGCAAGGGCACATGCTAAAACATTCCATAAACAATATAACCATGAAGTTTCATGATATTCTGACAAAAACTGAATGAGATATTGGTAAAAATTGCAATTTTGCATTAAGCCCCTTTTTTCCATGACACGGGGTCAAATTGAAAAACCGGGAAAAGTATATCGGAGCATTACCCTAAGGAGTTCATATATGAAGTTTCATCCAGTTTGGTCCAAGGGTTGTGGAGAAATGGCTTCAGACGGACGGACGGACGGACAGACGGACGGCTAGACGGACGGACGGCTGGATGGAAGGACAGACGAAGCGGGGACTATATGCTTGCCCTTCGGGGAGCATAAAAACAGATAAATGCATTAATGCAGTCACGAAATATCTAGGAAAACTGTAAGCTTCATTACAGGTAGATGTGTAATAACAAGGAGTAAAGCTATTAAACGAAAGGGAAATGTTTGTTTTGTTAATCTTTTTATCAATAATCTCTTCAATAATTTATTGATTTTCGAATATTTTCAATAGAATTGTTTGTATTATTCTGTAGGGTTTAAAATAAACAGCCCAATATAGGTGTATAATTTACAGTGAATTTTCACTAGAAACCTAAAATTGTGACATACCCCAGGCCCTCTCTGCTGACTAACTCTTTTCCAAAAAAGAGCATTTTAGACTTAAATGTTTCCAATTGAGAAATACTTAAGACAACAAATAAAATGCAGCTCGAATGTTCATATTTGTCTTTTGAAGAATAAAAAAAGGTGGAAAGAGGAGAGAATTGTAGGGTGAACAATTATAGACGATTAAAAATAGATTTTGACCAAAATTTTACTTAATTTATGAAATTTGATATGGTTGTATCACAAATTCGTAATAGGCTAGTCTTGATGGTGGTAAAAAAAAAAACTTGTGGGAAAAAGGTGATGTCATAAGTGGGTTCAAACTTGTGTCTCTGAAAAGTATAACCTGGTATTTCTACCACCTGAGTTTACCACACAATTAAAGCAAGCAAGTGTGTTTAACTCTTTACCACACATTTATCATTGCAAGCCAAAACAGATTATGGGAATGTGAGATCTTTTATACAACAAATTAAGAATGATTGACAAATTGAAAACATATGAAGATGACACACCAAACAGCTTGTCTAAAATGATATTCTTTGTTATAAAGAGAGTAGAAAAAATAAAACTGTTGGAAAAGAATAAAATGCTGGTGCCCACAATGCAGTCAAAAAGCCTCTTTCCTCATATTCATTAGAATATGGGACTGTTTGGTATAGAGTTACTGAAATAAAAACTTCTTTTGTATACTTTGCAGGTCAAGACCACACCAAGAATTTCCTAAGTCCATACCAGACTTCCTACAACAGAGACTATCCTCTTAAACAACCAATTGATTCTATTGCACTTAGGTAAATTGTAATTGATTCTAAATCATAAAACCTCTCCTAGGAGTGTATAAACCCATGACTATATCAGTTGTTAGGTGGCAGGGGACTGAAACACCTGTTTCCGGCTCTGGTTAATCATGTCGGCCCTAGCCGAAGGCTCCTGTTTAAACCACAGGGACATGTTTCACCACAGCCATGAACAAGTTTCTAAGTAAAATAAATTTATTATACTGCAAAGTTTTACCATTCCAACATTTGTTAATTAAATTTAACCATGAATATATTAGTTGTACGGTCAGGTGGCAGGAGACTTAGACACTTGTTCATGGCTCTGGTGAATCTTGTCACCCCAAGCAGACGGCCCATGTTTCACCACAGTGACATGTTTCACCACAGCCATGAACAAGTTTCTAAGTCCCCTGCCTTTTGGCATAGGGTGACATGATTCAACACAGCTATGAACAAGTTTCCAAGTCTCCTGTCACCAGGCTGTAAAACAAATTTATTGTACTGCAAAGTGCATTCCAGCATTTTGTTAAGTGAATTTAATCTGTTTTTTGGTTAAAAAATTGAGTATGCTAATGAAGTAGAATTTTCTTTCTGAGTGCCCCACTTCAATCAAAACTGACGTCATGAAACCTTGGTAATGCATGATAAAACATGCAGCTTGGGCCATAATCTTGATGTTAATTTTATTTGAAAGTATGTCGATACAGGCCATAATCTTGATGTTAATTTTATTTGAAAGTACGTGTATGTTGATACAAGGGGATGGATTAATCATAAAGGGTTAAATGGCATTACAGCATTTTGGTATTTTGTAGTAGTCAGGACACATAAAAGTATACCCTATTCCTGACTATCTCTCACCAGTGCACAAGATTCTACTGAAACCACTGACCACTTCCTTAATAGTCCTTTGAGTCTAGTGGTGAGAACAGACTGAATCTGGTTGCCTCAAGTTTCATCATTTGTCATAGCCAAGTTCAAACGAGCGAATGCTGGTATGCTGGGGTCTCATGGATAACAAGCCTGAGCCTCTACTGAATGCCTAGAGAAGAAATAAAAGCATAATTGTGACTGACTGAAAGACAATAATTCATTTGTGACTGACTGAAAGACAACAATTAATTTTAACCCCTTTCCATCTAAACAGTCTTTTTTAATGTCTATTTTTGACCAGTTTATTCATATATTTATACAGTGCTGTTAAGCATACAGTGCAGATAAACATAAGACTATATAAATGTGTCTTATTTTGACATTCTCTTATAGCAAAGGACATCTTTTGCCTAGATATTGAGTGCAATGATATCTAAAATCATTTACAACTGCTCTGTGACAAACATGTTAATTTGATTAATAAATTGACTTTCAAGTGAATATTTAAGAAATAATCTTCTTCCTATTGTGGTTTATTGTTCAATAAACCACAGTTGTGAGTCACAAGGCACAATAAAGAATCCACGAGGGCGATAGCCCAAGTGGTTTATTTATTGCGCCTCAAAACTCACAACATGGTTTATTGAAAGATGAGCTACGATAGAAAGCAGATTATTTCAATTCTAACATGGCCAATTCTTAATGAAAGGAAAACAAGTTCTAACTTGAAGTAAACACGCGGATGAAGATTATGTTCCATTGAATAGCCCACTCATTGAATGAGGTCACTCTGCATGGATTGTCGCAGATTTTACCACGCTTTCCATGCACTGTGTTTATAGAGCCAAATTCGCGTGTTTTGTAAGAATTGAATATTATCTCAATTTTTCAATATATAATTTCAAGTAATGCCACACCAGTTCTTTCAACACTTTGATTTATTGATGTTGTGGAAGACTTTAACCTGTAGGCTCCTAAGTGGGACTCACTGACCTTTTGCAGACAATGTAGATCAAAATCAGACTGCACAGACTATGCAGTCTGATTTTGGATGTACACTGTCCAATAAGGAAATATTATTCCCCAAAACATAACTTTGAAATAAGAGTGTTTGGGTTTTTACTATCAGATTAAAAATATATTTTAGTTATTTAGCAGGATAGTGGTTAAATTTTAAACATTTCATTTTACTTTCTAGACCAATGACATCCCATGGTTTTCCACCACAGGAGGGTCCAGGACCTGACACTCACTACTTTGATGAATTTCAAGCAAAAACCTATCGCCCAATAACACCACTAAGGCCTGGATCAACATCAGGAACCAGGGCTAATAACCCCCACCCTCTACAGGTAAACCATACTGACAAAGTTTTATGATGATATTTTGTTGATTCATGATGAAAAATGATAATTCTGTTTTACAACATCAAGGTATAAGTGTGCCCAAAGTTGGAATAGCTGACTATATCAGGCAGAAAAAAAAAACAGAAATTTTGAAAGACATTAAAGGTGGATATTTAAATTTTTCACATCACTCCGAATTAAAATATGTATATATCACTGAAATTTGTTCAAAAAACAATACAAATCATCAATAATTAAGAGTCATAAAATTACAAAAAAAATATTTTTTGATTCCCTTAAAAGGCTACATAGCCTCTTAAGCTATTTTTAGATTTCAAGCCAAAAATCCCAAAAGCATTGTGGGAATGTTAAGTGACTGGCATGTGACTAATGACACTTAAACAGTACTTCATAAAATAACAAACATGTAGTTATTTTCCATAATGTGTTTTTCGTAATCTATGCTTGAAGCTTCCTATGTGTATTTTCCGTACATAAATACTCATGTAAAAATAGATCATGTTTCCTGTCAGTGTTGACCTGGTGAATCTCTAATATCTCTTGTTGTTTGATAGTTTTTGACTACTCAGGTTTTATGAGAGAAAATTATAAGGCTTTGAGAGTATTAAGGTGATTTTTTTTGTACTTTTGTAAAATTTTCGTTTCAGAATCTGAAGGGCCACCTTTAATTGTGGAATGTGACCATGACTTTATAGTTTTTATGCATATCAAATGTTTACCCCAGGACAGAATTTTACACTTATCTTAATTGAAAGCGTTTACAGACAGCAATTAAACTAGGTTTCAAAAAGTTTTGTCTTCAGTGGGGAAGAATTTGTTGTGGGCTAGTCTTGTATTGACCCAGGTCAGCATATGCAGTCAGAGCAGGCTGACTTGGGCCAAAACTTTTCGATACTGGTAAATTTTCTTTATGCCCTAGAATCAGTCCATCTCATGATGAACCCTTTCCCAAATGGCAAATTTTGGACCAGACCAAATTGAAAGCATTTTGCAGATGACAAATTAACAGTTGCTAAAAAGATGATTTTTCTATCTCCTTTTTTTAAACAACCAACTTAACCCTTTCCCAAACAATCCTTGTTTTTTTTTTACGAGTCAGGAATAGAAGCCCTTTGAAAACATTGTGGGAAAAGGAGAAAATGCTGGTAACCAGCATTTTGTCCTTTTCCCTTAACGTTTTATACCCTATTATATATTAAGGATCCATCAATGTGTGATGGCTTACTATTGCCCAATAACACCAGAGTATGGCTCATTTAGATAACATCAAAGTCAATGAATCAATCTTCAGTACTGCAGAGAACAAAAAGTATGATTCTACGCTAACTTTATTACTACTGCTAGGACAAGTATTTACCAAAACAGTCCCAGCATCAAAGGTTCAGTTGCCAGGCTAATATTGTCAATTTATAAAATACATGTAGCTTTTGCTTTTTTTTAGTGTGTTTTTTCCAATAATAGATTTCCAATTTTTAACAATATATTACTATTAATAATAGATTACTTATGTTTGAGAAAAGCATTTTGTGATGTCATGTATGGCTATATTTGATATACTTCTCTCAGGAAGGTACATGTAGCTTAAGTTTTTATGTATGGAAGTTACTAAGTGAGCATGTAAAGTTTTGCATACTATGACCTACAATTTGTGACATGATTTTTCATGTGATAAAAAGACAGTAACATTTATTGGTTTTTTAGATCGAACTTTCTTTTTTAGATCGAACTTTCCCAGAAAAATGTCATCGAACTGGCCAGAGGCTGGCTTAGTCAAAAAATTTCTACACCTGTTTAAAAAAATTCCTTTTCATTTACCAACCAGATTTTTCGTTTCTTGTATGTGAACTTCATTGTTTTAAGTAGTACTTGTTCCTTTTTCAGTCCTTTATAATCTGGAAGTTTCCAAAAAAGGGTCCTATAGAAACAGAGGGCTCCAAATGGTCTGAGGAACTTACAGATGAAAAGGTGAATCAAGTTCATAAAAGACTGTGCCAGTCCACATATCAGACAGACTATCTTGGTATTCCACAAGGTAAAACACTGTTTATTCTTTTACTATGTGAAAGATTATAGAGTCTGCTGAATACAGAACCTTTTGCAAACAACAAATTTAAGGGTGGTGCAAAATTTAATGCCCCCAAGAAAAATACAAATGCTCTGCTAGATGTACAAGGTTTGCAAAATTTAAAAAAATCATTGTTTTTCATTGTCCAAAACCATCAATCATGATTTGCTGCAAAACCATTTGAACTGCATAAGAATGGCTGTTTTTCTGATACATGCCGTATTGAACATCAGCACTAAGACAAGAAGATTAAAGTTAAAGTCTTCTTTAGAGATTGACAAGAAATGTCTTTGAGAGGAGAGAAAACATTATGGGAAAATGATTAGGTCACCAAGATTTTCTCCTTTTCGAACAAAATTTTGAAAAGCCCCTCTTCTTCAAGGTGGTTTAAACGTGAGATTGTGTTCTAAAGAGTACTAGATATGGGAGACAGTAGTGTACTCATGCAGGTATAAATTGTAGAATTTTGTAACCCTGTACCATATCGAGTTTTAGAATTGACCTAATTGAAGCATTTTCAGAAAATAAATTAAATCAAGCTATAGAGACGATTTCTATAATTACTGAATTGTAGAAAACATAGTGGGAAAGAGGGAACATACTTTTTGTCCTTTTTTCAACAATTGTTTTCAAAAATGTTCTTCCAAAGGGTCATCAAACTTGGGATTGTTGAGTAAAGAGTTATACCATGTGACCATATAGACATCCTGAAATTGGTGCCACTAGAGTAATTGTTGATCTGAAAATATCTGCCCTATTATTCCACACAGGTTTTGAGGTGAAGTCAGCCTTCTCCCTGCCCCCAGATTGGAAAGAAAATATTCCTTACACACTGGATTCTGTACAAAGGTATAGCTATCAAAATACACAGCAACCAGATGATCTACAGCTGCCAGTTACTAGATATGGCAGCAACAAAAAGAAGCAGATATCAGCAACTGGCACTAGTAAGTATGTCTTTGATTTTTCTTTTCTGTATGTATCTTTACCCTCAACTCCTCCTACAAGCCAGAATTTTAAGGTCCCTCAGAAAGAAAGCTTATTTGAAAACATTTTGGAAGTCAGTATTTTCACAGCCAAATGTTTGCACCCACATGTGGTACATGATTTACCCTTTCTATATCCTATAACAAATAATTCAGAATTTTAAGGACTCTTGAAAAAAGGCTCTTGAAAACATTGCTGGTCGATAAAATAAGGGATAGTTGTTTGTTAATGGGTTAATTTTGTAAAAAAATAATAATTTTTTTTTGTTTTACATACATTACTATTTACTGTTTCTTTTATAGCTCACCTTAACACAAAGTGCTAAAGGTGAGCTATTGTGATTGCCCTATGTGTAGCGTCCGTCATGCATAGTCCGTCATCCGTCATACAATTCTTTAAACATCTTCTTCTCCTAAACCATAGGGCCAATATTGATGAAACTTGGCAGGGATGTTCCTTGGGTGAAGCTGTACCAAAATTGTTCAAAGAATTGAATTCCACCCATAACTCTTGTTGCCATGGCAACAAAAAGGAAAAAAAAAATATCAAAATCTTTGAAAATCTTCTTCTCTGAAACTAGAAGGCGTAGAGCTTTGATATGTGGCATCTCCTTGTGGACTTCTACCAAGTTTGTTCAAATCATGACCCTGGGGTCAAAATTGAGCCCGCCCCTGGGGTCACAAGTTTTAGCATAGGACAAAGAAGGAAAATTTTAAAAATCTTCTTCTCTGAAACTAGAAAGTGTAGACCTTTGATATTTGGTATGTGGCATCACCTAGTGGACCTGGACCTAGTTTGTTCAAATAATGTCCCTGGGGTCAAAACTAGCCCTGCGGGGGGGGTAACAAGTTTGAGCATAGGAACAAAGAAGGAAAACTTTGAAAATCTTTTCCTCTGAGACTAGATGGCTTAGAGCTTTGATATTTGGTATGTGGCATCTCATAGTGGATCCCTACCAAGTTTGTTCAAATGATGCCTCTGAGGTCAGAACTGGCCCCAATCCAGGGGGACATAAGTTTGAGCATAGGAACAAAGAGGGAAAACTTTATAAATCTTCTCCTCGGAAATTCGTAGGTATAGATATTTGGTATGTAGCTTTTCCTTGTGAACCTCTACCAAGTTTGTTCACATGAAGTCCCTGGAGTCAAAACTGGCCCCGCCCGGGGTATTACAAGTTCAAACTTAGGAAAAAAGAATGAAAACTTTGATATTCTTCTTCTCAAAAACTAAAAGGCATAGAGCTTTGATATTTGGTATGAAGACCTCTTCCAATTTTGTTCATATGATGCCATTTGGGTCAAAAGAACATAGGAACAAAGAAGGAAAACTTTAAAAATTTTCTTCTCTAAAACTTGATGACATAGAGCTTTGATATAAAGCTATAGTCTAAGGTGAGCACTCCAGAGCCAATCGTTTTTTAAATGCAGTACCTACAGCATCTCGAAGGCACATGCATATTCATAACAGAAGTACGTATGATAGACACTACAATGATAATGCAGAAGCGGTCTCTAGTCAGGTCAGAGAACTTGGACAAAAGTTGGGAGCTGAGGCATTGAGGAAATACTATGATAATGCTATTGGAGATGGTAAATATTGCGCACTATTCATTGTCAGATGATATGTTTTCTTTTCTCAATATTCTAATATGTTGTGTTTGTATCAGATTTAATGCTAGTTGAATTTATTGCACTTTGTTATTGTAATACATGATCTGATATATACATACATGTATTACACTCTGTGGTGTAATATTAAGTTCATACCTGAAAGTACTATGTTTTAATGACCCTGGAAGGAGGTTTGGAATAAACAGGATTTGTCATGTACGGATATAAAAGAATACAAAGCCGAAAGTTCTGTGATCCATATGAATTGGCATGAAGCACATTTTATAGGTGCAAGTGTGCATGTGACGCTAAATGATGCTTCGATAACATGATCATTTTATCTTTTTTTTTTTCACACAGCATGCATGTTTTTAAATGCTTTTTACAGTTTCCCTCCTATGACAAAATGCAGCATTTCTTTGGCAGAAAGTTTTTTTTAAAACAAAATTGGCTTACCTATAATGGCCTCTGTTTTCCATAGCCAAACATGATGAAAGAACAAACTAACTTAACTCTCTATTGAATGTAAAAAAGTTCTGGACTTTAACTAATTTTAGAATTACAAGCATTTGCAGACTATATGGGATGGAAGTGATTCAATTTTCAGTTAACCTATTACCACACAGTCCTGAATCTTGACAACCCTGCTGTTTTCATAATCCAAGGGGTGTTTAACTCTTTACCACACGAGAAAATTTTAAACTGGTCCAAATTGAAAGCATTTGCAGATTACAAAATAAAGGTGACTGAAAAATTGAAATTTGTTCTGGGAAGGGTAGAAAACACTGTGGGAAAAGGAGAAAATGCTGGTTACCAGCATTTTCTCCTTTTCCCCCAGTGTTTTCAAAAGGCTTCTTTCTCAGGGGCGTCAAAAGTAGGGATTGTGTGGTAAAGAGTTAAAGCATTGTGCAGTAAAGGGTTAAAGACAAATAAATAATGTCAGGCACAGTCAATGTGTCATCTGCATTTACTTATGGTTAGATGGGTCTTAAATTTTAATGATTTTGTGGTCAGTTGCAATTTGGTCTTCAAGTTATTTCTGTTTATTGCTTTTCAAGGGGACATGTATTTTGGCCAAAAATTTCTCATCATAGCAATGTTTTAGAATGAGGAAAAGTTTTGTTTGTATTCAGCTTTCAGAAATTGTATGTTATGGATATATTTATAATATAATAATAATGATAACAATAATTATAATAAAATAATACTAATAACAACAACAACAAAAAATGATAATTTGAAAATCCATTCAAAGAGGGAAACTGTGCAAGTGATTCATATTTGACAACAATAACTGTTTTAGCTCCTAACTGAGTTGACTTTTCTCTAGAATCTATTAGCATGAATAATCTTTGACATACATGTAGCTGGAAAACTCTGTAAGGGAAAGTGAGAAATAAACTGTTACAATATGAGAAAGATTTTGAGTTAAAAGTTAATGAAAAGTTACTACGTCTTCTTCAAGGAAGATAGTAAGGGCAGAGCATTGAAGAAGCAGTTTTCTCTTGGAACTGTAACTTTAAAAAACCTATACTTATGTGAGAGATTTTTTTCTTTTTTTCTTTACAAAACAATCCTAGTTTTAATGACCAAGATATAGAAGTCTTTTGAAAACATTGTGGAAGAGGAGAAAATGGTGGTAACCAGAATTTTCTCCTTTTCACACAATGTTCTCTTCCCTGCTAGAAACAAATTTCAATTTGTGAATTACATTTATTTTTTCATCTACAAGTGCTTTCAGTTTGGGCTAGTCTGAATTTTGTCACTTTGTAAAGGGTTAAAGAATGATATTAATTTTATGGTTGTAGAGCTTTTATTGTTAGTTACACTTTGCAATTGAGTCACTGTCTGTGGCTTTTGTTTGATAACACAATTTGCCATTCCTGAAGTTTTTTTTCATAAGGGAGCTAACTCAGTCACGCTTTAATCACACTGTATTGTCAGTTACATTTCTTGCATGTTGTGGAATTTTATTAATCATTTCAGATCGTGTCATGGCTAAACAATTATTGGAAACTTATTCAGGGCGGAGAATCACCCCAACCCCCCAACCACCAGTCTATGTAAAGCCCCCTAGTGGACGACCAGCATCAAGGGCATTTAAATCTAATACCCCAGCATGTACCCCAATATCATCACATGCCCCAGTGCCTGCTCCAAGATATCCAAGTTCTAGAATGTCTTTTAATGTCTATTCTCCTCCACATTTGTTAGAATAAATCTTTTTCTTTAGAAACTGAAAAGTCATATTTATGATTATGATGTTATTGCTGCAAGAACCTTTTTGTTATAAAATTAGTTATATATTCTCATACTGTAATGTAAAGGAACATTTTATTTTTGATAAACAGTTACTCTGCTGAAGTTTGCTCTCTTTTCTTTGGTTTGTACTTAAACACCTAGATTGACCATTAAAGCCTGTAAGTTATCTCACTATTCATTCATGAACTCATGAATTTTAACCTCAGCCATCATTGTAATTTGCAAAATTAACCATGTGTCATAAAAAGGTCATGATATAAATCATTCTTCCATTCTATTTTAACTCTTTACAGCACAATCACATGTTGTAATGATCTGAATAGGAAGGTTTTTGAGAACATTGTAGAAGAAAAAAATACTAGTACTGTGACCAACACTTTCGCTTTTTTCCACAAAGTTTTCTACCATGTCAAAAAACTTATGCTTACCTGCACCAGTTTTAAATTTGTACTCTGCAGAAGTTTTGAATTTGGAAGGGTCTAAAATTGTTGTGTGGGAAAGGAGTAATCCAAATGTGTGTTCAAAAATCATTTTTACTGTAAGATAGATGCATTTAGCATTTCACATGATTCCCCTCATATAAGCATTTAATCTCATCAGAAATGAAACACTCAGAAAAATGTTGAGCGACAAGAGAAATATTAACCCTTTCCAAAACGGTAAATTTTGGACCCTTCTAAACCGAAAGAGTTTGCAGAAGACAATTTTAGATTTGCAGAAAATGGCAGAAAGTTCCTCAAAAAGGGTAGAAAACACTATGGGAAAAGGAGAAATAGCTCGTTACGAGCAATTTCTCCTTTTCCCACAGTGTTTTCAAAAGACTTTTACTGCAGACAAGTAAAAACTAGGGTTTGTTTGGGAAAGGGTTAAGAATATACAAAATATATATGATTCCTTAACCCATTACCAAACAACAAAATGTTAGACTGGTCCAAATTGAAAGCATTAATTTTGCAGACGACAAAATAAAAGTGACTGAAAATTTGAAATTTGTTTTGGGAAGGGTATAAAACATTGTGGGAAAAGGAGAAAATGCTGGTTACCAGCATTTTCTCCTTTTCCCACAATGTTTTCTAAAGGCTTCTTTCTCGGGGGCGTCAAAAGTAGGGATTGTGTGGTAATGGATTAACTGTAGTTTTTTCCATATTACTCCACATCTTTTCTTTTTGGCCTGGAACATGCAAAAAGGGACATTCACACATTTGCATAAAGTGTCGTCTCGGATCAGCCTGGGCAGTCCTCGCAGGCTAATGCTATACAGCACTTTATGACCACATCAGATTTTTTTGCTATAGTAGGCTTGCCCCAAACAGAAAATTACATAAAAATGGAAAGTGTCGTGTCAGACTAGCCAGCGCAGGCTAATCTGAGATGACACTTTAACTCATTACTAAACGACAAAATTTTAGGTTTGTCCAAATCGAAAGCATTTGCCGATGACAAAATAAAAGTGACTGAAAAATTTGAAATTTGTTTTGTAGAGGGTAGAATATATTGTGGGAAAAGGAGAAAATGCTGTTATTAGCATTTTCTCCTTTTCCCACAACGTTTTCCAAAGGCTTCTTTCCCAGGATTGTCAAAACTAGGGATTATGTTGTAATGGGTTAAAGAAATGTTCGAGTGTCCCTTTTCTTGTGTTTGAGGCTATATATGAGTGTTGCTATAGTAAAAGAGTGTGTAATGCATCTCCTTGAATTATTATACCAATTGAGACCTCTCATAATTATGGATGAAAAAAAAAAAAATGTGTAACAACCGACTAAATCATTAATTAAAAAGGCTCTTGGACCAGTAGAGCATTTACAGATAGCAAAAACTTTCAACCCATGTCAGCTTCCATTGACTGTGCAGGCAGACATGGGATGATACTTTTTGCAAATGCATTTATACCCCTTTTCTCAGAGGAATCAATAGTTGCAAGGTATTTTGATGGAGAAAGCAAAATAACTGAGCCATGCTCTTTGTACAGGGGGCCTAGAGCATCTGCAAAAATTATTGACCCAGTTCAGCTGGTACGCAGTACGTCCGGGCTGACCTGGGCCAAATTTTTTTTGCAATTGGTCAGTTTTCTGTGTCCAAGGACCAGTCTACCATATGATAAAGTCTATTGTTAAAGAAAGTGGCTATTGTGAATCAACAATCATCTAATGGCTTCATTGGTATAATGCATCACAGAGATGCATTAAGCCCCTTTTTTCCAGAGCATTGTTAATATACTGAATGGTTCATTTGTTTTTGATTTGAGTGGTAATGAACCAGCCAATTTTTTACATGCACTCTAAGATAATTATGAGAAAACATATTTGACAGTAAGTGTTAAAGTGCTTGGAATATATTTTTCGTTCTTGCAGGAGCTTTTTATTTTCTTTTCTTGATATGGTTTATGGTTTTCCTGGGTTCCGTCTTGTAAAAAATATGAAACTTTTTTCAATAACAAACATTCCAGAGAAATTTGCTTTTATATTTCACCTAACAGGACTGACATAGTTTCGTTTTTCCATTGTACAATTACCTCTTTACCAAATGACAAATTTTGGACTGGACCAAATCAGAAGTATTTGCAGATGCCAAATTAAGTGCTGCTTATTGATAATTTCTGTCTTTGCTACAGTACAAACCATTGAAGGGAAAGGAGAAAGAAATGCTGGTTACTGGCATTTTCTCCTTTTGTCACAATGTTTTCAAAAAACCGGGTCTAAAAAATCTGCCATTGTGTGGTAAAGGCTTTACCCTCAACTCTTTACCAAACGACAAAATTCTAGACTGGTCCAAATTGTATGCATTTACAGACGAAAAAATAAATGTGACTGAAAAATCAAAACTTGTGTTAGGAAGGGTAGAAAACAATGTGGGAAAAGGAGAAAATGCTGGTTACCAGCATTTTCTCCTTTTCCCTCAATGTTTTCAAAAGGTTTCTTTGTCAGGGTTATTATAAGTTGGGATTGTGTGGTAAAGGGTTAAAGGGCAAACTGACAGTTTCAGTCGAGACAATATATTGCTGCATCATCATTCCTGTGTTCTATGTTGCTTACGGTAAGCAGACAGTGGGGATTAAAGGTCAGACTGCATGATTTGTGGCTGATCTTAATCTACCCTGACTGCAAATGTAAGGATAGGCATGAAAGGTACTGTAAGGAAGAAATATGTATTGCATTCTAAGATATTATAAGTACAGTTTTTGCATTCACTTTTGTCACCAGTCTGTCCCCCAATCGCACACTCTAGCACCTGTTGGATTATATGAGAATATTTATTGCAAGTTGTAATTTCTTATATCTGGTACACATTCTTTATTATCACTTTTTCTTTGTTATATGCATGTACATTGTATGTGTGTGTGTGCACGTATGATTGAAGTGGAAAAGCTGCATGCCATTTATATAGGGATAACTATAACAATAAAATTAACCCTTTACCCAACGACAAAATTTGGGATGTGACAAAATTGAAAGCATTTGTAGACAACAAATTTAACATTGATGAAATGATGATTTCTCTCTTTGATAGAGTAGAAAACACTGAGGGAAAAGGAGAAATTACTGGTAACCAGCATTTTCTCCTTTTCCCACAGTGTTTTCTAAAGACTTCTTCTTTAGGGTCATTAAAAGTTGGGATTGTGTCGTAAAAACTTAATCAGCTGATACAGCTTTAAAACACTGTACCAAACAATATGGAAATCTAACAACCCTAAAGGAAAGACTTTTGAAAATATTGTTGGAAGGAGAGCAAATGCTTGTTACCAACATTTTCTTCTTTTCCCATTATGTTTTCTTCCCTCAACAACATATATTTAAATTCTTGAGTCCCATTTACCTTTTTGTTTTCAAGTTTACTTTTTGTTTTGCTTCCAGTTTTGACATGTCTAAATTCTGTCATTTAGCAAAGAGTTACATGTAACTCTTGTTATGTATTGACAAAATTTTAGATTTGTCAAAATTGAAAGCAATTGCAAGGTAACGATCAAATGTGGTTCAAGTAATTTGGTTTGTATAAGAGTTGAAAACATTCTGGGATAAGCAAAACAAAAAAAGCTTGTTAATCAACAGTAGTTCTAGCGGAGGAATTCACGAGAAGATCATGTGTAGACACAGGAGATTTCAATTGTTACTGCTGCAAACATTCAGTCAAAAATGGCCTTCTTTAACCCTTAGGCTGCTAAGTGCTACTCACTGACCTTATGTGTCCAGCATAGATCAAGATCAGACTGCACAGAATGTGCAGTCTGATCTTGGATCTACACTGTCCAATAAGAAGATATCTTTTGCCCAAAAAATACTTTTGAATTACCAAATTTTGGAATGGTCCAAAGTTAGAGCATGAGCAGTTGACAAAATTAAAGTGTCTAAAAATCTGAAATTTGTTTTAGGAAGGGTAGAAGACATGGTGGGAAAAGGAGAAAATGCTGGTTATCAGCATTTTTTCCTTTTCCCACAATGTGTTTAAAAGGCCTCTTTCACAGTCATGAAGATCAGGAACTGTTTGGTAAAGAGTTAAATGATTTTTTGAGATTTAAAATAAAAGACTGTGAATTACATGTCTATGCCAATATTCCCAACGTACAAGTTTACAGGGGGAGATCTTTTGTTTTCTGGCAATGGCAACTGACTGTGCTTGCATAAGCTAGTTTTAATCGAAATGCAAATTTGTTTGCTAAAATATCCATTATGTTTTACAGCAATTTCATAGTTTTGCAGATGTATTATTTTTCATAATTGAATGAATGTTACAATTATAGATTGTACTCTTAAGATGTACTTTAGTTTTCTTCAATGCTCCTCCCCATTGACCTAGTCGAGAAATCCCTGCAATATTTTAAACTATGATGAAACCCAGACTTTTCTGCTGACTTTCATTTAAACATTTTCAGAGTCAAATAAATGGACTTAATCTCCTTGAAGAGCTAAAGATAGAATCCACTGAAAATATAGAAAGGTGTTTTTATCTTCTAGTCTTGACTAGACATATGGTAGCATTAGATCCAAGATCAGACTTCACAGGCTGTGCAGCCTAATATTGGATCTAATTTGCTTGCAAATGCCACTGTTTTTTGCCTGTTGTGCTGGCTGTATAGTTTTAGTCTGTGATAATTAGTACATAGCTGATAGACTTATGCTAGAACTGAATTTGCATAGTTTATTATGGTAACATTAAGTTTGTAAAAAAATTCCAACACTTTGCCTCCATCTCTGTGTAACATTGTATGTTTAAAAGAGTAGAAGCTTGTGTTGACCAAACAATATCATATTCCAAGGACAGTATTGAAGAAGACTTCTGAAAGAATTGTTGGACATGGAAAAAAATGCTCGTAACATGCAATTTCTGTAATAAGGTTTTGTAATATTTTTAAGACATCACACACCAAAAACATTAACTGTATAATTATATTTTTTTCATCTGCAACTTCTTTCAGTTTGGACTTGTCACTATTTTGTGGGGAGTAATGACGTTACCGGTACATGGCATTATTGAATTGATCTATTTTGCATAAAGTGTAAACCAAGATCAGCTCATAATATGATTATATATTTAGCCTGATTTAGATCCTTAATATCTGCTTCTCTGAAAGGTTCTAGATATATAATAATGTTAAAGCAAAGCAAAAGTCATAAAATTGCTGTTGTGATTTTTTTCCTATCTTTTTTATTCAACAATATCACCTCAGTGGTATTTTTTAAATTTTTGCATGAAGTATTTAAACATTTATCGTAAATTATCAGAAAACAAGAGCAAGAAGCCAAGGTTGACACCCTTTTTGCCACCAATAGACACCAATACAAAACAAATGAAGTTCATAAAACTTGACAGAGTGTCAAAGTGGGCGGGACCAGAGTGATATCCTGGATGAAGATGAAATTCCATAGGCTGGAGAGAAGTCTAATGGTCTGGATCAGAGTACTTGCAGTCAAAATAAAAGTCTTTGCTCATCTATTTTTGTATTATTTTTACTGTTTATTTATTTAATTGTAGCAATGTGTACAAGCAGGTGGACCAAACTGGTTTTTGATCCTTTTGATTTTTGCAGTGTTTTTGAAATTTACATGCTTTTATGAGGCAGGATTTATATAATTTTCAAGTTTCAAAATTAATGGAATTGGATTTTATTGGATCATTGTAAAATACATCAGATATGAATTGAAAGGCATTTTGGTCAGATTAACACCTTAAATTTCAAAAGATGAAGGCCCAAGAAAATGCTGCATGCACTATGAAGTATAAATGTAATCTTGTTTTATACCCACTTACATGTTTATTGAACACAACTAGAACTGTGTTGCGGATTTTAAAGGTGGGATATGATACAGAATACTGATCGAAATTTCTGTTGTACCTTATGCCTTGTGGTAAAACTCTCCCTTGGCAAGGTAAAATTCAAGAGCTCTACTTCTACATTTGAAATGAGGATTTATAAAAGGTTCTGGCTTGTTGTGTTATTATCCTATAAGAATACTGTTTAGAAAGTCTTACCCTTATATCAGTGAGATCCGTTCTTTTTAACAGTCCTGACCAAGTATACTTTTGAGTATATTGTGGGAATAGTTGAAAATGCTGCCAGCAGTATTTTCTCTTTTTCCCACTGTGTTTGTTATTCTCTAAGCAATCCTTGTTTCCATGATGCTGTGAAAAAGCCTTCTGAAAACATTGTGGGAAAAGGAGAAAATGCTGGTAACTAGCATTTTCTCCTTTTCCCCAAATGTTTCCTACCCTTCCCAAAACAATTTTCAATTTTAGAGTCATTAAAATTTTGTCGTCTGCTAATGTTTTCAATTTGGCCCAGTCTAAAATTGTGTTGTCTGGTAATGAGTTAAAGACACGTTCCTTTAGGATAGCTATATTTTGATTCCTTGTCTGCAGATACTCTCAATTTGTGCTGCTGTACAAAAAAAAGTGTCTTTGATGTGGCAAATTTTTCAATTTGAAACACTTTAAATAGCTTTTAATTACTATAGTTTTAGGTCTTTTTTCAGATTATTTTCACAGTATTGTCTGCACCAAGTATTAGCAAAGCTTTTCTTTTTTTATCATGTTGATTTTTATTAATAACTTGAATTAGGCATGGCAATAGATGTCAAGCAACATCCTCTCTGTGATAGTACGATCCCACCTCCTAGCTTTTCCAAGTGTCTGTATTTGCCATCCATTCATGAACAATGGACTTTAATGCTTGTTCGTGATGCATTAGGACCAAGCAAGTCTAACGTACGACTATAACACAAAGTGGAAGGACCATGCAGACAATTTACCCAAAGGAAAATCATATTCTAACACGGCACTTGAATTCGGCTCTATAAACACAGTGCAACGAAAGCGTGGTAAAGTCTACGTCATTTTGTATAAAATGGCGTCGTTCTGTATAAGTACGTAGGTTATTCAATGGAATATAATCTGCATCCGCGTTTTACTCTAAGTATGAAGTTGTTATCTTCTCATTAGAAGTTGTTCATGTTAGAATCGAAATAGCCTTCTTTCTATCGTGGTTTATCGTTCAATAAAGCCTGTTGTGAGTTATGGGGCGCAATGAATAAACAAACTACTTGGGCCATCACATTGTGCATTCATTGTGCCTCATAACTCACATCTTTGGTTTATGAAACGATTTATAAAACCATGATAGAAGGAAGATTATTTATTTTACCACATTTTCGTTGCACTGTGTTTATAGAGCTCAATTCATGTGTCATGTTAGAGTAGGAATTGTATCATATCTTTTTTCTTTTGTATGTTGTTGTTGTATCTTTCTGTGCTATTTGTCATATAGTCTAACTATGTTTCAGAAGTACATTTATTGCATTTCATTAAAAAAGTAATTAGCTTTAGACCACTGTTGTTTCTTTTCAAAAACCTGTTTTCTCCACGTATTCGAAATATTACTGAGAAATCTTAACGTCAGTTTTGAAGCTCATTGCCTCACAGTCTCTCTTGATATACCACCGGCGAAAGGAGAAATATCAGCCTGTACAAGCCGACGTGAACCAAAAATTTTAGCTATTGGTCAATTCTTTGTATGTCTAAGGACCAGTCTACAGCATCATTCAGTCGGTTATTAAAACATGGGCCATTATGGATCCGTAATTATGTGATGGTTTTTTAGCACGATGCATTACAGAGATGGATTAACCCTTTACTACACAGTGACGACTTTCAACACCCCTAAAAGAGAAGGCTTTTGAAAACATTGTGGGAAAAGAAGAAAATGCTGGTTACCAGCATTTTCTCCTTTTTCCAAAATGTTTTCTTCGCTTTCAAATAAAAGTAATTACATATGAGCCACATTGGAATTGTCACTAAAATATGGTTCCAATTCAGACAGGTCTTAAATCTTGTCATATGGTAGAGGGTTGAGCCCCCTTTTCCAGAGATTTTGAATGAGGTTTTGAAATCATGAAAGAAAACCGACCGCAGCATAGTATAGGAAAGAAAAAAAAACAGAATAATTGAAGATTAGATTAAACTTGAAGTATTGTGGAAAGATTAAAAACATAAAGAAGCCTGAAGGCGGAAAAATTGCTATTTTTTTAACATAAACTCCTTTATCTGTTGCGTTTTCTGAAGGCTTTTGGTATAGCCGTTCTAGTACCATCATTGTAACTTTTTAACACACAATTCCGACTTTTCACAATCCTGACAGAAAAGCCTTTTATAATTATTGAGGGTAAAGGAGAAAATGCTGAAAAACCAGCAGTTTATCCTTTTCCCATAATGTTGTCTATCCCGTCAAGGATAGAAGTTACCGATTCAGCAACAATTAAGTTGTTGTTTATATATGTTTTCAATTTTTGTCCTATCTAAAGTTTTGTCGTTTGGTAAAGAGTCAAAATGTGTTAACTCTTCATCAGTCACGTGTTTTTCAGACCCTAGGGAAGAAGGCTTTTGAAAAGGTACTGGAAAAAGAGAAATGACGTTGGGCAGTATTTCCCCCAACCCTTTTCAATTATTTTCGTTTTAGTATGATACACATATCCAGCCATTAAAACATGTAACTTGAGTCTTCAAATGCTGCCAATTTAATGCCGCCAAACTATTTCGTCTATAAAAGAGTTTTTCATATCCACACACGCTAGTAAAACTGCAGGCCGTTTATTTAAATTTGTCTTCTTAATTATGGAGTCTCGCGCCACCCAAACTACTTTATTTATAGACCTGTGAGAAATGCTTCATCTTTTTTTTTCCCGCTTTTGGGATTATCGCGTGACATCATTTACTCATTTTTTTTTATTTTACGCAACAATCCCATGCTCTGACGACCTTGATACCAGGCTAGTGATGCAACATGTTTCAAAATTGCAATTACTATAAATAGTGAGGGCGGAAATGGGATGTGGGCTACACAATCGTAAACTTACTGGCCGTCCTGGCATCAGTCAATCACAGTCAGAGATCTGACATACAAACACTATGTCAATGGCAGGTTTTAATTTCAGGTCATGACTTGCAACCTTGTTTTCTGAAAAAAAAAAAGTGTAGAGCTTATAAGACTATCCACCACAAGAAGTTGAAAATGTAGCAGCACTAAATCTACAGGTGTAATGCAGAGAAATGACCCTCCACTACAAAATGACCCATGGGTTATTTCTCTACATAGAGGAATGACCCATGGGTTATTTCTCTACATAGAGGAATGACCCATGGGTCATTTCTCTGCTTACGGGACGACCTGGGTCATTTCTCTACGTGGTGAAATGACTTCTGGGGTCATTTCTCTACGTAGAATAATGACCCGGGTCATTTTATAGTAGAGGGTCATTTCTCTGCATTACACAGGCCGTAACATTAAATATATATCGACTCAAATAGTGACGAGCTGTAAAAATACCATACACATTTACATATATTCGCAGAGAAAATTTAACCCGCTTGTTTGACAGACAGAAACCTCTTTTTATCCAAATACATTAACATACGGGCGATTATCCATTGATTACACAGCTGAAGTAATGCAGGACAACAATCTCTGTGGGCTCAAAAGTAATAACTAAAAGGTTGACACTGTGCTCCTAAATGTTTCATAAACACACTCATGAGAGAAGTGTTTTTTAAAGATGTTTTTGGAAAAGGGTGAAAAATGCGTGGTAACACCATTCCTAACAATGCACTCTATTTTTCTATACAATCATAATTATTGAGCCATATTTGACTTACCGTCTGCAATTGCTTCCAATATGGACCAGTGTTACATTCTGTTGTCAGCCATAAAGTCAAGTTCCTTGGTGTATTTTACTTTAATAGCAGGCTAGCAGAAGTGATTTTTTCATCCAAAACCATTTACTGCTATGCTAGACTCATTCAATGATTATTACAAATCACGTGTTCGTCGGCGTATTAATTACATGTGCCTGTTATGGCATTAGCCAATTAGTGGGAGATCTGACACACAAACAATGTGTCACAGGATTGTGACTACACGTCACGATTTGCTGCCTTGTTTTCTGCAGAAGTTTGCCAGGAAACCTGCAAGAAGTATCAATTTAAGAAAGCTTTAAATATCCACAACCACTGTTAAAACTGCAGGCTGTATGTTTGAATATGTACTTCCAATTACAGAGTCAGGAGCCACCCAAAATGACTAATGTACCGTGTGATAAACTTAATCGTTTTTTTTTCCAAATATTTTAAGCTAGTTTATTATAATAGGTTCAACTTTATGTCCAAGAAAAACTTTCTCTGGAGCTCTAAGAGCTTACTAAACTATGCTAAATTCCGTTTACCAAATACTAGTAGTACTATTGTAGGCCAACTCTTGCAAAATATTGTTGGACAAGAAGGAAATTTGATACAAAGATGTACATTTCACCACGTTGTTTTTTTATACTTTCACAAGCAAGCAACATCTTTCCAACAACAAATGTGAAAAAAAGGAGTTTGATGTATTTGCAAAAAGTGTCCATCCATGCCAGTCTGCGAAGGCTGCCTCTGATAGAAACTTTTTGCGATTTGTAAATTTCCTTAATGTCAAAAGACTAGTCTACCTCAAGTTTCATTTTGTAAATCTGATCCGTCACGCGAAGAGAGACAATCTGAGAATTCCATAAATTAATTGGATGGAAGCAGTCCAAAGATAGTGCAAGTCAGTTTGAGTTTATATTTAAAAAATGATTGTACAACAAGGAGAATGACCGTTTTTCATACAAAAAATACCATAAAAGCGAAAAGGGTCAACGTTGGTCAGCCTGCGAAATTCGCGCAGTCTAACCAGTTTCGATACTTTTAGCAGTTCCCAGAAGGTCCGCTTTTGCGTGATGGGTCACATATCCATAATGAGGACCATTCTTTAGTTACTTCCCCTGATTCCTATCCAGTACTACATTCGTTGTCCGCGCATGTCATATTCTTCGAAGATTCGACTGTCATATATGACGCATCACTACTAGCCCCGAAAGCGGGCTGACTGTAATATTACGCTCTATAAAGTAGCAATGTTGAAAATAGTTTTTACGTATCAATACGTTTGAGGAGAAATGAGACCTGCTTTAGCAACAGATTTCTCTAAACTGGTGATCACAGTTGAGTGAATTTTGTTTTAAATTCAAAGTAACGGTTGTCTCGTAGGAAAGTGGTTCGGTTCTGTACCCAGGATGCCCATATCAGATAGATGAATATTTATAGAATGCCATCTAGCGGGAGATAATGGTACTACATTGGTCCTGATTAGGTATTTACTTGGATTTTATCCTTGGTTTTCTTGCAGCACAAAACTATGTCCTTTAGAAAATATCTTTACTTAATCTGGTTAGATTGTTTTATACATAGATACATGTACATGCACATTTCTCTAATGACTGAGAAAAGATTTTGCATTAAAATTCAATGGGAACCTTGCATGTAATCATAAATCAAGTTATAATAATCGCAACATCCCTAAAGGAATCAAGGATAAAAACAAAGCAACACAGGTGAAAGGACCAACTGATGTGTCGTTTCGTTACTGTTATACATCTTGCAAGGGAGATAATTTCGAGTTCAGGAATGGCCCTCATTACTCGTACAATAATGTCAAAGTATAAAACATCACGGAAATGCATTAACTCCCCTTTTAGCAGATCATGGCCCACATCTGTCAAGCAATACACTGCCTTGAAAGACCAACGCTATGATATTGATTTTTACCCCTTCTTGAACTCATCTTACGGACCCCTTTTTCTAAAGGCCATCTACTGTAAGAGATAGAAGATATTTGTTTTTTAGGTCATAGGTCGAAATTTATTTCATCAAGTAAATATCATCAGCAATATTTTCAAGAGCGGTACGGCCACTCGTGAAAATATTAAAGATGATCTCACGAGACGAAATAAATTTCGATCTTTCGCAGATAAAAAAACAAATTAACCCTTTCCACGGCGGGGAATCACGTGACATAACAACAACAACAATGACCGTTATTTGAAAAAATTCCCCAACTTCAGGTAAGAAAATCTTCAATAATTCCGTTAATACGTGACCGATTGGAATTTGGTTTGAAGCAGAGAAGGCGGAAGGACTCCGGGGATTTGCTTGATGTGTTAGATTTTTTAAAAAACACCTGATAAAAAAGTTATTGACGAGCAAACAAATTATCCAGGGTAAAAAATTTGTTTGCTCGTCAATAACTTTTTTATCAGGTGTTTTTTAAAAAATCTAACACATCAAGCAAATCCCCGGAGTCCTTCCGCCTTCTCTGCTTCAAACCAAATTCCAATCGGTCATGTATTAACGGAATTATTGAAGATTTTCTTACCTGAAGTCGGGGAATTTTTTCAAATAACGGTCATTGTTGTTGTTGTTGTGTCACGTGATTCCCCGCCGTGCTTTCGGGTTCTTATCGGTTATTTTCCGAGGCGTACTCCCTTCGCGTGACAGTGTCGTACGTCAAGCGCAAGAAATGAAACAAGAGGGCCTAGATGGCCCTGGATCGCTCATCTGTATTTCTTAGAGGACCATAGCCATTTTTTTTTTAGGTATTGAAACACTGGAAACAAAATCAGTATTTTGCCAAGCAATTTTCAAAAGGTCACCTGTAAAAGCCCTTTCAAAAGCAGTTTCAGAAAAGAAGAATTTTTTAGGAGTTTCTTAATTTCCGTACAGTGCAAGTAGCCCGATTTCACCAGAGCCATGTTTCTTGACCTATCAAAATTTCGCGAACAATTTTTGAAAAGAATCATTCAAGGAACATTTCTGTTTCAGAGAAGAAGAATTTTCAAGAATTTCTTCATGTCCGTATAGTGCAAGTAGCCCCCCCCCCCCCCATTCACCAGAGCCATTTTTCTTGACGGATCAAATTTTCGCAAAAAAAAAGGGTCAGAAAAGGAACACTGCTGTGAAATTAAATTATTTCAAAATCTAACCACGGGTTTCAGAGAAGAAGAATTTTTAAGAATTTCTTCATTTCCATATTGTGCAAGTAGCCCCCATTCACCAGAGCCATGTTTCTCGACGATTCAAAATTTCACGAACAATTTTTAAAATGGGTCGCCCAAGGAAAATCTCTGTGAAATTATTTCAAAATCTGACCAGCAGTTTCAGAGAAGAAGCATTTTTAAGAATTGTTTCATTTCTGTATAGTGCAAACTCCCCAATTCACAAGAGCCATATTTCTTGACAGATCAAAATTTCGCGCACAATTTTTGAAAAGGGTCACCCAAGGAACATCTCTGTGAAATCATTGTAAAATCTGGACAGCAGTTTCAGAGAAGATTTTTAAAGAATTTTTTAGAAAATTCCATTTGGTTGTCATGGCGACCAGAGTGTTTGACAGAATCAAATTTTGTGAACAGTTTTTAAAGAGGACCTCCTAAGGAACATACCAGCCAAGTTTGGTCCAAATTGGCTCAGCGGTTTAGGAAAAATTGATGTTTAAAGAATTATTGACGACACACGACGGACGATGCACGACGCACGACGGACACTTGGTGATCCTAAAAGCTCCCCATGAGCACGTTGTGCTTAAGTGAGCTAAAAGGGTAAATTACCTCATATTTCCATCTGGTTGTGAGGCATGCGCATTTTATCTAGGTAATTAGTGCGTGCGAACAACTGTTTTCGCCTGCAATTGAAGAATAAGAAAATAACAACCGGTATTTTTTACTAGTCGTAACTATGAAATATCGAAATATATTTCACAAAGACTTCTCGATAACCTACCGGAAAGCATGAAACAAACGTAGCAGCTTATGGCTTAAAACAATGCAAGCGTCCAAAGGTAAACTATTCGGGGTTGAAATTGTAGGCAACTTTTGGTGTAGGTCATTGGCATCTTTTATTCTAGTGTTACATTCAATTTTCCGTCAGCGACTGTCACGGATCGCACATCATCGTCATATCCATGTTGATATCCATACTTTTTAATCGAGGGAATATGATGTGCTTGCTTCTTACCCTTTTAAGTTTTATTTCTGGCCGCTGGCGGGCTTTTAAGGTCTACGGCCCCTATCTCTCATAGTAACAGACGGAAGCTGCCGTGATTGGCCGAATATACTTTACTCAAACGTCGATGTTATACGATTTTTATCGATGAGTTAGTGAGTTTACAGCCCCTTTGGGCTCATATCAAAACATCAAAATTGCCGATATTGGCCATCTAGCCATTGCATGATACCATCATTTACCGAAAAGCTAGGAGTCGTTATCCTAAACTTACAAGAAAATTTATCGGTCTTGCGGTCACGCCATGAAAAAAATTAAGAGATAGTTCTTCGAAAATACCACAAACAACAACAACAACAACAAAACTTAAAATATTTCCAGTTTAATATGATTTATTGCCGTTCTGTATATAAACATACAAACTAAATCCTGTACCGAAAGGTCCCGCGTGTTCTTGGTCTTCCGGAAGAGCGCCTATGAAAGCATTGTTATAAAATGCAAAAATACTATTTCTCATCTTTCCACGTTTTCTATCGTCCATAGGCAAATACAATCATTTAAAAAGCATCTAATTTGTCTACTGCAAACTCTGTCTGTCTGATCAAGTCTAAGATGTTGTTATCAAGTAATCTTTTCCGCACAAAGCCTGCTTTGAACGACCTTTGGAAAGAAGCTTTTTGAAAACATTATGAGAAAAGGAGAAAATGCTGGTTACCAGCATTTTCTCCTTTTCTCATAATGTTTTCTGCCCTGATTGAGTCACATTGAAATCGTCGTCTGCAAATGCTTTCAATTTGGACTTTGCTAAAATTTTGTCGTGTGGTCAAGGGCTTACCCGTATCCGGCTAAATAAAAGAATTAAAACTTACAATCTGATAATAAAACAAGATTTTACTATTCTAAAAAATATTTTTGGAGAGAAAAAATATCTCCATATCGAAAAGCAAGTTCTGCGAATTTTGATCTTGATCTACACTGTCCTAAAAATAGATCAGTGACTAGTGTTAGCAGCTTTAACATTGGTTTACCCGTTCGGACCAATTACTTTTACCAAGAAAATGGGCTTTCACGAACGAAATAGATCAAGGTAAGACAGCACAAAACGTGCAGTTTGAAATTGTTATCTATACTGTCCGCTTGTAAGTCATGACTGTAAATAAAAAATCTTTCGGATTCTTGTGAAGTGTAACTGTAGTCGTGAAAATGTGTAGAATTTATGATACTGCAGACTTGTGCGAAACAGAAAGTTACATTAAAACGGAAAGTGCCTTTTCGGATTAGATTGCGCAGGCTGATCCGAGACGGCACTTTACGCAAATTTCCGAATACCCCTTTTCGCGTGTTACAGGCTAATTAATATGCTTCAAATATAGATAGCGGCAAATGTTTTTTTTTTAAGAAGAACGAAAGTATCTTACTTCAAATTCTCACAATATGGTGATTAATCATCCACTACGTTGCTTTATTGCTTATCGACATTGTAATGGGTAAACAACTTTATAAATAAATCCCCGGCATATCCTGCAGTGACCAAACACTATTAGGGAGACCTTGAAACTTTCTTTATAAACATTGTTCAATTATCATGAAGCATGTGGTATTTATTTTTAAACACTCTGCTAATTGAAAACTATCCAGGGTGATGGAGAGAACGGCCAGAAACAAGGGGCGTAACTGCGGCTTCGCTGTTGCTCATGTCAGATTCATTTCCAGGTAATAAAAGAAATATGAAAAACAGAGCAGCAACCTCCGCCCGTAACCCTTCAATAAATCCATAATCTATTTTATGGTTTAAAGATTAAGAGGATGTGAACTCTTGTGCATGAAGCACGTGTGTAATTTATAAAGACGAGCGCGTACAAGCAAGCGTCTTTTATCTCTACCAATCATTTTTACCCTTAACCCGCTGAAGCTGATAGTATCAACCCGAACTCTTTCATTTCAAGTTTTTTTTTTTTCTTTTCGGGGAAAGATATCTCCTTACCGAACAGTGGAGATCCAAGATCAGATTGCACGTTCTACGCAGTCTTATCTTGATAGACGCTCTTCGCTAAGTTCGCGCTTAGCAGCCTAAGGATTGATTTAACTCTCAGTCTTTTTCTCATGATATCTAAAAGAAACAATGTCTGAGTAGCGAAACCAATTGATTAGGCCAATCACACAGGGTGGGCCAAAAACATGTTACCACTTTTTGGTCATACACAAGTTTTTTTGAAATGAGAATTCGTTCGAAAATTCTCTTTCCAGACTTGTCACAGAAGCAACAAAATAACATTTGATATCAAATGTTTCCGACACAGTTCAATAAGTGATGATATGTTCAATCCACACTCTTCTTCTCTGGATTACAGCTGCAACCTATGGTATTCCCACTCCCCTAATCGTTCCCCTAAGACTACTTCCTGTGTGTGTGGGGGGGGGGGGGGGGGGGAATGTACCCAACGGAGACCATGTACTACAATAGCCCACAGTGAATTGAGGTCCTGCATCCGTCAGAAAATTCCTAGAATCCCTCTTGAGATGTGTGACAATGTCATCACAAACTTCAACGTGTGTGCTGCAGCTGTAATACAGAGAGGAGGAGCAAAGATTGTACATGTCGCCAAACATTGAAGTGTGCGGAAAACAAGCGGGAAACCTTTGGTATCATGTTAATTTGATATTTCTGTGACTAGACTGAATGTGTTCTCATTTCAAAAACTTCTGTACGATGAAAAACTGAAAAAGGTTACATTTTATCGGCCCACCCTGTATGATTGGCCTAGTCATTTGGTTTCCATTTTCAAAAACATATGACAAGAAGTGGTAACATCTTATTGGCCTAGCCTGTATATCGTGGTACTGTCCAAATTCAGAACCACGAGTAGACTAAGAACGCAATTTAGTATGGTAGTCGAACACAACCAGAAGTCCTTCAACGTTTTATAAAAGGTAATCATAATTTTTGGTTGATCTAAGGCCCCGACTTTCCCCAACAATTATTATCGGAAGCAGAACAACAGTAGAATACAGTATGTTTAACAAACACAAAAAAATACGATTTCCACCATCATTATGTGACCAAATGATTTGGACAATCACATTCCCCGGTACTTTCTAAACTCAGAATTACAGGTAGACTAAAAATGCAATTTATAAAGGCTGGTGAACCCGGTACCAAGTCCTTCAACGCTTTTAAAAGGTAATCACAAATTTTGGTTGATCTAAACCCCGTCTGTCCCAAACGATTATTGCCGGAAGCAGAAGAGCAGTGCAAATGTGTTAAACCTTGTCCTCCTAAATTGCTAGATAAAATTTGCATGTCGATTGTTGAAACCCAAATATTGCTATTTCAAAGTCATAGTTCGGGAAAGATCTCCTTATTGAACAGTGTAGATCCAAGATTAGACTGCACGTTCTGTGCAGTCTGGTCTTGATCTAAACTGTCCGCATAAGGTCAGTGAAACGCAGTAAGCTGTCTATGGGTTAAATAAACACCAAAATACGTTTTTACCATTTTTATGTAACTAAATGTTTCTGTAAACGGCGCTAAGTAGCTTCAGAAAAGTGAAAAGTTATGGACTGTCCCATCCACCAAATGACCTATCGCCGTATGTAATAAATGAGTATTATTCTTTTTATAGCTTATGATCCCATGACAGATACAGAAACTTCTCTGGTAAATAAGGGGAACTAGAAAAACTTGTGGCGTGTGTTTCTATTTCTTTGGTAAACAAGGATATATGACCATTTTTTTTTCAAATGTAAAGTTTACCAAACAAATCTGGTTTCAACCAGCAGTTAGGATTATTAGAATATTAAATACAATGTATGACTAAACGTTTAGGAAATCCGGTGGCCTGCCGCCATCACACGTTAAAAGAGCATTGTTTATCAAACACATGTTATTCCAATCGTAGACCCTTTGTGGTTAACAACTATCACTTGGAACCTTCAGTCTCTTTTACCATTTCCAAGTGAAAGATTAAATCTATGTTCTGTTTCAGTTTCAAATCCACTGACATGGATAGATAATCCCTGAAAATATCTCGAATACGCTGCTTCTCAAGAGTGGATGAGATTATCCACCGCCCAAATATGTATTGATCACGTGACATCCATCAGCTGCAGAAACGCTTTTACCTGCAAAAATTCCCGTTTCATATCGTGGTTCCACGCATGAGGTAGTGTGTATCTAATAACCATTTAACTGGGAACCAGCACAGGTAGAGTAAAAAAAGTGGTTATTGTTTGGTTCTCAGGTTTGTTTACAGTAATCTCAGGCATGCAGGGTTCAAGCTAGTTTTTGCTAGAATTTCTGCAAGGTGTGCTTGGATAGTATAAATCATCGACACTGTTTTTATCGCAGTGTCTATCTACGTTACCAAACTTTGAAGCAATTAAAGAATCAAGTAATTGACGATTGTTCTTCATCATTTACTTGAATGACTGATTTAGATTATAATGGTATTTTTATCGTTACGAAAACGTGATAATTCTATCAAGTACGTGAGACTAGCCGGGGTACTTAAGGAGAATGCTGTGTTTTATACCTAGGTGTTTATCTTTCGTTATCACAGAATTATCGCATCATATAGCCCTTTCTCGATTCTTACTGTCATTGTTATACAATCTACAATCATTTTGACGGAGGTTATTTGAACAATTTTTTGTTCGTCTATCTCTCTATCTTCCACGTTTTTTATCCCGGAAAAGATTCTACAATTCCATGGCTAATTTCACGCTAAATCACGAGTGGAAGGGCGGGTATGGAGACAGAAAATAAATATCGTGAGCTTCATTGACATCATCATGTGTGGTCTAAAAGTTAACGAATTTATAACAGTTTTGATTGTGGATTCAATTCGGTGTTTATTTCTCGTATTCAGCTGAAATCCAAAGAATGCAAGCCAACAGCTTTTGTGAAATAAGCCTAAATGGGATTAATGAAAACGACTGAGCTGGAAAAAGGTAAGTTACTGTTTTAAGATTTAATTGTAGAACAACGATGTTACGTTAAAGTTTATTCCATTGAAATTATTAAAGTGCATGAAGGTACCATCTGTTTCAGGCAGATATCCATTTTTTTTTCCAAGACCTACATCATTTCTGAATTTCTCAAATCTTACTGATTTTAACTGATAACCATCAGATGAACAGAGTATCACACGTTGCATATGCCCACTACCAAAGACAATACGACTTGCAGAATGACTTTGATGCAATTCTACAACAACTTTATGGATTTACCTTGACTTCCTCACTTAGGAAATTTATGACATCTTGAGCCGATTGAATACGCTTTTTCCTGAAAACGCCTAGAATGGTGCACCCTGGCTGAGATAGCCTTGTTGTATAACTTGAGAAGTGTCAGACGATTTTATGGGACCCCACGACGCAAATGTTTGGAGAAACCAACTATAAACAACATTCATAGCTCATTATGACAATGAAAGTTTGCTTTTTATTAAGTCTGCGTAGTCTTAAAAAAAAACAAGATAACGTTTGAATGTAGACCCTGGTTTTAGCCCAAGCCATGTTGAAGACTAGTGTGTATAGGGTTTTATCTTTTGCCAAGAATAATCATGGGTCAAACCACAATTCAGACCATAATATCCCACTTTGTGCGTTCACGCAACGAAATAAGACGTAATAACTTCTGAAATGTTTTAATGTCACTGGACCAGCCAACAGCTGTCAAATAATATTGGAGCATACTTCACTATCAATTTAAAAGTACATTCAGCGCATTGAGGACCAAACCTCCTTTTTTGGTTTCTATGTCAACTTTAACCTACATATTTCTGACCCAGGTAACATAACTGGACCAAAGGATCTCAACCGTTAATCTGGTGGATAAGTTAAATGAAAACTTTAGTTTTAGTAACTAGGGAATTTCAAAAAGAATATAAAAAGTTGCAAGAGATTCGCAATTACATTGGCGAGGCCCAAAATTAGAATTTGTGCATCTCAAATTAGTTGATTCCATCCTGAGACTGTTTTGCATTACTGAATTAGTGGATTCGACAAGAGTTCCCAAACACTATTTTCTGTTATATTTTATATATGTAACATCTGAGTTATTATTCATAGGGCCTTCACAACATAATTTTTTTGGCTACCGTTACGTTAAAACTAGCGATAGTAACCTGTTTACCAAGATCTCTGATTGCTTTGTGAAAAAAGTAGAAAAAGATCAACTTGCACATCTGTGTAGTCTGATAATCAACAGTATTCTTCGATAATTAGTCAATTATTTATGTTTTGGCATATCTCCTGCCATTACCTATGGTTTGAAAGAATTAATGAGGGATGACAAAGAATATATCTTTTTTAAATTTGATGAAAATTCAGAATTGAAAAATAAAGACATTCGGCGAGTGCCGAAACCGGAAATGTGGATGCCTCTAAATTCTTCGTTGCACTATGGTCAAGTAGTGCAGAGTAGTAAGTATGAATGTTGTGATAATTCTGGGAGAACACAGATAACAACTATCATAACAACGGTTACCTTCCACTCTTACGTAAATGAACAAACCTTTTACCGACTAATCCCGTATTTTTAAAACCACCTTAGGGAAAAAAATTGTCTGACAACATTTTGCAAAATGGAGTAATTGCTGTTGACCAGTTATGAGTAAGAACATTCCTATGCTTTTTATTTGGTCAAGTTTAAAATCATGTCATCTTGTAGAGAGTTGAGTTGCCAAATAACATTAGACATATATATATATATTGTCGATTTACTTCGAAAACCTCGTAACTACAGCTTGTACAAGCTGTAGTTACGAGGTTTTTGAAGTAAACCGACGGTATTTGTCATGCTTTGGCGAAAGAGGGTTGTTGAACCACCTAAGTCTTGCATTATGTCAAGCAAGTCATCACATAATTATGGATCTGTAAGGTCCATTATTGTCTAGCACCCGGCTGAATCCCGCGCTGCGCAGGTTGATCTCAATACCTCTTACAGGTACGTTAAACCTTTACCCCATAAGGCATTTTTATGGTATCTCTAATTGACCCTAAATACCAGCAAGGATGAAGCCGCTTCTTATGCGTATATAGCACCTTTTGATAGTGTAGAAAACATTGTGGCAAAAGGTGAAATTGCTCGTCACGGGCAATATTACCTTTTGCCACAATGTTTTCCAAAGGCTCCTACAAGCAATGCGTAGAAATGAGTATCTATGGAGTAAAGGGTTAAACCCACTTAAGGGCACTTATTTGTTTTGCGGTTTTAAAATTCTTTGTGCCTCCAAAATCTCAACCACTAGGAGAGTCTAGATCAAAGATCAGTTCTGTACAATCTGATCTTGATCTATGTTTTCCGCGATCTCCTTTTGGGTTACACTCATAGCAAACAGAAGTCGATTGGTCTAGAACGTTGTTTAGCCACTTTGATGCTAAGTGGTCTTGCCAGATACGTTGAAGACAATATGACGTCAAGAGAGCAAGCAAAATGGAGAAGAGGAGAGAGACAACAACAAACGGCTGGACAGACAAGCCAATAGGCGGTTGGTCAGTCGGTCGGTCTGTTATATAACACTGAACTGCTGCAATAGGCAGTTTTAGATCAAACCTATTAAAAAAAAAACCTAATAACAAGAGCACAGAAGAAAGGATTCGAATGCCATCATTAAAAGAAAGACTGTTCCACAGATGTGCTAGTTAAGTAATTAACCCTCTACCAAACAATCCAGTGTTTTAATTACTATCAGGAAAACCAGATTAAAAAAAAAACTTTGTGGGAAAAGGAGAAAATGCTGGTAACTCCTTATCTCGCAAGTTTTTCTACCCTGTCTAAGACAAACCCCTTGTCTTATGCCATATTCAATTAGTAAAATGCTTCCAGTTCGGACCAGTCTAATACTTGCGTCATCCGGAAAAGTGTTAGGCCGGTAATATATAGATAATTCAACACGCCAAAATTAGATACATGAAAGAGAAAGCGCTGAAAAGGGCACTAACCCTTAATAAGCAAATGAATCAATCAACCTGTCTATCCGGGCTGATAGGTACCAGCCGGGGGCAAGCACAACTTTTTTTTTTCAAAAAAAGAATTGGTAAAATAAGTAAACTGCAATTAAAACTTTAGCACGCTGCTTAAGATGAAAGTTCTCTTAAACTATTGGTCAAATATCAGACCAAATTTAAGATCAAAATTCAGACAGCATGTTCTTTACTGTCTGATCTTGCATTTGGCTGTCCATCAAAGCTATTCAGACAAGCAAACTGTGTCTGTCCTGGATTGCAGTTCGTCTTGTCATCCGAGCAGCTGTGCAACAACTATTGTAGATCTTCAAAAAGAAATGAATATTGTCAACGTTGCCTTACGTAGAATATTATACAAGAATGCAGACAGGGTATAGATCTACGACAACGAATAATACGTAATGCCTTATCAACCAGCTGTACTTTGTAAATGACTGAAGGCAAACAGAAGTAGTGTAAACACATAGATCGTTGCCTAATTTCTAAAGAAATCTAGAAAAGTGCAGAGTTCTTTCCAGTCTAATTCTTTTCTCAGTCAAAATTTAATTGTAAACATGCCAAACCGCCTCTAAAATTATATAATAATTATTCGTCGGCGACGTAATCGGACAAAAATGTATGTAATGTTCAACCCTGTCGATGCAACGGATTTTCGGCTCGGTCGTTTTGGAAGGAAACGTCGAGGTATTGCCATAACCCTGTCGTCTCCTTAGTCGTCCGTGTCTTACAAAAAACTCTTGACACCTTATAACAGGCTTTATTTCATGCTTTCCGGTTGGATATCGAGAAACAGCAATGAAAATATTTTTAAATCTAACACTGGTTCCAGGACGTCATTTACCAGCATTTTCTCCATTTCCCATAGTGTTTCAAAAGTGTTTTTCCTCATGGCCGTTAATACAAAAGGTTGTGTGGCAAAGGATAAATGCTGTTCTAAAGAATCCCGAGTTTTACGACCTTGCAGAAGAGGCCTAACGGAAGCATTCTGAGCAAATGCCGGTGTAAAGCAGAGAAATGACCATCCCCTACAAAATGACCCATGGGTCATTTCACTACGTAGAGAAATGGTTACCAGCATCTTCAACTTTTCTCACAATGTTTTCAGATGTCTTCTTCTTCAGGGTCGGTAAAATTTCTGGATTATGCAGTCAAAGGTTAAGTTATCGATGTGAAATTCGATAATAGGAAAAGGGATATATTGCTCTCTCCGAGAAATTCTTCGTAGTATCATACTGGTTTCAAAAGTTGCGCAGGTGTTGTGTGTTAATTGACTACGTTCACGAATACTATAGGCCTACTGTGCACAATTCACCGGCTGCGCCTTGTAAATGGTAGAGGAGCAAAAACAAGCGCTGTAAACAAAGCTCGCTACGTTATTTGTATAAGATAGGTTGCAAAGTGCCAAGCATTAAATTCTTTTGTTCAAAAAGTAAAAAAAAAATACCTGCAAAAAAGCCACTCCACCCCTGACATAATAAAGTATAAATTTTCGTCAAACTTAACTTTATTGAGTAAATTTTTTCTCCTTTTCTCACAGTATACTTTCTACTAAACCGTAATTTGAATCATAATTGATTTGTCTTCTGCTAATGCTTTGACTTTGCATGCATCTGGAGGTTTTTTTTTGTAGGACATAGTTATGTCTTATTTACCATTCTTACTAATTTTTTTTTCTAATTTTAAGTTCCGAGTCTAGAAATCCAGTTGGATCGTCTCAGCCAATCGGGCAATTAGACTTGGAATTAAGAATTTGATTTTGATTAGTTGATTGATACTACTCCTGGGCCCATATTCACCAACCATTCTTAAGAACGTTCTTGGTCTAAATCTCCAGATTTTTTTTATATATATCTGAAAATAACACAACTTCTGATTGGCTAAACCAAATGGTTTAACCAATCAGAAATTGTCTTACTTTTAAATCTAAAACATCATGTAGAATATTCTTTAGAATGTTGGTGAATACGGACCCTGACCTTGAATCTACGCTGTCCAATATCTTTTATAGAATATTTTGCCTAAAAGACCTAGAAACAATGCAATAATGGCACTGGATTTTTATACTTACTGACAGGAAATATCCTCTCTACTTGGCATCTGAAGGGTTAAATGACTTCACGATGAATCATATATCTGGTTGAAAGGTCATGCGGTATTCCAAAGTATGTGAAGCTTACTGGCTTTGGTCAGCGGGATTACCTGTCTTTACCACATGAGGCATGCTGGGTGGAAAAGGGGGGGGGGGGGGGGCTTAATGCGTCTGCAAAAAGTTTCGACCGTATCAGCCTGCGCAGTCAGCGCAGGCTGATACGGGTCAAATCTTTTTGCTATTGGTCAGTTTTCTACGGACACAAGTGCCATTTAGTTGGTTGTTGAACAAAATTGATTTCATTGATCCATGATCATGTGACTAACTTGGTATGATGTATCACGGAGATGCATCAAGCCCCCTTTTGCCAGAGCATGACACAATTCTTCATCAGTGATTTTACCCATTACCGCTGAATCCCTCCTTTTGACGACCCTGAGGAAGAAGTCTTTAGAAAACATTGTGGAAAAAGGAGAAAATGCTGGTAACCAGCATTTTCTCCTTTTCCCACAATGTTTTCTACTCTTCACAAAACGAAATTAATATTTAATTTTCAGGTGTTTTTTTTAATTTTGTCGTCTGCAAATGCTTTCGATTTGGACAAGTCGAAAATTTTGTCGTTTGGTAATGATACGATATCTCTCAAAACGAGTTTTAGAGCATCGCGATTTACCTGAAAACCAAGTTTTAAGGCACTAAAATATCAGATGATATGGAAGTAAACTGGTAATTTTCTCTTTTAAAGAAATCTGTAATTTACTATATTGTATTCAAAGGTGTTTTTTTTCAGTATCAGGAGAAAAATCGTCAGCAGATTGTTACGTTTTGTACGTACTATTAAAAAAGATTCGTTAGGTTCTTTGAACCGCAAATATATAAACTTACAAGATTCTTAGAATTTTGTTCTAAATTGTTGTCGAATAGGTGACTCGTTGCTGTTAATGACAGCTGTTGATGACAACTTGACATCTTTTTCTGATATTGCCTATTAGCCTCATATTTACTCTGTGTGGAATGTTGTTACGTTCTTGAAGAAACATCAAGCTCCCAGATACATCTTGGTTAGATATAAGTGCTTGGGAGTCAAACTTGCTATTCATTTCCATAGTGATCCATGGAATAGAGGTGAGGCAGTACGGGTTAGCCAGTCCAGGTGCCCAGAACGGGGGACAGGAACTATCGCCTGAGGTGTGGCATATTATTGAAACCCCTTCTAAGCTCTTATGATCTAGGAGTATGATGCACAACAAGGACCTCCCACATACTATGATGGGTAAGCTCCATGCTCCACCACCCGAACTACTCTTCACATTTACATGTATGTTTCCGGTATATGTCTTCTTAGTTTTTTTTTAATGGCCGAGTCTCATTTATAAAACATCCGCCTATCGATTTTGAGTTATTTATACATGTCGAATACATGATTCAGTACACCAACACATACTTGAAGGATGCAAAATTTCACTGATTTGTAGGAAAATTTTACCCGTTATTAAATCTTATACGTGCAAAGAGAAAGGACAATCTCAAATACATCTCTGAACCTATCCCATTTAAATGTAACCCATCATGCAAAAAGGGATCGTCTCGAAATTCTCTACATCAATAAGATGAAAAAGATCAACTATAGTGCAGGTCAGTTTAAGTTGATAATTCAAAAATGATTGTATAACAAGGTACAATGACAACTTATCATACAGAAAATGTCATGAAAGCGAACAGTGTCAACCCTGGTCAGCCAGCGTAATTCGCGCAGTCTGACCAGATGTAGACTTTCCGCAATTCCCAGAGGGTCCCTTTTTGCGTGATGGGTCACAAACGTATCATATCCATACAAATAAAATATGAAGTGTTTGGTGCTTCGCAAACCTCAAGTAGTATATTAGGAAAACTATAATAGTATACCGGCTGTGCTTTGTTAAGGGCAGCTAGCACAAACACGTAGTGTAAACATACAGGTACGTTAATATCATAAAGTGCAGAGTTTTCATCTTTTTTTTTTCAAAAAATCCAAAAATAACTTTAAAATGCCACTTCAGTTCTGACGTTATATAAGTTTTTTCTCCAGACCGACGTAATCCGGAAAAAATGCATGCGTTGTTAGACCCTTTGAAAATAAAGAGCAGTTATAAAAGATTTGGGATGTGGCCATCAAAGGTCAAGATCCGCTTATTTAGAATCTGTAATCAGATCTTGGACATTGATACTCTTTAACAGATATTTTGCCGGAGCAGTCTTACTTATTTTGATACTGGTACGAGTATAGTTCACTGATCTATGTATGTCCATGTCATGTTGGCGGTTGAAGGATTGAATGACTGCTAGATGAATCATATCGCTTCCAAAATTTTGACGAAGTACTCGTACTTCCAAAGAAAATTATGTGAAAGCCTCTGTCAAATAACAAAATCACGCACTGCAAACATAATTTAGTAAGGTGCATTATTTTATAACGCTTCAACACGCAAAACCGACTCTTAACTACCACCAGGAAGAGACGTTTTGGAAACATTGTGTATAAAAGGAGAAAATGCTGGTAACCAGGATTTACTCCTTTGTCCATAGTTTTCAACTTTCTAAAATATAAATCCAATTATTTGTCGTCTGCAAATGCTTTTACTATGGACAATGCTAAATTTTTGTCGTTTGGTAAAGAGTTAAGAGTTTTGTAAAATGGAGGGTAATTTCAGTCATTTCAATAACGAAAGTATTGTGATAACAATTCACATTCGGAGCGATCTTTTTATATTGCTAGACTGTTTTCAGTACTGGTCGGCTGCAAGACTAAAATGTCGTTTACAAGTGGCAATGTGTAAAACTCTTTAACCCTTTACTCCATAGATACTCATTTCTACGCATTTCTTGTGGGAGCCTTTGGAAAACATTGTGGCAAAAGGTGAAATTGCTCGTCACGAGCAATTTCACCTTTTGCCACAATGTTTTCTACACTATCAAAAGGTGTCATATACACATAAGAAACGACTTCATCCTTGCTGTTTTTTTAGGGTCATTAAGAGATACCATAGAAATGCCTTATGGGGTAAAGGGTTAATACCATGCTAAATTGAGATTACTCTTACGAACAAAGTCCGTAACAAAGAAACAAATGAAAAAATGCATAGGATTCGAACCCAAAACACCCGGACGAAAGGCCAACACCATAACCACTGAGTTAAAGAGGTTCGAATCCTGCCCGGTCCCTGTATTTCGGCTATGCATTTGTTCATTTGTTACTTTGTTATCCAGTTTGTTCGTCAGATTACTCAAATATATCTGTTAAGTTTATTCGCAATGAAATGGGGATATGACCAAAACTATTCAGTTTCAGTCGAAAGTGTACAGCGAGTTAAGAATGTACGTATTTGTATATGAGGACTCAAATATACTTATTGCGACATGATTTATTCTTATCTGACCGCTGATCATTGTTTATACGATGATTATGTGAGAAAGCAGCCAGTAGGTTGGGAAGAATATTGTGGGAAGCACTGGTAAATCATCAAGAAAGCATGGATAATAGCACTGGCCGCCGAGGATATAACTGAAAGATGAAAACTTTGTTGACAATGACGTTTGACACAATTCTTACTGTAAAGTTTAGATCAAGACTAAGACTGTACATTCTGTGCAGTTTAATCTTGCTCTCTTCTGTTCTCAAAAGCGCATCGAGTCTCGTTTAGCCCCCAAAAAAGGTCAAGATGATATGGATCAATGCTTAACCCTTTCCCAAACGACAAACTTTTGGACTAGACGAAATAGAAAGCATTTGCAGACGACAATTCAACTCTTGCTGAAAAGATGATTTTTGTCTTAGATAGGGTAGAAAACATTGTGGGAAAAGGAGAAAATGCTGGTTACCAGCATTTTCTCCTTTTCCCACGATGTTTTCAAAGGGCTACTATTCGAGACCCGTAAAAACCAGGGGTTGTTTGGGAAAGGGTTAAAAAGCTCTTGTAGTGATCAACTCAGCAGCGCATTAAATGTCACGGCAGTATATGTGTAAGGTGATAACCCTTTTGCTTAATTGGGAAACTTTAGGGCCTCTCATTGTCTCTGTTAACTCCAAGTCCTAATTTCAGACTTTCATGCCATTTTTAAGCATACATTTGACTTCAAGTTTGACGACGAACTCAGTCGAGCATGAATTGAAATTTTATTATCTGGGCGCTGAATTAATATTCAAATATTTTCCTGTATGTAGAGGAGTTCTTCCCTATGAATTCAGACTGTGGCTTATTTGTAAACATCAGACGGTAAACTTGTAGAGGTCAGTCTCCGAACTGATCGCAGATGTTTGTAATTGACTTGACCAGTCCAACATCAATCAGGTGTTGTGGATGGTATAGATCCTATGTTTCTAATCACCACATAACACCTAGTTTATTGGATTCAAGATTTACGTGGAACTAAGCCAAGTCTTTAGCATTTGATAAGACTTTTCTCTTAGCGTGAGATAGACTTCTATATCAAAAGTATGCATTGACTGCTATTGTGGATTTTGACGATTACGATCAGCCTGAAAAATTTTTGCAGTCTCATGTTGGACCTACAGCCCCACGTTTTCTGGGAAATTCGTCTAAGAGCAAGCTTGCTTCTATTTCAAGCCCATTTTCTGTGAAAAGGGGGCTTAGTGCATCTGTGAAAAGTTTTGGTCTAAGTCAGCCTGCACTGTCCTATGACTTCCAAACTTATATAAGGAGTGCAACACGCGAAAAGGGTCATTCGGACATTTGCGTAAAGTGTCGTCTCTGATCAGCGTGTGCAGTCCGCACAGGCTAATCCGAAACGACACTTTCCGATTTTATGTGATTTTCTGTTTTACGCAAGTCTACTGTAACACAAAATCTAATGTAGTCGTAAAGTGCCGTCTCGGATTAGCCTGCGCGGACTGCGCAGGCTAATCCGGGACGACACTTTACGCAAATGTCCGAATGTACCATTTCGCGTGTTGGACTCCATAAATGAGCGATAACCACTTTCGTTACTTCGTTTCCCCGGCGGTTTGTTCAACCACCCAGCTCTGAAAAACATCTTGGCATCTCTTGAAACTATAGCTTGACATAGCAACAATTAAGGTAGCTTACCGGTATCTCATGGAGAAGATAGATCCGAGATCAGACTACAAGTTCAATGCTTTATGATCATGGCCTTCACAGGAGCACCTGAAGTTTCTCGTAAAAAATGAACCCAATTAGAATTAAAAATTACATGGGCCAGGAAAACCACAATATACAGGAAAATCATACTCCGTGAAAGAGAGGTAACGCCCTAACATGCTACAAATATTACCCCTATTCCGCCGAATTTCGAACACTTGGCAATCACACACAGAGCAGTTCTAGAACGTTCATTGAAATTTAATGGAAACTAAAATCTGTAGCATGCTGAGAAGTAGAAAGCTGAGAGTTCAGATCAAGATCAGACTGCACGTACGTGCAGTTTGACCTTGATCTACGCTCTCAGGGTATATACAACGTCGCTTAGAGCAGGACAAGTGTTATTCCATGGTTACCTTGCACTGGTTCACGACCATCAGCCCTCTGTTGGAATCTCCAGTTACTGACAGATCAGATATTACTGACTGTATTAGTTTTTACCAAGCGTATTTTTACGAAAGAACCCCTGAGAATCTATTTTTATCCGCGGATTAGCCGTTTGTTTTGCTCATCATCACCGTCAGTGAAATGTAAATAACCCCCTCATATATCGGCGCGTGCAAATACATTTGGATGAGTCACGCATTTAAAACGCTACAATCGTAACAACTTGGAATATAACTGTTGGTGTTCTTCGTCTTGAATGCAGAGAGAATACTTCCATTTCGGACCACATTCTGTGAAAAAGGGATTTAATCTATCTCCCAATAATAGCGATATGGGTCAGCCTGCGCACTCCGCGAAGGCTGACCTTGGCAGAAACTTTTTATTTGTCAGTTTTCGGCATGAAATAGAACTAGTCTACGATTCAGTAGCTTGTTAGACAAAGTTGGTTTTATGGATCTCTAATTACAAATAACTATGTGACAACTCGCTTAGTACGCAAGTTAGGGGATGCAATAAGCTCCTTTCTTCCTGCGCATTGCTCACATATGATTTCGTTTTTAGTGAACATATGCCTTTCGACAAAAATATAACAAGGAATGTAAAACAATTCCTAGGAAGATTAGGCATAGATCAGCAAGCACAAATCCGACTTGGTCCAACCTCTCCACTTGCACTACATTTGAATTAACCCACTACCTCACAATCCCTACACAAGTCCAACCAGACTGACAATGGTGGAAAGTTTGGGGTTGCTACTGGTCAATTTTCTGCCGATTTGCTTGGTACTATATGCTTGCTGGTGTTAAACGTTATCCTGCTTTATAACTGAAAGTAAATTTTCAATTAGATATTGATAATTCAAATATTGCTGCCCCAAAGCTATGTTTTGGGGAATAATATCGCCTTATCGGACTGTGTAGATCAAAGATCAGACTGCACGTTCTGTGCAGTCTGATCTTGATCTACACTGTCCGCAAAAGGTCAGCTCGTTGCGCTTAGCAGTCAAAGGGATAACTCCTATTTGTCCAAATTAATACCGACTACTGTCAAAACAGGAATGTGTCAATAAATTTGAGCCATGCTCTGACAAAATGGGATTAAATGCATTCAGAGATGCATCAAACCCCATTTTGCTAAATTGTGCGTAAATTTAGTGGAAGGATCTTGTAATGATGTTCAGTATCAATATGCCAAAAAACGAGTGAATACCAACAACAAATGAACAGAATGTAAAGAAATACGGTCGACTGATCGGCTGCCAATTTGCACTGAGCGGCATTTCCTTCAAGAAGTGGTTTTGTTGCATATCGAAGTGTATTGGTTGTTTTATTGTCGTCTTCAAAAGCCTTTCAAATTAAAATCAATTAGACAAAATGCACTGTATTTCCGGAAAATACCAGTATCTTGTACACTACGATTTTTGAGAGCGAATTCTTAAGTTAACCCTTTACCCCGTAAGGTGTTTCTATGGTATCTCTAATTGGCTCTAAATAACAGCAAGCATGAAGCCGTTTCTTATGTGTAAATGACACCTTTTGATAGCATAGAAAACGTTGCAAAAGGTCAAATTGCTCGTCACGAGCAATTTCACCTTTTGCAACAACGTTTTCCAAAGGGTCCTACAAGCGATGTGTATAATTGAGTATCTACGGAGTAAAGGATTAAAAAAATATCCGTTTCTGCTTAGTGGTTTCTTTGCAATATTGTCAGCCGATTTTGCTGATAGTGGAGATCAAAATCAGACTGCGCAGAAGGTTCTGTTTGATCTTGGAGTTACATTGTCCGAAACTATCCAAGTCCATATAAATTGAAATTGAATTGAAAAAAAAAATATTAGTCTTTTCAAATGCCATGAGGTCTCAAATATTTATCTTTGTTTAGATAAGAAATGTGTGATAAGTAATATTGTAGATCAAAGATCAGACAACATCTTTCGTACAATCTGATTGTGATTTATGATGTCCTTGGTGCACAAAGTTTGGTTGTCAGTGCGCTGAGGGTTTAGTTAGGTAGTGAGCTACATGCAAGTCGGTAATCTGGTTATTTTTTACGACGATATTTTCCATGTTATAGTTACCATAGCAATAAAATGTGTCCTCTTTGTTATGTTTTTCTCCTGACGTGATTTGTTTTAAATTGAATGCGCAAGTTCTTTTAAGTATGACATCTTCATCACTAAAATGTACAAGCTTTAAGAGTCAAATCCGACTTGAAATTATTTATTTCTTTGTTAAAACGAATTTTTACGCGTTTTTTATGCCACGTACAATTCGATCGTAAAGAACAATATTCAACTTCTAACTGACGATATGATCCAACAAAAAGTAGTCCAAGAAACAAACGGAATATTCCTTTAATAAAAGACAAAGTTTTAAACTAGTTCAAATTGAAAGCATTTCAGTCCTGCTCTGTGAATAAGGGGGCTTAACGAACTTCCGAAAATTATCGACACATGTCAGCCTGCGTATTCCTAATGCAACCGATTAAAAAAAAAGAAAAGCTGAACTGGTATTCTGTCACACTAGTACACGCACTTCTTTCCTTTCAGAATTACGCTGCTGACACCGTCAGTTTGTCGTCAACCTATGTCTAAACATATGCCAACGTAATCAATAGAAAAAGTACCGTGCTAAGCCTCAAACGTCTTTTTCTATAAATAGACCATCGATGCATATTTCTCCGGTATCCAGTAATAATGCAGATCCTACGAATATACCAAAACTCTACATTAACGCATGGTAGGTATGACGTGTTTTCGAATGTTTTTGTTTTTCTACCGAATCGAGGAAAAATTAAGAAATAACCTTCTTTCTATTATGGCTTATCGTTTAATAATCCACCGTTATGAGGTTGGCCTATGAGGCACAATAAATAATCCATGAGGGCGATAGGCAGAGTGGTAACGTTATTTATTGCTCCTCATAACTCACAACGTGGTTTATGGAACGGTAAGCCACGAAAGAGAGAAGAGTATTTCAATTCTAATATGATCAACTCCTAATTAGTGAAAAACAAGCTCATACTTCGAGTAAAAACGCAGATGCAGATTATATTCCATTGAATAATTTACTTCATACAGATTGACGCCACTCTGTATATAGAATGACGTCACTCTTAATAGAATGGTATGGATTTTACCACGCCTTCGTTGCAATGTGTTGATATTGCCGAATTCACGTGTCGTGATAAGAGTAATGCTTAACAACGGTAGGCCCTATGTGTCACATGTTTCTGTAGGAGACATTCGCTGCGTTTTCAAAAGGCTGGTTACACCAGTGACCAGTCAGCATCATCCCGGTGAAACCCTGATTTACCAACCTACAAGCTATTCTTAAGATCGCAAGCATGCCCACATTGCTCTACGATGTAGCATCACGCATTGAGATCGTCTAGAACTTCGAGCGACGGCGTGCATTTTGAGCATCAAAATCTCATCTTCCGTCATACTGATAATGGGTTCACCGTAAGGTCGTCTCAGCAGCACAGAAAGATATCCAACAATGCTTTTGGTGCTCCGCCGTTTGGCACAGAAGTCGCAGTGCGGACGCTTTGTTGGTTTATGGAGATTGTACGGCGTTCTGATACTTCTTTTATATATGATGTGTCAACAACGCTTGCACAGGGCTTACTTGCGAGCTTAATTTTACGTATTTTTACATATTTAACAGCGCTCTAACACCGACTCCTCGGAATTGCGACTGCGATCATAGCGCTTCCAAGGCTCTTATAAACATTTTAAAAGACGAAATAGGCAGAGCAAACAAAAATCCATTTCACCATGGTTGCTGCACGCCAGCAAGTCGGGATTTTGCTGATTGAATGGGGAAATGGCAGTTGACTTTTGGTTTCAATGGGTTTGGGTTTATTATCCTGCCTTTCTCTATTTTTGTCTGCGGAAATAAATCTACATCTAGTTAAATCCATTAACATTTCGACAGCACAGCAAAGAAACAACTGACAAAACAAATTGTATACATACGGCTCATTGTCATCAATAGTGCAGGGGTGATCGCCTTTATAACGCCCTGGAAGCCTAATGCACGCAGTGTGAGGACCGTGGAAGCGCAGTGAAAGCGCCGAGAGTGCACTGAAGCGCCTACGAAATGCGACAATGCACCACAGGAGCTGCATAGCAGCGCCTTATAACAGTGAGAAAACCGCGACGTACCCATCTATCGAAGAGATATTCGATTTCTCCTGCGATCTAATGGTGGTCTGGGAACTTCTATAACGCCATTTAGCCTGACGGCGGCCGCGATAGCACAAGCTAGCGTCTGTTGCAATAAATAGATAAGTGGGTCGGGTACTCTACGTCAGCATCTAGTAGTGAATTTGTTTCTAGAAATACTTTTATACGCTTAAATGACACTGGATCTAAATTACCTACTATAGTCCCGACATTTAAGTTTACGTCATGTAAGTTTACATTACATGTGACGTAATCTGTATTCTTCCGTCATTTAAAGAAAATGGTGCAATCACAATCTAGCGTCTGTTCCTATAAAAAGATAAGTGGGCCGGGTACACCACGTCAGCATCTAGCAGTGAAGCTGTTTCTATAAATAGTCTTATACGCTTAAATGACACTAGATCTACATTACTATCGTCCCGACATGTAGGTGTATGATATACATGTAAGTTTATAGTACACGTGTCGTAATCTTATTCTTCCGTCATTACAAAAAAATGGCGCAATATTAGCGGCCTGTTTTTATTTTGATTGATATATGTTAACTTGGATATTTCTTTACATCAGTCAACTTTATTTTCCAAAGCAAAAGTTGAAAATGGAAGTATATTCTAAACAAACCAAAAGTGGAACTACCGGCTATGTTATCGGTTATGCTTAACACCATTGACCCCGCTCTCTAAAATCCTTCATTTCACAACAGTTTTACTGAAAAGGTGTATGATGACGTATTTAGGTCATCTGCCAGATCATGGCCATGTTACAATATTTCGCGGGACTTCAAATTGGCGCCAATAAATAGATGTATCAAGTTGCTAAGATATTTTCACGAAATCTACTGGTAGACTATAACTTATATGTGGCTCGGTTGTTGGGATTCAGGGTGGAGGAACCAACTACAAGCATTACACCTTTTACCAGAGTGTTTTTGAACCGCTTCTCTATTTCGGTCATGTGATCTAGCCTAAAGGATCAACCGATATCCTAAAAAAATAAGTTGAATTAAACTGTAGAGTCGAAAGTGATAAAGCTATAAATGTGTTCTGAAACTTGTTTTGTTTGTTGTAGAAAAATATGTACAGGATGGACACCGTGGATCCAAGATCAAATTGTGCGTTCCTTGCAAACTGATCTTGATCTACACTGCCAACTAAAGGTCAGCGAATCGTGCTTGGCAGCATAACAATTATAGGGAACCCTAAAGTACGATTCTACAAGTGGTAGCATTCAGATAGTAAATCGTTTGTTCTGCTTTGATATATGAATGCGGTTACGGGCAATTTAACGTATGATACGAGAAGTTCTTGGAATTTTAGCCGTTCTGTAGTGAAAGGAACTCCTACAGTGCTTGCATCGAAGAAGTAACGAACAACTTTGGTACAAATCATAAGCTGCAAAGTGCGGCTGAAAGACCTTTCTGAACAATTCAGATCAAGATCAGATTGCTCAGAAAGTACAGTCTGATCTTTGATCTGTACTGTCCGCTATAGAGATTTTTTTTCTTATCAAAAATATCTTGGACTTTGAAGTAGCAAAATTTTGGTTGTCACTCTAAGCTTAAAAGTTTGTCATTTCACTTACTTAGCAGTTAAGCGTTGAGACGGTATCGTACTGCGGCCAGAGGTAATACTTCTTGGAGCAGATGATTGTTGAGCTCATTAAGGCATAAGAAGATGTAGATCATGACAAGAAATTTCTCTTTCATCTGCAGTCTTTCATTTTCATTTTATGCGTATCTAAGGAAAACCCTACAAGGATTCAATGTTATTTTGGCTTGGACATGAAGCAAGGTAGGGGAACGTGTAGATACATAATCAGACTGCACGTTCAATGCTTTCCAAGCGACTAACTATTTTTCACACTGAGAGTTGAGATTAGAGGTGAGAAACGAAAAATCACTGGACGGAGAGTTTGCCTCCACCGATTATTAAACCGGTAACCACCAGGTCACGAGTCAAATACTCTTACCACTTACGTATCCAGTCGGGCTGAAGAAATATTTCAGAACCAAATAGATAAAGTTACCATATTAAACGGCTGCAAACACAGTATAGCTGTATGAAGAGGAGACTGACAGATCTTCTGGAAAGGGAGGAGAGTGTTGTTACCATCATTTTTTTTTAACATTGCTTGTTCCTAACACGGATCTAACCCGTTAGAACAGCTCGAAAAAATGCTGGTAATGATCAACGCGCCCTTGGCTATCTTGGATTTCTACTGCTTGAGTTCAGTTAGCGCTTTTAGCCCATAGACTGCTAGGTTCTACTCAAGGACCTTTTGCGGACAGTGTAGATCAAGAACAGTTTTATCCTAGATCTACATTGTCCAATAAGGAGATACCTTTTCCCCAAAATAATTTAGAATTGGCAGAATTGTTGTTTCTTTCTATTGGTTTAAATGTCTTATTTCACTTGTCTAGTAGGATTATGGCCAAGTTTAAATATGCATGGCAGGAAACAAAACAGAATACTAGTTGGGGATAAAAAGCGAACAAAAAAATCATGATAATTTTGCTTTTAAGCCTGTACTCTAAGATTTTGGGGGCTTTCCAGCCAGTCCCGTGATTTGAAATAAACAAAATGCCACAGCAGGCAGTTAAACAGACGTGCATCAACGCAATCCGCAATTGTTTGCATGTGTGCATAGTAAGCATTTTTTGTACTATCGGTTAAATGTCCTGTCTTCTCTCAACTTCCTGATTCAGTGGTTAAAGCGATGAATTTTGAATTTGATGGTTCATAGCAAGAGTATCGACCCTAATTCTGTGAATTTGGAAAGCAAGGAAAGACATGTTATAAGTAGAGGTTTAAAGGTGGGTATTTAGAATTTTTACATCTCACCAAATTAAAAAATATATATATCACTGAAATACATATGAAAAAATAATACAGATCATCAATAATTAAGATTCATAAAATTACAAAAAAAAAAAAATTTTGATGGTATTCCCTTAAAAGGCTACGTAGCCTCTTAAGGTATTTTTAGATTTCGTGCTAAAAATCAATAAAGCATTTCGGGAATGCCTAGTGACTGGCACGTGACTCATAACGCTTAAATTCCATTTCATAACCAACTTGTTATAATTATTTTCCATAATGTCTTCTTCGGACGTTATGTTTGAAACTTCGTCTGTGTATTCCTGTATGTAAATGTGCGAATTGATAATCTAAAAATAGAACGTGTCTCCCCTCGGTGTCGGCCTGGGCTGTAGTAAATCTCTAATTTCTCCTGTTGTTGGGCGGTGTTCGACTACTGGGGTTTTATGAATGAAAATGAAAAGGCTTTGGGAATATAAGGATGATTTTTTTGCATTTTTGTACAATTTTCGTCCCAGAATCTGAAGGGCCACCTTTAAAAAAAGAACTTGTAAGTGGCGTAAAACGTTCCTCAAAAATAAAATTACCCTTTTCGATACTTTCACTCGCACATTCTGCACTGATGCCATAGTGATTCGACCATGTACATGTACACCCCTGGAATAAAGAATTAGGTAACCGTGACAGCTGTGTCGGTATTGTAAGATATCTGAAACCAAGGAATCGCAAGTCTGTCCCCAGCTTGTAAATGTTTAAAGAAAGGCATTTCGACAGGATTCATACTTCTCTCACCGCTGTTCATTGTTGAGACAGTGGTTTGGTTGAAAGCGTCCAAGATTGTTATACGAAATACAGGTAGAAGAGACACCGGGAAGGCATGGATAGGTGTACTGGCTGCTGCGATATCACATCAAACAATTAAAAAAAGTAAACATCCATTGGAAGCTACATTTTCGGGAGAGGAACGATAGAGAGTAATCAACATTTTGACTGAATATAATATTGCACTTCCTTTCATAAGACAAGAATTAAGGCGTGGTTTATTGTCAGATAAAATGTGAATGCCTCACAACCAGATGGAAAAATGACGTAATTTACCTCACGTTTCTCGAACTTGTAATATTTTACTACGCTGGGATACGCCAAGGGGAATAACCGAAAAGAGCTACTGGATTTTTATAGAGCCCCTCCCCCCCCCAAACACACACACGAAAAAAAGGGGGGGGGGGAGGAGCATAAAATGATAAATAGTGGAGATTTTTTTACGGTGAAAGATTGAAATTCATTTCATCGAGTGACTACCATTGGCTGTGCCGCTCGTAAAAATATTATCGATGATATTCTCTCGGCAAAATAAATTGCAATCTTTCACCGTAATAAACAACTATAAAAGAAAGATTTGGTGAAAGGAAATAGTGATATAAACGAGAAATTTATTCATTTAACACAGCGTTGTATACTGACTACCAGCAGTTTCTCATTTCACTGTAAAGTTTTCAAAAAAAAATGTTTCTGTTAAGGTCCTGAACACTAGATTGTGTAGTTGAAGGTTGATCTAGTTTACAAAGTCAAAGAAAAAAAAATACGATTTCGCAGACCTAGTTTTAATAAAGCCTGTGATTTTCCCTACCTTTTCTATTTCTGTTGCACCTATTTCGGAAGAAATTCGGGCTACGACGCGTGTATCAATGCGGTTTTATTTTGACAATGTAGATTAATATCAGGGTGCAAAAAACGTGCAACCTAATCTGTGACCGACAATGTCCGTTTGGTGTTACTTACGGTTTTGGAGAAAGGTGGAACTATGGACAAAAGATTTGGGACGAAATGGGTATTTCAGCGCGTCTGGAGTTTATTACAAAGAATCCGAAATATTTTGGTCAGATCTCTGGTAAAGAAAACCAAAGGCTTTTTATTCTTTATAACACAAGCCCGTATTTCAGCATTGAAAACATTGTAGGGAATCTAGTAAATGCTGGTGGCCTGCAAATCAGAGCTACAGATAAAGAGGGAGTGATGGGATTCTAAAAGCGTCATTTCTCTTCCAAACCCTAGGTTTTGGGTACTCATTAGAATCCTCTCGATGAAAAATGAGATTGTATGGTAATGGGTTAAATGATTTTTGGCAGATAGTAAAAACCCAAATACTGTTGCTGTTTCAAGTCATGGAGGGAGACCTTTTGTGCAGTCTGATTTTGATCTAAAGTACCTGCAAAAGGAGCTTGAGTCGCACTTAACAGCTTCGGGATTAAGATATTCTGATGAACACAGAGGTTGAGATTGGCTTGCAACGCAGGAAAAGGGGCATTCGGACATATGCATAACGTGTCGTCTCGGATCAGTCTGCGCAGGCCGCGCAGGCCAATCCGAGACGGCATTTTGCGACTACGTTAGATTTTGTGCTACAGCAGACATGCGCAAAACAGAAGATTACATAAAAACGAAAAGTGCCGTCTCGGATTAGCCTGCGCAGAGTGCGCAGACTGATACGAGACGACTCTTTATGCAAATGTCCGAATGCCCGTTTTCCTGCGTTGCAAGCCAATCTCAACCTCTGTGTTCAATTATGTTAACATCACTGATGTAATGCAACACAGAGATGCATTAAAATCTTTTTTTTGCAAAAAAACTTCAAATATGGACTGCAACACGCGAAAAGAAAGAGACTTTTAGACATTTGTAAAATGTCGTCTCGGATCAGCCTGTGCAGGCTAATCCGAGGTGGTACTTTACGTTAACATTACATTTTGTTCTACAGTACCCTTGCGTAGAGTAGCAAATCACAAAGGATCGGAAAGTGACGTCTCGGATCAGCCGGTGAGGACTGCTTAGGCTGTTCCGAGACGACACTTTACGCCAGTGTTCGAAAGTCTCTTTATTTTTGCGTGTTGTAGGCCATATTTGGGCCATTTTCTTGTTAGAAAAAAAACTTTTAATGCATCTCCGTATTGCATTTTATCAGTCCTTTTCGCGTGTTGTATACCATGATTATAATGTCAATATATATGAAATATTTGGGGATCAATTTTACTCATTGAACTGCATGACATGAATATATCGGTAATTAAACTTAATTGCAGATAAATTCACTGCCTTAGAATTAAAAACGAAATAATAAAGTGCTTGATTTCATAATTTAATGCTGTGCATGTTTTTCCTGTAGGAAAATGTCTGCAGCGTGATTCCGTAAATTTTGATGTAAGAACATAAGGCTCCAAGCCCCACAAAATAACTCCTGAAATTCGGCACTAGAACCGACACCTCTCGGTACAACGAAATATGTCTTGAACTCTTTCAATTCAAAATATACGAGACATGACCTGTTGGAACCATTTTCTAAAAATAAATCTATTTTTGAACTTTTTTTTTTTTTTATTTTAAAAATGGATTTTATTTCAAAAGTGGTTCTAACATCGCTGTATGAAAAGGGGGCTTAATTATTCTGCTGAAAATGATCAAGCCAGGACAGCAAGCGCGTTCCACACAGGCTGACCTGGGCCGAAACTCTTTGCTAAAGGTCAATTTTCTCCATGTCCAAAGACTATAAGGCTTGTAATACGCGAAAAAGGGCATTCGGACATCTGCGTAAAGTTCCGTTTCGGATCAGCCTGCGCAGTCTGCGCAGGCTAATCCGTAACGACACTTTCCGTTTTTATGTAATTTTCTGTTTTGCACAAGTCTACTGCAGCACAAATTGTAATGTAGTCGTAAAGTGCCGTCTCGGATTAGCCCTCGCAGACTGCGCAGGCTGACCTGAAACGACACTATATGCAAATGTCCGAATGCCACTTTTGGCGTATTGCAAGCCATAGAATGTTTCATGATTTATTCAGATGTTAGACAAATTTGATTTTACTTATAAATAAGACTGATGACTTGCTTTGCATAATATATTACGGAGATGCATTAGGCCCCCTTTTGTCAGAGCGTGGCTTATATGTACCAGGCCTCCTTCCTCGACGGTAAAACAATCCACTAACACTCAAATATTTTTTACCCTTATCTTGCTAATTTACTAAAACTTAATTTTCAATTCGATTGTAAAAATCCAAATATTGCTTTTTCAAAGTTATGTTTTGAGGAATAAGATCTTCATATCGTACTGTGCAGATCCAATATCAGACTGCATGTTCTATGCTGTCTGATCTTAATCTACACTGTCAGCAAATGGTCAGTAAGTCGCACATAGCAACCTAATGGTTAATTGTAAGACTGACTAGACAAGCGGAAGGAATAAATCGAAGATCCCGATTTATGTCGTCCGCAAGAGCCCATGGTTACGCCAGTGACTTTAAAATGATGAAACAGAATGGCAAAAACATGCACACAAAATGGCGTGAAAAACGGGAGTATTTTGAGATCTTTTGCCCAATTTGAAAGTAAGATATGTTTGAGAGAACAAAACGACGTTTAAGTGCTCGTCTACTAGAATGATAAGCATTTCGACGTGTGCGGTTTCCACCCTTACTCGTACGCAGAACTTCTCATTGCCCATCTAAAGTCGACGACCTTTGTCGTCAGTTTCTCTATCTGTCACGATGATCTCTACTTGAGTACTAAATATTTACGTGTATATCAGAATTAACAAATTGAAGCTACGGGAAGAAGAGGGCTTTATAAGACGGTTTCATCCACTTCTCTGTTGAGTTTATTCGACATTATGAATTCGTTTTAATCCTTTACCATAAAATCCTGAGTTTTATTGACCTCGAGCAGAAAGGCTTTTGAAAACGTTGTCGTAAAAGGAGAAAATCCGCATAGACAGCATTTTCTCCTTTTTTTTTCACACCGTGTTCTCCCATTTCAAAGAGATCCATTGAATTTTGTAACCACCAAACGCTCGCAGTTTGAGCAAATCTTCAGTTCCTCGGAGGCACGGGCTTTCTATCTCTATAGAGACCGTGAAAAATGCATGATATGCATCAGAAACACAGAACATTAACCGCTGCAGAACATTTTTGCGTCCCTCAGTGAAAAAACACTTTCTGAAAACCATTCTGGCAAATAGGGCCATTTGTCGTAATTTCACCCTTGTGCAATGATGTTTTCATTTTTTTCCCTCGTGAATTCGAGACTAATCTCCTTGGTTATTTCTGATATGTCAACGTGTCATCAAACTTTTCTGCTAAATACAGTCGGTTTACTTCAAAAACACCGTAACTACAGGTTGTTTCAAGCTTTAGTTACGAGGCTTTTGAAACAAACCGACGATATGTTCGTGGAGGCTTACAATAAACCCATTTCAAGACAACATTACCTCGATACTTGTTCGAGTTAAGAGCATTTTTAACCCTTTCCTAAACAATCCCTGATCTTACGACCCTGAGATAGAAAACTTTTGAAAAAGTTATGGGAAAAGGATAAAATGCTGGTTACTAGCATTTTTTTCCTCTTCCCATAATGCTTTCTAGAAACCAATTTCAATTTTGGAGTTGCATTTATTTTGTCGTCTGCAAGTGGTTTCAATTTGGACTAGTCTAAAATGTTGTCATTTGGTAAAGAGAGGAAAAATTGACTTTTTGCCTAATGATAAAATTTGCCTGTTATAAGGGTAGAAAACATTGTGGGAAAAAGGAGAAAATGCTGGTTAACAGCATTTTCTCATTTTCCCACAATGTTTTCTATAGCTATAATACTCGGTGTGATTACAATGATTGATTGTTTGGTAAAGGGTAAAACCTTTAAAAAAAGACATGGTTTATTTCGCTTCTTATTTTCCTAAGTATATGACTGTTTGCAAATGAAAAACCCTCAAGAAAAGATAATATTTTTGTGGGGTTTTTTGCTTAGCCTCTCTCTCTTTTAGCCTCTCTATTTAAGCGTACGTCTTCGTTGCTATAACAACGCCTTCGCATTTCGTCTAGACCCTCAAAATATCGGGGTAACTGGGCCAATTTTAGTTCGTTCTGATGATTTATTTGTTTTGTTGAAAAGAAAACATAAACTGGTGACCCAATAATCTAAATTCTTCAGTTTTAAGTTTTTGGTTTAGCTTCGCTCCGGTAGGTAAACTGTAATGCGCCTAGTTCAGTATATAGGGGTTGAAATTTCGAATCCCAATTTGTCAGTAAACTGTCAAGGATTTGTTAGAGGTTTGCCTGTAAATGACTACAAAGATTTTTGAATGGTTTTGTAAACGATGTAGCTGAAGATCGGGCTGCATAGAAGATGCAGTTTCAACCTGGGTTTAAACGATTGAATAAATCGTGTGATGCTTTTTTGGCCAAATGCTCACACTTTTAAACCTTTTACCAATCGCCAAAATTTTAGACTGGTTCAAATTGAAAGCACTTGTAGACGACAAAGTTAACGTAGCTCAAAAATTAAATTTGTTTCCAACAGGGTAGAAGACATTGCGGGAAAATGAAAAAAAAGAAATACTAGTCACCTGCATTTTTCTCCTTTTACCACGATGTTTTCCAAAGGCTGCTATCTCAGGGGCGAAAAGAAAACAGGGATTGTTTGGTAAATGGTTAATCTGCTCCAGAGAATAACCCTTATCCTTGGTAAATAAGTGGAATGATACCTTTCGAGTCGATCATTATATAACATTATCGTATAGTTTCGGATCTAAGATCAGGCTGCACATTCTGTGCAATCTGATCTTGATCTACACCGTCCATAAAAAGGTCCTTGAGCTGCTAAAAGTTAACTTGTGTTATGTAAGAAATTAGTAAATCTGGCACTCTTATCGTAATACATGTTTTATTTTTACTTTTCAAATTTTTACTACGAACATTTCTTTTTTTTTTCAATTTAATTTCTCGAAATGTTCTAAATATGTTGGTGCATTTTCTACATTAAACAGGTTGTGGAATACACAAACATGTCGTTTTTAAAACAAGTTATGCAGTATTTCTGGTTGTCAAGATCCTTTTTCTTTTTTTTTTTGAAAAAAAAAAAACCTAATTAACTGTAGCCATTATTCCTTTCTGCTACTTTCCCTTCTAGGAAGCATTCTGAGTAATGCTGATTGCATTCTGAGTATCGACTGATTGGTACCAGTGTCTTGGTTGTTGGCTCCAAATTATTGAGATCTTCACGTATCCGCCGTTAGTATATTTCCTTTACAATTATCTGTCTTTTTTTAAAAATAAATATAAGGATTATTATAACGTTTTCTTCAGAAAATAATTACCTTTGCACAAAAAAATTAATTACTATAATATTGGTTACCCTTTACGATATAATAAACCCCTGTAAGATCGCTAGCATTCATATCCTAAAAGTAACGTTTCCACAAATAATGATCAATGTATTACGACCATGCACAAATGTGATCCAACACGCAAAAAGGAACCATCTGGGAATTCTGTACATCAATTACATGGAAACACATCTACGATAGTGCAGGTCAATTTAAGTTGATAGTTCTAATATTATTGGATAATGGTACAATGACCACTTTTCATACAGAATATGTCATTAAAGCGAAAATTGTCAACTCTGGTCAGCCTGCGCGATTCGCGCAGTCTGACCAGACTTGACACTTTTCGCAGTTTCAAGAAGGTCCTTTTTTCTGTGATTGATAAGATATAAAATGTATATTAAGCATTCCTTTATGGCTATTAGTGATTACTCACAAAAAAAGAAACTACATTCTGTTGCATGTTCTGTAATTGTAAGAGCATAAGCCAGACATTGAATATTCTTTCCTATGAAAACCCTGAATAATTAAAATTGAAATTTGCAGGCAATAGCAGAAAGCCAAATACTGCGATTTCGAGATCGTATCACACAGTGCAGTATCCATGCAGTTTGTAATAGATATTCACTGTTCGCCAAAGCACCTTTGGTCGACCATGGCAAACTAGGGGCTGCTTTTTGAAAGAATCTGGTGCGAAAGAGAGAGATGGGTTATGGAATGCTGGGTTCAGCGAAAATATTTGGGCTAACGAGAAAATTATTACGCTCACAGATTCCGGTTGAAGTTATTCCGACCTTAACCCATTACCAACAATCTCGATTTTTAACGACTTCGAGGAAAGAAAAACCTTTTAAAACATTGTTGAAAAAGAAGAAAATGCTGGTTCCCAGGATTTTCTCCTTTTCCATCATTTTATAGACATTCAACTTGTCATCTGCAAATCCTTTTAATTTGGAAAAAGTTCGTTGTCTTGTAAGGTGTTAATCCATCTCCAGATAAAGCGTTCATTACTGCAAAACAAATTTCACTGCGGCTATTTTTAGCTGTCATTTGATCGAAGAAAAAGTACAGAAGAGGAGAGAGATGACAAAGATCGGATTGCACAAATGTACATGCAATGAGGAATAACAGATCTAGGGATCAGGAAATTAAAAACTTTATAGTAAAATCTGATTTCTTAAGGTCCATTCAGGCCAACAGGGAAAAAAAAAACGATTTCTCCCTCTTTTCCGAATAATTTACCAACAATCTCGAGTATTAAAAACCATGGCTTTTGAAAACATTTCTCCAAAATGTTGGTCGACTGAGCTATATCCTCGTCTGGTAAGGAATTAAAGGCGTTTACTTGGTATGTTTGTAAGATATCCAGCACCAATTTCAATATTACTTTTGTAGCAAGTACACCTGTCTATACTATCTTCAAGTTTCTTTTCTCATTATAAGCACAATATACTTCCCAAGCAACCAGCTACTTTTCCACATAACCATAAACAGTGATAAAGAGTAATAAATGAATCCTGTCGCACTGACAAGCATCAACTACCAGATACAAATTCTTCGAGCTGAGAATTCCAACTAACGACCCCCTGATCTCAAATCCTGCAGGGTCCGTATTCACCAACCATTTTTGAGAATATCCTTAGTCTTATTCTCCAAGGTTTTCTAAATTTGTAAGTAACATAACTTCTGAAGTTCTGGTACTTACAAATGTTGAAAATTCTAAAGAATAAGACAAAGAACGTTCTTACGAATGCTTGGTGAGTACGGGCCTGGAACGCCATCGACTGACACGGCCAAGTCGTCTGAAGCTAAATAGAAAGCATACACCGACAGCACTAGTAAAGTATGTTCTTGACAGGTAGTTCCGAGCATTAGTTTGTAATAGTGATACGATTTATCATCGCTGGAAAGGAATGTGACTGTTTATAAATAAGTATTGTTTTAATGAAATCGTCCATTGGTTTATAGCCCCAAAGGTCAAAAATATATTCTAAATAAACATACGGTCTATTTTTAGGAATGTATCCTTTATTCGATTGAGATTTTACAAGAGACTGACCGGCAGTAAAGAGTCTGTAGCTTTTCAAGATATATTTGTCTCTTAACATTACATCCATTCGGAAACGTCTCTTTCACCTAGCTGTGGATCTTTTTAAAAACTTCTGGCAAAATGAAAAATTACTCAATATGAGCAATTTCCCATTTTACTACCAATGTTTTCGCATGTATTCACGTTTTATGTTGGTTGATTTTTTTCATAGTTTTCATGGGTATTTATTTACAGGGTATTTCGCAGCACATGGATAGTTCAGGAGGTAATGGGCCCATAATGAAGTCTGACATGAGCGTGATTTTGGATGCCATGTCGGTACTAAGGGAAGTTACTTGCTTAACCCTTCAGCTGCTATGTGCGGTGTTTTTTTTTTTTTTTAAATCGGCTCTAAAGTTTCATTTGATTTAATAATCATGATAAGGGCTAAGTGAATTTCTTTCTCTCTAAACCCTTTAAAAGCTTATTGATCCTAGCAAGCGTGTTTGCTACAGCGTACAAAATTCATCAAATCAGATTCAAATACTTGTAAAATTGAGCGGGGCTCTTGAAAAAGAGGATTTTATCCAGACAAATCTGCACAGACTGCCCCGGCTTGTCTGGTTTTATATTGTTTAAAGTTACATTAAAAACCATTGAACACTTAGAATAGTTCATATATTCGTGACATTTAAGTAATGAACATATTTTTTTACATGGAGGTATGAAAAAAGAAAACATAATCACACTAAACAGCGAAAGTCTCTGTCTATTTCTGCCTCAGTCCCAAATGGTCTCTTGAACTTGATAAATTTATTGTTGGATATTTTTTATGATATTTAGAGAAAGTAGACTAGGCTACCATTTTAATTTTGGACTGGGTATAAAATTAAATAGATCAAAACATTATAATTTCTCGTGTACATATTTGACATCAAAAAGGAGTTCTGGCACTGAATTAATTTTATTTTTTTCATGGTGCTTTAAAAAAAATAAAACCCACCGAAGTTAAACAAGTATAATTATGCAATGAACTTATTCAATATTACAGGCCTACGGCTCATGATACTTTACATCTGGAAGTGTAAAGTACATCAAAAGTGACGTATTAAGTTCACTTTGTTATGTATAAACTCCATCTATAGTGACATGTGTAACCATAACGAATTAAAATCATACTAATATAAGACAATTATATCTCACAATTTATTTCAGGAGTTAAAGAGTTTGGAATGACAATCGCAATGTCAGTGGGACAAGGCTACTGATCTCATGTAGCCGTGTGAAGCGTATGAATATATATATACAACATGAGTTATTGACGTCACCGAACGGGCCAGCATAATTAAACACTTAGTCTGAGCTCTCCAAAAATTAAACAAACGCGCCGAGAAAAGACCAACAGATGTAAACGATGGAATAGCTTGTGTATGTTGTCTGTTTCCACCATAGTTTTTTTTTTTCTGACCTTGCTTTCTCTCTCTGTCATCCGTAGGTCTCTTTAAGCCTTATCAAAATATCGTCTCTATCAGTATTGATTTCTGTCTGTGTGCGTCTGTCTGTTTGTTCCTCTGTATGTCTCTCTGTCTTTTATGTATGTCTATCTGTCTTCGCGAGAGTCTCTCTCTCTCTCTCTCTCGCGCGCGCGCTTTAGTGTCGGCTATTTTTAATGTGGCCACATTACTTCTTTTGATTGACTTTTCGAACAGAACTTGAAAAAAAAAAACAGTATGGTAATACTGTGTGATACCGTAAATGTCGTTAAGGTATCTCAAGTGTTTAACTAGACAATGGGCAGTGTACATTGTAGAAACATGCCATATAAAGACCAGTAGAATCAGTACTGACGTCAAAATGTTAATTTTGTTAACATTGTTTTGAATTTGTAAAACAGCACAAGTTCGATTCTTGTGTTGACATTTTATGAACACAATTTTTCTAATATGAGTCATTATCGAGCAATCCAAATGCAGCAGTCATCTGGCAATAGAAACAACGATCTAAAACCATTAGCATCAACAATCTCACACCTTTAAAAGTAGTATCCTCACATCATTGGAGTCAGTAATATCCCACCATTGAAGGCAGTAATTTAGCAGCATTGGCAACAATACTAAGTACAATGTCGCACTGTTTGAAATACCTACTTTAAGTTGCTACATGTATTTACCATCATTGGGAGCAGCAATCCAGCAACATTAAAGGCAACACCTTTGGAAGCAACAATCTCACACTATCAGAATATTCCATCTCTCATCATTGAAAGCAATGATCTTTCAACAAAGGATGCGTATTTATGCGCCACTGGAACAACAATCTTGTCCCCATAGGCTTAGTGACCTAATAGGTTTTGAGGCAGAACTCTCGCACTACTGCAGGTGGCAACCGTACGGCATCGTTTTATGCAACGTTATATACCATGGCAAGCAATAATCTTACTGCACTTAAGATCGCTAACCAATGTAAATAATGATGCACTCTTTCCAGAAGCAATCTCGCACAATTGAAGTAGTCTCACTTCATTGGATGCTTTAGACTGTCACTGATTGCTATGTGACAACAATATACGTATCACGAGTGGCATTGGAGGAAGCCATCTGGCATCAGACGAAGTAGCAATATACCACCTGTAGAAACAAGTATGTCACTGTAATGGAAACATCAAATAGCACCAAAAGAGGCAGTAATCTCGCACCAAGACAAACGTCAGTATAAACTCTTGATTGCAAGTAATAAAATCGGTCCATTCGAAGCAACATATGTGCGGGCACAACTGGTTGTTTGACAGAAGATTGTAACAATGTTGAATGGATGCCAGGCATCATGCAAGGTACGATGACCGATCTAAAATGTTGAAAGAAAACACGGGGATAAACACGTCAGATTCTTGGTTTTCTCAATATTCCTTCTATGAATTCTTAGAATACCAAGAACACCTCTTAGTGCTTATGTCGTCAGTATAGGTCAATATCAGAATACTCAGAGCGTGATATCAGTTGTCTGTACTTTTTGCTACGAATTTTTCTTCGACATTATTATAAGAGTCGTAATTTAAGCAAAGGAAATTAACACCCTGTTGTGTTTGTCGAGTCAGTTCGAAAAAGATTTTTGAAAATACACGATATGGCCTGCAACACACGAAAAGGGGCATCAGTGAGTTTTCCTTGGGATTGTCTTTTGTCAAGACATTTCAGAACCCTAGCCTAGTACTAGTGATACCCAGGAAATACTTAAATATGAATGAAATATTTTTGAAAGCGGCGTAAAACACCGTGCATTCTATTATTCATTTAAGACGAAATACTTCTATACTTGGGCTAATATGGTTGACTGCGTAACTGTTTTGCTCTGTATTGTTTTCTGTGCCAGTATTGTGACCTACTCATGAAATCATTCTGCACCTTGACACATTCCTGCCATTATTTCATCAATTATGTTTCTATTTATTGCGTTTCGCAGAGTCCATTGATAATCGAGAGTATGTTCGGAATTCGGAGTAAAACCTCTGCTGCAATTACATTGTTCTATTTTGAACACGGCGCCGTTACCTGGTATGCCAGTCACGTGTACGTATGGTGGAGGGCATTCCACGAGAAAATCAGCTACGAATTGGACGTCATGTAATTAACAGTCTCTGCTAATTTAAGAAGTGTTTTACACTGCACATTGCTAATTATCTTGAAATAATTGCAGCAGATGTAGAGCTGCGCTCTTTATCTCGATCGAACAAAGTTTCCTATATAAACATAAGGACTATACCGTCGGTTTACTTCGAAAACCTCTTAACTACAAGCTGTAGTTACGAGATTTTCGAAGAAAACCGACGATATAATATTTTGAGAAGTGATCTAGAAAAAGGACATTTTCCCTGTCCTTGTAATGCATAATACCAAGCAAGTTATTGAATAATATGGAACTACTTTGTGAAGAGCTCCAGATTTGGGCAGTGATTTTGATTTCAAATTTAGAAATTTTGATAATTTTCTACTAAACCCTAGGTTATGGGTACTCAGTAGAATCGTCTCATGGAGACAATTCTAATAAATACCCACAACTTAGGGTTTGGAAGAGAAATATTGAATTAAGAATTCCATCTACCCTCTTATCTGAAGCTCTGGTTTTGTGTTTAAAAACATCATGACTTTTGAATCATGACTTAGAATGGTCATTTGACCCGCAGATATTTTACAAACGGAAAGACGTACGGTCTAGGTCAGCATGCGCCAACTGCGCAATTTGACATGAGTCAACGCTTTTTGCAGATGCATTAAACCTCAATTTCACAGAGCTGACCCAGCTGTTCTTTTTACTTACGTGTACCGCAGGTACAAATAGAGAAACTATTTTGGAATTCAGAGATTAATATTTTTAGTTCTTCTGTACTCCAAACTTCCATCGCGGAAACACATTAACCCTTATCCTGCTAAGTAACTAAAATGAAATTTTCAATTTGATAGTAAAAACCCGAAATTTTTTATTTCAAAGGTATGTTTTGGGGAATAAAATCTCCGGATCGGACAGCGTAGATCCAAGATCAGACTGCACGTTTTGTGCAGTCTGATCTTGATCTACGCTGTCCGCAAAACGTCTGTGAGTCGCGATAAGCAGCTAAAGGGTTAATATTGTCGCACCGAGACAGCTTGATGAGTACGCACAAGATGTAATGCATTACAGAAGATCTTTGGTGTCTTTTTTTTCCTCTTATACAGCGATTACATAATCCATAACCGATGTTTATAAATATTGTTAGAAAATAAAAACATAAATTTTCCTCCCCAAACAAACACAACCCTAACTGGACCTTTCACTCAAATGTGTACCAATTTATCACGATCCTGGAGAAGATGGTTTTAAAAACATTGCGAGAAAAAAAGAGAAAATGCTGGTAACCAGCATTTTCTCTTTTTTTTTCCTCGCAATGTTTTCTGCCCTTTTAAACTTAAAAAAAAAATCATCAAATGAGTGAAATTTGATTTGACATCTACATTTAAGTGCTTACAATATTGACTGGTTTTATTTTTACGAATTTAGTAAGATGGTAGAGCGGCAAAAATGTTTTTTTTGGACACTACCATTAAAAACAGTATGGATACAACATGGGCAGTTGCGTTTGTATATTTCAGCTCCTGGTGTTCTTGTGTTGTTAATGTTGTTGGTCTTTTACAAGGGATGTCCACTAAGGGGCTCACAAATTTGTGGCACTAGTTCCTGAAAAGGTTTACGATCCAAGGTTTATTCTTTGCTAACACAATATTCTCCCAAAATATTTCGACGTACTTGGACTTGAAGATAACCGTCGCCGAATATTGTAAGCAGCCTAATTGATTCTCGTCAATAGCCTTTTGCTCCTTTGAAGCAATTAAGGTTCGCATTCCCTTCGCTAATTAACCATTATATCTGCGTGAGAATTACACGAATTGTATGGATTACTTACGTAATAGATAATAACTTTGACGTAACCGAAAGGGAAATATGATTGAATTTGACAGGACAGCTATTTTCCTTTTTCATGGGAAATTCGCAAGTAAGAATGTCGACGAAGAGAATCGTTTCTCGATAGTCCTACGAGATAACAGTCATATTGAAGTCCACCACTAGGTCATGAAGATTGCCATTTGGCAAAAGTGAAACAATGCAGCAAAAGTCCTAGGCATTTTCAAAATGAAATAATGAAACTTATAGTTCTAAACATTTAGATCATTTAGTGATCAATATCAGTAATAATGAAATGCATAGCAGGAACGCAACAAAGTTTTTGTTACTGCAAATAACCGGCGCAAAATTATTAGAACTTCAAAATGCACACTGAATCACAGAAAAGTTTTAAACCTAATGCTCATTGCAACTATATTGTCGCCTCTAAGTTCAGTGTAGATGTGATATCAGACTTCGCAACTTATCCGACTGATACAGCGTTTTGTAAGAGTGAGAATCGAAAAGTTAAACAAGGGAAACAACTCTAAGATACTTATCTAACAATTACATAGTTGTGTCCCTTGGTAGTTTTAATCTTATGAGTGAAAATGTTTTGTAGGCTTTTCTAACTACAGGTAGATTATTATTGATACAGTTTTATGGAACATATTCTTGGCATTCAGTCATAAATATGCTTACATTGAATATTGTATTTTGTTCATCTTTGATGTATCACACTTCCCTTCAATTTTTACCTCACAACAAACTTTATAGATCGTCTACGTTGAAAACATGGTGCAGATGATCAATTAAATCCAACACAAATGCTGCGATTCTTATTTGAAAAGTTAGAAAAGATTGTGGGGAAAGGAGAAAATGCCGGTTACCGGCATTTTCTCCTTTTCTCACAATGTTTACAAAAGTCCTCTCCCCCAGGGTCTTCACAACTCTGTAATGTCGGGTAAAGGGATAAATTAAATTTACACGAAAGTCCACGATCACTGATGATACGACAGGTGCGGTCTTTGAATAGTTAATTTCTATGTCTCTTGGGCTGTTAACCTAGGATCCGCTAGCTTTTCGGACAGTATAAATCAAAACTCAAAAAATGTACTGTCTGATCTGTGTTCTACACGATGAAATCTTTTACAGTGATAAGAATATTGTAAACGCCATGTTTTCGTATTTGATATCAAAGCTGTTAGTTGTGTAAACGTTCACCAAACGAAAAAGAAAGTAGACCTTTCCAAACTGAAAGCTAATTGCTGACGACATATTAAATTTGGCTCAAATGACTGAATTTGTTTTGGACAGAACAGAAAGCATTGTGGCGGGAAAAAAAGAAAATGCTCATTACCTGCATTTTCTCCCATTACCATATTGTTTTCAAAGCAGCATTCTGGTATAGGATGCAGAGTATTTTTTTTTTAATATTTCCTGCTGGAGGATGTCTTTTTTAACCGTTCAGCATCAGAATATATATAAATCTAATCAAAATGCATGAAAGTTCAGATACAAGTTAGATACTTGTGAAATCAAAACTAGATCCATTTTAACACTTTTTTTTTTTCATTTTACACCTTAATGACTTTTACATTCTTCACTGTCTTGTGGACCTTCTTATATTTCCAGTTCAATCAGATGATCGTCTACTCTGTCGGTGGTTACCTCTATCTGTCTCTGTCTGTCTATCTTATCTCCTCTTTTATCTTTTATATGGTATTAAAAAAAATGTAAAGGGTACATGTATACGAAAGGATATCCAGTAATTAAGCTATCTCTATCATCATTTATAAAGCCGGGGATGCCCCGTGGGTGAGGCGCACGATACCTAGACAATCCCTTGAAAATGATACAATAGTTGATAAACTGTTACATCACTACCTAATGAAGATAGCCCTCTTACAACTATAGAGTTTCACTTGCCTAGACCAATTTTTAGTTTCCCAACTTTCAATGGGCCATTAGTCACCAACCATTCTTGAGAATATTCGTAGTCTTTATGCTTCAAGGTTTTCTAAATTTGTAAGTGACACAACTTCTGATTGGCTAAACCGAATGGTTTAGCCAATCAGAAGTTGTGGTACTTACAAATGTAGAAAATGCTAGAGAATGAGACAAAGAACGTTCTTAAGAATGGTTGGTGAATACGGGCCCTGCTGGTTTCTTTTTCTGTTAGTGTATGAAGAATCCATGTTGCTTCCTCTCTATCTTTCTCTGTCACTCTCTGTATCTCCGACTCTTTCTGTCTCTCTGTGTAATATGTCAGCATCAAACTTTCATTTACCTTTTTTTGACGTTTACTCTTGACCTACAAAAGCAATAAATAATTATGAAAAGCACAGCCTGTGTCAAACAAACTATAGCAAATGGATGTAAAATATGATAGATAATCTCGACGTACCTCGTTATTCTGTATACAATGAGAGTAACTGACGATATAGCTAGGTCAAAATAAAATATGTCCGCTTGCTACCGTTTGAAAGGCGGTCCCAGCTGCCAACGGATACCGGGGAGTCACGGGATTTAGACACGGTAGAGTCCCGTCTCTGGTATGTGATATCCCGACCCTTGACCCCGTGTATGGGGTATGTCTGTAACATATCAGCGTGTCCATTCGATACCTTTTGGGTCTCTCCCTCGGGAGAGTGCTGTAGTTGCCATATACATCCATTCCCAGACTGACTGTAACGGTTCAATAAGCCATCGTGGGATTGCTAATGTTAAACGTGCAGTCAATTAAATCTACATTCTGCAATTTAACCCTTTACTCCATAGATACTCATTTCTACGCATTGCTTGCAAGAGCCTTTGGAAAACATTGTGACAAAAGGTGAAATTGCTCGAGACGAGCAATTTCACCTTTTGTAACAATGTTTTCTATGCTTTCAAAAGGTGTCATATACACATAAGAAACGGCTTCATCCTTGCTGTTATTTAGGGTAAATTAGAGATACCATAGAAATGCCTTATGGGGTAAAGGGTTAGGGTAACCAACATTTTTTTCTTTTTCCGACAATGTTTCCTATCTTATCAAAGACATTTCCATATTTGAGTCACATGTAAATTGTCGTATGCAAATGCTTTCAATTTGGACAAGTTTACATGTTTGGCGGGCGATAAAGAGCTACGCGGTGCATAGAGGTGCGCGTTGACCCCTTTGATAAAGCTGAACATCTTGTTTAACTTTTTACAAATCAATCAATTTACTAATTAATCGATCAACCGATCTAATGTAAGTATTTTATTTAGCTCTAATCTTTACAATGAAAAATATACGTAGCATTGTACAATTACATTTACAAAATACTATGCATGATTATGAAGGAGTACTGGATAATCAAATTAAGACATATTTTTCTGCATCTTAAACATCTTAAAAGACAGTCATGAAATGCTTTTGAGCGAGTTTGTTAGCAATGTTTAACTTCTTACAGAACAATCGCCAATTTCAACGACCCTGACAGGGGTAGCTCTTGAAAACATTACAGGAAAAGATATTTTCTTACCCTTTAAGAGCTATTAAGAGATGAATCCCACCATCTGAGCCACATTCACCTTGTAGTCTTACTATTAAATATTTTGAGTTTAAGATCGTTTTAACAGAGCTCTGTCCTGCTGGGTCCGTATTCACCAACCATTCTTAATCATCAACCGTTCTTTGTCTAAATCTTCAAGAGTTTCTGACTCTGAAAGTAACAGGACTTCTGATTGGCTAAACCAGTTGGTTTAGCCAATCAGAAGTCCTGTTACTTTCACATTGACAAAATTCTAAAGAATAAGCCTAAGAAAAATCTTAATAACGGTTGGTGAATACGGACCCTGGCTTTTTCACAGCAGTAATGACTGTCTTTTTTTCCAAGTCACTGGCTAATATACAGACGCGCACTAGAGGTTGAAGGCGAAAATCGCCGGAAACAATTTTTGCCTCGACCGGATATTGAACACGCAACCACATGGGCACTAGTCAGGTACACTAACAACTAAGCTACCCGGACAGACTTATCTTGTTCGTCGGCAAATTCTCTCTAGCTGGGCAAATCTAGACTTTTTTTCGTTTGGTAAAGATCTAAAAATCAAGTTTGAGCACCAAACAAATATTGAATCCTACAGGGGTAGGAGCACTTTAAGATGACGGGTAGATTTGAAGTACGCTTCTCAATATCACAAACGATGTGTTTCTGCATACTTGAAACATTACTGTCCGTAGTATACTTAGTCCCGCGTGAGTGCTTCCCTAGTCCCGCCTCCCTGTCACTTTGTCAACCAGTCGTGTCACGTAAAAATATCGGTCAGATTGAAACGTTGGTTGTGTATCCCAAGTCACTTTGCTATAATAGCATTATTGCTATCTAGTATCTTGATATACATTGAGGTGTATTTTGGTTATTGTGGCGGGGTTTTATTCAAATTGAAATAGGGAAAAAAAATCGGTTTATTTTTGTGTAAAATACAGTATATTTTTTGTCGAGTGTCATCGTGAGCGGGATAACATAGATAGATTTTAAATATTTTGACATAGTATTACGGGAGGTTCTCAAACACGGAAATATAGCTCCCGGGTTAGTTCACTATCGTGTATTCAAAGGCTTTTTTATGGAAAATTGATGGATATAGAAAACTCATAAAAGTGTTTTTGCAATTTGAAATTATGCTTATTACGAAAAACAATTCTGGATTCTACGAGGAAAGCTTACGAGTTTTATTGTTTTTGTGGTTATTTTCGGTTTGATATTCTGGATTGAGCGTGATCTTTATTGATATTTCTTCCTGATTATCATTACAATATCAAAGTGACAGTGGTTATACATGTATTTATCAATCGATGTGAAAAATATTGTATGAATACATCTAATACAGGAAGTAGGATATTTTGCAAACAAATACTAGTATATACAGATCTATCACATGCTGATACTATTCATTTCTTTAACGTTACAATACTCGCTAATGTTTCCTTGGATTACTAGCCCCATTGCCTTAAAACGTCCATGTCAAGTATGACAGTACATGGGGACAGGCCCGCTAACCCCAATGGGAAGGTGCCCATGGGGCGAGGGCCCGTGCTTAGGAACGGACAGCGAAAAATAGAAGGACCTTTATTGAAAAACATAACATTAAGTCAGTCTTGGAATGGATGTATATGGCAACTACAGCACTCTCCCGAGGGAGAGACCCAAAAAGTGCCGAATGGACACGCTGATATGTTACAGACATACCCCATACACGGGGTCAAGGGTCGGGATATCACAAACCAGAGACGGGACTCTACCGTGTCTAAATCCCGTGACTCCCCGGTATCCGTTGGCAGCTGGGACAGATTAAGCAGTGGGGACCGCCTTTCAAACGGTAGCGAGAGGAATCGTTTTATTATTGGAACATATGACGACGATAGTTTCACAACGGCCAGTTCTAACCTGGATAGTTCTGAACAAGAGGAGGATTATGTGACACTAGACCGCAATTTCTTCTATAAACGTCCTCTGAAAGCACCCCCACTCTCGCATCATTCATCCATGATAGACCTCAAACACAATCCATTATATTCACCCAAAATCAACAACGAAGAGCTTGCCAATCAAAACAGCCCTAATAATCGCACTTTAACTCAGAAAAAGCGTTTTCGTGGTCCGATGCGTAGTTTATCTCTGATGGACAATGATCGGACTGTTCACGTAAACGAGACCGATCTGGACGAGGTTGACGAAAATGGTAAACCGATTCCTTGGACGAAGAAAAGTTTCAAACGTTTTTACGATAGTTTTATGAAACCTAAATCGGGTACCCCTAAATCGCCGCCAAAGTCACCGTCTTCGGACTGGCTTGACGTGATACAAAGTGAGTACGTCGGTTTAAGACGGACTGACGAAGACGTTCCGACGTCAAATGAAACGGAATCTGTAGTAGAAACACCTAAAGGTGATTCTAAAACGACTGATCTTGCAATGCCTGAAAAACTGAGAAAACGCAGCAAATCTTTAGGCGAATTGCGACTTTTTGGTGAGGAGAACGAGAATGAACTGGATGATTCTGAGGACGGTAGTAACAGTGACGTGGATGGGGATGATTTTGGATTTTTAAGTCACCCTGTTTTTCTTGATTCTTCCACAGCTATGCACAAAGCGAAATCCCAGTCACCACACCACCGCATACTGCCGAAAAGATGGAGAAGTAAACCCAGAAATTCCACGTCAGGAACGTGCCTTTGGAGTCCGGAGGTGAGTTACTTTGTTTTATATTTTTGAGCATACCAAGGACTGTAGGTCCCTTACGTGGACGGTGTAGAGCAGAGACCAGATTGCACAGACAGTCTGATCCTTGGTCCACACTGTCCGTACAAGCCTGCCTCAAGACCCTGGAAGCTTGTTAGTCTCATACATGAGACGTTTACGGCGTTTCATCTTTATATAGACATTTACTGTGTACCAGAGGCGACCAATTAAAAACTGACGCATTAGGGTACAGTAATCTTTAGTAGGATACTAGTTTGCTTGTACTGCATGATTAAAAGTTGCATACGATGCTAATAACAGCATAAGGTGCATTTACGGACAGTGTAGCCTCTAAGATCAGAGTGCACGTTCTGTGCACTTTGATCTTTTAACTAACTCTATAATATTAATTTGTTAAATTCTCTGGCGAAAGCAGCCGTAGAATTTTATTATGGAGTTACGAGGCTTTGACAACGACAAACTTCAATACTTTTTAGCACACAGTAAAAACATGTTTTGGATAGCAGTACTAGTATGTGCATGAAGCTAAGCTAAGAAATCATTGGCAACACTTTGCAAACTGCTGTTGTTTATGACGACGAGGTTTGTTTTCAAACTCTCTACTCGTATCTATATTACACCTATAAGTTGGTCAGCATCAGAAACAACCCTAGGTATACACTTTATCATATCATTATGTACATGTATCTGCAACAAGTAAGCTGCTCTCTGGAGAAGTGGTTTAACACCATTAAACTTTTGTTAATGCATCTTAACAAGCATCTCGTCCCATGATGATGGATCCGTTCTGCCTTAAACATGGCTGAATCGCCCTGTATAGAATGGTGCCTTCTGTTGCAGAATATTCGCCGGTAGCAAAAAGTGTCGACTCATGTCAGCCTGTGCGGACTGGGCAGGCTGACATTGGTCGATACGTTTTGCAAATGCATTGAAACCTCTTCTCACAGAGCATGATTCGGTTAGTAGTTTATCATGTTTTTGTTTATCTCTATATTGTGAACTATGTTACGATACTACTATACATTGTGTAATAGGGAAGTTGGATCGCTTTCCAAAACGGTAATGCATTATGTTGGTTTGATATGGATCACGTGTCATTTCCTGGTTTAATATCCAAACCAGAAACATTTAATAGCGCTTTTGATGGTCAGTCAGAATCAAGACCAAAATGCGAAAACTAAACAGTTGTTTGATCTTGCATCGACAGTGTTAGGTACTTTGTGGGAAAAAGCTAACTATAACGCCCTTGGCCTTTCGATATTTCGATTTCATACTGCAAATTGCATACTGGCCATTGCCTAGGTAAACCTTATAGAACGCCAAGATTCATCTCAATTACCTGTTGCGAACACAGAAGCGAAAGTTAAGATTGCAAAGAGCGAGCAATCTAATCTCAACTCTGCAGTCTCACATAACTAGTCATTATATATGTACCTCTTTATTTGACCAAAAAAGTCCATTGCAATATTATGTACGCCAAGAGTGAAACTCTACCACCCAGGAGTTGTGTCCAACTCTAGTTTTAATGTTATGGCGAGCTTTTATTCAGCATAAGAATATATAATTTTATCTTGTCTGTTTATACGTTAATAGACACCCTCTACAGATATGGAGCCATATATTTGGTGCATATATAATGCTCTGGTATCATATTTATCCGGAGGCCAACTTCATAAATGTACGGTGTCAGTTTCGAAATCCTTTCACCCATAACGTAGGCAAAAGGTTTCCACAGAGAAACTTTGTCAAACGATTGTAGCTTAAGGCTTTAAAGAAATGTCTATCGATTCAATATTTTATAAGAACTGTTTACACAGAATACCTACACTCGGGTAAGCCTTTGCAAACTGCGCATACTGACCTGGGCCGATACTTCTTGCATATGTATTAATTAATTTTTCTTAGGGCATAGTTACTTTGATATCGCTTGTGAAGCAAGTTTTTACAACTTAAGTTAATCACTCTCGATTATTACTTCCTGGAAACGTTATTCGGTACCAGTAAGCGCCGTGTTGTTGGTTGTTGTAAAGGTTTAAATTCACGCATCATGAGGTTGAAACCTGTGACTTTTATGCGAGGGGCCAACCCTCTACTCGTACAGCACTGTCTTCCGTAAGTAACGAGTAAATGACGCTCTTTCTGTACTTTCACACATGTAAAGTGGACATACTGTGTTATTTGTTGATAATTGTAGGACCTCAATAGATCTATAGAAAAAAACGTACTTTCGCAAAAGGGACATTTAATGCATCTTAATAATGCATTATACCCAGAAAGTAATGGCGTAATTATAGATCCATAAACTCAAATTTTGTCTAGTAGTCGACTGAATCACGAGGTAAAATGGTGCTTGGACATCCAGAAAATTTAGACACCGAGAAAAGTTACAAGTAGAAAAAAGTTTCGACTCATGTCGCAGGCTGACATGAGTCGATATCTTTTGCAGTTGTCCTGAATCCCCTTTCCACAGAGCATAACTTAGATAAAGGAGGGTCATCAATGTACGCCTATCGTTTACATAAACGTATTTACATTGATCGGAATGATAACATGTATCCAGGGGCACTTTTGCACACATTTAGTTATCTTGTAACTTGTCATATGTAACAACACTATTCACCTTTTGTCCAGGTTGATCCTGCAGAATTTAGAAATGTCAACTAGTCACGAACAAACAGTTTGTTTATAATGCACTGATCAATCTGAAATACATGTTTGTAAAATAATGCTCGAACTCTGACTTAACTAGGTAGGGAAGAGCGCATGCTCGTAGGTACAAGCTGATCTTAATCTGCACTTTTCACTTGTGACGTCAGGCGATATACATAGCATATGGGTTAACGTGAGCTACTGATAACTCAAGGGGGTCATCGTAATATATATGACCTTTATATTGCTCCCTTTACTGCCTTTGATATTTATTGACTGGTTTACTCCTTTTGTCTCATATGATAATTACATGTGTTTAGAAAATAGGTCAAAATTCCAGTCTATTATGCCTTAGTCAAGTTGTCACGTGATAACCCAATAAATGGTCGTCGATGACGACATAAGGCCTTCTTCGGCTTGTACAAGTTGGTACCGCCAAGGAAAAGTTTCCAGTGCGGAGCAAATGTGCCGAAAGCATGAAAATACGTGCTTGGAGAAATTTATAGATATGTGTGCCTGGGAGTCTCGTATATGGAGTCCCGTTTATTTCGTCATTGGAAGCAGAGGCAGCGTGGGTTAGACATATTGATACGTAAAATAACTGTCAATCTATAAAAGAAAAACTATACAGAAGTCATCATCGATGTAGTATTAGAGGAAAATTTGTTGTACGAGGTGTTACACAGACTACATAACGTAACAGTACATTTTGAGCCCCAAACTGAAAATGCCAAAATCTCCAAAACGGTTGAAACTGATATGCCAGTTCGAAGACATAGTTGTGAACATTGGGCCAGAAATAGAATGATTTGATGGGTTAATTTTGGTAGGAACATAATTTAAATCTTGTTGTAAGTAAGTGAAGTTTCGATCTGATTTGTCAAGAAGATTGTATCAAGATTTGTTTAGATTAACCACATCAGTGGTTTACAACGTTTGAACAGATGCACATTTGGAGGTTTTAAATAGTTGTTAACCAAATACATCATTTAGATACGCCACCCTCTACTTATACGATAATTGGCCCGCAACAAGCAAAAAAGGGGCATTTGGACATTTGCGTAAAAGTACCGTCTCGGATTAGCCCGTGCGGACGGCGCACACTGATCCGAGACGTCACCTTCTATTCTTATGTCATTTTCAGTTTTGCGCAAGTCTACTGTAACACAAAATCTAATGTATTATTTCATGCTTTCCGGTAGGATATCGAGAAATGGCAGTGAAAATATTTTTCGATCTTACACTGGTACCACCAGTGAAAATACCGATTTTCACGTTCTTGTTGCCTAGGTAAATTGCGCGTGCCTAACAACCAGATGGGAAATATGACGTCATATACATTACATTTCACGCGCTTGACGTAACGTTGCTATGCGGGAGGGGTACGCCACGGGGAAAAACGGAAAAGAACTGAACTGAATTTTGATAAAGCTCCTCCCAGAAAGGGTACAAAGCATAAAATAAATAGACTATTTGTTTTTTTCGGTGTAAGATCGAAATTTATTTCATCTCGTGAACACCATCGGTAATATTTTCACTCGTGGCTGCGCCACTCGTGAAAATATTACCGATGGTGTCCACTCGATGAAATAAATTTCGATCTTACACCGAAAAAAACAAATATCCTCTATGTCGTAAAGTTTCGTAAAGAGACGACACTGTACGCAAATGTCCGAATGCCCATTTTCGCGTGTTGCAAGCCAGTTGTATAATTTACACTTGAATCTTGACCGGAAAACAAACTTGGGCTTGTCCAAATTGAAAGCATTTGCAGATGACAAATCAAATGTTGCTGAAATGATTGGGGTAAACTGCCAGATAAATTTATTGGAAATGGAGTAAATGCCGATTTCTTTTTTTTTTATTCCCAGCAAAGTGGTACAGTAAAAGTTTGTTTTTTAAACATACAATGATACAATGCTTCACTACTGCAGCATAATAACCTAAATTTATTTCATGCTTTCCGGTAGGATATCGAGAAATAGCAGTGAAAATATTTTTCGATCTTACACTGGTACCACCAGTGAAAATACCGATTTTCAGGTTCTTGTTGCCTAGGTAAATTGCGCGTGCCTAAAACAACCAGATGGGAAATATGACGTTATATACCTTACATTTCTCGCGCTTGACGTAACGTTGCTATGCGGGAGGGGTACGCGACGGGGAATAAGGGAAAAGAACTGTACTGAATTTTGATAAAGCTCCTCCCAGAAAGGGTTAAAAGCATGAAATAAATAGAATATTTGGTGGTTTTTTTTTTCGGTGAAAGATCGAAATTTATTTCATCTCGTGAACACCATCGGTAATATTTTCACTCGTGGCTGCGCCACTCGTGATATTACCGATATAAAATATTACCGATGGTGTCCACTCGATGAAATAAAATTCGATCTTTCATCGAAAAAAACATATATCCTCTATATATTTGTGCGAAGCCAAATAGCCTCATTAGCAATCTGATTTCATATTCTTAACCCTTTACCAAAACAAGGCCGTGTATCTCGACCTATAAGAAGAAGGTCTGTGAAAACAAAATGACGCCAAGAGAAAATTCTTGTTACTAGCTGCAATCCGCGCAGAGAGATCTAAATCAAAACTTGTTGCCTTTTATGGATTTTTAGCATGCCGAAGAACCGGCTAACTCATGATTTAGTTTGTGTTTAGACAAATTTGATCCGTGCTTCATGATTTGCTCCGTATTTAGCATTGTGAAGGTGCATTAACTCGCCTATACGACTAGCCTACGTGGCTCAGTTGGTAGAGCGTAAGAGTCGTGATCATGAGGGTTTGGGTTCGATTCCCACGGCTGGCCACCTAAAATTACTGATAGTCTTTCGGATGAGACGTTAAAACTAGGTCCCGTGTAACGGTACTATACACCGAGCACGTTAAAGAACCAGGCGAAACCTACAGTAGGTTTCGTGTCGTATACTATCCCCCGTAAGATACTAAAAGCCTTTAGGGAGCGTCGCCCAAATGGGAAACCGAAGGCGACGATTGATAAACGCAAATTCAATCAATCAAATCGCCTATTAGAGAGCGCTGCTTAATTGTATTTTTAAAATCACAACGATAATTTTTTGTGGCGAAGGCATTTGATTTGAAAATGACTGACTTAAATTCTTGTTCAGAGAAGAAATGGAATCTCGCTCGACTTAAATTCTTGTTCAGAGAAGAAATGGAATCTCGCTCCCACACCAATAAACAATTATCACCATATCAACAGCAGTTAAAAAAGAATTTGAAGGTTATAATGAGGTACGAATGGCATTAAAACACGTTTTCTCTCAGACTATTATTGAGGTGTTATAGCCGCGCAAGCCAATAACAATTTTAGGATACGATAAAAATTGTGCGGTTTAATAATTTACCACACAATCCCGAGGTTTAACGAAAAATACGAAGCGGTAGTTTTCAAACATTGTAGGAAAAGAAGAAAATGCTGGTAACCAGCATTTTCTTCTTTTCCCACAATGTTTCCTATATTCATTTAAAAGACAAATCTTCCTACCACAGATACGTTCAAAGTTTTGTCTGTAAATGCTTTCTCCTGGGTCTATGGGGCAAGGTCTATTTTAGTCATTTCGTAAAGACTGGGCATTTGTTAACTGTAAACGAGTCTTTTCCCCCTTGCAGCGTTTTCTCCTTTTTCGACAATGTTTATTACCTCCCAATGACATAGTCTATCTTTTTTGAGTTGTTGGCAAATACTTTGGAATTTGGCAAGTCTAAAATTTTGTGGGTTTTCTTTTTGTAAATTAATCAAGTGAAAGAATTTCCGCCAAGCAGCGGTTTTGGCATGTAACCGCCGAGTTACTCGCTCAGTGCGTTACTTCAGAACTTTTGGTTTCCAGCAAAATTAGTCAAGAAATCTTGATATCCATACTAATACCAACTTTTCTGCTTCTCTGTGCAATTTGACGGGTTTCGAGTTCGACTACCCTGATTGCTTGAGCTAAGCTTTGGCACCACCAAGGTCACGGCGCGAGTGCTCGTATTGGTTTCCAGATAGCACATTTCGAGAGTGACTGACTGAAGTATGAAGTTGTGAGAATTTGCTTAACCTTTCATGTATAACAAGATAGATTTAAACACAGCTATGCAATTTCATACAAAATCAACCCCGCATAATTATGTTGTGTGTAAATTGGAAATCGCGTCAAGGAGCTATATTTTTTGGGGAAAATTTTCACCGCACACTATAAATCAGTTGGGAAACGATAAAACATCTTTTTGGCGTGTCAAGGACTCTAAAAACTAGATAAAATACTGTAAAGGAGGGGTTTTGTATCTTCATTTCACTAGAGACGTACTATGAGTTATTTCCTCTTATAGTATCCTCTTATAGTTTTGCAAACATAGTCCTGTGGTCAGATTGGAAACAGACACTTTCTGTCTAAAATTTCCGACGCTGATAAAGAAATAGGTATTCTTTAAAAAACATTGTTGGAAAAGGGAAAATTGTAAGTGACAATCACTTTCTCAGTGTTCTACAGTGCTTCTTTTTTATTCTTTCTAAGATAATTACAACAATTTTTACAGAGTATCTGCATCTACAGAATTTTCTATATATCTACATATGGTCGGTTTACTTCAAAAACCTCGTAACTACAGCTGTAGCAAGCTGTAGTTACGAGGTTTTCGAAGTAAACCGACGATACGCTTTCAATATGGACATGAATGTGTCCCTATTACTTCTACATGTTCCTTCCTCTATAGCCAGTTTGTGGTATTTCGAAATATAGGATGTAAAATAATCAGTTAACAAATACTGAAATACAGCAAAGAAAGGAAACGGGGTACAGATTACAAAAATGACGAATCATGCTGGAAAATGAAGACACCTGAAAAGCAAATGTTACAGGTGATTCAATTTGAGCCGAGCGATGGCAAAAAGTGGGGTTTAACCCTTATCCTGTTGAATAAATTAAATGAAACTTTTCAATTCGATAGTAGAACCGCAAACGATGCTATTTTGAATGTATTTTTTAAAGAAAAATATCTCCTCATCGGTCAGTGTAGATAAAGATCAGACTGCACGTTCTGTGCAGTCTGATCTTTATCTACACTGTCTGCAAAAGGACAATGAGTCCCGATCAGCAGCCTAATTGTTAATGCATCTCTAAATGCACTTTAACAATCGTAACTAAGGATACAGAAATACAACTTTGTCAGCAACAGAGTAAATCACACGGTAGACTGGTCCTTTGACATACAAAAAATGACCGATAGCAAAGAGTTTCGGCCAAGGTCAGCGTACGTTGACTGCGCAGGCTGACCTGAGTCGATACTTTTGCAAATGCATTAAAGCCCCCATTTTCCCAGAGCATGGCTCATTTGTACATGCACAATAAAAACTGTATTCTATTCCGTTGTTGTGATCTGTCGCGCTGTTTGTCAGATTTTTGTGGTAAGACCTTTAGAATCTTTTCACGCTATGCGGTGCAATTTGAACGTGTACACAAATTGTCAAATTAGGTAAAAAAAAAACCCAGAGATAATTCTATTATTCAGGTGGAGACGAGCGAAACACGATTCTTTTATTACACCCTTGTGTCAACTCTGACAAGCGATCCTTAAATCTACATTTTAGGAAATGAAAGTTTACATTTCTGATGATAATGCTCGTTTTGGTTACTTTATGGAGGAGTCTGGATCAAGATCAAGTCATACAAAACGTGCAATCTGATCTTGAATCCACACAAGTTATTTTTTCCCAATGCAATTCTTACCGAAATCGGTTTGAAATTGCAATGTGTCTTTTAAATCTTCAAATATTATTTGGTAATGGTTATTTGTTTACTCTTTGTCTCGTGTTCAGTAATATTTATCCTATGTTCAGTTCTTTAATGAAAAGTATTGACTTTTACTTTTACTTAATGGCCTATATCAACTGCGCTACGTTTTTCGTGGACATTTAAGGACTAGTGAAGCTGCGCTTGTGCATCATTTCCCTTGAAGGAAGGGTCATGCCTAATCGCCGAAGAAGACGAACGTTTTTTTTTGCAAACATAATTGTGCAATTATACACTATCTCGTACAAGCTTGTGAAAGGAATCTGCTTTTCAAAAGGCCACATAGGTAACATTGTACACCTTGGGCATTGTCCTAACACGCAAAATTAGGGAATTACCTTTATATTGTGTAAGGTCTCATCTTTGTTAAACTTGACGAAAAAAGACAAGACTGCTGATCCATTTAAATCATCGCACAGGCTGCTTAAAGCGACTCTAGGGCCTATTACAGACAATGTAGATTAAGATCAGACTACATTGGACGAGCAGTCTGATTTCGGATCTGCACTATCCGATAAAGAGATATTTCCCTCCCCCCCCCCCCCCCAAAAAAAAAATGGCTTTTAAAAAGTAAGATTTGATCTTTTACTATCAAGAGCATTTACTATGCTAGAACCTTTAACACCTCTATCCACGTCAGCTCTATCGTGATAGGAAAAATTAAGCTTCATCGACAAAGGAGTTGAGGAAAAGCGCTTTTGGAGACATTGTTGGAATAGGGGAAAAAAACTGCATGGTAACCAGCAAATTTTTCTCCTTACGCCACAGTTCTCTCGACCTTATCAAAGACAACTCATCACTTGTGTTGCAGTTAATTTGTCTTTTGGAAAATACACTCCATTCGATTTGAACAAGTTCATCATTTTGTTGTCTAGAGTTAAACAAAGCTATCTTTATCAAGACTGTACGCAATAGCCATTCAATTGGCACATCGACGGCTATAGGTTATGTCCATTTAACTGTGAAATTACAACTGCACAATTATTGCATCTGTTTGTCAACGTAAATGCTCTCCCGTAATAATTATCGACTAGACTTGATTTATGTTGAGGCAACTTTTTGAAAATCGACACCTCTTTCCACAACACTGTCTAGGTTTTATTTCGTGCTTTCCGGTAGGATATCGAGAAATATCTGCGAAATATTTGTTCGATATTTCATAGTTTAGACCAATGAAAATACCGATTTTTTTATATTCTAGTTACCTAGGTAAAATGCAGATGGAAATATGACATCATTTACCTTACATTTCTCACGCTTGACGTCATATTGTAATGCGTTGCTATGGGTGGGTGGGTGGGTGGGGGGGGGGGGGGGGTTGGTACGCCACGGGGATTAACTTGAATGAACTTTACAAGATTTTATAAAGTTCATCCCGGGAAGGATAAAAGGCATGAAATAAATAGAATATTTGTTGGGGTTTCTTTTCGGTTAAAGATCAAAATTTATTTCATCTCATAAACACCATCGGTAATACCGATATCTTCACTCGTCCCTGCGTCTCTCCTGAAAATATTACCGATGAAGTTCACTCGATGAAATAAATTTCGATCTTTTAACCGAAAAAAAAATCCCACATATCCTTTATTCATTCATATAAGCTCCAGTGGGCAAACGTTCTGTCGATCGAAATACCAGAAATAAACAAACCCCGATATAAATGTGTATCATTTAAACTGTCATCTGCAGATGGTATCAATTTGGACAAGTTTAAAATTTGTCGTCTTTTAAAGAAATAAACCGATCGCTATACAGCTTATCTCGATCATTATTTTGATTACAGGATGCGAAAACGGGGTTTTAAGGGGCCAAAAGGAAGTGTTTCTAATAAGATTATTAAAACTACACTCTGTGAAAGGAAGGCGTAATGCTTCTCCGTGACTCATGATACTAAGGAAGTCTTCACTGTATCATAGATACATAAATTCTACTTCATGTAACGATCTACTGAATGTTAAGGTACACTGGTCCTTTAATATGCGGAACATTTACCAAGAGCAAAACATTTCGGCCCAGGTCAGCCTGCGCGGACTGCGCAGGCTGACCTGGACCGAAATTTTTTGGCAGATACATATAACCCCTTTTTCATAGAGCATGATCCATATGTGAAGGGATTGTGTTTATTTAAGATAAAATACAAAGATTTCACGACTCTCCTTTGTTAAACGAAGAAAAATAAAATCGCTGAATTAGATTTCGAGCCACGAGAAAAACTGCACCAACTAATTTAATCTTTTCCCAAACAATCACATTTTTTTTTCCGATCTCAAGGAGGCAGGCTATTGAACATATTGTGAGAAAAGGAGAAAGGGGGTTGTAACCAGCATTTTCCTCCTTTCCCACTATGGTTTCTGTCCCTGTTGGGAACGAATCTCCACGTTTTGGGCACAATTTCTTTTTCGTCTATGAATGCTTTAAGTCATATTGTGTCTCAAATTGTTTCGTTTGGCACAATAAAAGGGTCTGTCGATATTTCAACGGCAAAACTATGTTGTTGGTACTGATATGATTTTTTTTTCATTCAGACAAGTATGATAAATATTAGAAACATCTTGTTCCTCATTTGAAGTAATGGGATAAGAATTCAGGGGATTATACCTTATGATACTAGCCGCAACACAGGCTGATTTTATAGAGAGTGAAGATAAAGATCAGAGGGTACAGAACGTGCAGTCTGATCGTAGATCAACATTACCCAATATGACGACGTATGTTTTTCTACGGCCCAGTGGACATTGTCCGTTGAAAACTCTAGGTTTCTGCTGTGGTCCGGTGTTTCTTTTTGTTGACATTATCTAATATTTTAAGGGTTGAACTGGGCTGAATCCTAGTTATAAGTGTCACATTTTTTATATCCGACAAAAAATGATCAGTGCCACTGACAGGGGCCAAAGGCTAATGCTCTTAGTCTTTACTGCATGATAGAGATTTTAAACATGCCCATGTTAAAAGTATTTTTCAAAAACAAAAAAATATAAGGTGTTGCTCAAATTATGGGAATTGTTTTGCTGTGAGAAGGTTGAAAACATTGTGGGTAGAGGAGAAAATGCTGGTTACCAGCATTTTCTCCTTTTCCCACAATGTTTTTAGAAGCTGTTTTCTTCAGCAATCCTAAAAGCTTTTGGTCGTTAGGCTAAGGATTAAAGCTGTTAAGTCCAGTCGAAGTATGGGCAGACATGTATCAAACTACAGTCATAATCTGGAAAAATACATTATGGGGTCAGGGGTCACCATACGTTCTTGATTGTGTGTCTGGTCGAAAGGTAAAAGGTTAAATTGAATTGACCAAGTTCAGAGATGTTTAGTGTAAAAAGGTTTCAAGAGAATTTGCCCCAGTAACCCATCTATTGCCTTATTGCACTGACTCCCTTCTCACAACTGCATTTCGTTTATTGTCCATACTCCAGCTCCTTTCAGTTCGGGTTGATGCAAGAAATCACCATTTTGGAAGATGACCCGAAAAAAAAAAAAATGTCAAAAAAATAGAAACCCATTTATTTTCATTCTGGACAATATCTCCACTTCTCACAATATTTTCCTCCACAAGATTTAGCCAGTAAAATCTCTTATCATAAGTTTTTGTTTCTGTAGTTTTTTTTCCAAGCATTTTCAAGTGGGATGAAATAAATTGTTGATTGCTTCCTAAGCTGAACAAATTTTACGTCCCTTCTTAAGAGTATGTTTAGAAAGCATTGTTGGAGTGGAAGTACCAGCTTATTACAATCAATCGCTTTATTTTGAATGGCGTTTCCATTGCATAGACAGACATTATTGTACCATTCTTTTTACAAGGTTTTTCTTTTGTGTTATTTTGCACAGTTCTAGCTTTGACAAAAACAGCCGATGCAATAAGGGGTTAAAAAGGGTGAAAGGGTTTTAAAATGGACTTTACGTTTTCTTGATTGACTCCACGATGGACTCGTGACACAGAATAATTTGTCGGGCTGGTCAATAATACGAGTTGTGGGCAGTTTCAGTTAGCAACGTAATAGGTCATTTTATGTTTTTATCGAGGTCGCCCCAAAAAATAAGTGGTATTCTTTTTAAAGATTAAATACTTTTTAAATACATTGTTGGACCGAATTATGGGGTTGAACCCTAAAGTTTGTACGAACTTTGTTTGGGTTCAACCCCATAGTTCGGTCAACACCAAAGTTCGGTCCAACAATGCATGAACATCGAGTTGTTTGCCAAAAAGGGTAGTGAAAAAAAAAAAGGAAGTAAAACTTGAACATAGAATGGAAATTATAATCAGGGAGCCGAGTGCGGGAATTATTGACGATAATGGTGATGGTGTGAAGGGTTATATTTTTCATTTCGCTTACAGTATAACATTCAACCAAGTTTCAGTATGTCATGGCGTCAAATCACGCCAGTCTTTCCTTCAATTCACGAGAGTAGCTCTGTTTTGAATTACTCAAAGATACTCCCATGTATATTCTTTTGGCGCAAGGGACAGGGGCAGAAAAAGAGACACTGAAATAGATAGAGAGAGAAAAAAATGAGAGCTGTGACTCACAATCGGATAATGTCCTGTAGAAATGGGGTCGGTGTATATTGATTGCATTATTGTAACAGAAAGTCATAAAACTGCAATTAACTGACATACTTACCTTTACCTCTCGCTATTAACCTTCACAGCTCTAAAGGGACAGAGCGAGTGGATTTCGCAGGAACTGTATGAATTAATCAGACAGCAGTGAGCTGCAGAGTGCGCAGGCTGACCTAGATTGATACTTTTTGCAGATGCATTAAAGCCCTTTTCCAAAGAGCAGCGCTCACATTTTGATTCTGATCATGTCAAAAGGATGTGCTGTTAAGCTTGTTTCAGGAACTGTTTTTTTCTGCAAGTTTTTTTTTTATATTTCTCTTTTGAGAAAAACAAAATAGGCGTTGACCATTGCATAAAAATTTTGAAATCCATATTGGTATTATAATCTATAAGAAAAAAGTTTCGCCTCTTTATAAATTAGATAAAAATAAATTTTTAAAAAAGTGGGCTATACACTTGACCTCTGAAATATACAAGCCCTGAGGTCACAGCCAATCAAAGCACGGTCTATTAACGAAACGAACAACCTTTTGATTTTACCATGTGTATTTAAATTGAACTTAATAAAATGGCCTGGCGACAGGAACAAAGTCATGTCCTGTGGGAGGGTACCAAAATATTTTGTTCAGTTTTATTTGTCCCGGCAGGACGATACCGGCCACGCTAAATAGGTTGGTTGATGGAAATAAAATCGACGCCAACTGTAAGTTCGTAACCCTGACAGTTAACCTACCCCCTTTCCCCCACCCCCCTCCTCAGACACGTATGATATAGGCGCTTTTATTTGGGAAAAGACGGATTTAATGCACCTTCGTTACGCTTTATATTTAGCATGTCGTTTTATTAGATGGATCATCTGTGTATAAAAAACTGTCTGAATCATGAGAAAGACTGGTTCTGTGACTTGCAGAAAATTTATCAAAAGCAAAAAGTATCGACCCCTGTCAGCCTGCGCAGGCTAACAGGGGTCGATACTTTTTGCAGATACCTAAAACTGTACCTTCACAAACCATGACTCACTTCTGACAATCTAACTTTTAAATTTTTATTTGTATTGTTGGAAAAAACCAAAATGCGGGCTCGTTGCAGTCTGAAAGACGTTTAGGCTACGATTTCAAACAGAACATTCGATCTATGATCAGATAGTGCTCCTTTTGCAGTTCTTCATGTCTGAACATCTTGATTTGCACTATTTACAAAGGTAACTAGCTACATGTAATGCCCTATGCAAGAAATATATCTTTGACAGGTATGAATGATGTAGAAAAAGATATACCACCGATGTATTCTGGAAATACCCACTTTTGTGGAGTGAATTTAGGAGAGCAGGGGAGTTATCATTATCACAACCATAATACTACGTCTTGTAGGACCTGAAATGTAATTGGTTGAAAACATGCATACTTGACTTGTTGATAGAAAATGCCTTTTATATGCAGAGACACAGAGAGAGAGAGAGAGAGAGAGAGAGACGGGAGAGAAAGAAGGTGGGACGAAAGTCGCATTTTCCAAGCATGAATCATAGGGCGCCGCAGTTGAATCCTATTTATCTTTCTAATACACAAAATCTGTCTGGTATGCTCAGAAATCAAGCCGGTTCGTGCACGTTCACTGTCGATTTTGACATTTATTGACATATATCTTATGCAGACGGTGCATTCCTGTGCCCCTAGGGGGTCGTCAATGATATACAACCAGGTTCGACAGCAGTGCTCCCACTGACCTCTACGAGACACATAGTTTGACACTTTTTTATTCAACACAGTGTGTTTGTTTACTATACTGTCACTCTGTAGAAAAATCACTTTTTGTTGTGCTTGACATTTTTTACACTTCTGGCTTCAGCACTCGATGAATTGGACAGATAGATATGAGCCATGTTCTGTCAAAAAGTTATAACTATGGATTCGTACTATCAATTTTGTTTAGCAGCGGACTGAATCGTCATAATCCTTTGAGAAGCAAAGATTTCAAATTGTAAAAAGTTTCGACCTATGTCAGCCCGCGCGTATGCAGATTCATTAGCCCCCATTTTCACAGAGCCTTGCCCAAATATACTGCAGTTGCATTTTGGAGATTTCTAAATAAGTTTCAAGTCAACATTATGATGGCTCTCATATTTTCTCGATTGCATACTTTGCACTAAAGAACAGAGCTAGAATTTAGAATGATATAGTCCAAATATCTTTTCCACTGGTACCAATTTCACGAAGACGTTCATATTTTTTTTTTCAACCAAGGGGAATCAAATCATGCCCAAAGCCAAAGCCAAGTTAACGAAAGAAAACTTTTAAAATGATCTGTAAAATAAAACAACATTTTGTTTGTAACAAAAATTGGCATTTTGCTTCTAAAAGGCTTTCCATATCATTTTCCTTTTCTGGGAATAATTACTTCTTATCTTATGTCACGTGTACAAGTAAGTGATTTGTCTAAAAATAATAACCGAGGTTAAAAAATGCTTAGAGAAAGTTGAAGAGAGTGTACAAGATACTTAATACTTTCAATTATTATAAACGTCGAATATCAGTATGGTTTTGTTACAAAATGATAAATTATTCCTAAATTATTTAATGTCTAAGTCCCTTGACGCAAAACTAACCGCCATATATAAATAATGTTGTTATAAACTTTAACCGTAACATGAGTATTCCATCCGCAATAAAGATGTCGAGGCCTTGACCCAATCTCCGAGCAGAGTTGTCGTTCGTCACCTCACATACATCTCTGCGATGGGCTAAATGACAAGAATCTTGTCAAACCGAGGAAAAGATTTTTTGTTACTGTTTAACTGTTCCATATGTAAAATTGTAAGTTTGACAAAGGAAATATGATTCTGGATACATTATAGGTGCGTTCAAACTGATGAATTTACCTGTATAAAATGGAACTATTTTTTTCGAGCCTCTTCACTTTTAAGAATCTTACGCCGATTTTAACAAAAATGGCTGCGCACATGAATGATGGACAACTGATTTGACACGCCGCTGGATCTAATTTTGTACGATTAAAAACCAAGTTATCGTCCTTTAAAAATATTTAAGTTTTTCAGAAAATCCCTCTTTTGTTCATTTCCTATCACTAAGTCTGATTGGTCCCATGCTGTTTGAACAGCACACGAAACAATCGATATTGGTTTTTCTTTCACCGGCGTTTGTGTAACCATTTTGAGTTATGGTCATGTGACAAAAATATGATGTAATGAAGGACTACTTTCTGAGCCCATTACAGAGGTGAATGTAATGATCCGGAGTGCAAGAGAGTGGCCTTGACCGTCCTTGTCATTTTCAACAAACGGTGAAGAACATTTGATATCCCCGTGAAAAATACACTGGAAGAACAAAGTTTGCTGAATATAGTTCATGCTACTGAGATTAACGTTTCAAATTCGTTTTTCGCATCTTAAATTGCTTTAAAATGAATAATTTTTAATGACAGTATCTTTATAGCAAGTACTTTCCTGAAGAATAAAATAAACTTGAGTGCAATCACTTTAATGCTGAAGACATGTCTGGTTGACTTCCGGATATATGAGTGCTGTGTATACATACGAGGTGCCGCACTGTGTGACAGCTCTTAGCCTCTTACCGAAAAGTTTCGTATTTAGAAGACCCTCGGGAATATTTTTGTGCAGAAAGATTTTTAAAAGGGGAAAAAACCTGGTGGCAAGCATTTTCACACAATAGTTTTCCTTTCCCATTATGTGAGGCATTTAATGTTCCGTCTGCAAGCGCTTTCCATTTGAACAAATCCAAAAGTTATGCTCTTGTAAAAGCTAAATAGCACCCTGTCGTGTCATTGTTATTGACTGAAACAAAATAAAGAAAAAAAAAAAAACTTTGGAAAACATGTGAAAAGGAGAAAATGCTGCTGTCCATAATTTTTTTCATTTTCCCACAATGGTTGCCACCCTATCAAAGTAAATCACACCATCTAAAGCTATATCTTGTTTGTCGTCGATAAAGGCTTTGAATTTGGACCATTCTAGATTTTTGTCGTTTAGTGGAGAGTTATGTTGGTGATATTGTGACATCAAAAGGTGATAAAGGAGAGGGAAGTCGAGACGAAAATCAACCAGGAATCTGTTATGCAGGTGTAATGCTGAAAAATGACCCTAACGTACAAAATGACCCATGGGTCATTTCTCTACGTAGAATAATGACTCGGGTCATTACTCTACGTAGTGAAATGACTTCTTGGGTCATTTTACTACGTAGAATAATGACCCAGATCATTTCCTAGGGGAGGATCATTTCTCTGCATCACACCTGATCGATGCTGAATTGACAAGAAAAAGAAATCAATTAAATATTAAATCTATATAACAAAAAGGTGAAACATGTGTATTTTTGTAATTTGTATTTAACTTATTGATAGGACTGCATCCTACATTTTATAAAATCCTGACACTGTTGAATATACCCTTTTCCCAACTACCCCATGTTTTAACCACCCTTGATAGAAGAATTTTTGAAAACATTGTGGGGGGAAAAGTAAGCAAATAGTTGTAACCAACATTTCCTATTTTTCCTACAATGTTACTACTCTTTCCCAGCTAAACCTCATAATCCCAGACGCCGTATAAAAGGCTTTAAATTTGAACCACTTCAGATTTTTGTCATTGAGTAAAGAGAAAACTTGGAGATGCCCAAGGGCCCATTTTTATTGCGGACCATATGCGCTAAACTGTTTTGTAAATATTATTGAAATTTTTCCTCTCTTTGCCTACACTTGAAACAGGGTAACAATAGGGGTTGGGGCGGTTTTTCGTTTGGTTTTGATATTGACATTTACCCCAAATGTTGACAAATTTATCTTCATGCAGATATTCTACGCAAACACGAAAGATAAGTCACTGATATCTCAACCCATTACCATACATTACAGACATCTTCCATTCAGCAGGTTTCTTGAAACCATTGTGGGAAAAGAACTAATTGCCTGTGTTACAAGCAATTGGTCCTTTCACCACAGTGTTTTCATTACTGTTGAAAGGAAGAAAGAAAGTTCATTTTCCTTTCATTCAACATTATGTCATTTGCTGTACGTAGACCTGCTTTTGCTTTTCTAAATAAAGTTGTACAGTGATTGGAGAAAGGCGTAAACGGAACCTTCTTTAACTTTGCCATTATGCTGCTCCTTTGAAGAATATTTGCAAATATGCTTGTTCACAAAATACAGGTAGACGTAAAAGTCTTTGATTAATGTCTTCTCTGCCAGGTATTCTGAAAAAGAAAACACTGTCAGAGAAAAAAGCCAATGCTTTTCAGAGGCAATACGTTTTCATACGTGATAATTTATCAACGAACGAAGTAAAGACATTTGTTTAAACTACGAACAAAAGTACAATGAGCCACTTGAAGAAGGTTTACACATCTTTTGCATTACGTTTTTATCCCGTTAAGACCTAAATATTGATACTGCTTTTTTTCATTTTTTCCATATCCTGCTGAATTTAAGCGATCATAGGAATTGTAGAATATGAAGGACGTTAAATGTGCTTTGCCAACCTTCTTTGATAATTTAGGTATCCATGTTGGCAGGCGGAGATCAGACTGCATGAACGTTCAGGCCTATCTTCTTCTACCCTATGTGTAAGGGCATATTTTAAAGCGATCCCCTAAGAGAATGATCCCTGGTATGCCTGATTTTTCCTTGAACATTGACGACAACATTCAGCCAAACTTGTGTGAAACAAAAGCCTTAAAGACGCCTGTCATGTGCAAGCTTTTTTTTTTAATCACAGGTATATTTCAATATTTTTGCCTCAGCTAAGAACTCAAAGTTATATCCTTGTTTGGCACTTTATCAAAGAACAAACTCTTAGACTCATATTTAAAACTTCGTATTGAAGGCATCTGTATACGACAAGATCAGGTATGGTTTAAAAGATGGGTATCGATTCTTTAAAAGAGTAAAAGACTTTGTGAGAAAGGGAGGAAATACTGGTTAGCAGCATCTCAATTTTTTTTTCCAAAATGTTTGTGAACTTTTTCTTTAGGAAGTGTTTGGTTAAGTCAGGTCGCTTGTATAGTAGACGTGACCACTGATGCGATGTGAATACTTAGGGTTTTCTGCTCTGTTCTCATTTCGAGACAAAAAGGAAAAGTTTATGATATATGTAAGACGAAATCAAACGCTTCATATTACGTCGTATGCTAGTCTGTATTTTATGCAAATCAGCACAAAATAAACTAGTCAGATCTGCGGAAATTTAAAGAAAAATATGCTTCAGACAGACGAAAGAAATGTGAGTAGGCAGATACAATCTGGGCAAAAGCTAGCATTAATTTATATATATTTTTTACCTCCTGAAATGGTTCAGCAGCCTGCCGCTTAGTTGGTTGGTTGGTTGTACTGGGATTTAACACCACTTTAACAGCTAAGGTCATATCATGGCGGTCGGTGACGCACATGTGTTTCCTCATACCGGTACTAACATAACTTTTCTTTCCAAAGCCACTTTTCTCACATGCATCAGCAGAGGTGAGAGGCGAAAATACGCCGGAAAGAAAGTTCGCCTCAACCGGGTATCAAACTCACAACCACCTGGTCATGAGTCCGACACGCTCACCACTGAGCCACCCGGGCGGGCGCCAGTGGCTTAGGGAACATCTTTCTAAAGTAGGGGGTAATCAAAGAGACTGTAAGGTTTGACAAAGCTGTGTGGAAGGGGAGTTCAATGCAATGGCGGTTGAAGCAATGCTCTTCTCTTTAAACTGGTCATAGTAACATGATAGCTTAAAGCTCTGTGCTTTTTTTATGTCATTTTTTTGGTTTAACAACGATATCGGCTTCTACATACAAGATTTATCGTTGCAAAAATGCGCACAGACCACTTTTAATGTTAAAAACGAATCTAATGTTTCAGTACTTCTAAAAGTATAGGCACATGATAGTGCGATATAGCGTATGCTTTTAGAAATAGTCTTTGTTCCTTTAAAAATTACAGAACATCTCTTACTTGCAATAATCATTTGGGCGAAAAAAGAATGTACAAGAACACTGCAGTTGCCTGAGCAAACCTGGTACATTGTTGAAGCCAAATGTCAAAGTTTTTACAATTTGTAGGTGTCTTTGGCATTTGTTGTGTAATGACCAGCTGACGATGCCGATCAGCAAGATACACCAGAGAGCTTGCATCGGACTGGCTAAATAAATAGGCATATGTAAAAAATAACATCATACGACTTAAATATTGTTGAAAGTGACATAGAAAGGAAAATAAAACATGTTTTATTTACGCAATTATGGAAAGTTGTATCATGAACATACTGTACATGTATAGCACAGTGCAGGATCAAGGCTGAGCGCACACACTCTGCAAAAAGTAAAAAGCAATGATTGCCAAGCTTAACTCTATTGCTGCCGACTTACACTGTAACTGAAAAAGGATTTTGGTCATAGTTCAGTATCAGATAATGGAGGGTTGTAGATGAAGATCAGACTGCACGTTCTGCGCAGTCTCATCTTGATCTAAATCCGTACGCAAAGTTTTTTTTTTTTCAATCACCGTTATATCAGTAATAAAGTAAATGTGCTTGTGTTTAGCGAGAGAGTCGACATAACATAGATTTCGCCGCAAAATCCAGCACATGTCAAAAGACAAGATAAATTACAATAAGAATTGTTTTTATCTTCAAACCGATCTAGATGGGAATCTTCTACAAACAAAATATTATGAAGATAATCCGCACTTTTTCGACTACCCTATGCTCCAAAGCATCCTTTTTTGGAAAAAGAATACAAAACTTTCATAAATAACCTTTTGAACTATTTAGGATAAAACATAAAAATAACGAATTAAGCCAAAACGACAAAGTAAAAGAAGAAATTGAAACTTATAGGTTTGTAGGTTTTTGGCCATGTGTCACACTGTCTTTTGCTTGTCACGGCAAAGGTGCCTAAGATTAGCGTTATAAAGTAGAGAATAAAAACTGCACAAAGAAAAAAAAAGGCACACGCTTCTTGGTTGCATTTAAAGTTTAATAGGGCAGCGATTTTCATTTCTTAAATTTCCCAATGCAGACTTTTCTTCTCTCATCCTTTCCGAATCAAGCAGACTTCATTTGCTTATACAAATAGTGTAGACCCAAGAACAGACGGCACAGAGCGTGCTTGAGCTGTTTATATATGAGTCCTTTGCCAGTGTAATGCAGAGAATTGACCCTCCCCTACAAAATGACCTATGGGTCATTTCACTTCGTAAAGAAAAGACCCATGGGTCATTTCTCCACGTAGAGAAATGACCCGGATCATTATTCTACGTAGAAAAATAGCCCTCTGGGGTCATTTCTCCACGTAGAATACTGGTCCGTGTCATTCCTCTACGTAGTGAAATGGCCCGTGGGTCATTTTGTATTATACCGGACTCAAAATGTGCATGTCATCTGTATGGCACTCGACTTTTTGCAATACCAGTACCGAATAAAGCAGCGTTTAAGGACTACTAAGATCAAGACTAGACTTCAAAGAACGTGCATTCTGATCTTGGATGTACACGTCTGCTACCCATGCTAAGGTTTGGATCTTCAATACAGTGGGAAAATTAATCTACTTTTAGACCTCGAAAAAGGTTGAAGTACACATGTATCGAGTCAGTTTGCAGCGAAAGAGAGGAGAGACCTTTACCACACAAAGTCGAGTTTTAACAGCCCTGAGAGAGATTTTGAAAACATTTTGGGAAAAGGAGAAATTGCTGGTAACCAGCAATTTCTCCTTTCCTGACAATGTTTTTTTATCCTTTAAAAAACATATTTCATTCTTTGAGACATATTTAATTTGCAATCTGCGCACTCTATCAATTTGGGCCGTCAAAAATTTTGCAGCTTTGGTAAAGGGTTATGGGCAAAATAGAGTTACCCAACTGTATATAATTTGATGCACAATTAAAAGAAAAGAACCATGTTATCGATACTATTCCGTCTTTTGAACTAATCATTTTTTCCTGAAACTTTGTACAAAGACAAGGAAAATAAATACACGAAATTTCATATAGATACATTCTCTCTAACTCTTAACCAAACGACAAAGTTTAGGACTTACTGAAATTGAAAGCACTTGCAGACGACAGATCAGATGTTTCCCAAATTTTGATATTTTTCTTGGAAAGGGTAGAAAACATTGTGGGAAAAGGAGAAAATGCTGGTTACCAGCATTTTCTCCTTTTCTAACAATGGTTTCAAAAGGCTTGTTTGTTATGGTCGTTAAAAGTCGGGATTCCGTGTTGAAGGTTTAAAGGAAAAAAAAGATCTATTTCTGCCTAGACATAAATATCTGTACCACAATTTTTTAAAGTCCGCACTCTCACGGCTTTTAAAAATATGTTGGAAGAAACAACCCTTGCTCCTTTTCCCAAACTGTTTCGATTTTTTTCAAATAAAATGGAAAACAAATGAGACATTTTCTCCATCACTTCATTTGCAATGTTTCTGTGGGTCGTAATTAGGCGATAAATATCTAGAAGTGTTTCAAACTGCACTATTTCAATTGTCATTGCTACGTGCATATTTGAATAAATATAAAAAAATAAAACATAACATAGAGAGAAAGATAAACCGAAACCCGAAACGTTATTGAAGCCAAATCGAGGTCGATAAGAATGGACTATTTTGCGAACTTATTCGATTACTTAAACCAGATAAGACGCTCGGTATTAAGCAAATCTTTTACAATTCAAATTATTGGATTAGTTTTATCATTGAAGGGTGCTAATACACGATATAAAGTTTATTAAGTGACGTCAATATTAAGAATAGACCTACAACCCTTACTTCTATAAATAAACTTTTTGGCACCAGTCTTGCCAATTCTGCATTTATGTAACCCCTTTACCAAATGACAACTTCAAGAGTCCTTTTGAAAACATAGTAGGATAAGGAGAGCTGGCTACCATCATTTTTGTCCTTTTCCCACTATGTTTTCTATCCTATCAAAAACATAAATCATCATGAGTGGTACATGTAATTTCTGTTCTGCAGACCTTCTCATTTTGATTTAGTCCAAAATTTTGTAGTTTGGGAAAGGGTTAAGCATTGTCATGCAGGTAAGGGAACAGAAAGTCAAAAGGTAACATTTACAACAAATTTATCGATGATCAAAGAGCCTATCTGATTTATGGAAGGTTTACGGCGTTACTATTATGATAATTTACGATAATCTCTCTGCATTAGGTAGTTGAACAATTTAACCTCTGACCCATTTACTACAGGTATATAATCTTGTTGAAATGACCTTGAGTGAGAAGAGTGGAAAATATTGGAGGAAAAGGAGAAAATGCTGGTAACCAGCATTTTCTCCTTTTCCCACAATATTTTCAATCCTTTCTTGGGCATTTTTTATCATTTGAACCACACTGTTTTGTCCTCTGCTAATACTTTTCAGTGTTACTATCATTGTCATTTGAGGTAATTTCTCTTCATTAGATAGTAATTAAACAAGCTGACCCTTGACTCTTACCAAGCAATACCATGTTTGCAGGACCTTGAAAAATGCTATAGAAAACATCGTGGGAAAAGGTGACAGGCTTCAGAGAAGGTCACTTTTGCGGAACTGGAACATGCATTTTATAATACTTCACTATTCACCTTTTTGTAAAACTTGGGAAAACAGGGTTTAAACCAGATCCTGTGACCTCACGCTTGTGTTTGCTCAGTTAGCGTTACAGTGTCCCTGCAATCAAAGTGTTTGGTACATGTGCATGTGCAGAACATTTTACGAGACGTCAAAAGTTTTCTTTGTCCAAACTTAAAGTATTTACAGTCGTCAAATTCACTATTGCACAAATGACGGTCTTTGTCTTTGAAAGGGTAGAAAACACTGTTGGAAAAATATCAAATGTTGTTACCAGGATTTTTCCTTTTCACTCAATGTTTACAAGTGCAGTCATCTTCAGTGTCGTTAAAGCCACTGTGCTTGTTTGATTAAGAATTACTGTATGATACGCTGCTCACTGAAGACAAAAGTAAACAACATGCAAATATAATTTATGAGTGTAAAATAATGGCAAACTTATGTTTGGAATAATTTTCCTTACTATAAACATAATACCATTGAAAATTTGAAATGCAGAGAAGCCTGTAAATTACTAAAACGAGACGTTATAGGCATACTTTATCAAGCTATTCAGTGTACGATGACTTATGATCATTGCAGCTATTTCAGTAAAGATATTTAAGCCATTTAAAGCCAATAATCTTTTGTTTAATCCCTGCTCCCTCATACGCTCTGTACGAACATTTTCACATTCATTTGACCGTAGCCTAAGAACCCAACAGGCTCTGCGTATAATTTCAACACTGCGGGACGGAAACTGCAGCTCGAAGCATCTGACAATATAAAAAAAATCCATAAATCTTGATCCTAATACCATGCAAAGGCACTGCAATACTTCAGACCGGTCAATCTGACTTGACCTCTATGTACTTTGCGTACTCAGAAAAAAGGAGCGTTGCCTATATCAACACTTCAGGGTCCAAATGAAAAAAAAAATCTACGATATTGATAATTCTAATCTCGATACAAAAAGATCCAGGAAAACATTGTGGTATCATACCGATGTTGCTTGCGCCAGTCAACTTCGCCGTTCAACACGATATTTTCATAGCTCATCTCCGATACATCCCCCATTGTCATGCCGAGAAAGTTAAGAGTCATAGTCGATAAGATAATCCCAGCAAGCATTAACTACATATCTAAATTGACCCATATAGATCTATCTTCTTGAGAACAAAACTTCGGAGGCAATAAGATCGTATTTAACTTTCAAGTAGAGTTTTAGATAAGGCTATGTTGCATTGTGGTATACATATTATGACCTGTAACATACGAAAAGGGGCATACGGACATTTGCGTAAAATGTCGTTCCGGATCAGTCTGCGCACTTCGCGCAGGCTAACCCGAAACGACACTTTCCATTTTTTATGTAATTTTCTATTTTGCGCAAGTCTAATGTAGGACAAAATCTAATGTAGTCGTAAAGTGTCGTCTCGGATTAGCCTGCGAGATGACACTTTACGCAAATGACCCAATGCCTCTTTTCGCGTGTTGCAGACCAATTATGTCAACTATAAGATGTTACAGTGTATTCGGTCGTTACTCCATGGCAAAGTTCTTTTACAAAGAGGCCGATTTATTACGCACTGCAGTAGACCATATTTTGGAACATTGTTGAAAGACGAACATTGCTCGAAACACGCACTACCTCGCTTGGTCACAATGTTTCACAAGTATCTTTGTAAGTTTGATTAATGTTGGTATTCTAGTTTTACAGGTTACCAGCTGTAGATTAACTAGACGGATGTGAAGTTGCCTCCTTTTACTTATTGACAGACACCCAGTTCTTGGACTTGAAAAAGAGTCATTAAATTTTGAGTAACGGGCAGCGAATTGTGTGTGAAATCATCAAACTGTTTAGATTCAGCAACTGCTTCAAGTCTCACATTGTTTGTGAGAACAATCGAAGCGGTTGAAGATGCGTGAAAATACGTCTTTATGACGTAAAGATATTGACAGATTGACTGTGGGATAGTGTACTTTGATAGACTATCAGCAGTCTGTTTTTAAGGACACGTAAACAATATGCACACCGCGTCAAAGATTATTGAATCAGTAACTAATGACGTTGGTCTCCAACCGAAGACACCTTGGGTTTCACACAACGATAAGTAATGTTATGTGTTTGGTCGTTCCGCTCTATCTCATTGTTTTTAACTACTTAAAAAGATTTAATCTTACAAAAGAGATATGACAAACATGAGAAAACAAGGAAGCTAAACACAAATGGCATAAGCAGAATACCTTATGGAAAAAAAAAAACATAAGTGTTATATATCATACAGCATAGTCCTTACATGAAATGATACTAAGGAAAATCTGAACTGTTTTAAGAGTATGAAACACAAACAAAGAAAAGCTTTGACCAGGAATCCTGTCATGCACCTCCTCAATGTACATGATATATAGATAGAAAACACGTGCCTTTTGGATTTGGGTTAAATGAGGATAATCCAAATTTTATCATAATCCTCGTTTACTTCGGTTTTACGCAACATGTCTTACTAAGCTTTTCTTTATTTGAGACTATTATAAGACTAGGGAGGTTCACATTATGAGGAAAAGAATGATACCATAACCAACAGCTGGGCCCGTATTCTCAAGCCATGCTGTACTGCCTTCCCAGTCTAATTATCTAGATTTGGAAATTGGAAAGTAAATCAGTTTCGGGTTGGCTTAAATATTTCGGTAAGCCAACCAAAAAGCGCGTTGCTTTTAGATTAAGTCTTGAGAATTACATGCAGATTTTTTAAACAATGGTTGGTAAATACGTGACTTGAGATATTGATAGAAGATTGTACTCTGGGTCCGTAATCCACCAACCGCTCTTTCAAATGTTCTTTAGTTCTGTTCTCCAGAAGTTTTCTAAAATTGAACGTAACATAATTCCTGATTTGCTAAACCTTTTGGTTTAGCCAATCAGGAATTGTGTCACTTTCAAATTTAGAAATCAGATGGTATATATCAAAGTTCTGTGCAGCCTGACCTTGAATCTATACTGTCTGCAAAAGACCTCGTTCTCACCTATTGTACTAACAGAGTTAAGTACGACAAAGTAGACAGTAAAAAGGGTTGACATAAGAACAAAACAATAAATAGGTCTTTGAATAAGCATTGTCTGCACAGCTGTAACGATGTCTTTGTCATCTTGACAAGCCTATTTTAAGACATGGCGCGAAATCTATAGAAATACATAATGTACTAACATGTATTTGAGTTTGGCTTTACATTCCTATTGCGCAATAGTTTTCATAGATATAATCCGTAAGTATTTTTCAAAATTTCATATTCTGCCCTCATATCTTAAAGTATTATGACTAGAAAGCGAGCTCACATATACAGTCGAGCTTCGTCATTCCAGATGATATTTAACTAGAATTAATCTTTTCTAATGATATAGAGACCTTGGAAACGATGTAGGTTTTGGGTCCTTTTTCTCCACATTTTTTTTTAAATGCAACGAAATGCTGCAAAACAAATAATTGTATGGTGAAATAGGAGACTTTTAACAGATTATCCCCAGGTAGCAAAGGAGAGCCCCAGCAGTTTCGTCACTTGTTGACACTTTCATTTCCAATGGCTAACTTGTCAGTTAAAACATGCTTTGTCCACTAATCACTTAACACAAAAGATCCTTGTGAAGGCAACGCTTCAAACCATGGGAGGTACTATGAATATACATTGAATAATGAATGGATATTTGAGAAAAATTAACTCTCTGTAAAAACAAATCCCTTTATTGTGTGTGTGGTGCATGCAATTGCCATTTTTCTGTGAATTACATGCCCAGTTTTAAAGGAAATAAACAGGAGTACAAACACAAATACCTGTCTATACCCGTATTTACCTATGCAACATCCGATATAGCAAAACAGAGAAATTAATTGAAATACAAATGGATCCCTGTAATTGTGTATTTTAAAGTCTTAGCCGTAAATTTGCTTTTCAAATATAAGAGTACATACTATTAACTGATGTTCAACAATGAATGTTAGAAAATGGTAGACTGTTCTGACTCGGACTTGAGCCAACATGTACACATCTTGTCCTCCCCGTAGGTTTATTGAACTGGCTTTCAAAATGTGGTACTCTTTTCTCGTCGTTATCAGAACCATTCCTAGGAGACAATTTAAGTGTGATGCAAATGATATAATTTTTCTATGACACTGTAGCAAACATTGCAGAAAAAGGGAGAAATGCTAGTTTCAGCATTTTCTCTTTTTCCAACAAAGGCTTGAAAAGTAAGCTTATTCCTTTGCGATGTTAAAACGCGGACTTATGCAGTTCAGAGTTTAATCTGTCGACGGCTAGACTCACAATCTACTGGTAATCAGAAGAAAATGCTATCGTGAGAGGGCTAAACAAGCGGACGGTATAGATCTAGATCAGGCTGCACGTTCTGTGCAGTCTGATCTTGATCTATTCTGTCCACAAAAAAGGCCCTGATTTCGCATGTGGTAGGTGATAGAGTTAATTAACTTTCACGAAACTTGTTCTCATTGCATTTGCATAACTCAATATTTCGATGGAAATAACATATTCATTCTATACATTCCAATGATTTATTTCTCCTCGCACGTTGGCTTTGACCTTGCCAATCATTTTTTATGATCATTTGGGAATTACTTTCGATGTTCATACTATTTTATTTATTGATGAGATTCAGTTCTTGTCTTTTTGATGTTTATTGGTGCTATAAGAATCAAATTCATATATCTTGAACTTACAGCTCAAGCAATGGCGTTAGTAAGGGTTATCGATAAAAAGGGACTTATTTATACATGAAGAAGGTAAATCCTGAATAAGAAGACCGACCTAAAGGATATGAGGTATGCACGGCCAAAAGGGTGCTTATGGCATCTCCGTAATAAAATGTAACATACAATTAACCACATAATTATGAATTCATAAAATCTAGCCCCGATAGCTCAGTCTGTAGCGTGCAGGACTTGAGAATACGGGGTTCAGGGTTCTATCCCTGACTACGACCCCTGGATAGGTGCACTGGCCGCCTCGACATAACTGAAATATTGTTGAAAACGGCGTTAAACACCAAACAATCAATAAATAGTTGTTGTTTTTTATTTACAAAAAAAAACATAAAAAGTATCCGTTTCTTATGTTTATTAAGCTCAAAATGTCATGGAATAATGTTTTCATGATTAATTTTTTTTTAATTTAAAATAGAACCAAACTCAAGAGACTGGTACAAAGAAAGATGTTGCGATGCCTCTGGCAACAGGTAATGAGATATTCATGTAATAATTGTAACTGCCGACATTAAAAGAAAAGCAGTTTACAATTTGTCAATCATCAGTCAAATTGACAAGTCCGATTATAATAGTAATATCTAATTATTTATTACTCACCGATTCTAGTTAGCGTCTTATAAGGTTTAAACTTCCACTTACCAATCTTGGTAGTGTTTTAACAACAGGGCGGTGAAGGAAATTAAAAAGAAATGTGAGAAAAGAAGAAAATGCTGGTAATCAGCAATGTTTTCTACCCTCTTGTAGACAATTCCAATAAAATATTTGAGGTATATTTCATTTAAGTCTGCAAATACTTTCACTTTATACAAATTTAAGCTCTAGTTGTCTTGCAGAGGATGAAGGGCTGATCTGTGTTGAGTGAATGATCTTTGGAATTGATAATCAAATAGATTTTAAACGTATTTAAACCCGCTAGTACATGGATAAAAATACATCATCAGAATTACGATGATCATCTTCCTTCTTGCTCTTGCTTATCTTCGTCGCCTTTTTGGTTTAATAATAGTCAAACGATTTGAAACGAAAATAGAAGAGAAGTCAAGTTATGATTTGTAAACATTTAACATATGCATTGAATTCTAGGAATGTATTTTTCAATTATGAATGTATAACTTTTAATAACAGTTCTTAATTCATCTACCAATGCATCAATTTATTTTTGTAGCCCCGTAAAAATATAGTAGCCCACCATGTTCTTTAACGTCTCATATCTAAATCTAACATTATCAGCGCCAAACAGATCTCTTTCGACAGCTACAAGTATACTCTCACTGACTCTCACATTTCTTACCATATAAGCTAGGGTAAACAAGCGGGCGGTATGGATCAAAGATCAGACTCCACGTTCTGTGCAGTCTGATCTTAATTTATGTCGTCAGCATAAGCTCTCGTTGCACAGAACGGGTTAAGCGATATCCAAACAAATAAAAATTCTACATCTATTCGAATACCATTAGGAAAAACATTTAAAACAAGTTGATGGTAAGTTGATCCGAACTTACAAGCTTATATCTGAACTGTCCTACCAACACGGGGTTTTGTTGAAACTGTAGAGCAAAATCAAACTGGACATGCAAACACTTACCACAGTCAAATGATTTTTCTGGTATCAGCCTTTGTCAAAATGATTATACAACTCGTTACCATGATAATCTAAAATAAATTTGTGAAAGAAAATGTTGAATGATTGAATTTTTTCTAATGTTGTTTTAGAAAACACACTCCAATTAGTTTTCTCTATTTTTGAGTTTTCAATTTCGTGTCATTAACCAGAAGTATAAATATTTTTCTTCTTAAAGTTTTTATCTGTTGTCACTACTGACTGCTTGTCACTCACAAAGCTGTGGTTCAAATTTCAGTCACTGTGCTTGAAAGTATCAACCCTAAGGCTGCTAAGCGCAATTTGCTTACCTTTTGCGGACTGTGTCGATCAAGTTAAGACTGCACAGGACGTGCAGGCCGATCTTAAATCTACTGTGTCCGGTAGGGATATATTTTTTTTCAAAAAAATGTGTTTGAAAAACTATTATTCGATTTTTTATTATCGGCTTAAAAGTTCCATTTAACTTTCATTTAACTGCTGCTTAAGCAGAGTTGTTCGTCAAAAAAGAGTTTATCTCTGCTTTTTCGCAGTGTTTTCATGTATATTTATATGATTAATTTAATAACAAAAACAAATGCGCGTGTCCTAAGTTTTGCCCCACCGGTATATTGCACTGGAAAGAACTTTGTCAAACCAGTACGATATATTATGTATAATGATCAGATGAACTTGGCACACACATTTTAAATTTAGAAAAGGCCAAATAAGGCTAATGACACGTCATGAACGGTCCCAAAATATACACACATATACATCCCTTTTTGAGAAAATCCCTCTATTCCTGGTGTGGCTTTTTTTTAAACAATTCTTCAACGTTTGTCTTAAAACAATGCATTCTTTGATTGAAATGAACGCGGAAATTATCTTTATATAAACATCAGAGAGATGAATATACGTAGTTGATTATTTTCGTTAGCTGTAAGTATTGAAAGTGCACTTGAAGCCTTTTTTCGGAACAGTGTCAAGCTAAAATATTGGAAATAGTCGAGTAAGTGTGGGACAACCATTCGCTCCAGGTCCATCAATAAGTTTAAAACAGGATTGTGCTACCCTTTGATATAATAAAGTGGCTCCCAAAGTTTGCTCTTAATTTGAACTACACTCCTCAAACAGGGCACCAGAGATCGTGATGAGGAGATTCTGGGCCAAATTTATTCGTAGAAAACAGTTTTGGAGGTCTCTTTGTCATTTTACTGTAGGGTCTATGCGACAAATGCTCAGAAATTCACGTCATAACTCAACATCAAGTTGCGGACGAGGTAGATCAAAGACCATAATAACGTGGTTTGCGTTTTAATCTTGGTCTACGCCATTTAGGTCACCACCGACAATGAAAGAATCGAACCAGTTGTTTATATGATTGGTCGGACCAAAACAAGTTTTAGTTCAAGCTTACTATGTCATTTCTGCACGATAGAGGTCACTTTTAATGACAACGAGTGATAACTCGCAGGTATAAGTCGACACCAAAGGGAACCACTTGCCATCTAATTGAAACAATACTGGCGCCCATAAAATTGCCATCTCTTTTCAATTAAAGCCGTTCGACTGCTGTTCAATAAAAATAAGGCTCATTTAACATGAAAATTAGGCGACCTGGGTAGCCATTTTAACGAGCATTCCTGATGGTCATAGAGCCTTACTACACACATAATAGTCCAATATGTCATACCATATCATTAAAAGAAGTCCTTTGGGTAACGGAATCCAAACTTGGGGATACATGCTACAAGACTTAGTGTCAATCTTTCATGAAGTTTTGATTACTACAGCAGAGGGAGGCGTAAGTGAAATCATGAAATTCGTTCAGGTAATCAGCGTAATGGAGGATTTTCTAAAAATCTCTCGAGACTAGAAGTACGTTCACAGCGTAAAGCAAATATTCATTTGTGAGTTCGTCTTTGGAATGATTAGCTTTGTTGGACAATAGCACAGTAATAGTTCTAATCGCTTGTCAGAGCAAGCACAACTGTTCTTGCACCTTTTCCAAAGAAATTGGTAACTGTTGAAACATAAGGATTAAGCAGTCGGTGTTTCCAGAATTTGATTTTCGCAGGAGCTACGATCGTTGCTGTTCTATTTGGTCTTCAATTAAATGTTTTATTAACCCCTCGCCAAACAATCCGGAGTTTTGACGATCTTTTAGCTATTAGAAAGCATTAACAACTATATCCCCTTTTTCAACGATGTTATCATCTTTTTGACAACAGATGACCTCATTTGAGTCACATTTAACTGGACTTTAAGGTTTCCATGTTGAAATGGGTAGAGGCCACACGGTTAGCATGTTACCATAATGCATTATGAGAGAATCATTATGGAAATACCTTGAGAACTACCAAGTTACCGCTTTTCCTCTGGTATACGGCACATATGCTTTGCCTTGCAACGTGGCTTTCTACCTTGATCTTCTACGAAAAAGGTTAGTAATGAAAGAAGTTGTAATAGAATTCATTATCACGTGACCTGGCCGTACCAGGTGCTTCAGTGAAGTTGTTAAATAGATGTCCCCCAAATAATTTGACGTTTATTGCTCTTTTACGTTGTATTGTAAATATAACAAAACCGGACATATCTAAAGTTAGTCTAGTTTAACCCTTGCAGCCATATAAATGGGACTTGGATGGTTGACTTAACCCTTAGACTGCTAAGCGCGATTCTCTGAGCTTCTGCGTACATTGTAGATCAAGATCAGACTGCACAGAACGTGCAATCTGATCTTGGACCTACACTGTCCAATTGGGAGAAATGTTTCATTTAAAAATACCTTTCAAACACCAATATTTAGGTTTTTTTACTATTGACTTGAAAGATTCATTCCTTTTACAAAGCAGGATAAGGATGTTGATAAAGCTGTCTACTGCCTAGTTTGGATGTAGTGAGACTTCAACAATTAAAAGGTTTTCTATGGAAACAGATAAAGTTCAGACTGCAAAGCGTACAGGATTATCCTAGTCTTTTCCCTCACATAACACCTTGCAAACAGAGTGGATTAAGATCAGACTGCACGTTACTTTACCAAGATGACAATACATATACATGTATCTTGTCCACCTTCAAAGCATTTATTGACGACAATAAAATGTGGCTCCAATAAGAAAAATTGGCGTTGCATTTGTAGAAAATATGTGGAAAAAACCAAATTGTTGCCTACCAGCATTTTCCACTCTTCACCTAGTGCTTTTAGAAACCTTCTTTGTCAGGATCGTTGAAACACGGGATGGTTTTCGTAAAGGATTAACAGTGCTCAAGATATGAGGGAGTGATTTTAATTCTAAAACTGAAAATATTAAAAATCTTTCACCAAACCCTATGTTATGGGTACTCATTAGAATCGTCTCATCGAGACGATTCTAATGAGTACCCACAACATAGGGTTTGAAAGAGAAATAATAGATTCAGAATACCATCACTTGCCTCATCAGGAGCTCAGGGTTAAACGATCTAGAGTTAATCTTTTTCATAATCGTTGAGTTCAATGACATTGAAAATCCGTTCAAGTGTTCCTTTTTAATGTCGGACAATAAAATCAATGACATACGGCCATACAAATATATTACAAACGTGCACAAGTACTCATAGATCGTTTCAAACTATTGTCCCGATAGCTGAGTTAATAAATTTTACATACGTGTAATTAAAAAAAAAGGTTTAAAAAGAGCGACCGATTTGTCACATGGATGAATGAATGTTGCTCTATGGCACATCGACAGCTATGGTCTTTTTAGCCTACATGACAGTTATTATGCTTCCGATTTATCAATATGCTTGTTCAATGTATTTGGATGCAAATATATTATACTAATACATTGTATTCGGACGATCATGTTTTACAGTACCTTCATCATTTATCTAAAACATATGGTGGAGCCTTTGATGTTGACATGTTCAATTTTCGAAAGAGTTTTATTGGACAAGAGACACATTAATCGGTTCTCGTGTACGAAAGAAATATTAGAGAAGGTAAAGGAAAATATCATCTCCGAATATTACGACATGGTCCAATATTAGAATTACAACAACGGTAAAATTACAGTTTGACAAAACGCATTTGCAAATCGTCAGGGGAAACCTGCTGTCATAAATCATAGTTTTTTTTATTTTTTACCATCGGACGATATAGATCCAAGATCAGACTTCACGTTCCGTGCAGTCTTGTCTTGATATACATTGTCCGCAATAAACATCACATAAACACCATTATAAAACAGTTAACACTTGGTTCAAATCGCATCACAAACATAGCTTAGCTCTCATATCCCTGAAGTTTCCCGCCGTTTCATGTTTACCACTTACAGTGTCCATTCATAATGGTCGTAAAATATTGCCCATATCGCACTCCTTCACATCGACTCTTGTAAACATCGATACATGACAACATACTGACCATGGATTGAGGATGTTTTATACACATTGTTTTTAAGAAAATGTACATGGACAACGGCGGTTTTCCTATGTACATTAGTTGAACCAACTTTTTGGCAACATCCAGCATTGGTTTATCTTTTAGCCTAATACCTGTACCTAATAGTGTAAAAGATGAAGTTTTAGGGTTAGATGTCAAACAAAATGGTAGGAAAGATTATTGTTACTGGATCATGAAGATGAAATATACCACAGCGATAATAACTGACAGTTCATCAGTCTTTGTGACGCGTTCTGCGTGGTTTCATGGCAAACAAAGTCCATTCTCTTCCAGGGCTACATATAAATTCTCGACCTCTTTTGACGTCTCAAAATATGACCCATTGAAACCATAAGGGTGTTTTTGATAGGCTTGATGGAAAAAGTGGATAGTGTTTCATTAGCGCATCAAGAGCGAAGGTCATTTAGGGTGAATGATAAATACTGTAGTGGTAAAAGGACCGTACATGTCAGAGAATGCCAAGACAAAATGTTTATGTCATAAAGAGAGGAATATATCTAGAAAAAAAGACCACAGAGTGACAAGTTTTCAAATTAAGATCACAGTTGTCAAAACCGTTTTTCTTTTCTTTAAGATTCGCAACAAAGTCATATATCATTGCTCCAGCAGAATATATAGAAAATGTGCCAGGAACGCGATAAGTCCTCAGCAAAAGCCACAGCTTCATAGAAACTGAGTTGAAATCTTTAAACCCTAGGAAGGTTCCCAATTATGTGTTCACAAACTACATCTGCCTCTACGTTGATATTGTCTAGTTGAGGCCCTATGCAACTGCTTAAATGGTGGAATTCCATTGGTTTCAAATCAAAATAGTTTTGAAATCCAGGGTTGAAAACTGATTTGATTGTATTGTCGGTTTGGACTCCGAGTTTCAAAAGATAATGAATGGTGAGTTTGCTTATTCCATTAGAGAACCTGTACATGGGCCCTGATACTCTAGGTACTTTCATACACCCCAAGTGCGAAGCATACACCCTTTTCAAGTTATTGTTTCGGGTTGATTGGGTTATAGAGTATAATCTAACTTGGAGCGAAGATAAAGGCTAGAGGGCCAATGAAGATTTTTTTTCTTTAACAGATAGACAATGATGAAGAAGTTCAGCTCCTCATTAGGCGACGATGAGTAGACTGTCATAGGGACGTCACTCTATATATTAAAATATGACAGCCATCACTCAGTTATTTAAGTTGTCAACTTAATTTCGTTTCCCACAATGTACCACTACGAGAGACAAAAATAGCAAGCCCATGTATCAAATACGCTTGACCTTAAACATAAAAGGATGTGTCTTCATGTATAAAGCAGGGCCGTTTGTATTCGCGCATAATGCGTTCTTGAGGAGATTTGAAGAAGATTGGCTCTTTAAAGGGTGCACAATGATACCTAGAGGAGCTACTTTATATTCTGAAACTTTACAAACTATGCGTTTTTCACAATTTGAATGTTATGAGTATACCGCTTTCAGTAGTTTTTTCATTGATATGTCGATGACGACCCGTGTATCCATATGTCGAATGGTTTTTACCAGTACTGAGATTGAGCCGTACAGTACCATACCCAAACTATTGAATACTACCAAATTTAGGTTTCGAACTTGAATTTTGTACTACGAATCCACTATCGTAGCCGATGAAGCATTGAATACCTTAACCCCGTAAATGTATTGCCATATGATAATTCTGGCAGAGAATCCCACACATTAATGGAAAAAAGCAGTTTTGTTATACTGTTATTTTCAATTTTTTTCATTCTACCCGCCCCCTACTAATTTTAACGAAGGGTCATTATTTTCATTGAACTGACCCTGACTGTGGTCACGCGAGGATAAAAGGTCTACCTTCATTATATTCGGTCTATAATTACGATATACTATGAAAATACCACACAAATTGAGTTGGCCCCAATTTTCATGTATTACAAAAGAATGTCGTTCTCGTAGCAGCATGTCATATGTCAACTTCAAAATGTTTGCTCGTAAAAAACAATTTTTATACGAATTCTATCATAACGTATACAAACTGAACGTGATGTAACTCCTTTCAACTTCACAGACAAACACGGCGGCTTGTGTGGACGGTATAAATCAAGCACACACTGCACATTCTGATTTATGGCGTCCACTGTTTTGCCTAAGTATATATACCGTCCACCGTATTGCCTAAGTCTATAATATAAAAAAAACATGTTCTGGAGAAACGTCCTTAGAAGTTCATGGATGGCGGAAAAAGTCATCCTTAATTCTGGGTTCTTGTGAACGAAAGGGACCTTAAAAACTGAGTGTACTCGGGAAAGCTAATTCATGTCCGATGTAGATCAAAAATGCATCTATGTATCTTTTATCATATTTAAAGCAAATAACTGGATTTACTTTAAACCAAATTCTGACCGCAAAAATGTACCGTCGTCCCTTGTTTGTTATCAAAAGCGAAGGTTCTTTGTTATTATCAAAATTGGTCAATTTTTATTGGTTACTCTCATTATAGTTTCATTATCTTTCATTCTAGCTGGAATGTTAGGAATTTTAATGCATGCTCAGGCAAGACTCTGAAATATTGTATGCTATCTCTCGTCATGGACAGTATGGTTTGGTACCTGTAGCCTTAAAGTTTCATAGAAATATTTCCCAGGTTTTGGCCTCTTCGTGTCTACCATCCTTTAATTCCGCCTTTAATTTTTGTCGTCATCATCTTGATCACTTTCTCCTTTTTCTCATGGTTGCGCCGTTTTTGTGTGTGTGTGTCTGCTTGCTTCTTCTTCTTATTATTATTATTGTTATAGTTTCTTTGGCGTGCCTTCTTTTTTTTAACATAGTCGTGACCTCTGTCTTAAAGAACCACGAATCCTACCAGCATCTTTTCGGTTTGATTTGACACACTATTTCTCACTCAAAATGAGGTTTATTTTTTCAAGAAGAAACCGAATACTCCAGGTTAATGGGTATGTGAGCCAGATACTTAGATTTGCAATGTTCGTAGTATTTATGTGGTGCCGCATTTTATACAGCAACATCCCTAATTGGTAATTCTATATAAATCCAAACGTTTTCCGAAGTGAAATTGGGTGACATAAATTATCACTTTTGTGAGTTTACGCTCCAATACCCCTAGAAACATTAAGCTTTATTGTAAATCGACATAACATGTAAATTTGAGAAGACGTAATGTGGATGAGCAAAAGGGGACTTACTGTATCTGCAAAACAAATGTGACCCATCACGCAAGCAGGTACCGTCTGGGAACTGCGAAAAGTGTCAACCCTTGTCAGACTGCACGAATTGCGCCGGCTGACCGGGGTCGATACTTTTCGCTTTCATGACATTTTCTGTATGAAAAGTGGTCATCGTACCATGTTATCCAATTATTTTTGAACTGTCACCTTAAACTGACCTGCAGTATCGTAAATGTGTTTTCATCTAATTCATGTACATAATTCCCAGATGGTCCCTTTTTGCGTGATGGGTCACATATCGACCAAGGTTTGCCTCTGTAGGTCGCGCAGGCTGGTCTTGCTATTTGTCAATTTTCTGCATGGCAGATGAATTGTGCGCCTTATGATGTGCTGGTTTGTTGTAGAAGAGGGATTTTTTTAACTCGTTACAAAACGACACTATATAGGCCTGTCCAAAGCCAAATTCTATTAGACTAAAATTATTAAATATTATCATACAAATGCTTCTATGCTTCCTCTTGACAAAAAAAGATGAGGGGACGCCACTAAGAGTTAAAGAAAAGTTCAATGATTCAGTTGATAGACACACACATGTGTCTTGTTTCCCATCCTTTATGTTGTTTTCTCAATCGACTTTGAAAAGCTGTAAAAAAAGTTGTAATTATATACATTAAGTAGAGGTTAAATGCCACGCTATTCGGTACTATTTCAGGGGGTTTATCGTTGAACTTATTTGCATACATATTAACCCTCGGTCCGCCCTTGGCATGGTGGGTCCCTTTCTGAAATGAAAACGTAACATGGGATTTTTCAAAACTTTATCGCGGTTCGTAAATTATGTTTTCTTTCCTTTGCCACCCTCCCAGTCACTTCACCCCGCCACTCTTAACAAAAATAAATAAATAAGGCATGAAACAAAATGCAACCGAAGACTGAGAAAACATTATTCTAAAGTGTGTATAACAACAAATCGAAGTTTTAATAAGCCGATGGAGAAGATTTTAAAAAATGAAAAGAAAGCAAAAAATGTGAAAAAAGAAAGGAAAAAAATGTGAAAAAGAAAGGAAAACCACATATCTTTTACCACACTGTTTTCTGTCTTATCAAGGATGAATTTCATCATTTTAGCCACATTTAAATGTCGTCTACAAGTGTCTTAATGAGAACTGGTGTAAAATGCTGTCGTTTGTAAAGGATTAACCCATTACCACACAATCCCTACTTTTGACGCCCCTGAGAAAGAAGCTTTTAGAAAACACTGTGGGAAAAGGAGAAAATGCTGGTAACCAGCATTTTCTCCTTTTCCCACAATGTTTTCTACACTTCACAAAACAAATTTCAAATTTTCAGTCACTTTTATTTTATCGTCTGCAAATGCTTTTGATTTGGACAAGCCTAGAATATTGTTGTTTGGTAATGGGTTAAGGACTCGTACAAGGACAAAAATTAAAACACAGTGGCAAAAGAACAGGATGTTGGTTACATTACTAAGTTTAGCATGATTCATAAGACAATTGAGGTTTGTTTCATGCAATTTATTACGAAATAGCCACCTGCAGACGACATTTTACGTCATGCAGCAGACGACTTTTGTCTGCCGTAAATATGTTTCAAGAAGATAACGAGTAAAACAGGTTAACGTCTTACACGAAATAAATCAAGTTGATTCATAGTCTGTCAAAAAATGGTTAGATGCATCTTCGAAAAAAGTATCGGCCAGGTCAGCTTGGGCGACATGCCCAGTTGGACCTTGGTCGAAACTTTTTCTTATTGCTCTATTTTCCGCCCGTCAAAGACCGTTCTATCTTACGATTCATACTTTCTAAATGGATCAAGTGGTATTATTTATGCGTCACAGGACCGTTGTACCTCGTGTATTAATCGGGTTTTATTTTCTCAACTTTTTACCAAACGACAAAATCTATGTCAAGTCCAAATTGAAAGCATTTGCAGAAAAAATAAACGCGACTCAAAAACGGAAAATTGACTTTCGAAGAGTAGAAAACAATGTGGGAAAATGAGAAAATGCTGATCACCAGCATTTTCTCCTTTTCCTACAGTGTTTTCGGAAGGCGTCTTCCTTGGGATCTTACAAATCAGGGATTGTGTGATCAAGAGTTAAAGTATTATTCATAATGTAAAATGCAATATTATGAGGATGCATTTAAGCCCCAATTTTTCAGAGCTCGACTCTATTTACAGTTGAAATATGATGCATAAAAGGGGAGCCAATCGTTGGAGGTACAAAAGTGCTTTGTTGTCCCTTCCGGCCTGGTTTTGTACTCACGCGGGATTTTCTGAATGGTATATCGAGGGGAAAAGTTTACATTTTATCATTGATCAATCGATTTAGATAGTTTAATAATGCAACATTAAACAGTAATAACTTTACCCGAGGGTTCGTGGTTCACTGGGGAATTAGATGTTGAAGCATAATGAATGAATGAAGAAAATATGAATATGTGGCCTTCTGCACCGCGTTTTTTCCCGTCTGTTGTCATCATCATATGCCCGAAACGACCCCAAACATCCCCACCAGTTTCGCATCAGGCTTGATTGTCATTGTCAGTGTTCTGTGGAACAGGGGCTTAATGCATCTGCAAAAGGTATAGATTCAGGTCAGCCTGCACAATCCGCGCAGGCTGGCATTGACCAAAACTTTTGTTTTATCTTTAAATTTTCTGCCTGCCGAAGGACCATTCTCCCTTCAGGTTCAGTTGATTGTTAGACTACATGGATTTTATAAATCAAATACTGTGTAATGACTTGCTTGGTATAATGCTTCATAGAGATGTCCCTATTTGCTGAAGCGCCGGTGTAATGCAGAGAAATGACCCTCCCCTACAAAGTGGCCCAGGTCATTATTCTATACGTAGGGAAATGACCCCAGAACTCATTTCATTACGTAGAGGAATGAACCATGGGTCATTTTGTAGGGGAGGGTCATTTCTCTGCATTACACCTGCTCAGGGTCATACAATTCGAACTATTAGTTATACTAGATTTTCTGTTATGTCTGTTCGAAATATCGCCCATGACTGAAATTACAGCGACGAGTAAACACCAGAATGAAGTCTATTTACACAGCTCTGTTAGAATTTATTTACCCAAACAGTAATAAAAACTTAGAAAAACCTTGAGTTAATCAATACATCGCCATTACTGTTGACTTTAACTATCAATTTCCATACTTAACAGTTTTTGTTTACCAAACGACAAAAATTAAGACTCATCCGAATTGAAAGCATTTTGCAGACGACAAACTGAAACTATTTTATGAACGATAAAATGCATCCAGGTACAACAATGGCAGGATAAAGGAGAAATGCTGGCTGCCATTACTTTCTCCATGTCCCACATGTGCAGTACTTTGAAAAACCATCTTTCCCTGGAACGTTAAGAGTATGGAGTGGGCGATAAAATGTCAACTTGTTGTTTTTTGCAGACTACGGCTTTGCACTTTGCAGCAGACCAATGTATTTAAGACATTGTTGCAAAAGTTCGCAGTGTTTTTTTGTTTTTATATGGTCATTAGATAGTATTTATTATTGACTGTCAAACAGGATTGTTGTTCGTGCATCTATTGCCTGTAAATTGCCTGAATGACAATTAGTGTATCAATTCTTTTTGTTTAAAAAAAAAAACATCTTTCAAACGAGGAAACGTCAACTCTTACATCGAGACAGATTTATTTTTCCCACATTGTCAGGAAGTTGTGTCAGTGGCTTTTTTTGCCCGCACATACAATTTATTCCTCATCTCGTTGAGGATTTTTTATTCAAATATTTATTATCTCCTGTCTCTTCATGATTTATTCTTTATATTATCAAAGCGGAAACTGTAGAGGAAATGATCTTCGTCAATTCGGAGAGTGATCATCTATTCAGGCTGAAAACAGTAATGCATGCAAAAAACATTTCGATAACTGGAACATTTGCTCGTTACAAGCATTTTCTCCTGTTGCCTGAATTTTTATCTATAGAAATTCCACGACAATGGTAATGCATTGATGTATATGTTGACAGTACATTGGTGATTGTTTATGGCAGACTCCTCCAAGTTCTTGATGGTTTTATTCTATTTTTTCATTATTTTTCGTCGCCATCCGTTGCCTAAGAAGGCTGTTAGATGAGTTATTTTTGGACAATGCAGGAAACAGAACGAAATCAATACTAAGTTACGCTTGGTTCATCAATTAACCCTTTACCACACGATCCGAAATTTTATGACACTTAGGTAAAACCCAACTAACAATATTGTTGGAAAAAGGAGAAAATGCTGGTCACCAGCTTTTTCTCCTTTTTCCTACAATATTTAACGAAAGAATTAGTCTTTTTTCGTTACGTTTATTTCGTCGTCTGGAAATGCTTTCACTTAATGACGGACTAGCCAAACATTTTGTCAATTGACTGCAAATTTTCGATGCATAGTAACATCAAAATGGACCTCAATTTAAACGTGGGTATTTAGAATTTTCACATCACACCAAATTAAAAAATATATATGTCATTGAAATTTATATGAAAAAAACAATACAAATCATCAAGAATCATAACATCACAAAAAAAAATTTTTTTCGATGGTATTCCCTTAAAAGGCTACGTAGCCTCTTAAGCTATTTTTAAATTTCGCGCCAAAAATAAAAAAAAAAGGCAATGTGGGAATAATGGCACATGACTAATGACGCTTAAATTCCATAACATAGCAGACATGTAATTATTTTTCATAATATCTTCGGACGCTATGTTTGAAGCTTCGTCGGCGTATTTCCAGCATGTAAATGAGCCAGTTCTCAAGTAAAAATAGAATGTATTTCCCCTCTGTGTCGACATGGGCCGTAGTAAATCTCTAATTTCTCTTTTTGTCGGATGGTTTTCAACTACTGGGGTTTTATGAATGAAAATTGTAAGACCTTGGGAGTATAAGGATGATTTTTTTGTACTTTTGTAAAACTTTAGTCTCAAAATCTGAAGGGCCACCTTTAAAAGTCACATCTGAAAGATAATTTTGTAAATTTTGGTAGTTTTAGTTAGGCAGCTAATCCGGCTGACTCATCGATTTTTTAAATATGTTTTTAATCGTCTTCAGGTAACGCCTTAAAATTTATGTAGAATATCATAATTATGCATATCATAATTTAGTAATTACGCAACATCCTTAAGGATAGATTTGTAAATAATCACGCAAAAAGGGACCATCTTGGAATTCTGTACATCAATTAGATGAAAACAGATCAATGATAGTGCAGGTCAGTTTAGGTTGATAGTTCAAAAAATGATTGTAAAACAAGGTACAGTAACCAATTTTTATACAGAAAATGTCATTTAAGCGGAAAGTGTCAACCCTGGTCAGCCTGCGCAATTCGCGCAGTCTGACTCGGGTTGACACTTTTTGCTGTTCCTAGATGGTCTCTTTTTGCGTGATGTGTCACAATTTTATAAAAAAAAATGTAGAAATAGACGATTCATTGCATATGATGTTGCACAATAATGCCTACAAAATACAAGTCGAAACATGAAGTTTGAATATATATTATGTAAATGAACATGAGGTTAATTTAATTTTAGCACATTAAGGTTCGTTTTCATACTTAATTGTTTTATATGATAATGACGCGATAAATTTAGCACTGCCTTACCACATTAAGCAAAACAGGGCGTCATCTTCTATGAAATAGATTTTTTTGACCCTTTACAAACGAAGAACAGCTTTGACCACTTTTCGAAGCATTTTAATAATAAAGATAAGACGGTACCAAATGCAGTCGAAACGTTATCTTTGATCGATATAATGAGGAATAAGTTCATAAAAGCACGCCTTGAAATCGCAGTAATTTGGTATCCGTTTGCTTACAACAAACAAGGATACATTTCACTCAATATTTCTAAAGGAGTTATATCTGTAGAGACTTCTTTTAATTAACGTGAAATATGACATGAAAGCTAATGTCGTAGTCGTTGTGCGTGTTGTGGCTGTTCCCTAAATAGTCGTAGGCTGCATCCCCAAATTAAAAAAAAAAATACTCGATATCTATTTCTGATTTCCTAAATGGAGTTTCCTTTCATGTACGGAGCGCTTCACAGAGGTTTACAGAGACCATGAGCATCAATACTTGATTGATTGAAAAGCGTAAACTCTGTGAAAAAGGGGGCTACAACCCTTTGCAAAAGTATAGACCCATTTCACCTTATGCAGTCCACGCAAGCTGACCTTGGTCGAAACTTTTTGGTATTTGTGATTGCTTGTATGCCCAAGGACAAGTCTATCTTGTCACTCAATCGGTTGTTATACACATACAGTTGAACGATCCATAGTTATTTGATGATATACTTGGTATCAAGCATCACGAAGATGCATTAAGCTCCCCTTTTAACATAGCCTGGCTTAACTGCAGTCTGCGAATTCGTCCCACGTTTTATGTTATTTATGCACTGCACACAAAACCTCAGACTTCCGGAAACAGGGCAAAAAACAAGGGAGGGGAAACAGTGCAACTGTCAATCATTTATCGTCAAGTGTGCATAAAATACAATCATTTGCATTTTAGTAACCTAAGTGCCTGTAGCAAGAACAAGCTTTATAGAGAGTAAAGTGCAAACGTTTGACTACTTGGTTTGCAACACGCGAAAAGGGGCATTCATACATTTGCGTAGTGTCGTCTCGGGTTGGCCGGTAGACTTTGTGCTACAGCAGACTGGTGCAAAACAGAAAATTACATAAAAACAAAAGTGTCGCTTCGGGATTAGTCTGCACAGACTGCATTAGCTGGTCCGAGACGATCCCTTATGCAAGTTTACGAATGCGGATTTTGGCGTGTTTCAGGCCAAGTCGTAATGAATGAAATGGAGACAAGTAGTTTACTTTACTATATTAGATCGCCCTCTGATATTACTAAATGAAGCACCAAAACCGATAAAGTGAGAAAGCCTAAGGATAGTCCTATCTATATGCAAATAAATGTGAAATGAAAAGATATTTCTGTGCACTTTGGCCTTGACATACAGTTTGCAAAAGTGAGTGACATCTCATTTATAGCGGAAAATATTTTCAAAAAAGCATTTTATTTCTAAATCAATTAAAAGAAATATGTGAAATATGAATACGATGCATAGCGGGAAGCTTTAAAATCTAAACATAATAATTTTATAATTCATCTGGCACATTGTTATAGTTTTCAAAAAATAAGTGATATTTAATGATAACTGCAAGGATGAAAGACTTTTATTTTTCTAACGGTTAAAGGAAAAATGCGAAAACTACACACGTTGGCAAAATATATATCGTAAAACTCCCTTAACCCATTACCACACAAGAAAATTTTAGACTGGTCCAAATTGAAAGCATTTGCAGACGACAAAATAAAGGTGACTGAAAAATTGAAATTTGTTTTGGGAAGGGTAGAAAACACTGTGGGAAAAGGAGAAAATGCTGGTTACCAGCATTTTCTCCTTTTCCCACAGAGTTTTCAAAAGGCTTCTTTCTCAGGGGCGTCAAAAGTAGGGATTGTGTGGTAATGGGTTAAACAAGATTATTTCATAATTTATTTCGTATATTAACACACAGGAATGCGTTATGATACTATTAACGCCAGAAATTATGTGTTTCTACAAATAAACTTTATTCGCCATTTTTTTGCCCACATTTGTCAAGTATAAACGTCTATTAAACTGACACAGAACGTAAATCATCTTAACACACACTGCAAGGTCTGCAACTTTTTCTCTCTCCTGTTTCATTTTACCCTATTTTGCAAGTATAATATTGTCTTTTTTATTCTTAAACTGTTGTTACGCCCAATGGACTTTTCTCGGCGGCTTAAAGTAAATTTTACTGAAAATACGTATATTTTTGTCATATTTTTAATGAAATAACGGTTAATGTAGATGCATGAACAGACTGCACGTTCTGTACAGTCAGATCTTGATCTGTAACAAACAATAATTTTTTAACTCAACTGTAGTGAAAGGGTAAAACATATGATGTAGAACCGTGATGTCTCTTAAACGCTTCGTGTGTCTCTTCTCTTTTCCTATTTCTTCGATGTCAGTTCGACTGAAGGTGGTTCCCTTCAACCCTTTCGTATGTTTGTTAAGATCTATTTTACCTATTTCAACCTTTTTCCTACCGAATAAGTTAAATTTATACCTTCATGTCGACAGTAAAAACCAAAATGAACCCAAACCCCAAACAAAACCCATAATGTCGAAGTCACTTTTATGGGAGAAATATCTCCGTATCGAACAGTGTAGATTAAGATCAGTTTGCACGTTCTGCAGAGTCTCATTTTAGATCAATATTGGCTGTCAAGGGTCCTTGAGCCACGCCAAGCGACCTAGGGTATGATTCTTAGATGTCTTTTTTTTTTCAACAGGTTAAAGATTAATCTGTCAACGGAAGAGATTACTAACGTGCTTTTGTCGAGAGCTATACATCTAGTTCAGAAAACAAAAGTCTACTAGATGGGTAGAACTTTAACTAAATTTGTCGTATTGGACTTACACGTCATTTGAACAGTTTAGGACATGTCAGTGTTGTCAGTAAGCCTGTGCATGTGTTTCCTGGCTTCTCACACCAAAACTAACAAAACTTTCTTTCTAAGCCACTGCCACTTTTCTCATATGTATCAGGGGTGAGAAGCAAAACATTGCCGGAAAGTAAGCTTGCCTTAATCGGGTATTGAGCTTGTACTCACCTGGTCACGAGTCAGATATGCTAATCACAGAGCTACCCGAATGGGCAAAATTTCAATTAAGAACCTGTTGCAAAAGTTAAGCCACGATTCACTTCTCTCCGATTGCATAATGTTATAGATTATATACTTCAAAGGGTAAATGTAAATTTCTTCTCATATTCAATCCTAGCAGACACTGTATGATATTATGCTCGTGTCTTTTCCTCTAGGGACACAATTCATATAAAAAGTACATACAATTAGAAAAAAGGGGACACCATTATAATGTAGCAACCGAAACTTCCTTTACCTTTTGACCGACATGGCACCAATCTTCATTATCTTTGAGGATGAAGTTACTCCGGTGACATCTGAAATTTCATACACTTTTCCTGCACTTTGAATAACTATCTCATATAATATCTGATTGCACCATAAAACATATGTACATACTTATATTCCCACTGCCACCTATGGGGAATCTTGGTCACCAGAAATCAGTTGGAAGAAAATTATAGATTTTTTTTTTCTATTTTGTTTACATATAAGAACCTGAACTCCTTAAAATGTAATATTGGATAATGGCAAACGCTGTAGACTGAGATCAGACACCAAGGTTGCAATCGACGTTTTGATTCAGAAGAGATATTCATATGCAACATGAGACTATAACCAGGTATATAGGTCACTAGATTAAGTATATGCAATAAAAAGCAGTCTATTACGACTATCTTAAATATCGCTTTTAGCCTTGGTAGCGTTGAATAACTATGTTTAAACCTAACCCATTCACATTTGCTTTAAAATGTAAAAAATAAATCTGATGAATTCAAACACCAGTTGAACACCAAATCTCGCAAATTAATGATCTTTGATAGCTTTAACCTCCCAGCCTGCAAAAAAAGGAAGTTTTCGTATTAATTGTTTGACGAGCTTTCTATGTATACTTATATACCCTGCAGTAAAGCTAGGGTTTTAAACCTCGAATGCATGGGCCCGTGTTCACCAACCATTCTTAAGAGCATTCTTTGCCTTATTCTCCTGAATTTTCTACATTTGTAACACCACTTTTGAAGGGCTAAACCGAATGGTTTAGCCAATAAGAAGTTGTGTCACAAATTTAGAAAACCTTGGAAAAAAAAAAAAGACTATGAATATTCTCAGGAATGGTTGGCGAATACGGGCCCTGGCCCTAATTTTCGCTAGAGTTGACAGCATGTCTTGTTTTTTTCGAACATGGTTTCGATACTGGTTCTTAGCAACGAATTGATTGTACTACTTGTGAAATAACCTTCTGGCGTATTCAGAAAGTGTTGTTTTTTTTTTCAAAGAAAGACATTAGAAGTCGTAGTAATACTTTCTCAATCTCTGAAATAAGGACTCTATATTCAGTTGAGAATCTGTTTGACAAGTTATTGAACCGTCGCCCCATTTCCACGAAACAGTCTTCATTTTATTCGATTAATCATTCAATAACATGCCATTATTTGCCAGTGGTAAATTTGCACATTACTGCAATGCACTAGATGCTCCTTTGTTGCCACAAGGTCAGTGGTAAAACCTTACTTGGCTGTTACCAACAACTATAAATATTTGTTGAATTTAAATACCAAATATCTGTTTGGCCGATACATTCTGTCTCGGCCAATCATATTTCTAGTGGGGAAATTGATTAAGATTTGGAATTCAATGTAAAGGGATTGGCCAACATGTCCGACAGACATAGTTGTCCGAAACTTCTCGTTTCTTCCATGGGTCACTTGAGTAACTTAGCCTTTTATTCATTTCTTAACCAAAACGAAAGACACACAAAAGAAACCACCAGATTATATAAATAACCCAACAGAAAAAAAAAGAAAGAGTAATGCTGTAATTTATCAAGAAGACGGAAATACACTGTAGTATGTGTGATGAAACTTACATCTTTCTTTCTATATTTAGAAATATACGCTCGTATTGTGAACATAACAAATCTTTCTTTAGACCTCCTGCTTCATTCTAGTGACTTTCATTACCAAAGCTCGTCATCGGTAATTAATTCCGGTATAAAGCGATTTTAGTAACCTATTTAGTCAGATTGAGTATTCATTCACAAGATTACTTACATATATCTTTGTATTTTCATGATATTGGTCCCGCTCTAGAACTCTCAAGAAATACGTTTGTCAACGAAACGTTATAATAGTCCTCCTGACTTGCTCAGATGTTTTTGTCAGAGCAAAGCCCAAAACTCAGTTTTGTTAAATCTCACAAGGAAGTCTGTAAGGATGAATAATGTTACTCGATATAGAGTATCAAAGTCCCCAACACATGCGAACTTAGATTGACTAATCTGAAAACGGCAACACCACAGTAGATAGTTGTTTGGGTTGTTTGAAAGATAATTTAGTTTGATGACCCAGCAGGGATTGTTAAATTCAGTTTAGACTTTACAAACTAGTCAGGCCGGGTCACGAACAGAATGGTTAACAGCAAAATGGAGACACGAATTACAAGTTAGGTTCTCAAAAGTCAGAAGAACTCTATCTATTCCAGAGAGGTTGATGGAATAAATTGATTCTTGAGCTCTTTTTTAATAGACGTCGCATAGGTATGTGCGTCTAGCTTCATATGAAAGACAAATAGAGATAAATTTGTTGTAGCTATACTCATGGCGTTGCAAGGAAGTATCTGGTAAATATATATCACTTTTTATTGGCACCATAGCTATTATCACAATTATTACTTAAAATCAATCGTTGTTGTTGCATTATTAGTGAACACACTGCACTAATTTACTAAATATTTCATAAAACGATTAATACTTAGTTGTGTTTGTTAAAAAGTATTACCCTGAAAATAATACATGTCACAATTCTTGTGAAGTCAAGCTTTCGTTAGAAGGCTGCTGCCCAATGTTACGGAAATAGCTTTGTCCTGACTATATTGTTCTGGATCTACATGTTTGCGACATAAGCCCATTACGGTGTGATTTGCAATGGTGCGACCAGCAACATGGTGCATCGCAGGAATGCATTAATCATGCGATTGTTACAGCGAAACGTCAACAATCGTTGTCCTTCTCAAATACATCGAGATTATTTACACATTTATTTTCACTTTGGGGTCCCATTCATAGCTTAGTGTATCCAAACAATAGTAACCCTTTCTTGCTGCGGGAACCCAAGGTGTTTGGGTACTTCTTAAGGTTTTTGATCTGTTATCTTTATTGGCTGTGATTCCCACGAAGTAGCAACCTTTTGAAATGGTCCACGATATAAAGACATACTTTATTTTCATCCATTTGCGATATTTATGTAATTACTATATATACGTCACATTATAAACATGGCGTTAAAAGACTTCATGTAATCAGTTTACCCTTTTCTTTACAAAAAAAAAATATTTTGGGAGCAAGTTGTCTTTAAATCATATAGATTGTTAGGAGAAAAATAGCAGTCGAGAACGATTCTTGAACATTGTTTCGGCTAGATTTACACATAAATCTGTTATGTTTTGTTCTACACCCACCCAGTCCCTATTTCTGTGAGAAGTTTTAATGTTACGTGTGGTAAAGAGTTGAGTTTAGGTCTTCGGAGACTCCCCGTGGATTTAAACATTATCCAGGTGTTTGACAAGGAGATATACTGCGTCCATGCATATTCATACGACTGTGGGAAAAAGGAGAGTTCGGAATCAATGAAAATAATGTTTGGATTGTTACGCACGGGAAGTGAGCGAAATTCCATACAAGATAATTGAAGTACCAGGACATCACCTCTTGTACATAGGACAAAAGATCAACAGACTTTTTTTTTTTTCAATTTATTAACCCTAAGTGTGTCAGATGGATAAAACTGGCATTTCAAGTAAGCTCTAGTACCACATAATTGCAGTTGCGGGACCGTTATTATCAGAAGATACGCCGGCCACTTAAAAAGAAAGATCCAATGTCGGACTTTCCATTTAGTCTACCTAGACTGTCCTTAAAGGCAACCACTGTTGTCTTTGGCGTCCTGAATATCAAAGCAACATAAAATTGATGACCTAACAAGCCACTGTGTCATTCAACATTACTTACAAGAAAGAACCGATTCTCTTTCTAAATGGCCTCTTTTGTTACTGAATGTCACTGTTCCGAGATAGGGTTTCAGTGATGAACGATGTTTTTAATTGAGCCGTGGTCTGGCAAATGGGGACTTTGATGCATCACTGTAATGCATTAAACCAAATCAGTAAATTTTGGTGGAACCGTAGCATCCAGTGTGTTTAATAACCGACTACATCCTGTAGTAGAATGGCCATTCAGGATGCATAAAATGACCAATAGCAAATGTCTTGGCCTAAGCCTGTCCGGACCCTGCAGTTTTACTGGATCTATACTTATTGTAGATACTTTATGCTTCCTTTTAAATGCAATTCTAACGGTCGTTTAACCCCTTACCCCATAAGGCAAATCTAAGGTATCTCAGATTGATCCTAAAAACAGCAAGGATGAAGCCGTTTCTTATGTGTATATGAAAATTTTTGATAGCATAGGAAACATTGTGAAAAAAGGTGAAATTGCTCGTCACGAGCAATTTCACCTTTTGCCACAATGTTTTCAAAAGGCTCCTACAAGCAATGCGTAGAAATGAGTATCTATGGAGTAAAAGGGTTTATCAACGTAGTTGGTTTGTGAAAAAAATAATGTTAGACTGCTAAGCGCGACTCAAAGACCTGTTGCAGACAGTGTATATCCAAGATCAGGCTGCACAGAATGTGCAGTTTGATCTTGGATACACACTGTCTATTAAGAAGATAATCATTCCCCCAAAATACCCTTGAAATAGCAAAATTTTGGTTTTATTCCAGTTATTTAGCAAGATATGGCTTAAAAAACTAGTTTTTTTTTTATTTAAAAAAACCCAGTGCACGAGTGACGGAAGGGAATACATGTTGGAATTTGTAGAACCATTTCAGTTTGGAACAAGGGGATCGAATAGATATGAAGGTAAAATGTGATTTTTTTTTTCATTGATGGGCGGGAAATTGTACCTGAAGATCAAAGGAAGTGATATAAAAGATAATATTAAATACAGATCAACGGTAATATTTACCTGTATTCTGTATTCTATAGGGAAAATATCATTACGTACGGATGATTAACGAAATGTGTTTTTTTTTTTCGTATTCAATAGTATTTTTTAGCCGTCGAAGAGGTCGCGTTTATGTTGTATTGAGGAGCGTTATACTAGTACAGAGACCGTTTGTTATATATTTACGAATAGCAATATTGTACAGAATGGACCAAACTCTCTATAAGTAAATCTTCAGTGTAGGGTCAATTGACATTTGAATCACTTGATTTTAGCATTTTTCCTCTTTAAACAATGTTCTTATGAATCCAAGTCAAAGAAGGCTTAAAAAGACGGTCGTGGGAAAATGTTTGAAGAAAATGTAACAAGAAGTCATTATGGGTTTATAAGAACTACACTGAAATGCTTTCATCGTTATGCTACAAAATGTACGTCAATATTGACCCATGTCAACATAAGCGCTTTACCAGATGACAAAACTTTCATTTGGACAATATTGGAAAGTGTTTTCTACCAGAAATCAAATTCTCAGATTTGTCTTTAAAATTGTAAACACAGTGTGGAAAAAGGAGAAAATGCTGGTTACCAGCATTTTCTTGTATACCCACAAAGTTTTCTAATTCCCTCCTCTTAGGGTTGGTTTAACTTGGAACTGTATGGTGAATGGTTAATATTGATGACTTTTCTTTTTGAAAATCTAAAGAATCTTGAATGCTATGATGCTATTTTGTGGGGCATTAACCTTCTGTCACTGCCGGTACATCTAGTTCAAGACAAAGTCTCGGGCTACGACCAAAACTGTTAACCGGTATAAATGAGCGCGTTCGACCTGGGTTTGAATTGTGAGCCAGTGCCTAATTTTGTAGACATTGGGAATAAATGGCTTTGGGGACGAACTATGCATACTTTGGTTGGGAAATAATTTGTCAAATAATTCATTCAGGCTTGTATAAAATACTTAATGAGTTTACATGAAATTCGAGCTCACTCTTTTGCTCTTACTTTCTCCGGCCCTTTCTATCTTTCTGTGCACCTCTTTTTATCCTTTTGTCCTCTCTCCTACTTCTGCTCCTCCTTCGTTTCCTCCTTTTAACCCCCTTTATCTCTCTCTCTCTCTCTCTCTCTCTCTCTCTCTCTGCCCCCCCCCCTCTCTCTCTCTCTACCCTCCCCACTTTCTCTTTTGATCACAGAATATTGCCATCTTATATTACAATCGTCTTATACTTTGTCTCAAGTAGTTTATCGCCTCTTTCTCGCCATGTCTTCTGTCTTGCTTTGCCCTATCTGACTATGTCTCTGTCTGTCTCTCTCTTTTGATCACAGAATATTGTCGTTCACTGGTCTTATATTTTTTCCTCAAGTAGAATATCGCCTCTATCTCTCTGTCTCGCCCTGTCTGTCTCTGTCCATGTTTCTCTCTCTCTCTCTCTCTCTTGATCACATAATATTGTAGTTCAATCTTCTTATATTTTTTTCTCAAGAAGAGTATCAGAGTATCGCCAATAATGTGAAGTGGAGACATGATGCACTCACTTTTTTGTAATAGTTGAGCCATGCTCTGGCAATCTCTGGCATCCCCGACATGCATTATACTAAGCAATTCATTGCACAATAATGGATCCATGAAATCAACTTTTGTCTTACAACGGACTGTATAATGCGTTAGGATGGTCCTTTGAGACATTGGAAAGGATACAAATTACAAAAAATATCGACCCATGTCAGCCTGCGCGGACTGCGCAGGCTGACATGACTCGATACTTTTTGCAGATGCATGTAGCCTCCATGTCACAGCGCCTGGATCAATTCCATGCTGTAATGGCTTGGTATTTTGATTATTACCACTTTTTGTGATCGCGGATGAGGTAAATGGTTTCAACAGAATGATAACTTTGTCCGTTGTCTGATAGGAGAAGTCTACCTGTCTACTTTATACTGATAATGTCAGTTGTTGTATTCTAAATGCATAAAACATACAATAATATTACAGTTCTACCCTCCACCACACAATCCCGAGTTTTAACGACCCTGGGCAACGATCCTTTTGAAAACATTGTGGGAAAAGGAGAAATGCTGATAAACAGCATACCTGCCTTTCATCGATAAATTTTTGATATGAATCTAAAATTTCGTTCAAGTCAATATCAACCGTTATAGAGGTATCAGTATCAAGTAAGATAATGTTATGGTCCTTTTTCAGTCACAAACAAACCATAAAACAATTGTGATTTTCAGATAATATTGCTAACAAGAGCCTAATGCCGTGGACAGTTTGGGTCAAGATCAGGCTGCACGATCTGAAAGTTCTCTGTAATCTGGTCTTGATCACAACTGAATTTAGAAGTAACTTTAGCAGTGAATAGGCGGATCTAAACTAAACCCGTTAGCTTTTGAGTAAAATTTAATCCAAAGAAGATAGGAAAATATTTCAATCAAGGATATTAGAAATGATTATCCTATAAATACCATACTGTATTACAGAGAAGATTCAAAATGAAACTAAAAGTAACGCGCAGTCGGATCTTATTTTCTTTGTACCAAACTGCGCAGTAAGAAGTATGTTTCAAGTCGAAAGGATTGACGAAAAGTTTTCTAACTTCGTTGTGAAATCTTTATAAAAGATAACCTCGGCCTTTCTCTATGGCATGTTGTAGAAGGCGACTAAAATTAGAGACAAACGGCTGCTTTCCTCGTAATTCGTAGGATTGCAGCAGGCTGGGTAGTTCTTATTCCAAATCCTATATTTTTTTTCTTGATGTAAATAGGGTTTGGAATGGGAATCAGTTGGCCTGTGGGACCCCGTGTGGTTTAATCGGGGGTATAAGAATAAACCACTGCAGTCCCGCGATCGTCACATCTGCCATTTCATCTGGCGGAACAAAAGTGACAGCATGCATGTCGTAAAAGGCGACAAAAGGGGCATCATTTTGTGTTTCATCCATTCCTCATTTATCATGTTTGTCTTATGTTGTTGCACATGTATGTTATTTTCACCTCGCATTATTGTTTACTAAGTAAGTGCGCCCAATATGACCTAAGTTGTCGACGGGCCATAAAACACTATTCATTCATTCATTCATTAACATCTTCAGTATCGTAGGTGCTAAAACATCTAAATAAGGCGCTAATTTGTGAAACATGGTCGAGACACAGACGACTCTCGTAGCATGGTTATTCAAACTAGTATTTGGGTGGCTAGTTTTGCATTATACCATGTAACTATTGAGTATTACAATGTGCTCAGGGTCGCGACATCGGAAACGAGGTCAAACATACCCTGTTCGGGTGACATACTAGTCTGGTGTACCTTTGTTTTCCAGGCCGACAAGGAAATGAGCCATGATATGGCAACGAAGCGCTAAATGCATCTCCGAATGCACAGAGCTCCAGATAAAAGGACGTGATGGCATTCTTAAATCCGTTATTTCTCCTCAAAACCCTATGTTGTGGGTACTCATTAGAATCGTCTCGATGAGTACCCATAGCGATGGCGAATCTTCTTATCAGACAGTGTAGATCGAAAATCAGACGGTGCGTTTGGTGCATTCTGATGTTGATCTACACTGTCGACAAAAGGTCATTGAGTCGCGCTTAGGAGCCGGGGGTTAAGACTGTGTAGAAATTAGATCCGGTAGTTGCCTTTTCAAGATCACCACTGTCTAAAATGCACTAGTATCTTCGCAGTGATTGGTGTGATTTAAAGAGCAGGCTGTATTTTGTGCAGGCTAGCCTTATCTTTACTGTGCACAAAGGCAACTTAAATTATGTATAAGCGTGTTAAGGGTGAAATTAGTATGGTTATACTTGACATAAATATCCAAACCATAAATAACAATAGTAACAGAAACAATATATAGATATTTTATGTATAAATGCGTTCATAAACTATTCATTAACTATATCATAAATCAAAATTTTACCAGCTCCTTTCAGAATGCCTCGTACGTTGATTACTTGATACAAAAGTTAACCCTTACAGTGGACAAAATGTCTGAAATGGACACTTCCAGACCCTAGCAAATTTTTCAAATATTGTGATGCCCAAGCATTTTTTCTAACTACCAGAATATCCTATAAATAATCGGACAGTGTAGATTCAAGATCAGACTGCACGTTCTGTGCAGTCTGATCTGAATATACAATGTCCGTTAAAGAAGGTTCGGTTGATATTCAGCATCGTAAGACGCAATACAGTGTAGAGGAGAACGGAAAACTGGTTCAGTAGGAAGACTAGGCAGATAGAGATCATGGTGTTTGTTTAGAGTCACGGGGCGAAACGTTTGTCAATACCATCTTCGGCAAACAAACTAGATACAGTGAGGATCTTGTTACTCAATGGAATGCGTAAAGTTTGAACAAGAAATTATCACAAGATTAATTCGTTTTACAATACCTTTATGAGGGAATAGTTGATTTCATTTTGTATCTTACCGAAGCTGCCACGTGGATGGAGATTCGTATTTATCGCCAGCTACGGTAAAAGGGCCCATTGGAATGAGTAAAGTTTGAACAAGAAATTATCACAAGATGAATTCTTTGTACAATACTCTTATGACAAAATACTAGTTGATTTCATTTTGTGGCTTGGGAAGGCTGCTACATAGCGTATGCATTTGTATTTTCGTCATCTTTGGTATCTCAGATAGGCAGGTTATCAACTGTTTTCTTACTTTAGTAAACAAAATGAAAATAGCATAGGTTAACCAATGGTACAGCATTTGAAGAAAGGTACAAAAAGATATCTTTTTCACTGATATGGAAATGATGCTGAGAAGGAGCAAACATTGTCGTAACTTGCATATCATGATAAAAGTGCAGCAATCACCAAAGAAATATTCACCTGTTCGAAATTCACATTAAGCCTGTCTTCTAGTGCTTTCTCTAGCCTATTAGCACAGCTGCAGCTGTGAATGTCGCGTGCAGCAATCAGACAGGATTGTAATTGTTTCGATATCAAACTAATACCGAGATAGGCTATTCGATTTCAACCAGTATGGTTCGTGTCGGTTTCGTATTTATGAATTTTACAGCATCCATTTCGGCTTAATGTCTGTCTCATTAACTCTATGAAACAAGGATGCTGCATATTTATTTGATTCATACTCTGTGAAAAGGGAGTTTAATGCATCTGCAAAAGGTATCGACCCAGGTCAGCTTGCGCAGGTGAATCATTTTGCCTTTGGTCAATTTCTTTTCAGCTCAAAGTGCTATATGTAAAACATTGTATAAAAGTAGGTGGCATTAAGATTTAGTCACATTTCACTGGAATCTCATCTTTTTCGTTTGTTTATTTTGCTTTTTTGACAAATTCATATTCTTAGCGTAAGCGGTTGTTGTGCTGAAACTGTTTCAAACTAGAAAAAAGTTCTTTTTTAACGAACGAACACGTAAATTACCATAAATGACCGGAAATGAAATGAAAATGTAACACCCAAACAAAACCTTAAAACAAATATATGCTGGTGCAGTGGACAAGGCAACTACTAGTGGTATATTGGATCAATGGGAAAAATCAGACAAGGCATGAAACGTCTGATGCCGCTGAAATATATTAATTGCCATCACAAAGTCACATGACACCTGTCCGGTACCAATTAAGGTGATAGCAATCTATCAGATTCGTCCATCGACAACCAGCCTTCACTGTGACTCGGGGTCAGGTCAACACATGTGTACATGATGGCGTCCATATGATGCCCTCATCATGCGATATCCGCCCATGATAAATGTCTAAAATCAATAAACCTTCATCAATCTGGAAGATGGTGGGTCTAAATGGTAATAACAGTCACAACGACAGACGACATTCAATGCTGATGGACTTTTTTATTATATATCCAATTATTTGTAAACTTGTTCAAGCACAGTAACACGTAGCTTATTTTTAGCAAAGAGACAAGAACCAAATCGCATCGCTGGTGAAGCTTTCACTTTTGTTTCTTTCTCATCCTGAGAGTCGAGTATCCATCTGTATTTAGTACCTGAATAGTATCCCAAGCTCGCTTATGCTATTGTCTCTACAGAGGAAGTATCACTATGCGGATTCACCTTTTACTAAACAGCTGAGGTGAAACTTATCCCCGGAAATAATACTGTGATACCCAACTTATCGCTTAGAAAGGTTTCAGTCATCTCTCTTGCTCGCAACATACTCTAGTATGCGTTTTGACACGTATCAATGACACCAAACTTTTTTCTGTGTTACCTTGTGTCTTGATTTTCAGCTTAATTCCTCTTAGGTGTATAACTCTTTCACTGGTGCTGCTACATTACAAGAATTTAGAATTTTTGACCCCCAAGAGCTTCATTGAAAAGAACAAGCATGTCTAGCAAAGCTGTTTCTTAAATCTGGATGTTAAAAGACAAAAGACAGAGAGAATGCAACGTCATTGAGCTGTTTAATTAGCTAAATGCAGGCATTTAGGCACATGTACAATGTATCTACTTGTCGATTTAACCACCTCTCGACCCTTATCCAAACAATCCCGCTTTTTAACGACCCATGACAAGGAATAATGCTTTTGGATACATTGAGGGGAAAGAGAAAATGGTGACCTGCATTTTCTCCTTTTCCCATAATGTTTTCTTCTCAAACGAGGGTAATTTTAAGCACTATTTATTATGTCGTCTGCATCTGCTTTCCAATTTGGGCAAGTCGTTTGGTTAAGCCTATACCCCCTACACTTTCGGATGGCAAAGGCTATGTATGAATTTGTTGTTCCACGTGCTGTTTCGCTTAATTTGGCAAGTTTAAGGGTCCGTTTCCACCAGCCAGATTTAACTCAAATTAACTCTAAATGCCACGGGTAGTCATTTGACTAGTTAATACGATCGTGCAAGGCAGTCACAGGGCTACTGTTCGAATTCAGACTTTAACAACGTTTTCTAGTGTTGGTGAATACCTGTCTAAATACAGTAATTAATGCAGATACAAACAAGCTATTGAACCTCTTACATGGGCAGAAAGAGCTTAGAGTTTGGCGTGCAATGTATCATATTTTGTACATGTCAAATACTAGTAATTTTACACGTCAAGTTTACCAACAATGATACGATCTCAGTCTGAAATACGACACGGGTCCTTGGAAAAGGTAACTCTCTGTTCCAATGTAAGATGACCTCTATATGTTACAGTATCGTTTATTTGACTCCCTTTGTTTTCACTTTCCGTTTTAGCAAGTTTGGTTTTCACTTTGTAAGTGTGAGTCATTTTTTTCCAACGATTTCAAATTAGGAATGTCACAGTTCGTCGGTTTACTTCAAAAACGTCGTAACTCGCAGTTGCAAAAGAAGCGACTCTTTCTTCTGTCATTATGTTTTACTGCATAGCTGTCTAAGAAACGATTGTGTTACTCATTTTTGTTTTGACTGCGCAGGCGGACAGATACATCAAGCTCCATTTTCAATTCTCTGCAAGATAGTTTTCTTTTATCCTTAATGTAATGTAGATGCTACAGAAGATATTTGCTTAACACGATTGACATATTCTCTGTACTGTGATTCAATCTCAAACTGGTTGCCATCACGACTTGCCACAGTGCATCTTAAATTTGTTAATTTGCTATCAGATTTTTTCTTTTTCATTTCTTTCATTCGCTGATAGCATGCAAAACCAAGAAAAGATTTTAGAGATGTATAGCTATTACATATTTCAATAGATCTTAAAATGCAGTTAATGAAATAAATACATTGGTATACAGGTATTTCCATGAGCTTCTGTAAATGTACTAATAAAACTATGTTTTTATTAATTTGAACCTTTTAAACTTGTACTGCTTATGTTTTCTAGTGTTATTACATCCCCGAACTGATTTCTTGTTGTAAGAAACATTTGGGTAAGTGAATGTATAAGTGTATATCAGAAGCTTGAAGATTACAAACCCATCTTCAAACAGGATTTTCCCCATACTTCAGCATGTTACATTATATTCCCTTAACATGCATTTACGACTGCTTATAACCCGGGTGAAAATGGCTTTTAAAAAGGCCAGCATTTCCTCCCTTCCTACAATAGTTTCTAGCCTGCCAATCAAAATGTAGTCATTTGAACCACAATTAATTTAGGTTGAAGCAAGCTGTAGTTACGAAGGTTTTGAAGTAAACCGACAATTTGTCTTCTTTTTTATGCTCCCCGAAGGGCGAGCATATAGTCGCCGCTTTGTCTGTCCGTCCGTCTGTCCGTCCGTCCGTCCGTCCTTCCGTCCGTCCGTCCTTCCGTCCGTCCGTCTGTCCGTCCGTCCGTCCGTCCGTCCAAAGCGATTTCTCCACAACCCTTGGACCAAATTGGATAAAACTTCATATATGAACTCCTTAGGGTAACGTGCCGATATACTTTTCCCGGATTTTCAATTTGACCCCGTGTCATGGAAAAAAGGGGCTTAATGCAAAATTCCAATTTTTGCCAATATCTCATTCAGTTTTTGTCAGAATATCATGAAACTTCATGGTTATATTGTTTATGGAAAGTTTTAGCATGTGCCCTTGCTATTTTTAATCTGGGCATTTTTTAAGTTGACGTTCTGTCATGGAAAAAGGGGGCTTCTTGCAAAAATACAATTTTTATTAATATTTCATTCAGTTTTGGTCAAAATTTCATTAAACTTCATGGTTATATTGTTTTTTCAAAGTTTCACTATCTGCTCTTGTTTCTTTATCTATGTGTTTTTTCAATTTGACCCTCTGTCATGGAAAAAGGGGGTTTCTTGTAAAATGAAAAAGGGGCCCTAATGCAAAATTGCAATTTTTACTAATTTCTTGTTCAGTTTCTGTCAACATTTCATGGTTATATCTTGTTTTACAAGTTTCAACATGTGCCTTTTGTTTTTGCAATCTGTGAATTATTAATGCACAAATACGTTTTTCCTGGTTTCTCAAATTAAGGCTGCATCACGGAAAAAGGGGACTTCATGGAAAAAATTGTTTTTCACTAGGTTCTCCTTTATCAGTGCTCAAAACTTTGTGAAATTTCAAATCTGAACTTGTTGGAACGTTGCCCAGGTACTTCTCTTCCTTTTTCTCAATTTCAGGCTGCGTCTCGGAAAAAGGGCTTCATGTAAAAAATTGTTTTATATAATATTTAATACATGACTGCTCAAAATTTTATGAAATTTCGAATTTTGAATTATTGTTAAAAAATGCCACAAACCACACACCCGTTGTATTTATTGCAATGATCCAATAGTGTCTTATGGGAAAAGGGGGCTTAAAGGGAGCTTATTGGGCTTATTGTCCTCTACAAGTTTGTGTTGGCTATCTCTAAGATAGTAATTGCCTTTTCACTTCAAATTTTGGGGGGCATGAACAGGTTCTTCTAGGATAAAAGAAGTGAATTTATATCAATTTCTTATATTTTATGACAAGCATTTGTTCGGGGAGCATAACCCGTCTCTGACGGCTCTTGTTTCAATTCTGTGGCCTGTCAAAATATTATATCCGCGCAATGAAAAAAGAGATACTACCACAGAGCAAAGTCCTTTTGTAGCAGTGTTTGGCAGGTTCTAACGTTACATAAACTTAGTAACAATATAGTTTGATTTTAAGACTGTTTGAAAATTCGACAGGGCGGAAATATTTGGAGTGCAACACGCGAAAAGGTGCATTCGGACATTTGCGTAAAGTGTCGTCTCGGATTAGCCTGCGCAGTCCGCGCAGGCTAATCCGAGACGGCACTTTCCGTTTTAATGCCATTTTCTGTTTTGCGCATGTCTACTGTAGCACAAAATCTAATGTAGTCGTAAAGTGCCGTCTCGGATTAGCCTGCGCGGACTGCGCAGGCTAATCCGGGACGACACTTTACGCAAATGTCCGAATGCACCTTTTCGCGTGTTGCACTCCATTTAACATTCCACAGACAATCAAGATGGCGATTGATACAATGTCGGTTGGTTGATTAGTTGTTTACGGATGGCGTTGCTTGTTGTTTGTTCTCCAAACTGAAATTTATGTTCTGCCGGCCTTGTATAACTCTTGTATTACCAGGAAATTATTTGACTTTTAATGCTCTGGTTTTGGAATCAATCCTAACTGCACGGTGTTGTGTGAGTATACTGCGAGAGGTGATTAGAAAGAAAGCTCCTTCCAGCGCATGGCATTTACCACCAACAGACGGCTTTTTCGAACATCTATTTCGCATTTGATTCAGTTTACAATGTCGATTACTATGCCTATGATGACGTGAAGTTTCTATAGTTTTAACTTTCAGTTTGGTTTTTTCCCTACCACGCAGAGAAAAAAGATTTTGCACTTTCGATCAATCACTTGAGGTGATTGCTCTCTGAACACCTTAATTCGTACTCGCGTCGTAGTGTAGTGGCTCTGACAATGACCCTTCTCATCACGTGATTCGAGCTAGGAATTTCTTTTCTTAGTGTTCAAAAGGCTATAGATGAACACATTTTTTCATTTACTGTTTTGTACTCATACATATTCCAGATTCCTTTTGTATGAAAAGTAAAGCAACTTTCTTTTGACTGTAATATCTATTTTTGTTATATAGCGCGTTTGGATTTGTGTAGTATTCATTGCATTTGAACATTCAATATGAATCGCAGTATAATTTGATCATGTATTATATATACACAGAACCCAACAATTCAATTACCGATCCGCAAACGGGGGTTTTTGTGATACGTATTTTGATATTAGGAGATAAGCCGATCATTTAACAGATCCTTTTTGACGATAATCCCTTCGCGAAAATCGGCCAAAATAGGTACATTGGTTTGACTTCAAGTCTCTTTTTTTTTCACGTTTCAACCAACCAATGACTGACAAGTCGGAAATTGCTAATATACTTTTGCGAAGAGTGTTGATCACGATCAGCCTCCATGGATGTGCAGGTTGATCTTGTTAGCACGCTTTGCTATTCAATAAGTTGCTTATGCTTTATTGTAAATGTTTAACATTCACAGCTGGGTTTTGTACAACGTTCGATTCTGTTCTGTACTTTTATTTAAAAAAGGTAAAGGTTGTACCATAAAGCTCAGAGAATCCTTCACGTGACTTTTGGCGCTCCTTTTAGTATGAAGACCAAGATCAGACTGTATTTTGAGCATATTCTTCTCATAGCTACACTCTGATCATTAGTTAGCTCTCCCAGCCAAACTAAATGGAATGATATATGCCCTTTCTGTTCATCTTTAAGACTACTATATTGAATCATTTCACTTTCAAGCTCAACTGATTTTCAAATTAAAAGAAAGTCTTACTAAAAATATAAGGGGAAAAAATGTTGGTTGCACGAAATAAGAATATTGAAGTGAAGACTATACATTTTACAACAAGTCATTCACCACGATGTTTATGTCTGCCTCATGATCAAATCTGCCAATATCAGGAAGGTGATGGGAAAGAGTTCGAACCTGACTTGTATTTCTAATGTAATGTGCGATGGTAGTGATCATTTTCTACTCTTTCAAATTTTAACCCTTCGATTGTTTAATCCGACAATTGGACCTAATGTGGACGGAATAAATCAAGATCAAACTGCACAAAACGTGCAATCTGATCTTTGATCTACACTGTCATATGTGGAAAATTATCATCGAAGAGCCTTTGTGAAATCGCATCATTTCGATCTTAATCACTTGCTAAATCCTTTCCTCCATGCATACTCTTTTTGGCGTATCAACAACAGACAGGTTTTGAAAACACCGTGAGAAAAGGAGAAATTGCTTGTGACACTCTTTTTGGCGTATCAATAACAGACAGCTTTTGAAAACACTGTGGGAAAAGGAGTAATTGCTCGTGACACTCTTTTTGGCGTATCAACAACAGACAGCTTTTGAAAACATTGTGGGAAAAGGAGAAATTGCTCGTGACTAGCAATTTCTCCTTTTCCCACAATGTTTTCCACTCAATAAGATATTTGTATCCTCATTAATTTTGTACATATTTTTGACGTTATATCATTATTTGCTGCTGAAATGGAAGAGCCTCAAATTGGCATATGAGATAAAGGGTTAAAAAGATATCATAACTCTTTACATGACGACAAATTTTTAGACGTGTCCAAAATCAAAGAATTTGCAGATGGCAGATTAAATGTATCGCGAGTGAAGGAATTTGTCTTCTAAAGATTAGAAAACATTGAAGGTAAAGGCGAAAATGCCGGCTACCAGCATTTTCTCTTCCCACAATGATTCCAGAAGTTCGTCATTTTAGAGGGCTAATAAAACTTTTGATGCTTTTGTTTAATTGTAAAGGATTAAAAAACAGAAGAATTGGGCCACGGTGAATTAGCATTTTAATTCATTTAATTAAGTTTCTGAATGATATCTTTGGTTTGTGTTCGGCGAGATACTCCAGTTGTATCGGTGTAGTAAAAGATATAGATAATTTATCCACACGAGTACATTCTGCTTAGCTCTTTAACAAACGACAAAAATGTAAACTTGTCCAAATTGAAAGTATTTTCAGACGACATATTAAATGTGACTCAAATGATTGGACTTGTATATAATAGGGTAAACAATTTTAGAAAAGGGGAAAATGCTAGTTACCAACATTTTTCTCTTTTTTCCAACTATATTTTTCTCGAGGCCTCTTCCCCAGGGTCGTTAAACTCGGGATCGTGTGGTAAAGGTTAGATAATCCTTTCAGTGTACAAGACTACTGACATTTCTATTTGCGAACGGTGTAGACATGATCAGACTGCACAGCAATTATATCAAAATTGTCCTGTATTTTATAAAGTGAGTAGTTAAAATTGCTACGCACATTTTGGTCATTTAAATCATGTTAAATATGCTCGTCATATACTTTTACTAGTCAGAGTTAACCCGTTACAGTAGAGACTATGTTTAAAAACCATTGAGAAACGGTTTAAGACATAGAGGATATTTGTTTTTTTCGGTGAAAGATCGAAATTTAATTCATCGAGTGGACACCATCGGTAATATTTTCACGAGTGGCGCAGCCACGAGTGAAAATATTACCGATGGTGTTCACGAGATGAAATAAATTTCGATCTTTCACCGAAAAAAACAAATATTCTACTAACGTTTATTTTATGCTTTTAACCCTTTGTGGGAGGAGCTTTATCAAACTTCAGTACAGTTCTTTTCCCTTATTCCCCGTGGCGTACCCCTCCCGCATAGCAACGTTACGTCAAGCGCGAGAAATGTAAGGTATATGACGTCATATTTCCCATCTGGTTGTTAGGCACGCGCAATTTACCAAGGCAACAAGAACGTGAAAATCGGTATTTTCACTGGTGGTACCAGTGTAAGATCGAAAAATATTTTCACTGCTATTTCTCGATATCCTACCGGAAAGCATGAAATAAAGTGCAGCATTGTAATATTTTTAAAAGAAAACCGTGTTGAAAAAGGTGTTGCTGCTTCTTTCAGACAAGTGCTTCTTTTTGTGTAGTCTTTCCATGTGCTATCGCATGCGGTTGGTGTAAAAAGTTATTACTTGTATTGCAAGCTGGAAGTTCCCTTGACGCTTACAAAGTGTTAACATGCGATAGTATCTAAATGTAGATTGAGGATCGCGAAAATTTGCCAGATCATTGTATTGTAACGAATGCTTCCAATATAAATATGAAAACTTAACAAATAATCAAAATGTCATCCATGGGCTATACTAACATATCTATACAGGTATATGTACGTATATGTACATATACGAGGTATATTGTCGCAAAGAAGAAGTTTTTTTTTTTTCATGCAAACTCCTTAGATTTAAGAGTATCTACTGTATGTTTTTGCACTGTCGGTTTTTTGGTTTCAAAGTATCGTCCAGAGCAAAAAAATAGCCAAACTGCATTGCTTATTTACATGTAAACAAAATAGAATACTAGTGAAAGGTAACGTTGACCTATTTTTTTCTCATCAATACTACTTGTGTATTCGGTTTCTGTAGAAAAAGACAAACAAGGAAATTTAAAGACGGGGGCGAGACAGGTATCTTTTAGGACAAAACGTCTTCTCAGTTGTAATCTAAAACATCATTTCTGAAATAATCTAAATCTAGTTCCACATTGTATGAAAATCACTATCTTTATACTGGTACGTGGCTCATAATACTTATATCTCCTGCATTGAGAAGGATAACTAGACTCTACAGCTGCGCACGGCACTACCTCCAGTTTATTAAATTCTAAATATAACCAAGCGATGAAATAAACAAATGAACCATGTTACTGAAAGGTGGTTGATATGAAAAAAGATCATAAATTTGTCATTGTTCTTCAGAGTCAACTATCTAGTTAGGAGTTAGTTTCAACGGCGCTCAAGTTTCATCCACCCCGATAAAGATCGGCCTTTGGAATTCGTAATGTATGACAAACACACACGCAATCTCTCGGATTATTATCTATCTATTCGACCTCCTCTAATTACCCAACTTTGGTTTTGACGCTTTACCTCACGACAAAGTTCAAGCTGTTTCCATAGTGAAAGCAATTGCAGACGACATCTCAATTGAGTCTCAAATAATGAAATACTTCTTTGAATAGGTAGAAAATATTTTGAGAAAAGGAGAAAATGCCTTGTCCCTTAATGTTTTCAAATGCATTCTTATTCAGGGTCACTTAAACCTTGTACTATCGGGTAAAGGGTAAAACATTCATTCTTAGAGGCCCTTCATGGCAAGGTATACAAACTGCTGGTGATTTCTGAACAATACAAGAATACTTGTAACATATGAAAATTTATTTTGAGTATTTTCTACATTAAACGGTAATTTTCTGAACGTTACTGCACCTAGTTTTAATACGAACATCTTAAATTGTAAACTAAGGTATTACCAGACAACAGACTTTTTAGCTTTGTCCAAAGGAAAAACATTAACTTTACAGACACTATAGAAAATGTAGCTGATAGAACGATATTTAATATGTTTGAAAGGGTAGAAATGTGGTTGGGAAAGAAGAGAATGTTGCAGGACTTTTGCATTTTCCCCTCTTCCCGCTGTGTTTATAAAAGTTCCCCTCTTTTAGTTCCTGAAAACTACGGATTAATTGGTAAATAGTTAAATATGTCCAAAAATGTTGTTAAAGCCTATAGATGTATATCTTCAGCTTGTCCGCATTTCAAACAAAATCTTTATGGCGAAAAAGGAAATTATGGCATATTGAGAAATTATTTGATCCATTCAAGTATTCTGACGCAATGTTTTTGAAAGCCTACATAGTATACGAAGTAAAATCCTATCCGCATCAAGTTAAGGGTAGAAAATGCCTGGCCATTGTTTGATGAATTCTTATTTTACCCGAAACTATTCAGAAGAGATCACAATAGAATAAGTAGGTCGCTTTTCGAAAGCATTACATTTCTCTAGCATTGTTTAGGATGATTATTTTTGTACACAAGTCACATTAGAGGGCAGAGAGGATTGTAAGAATTCAATTTCCTAAGTATGACTACAGAAAATGTAGTACCCTGAGAATGTAACCCACAACACCCACATACTGTCTTCTTCTTCTTCGTCTTCTTCCCGCTCTTTCTTATCCTCTTCCGCTGTCACCTCTTCCTTCTCCTCCTGCTCATCCTCCTTCTTATTCATCATCATTAGGATCATCACCATCATCATCATCTTCTTCTTGTTCTTCTCATCCTCTTTCTCCTGTTACTTTTCAACGTCTTTCTCCTTCTTCTTCTTCTTCTTCTTCCTTTTCCTCTTCTCCTCAATCTCCTCCAACCCCTCTTCCTCTTCTTCTTTTTCTACACCTCCTCAATTTATGTCATGGAATCGAGAATCATTATGGTATGATAGGCACACTCATACATACTCGATCAGTATAAGTGTTTTGTACGATAGATCATCGCTACTTGTGCTGGTATATTATCATACAGTTTACGTCATTACAGATCAAAGCGCGTTTCGTAAATGAAGATGAATTATTGATGTAGATATATATATCAGAATAAGGTTGACTTGTCATCTGTATCGCGTAACTATTTTATGTATAGTTTACTATCAATTAGGAAATGAAAACAAAGCCTGTTAGATATTTAGTCATGTTCATGTATCAGGTGAGCTAGTTTCTGACCCGACCAGATTGAATTCAGAGAGAGAGAGAGAGAGAGAGAGAGATAGAGGCAGACAGACAGACAGACAAGGTTTGGGGCTGGAAATTTGAGCTTTTTTTTTTTTCGTTTCTGACCCACCTGAATTCATTCATCTAAAGAGAAAAATAGAGACAGTTATTATCGTAAGGAATAAGAAAGAGAGCTTCAATACCGAAAACGACACAGAAGCTTTCGTGGAAGTATGGATCAAAATGAGACTGCACGAAGCATGCAGTCTGATTTCTGATCTTTTCCGTCCACTATACATTATGCTCGTTTATGATAAAATGCCTGCTCATTTTTCAAAAGAACTGTAGCCATCAAAGAAAAAAATTATAGTATTAACCGATCATTTCGTATCCAGGAAATTTTATACTAGAATTATTGGCGAGGTCATCAGACCTTTCCAATAGTGGCGAGTTTAAAAAGCAGACTGCAACAGAATTTGCTGTCTAAATCCATTTTTCTTGCAAAATTGTTCTGATACACAGCTTGTTTCGTCATAGTTTTATATATAAACCGAAATAAAAAAAAACAGAAACAGGAAAAAAACGTAGGTTATTTTTTTTAATATGACGAATTTCTGAAAAGATTTGTTATATTAACTTGCCATGGTTGCAAATTATGTCTCAAATGATTGTAATTTTTCATTAAGCGAATAAAGCATATATCGTATGGACCTTTAGAGATAAAGAATCGGATACAAGGAAATCCGGGTACAAGCCCCGAGCACTTCTTCGAATAGACGTCCTTGGTTCTATAACGTGCATGCCTAGTGTAAAGCACCGATACACGCGAGGCTACCTCTGGGTTCCAAACCAGTTCATCACCAGTTGAGGTCTCTCAGAGAGGTCCTGGTTGGGCCGGGCATCGAACCTCGGGCCTCAGGATTGATAGTCCAGCGTTTTACCACTGCACTACCGGTCCACCCAACAGATACAGGAAAACTCAAAACTTCGTCACACATTGTTTTAGTATGTACATTAAAAGCGAGCAGCTGCATGGTATTGTGTCGTTTCACTAAACATTACCATGTTTAGGAATAATTCTTCTGCACAAATTATTCCTCCATACCCAAGACAAAAGCCAAAGCAGCAAATTTACTTGTTATTCGGCTATACACTTGACCCATTATTACTTCGGCAAATATTTATGGCGGTAATTTAGGGTTTTTATTGCGATCAGCTGGGCAAATACCTTGTAAGTTTAAAGTATAATGATATATTATTATTATAATCTACACTCTAAATTAGTCCCTCTCTCCTTTTTATGGTTTTGGATCTATCAAGTAGGGATTTTACTATTAAAAAATTTACCCACGCGCTAGCCCTTTTCTTTTCCCTTACAAATTGGAACCATCGTTTTAACTCTGTGTACCACAAAATACCAAATTTTAACGACTGTGGTAAGAAAACCTTTTAAAGCATTGCAGGAAAGAGGGAAAATTCTGGTAACCAGCATTTTCTTTTTTTCCCACAATGTTTTCTGCACAATCATAAACGAATTCCATCATATGGTCTACATCGAACTTGTCGTTTGCAAATGCTTCCAATTTCGACAAGTCTAAATTTTGTCGCTTGGTATTAATTGTTTAAATCTTTCAGTGCCAAATAAATAGACAAGACCTCTTTAAATTGCTGAAATACATCGTCTGAAACTTTGATTTTTTTCTCTCTTGGGTTGATTAAACAATTGAACAGCATGGATCCAAGATCAGAATACTGAAGCTGTATGTGCAGTCTGATCTTGATCAAGGGCATCAGTAACAGCGACGTCACTGAGAGCGTTAACATTTTAAAGCGATCTTTTTGTAGATTTTTATTTATCTGTTTGTGAAAGTAATTGTAGACCATACACCACTCTTTGTTAAAACTAATTCCGATAATTGCTTTTGTAAACCTTAATATAGAAATATTAACCCTCTAATTTCAGGACTCACTTTATACCCTTACCCCACCCCCTAAAACAAATACTGTAGCATAGGACTTTGAAAATTTTCTTATTTAGAAGTAAAAAAGGAATAATAAACATGATTAAGTCTATATGCATGAAAACAGTTATTTGCCAACATTTTTGCATAAGGGAATTGCTTGTTATGAGAAATTGCAACATTTTGCAACATTGTTTTCAGAAGTGGTTTGCTATGGGGGAAAACCATCCCAGGTTTGAATGTTTTAACTCTCTAACTCTCTACAACACATTTTAGGTTTTAGCGCCCTTAAGAAAGACTGCTTTTTCAAACATTGTAGGAAAAGGAAAAAAATGCTGACTCACCTTCGGTTGATAAAGAGTTAATCCATAGGCTACCTAGAGCTACTGAGTCATCTTAAGTGGGAGGTTTGGAACTAGATCAAACTATACAGAATATGCAGCCCGATCTTTGATTCACTCTTCGCGATGCAGTATTTTTTTTTTTTCTAATTATGACCGAAAGTTTGAAATCAAAGTATTGGGTTGTTTGAAACATTCATACAATTTATTTAACAGCTTCACCCTTTACCGAATAATTATGAGTTTTAATAACCCTGTTGACTGAGACTTTTGAAAACATCGTAGGAAAAGGTGAAAATGCTGGTAACCAGCGTTTTCTCACCATTTTTTCTACCTTTGAATGGATAAATTACATCTTCGCAGTCTCCTTCAGTTCTTTCGTCGACAAACCATTCCGATATGAAGAATTCTTTCTTTTTTCTGATATTTGGTGAAGGGTTTGGTAAATAAAAACATGTTCTCACACATAAGAATATACATCAGTTATTTGCATATATAACGTATGTCGTGGTGTTGAAAATTGTCTGTTTATTTGGGAAAGGGTCCAAAAGTCATTTCATACCTCATGCCGGGAATCATCAATCTTGTCATCACTTTTACGGTCTTGAGAATATTATCACACGTGTAGAAAATACTTTCATACATACCTAGTGGGCAAACGTAAGTCTAGGTGTAGTGGTGATGACAATTGTAGTGATGATGATGATGATGATGATGATGGGCATGACCATAATTGACTTCATCAAAAGAGTGTTTCCTGATTGTCCTCAATGACGAAAAGGGTGATAAAATGTCATCTAGATCGAAATTTCTCAATGATAACGGAAAACTTAGATTCAATATCAACATCTATGTTTATCTCTGTCTGATCTTGATATGTACAGTTTGCACTTTCAAATAAGTCGTTCTTAACTAACTGCCGAAAAATCTATAAAGAAAAGATATCCTTGAATAGATTTCTGACTCGCAAAAAAAGAAATCCCTGGGACGACATTGATGTCACAATTTTCGTATAATTCACGATGTAAAACACTGCTACAGGGTTATATTTTTGAAAAATAGAGACCGAGAGTTTTTTTCTCGTAACAATTAGTAGAAAGTGGTTTCAAATTGCAGGTACAACCCGTAATCTGACAGGTGTGCTTTTGCAAAAACTTTATTTAGTAGGTCAACATGTTTATTTCAACTTCAGATTTGTGTGTAACCCTTTGCTCGTGGTGCGAAACTTAAATAGCGTTTGAGGATAGCAACCTCGTAACAAGACTGATCTTGGACCTGCGACCCCCTAGATTATGTGGAAAAAACAGAGCAATGTTAAAATCACTTTTGCAATAAAAATGATATTTGAAATAAAATTTTAAATTTCATTTAAATTTCCGATTTATTACAAAAGTGGTTCTAATTGAGCAATCTTAAAGCCTCCATGTATTTCTAACCATCTGGGTCTGCATCTAGCAATCATTGTAAATAGCATTCTTAGTCCAGTTCGAGGTAAAATTTTAGGAAGTAATATAATTTCTAATTGGCCAAACCAATTAAGCTACGCTCTTGCAAAAGGGGTGGGGTGTAAATGTACCTCAGCGGTGCATGATACCAAGCAGGTCATCACATAATTACGTATCCATGGAGGCAATTTTGTCCAACAACTGACTGAATCATGAGGTCAAACTTTGACATGCAAAAACTCAGCCAACAGCAAGACCTTTCGACCAAAGTCAGCTTGCGCAGACTGTAGACTTAAATATCAGTGAGCCATGCCCTGTGAAAAAAGTGGTTAATGTATCTGCGAAAAGTTTCGACTCAGGTCAGCCTGCGCAGGCTGACATGAGTCGATACTTTTCGACCCTGGTCAATTTTCTGTTTGTCCAAGGACCAGTCTCTCATTATTAAGTGGGTTGTTAAAAAAAAAAATGTGCATGCTTTATGTTGTCTTATTTGATTCACACCATAACTCACAATTAGGCCGAATGGTGCCCAGAGCGAGCCAAGAATGTTACGTGACACCTGTTAAGAATTTATCTTTGCTGGACCAGTGGATTTAATGCGTAATATTTGACTTTCGAAACCTGCAAACCGCGTAAGACACATTTGACCATGATAAATAGCTACTTTCTATGACATATAAATATGACAGTTTAATGAATCGTATTAAGTTAACGTGAAACAAGTGTTTAATGTAGTATTTGTTGGTGTCAAAAGACGGTACTAAACATAGTGTAGGAAAGTTTATATACTATGTTGACAGTTGGGTGAAAAATATAGGGTAAACAATATTGCTCTAACTGAATCCACAAGCTGGCAATTTTGCTTTAAAACACAGATGTCATGTTTTTTCCAAGATTTATTCGAATATATGTGTATTTCTCTGTGCGTTAGTACATTTCATACAAACGATTTTAAAACTTATATAGCTGCCATTCCAAAACAAACAAGAATAGAACAGCCAGTAAAATTTGAGGATTTACAAAAATGTAGAATCAACATCGAAAAATCATTTCTAGTCTGATTCCATGTAGAACAAATGAAAACCATTCTGTAGATTGTCATGTATTAATCTCTGTATCTTGTAAAACACACAAATGCTTTCTGTGAGTGTGTAAGTCACTGGTCAGGGTGAATTCCTAAATTTACAGAGCGTTCTCTTGTTGACTATGTATATTCGCCAAGGCTTCTTGTTGCAGTTCTTCCTGATTTCCTGGTTTCCTCACTCCTCGTAGTAAAAACGCCTGAGGATTAGTTATAATACAGGTCACGAGGAGATAAAGTCAAAATAATTGCATAGAGATTTTTAGTATTTAATATGAGAATGCGAGGAAATGTTGAAACACCAGACCTCTCAATGAACTTATTGTTTTTTCTTTGTTAATCTGTGCCAGACCCAATGTAGCCGATCACAATATCCTCAGTAGGAAGAGTACAAATAAATGTGTCAAATCATTGTGTTGTACTATAATTCGTATTGCGGTCATACAAACAATTGGATCGCTTAAAATCTGGCAGGCCTTTACATGTCAAATTTGTCAGATAATTCCAGATCACACGTCTAGATAGCTTACCTTCTCGTTCTTGAGTTCAAACGATGATATTATGTTTACATACAAATTAAAACAATCAGTGCCAATCATGAGTATACACTTTACCATGACGACAAAATTTCTATACTCAGCCAAGCTAAAAGCGTTTCTAAGCAACAAACTGTATGAAAGTAAAATGATAGCATGTATATCATAGTCTCGAAAACCGTTTGGGAATGGCAGAAAAAAAAGCAACTAAGCAGTCCAACATTGTTTTAGTCTTCATAGAAGATATTGTAACAACTGTCGATCGTTTTGTAAAGGTTTAAACCGTCAAACTCTGTCCAAATCAGATAAAATAAGAAGTGCGCTGAGTACTCAATTGAAACAAATTTAGAAGAGATACCCATACTTGAGCCAAGTTACCCGTGGTTTGGCAGCGTGCCTCAAGAATTGTTTTTGATCGCATATTCTTTTCTCCGTATTCCTGTCTTACGTTCTTTATGATATAGTAGAATACACATATTTTAATTCATTTATCCTTATGGTATTAGTAGGAAGGGTATATGAGCCATATCTGTGACAAGAAGTTAAATACATCTGCATAAAGTATCACTAATATGGAGACCATGTACATCTAGATCGCAATGCACAGATTTACATCAATGGGCTTTTATGATTTCAGTGAAAAGACCAGCATCCATTACTGAGATATTCTTTCACAGCTGATACTTCTTAAGTTCATTTAGACCTACATCATACTGTCGGGAATAGTCAGTGGTACCGTACAATCAAATGCAACTTCTATACTAACGGAAGTACGTTTCAACGCGATACAGTCTTTAACCAGCGAATTTATTTCATATGTGTTGTTCTCGTTATGGGTCAGTCAATGTTCTGTTTTCGTTATGAGGACTATATCTGACCGGGAAATATTCTGTTGTCTCTCGAGATTTGTTCATTTTCTCACCAAATATGCTGAAGAATACTAATCTCACGAAGACAAAATAATCCAATCGGGGTGGCAATAATCTCGTATTGAACAGTTGGTCATGTGATTTGAAATAAGATCGAAATAAGAGTGTCCCATTGAAAGGTTCAGATACTGTTTCATCGTTTCAAAGTGAAGACAACTATGTTTGATCCTGCGATATCCCCTATGGTTTACATTTCATAATAGCAATAGTTTCTGATGGCAATTACGTGCATAACTGTAGGCTCGACCTTAAAACTGCTAAATAAAATATTATGAAAGATTTCAGTCAATAATAGTACCCAAAGCAGTACAGTTTCAGCGTTCTTTTTGTATGATAGATTTCATTCTTTCGGACAAAGCAGGTCCAGTATCAGTCTGCACAATCTGTTTCCAATTTGTCTATAGAAGCCAACCGAGTCGCACTCAGGAACTTACGGGTCAAAATGGCTTATCAAAGGTTTTGTGTGTTTATCATAAATACAGGTGTATATTGTCCAAGAGCCTGTCTGTGCATGTATCCTTTCGCATACCTTCCTTTTTTTCATTTATGATTTGAGATAACAAGGAATTGGCTTTGATTGTTGGATTATTTTTCTTTACATCTCTTGATTCTTTTGAACATTTTTCCATAAAAACGTATTTCATTGCTCTGAACAGTTTATTTTATTTATAAATATCGACGAAAGGTTAGGATGGATGAAACACACGGCTTACCAAGTGGTTTTCATTTTCTTGCCATTCTTTTTGATAAAAGAGTTAAAGTTTTATATATATTTCTGTTAGATGATGCATTATTTTTGTTGCTTCAGGTAAAATTGAGGTCAGAAAACCTTTCTCTTCATTCTGGTTTTCTTTGTTAAGTATATTTTCCTTCATTTTGTCCCTCCTTCAAACCAAGCCGAAATTTCCTTAACTGCTACTTTAATTTGAAGTTGAAAATAAACCATACACTTGCTTTAACACCAAATATTCTATATACATATATACCATGAACGATAAACCTAATCCTCAAACGCGATTTCTGGGTTGCTCCCTTGTGCCGACTGCATCCTGAGATTAGAACACAAACGGTGTCGCAAACGAAAAGTGTATTACGTAATTAATAAAATTTAAAGTTCCTTGAACAGGCCGATGAATCCATGCAAAATCAAGATCAAACCCGTATAGGTGCAGACTGACAGTATGACTGTAAAAAACAGTGAGTAGGATTTGAGGTTCGCGACATAGATATTACAGGAATGAAATCACTGTTTGCCCTTTTGCAGTAATATTTTCAAAAGTGACGTGCTGCAAGGTCCTACAATTATGAGGCAAGGCTCCAGAAAGGGGGAGTGATTTTGATTTCAATGTTGAACATATTAATTATTCTTCAGTAAACCGTATGTTGTGGGTACTCATTAGAATCGTCTCATCGAGACGATTCTAATGAGTACCCACAACATAGAGTTTGGAAGAGAAGTAATGACTGAAGAATACCATTACTCTTTTATCTGCAGCTCTGTATGAGGTACATGTAATTAGGCTGATTCTATTCAACGAAAAAAATTTACGAGTTGTACAAATTGATCAGTCTTTACGGACACATATTACACAGACTTCAAATGAAGGAACTGGCACTTAAAAGGGTAGAAAAAATTTGGGAAAAGAAGAAAATTCTGGTTACTAGCGTTTTCCACTTTTTTCCACATTTTTTTCCTATAAGCCTTATACTGTAACTCTAAAGAGTTATCAAGACACGTGATATTTAAGCAAAGAGTAAAACATATAAGTTTTCACGGAACAGAAACTTGAATGCTTATTATCTGCATCGTTCCAAGGTGTATGCCAACAGGTATATTTGTGGTAACAGGAAGACTGCCAAGTTATTTCGACACGATAGTACTGCAATTTCTATATACAAAGTCATCGCAGTGTCATATAAACCCCTTTGTTTACAATAACTGTATTTCGAAAATGGCTGACAGGTCAGTGAAAATGAATGTATGTGGGGTGACTGCTGGTCATTACCATATGTTATCGTAATGGTCATCTAAATTGATGTCCGGTATAAAGTGGTTTTAATGGCCGGTTCACGCTGTTGACCAGGAGCTATGGCTTCATGGTCAGGAAAAATGGCGCGTCATGTCTTGACTCACTCAGACCACTTCAGACATTTTCATTTTAACATCTACATGTATAAATACATCAATTCATGTGTAGGAGTTTATCTTGCTCTTTTCCCTCAAATATAAGGATTGGTCTTACCCAAAGCCTGTGGATTTTTATTTCATCATTGAATCAGCAAAGGAAATATTGCTTTGAAATAGCAACTTGGGGTTTTAAGTATCGAATTGAACATTTAAATTGAGTTATTTTTAGCAGGATTAGGATTAAAAATAAAAAAAAAAAAAGTTTATTGTTTGGTTGATTACTTACAGTCTCTTTACCACTGTACAGTCCGTCTTAGACACTCATGTGCATCGTTTACTTGTTTATGCGGCGCTCGGTAACATTTGAATTAACCCATTACCACACAATCTCTACTTTTGACGAGAAGGAAGCCTTTGGAAAACATTGTGGGAAAAGGAGAACATGCTGGTAACCAGCATTTTCTCCTTTTCCCACAATTTTTTCTACCCTTCACGAAAAAATTCCAAATTTTCAATCCATTTCGATTTGGACAAGCCTAGAGTTTGTCGTTTGGTAAATAGTTAACTCTTTACCACACGAGAAAATTTTGGACTGGTCCAAATTGAGAGCATTTGCAGACGGCAAAATAAAGGTGACTTAAAATAGAAATTTGTTCAGGGAAAGGTAGAAAAGACTGTGGGAAAAGGAGAAAATGCTGGTTACCAGCATTTTCTCCTTTTCCCATAGTGTTTTCAAAAGGCTTCTTTCTCAGGAGCGTCAAAAGTAGGGATTGTGTGGTAATGGGTTAAAGGGCATTAACTTCCCTAATGTGATGCAAAGCGTTGGTGTAAAAAGAGCAAAGGCTTTCGATAGACAATTGCATTTGCCCATTCCCACAATGTCATAGTATGTTGTACACGCCAGGTGCGTCGGTAGGATGAAAGGCTTAGGGATAGGCTTTAAAGAATTGCCGGAAGTTTAGTTTGAAATCTACACGATTTACTGCGTCAGCGGAAGTTAGGGAGGGAAAGGGAAATACTATGCGATACACATCTGACTCTACCCACCTGCACTTTTCAAATTTATAACACCTTGAAAATAACTGATAATTATCCATAATAATTTAATTCTACATTTTGCCATTAGATTTATCAGAGATTCTATTCACCGTTTTTTTCCCCGTATTGTGCTCTCTATCGTACTGGTCGGACCATCAACCCCCAAAACACTTTCTCTATTACGTAACGTTACTCTATCTTATATTACGCATAATGAATATCAATAAAAGTTTGATACACGAATTCGTATGAAACAATTATAGTTTAAAACAAAACTGAAAAATACATATATATCTTTTATTTTCCAAAGATTTAACAAATATGGAAGCGCCCTGTGGCGAAAATTGATGCTTGCAGGTTATGATACGCTTTGGTAACTCTTTCAGCCAGTTGGACGAACTCAACACCTTTCAGCACTGTACTAAAACTCAGAAATAATTTTATATTCTGCAAGTGACTATATGAACGGACAATATAGATCAAAATTAGACTGCACGTTCTGTGGAGTCTGATCTTGACCTATGTCGACCGCAAAAGCCCACGTTTTCGGTTTTCGTGCAAAACGTTATGTTGCAAAAGAAAGTCCGATTGCCTTGTAATGCTTTTTCACTAAAATGGACTTAAATTGTATAAATTGAAGAAGATGAAAGTTAAAGATAATTGATCAGACATCCTGTATTCTTTGGAGTCTAATCTAAATCTGCCGCGTCCAAAAAATCTCCTTTAGTCGCCATTAGCACGTTAAGGTTTGCCAGACTGTTAATTTGTATACCTTATTTCACGGTCACATGTATTTGTACGTAGACCTATTTCATTATATATGTCACAAACATAAATTACCAACCAACAATGACCATTCCCATCTGTTTATTTTGGCATTTTCACGGTTGCTCGGCTGTCGTGAATAAGTGAAAGATTTTGGTATAGTTACCGAGTTACTGGACCATATGACGAAATTATGTTCGCTCTGGAGACTTTTACCGAGAACCTATGGCATTATCAAATCTTTATAAAACATCCCTTTTTAGCGACCCCGACGAAGATGGTGTTAACGAACGTTTTGTTTCCTTTTTCCACAATATTTTCTTACCTTTCAAGGATAAGCCCCATCATTCGAGTGACCTTTTATTTCTCGTCTGAAAATGCTTTCAAAATGGAAAAGACTTACATTGTGTCATTTGACAAAGAGTAAACTTATGTCCAATGTACTCGTACCACGACCTGTAGCATCCTTATGTTGATACAGTGGGCCTAGATCAACCTTTTATTGGAGAGTGTAGATCAAGATCAGACTTAACAGATTTTTCTTTGTTTTCTTGCACCAAACTTGTTCTATATTTTGGAAAATATTCTGCCATTTTCTTCACATTGAAGGGTTTACTGCTATATCGCGGTACATATCGGAATGAAAATGACTGCGCAAAAATGGATTTACCTTTAAACGATGAAATAGATTGATAAGGATATTTCCAGCCAAATTGGTAACTAAAAGCCAAAAAAACTCGAAGTATCGGACAGTGTAGGGTTGAGATCAGACTGCACGTTCTGAGCAGTCTAATCTGAGATCTACACTTTCTACAAAAGTTAAAAGAATCTCACTTTTAAACCTAAGGTTCACAGACTTTGTGACAAGAAAAAACATCAATTATCTATTATCTAGTGCATTGGATAAATATAAGTATTTTGATAATACATAATTACTGTAAAAAAAGGGTTCTTAGCATGGGGTAACGTTATTCGAATACTTTTTTTTATTCTTCTCTATTTTCCAGTGTATTATATTGGTTTATTTGTTACGCCTAGGACTATGATTTGATTGATAGTTCAATTTATTTTTCTTCGATTTACTAAAAAGGTGTTTAACGTAGTGGACCCGTAAAAGAAAACAGCAATTTCCACTATAATATTATCCTACAAAATTTTCTATGATTAAAAATGAGTGTTAATGTACCACTTTCACCGAGCTACTTTTTCATTTTTGTCCTTCTTAGAACTATCATGTATAAATCTAAAACCACTATATTCTCATTACAAAGGGATATGATAATTACCTCCCTTCTCCCTTTTACAAAAGTATCAACAAATAATTTCAAGATAGACATCAAAGGAATTTCTGGTCGATTAAACATGTGCAAAAGTATTACATCTGTATAAATCTGTCTTTATCAACTGTCAAGAAATTTTAAGACATGCTGCAATAGAAGTATTATGGGCCCACTACCTTAAGTCATTTTCAACAGCACCCGAGGTACAGTTCGAAGGTCATTTATTTATGTCTCCCAAGGGTTTTATCAGCACTGGGCCTTTATATTGTCCAAAGCCACAATTTGGGACAAGCCTTGATTGCAAATTCTTTTCCTGAATCAATTTTAAGAATCATCAGGATCAAAACAATATTTCTTTGGAGAATTCTTAAAGAAAAAAAAAAACCTGTTAATGATGCATGTGCTCTCACCCCTTTTGAACTCGGCAATCAATAGCTGGCTTATGAAACACCCTTGTGTTACACACCTTCTTCCTGAGTCCACATCTTCTATGCATGCGTCGAAGTACTCAGTGCTCAACTATGCGGTAAGTGCAACTTACCAACTAGCTAGCTTATATCGGAGCACCCCTCCCCCCCACACACACACACTTGGACTCGTACCACCGACTTCTCCCAGCGAAGGCAAACGCAATGATAAAAGCCCACGAAGTCTGGAGTTTTATTTGCGAATGAAATATCATATTTCCTTAAAAATAATTCATTTTCCAGGAAGAATGGGTAGAGAGAAAGGGAGGACCGAAGTAAGGGCTAGAAACATAATCAGGGATTCAGACTGAGAGAGAGAGAGAGAGAGAGAGAGAGAGATAGTCAGGCAGATAGAAAGCAGAGAGAGAGAGTGAGAGAGAGAGAGCAGTCAAACAAACTCTCTTGACAGTAAAATGGATGCCTGACATTTGTCTGTGCCAGAAACGTTGATTTGCATCATCATTGGAATGAATACCTTTACGTAAGATATTACCTTGGATTTATCCCAGGTAAACTGTTTTTTCTTGTTTGTTGTTGCCTTCCAGTCTGCATAAACGTTTATAAAGAATAAATTGTTCCTTAAAATGTGTGGATTTAAATATTTCTACGTGTTTTAAAAGGATTTTTGGAGTACTGGTATACAGGGAGATGAGAGATAGATATGGTAACAGTATTCACACTGTGAATATTTTTTTTTGTTTCTGTTCAATAATTATTTTTAAACATTATTTGTCTTAGTCCAAGAAATCTTAAAAAATTTAATCCTTATCCTACCAAAAAAATACTGAAACTTTCAGGCAAACAGAAGAAACCCAAACATTGCTGTTTGAAAGATAGTTAAGAATCAAAGTCATGTCTTTATCGGACAGTGTAGATTCAAGATCAGACTACACGTTCTGTGCAGTCTGATCTGTATCTACGCTGTCTTCAAAAGGTCAGTGATTCGTGCTTAGTAAGAAAAGGGTTATATTAACGACTCCTGATTAACTAGATTAAATAGATAATCAAAGTTGCGTTACTTTCAAGTGTAGAAAACTCTGGAAAATAAGTTTATGACCGTTCATTCGAATGGTTGGCGAATACAGGCCCCTGACTTTTGAAAAAATACAATGTTAGATAAAAGGGATCAACACGAATTAAAATTTCGTGCAAAAATACATATAGGGCATTGTTGCAGAAGAGAGAAATTCATCTTTTTGCAAAAATGTTTTAAAAAAGTAGTTTGATGTAAGATGCCTAAACTAAATGAAGCGGGTATCTATGTTTGAGTCTCAAAGTTTCTTTCGTCAGAATACTTCACACATTTCAGACAGATTCCAGATAAGACTTCAAGACTCTTGCAGTCTTACCTTAGTCTACACTGCTTTCAAAAGCAATCCAGGTTTCCACCGGCATCCTGCGGATGAAGATCGTAACCATCGCTCATTTTAGAAATATCGACTGTAGCTTAGACGGTATTTCAAAACATCATAGAGAAAATATCAGGACGAAATCATTCTGTAAAATAAAGAACCATTTGTTTGCAAGAGAAAGCCAGCATTACTCAATCTTTAGTCGATAAAAGGAAAATTAAGCATTGTGTTCAAATGTATATTTTATGTAAAGTTTTCACGTGCGATTTTCTAGCAGACGGAAAAAGATGCCTATCTGCAGGTTAAAACGTCATAAAGAAGCTTTCAAGACTTTAGAGCAATGTGCTTAGGTACATTGCACACCATAGACTAAATTGCCAGCTGCTTTTCATATGCCCTGGAATGCACACTAATCTTATTATTTAATACCTTACATCCTTGAAACAGCTCTGAAAAAACAAAACTCTTACTTGTAATAACACCGTTAACGCACTTCGATCGCACTAGATCTATGTTTTGCAATATCGGAGCGATCTCGCACACCTTCGCTTTGTCGGCGTCGATTACCGTCAGTTTAATCTGCGAGGTTGCACAATGTTGCGCATAACATAGATATGTATACTGTCTGCTGTCCAGTCATTGACCCTGAATTAATATGCTCAGGATTTTTTCCTTGATTATTTTTGTGTGTGTTTGTGTAAAAACTTTTAGCTAATGGTCACTTTTCTTTATTCCATTTCTTTCTTATGATTAAGTTGAATGTTATAAAAAGTGAATACATGTATTTATATAAGCATGTGATGTCTTACCTGGTACCATGGATCACGGAGAGGCAGTTTCGTTGATAATCGAGCCCTTAACTAAATAGTATGACGGGGTGTCATTTGCCCTAAACATTAATTTTGAATCTCAATCGAAGAGCCTTATTCTACATTTTGGTTCAATGATTGTGGCAGCAAGTTTGAGTAATTATCAGGAAAAGCGTTTTTAACATTGGAAACAGTTCTTCACGGCAATAAAAACTTTTATCGAAGTCAAGAAACGGGATTTATCACCGAAAAATGGTCAAAATATCATGTGAAAAGTTGAACATGCTGGTCATGAGCGTTGTACTATTCTCGACAAGTGTTTAAAAACGTTTCTCTCGTAAAACAGGGTATGGATAGTTGTAAAGTGTTAACGCAACTAAATAACGAAACTAACGCAAGAGTATTTTTGTTAACTCTTTACCGAACGACATAATTTTTGACTGGTCCATATTGCAAGCACTTGCAGACGACAAAATCATTTTGACTCAAAAGTTAAAAATTGGGTTGGGAAGAATTGAAAACATTGTGGAAAAGAAGAAAATGCTGGTTACCAGCATTTTCTCCTTCTCCCACAATGTTTTCAAAGGCGTCTTTATCAGGGTCGTGAAAACCCGGAATTGTATGGTAAAGCGTTAATTAAACCAGCAGCAAATGTTTATGCTGTTTTCTGATCCAAACGTGTTTCTTCGCTGTCTGTAAAAAAAAAAGTGCAATTTGTTTTGAATTAGACATCAAAGCGACAGCTATATTTTAAGAGCAAAACCTTTACACTCCTAACACCCAAGAAGCCCCAACCTTTAACAAGACAAAACGGTTCAGATATTTATGTTAATAGCACTCAATAAATATCCGTATGAAATAGATATCAAGTAAATAACTGTAGATAAGATCTGGAGAAAAACATCGAATATTCTGACACCTTTTTATTTAGTGAATACCCCAATTTTGAAAGATCACCTGGTTCAAATTCATTATCATCATTTTTTATTCCCACACTCCCTTAGGTGTCCCTTTTACCCAAGTTTGACTATGCTAAGGGTCCTATAACCAACCACTGAAGAACATTCTTGCTCTCAGTCTCTCAGAATATTTTCCAACTTGACTTCAACACATTTTCTGATTGGCTAACCCGTTTAGCTTCGCCAATCAGAAGTTGTGTTACTTTCTATATCGAAAACTAGGCTCGGAATGTTCTAAAGAATTGTTGGGGACCAGATATTTTGCACATCAATCCAACAGTTTTTAACGACGCCATGAAAAAAAGGCTTTTGTAAAACACTGTTGAAATATGATAAATGCTGGTAATTATTAGTTTCTCAGACTGTCTTTTTACGAAAATGTTTTCACCCTTTATAAGTCAGTTTTCGTCATTAGGATTCTATCTAGTTTGTCACCTTTAGAAATGAAAAGTTTATGTTGTCTGGTAAGGGATTAAATTTGCCTGGTTAAAGGTTAGCCTTTTACCAAACGAAAAACGTTGAACTGATTCAAATTAAAAGCCTTTACAGTTAAGGTCAGTGTTGCTAAAGTAATAATGTTTGCCTTTGATAGGATAGATAACATTTTGGAAAAAGGTGACACTGCTGGTTACTAACGTTTTCTATTTTCCCCTCAAAGCCTTCTTTCTCTGTGAGGGTCGTTTCAAGTCGCGACTGCGCGGTTAATATTTAATCCTTCACCTGATATGCCAATTTGAGGCTTTTCAATTTCAGCAGCAAAGGAAGATATGATGACAAAAATATGGACAAATGAGGATACAAATATCTGACTGAGTGGAAAACATTTCGGGAAAAGGAGAAATTGCTCGTGACGAGCAATTTCTCCTTTTCCCACAATGCTGTCAAAAGCTGTCTTTTGTTGATCCGTCAAAATGAGTATCTATTGAGTAAAGGGTTAAGAAACAGGGGCTTGATGTGTGTGTCGTAGATGGTGTGGGTGATATAAAAAAGCAAGCTAGAAGCAGTGACGACTATCAGAGCATTTAGTATTTATCTCACAGCCAGAAACAACTTCAAAGTTGCTTTCTACTCATCTGTTATGATTTATCATTAAACAATATTGATAACACATAAGTGTAAAAATATGTATAATACTTAAGATGACAGCCATAAATATAGTTGCTACTGCAGGCTGGGAGGATCGAGTAATTAAGATCAGAGTGGAAAGAACGTAAAACCTTATCTTGAATCCCAAAATTGTTTGATATTTTTTGTGAGTTATTCTGGTCCTAAGAGCTGTGTCACCCAAATAATTGTTTCTTCTTTTATTGGTTTTCACCCTAAAACTGCTGTTTCAAGTAGGGAGAACAGCCAAAATGTTGCCATATCAAGGAGGGGCTCTGCCAGTATGTGTAAGACAGTAGCTGATAGTGTAGATCCAAGATCAGACTTAGAACGTGCAGTCTGATCTTGGATCTACATTGTCCGCAAAAGTCACATTAGCGACGTCCAGCGCTCTCAGGGTTGATAGTCAATTTTATCGATTTGTCACTGTAAGTGTTAATAAAGAAATATATAATGGCCAGTTAACATTTTTTCTCCGGGGTAGAAGGTCATTAAGAAGAGAAAAGAAAAAGTTTATATTTACTACTTTTATAGTAAAAAAGATGAATAGTGTCATAATAAAATTATCAATAAAGATTTTTTGAGTATGTCAATGAGAACCTTGCTAAATTGATGTCACTACATAAAGGCCAAATAGCGGCCATAAGTAAACAATTCGGGAGTCAAAATGAAATCAACTTTAATTCTAGTGGTCCGACCGTAACTCATTGTCAGACCCACAATAATATCCTTAAATGGTGAGAATTAAACGTGACTGCATTTTGACTCCCTAATTGTTATCTTTTGGCGGCTAGCAGACCTTTCACCTGTAGGTTTCAGAAGGGTTTTGAATGTTCATAGTGTAAATTGAGCACAGACTGTTATATAAAGCTAAAGAATATATGGAGTGCAACACGCGAAAAGGTGCATTCGGACATTTGCGTAAAGTGTCGTCCCGGATTAACCTGCGCAGTCCGCGCAGGCTAATCCGAGACGGCACTTTACGACTACATTAGATTTTGTGCTACAGTAGACTTGCGTAAAACAGAAAATCACATAAAATCAGAAAGTGTCGTTTCGGATTAGCCTGTGCGGACTGCGCAGGCGGATCCGAGACGACACTTTACGCAAATGTCCGAATGACCCTTTTCGCGTGTTGCACTCCAATTATATAGTCTGCACTTGGATGTACGTTGCCTAAAATGGCGAGATTTCTTTCCAATAAAAACAACTGCGATTGCAATATCCGCTTTTAATTTCATTGGCTGATTTTTTTTTTATTTTAATTGATTTAGGAGTCAAAAGGTTCTACCAGGGTCTAGGAGACTTCGTTAACGTGTTTTTAAATTAGAAATTCTGCATACAGCCCGAGCTACTTTTGAGTGCATTGTAGATAATTATACTGAAGTTCACAATTTTAGTCACATTCACGAGTCGTGTGCAAATGCTTTGGGTTTAAACAGGTCTAAAATTGTGCGCTTAATAGAGAGACGTCAAAATCAAAACGATAAGAGGGCAAATTAGAATTTAAGTTGTTGGAACAAAATATTTTCAAAGCAATAAATAACACTTGCCAGTTTCTTCCGGGTGAATTGTCAATCACTCTACAGTGTAAATAATGATCCATTGGATAAAGACAGTATTTGTCACAAACGGTGGCATATGAATGAAATATTCAAGTACGGTGTTATGTCATAAGGTTATTTCTATCCAGTTTAATCCATATTATTATTCCTTAACTAAATAGTTTAACACTTTGACCCGTTAGCTTATGACTGCTTTCTTTTTGCATGTCATCTTATTTGTTTAAAGGGTTCAGTTTTTGCATCACAAACTTTAAGGTTAGCTTTTTTTCAACATATGAGTTAAATGCGTTTTATTAATTTTTTGTTTATTCTCATGCCAGGGCGACTCTACGTGGTGCAATGTTAGCGGCCGGAAGATGCAACTTCGGCCAATCAGCATCTTGCAGCTGTCAGAAATAGAGAGACTTACGCTGCAGAAAATAGTTCTGTCCAAGATTCAGGCTCTGGACCTTGGTTGTACGGTCGTCATTCCTAAGGGTAAGTCCGTTCTTTTATAAGTACTTATATCACTCGTATTATTTGTTTCTGGGCCCTTACATAATTGCTGTAACCCTATCAACGCCCCATTCGTGTACACAAGAACTGTAGTGGACGATATAGGTCGAAGAGTAGAATGCACGTTTGTGCAGTCTACTCTTCGGTCTATACCGTCCGCTTGTTTAGTCAAGCTATGAGATAATCATCTGCATGACTTCCAGAGCGGGGGGGTTGGGGTAGCTGTGAATTAGTTAAAGCCGGGGGATATTGATAGCTATATATATATGGACTTATATTACTCGTATATTACTAGTATATTATATAATGTAAGGCTTCAGAGTTCGTGTCAAAACCTTATAAATACAATTGCATTTGATAGAATCTTTGACATCATGATTGGAAACCAACACCCATTAAGGTCCCTGTATAGTCGTTTTTTCTAGTATTCGTCTACAGGGAAAATCTAATAATCGGATTTTCTGTAAAAGTAGTGTATTGCCTCGCAGTTTCCAGAGCGCAATCAATACTTATCACTATGAATCTACTTTTCCTTGACACAGATCTTTTTTTGAGATTTTGTTTTGTTTAAGTATGAACTTTTCTAGCACATTTAGCTAAAACTTAATCATTAGATATTCTTAAAAGTTCAGGGCTGGTATATCTAGCAAGCATTATTTAACGAACGTTTCGTTATTCGGCGGAAGTTTAGGGCGCATTACCTTCAATAAATATAACTTACGCAAGTAAATAAAATCTGCAACAACCATGTGAAACTAAACACGTTTAGCACAAGATGAAAACAGGAAAACAAGACAATGACTTCTTCCGTACCTTGCAGCCTATTTTTATATTCATTGTAGTGGAAAATTTTGAGTTTTGTTTTATGTAATACATTGATTTCGGGAGGATTTTAGCTGCAGTATTTTATTTTAAGCAACTAATTCAGGTATGCTTATCAGTGAACAGTTCCTCTGTCCGTAAAGTGTTGAGGTTTTTCCCTTGAAGTAGCTGATACTTAGAAGATATTAATACAACAATCGGCTTTTATACCAGACTGTAATAAAACCTCTTTGATTTGTCATCAACTATATATTTAGGAGCCAGGCTAAGAGAAAAGGGGATTTTAATGCATCTGCAAAAAGTATCGACCTATGTCAGCCTGCGCGGATCGCGCAGGCTGACATGGATCGAAACTTTTAGCCATTGGTCAATTTTTCAACTGTCCAAGAACATTCTTCGGCATGATTTAGTCAGTTGTTAAACAAAAAGGATCTTATTGGTCCATAAGTATGTGGTGATACGTCACAGATATGCATTAAGCCACCTTTTGTCAGAGTGCCGCTCATTTGCTTTCATCTCATCTTCTGGCAAACAATCCTCAACCTTTACCTGGCGACGAAACTTTCTGCTTGTCCAGACTGAAAGCGTAGACGACAAAAAAAAATGGGTCTGAAATGGTTGTTTGGTGTGCGCCGTTTTCAGTATTATTTCAATTATACCGTGGCGGCCAGCGAACCTATCAGTGCTTTCCTTGAGTTTTAATGCTATCCGAAGGGCGAGCATATAGTCTCGGCTTCGTCTGTCATCAATGCTAGGAAACGGAATTTGGCCGAGCCAGGGATCGAACCTTCGACCTCCTGTTCTCAAGTCCTGTGTGCTACTGATTGAACCAACGAGACTCCGCTCTGAACTGATTGGACTTGGCTTTAAGAGCACAAAAGCATTATAAAAAGAATGAGAAAATGCTGTTTACAAGTATTTTCTCTTTTTCCCGCCATGTTTCAAAAGTTATCTTCTTCAGGGTCATTCAAAAACGGGGATGTGCTATAAAGCAATAACTCACATGCTTAGTTAACCCTTTACTACACAGTTCCGTCTTTTTACTATCCCCGAGAAAGATTGTTCTCCTTTTTTCTAGCAATGTTTCTTTAATACCCTTTAAAACAGATTTTGTTTCTGTTTGAGCCACATGTAATGTTCCGTACCCAAATGCTCCAATGTTGGACTAGATTAGAGCTGTATTGTTTTGTAAAGACTAGCATGGGCCTCTGCATTGTCTTGTTCAAGTTCACTACCACGAAAAATCCAGAGCTTTAGGTTAGGATCGAACCTAGGGGCGCTGGATTTCGATACCTGCAATGTATCTGCAATGTATCTGCAATGCTTAGCTGCGTGAGGCAAAAATTACAATACTTATTATTGTGGACGTAGGTGACACCAACTAATGAGGAAAAAAAAATAATGAAACGTTTGAGGTGTGTTTATTGGAACACGTTGTTACCTGACATTTACTGTCCACTGTGGTCAAATATAGCCTGGGATGTGCGCCACACTGGACAATCTGACCAGTACAACGGTGTATATGTTTACTCGGACATTATGGCCACACCCACATATTAGTCAATAATAATTCAAATGGCGGCTGTATTAAGTCTTTACCAGAGTCAAAGTTTTACACTTGTCCAAATTGAGAGCCTTTGCAGACAATAGGTTCAATGTAGTTGGATTGATTAACTATGTATTTTAAAGGATAGAAAACATGATTGAAAAAGGAGAAAATGCTGGTTGCTAGCATTTGTCTTCATTTTTCCACCAGTTTTTTTTTTTCAAAAAGCTTTTCTTAGGGTCCCATGATTTAAAGCTCGTGATTATAAGGCGAATAGTTTTGACGGCATAATTTTCTAACGATGAAGCTTCAACTTAAACACTACAAGGCAAACATGTAAAAACTACTGACAACATTTTTGCTGAAGGAGGAATTTCTCTTCTTTGCCTCATGATTCATTTAGACTGTGACTCTCCTTTCTTACCAAGATATTTCCTATGTCAAAAAGTGAGCAATGACTTGAAATTCGAAATTGTATGAAGGTAAATTTTGTCGTTTGGTAAAGAGTTAAAAGGATCAGGTTCCGTATTAACCGTTCTTTAATGCATCTTTGTTCTACTTCTAAATTAAAAAAGAAACGCAATAGTTGATTGGCTAAACCGTTTGATGCAGCCAATCTTAACATGCGTTACTTGAAATGTATAAATCAAATTTTATCGAGAACTGCTAACATTATAAAATATTTTTAGAGTGGTTTGTGAATACGATCTTAAATCGTGACCGTATTGGGCTTATCAGCCACCTTTTCTTGACACATAATTACTTCAGTCGATATTTCTTATACTTAAAATAATTGTAAATAAGTGAAAATTCATTACTCGTGACATAGTTTTCTAATCACCCTGATAGGTCGCCCCACTCCTTCAATTATCCACATTTCTCTTGCATTAATAATATCTACTTGATCTGTTTTCGTTGTCCATTCGTCTTAATTCGTCTTTTACCTGCGAGGCTGTTTGTGTTATTAAAGTAAACTTTATTGAGCTCCTTCTCTCTTCCCTTTCACTTAAATGTAATTTTAGGTTTCTTTATGACAGTGTCTCTCTCTCTGGTTTTCTTGGTTTATTCATTGATTGCTTTTTTATTCTTTTTGCTTTTTTTGCTTTCTTGCTTTATTGCAATGAACACTTCCCTTCTTTCATTTTGCCGTTTTGTTTTCTTTCTTTCTTTCTTTGAGCACTTCCCGTCTTTCATTTTGCCGTGTTTTCTTTCTTTCTGTCTTTCTGTCTTTTTTCTTGCACGTTCTTTTACTTTCTTTCGCGACACATGTTACATGTACATGTATGTCAGTGAAAGAAACCCAAAGTCTGTTTTAGCTGAGAATATAAAATTTGCTCGGTTTTCTGTTTCTTGCACTGACTTAATATAACTTTTTCCATCTAAAACACAAAAGTATAGATAATTCACTTGGCTGAGGGTTTAATACATTCATCGTGGAAAAGATAGCTCTAGACGCTCCGAGCATTTTCTCGTAAAGCCTTTAAATATGCTCAGCTTCAAGACGAAAACATGTATATTCTCTACAAATGGTAATGGTTTGAAATGTTTATTTCATTCATGAATGAAGCACTCTCAAGGCTATACGGGACTGATCGTTTACTGGCAAAATACATCGATAAATGACCGTATGAATATTTGATAGCTGATCAAATGATTGACTTGATGAGAAAATATGTCAAATTAGGCTCAAGGGGGATATTATACATAACTTCGGATACATAAACAGCCAGTGATGTTAACCATCGAACACATTCTAACACCATTCGTCCAAATAAAGTAATACGGTGCATTTTAATGGAGTGTCGCTCTTATACAAGGAGGTTTAACCCTTTACTACACAGCAAAGATTTAGACCAGTCCGAATTGAAAGCATTTGAAGATGACAGTTTCAATGTTGCTCATATCGAATGGTTTTTCTTTGATAGGGTAGTAAACATTGTGGGAAAAGGAGAAAATGCTGGTTACCAGTATTTTCGCTTTGTCTTACAATGTTTTCGGAAAGGATTCTTTACCATGGTTATAAAAACCTGGGATTGTTTGATAAAGGGTTAAGTGAGTGCAGTCGTGAGGTTGAACGGGTTTTTGCCAAACAGAAACTCTACCAATAATGAAAGGTTTTGATTCAGATCGGCCTTGGCGGACTATGCAGGTTGATACAACAATCGGCTTTTATACCAGACAGCAATAAAATCTCTTTGAAATGGTTCGACGTTTTTGGTAGATGCACCAAATTACATTTTTTACACGGCATTCGTGGCTCCTAAAGCACAGCGTTTCTTGTTGTGTACCAGTTGCTTACGGCCAAATTCTTGGAACGTATTGCAACCAATTCAGGTGCCAATATTCTTTCCAGGCATGGTTGGAACCATTGTGACAAGGTTCAGTTTGCTAATGCTGCTGAATTTTGTTTTAACTTTAATACGTTGGGATCGTTGTAAGTGGAAACATGATTGACAAAGCTTTTGGGGCAATAGTAGATAGGAAAATTCAAGGGCTCATGGATAAACGCTTACTGCCTGAGTTCTGAAAATGAAATACTTTCGTTTCGGTCACGTATTTACTGTAAGTGAAAATACGATCAAAACAAAAAATTCCTTTTCAGCTGGAACAAGGTTAGGTGCCTTACATTTAATGTCCAAAAGTGTCTGTCAACAAAGTTTCATCAATATTAGAAAGAGTTTTCAACAGGTACACTGCATACAGACTGAGTCCCGGGGACTGTGCAAAGATAAAAAGAACTAGAATGTAGGATAAAGTGAAGCGTTAATGATGATAAATGGGATGATAGGAAAGCTTTAAGTTTGAAATGTCCAGCTAATGGTGTAGGTATGACAGAGTTAATCTGGAGAAATAAACATTTTAATGTGAAAGTTTTGAGTGGTGATATTTCACGGTGTTTTAGTGCAACCCTCCTCATTATTAATATTATAAAGACTTGAATTTGATTGCTCTAGGGTTCACAGAAAAATCATCAGAGGTTTAGTGTGATCTTCCAAGTTTTGTTCTTGTAACAATATGGCATTTACAATCGCTCATTTTAATCATTTCACAGCGCAGGGGTTGATGCAGGGGTCAAAAGAATGTGTGGTCCAGCTGATGGGGTTTTAGGACAAACCATGGCTCATCTTTCGGTATACCGGTGGCGTGACCCTCGACATGGGTTGTAGCAGCTCAGTATGAGTTTAAATACTGAGTTAACTACCACACTAATACCATGGTGTAACTATGCATACATTCATGTTGAAAGGATGTACATGAAACAAGATCGGGTTTATCAACCAAGCACTGAAAAAAATGCTCATCATTCGAAACTAATAACCTATCGTTATGATACATAAAAGAATTTAAATTGTATTCTTTATGAAGTTTTTGTTTCTAAAATATTGATCAATCCAACTAAACAAATATTTACATGTTTAACTATGAACCCTTTTGATTCTAGAGAGTAGAATAACTATTAAAGCAAACTGTAAAAGTCTTTTTGTTGCAACTCAAACATTGTATTGCCCTAGCTATTTAACATAATATAGGAAGTGTAGAATATACAGAGAACTGCACTATTTGTGCAATCTGACCTTGGATCTGCACTGTCCACTAAAAGAACTGACGCTGTATCTAACTCGCTTTGGGTTACGCTAGAGATAGTCGATTTTGTTGTTTTAAAGTTTAAGAATGGTTGACAGAGAAAAATTGATATTTTATGGAAATTTGTGACACAATGAAGCCCACGCTGTTCTGTAATTACATGTGGTTTGGTCTTATATAAACATAATTAAGTTCAGATAAAGTCATTTGACGACAAAACCTAATGTGTAAATAAAGCGAGTACCCATACTAGACTTGACATTGTTTATAAACATTTAAAAGCTTGTCTCTCCGTCGAGCTAAAGAGTAGTGCTTGTATTATGTAATGGTGTTATCTATGAAAATCTTAAAATCAAACTTTTTGACTTTTTTCATTGGTATTTAATATGGTACATTTGTCATATTCCCCCAAATGTGGCAAAGCCTTTTCTCATAATGCCGAAGTTTTCAGAAGTTATTTTATAATAGGCAGAAAAACTCTGCAGGACATAGTATTAAGGGCCATGAATGAGTAATGAATTACGTTCATCGAGAGTTTTGAACTACTTTTCATGTAAACGTTGTCGCGACAATCACAAGAATACCGTATAAACTTAACAAATGAAAACCGCGTCTTCCGCTGTAAAGTTTGAAAAATGGACATCGAAAGACAGTCCCTGTCCATTAAAAACACATTAATTTGAGGGGATGGAATGATAAAGAACTAAAATGAAGTGGGTTTTAAAGAATTAAAATCAAGGTGTTTAAAGAATTTATAACCATTGTGATCTGAATTTGAAAAATAATCCTAGGGTATCCCTTTTCAGACTTCGAAACTAAAAAAAAACCCAGGAAAAGTAGAAGTTTAAAAAAGACGTGACATGTCTATGCAAAGCAAGCTTTAGACAAAAGGATAGCCTGTAGCGGAGCAGTATAAGGTGTTGCTGATGGCGTATTTTACAATCCTTACAACAATGGAAAAATCACAAATGAACATTTTACGGGGTTGGGAAGATAGATAAGAAAACAAGAGGACCATGATGGTCCTATATCGCTCACCTGAGTACCAAGCAGTAAAGATTTACAATGAAGATAAATACCAAATATCGAAGTGCAAGGCCAAAGCTTTAGGTCTTCTTGGTTTAGATAAGAAGATAATCTTTCTTAACCAAACCCGGTTATATAAATATTTAAGAGAAGTTTGAAAGTGCTCAGGTGAGCTAACTAGAGCCTTAATTTGAAGTATTTTGGTAGAGGGCCACTAGATGATGCTACATGCCAAATATGAAAGCTCTAGCCCTTAAGGTTTGGGACAAGAAGATTTTTGAAGATTTCCTTCTTTATCTCTATGTGAAATCTGAGAACCCACAACATAGGGCCAATTTCCACACTAGGGCCATTATTTGAAGTATTTTGGTAGAGGGCCACTAAATGATACTACATGCCATATATGAGAGCTCTAGCCCTTATGGTTTGGGACAAGAAGATATTTAAAGATTTCCTTCTTTATCTCTATGTGAAATCCGAGAACCCACAACACAGGACCATTTTCCACACTAGGGCCATAATTTGACGTATTTTGGTAGAGGGTCACTAGATGATGCTACATGCCAAATATGAAAGCTCTAGCCCTTAAGGTTTGGGACAAAAAGATTTTTACAGATTCCCTTCTTTATCATTATGTGAAATCTGAGGACCCACAACATAAAGCCATTTTCAACACTAGGGCCATAATTTGAAGTATTTTGGTAGAGGGTCACTAGATGATGCTACATGCCAAATATGAAAGCTCTAGCCCTTACGGTTTGGGACAAGAAGATTTTTACAGATTTCCTTCTTTATCATTATGTGAAATCTGAGAACCCACAACATAGGGCCAATTTCCACACTAGGGCCATTATTTGAAGTATTTTGGTAGAGGGCCACTAAATGATACTACATGCCATATATGAGAGCTCTAGCCCTTATGGTTTGGGACAAGAAGATTTTTAAAGATTTCCTTCTTTATCTCTATGTGAAATCCGAGAACCCACAACACAGGGCCATTTTCAACACTAGGGCCATAATTTGAAGTATTTTGGTAGAGGGTCACTAGATGATGCTACATGCAAAATATGAGAGCTCTAGCCCTTACGGTTTGGGACAAGAAGATTTTTAAAGTTTTTTCTCTCGGTTGCCATGGCAACCAGAGTTCTCAATGGAATTCAAATCTTTGAAGTACTTTGAAAGTGCATCACCTAAGGATAATTTCTGTGAAGTTTCACTGAAATCTGTTGGGCGGTTTCAGAGGAGAAGTAATTGTTCACGGACGGACGGACACACGGACGGACGGACGGACGCCGGACAACGATCGATCACAATAGCTCACCCTGAGCACAATGTGCTCAGGTGAGCTAAAAACATAATCCAGATTCAGAAAACATTCTCATCGTTTGTCAAAGAAAAATAACTAATGATGCGTTTACGTAATCATTTCTTTGCAACATGTTTCCAAGCGTAAACGATGCAAAGAAAGAATGGCTGATATCATGTGAAGCGCATTAGTGAGTCTGTCCTGTATAAAATAACATTCAGAAAAATCATATCAAGATTCAGAAGGTATTCTCATCGTTTGTCAAAGAAAAACAACAACTAATACGTTATACGCAATCATTTCTTTTTGATGGATGTTTCCAAGCCTAAAAATGCAAAGAAAGAAGGGCTGGTATCATGAGAAGCGCATTAGGGAGTCCGACCTTTATAAATGAACTTCCAAACGGGACCACACAAAGTGGTGGTGTTTTTTGCCATCAATCCTGGGGTTTGAATACATTATGTTTTTGTACATATGTACAGCAGCCACTTGAAACATGAACTCTTCATTCTTACAGACGTATTTTGTTGATAAGACTTTTGTGAAATATCGTGTCAAATAAAACAATTTCTCCATTTCCTACGATACTTGTTAGGTGTCTTTTTTAGCTGTAAAAAGCGGAACCTATTTTCCTCGGCAATTTTAAATCAAGTCAAAGGATGAAAGCATACACAATTGTGCATTACAGTTGTTGGCTATTGTTTAATGTGTTTCGTCCTAGACATAAATCAAAACTGAAGCAAACATGATCCTTGTCCTTACTGCTAGATATTCTTTTTACCTTTGTCAATTTTGTGAAAAAAAAATCTGTGGCTTGCATTGTGTTGATAAAAAGCTCTTGGAACAGGGATAGGTGCACTGACAGCCATTATTATTACTGATATAAATCTCTTGAAAACGGTGTCAAAAGTTTCAGCGTCGTCGGAGATAACAGAGCCTAATTCAGATGGCGTAGATACAAGGTCAGACTGCATGGAACTAGTCTAATATTCATAACGTCCACTAGTTCAGTCAGTTCAGCTAAAAGTTTTTCCGAGTTAGATTTTACATGTTTGGTACTAATAGTGTGTAACAAATACCATCGAAAGAAAGAGAAAACGTTTTGGGAAAGATTTCTGTTTTACATGAATGAACTATCGTCGGGGAACATGGACCTAATGATGCGTTGGTGTTTTTCGTCATCAGTCTTGATGAACTGAATACATTATATGCATACAAAATACTCGTATTTTTACGTCTAATCACTTATTTAACCATGTTAAGTGTGACCTTATCTCCGACACACTTTTCTAAGAGTGCATACCAATATTAACATTCACGTCTGTGCAGTTTGATTCAGATATATTCTCTTTTACATCTCCATCCCTTGGCATAAGGTATTTGAAAAGGCCTCATTGACTTTCTGTTTAACAGAAAGGCCATAGGGAGCTTAGTCGTAGTCCGCCATCAAAGACTTAGAATCCCTATACTGATGCTGTGGGAGGGACCTTCCTCCCACCACGAGATCCCACAGAGATTATATTAGATGTACTGAAGTTTTTAGCTGTAGGAATTATCCCTGAAAACTTACAACATGAAACATCTATAATCATAAAACTTGTGACAAGTTTGTGCACATTTTCAGTTTTTTATCTCCCAAATGATATCGTCTATTGAAAACATTGTTGGAAAAGGGGAATACGTCGGTAACAAGCAAAATAACCAGCATTTTATACCTCGGCCATGAGGTTTTCCGGCCTTTCAGATATATCCTATCGTTGTAGCTACATTTCATATGTCGCCTGCAAATGTTTTCAGAATGGGCTGTTATCCAAGAAAAGTAAAGAGTTGAGTTATAGAGGGTGGATGGGGTCATAATTAACGATTAGTAGGTGTTCAGTTTAATGACAATGTGAATGATAGATCGTAGATCATTTTTCATGACCGACGGGCAAACATGGCCGAAAAAAATCTTGACCATTTCGAGTGGTCGTAGACATGCTTTTTTCACCCTGTCAATACAAACAGAATTTTCATGTTTTAAAAAATAAAAACGTAAATTAATGCAAAGATGCAATATTTATAGCAAAGTCTGCAGCATGAATTTGCCTCTTTAACAGTCAAGACAGTTTGAGACTTCTGAGAATTGAGAGTGTTTGCAGATGACAAAATTCTATGAGGTCTGAATGACAGAGTTCGTCTTACAAAACGTTCTTAGAAAATGACAAGATCCTGGTTCCTTTTCCCTCCATTTCCTACAATGCTAAACTTTATTACCATTTAATGACAAATTCCTTGTATCAAGCCATACAGAATATGTCCATTCCAAAATGCTTTCAGTTTGGACCTGTTTAAGAATTTGACGTCTGATAAAGACTTAAAGTTGGTTAAATATAAAACAAAAGCAAAAGATGTTGGAAATTTGAAAAATATAACACAAAATATTATGAGTAACTATATGAATACCTTGTATAGTAGGCTACTGTTGACTGATCTTATCTGAAACATCACAGGAGTGCTATCTGTTGCCCTCCAGGCTATTAAACGCCATCCAATCCATTTTGTGGACAATGTCAATGCAGATTAGACTGCACAGAACGTGCAGTCTGATCTTTGATCTACACTGTCCGTTATGGTAAATGTTATGGTCAAAGAAACTTGCTGGAAATTTTTTATTTTATTTATGCAGTTATTTACTTCTCACACCGACGCCATTACGAAGTCGACTTTTCACTTGTAAGGGCAGTTCCGTCGCAATTGTCTACTATAGTATCACCTAAGTCGTATCTTAGTATCAGGTAGTGAACTGCTAGATCTAAGATCAAGTTGCACGTTCTGTGCAGTATGATCTTGATCCACGCTGTCAGCAAAGGCTATATCGATTGTCAAGTCTTTGCTGGCAGCGAAACTGTTAAGGGTAAAACCTCGAATTCATTTGAAATGATGCATGCATGAGTTCATCTTGCCTTCAAGCGAAAACACAACAAACCGCTCCAATTTTTTTTGAACCCTTGCCTTTATGAATAAAACAAGTCTTAGCACAGGTATACTAGCATTTTTTTCCTCATTTTTCCACAATGTTTTCAGAAAAGTATTCACCTGTGATCATTATAGTATGGAAGTTTTTGGTAAAAGCTTATCCCATTAAAACACAATACATGGTTCTATGGGCCTTGAGTGCAGAAGGCTTTCGAAAATACGATAGAAGAGGGAGAAAATGCTGGTAACCAACATTTTCCCCCCTTTTTCAACAATGTTTTCTACCCGTTTGGAGGAAAAATCCAGTTCAAAAAATTCACATATCAACAACCATATAGAAATTGTCGTCTGCAAAAGCTTTCAAAGTCGACGAATCTCATTTTTTTTTGTCTTTTGGTAAAGAGTTAGAATACGTAAGCACTGACGCTACTGCATCATATCATTATTAGATTATTAAATATATCTCCCTGTGACATATTGCGTCAGACAAATGCGAAAAAGCATTCTGGATAAAAGGCGAAAATGCTTTCACGATGTTAGTTCTTCTTTTCTCATATTGTTTTATGTGTCAGCTTTCGTAGGTCTACCACAGTTTACACATTTTAAAGAATTTACTAGACCTCTTTCCCTCGCGTTGTATCAATCAATTAGTCACAACCTAATTCCTAATTTTAATTTTAAACCCATTAATGCGCCTTTCACAACCAGTTCTTCTTTTGCGGCCAATGTAGATCAAGATCAGTCGCCACAAATTTTGCAGTCCGATCTTTTATCTACACTCACCTCTTAGCGTACACAAAATTACAATTCATTGGTTCTTATACCTAGTCTAAAATGTCATTTGAGTTCTTTGGTGTTATTAAGGCTAATTTGATTGGCTGAGACGTCTTGTTCCATCCAATCTGATGGCTCGTTTTAAAATATAGGCCTAGAAGCCTTTATATTAGAATGTTTGATAAAATCGGCCCTTGATTATTTCCTTCCTGATGTCCAACAACGGTCAGTTTGACCTGACTGTCTGTCAACCGAGGCGCCCAATGGTCTGGTTCTAGTCATCAAATTGTCAACCATGCCTGTTTCACCACTGTGATAAGCGTTTGTTTAATGAGAGAACAATGATCAGAACTTTGGTTCTTGTCTTGACGCTATATAAAAAGTTTACAACATATTTATTTTACATCGATTGAGAACCAAGTTTTTATAACTTTACTAATCCCTCTAGATTCTGATTCATGGAAACTACACCAGTACTCGCGCCGAATTTGTGGGCCAATGAACAATCCCAAGCTTGACACCGCTCTCGGGTTTTGAACTCGAGACCTTATGGTTACGAGGCCGAAGCTCTACCTCACAGCCACGGACATGCCTTAAACCCCTCTTTACCAAAACATAGCTCAAATGTATTAAAGCATATCAAAGCATTATGTGTGACGTACGGTCACCCCACTTTCGTTTTTATGATCGGAAATGGTCATTCATCATGCTGAAGGCCTAGGACGTAGATATTCTTTCTGATATGATAAAGATGTTTTGGCAAGGACAAACCTTAATTCACCCTTCACCAAAAAACTTTATTCACCCATTCCCACACAATCCCTACTTTTGACGACCCTGAGAAAGAACTCTTTAGAAAACATTGTGGGAAAAGGAGAAAATGCTGGTAACCAGCATTTTCTCCTTTTCCCACAATGTTTTCTACCCTTCACAAAACAAATTTCAAATTTTCAATCACTTTTATTTTGTCATCTGCAAATTCTTTCGATTTTGACAAGCCTAAAATATTGTCGGTTGGTAATGAGTTAAAGGCTTCTGAAATCATTGTGGGAAAGGGAGAAAATGCTCTAACCAAATGGTTTAGCCAGGTATAAGTTGTGTTACTTTTAAATGCAGAAAATCCTGTAGACTAAGACAAAGAATATTCTAACGAATGATTGGTGAATACGGGCTCAGGCTGGACAAGTCCTTTTGAAACCCAGGTCCCGGACACTTATTAACAATGACGCTCAATATTAAAAACGGCATAAAACATAATTATTACAAACAAATAAAATACCTAGAACCGCATCACATGATCTCTAGCAATGCGCAGTCATATCGAATGGAGTGTCCGAGAGCAACGTACGTCGTCCACATCGTCCTACGTTTATACCAAGAAGATAGTTATAAATTACTTAATCCTTTCCCAAACAATCCCTGGTTTTTACGTCCCTGCGAAAGAAGTCTTATGAAAACAATGTGGCAAAAGGAGAAAATGCTGGTATCCAGCATTTTCTCCTTTTCCCACATTGTTTTCTACCCTGCTCGAAGCAAATTTCAATTTTTGAGTTTCGTTTATTTTTGTCATCTGCAAGTGCTTTCAATTTGGACCTGTCTAAAGTTTTGTCATGTGGTGAAGAGTTAGGGAATTAATGTTGCAAAGATAATTTACATCGTGTCTTAAACGGCGAAATACACCAATCCAAAAAAATTGTATCACTTGAGGCTAAAGTCGTAGGGGGTAAGGTTATTTGTTTTTTTTTTTAAAGATGTGTTAATTTTGACCTCGATTCGTCATTTTTAACCCAACACCCATTCCACTGTTTTGACACACAGAACGCTTACAGCTTTAACTCTTTACCAAAGGACAAAATTTTAGACGGTCCAACTTGAAAGCACTTGCAGACAACAAAATAAACATGACTCAAAAATTGAAATTTGTTTCCAGCACGAAATAAAACATTGTGAGAAAAGGAGAAAATGCTGGTTACCAGCATTTTCTCCTTTTTCCACAATATTTTCAAAAAAACTTTATTCTGAGGGTAGTTAAAAGTAGGGATTGTGCGGTACCGTAAAGAGTTAAACACCGAATGATGATTATATTTACAAAGGCTATACATACAGTCATGCTGCAACATGAACAGACATTTCAGTCACTATCTAAAAGAAAGTTGTGGACAGTGTAAATCAAGATCAGACTGTACGTTCTGGGCGGTCAGATCTCATCTCAATCCACAACCTACATTGCCCATAAAAGCATCCTGTGTCGTCTATAGAAAGGGAGGAGTTAACAAAAGAATAACCTTTCACTTTAAAGAAAAACAGCTAAAATGCAGTTTCAATATTGTTTTGGCCGCCACGCTCTGTGCAGTATATGATCTTGTTCAACACCAACTGAACGAGCAGGTAAAGCCGATTTCGGCACTTTGAGGATTATTGGGCTATTTAACACACCAGTGGCTTTTTGTTGAATTTTTCGTGGGAGTATCCTTTGGCAAGATATTTCAAAGCCCTGTCCTGGAACTCGTTAAGCAAAGGAAACACATCAAGGAGTTAGCTTTTGTTGTAATATGACTGAAATAGTATTGAAAGTGGCGTAAAACACCACTGAATATACATGGCATCCATTTTTCTCTCCATCACGTGATGTGCCCATTATTTGTATTGGAGACTGTAAGGGTAAGAGTATGCATAGATAATTTTGTTGACATTAAAGATAATGTTCTGGAACACCCACGCGACACCCGAATACCGCTAAATATACCATCAAACCTATTAAACGCTTTGCCATACGCCAATCTTTTGTGCTTTCATGAATTGATAGCTTTTGCTGACGACAATAATACATCAACTGAAAAGTAAAATTCACCTTTTGAAGGGTAGAAAACCTTGTAGGAAAAAGGAGAAAATGCTGGTAACAAGCATTTTCTCCTTTTCCCACAATGTTTTCAAAAAGTGTTCCATTAGGGTCGATAAAAATCGGAAGTGTGTAATAAAGGGTGTAAGTGTCCATTAATCGATTAGTAAGACTATTTGTTCATTAGCTTCAGAAAATACCTTGTAGACAATCGATGTCACTGAACATTTTATCATTAATACAAGAACGAGTAAAAAAGATCAGCAAAAGGAGTTACCGATTGATAGAGAGGGATAGAGAGAGAGAGAGAGACAGAGAGAGAGACAGTGACAAATAGGTAGAAACACAGAAATAGAGGCAGACAGAGATATATACAAACATTTAGACACAGACAGAGACAGAGGTTTACACTAATGGAGGGTCACCTAATTTGCAATGTGTGAGAAAAAAATCATGACGGACGCAAGAAAGAAAGAAAGAAATGAAAAAAAGAGAGAAAGAATTCTGACAAGCTTTTCCTAATACCATACAATTTTGAGAGCCTTAAATACTTGGAGTTGCCTGGCGAAGTTAAGATTTTGGAATTAGCCTTTAATCGGAATGTTTTTGAACCAAAGCCTAGATAGTGACGTCAAACATACATACAAAACATTGCAGTTGCGGTTTTCAGCATAGCTTCCTAAGCTGACTTTGACATTCAAGGTCATTCAGCCACTTGTTTCACGATTTTCAAAGAACTTTATAAAGTTTTTAGTTTATTAATGACGGTTTCTTTATAACCCGAGGTGTCATCTGCATGTTCTGTTAACCCTATACCAGACGACAAAAATCTTAGTTTCGTCCAAATTGAAAGCGTTTGCAGATGACAATTTTGTGTACCTCAAATGGTTCAATTATACTTTGACAGTGTAGAAAACATTGTGGGAAAAGGAGAAAATGCTGGTTACCAGCATTTTCTCTTTTTCCCACAATGTTTTCAAAAGGCGTCTTTCTCAGGGGAATTAATAGTCGAGATTATGCGGTAAAGGGTTAAGATAAAATGTGCCTGGCTCTGTGAAAAGGGGGTTTGATAAACAGGCAAAATGCATCGACCATTCCTTCTAGCCAATATTCTGCATGTGCAAGGACCATGCTACATCAAGATTCAGTCAATTGTTAGATACAAAATATGTTTTATGGTTCCATATCTATGTGATGACTTACTTGGTCTAATAAATCACAGTGGTGCATCAAACCAGTTTTCTCTGAGTGCCGCTTGGAAGTACAGAACGTCTATGTAGTGCAGTAGATTTTGTTTTCTGTGCGGGTTGCACAGGCTGATCCGAGCCGACTCCTTACGAAAATGTCCGAATGCCACTTTTCGTGTATTGCAGGCCATATAAGGTGATATTCTTCGTATAATTCATAACTGAGATGCTTTAATTCCTTACCAGACGACAAAATTTTAGCCTTGTCCAAATTTAGAGCATTTGCAGACGACATTTTGGTGAAGGGCTAAGTCCCGTTTTAGCATAGCTCATATGGATGCTTGCTTCAGGAAATTTCGAAATGAATCTTTATGGAAAAGTTTCACACAATGCAATGGGATAATTTAACACTTAAGATATAGAAAGAATTACTCGGGGATTAGGATTAGCAAGATCCTTAATCATATGATATGACCGCTGTCATATGACCTTGCATTCCGTTTCGTGTCAATGGCCAATTCTCATTAAAATATCAACCATTCGTGTGCAAAAATAAAATGGAAAATTAAAGTCGGCAAAATAATTCAATATATTGCGATTTTGGCGACTGCTTTGATATTTGAGAATGTTTGACAGTATAGATCAAAGATCAGACTTCACGTTCTGTGCAGCCTGATGTTAGATCTGTACTGTCCAAATATACAAACTACAAACGTTCCAAGATTCCGCAGGGGTTTAAGACAATTATTTAAGCGTGAATATTCTTATCAAACTCTAAGCTATTGAACAAACGAACAACGTATTTGAAGCCAACAGAAACTGTCTTATTGTTTCAGTTTTAGACTTATTTTGACCGAGAGTCTTGCGCAATATCGGGTTTGATAGATTCAAGATCAGTCTGTAAGTTTTATGTAGTTTGATCTTGATCTTTGCTGCCAGAAAAAAACACATTTAGTCGTGCTAATATGAAAAGGGTTAACCCTATCCCAATAATCTCGTGCTTTTATGACCCTGAACAAGAAAACTTTTGAAATAAAAATGGATTATCGGCATTTTCCCCTTTTCCAACGTTGTTTTTTTATACATATTACAGGCAGGCTTTATTACTTGACTCACCTTTGATTTGTCATTTGCAAATACTTTGAATTTGGACGAGTGTTATTTAATTTGTCTCGTGGTAGCAGGTTAATACGCTGGGTGTAACAACGAGTCGTGGATAGATGTATTCACATCAAAGGATGCGTGTAATTTTCTTTGTCAATATAGATTATATATCTATAAATGGAAAATAGTCAAATAAACATCTCGTTTTCTGTTTGGCTGAGTTTCTCGTTTGTTCTTCACGTGGTCTGTAGACGAAAGTCTACTTGAATTCGCAACGTTTCTCATCACGTGGTCCTTTTACGGCCAAAGATATGTTACAGTCTTAGGCCTTTAAATGTTGTCCCAATTTGATGTGATTTTTCGGCAAAGCTGTATGTGCAGGCTTTTGACCTACTTTTTGTTACTGATAACAAATGAATAAATAGAAATCGGTGATTGGTCAAAAATCTAGATATGTTTTTTCTTTACGGTTTCCTCCCACTTTGGTGCCAAATTTACGAAGTCCATCTTTTCCGTTTTCGCAAAATGTGTTCGTAAGGCTTCCTGTTCAGGGCAATTAAAACTCGAATTTTTGTGTTAACCCTTACGCACAATCCCTACTTTTGACGAGCCTGAGAAAGAAGCCTGTAGAAAACATTGTAGGAAAAGGAGAAAATGCTGATGACCAGCATTTTCTCCTTTTCCCCACAATGTTTTCTGGTCTACCCTTCACTGAACAAATTTCAAATTTTCAGTCACTTTTATTTTGTCGTCTGCAAATATTTTCGATTTGGACAAACCTAAAATTTTGTCGTTTGGTAATGAGTTAAATCCGTCGCAATTTGAAAGATAGTTCATTTTTTCCGGCCATTGATAAAGATGCTCTCTAAAAGCTTTCGTAAATATGCTCTTTTAATACAAATTTACATTTTGCTTGGCTTGCTTTCGCAAAGTTAGAAATAATCGCCGTTTTACATACCAGAAACATAATAATAGGTCATTTACCGATTTTTTTCTTTTCTATTCGTGGCAATTTAAATTCCCTTATTTTCACACGATAGAGAGGGGATTATCTTAATCCGAAATAACCCATAAATATTTTTCTGTTTTTGTTTTCATATGCCTTTTTATGGCACACCTTCCTTTTAACATATATAAAAGCTAGCACATTTTCTTCACTGTTGGTAAAATTCCATTGTTGGTTTTATTTTTTCTGTGTTATATGGCTCCAACCCAAAATCTGAATGTCAGTGGCTCCCATTTCACTCTTTAGATAATCCTATTGTCAAACGATCCTGTGATTTAACCGCACTGAAGAACGGAAATTTTGAAAACATCGAGGGGAAAAGGAGAAAATGCTGATAATCAGCATTTCCTCCTTTTCCCACAATGTTTTCTATCCTTTCAAATGAAAGCCAAATCATGTTATCTAGAGGCCCATTTTTTCCCTAAATTGCTTTTCAAATGTTTCAACTTAAATAAGTCTGAAATTTTGTCTTCAGGAGGCCTCCAAAATTATGATTTGCATTTTCTATCCGTCGTAATCTGGGCATCTTTGTAGCTGCAAGGGTCAACATTTGACAAGAAGATACAAGAATCATTTCAATTTTACAAAATAGGGATGGAATAGGTTAAAAACTGGCTTAAAACTGGTTGAAAACTAGTAGAGATGTATCTGTAAATGCCTTAAGCTATACATGTCTTTGAAATAGTCGGAGAACAAGAGAAAATGTCGGTCATCGGCACTTTCCCATTTTCCCAATATGTTTAGCCCGGCCGTGTGGCTCAGTGGTTTGCATATCTGACACGTGACCGGTTGTAGCCGGTTCGATACCCGGTTGCGGCGGGATTTCTATCCGGCGACTTTTTCGCCTCTCGACCCTGATGCATGTGAGAAAAGTGGTCAGTGGCTTTGGAAAGAAAGTTGTGTCAGTACTGGTGTGAGAAAGCCAGAAAACACAGTTGGTGCGTCACTGGCCGCCATGATATGGCATAAGGTGCTAAAATGGAATTAAATTCCAATACAAATCAAACCCAACAAACAAAATTCTCAATGTATACAGTCGGACATAAGTTAAGCATCACCAGAACAAATTCAGTTATAATCTTTTCAATTGACAACCTTTTATTTGGTATATTTTCAAGCTATGCACGGACCCACTAGACAAGTAACAGGCTGATTTATGAGCCAAATGAAAGAATGGCTAAGACAAAACTTTCCGGAGCCCGGAAATGGCAAATCGTGGGCATGAGTAATGCTGGTCTAAGCACATGGGCTATTGCTGGTCAGTTTTGGTGATGCTTAACTTATGTCTGACTGTATATTTTCGAAAACTGTTTTCGTCAAGGTCGTAAACACATGAGGTTGTCTGCCGCATGGCAAGATACTAGTTTTCTTATCATCATCATTTTGTTTCATTTCAGCTGAGAAAGTGTCGTCGAGACGAAAGAAGCATATTTTATCAATAAAGAGGAGCAAGTCAGCAAATATCGGCGGATTCATTTTTAACGATAGGGAGAAAGGTATGTTTAAGTATGTTTTTACGACTCTTTTTCTGTGAAAATGAGGGCTTAACGCATCTGCGAAAAGTATCGACCCAGGTCAGCCTGCGCAGTCCGCGCAGGCTGACCTGGGCCGAAACTTTTCGCTATTGGTCAATTTTCTGTTTGTCAGAGGACTAATCCACCTCATGATTAAGTGGTTTATTAAAAAACGTGGCTTCTATAGATCCATAATTATGTGATCACTTAGGCTAGTATCGTGTATAACAAATATGTATGTAGTCCCCTTTTCAAGAACATAGGTCGTATATAAAAAGGCATATTCTGTGAAAAGAAGTTTAAATGTATCTGCACAGAGTTTTAATCTATGTCAGGCTGCCCAGTCCTTGCAGGCTGGTGTGAGTCAAAATTTGTTTCCTTTTGGTAAATTTTCTGTATGTCCAGAAACCGCTCTACCCTATGATTAAATCGATTTTTACACTCAATGAATTTTATGGATTTATAATTACGTGATTACTTGCTTGATATCGTGCATCACGGATGCATTAATCATCTTTTTTTTCACAAGGCATAAAAAACACGTTTGTTTTTACTTTAATCGTCATATTTATTTTATCAATATTTCACACTTGTCTTTCGTGGCATATACCAATATTGTGCTATGAAAAATGGAATGTCAAAGATTATACAAATAATAATCAGTTCTTTTTGAGGTGAACATTGCACTCCCAGTGTCGAAGTCAAAGACAGTTCTAAGTTCAGTTGTGGTTCTGAATTTCAAGACTCTCCATCTGAATGGCTGAGCCAGAGCGTCTCAGTCAAGAAGATCGATGGTCTTGAACTTTGAAATTACACATGAATTTGGAATATCTTGCTCTTTGTCATTATCAGGGCAATGCCATGTTGAAGATGATGTCAAAAACAAAAGGAACTGAATTAGGCAGAGCCGTAATATATCATAAGCGGTTGCTATGTGCGGTTCAAAATCTATACTGCAGGACTATACCATCTGATAATGCGAGACTGTGGGAGGATATGCATTTGATCATCAATAGTCTCTCTATTTTCAACATGCTTTTGAGGGATTCAAAGCCTATATGATATGCTTGGTTAAAACAACTGGAGCTTTCTCCACTGTCTTCAATAATAAAAAAGATTAAAACCTTTGCTATATGGTTAACAAATATATATTTAAAGAATCAAAATAAAATATTCAACTAATGAAAAAAAAAATATATAATTGAATGTCGACGTTTAATCCTTCCCAAATAAGCCCTGGTTTTTACGTGTCTGCAGTAAAAGTCTTTTGAAAACACTGTGGGAAAAGGAGAAATTGCTCGTAACGAGCAATTTCTCCTTTTCCCACAGTTTTTTCTAATATTTTTGAGAACTTTCTGCCATTTTCTCAAAATCTAAAATTATCATCTGCAAACTCTTTTAGTTTGGAAAAGTCCAAAATTTGCTGTTTGGGAAAGAGTTAATACAATATTGCTATATGATGTAAATGATTGTATATTTCTACTACAGAACACCAAGCCGCGGGCTTAGTATTCGGAATACCTTTATCGAAATGCGTCACCAATGATATTGAACTCCAACGGAAGAGGAATTCTGGTCCTTTAAAGGAGCGGAAGGAGTCTGACGTCATTATTCATCGCCAGGGGCCGAGAAAGTCAAGCAGTTCATCTCACGGTTCAACAGATAATCTCTCTCAAAACGAGTTTTCATTTACAGACAGTCAAAAAGTAAGTGTTGTCTTGTGAAACCTTTTTTGGCAGGTACATGTGCAGGTATTTCCTTGTTTAAGGTTTGTCTGTGGCTGGCTCGTGCATAAATTTGCTTTCCATAAAAAGAATTTGTGGTGCATTAATTTGCATTCTTAACCCATTACCACACAATCCCTACTTTTGACGCCCCTGAGAAAGAAGCCTTTTGAAAACACTGTGGGAAAAGGAGAAAATGCTGGTAACCAGCATTTTCTCCTTTTCCCACAGTGTTTTCTACCCTTCCCAGAACAAATTTAAAATTTTCAGTCACCTTTATTTTGTCGCCTGCAAATGCTTTCAGTTTGGACCAGTCTAAAATTTTCTCGTGTGGTAAAGAGTTAAACATGCAAACATGCAATTGTTAAATGTCATTTCATACAAAAGGACGTGTACGATCTGTGTGTTCCATAATTATAGATGCCATAATCTTAAATAGTGGTGCACAACATTCAATAAGAATATGTAAATTTCAGTAAAGTTGTATGCCGTTTGTCTTAGGCTTTGGAATACCTAACAAAGTAATGGTTTTATTTTGATAAATTAACCATTATATCTTTCTGAGAAGAAATAAAAAGGTAAACTTGTCCTCACTTCAAAAGTTTCCTTTACTATTTATGCAGTGGACAATAAGAATAACCTTACAATAAGCTATAGCACAAAGCAGTGTCTTGTGTCTTCCCTGAAAGCAAGAAATGAACAAGTCGCTCCCTTCTAAAGCGTCCATTTTAGTAATACACTGGACAGCAAATACAACACACAAAATGTTGGAGCCAAAGCCCTTCTGGTTTGTGTTTAAAATATGGTGCTGGGCGACCAGTTGCCAGGGATAGTAACCATTATATCACACAGTTCTCTGCCCAAGCTATAAGTGTCGTTATAACATAAATGTCATGCAGTAGATTGGGAATGCATCCTGTCACTTTGACCTTCAACGATCCTTACAAAATAAATGCCTAGATTTGAATAACAACTCTCAGGTTATTAATCGTGCTCTTTACTACTTAACTAATAAGGTTCGGACCTGTATATGGTCGTAGGTGCAAATATTTTTTTGAATTTCTCAGACTAAGGATATTATATTTGTATTTTTCTACAGCGCAATGCCAGTAGTGATTCGCTCTCGGAATCAGAGAGCAGTAGAAACACGAATTCTAGTCTAATCGACGCCCTCACGTTGTCGTCAAACCAAGAGTACATGCCACCATACGCCACGGGGGCGCCTCAAGTGCCACATATTGTTAAAGTCTGCTTCAAACACATCGAAACTTACGGTAAGTGCTTTAGTTATTTGCACAAATTGTCCTGTAACCTATGTCATTATTTACTGAAAGGAAAATAGGAGCTTGTTGTTTGGCACAAAGCTTCTCTGCCAGCATTTCACTGAAACATTTCCAAAATTTTGCAAATCATGAGGTAGACCAAGCCTTTGACGTGTAAAAACAGACCAATAACAAAAGTTTTCCGTCCAGGGCAGCCTGGGTCAATATTTTTTGCAGGTATATAAAACCTCTCTTTCACAGAGCATGGATCAAATAGATTTGCAAGATCAAAGACAAAGAAATTTTTCTAGTTTCAATCTATGTGTTCGACATTGCATAACAAAAGTGTCAGTATACCGATTAATAAAGATCAGGCTACAGAGCATGCGCATTCTGATCTTCAGCCTACACTTTCTGGTATCATTGTACAGCAGATAACATTCAATGTTTGCTTTACAGGATTACGGGTATTAGGAATCTTTCGAGTGGGCGCTTCCAAGAAAAAGATTAAACAGCTGCGAGACGAGTTTGACTCCGGGAAAGACGTAAAACTCAACGAATCTCACAATCCACATGAAGTCGGGGCCGTCCTGAAGGAGTATTTTAGGGATTTACCGGAGCCCCTATTGACCCGGGACTTGTATTCACCCTTTGTTGCCACGAGAGGTAAGCGGAGACATGTTGGAAATCATTTCGCTTAGCCAAGCCAGTATATTTAGCTAAACCGTTCCTTGGTATTATGTAGGGGAGGTCACTCCAATTGTCGTCTACAAGCAACTTCGAAAACATCATTATAAAATGTGAATAATAGTCCAAGTCGAAGGAACTTGTCTGAATAAGAATTTAGGTGAAATCGTTTCCTTCGCTAGCAAAAGAATAGAAGGTTGTTTCCCCGATCCCGTTGCTTTCATAGCGGTGATCATTCTTCTGGAGTATATCAACAAAATGAGGTACGTTCAAATCTCTCAAAGCGAAGTGTTCTTCTTCTACCTCTTCTATCAGATGGAGAAAGTGTTTACTATTAATGTCAGTCTCACCGCTGCGAAACATTTTTTTTTTTTAATTTTATCTGTAACTTTGAAAGATTGCAGGAAAACATTTCAAAAAGCCAATGATTTGAAAATTTATGTTATAATAACGCTCCTCGTACACGTATATTCCTCATTGTTTAAAGAAAAAACACATTAGCTAAACAGACAAAGTCAGTAATTACTAATGTTGAGCAACTTTATCTCAGGCCAAAACTTGTTCATTCGTTGTCTTACACAAGTTCTTCAAGGATATATATGGAATACAAGATCCTATTTATTTCAAAACCAGGTATTCAAGATGTCGAGAAGCAAATGTCAGTGACCCGGATGCTGATTACCTTACTTCCGGTTCCGAATCGAGACACTTTGTGGTCACTACTACAGTTCCTGTTCAAGGTCAACGAACATTCCACAGATGCAATAGATGAAAATGGTCTGACGGTAGGTCAATTTAATCATCTTTTAATTTTTTTTCCTTTCCTTTATACGATCTCCCAGCCTGGTAGTCAGTAAGACTGTTTGAAAGGTTATCAGAAGTCCATGAGTTTCAGATGACACCAGTACAGATATTAAGCAAACTCTTTTACAAAAGAAAAGTACTGATTCTTTTGAAAGAAAGAAATATTGATGATTATTCATTAAAACCATTTCCCGCTCAAATCCTGCAGCCCTACACCAACTCACAGCAATCACAAACAAAGAATTGCCACAGAAGTTTCATTTTTAATTGTCGACCTGAAATTCCACCAGTTATCGAACTGGACATAAACGTTAGTGCTCGATCGTGTTCAATTTATTTTACGACAGTTTTATAAAAATAGAAAAGGGACTGCAAAATTTAAACGAGTTGTCCTCTACAAAAAAAAAAACCTGATGGTAAATGAGATAACTGAATATTGGAATCTTTTAAATCTAAAACTAATCACACAATGACCCCTCGATCTTGTTCAAGATATTGTACGCTCTAAAACAATGACAGAATATCAATACTGATCAAAAGTATTCCTCAAACTTCTTAACCCTTCACAAATTGACAAAAAATTGAGATTTACCTACATTGAAAGCTTTGCCGAAGGAAAAAAGTAATTCAAAACTTGAAATTTGTCTTTGAATGGATAGAAATGTTAGAAAATATTGTTGGAAAAGGAGAAAATGCTGGTTACCAGCATTTTCTCTTTTTCCAACAATGTTTTCAAAGAACTTCTTCTTGCACGTCAGATTTTGTTTTAATTGGCTTAAAAAAGCTTTTCAGACAGCGCAGATCAAGACAAGACTATATATAGCCTACAGTCCCTTTCAAATCTAACTTTTTGAGTTATATTTCACTGGTTGTTTGAAAGCGTTTTTTTTCTTTCATCTCATACTATTCTATAATTTTGTCCTTTTGTAAACAATTAAGAATTATTGGGCTAAGGGTAATTACTACAGACATACATGCGGGGTAGATAGGGTTTATACGTAATTAGGTGTGCGAATCGAAACATGCCACCCGTCCTATTACAAATGGGCCATGCTCTGTGAAAAGGGTACGCTATAACTGAAATATAGGTCAAAATGGCGGAAAAAACAATAAAACAACTTTCCGAGAGCGTAAAAAATTTATTTATTTAGGAGTAAATGAGTAAATATGTATACAGAAACTTGAGCCGTGTACTTTTATGCCTAAATCATTATCTATAATTATCAAAAAGACGGTATACTGTATCTTCAAAAAGTATTGACCTAGGCCAACCTCGACCTAGGTCAACCTCGACCTAGGTAGAACTTTAAAAGCTATTTGTTGTTTTTTTGCATAACAAAGGAACGTTTTTTTTTTTAATGGAAAAACAAAATTAGTATTACGAAATACAAAGACACGATAAGCCCCTTTTTCTCAAGAACGCCCCTCAGTTGTACAGTGTCACCACGAAAGCAAAGGGGTACGAAAGTATCATATTGCTCTATCATACCAGTGAAAGAAATAAACATTTACATGGAATGAGAAATGACAGTCGTTCAAATGTCACTCAAATTTCATTTCATCAGTTTATGGGTCACAAGATCCATTCGACATACAGGGTCAAATGACATATTTGGGTATGATACTTTATAATGTATTTTTACGTATATGTGCTATGCTCTGTGAAAAAGGGTGCTAGATATAACTACAAAAAGCTTCGACTCAGGTCAGCCTGCGCGGACTGCGCAGGCTGACCTGAATCGAAACTTTTTGGTTTTTATAAACAATATGTGATGATCTGCTGCAGCTTCGTATAATGCAATAAACATCCGTTTAGTAGAGCTTGTGAGGTTCATCTTTATGAATAAGGTATCCAAGATTAGTGTCACTCTGTGAAACGTTAGTTAAATGAACATTCAGTATACACTTTATTACGTAATTTTATGGCAAAACATAGAAGCTGTGCAGCCTGATCTTGATATCTTCTGTCTACAAACCCTATCTGAGTCGCCATGTGCATTGACATAGCTTAAGACGTGACAAGTGATACTGTCAAAGTATTCATGAAGTATATCCCATAATACATGTACTGGCAACCCGTACACTTTGCCAAGTGACAAAAATTTAAAAAAGTCCAAATTGAAAACCTTTGTAGACGGAAAACTAAATAAAATTTAATTGATGAGTTTTATCATAGAAAGGTTGGAAAACATTTCTGGAAAAGGAGAAAGTGCTGGGTGCCATTATTTTCTCCTTATCCACCGATGTTTTCAAAAGTTTTCTTTCCAGAGAGTATATTGAAGACGCAGGATTGTTTGGTAAATGGTTAAACAAGATGGCTAATAAGTAGTTTCGGAGGTATCACTTTTTATACCTCCTAATTTACTACCGCACTATTAAATGGACACGGAAATTATCTACAATAACTGGACTCGGTCCTTTCATTGCGTTGTCATGGTAACGCTAGAAATTTTATTTAAGTTCGAATAAAAGTTCGAAATGGGCGTGAAATATGGTGTTGGTGCGGTATAGTTTGTAATTACTCTAACCGTCGTCTATAATTTGTTAACACTGACCATCCACACATAAAAAATATACGGCTGAACCGTGTCGTGTGGTATGGTCAAATGAGCTACCTTTAGCCTAAGTACGATTGAGCACAATAAGGTGTTTTTCGGTCAGTATAGATCAAGATCAAACTGCGCACAACACACGGTCTGATCTTTGATCTACAACTATCCAATTTATGAAGAATATAAGTTGCTACAGTTACGTTAGGACAAGATCCATGACCTTTCGTTTTTGTCATTGTCCGGCGAAATCATTTTGTGTGAAGGCTTTGTGGAAAATGAAGAAAATGAACGTGACGAGCAATGTCTACGTTTGTCAGATTTTTTTGTCTCATAAACACAAAGATTTGACTTGAAGAGGGATAAATCGAGGACGTCGACTGTGTCTTCTATATGTATGAACAAATTGGAAAAAAATAATAAATGATAAAAATAATTCTGAACTATTCTTTTCAATTCACAGCTGCCCGGTAACAAAATGGACTCAACCAATTTGGCAACATTGTTCGGTCCAAATATTTTACACAAAGCAAAAAGTACAGAAAAAGAGTTCACTGTAGAAAGTATGGAAAGAGCTGAAGAACGTAAAGAGGTCATCGACGTGGTCAAGTTTTTGATTGACTATCACCAAAAGTTGTTCCAGGTAAGATACTTTGTTAAGTACGATACTTTACGCAGTAAGATACTTTGTTTAGTACGATACCTTGTTTTGGCAATGTACATGTACTTTGTAATACTTTGGAAAGGTACTTTGTTGGGAAGCATACTTTGTTCAGAAGATACTTTGCATAATAAGATATGTTTTTTTCAAAGGATACCTTGTTTTGGTTTTGTCTCTTTTTTTCATAAGATACTTTAGTAAAATATTTATCTTGGTAGGATATTTCTTTTAGCGTGATGCCTTGTTTTGGGCAGATTTTTTGTTTATCAGATTCTGTGTTTAATAAAGTACCTTCTTTCAAAGTGTATTTATCTTGACGTATAACAGTAAGTATACATACGAAATGCAAGTATTCTTTTAACTTTTGAATTGAGTTTACCCTAACTTAAGACCTAAATAACGGAAGAAATTTCAAGCATGAGATCATCTAAAGATTGGGTAAAACAAGGATCATCAACATTTATCAGTAGGCTCTATACAAACATTCTCTGCTTTTCCCAGTATGTTTTCTAAGGGTTCTTCCCCTGGAACAGGGATCTTATACACGTATATGTACATAAGATCCCTGCCTGGAACTGTAAAATACGTGAGTTGGTTGGTTGGTTGTGTTGGGGTTTAACGCCACTTTAACAGCTAAGGTCATATCATGGCGGTCGGTGACGCACATGTGTTTCCTGGCTTTCTCACACCGGTACTAACACAACTTTCTTTCCAAAGCCACCGACTACTTTTCTCACATGCTTCAGCAGAGGTGAGAGGCGAAAATACGCCGGAAAGAAAGTTCGCCTCAACCTGGTATCGAACTCACAACCACCAGGTCACGAGTCCGACACGCTCACCACTGAGCCACCCAGGCGGACGTAAAATACGTGAGAGTTACATGTATGTTAAGGATAAAAGTATGAATACGTGGATACATCTATTAAATTGATTAGAAGAGATTAAATTTTACAATGAAACGCAGCTGCATCTAACCTTCAGCACAACTCCTTTTATTTAATGGTTTGAGAGGTTTTATGTAGATCATGCAAAAGAACAAAGTCCACAGAGCGCAAGAAAAAAAAAAGCTGTTCAAGGGAGATAAGTCTTACCATGTTTTAAATGAAATGATGTTATTATCGATCGTTGGATTTTCAACCACGACATTTTAAAGCTTAACTCTTTCCCAAACGACAAATTTTTAGACTCTTCCAAACTGAAAGAGATTGCAGACGACAATTTTGAACTTGATGAAAATGACTGAAAGTTCTCCAACAGGGTAGAAAGAAAACACTGTGGGAAAAAGAGAAATTGCTCTTTACGAGCAGTTTCTCCTTTTCCCGCAGTGTTTTAAAAAGACATTTATTGCAGACACGTAAAACCCAGGGCTTATTTGGGAAAGGGTTAAGTAGTTGGAGCGCAGGAAAAGACATTTTTAATCTAGAAATAAGACCCAATTACATGTACATGTAATTTGCAGATCGAGATTGCTTTCGTCCAGATTATCCTAGCAAAATGGACAGTTTTAACCCTTATCCTGTTACAAAATCTTTAATTCGATAGTAAAAACTACAAATATTACTATTTCAAAGTTAAGTTTTGTAGATTAATAGCCTGATCTTGATCTGCACTGTCCGTAAAAGGTCATTGGGTCGCGCTCAGCAGCTTAAGGGTAAAAGACTAGATTGTACGTTTTGTGCATTACGATCTTTGTCTGCTCTGGCCGTAAAAGCAATAGTTGTGAAAGATGCTTTAAATATTATTACGCTTGACCATAACATGCAATACTTATGATCAAGTCTTGGCTCAGCATCTATTGATTATTCGTTGAGATATTTTGATTAACTCGTTACTAAACTACAAAATTTTAGATTGGTCCAAATTAAAAGCACTTGCAGACAACAAAATAAACGAGTAAATAAGAAATTAAAATTTGTTCCCTGCAGGGTAGAATACATTTTGGAAAAAGGGAAAAGATGCTGGTTACCAGCATTTTCCCTTTTTTCCCACGATGTTTGCAAAAGGCTTCTTTTTCAGGGTCGTGGAAACCAGGGATTGTTTGGGAAAGGTAAAAACCACCTTACAGTAATTTGTTTTCACTGGTGCTTCAAACTGTCTATTTACGTAACTATTTTTACTTGAAATTGTAAAACAATGTACGATTTCATCCATAGATCCCCGCGGCACTACATGATGAAGTTTTACAAATGCTATTGGAAAATGATCCAGAATCAACGGAACAAATCATGAAAAGACTTGCAAATGAGACTGGGTAAGTTTGGGTTGTATTTGTGCCATAAACTTTTACAAGAGCCACGCTTATCAAAGATCAAAGAGACTGGTGATAACGTGAAGTATCTGTGTGATGTATCATATAGGAACGAGTCATCACATAATTATAGATAATGGAAATGAGCTACGTTCTGGCTAAAGGGGGATTAATGCATCTCGTTGATGCAGTATACCAAGCAAGCCATCAAATAGCTATGGATCCATTATCGCTCTACTTTCTTTAACTACCGACTTAATCATAAGGCAGACTGGTCCCTCGAAATAAGGAAAATTGACTAATAGCGAAAAGTTTCGACCAAGGTCACCCTGCGCAGACTGCGCAGGCTGACCTGGGTCGATACCTTTCGCAGGTGCTTTAAGACTCCTTTTTACAGAACATAGCTTAAATCTTTTTTACCTACTAACCTGCCAAATCATGAGGTAGACTAAATCTTTGACGTGTAGAAACTGACCAATAACAAAAGTTTTCCGTCCAGGTCAGTCTGGGTGGACTCCTCAAAGCTTGATAGGATCAATCATTTTTGCAAGTATAAAAGATCTCTCTTTCACGGAGCATATCTAAAATAAATTTGAAAAAAATGGTGCCAGACCAAGAGATGATCCTTACGAGAAAATTCCCGTTTTGTCATTTTTTTTTTCATATGGTCGACTGCTAGTCGAACAACAGTCTGGAAGTGGATATGTGTAAATTTTCTGCTATATGTGGACGCTTTTATCTGTCTAATTTCCTGGAATTACACCACCCGTCTATTCTATTATTATACAGTATATGTATGTGTTTTAGGAACGAGGCTGACGGCGACAGCAGTTTATTTGACGAGAGCGACGCCTCTCTGCCACACTCACCCAATAGTGATATCACGTCGCCATTTAGATCAACAAACACTTTAACAGTGCACCAGCCCTTAAGGGAGACTAAAAGTGCCGAAGTGCTCACACCGTGTTCAAAAAGACGATTTTTCTACAGTTCATCGCAGGAGGAACCTCGAAAGTCTGACTGGCACTCGAGAGGAAGTGACGTAATGCATCCAGAGGAACGGCCTAGTTTTCATTTAGTGATCGAGGATATTCCGTCGACACCGGAAACAAGACGTACGCCACGAATGTCACGGAGTCAGCGAGTGAGGAATTCACCTGATCCGTCAGATCCGGAAGTATTATCAAGGCCGCATTCGATTCATGTTGAACGGCCTCATTCTGAAATGTACTCTACTCCGAAAACTCTTTCCATTCCGACACCTGACTATATGAGGTATTATTCGAGCCCAAACTCAAGTAGGTCGGGCTCATCTCGCGAAAGCCCGGCCAGATCAGACAGCTTTTTACGGTCGAGCTACAATCCTCCACGATCAGGTTCAAGTTCACCGCGAGTGACATCATCAATTCAGAGACCTCTTAATTTTAATCGAACACCGGAAGGTGAAAATGAGTGGCAAAAAGACAGGTGGCGCCACTGGGATTCTATTTCCGGTGACGGTCAAAATGAATATAGCCAAGAAACCCTTGTGTGATGTAGGGACGTGGATTTATAGTTCAAAGTGTAGTTATTCAATAAGGAGTTTAAATAAACTTTTTAAGGAGACGAAACGTGTCGATACGAGCAATGCTCAAGCAAAAGGGGAGGCTTCATGACGTATTACATGATGTTTTACGTATATCATGCAAGACATCACATACTTGTATATTCATAAAACCTATGTTGTCTGACAATTGACTGAATCCTGAGATAGAATGGCCTTTTGACATGCAGAAAAATTTAAAATAGCAAAAAGTTTCGACTCATGTCAGCCTGCGCGGACTGCGCAGGCTGACATGGGTCGAAACTTTTTGCAGATGCATTAACCCCCCCCCCCCTTTTCAGAGAGCATGGCTCATATATTTATATCTCCTGCTGCAATCTCACTCGTAAACAGAATGACGAATGAGATTTGGCAGTTTGCAGCAGCGCGGCATACCATTGCTACGAATTCATACAAATTTCACTGAAAGTATTCTCTAATCAAGATTTCTAACCTGATTATTCCTCGCATTCTTTTAATATCTTCTGTGAACTTTATCTTTTGAGTGCTAGCAAAATGGAATAGACGTTTCCGTTTAGTATAAATAGCTAGATTGGTTACAAGGTACTTGCTAGAATATTCTAAACGAAAACAAATAGTGCAGATCAAAGTTCTGACAGCACTTTTGTTTGTTGTCCGGGCCGTATGCACCAAGCATTCTGAATTCAATTCTTAGTCGAACTCTCAATAACTTTGTAAATTTCAAAAAAAAAAAAATAATAATTTCTGATTAGCTTAACGAAATGGCCGAACCGAGTCGACACCTTTATTCATACGCATTTAACTCTTTTTCCAGAGTAACAATGGCTATATTTTAAAACCCATTATTGATATTTTAAAACTCATTATTGATAAGGAAATCCAACTTTGTTTTATATGAAATGTGCTGTATTATTGTCACTCAAATGGAGTTGACAACTGGGCCTGTATTCACCGACCATTCTTACAGAACACTCCTTGTCTCATTCTCCAAAATTGTCCAAACATCAAAGTAACATCACTTCTGATTGGCTAAACCATTTTGTTTAGCCAATCAGAATGTGTGTTACTTTCAAATTGAGAAAATTCTGGAGAACATGACTGTGAATGTTCTTAAGAATGGCAATTGAATACGGATCCTAATCTGTAATATTTTTGTCCTTTATTGCGTATATCTTTTTCTTTTGTTCGAATTCTGCATTCTATTTCTATATTTCTGTCTTATTTTGTCTATTTTTCCTTTTCTGTCGCTTTTTCTCCGTACTTGTACCTCAAGCTGCTGATTACATTAAATGAAAATATCCAGTCAGTACTAAATAAACAAATAATGCCATTTTCCTTTTTACCAAAAGACAAAAAATTGGAGTTGTCCAAATTCAAAGCGTTTACAGACGACAATTTAAAATGTGGTTCAAGTATTCGAACTCGTCTTTGATAGGATAATAAAACATTGTGGGAAAAAAGCGTTCTTTGTTAGTGTCGTTACAACTCGGAATTGTATGGGGAAGAGTTTAGGTACTTTTTACCTACTAAATCTCTTCATATATGGCAGTGTTTGTTCAAGATCAGAATGTACTTTCTGTACTATCTTATCTCGTTCTACCCTGTCAGCAATAGCACGTTCTGTACGTACATTTCCTTTTTCTATTCCTTTTGAAAAAATTCAGGGGGTTGGGGTTTTCTTGATAGAAACTAGCAACATTGTTAATCTAACGACTGCCTGCTTATGAAAGTATTGTTTAAAATTAACAAATTGCCCTTAACGGCTTATTTGTCCACAGTGACGATCGTCTCCAGGGTATATTGGTGTTTTAATATGGTAAATTTTAATTTAGGATTAAAGCCGGGCGTGGCTTCAAGTTTCACTAACCTGTCGGTTATCTAGAACAACAACAAAAAAAGCCTTTTTCCTAGAGACAATACAATCGTGTTACCTCTGTACCAAGCAATCCTTAGTTTTAACGGCCCTGAAGTAGAGTTCATTGTAAACCGTGTGCGAAAATGAGAAAATGCAGGTAATCAGCATTTCCTGCTTTTCCCATAAGGGTTTCTACAGTTTGAAAGACAAAAATCATCTCTATAGCAACATTGTCTACAAATGCTCTCAATTTGGTGAAGTCTAAAACTCGTTAACTCGTTGCCAAACAATCTCTGGTTTTTACGACCATTAGATAGGAGCCTTTGGAAAACACTGTGAGAAAACCACAATGTTTTCAACCCTACGAGAAACAAACTTCACTTTTTGAGTTACGTTTTTTATTGTCGTCTGCATGCTTTGATTTTGGACCAATCTAAAATTTTGTCGTTTGGTAAAAAGTAAACGGGTACTTCTTTTAAGAAAGCTTTGGTTGCTCATAAAGTGGAATTCAATAAGAATTGTTTTTGAAAGAAGCTATACGGTTCTGTTGGATATAAAACCGTATTACATACACTTGTTTTTTTCCCTCTTTTTTATTTGTTAAATGGTTATATTAAGATTATATAACATTTTAGTGCTACATTTTTGTCAATATCTGTTGAGATTATATAGTTTTATATGTATAATTATGCAATCGTCCTGAAAATATCGAAGAGCATGTTTTTATGTGTAAATTATATTCAGTGTAACTTACCCTTAATCTTGTAAGGGTAATCTTAATCAATAAATCTGCTGAAGTCAATCGTATAGTAGGTCAAGATCAGCCTGCATAAAAGTGTAATTTGATCTTAGATCTTCACCTCAAATAACTGATGAGATTTTTGAACTCCTGGAGCGCGGAAAACCCCGTAAAGAAAGTTTCAGTACAGAAATAAACACGAAACAGGCTCTTTAACCCTATTCCACACAATGGCGACTTTTGACGACCTTTGGAAAGAAGTCTTTTGAAAACATTATGGGAAAAGGAGAAAATGCTGGGTACCAGCATTTTCTCCTTTTCCCACGATGTTTTCTACCCTATCAATAAAAGATTGCACCATTTTAGCCGCATTGAAATTTTCGTCTGCAAATACTTTAAATTTGGACGGGGCTAAAATTTCGTCGTCTGGTAAAGGGTTGAAGGATGATTTTGTCCAAATACAGTCCTACCTTGATCTACACTGACCGGAATGTTCAGTAGGGAAATAAGACCGATACAAGTGTTTTTTACAACGCTGCTCTTGCTCAGCATGTCTAGGCAAAAAGGAAAGTGTAGACAAAAGATCAGACTACACTTTCTGTGCAGTATGATCTTTATCTGCAGTGGTTGAAAAAGTCAAAAATTGCACATTAAGACAGTTTTCTGCTTGTATAAGGACCAGACTTTCTCCAGATCCTGTTAGAAAATATCTCCGTATCTGACTAACAATCTCGGCCATTTTTTAATGTTTTTCCGTGTAAATTTATGAACTGTTATTGATATTATAATTGAATTGTGTTCATTTATGCTTTTTTTTCAGGAAAAGCGGCAATATTAAAGATCAAATGCAAACCGGGATATTCAACGTTCTTGTGTGTTAATGACTCCATCGATGGTATAAGCATTAAATCTCTTGCCAGATTGACTGATTGATCGTCTTTTCCAACGCTGCTTTCAACATTATTTCAGTCATTTCACATGATCTACCTTATTCATGTAAGTCTGGGTTTCAACAATACTTGGGTGTTAGGCTTTAAAATGTTTTACCCAACAACAATCCCACGAAACCCCGGTGTTCCCATTGAGGCTCAAACCTTAGGCCCTACACTTTACACTTATCCACGCAGAATCCGCATCGTTTGCCAATGGAGCAATGTTTACCCTTTACTAAACGACAAAGCTTTAAACTGGTCCAAATTGAAAACACTTTCAGACAACAAAATATACAAAACTCAAAAATTGATTTTTTTTACAGCAGGGTAGAAAAGATTCTGGGAAAAGGAGAAAGTGCTGGTTATCAGCATTTTCTCATTTTCCCACGATGTTTTCAAATGGGCTTCTATCTCAGGGTCGTAAAAACCAGGGATTGTTTGGTAAGGGTTAAACCATATAAGCAACAAAAATGTTGCCTTCGGCTTTTTTTAAACATTGCACTTCACAAGATGAAGTGTTGTAGCTAAAAAACAGTTCACAGTGGCTTTAAACATTACCAAAAACAGTGAAATCCCTTGTTGAACACCAAGTACGTACAGTGGAAAACAAAAAACATGCCACCCATAAAATCGTAAATAAAAATGACAATTCTCTCTGCAATCCAATCATATTGGTACAAATAAACTTCAGTTTTTGCCTGACTTATCCACCAATTTTCAGCCAAGAATGTCCAACAGTCTTTGTTTTATCACCATTCCATGGTATGCTCAAAATTTGAACGTCTGTATACGACATGCAAAATTGTCAGTAACTCTGGCACACAAACCTTCCTGGGTATTGCCTTTTAATTTTGGCCGTGATGTGCCTCTTCAGTTCAGGAATACTCGATGGATTTCCTGATAGACGTTATATTTGAGGTCATAAATAGGGGGGTGTTAAGGTCCGGTGAGTGTGAAACCCATTCAGGATCACACCTACTGATGAGATGATCACTAAAGTGTCCCAGTAGCCATTCCAACAAGTCATTTGAAGTTAAGAGGTTGTTCCATCCTGTTGAAACCACTCTTCATCCATGACAACACCTCTTTGTCTTTCCTAAACTTCTTAACAGCCACTACATATAGTTCAATATTGTTCGTGATTGACAGTTTATTCTGATCTTCAAACCAGTAGGGACGGATGATCCCATGTTGTGATAATGCAATCCCTTCAGTGCATTTGATGGGGTGCACCAGGGCCTCTGCAGACAATCTTCTGGTGGGGATTGCACCCTGGAAGATGTTAGCTTCGAGTTCACTCAAAGCAATCAGTACTAAGGGATGGGTGTATCAGAGTTATTGACATTTTTGCATGGTGCTTGCAACAAAGATGTTCACATCTTGAGCATATCATGGACTGGAGATAAAACAAAGAGTGCTTGACATTTATAGCTAAAACTTGGTGCAGCAGAGACTGAAGTTCATTTGTAACAAATATAGTTGGATTGCAGAAAGGATTGTAAAATTTCATTAGCAATTTTATAGATGGGATTTTTAGGGGTTACTCCATGAAATACGTGTATAAAGGTCTTGAACTCGATGGCATGACCCTGTCATGTTTAATTCTGAGAACTTCTTGACCTTAACAATAGAATATAGCCGACATCATTGTCTTCTATGAGATGCAACATGATGTCTAATGGGAATCTACAGGTTTGCAAGAGGAATAGCGATCCTGGAATTGTATCTGCAGAAAACACTACATAAATTGTCCGTAATGAAATCCGTTACCCTGAAACAGTTCATAGAATTAATTCATAAAGAAATGTGTATTTTCACGCTGGAGTTAGTTGTCAAACTATTCCACGTACATAAGAGTCATAATGTGTGAATAGAAAGTTAAATGGGCTTACATCTACGAAAAGTATCGCTCAGTACAACAGTCTGCGCATTGGTCGACGCCTTGTGGCATTAGTAAACCCTCTGTATGTCCAAAGACCATTCTACTTTAAAATTCAGTCATTTGTCAGACAAAATTGACTTTACGTATCCATAACTAACAAGTCATCTGCTAGGTACAATGTATCACGGTTTTGCATTCAATTCCTTTTTTCAAAGAGGGTCGCTTATTTGGTCAAAGATATATAGCTTGCAACACGTAAAAAGGACTCGGGTTTTTGCGTAAATTTTTGTATCGGATCAGCCTGCGCAGACGGCTCTTTACGACTACATTATATTTTGTGATACAGCAGACTTGCGTAGAATAGAAAATTACTTAAAACGGAGAGTTCTCTCGAATCAGTCTGGGCAGACTCCGCAGGCTTATCCGAGACGACACTTTACTCAAACGTACAATCTGATCTGAATATCTAGATGGTCTGCAAGTTCAAAATATGTTGCCCTCAATATGCCATGATATTTCGTATAGAACAAATTTACTGGCTGATGGTGTAAAAGCTCCCTACCAGTTGACAAAACTTTAGACAGGGACATATTGATATCTGTAGACAACAAATTCAATGGTACTCAAAAGATAGCGTCGTTTGACTTTGAAAGCATTGTCGGTATACGGAAAATTCTGCTTACTAACATTTTCTTCTATTTCTCTCGTCTTTTTTTATCAAGCTTTGTTGAAAGACAGGATCGTCTGCTAAAAGTAATAGTTATACACGAGAAATATTCTAAAGTGTTGTGTTTGGTTTTAGGTATTATAAGTCTTGTGTTTGGTTTTAGGTAAAATTAAACTTCTTTGAATATTTTGGCATTTTCAAAACTAAGCACAAGTATAAATTATATATGAGAAAAGTAAAAACACTTATTGTTTACTTTTAGTGATAACGACATATGTCATAAACAAATCAAGATCAGTTTAAATGATAATGAACATAATTTTGTGACTTATTAATATTCTAATCCTTCCTAATAAGTGTAACAGACCGCAATGATAATGGTGCTTTACTGAGGTAGACAATAATAATAATGATGATAATAAAATGATAATATTCTTAACATCAATTTTTGTATTCACATGCAATATGCAAAAGCAGTTTAATAGAGTATCTATTGATCATTTCTATACCAATCACTTTCGATTTTTCAACAGACACTAGCACTGGAGATCTATGGTCCTTTTTAACAATCACCAATCTCACGTTAAGAGTTACTGGGTTGACGGCAAGTCAAATATGGCAACATCCCTCGAAATACTACTATTAGTCTATTGCGGAAGATTAAAGTATGATTATATCTAAGGCTTGTAACATACCAATATTTGCTGAAAAGTGCAGCAGTCTATCAAATACAGGAAAGAATAGCATTGTCATACGACAGAGAGTTGCTACCATCGGGTATATGTGAGAGGGGTATACTTAACCCATTACAACACAATCCCTACTTTTGACGCCCCTGAGAATGAAGCCTTTTGAAAACATTGTGGGAAAAGGAGAAAATGCTGGTAACCAGCATTTTCTCCTTTTCCCACAATGTTTTCTACCCTTCACAAAACAAATTTCAAATTTTCAGTCACTTTTATTTTGTCGTCTGCAAATGCTTTCGATTTGGGCCAGCCTAAAATATTGTCGTTTGGTAATGAGTTAAACGAATATACATGTACACATCATCCAGTCAACCTAAACCATACAGGATCACTAAGTTACACGTGGTGTTGCCCATGCAAGTTTCATTGTGGGACTACTGTCCGCATTTAACATTTTTCCTGTTTCTTCAAAAACATCCTCTTCTATTGTCCATTTATTTTGAACCTCTCCTTCGCTGTCAATAAGGTTCAGTCCTGTTCTTTCTGTCGCAATAAGAGGCAATAAATCCATTGACGTGTCTGCTCGATTTCTAACATTCTGTTTGTGGAGATCGGAGAAGTTTGCAACGATTGACGCAAACGAGGACTTTCTTCCATCTACAGAACTGTCTACATTACTGCTAACGGAGTCTGGCAAGAATGTCTCCTCACGCACTATTGCTTCAGGTGTTTCTCGGGCTTTGGACGCCTCGATCTTCGCCAGTTCATTCATCGCCTTCACTTTTGTAACTGCTCCGGCAAAAGTGTTTAATTTCTTTGCAGCCTGAAAATCAGATTGATAAGTTGCTATAAATACTTAGGACATAAACCTGAAACGTTTACGGATTTTGCACCTGCTATGAAGTAAATGACAACTGTAAACAATTCTTTCTTACTTGCTATTATTGGGTTGAAAGACACAAACGTTTAAGAAATGTTTCTTTATTCCAATTAGTTTTAAAGTTTTAATTGCTTTTTTTTTTCATTTTCTTTTTTGTAAATTTTGTACAAATTCTGTTTTTCTTTCTTTAATTTTGTTACATTATAGAAGTTTCGATTTCAAGGTGTTTTTTTTTTTTCGAAATCAACTGATCATGAGTGAAATTCTATCCAACTTTGTAAGACTGTATTTTTTTATCACGCCATAAAATCTAATGCATCATAAATCATGTACTTACCTTGAAAAATATTAACAACCAGTTGGACGAAACTGTTGAGTATTCAGATACCACGGTGGTGCTTGTATTTTATTTTATAGGTAAAAATCGAACTTTGCTCCGTCATTTTTTTGTCTTATTATGACACAGAAATTACCATAGTAAAGAAAATTAAGTATTCATATAATGTGAGACGTTCTTATATTTCTATTTTTTATCATTTTTTTCGATGTCTGCTGATACTTAAAGCAAATAGGAAGACAAAGCTCAGAAGCATAAACAGAGTTTCTCACCATATCAAACTTTGTTAGGCCTATATCACTATCTATGTTGATACAACGTTTAAATCATACAGTAAGATGAAAATTACAAATAACATATCGACAAATAAAATGCATGCAGAACTTTTGATAACATGCACCATCATAGCACCGAATAATATATTTGAATATCACAGAGTTATATTGAATTGGAGCACAATTCTGTTAAACACTCAAATGATAAATGCACACACACACAAGTGAAAATTGATTAAGTGAAACTAGGTGGTCATTTCACACACATTGTGATCGATTTTATATTGTCATGCCATAAGCATTGTAGAAAAATTAGTTGCGTATTTCTGCTCTTCTGCTTTCGTCATCTTTGCACTTCTTTCAGACGATCTGACAATTTCCTTCACTAATCAAACAAATGCTGCATAATTAGTTCAAGGAATTTTGAAATAAAAAGTGCATTATTATCAGCGACTGCCTTTCCTTTACCCCTTTACCAGCTGAAAAATTCTAAGCTATTCAATATTGAAGGCATCTGCAGATGGCAAATTTGATCTTTTTGTAAATATAAGCCAAGTTCTCAGCATAAAGACATTGTTGGAATGAAGAAAATGCTGGTTACAAAATTTTCTCTTTTCTCATCAGAGTTTTCAGAGACAAACGCCAAGAGGTCATACAACTGGGGACTGTTTGGTTTAGGGTTACACCACACTTGAATAAGAACCACACTGTGAATTGAGCGGCTATTATCATCTTTTCTTGGTAGTTTTAAGTTTAGGTTTAGTGACTGTTAGAGATGCTCTCTTTGTGCGGACTTTGTTCCTGCCGGTTGGTGTGCCAGGTTTAGATGCTGGTGAGTTGGCACGTGCAAGGGCTGCCGATTTCACTCGTGTACTAGCCTTTTCTTTATTTCGTTGGTTTCTTTTCTCGACGAGTTCTTTCAAGATTTTTCGAAGTTCTTTAAGACCAAGATCTTCTTTGCCTTTGCCCTTTGCCTTTGTTGTTCTCTGTATTATTACCTTGGACATGTCTCTCTGTGCATTCATGAATTCCCTGTAAACATAGACTGAATAATAATATTTAGCCAAAGCGATAAAGAAAAAAAAATGCGAAAAAAATGAGGCACCATCATTCGAAAAGGAGCAAGTGGTTAGAAAAAGGATGTTGCAGGTAGAACTGGTAAAGAAACTGGGGAGTGCATGGTTTAGTTACCTGTACACTAATCGTCTGATTGGTTTTCTCTTGAAAAATGAACTCTTGACACTGAACACTAAACAAACAGACAAAGCATCCTTTGAAGATGGCACCAATAAATGAAAAGCTTTTAGAAAACAGTTGTTTATAAACTTAATTATTGCAAAACGTTGAGTAAAAAATATTGCTACAATTCTCCATCGATATGTACTACCAACGTTTAATTCATATATAGATATTAAAGGTGATTAATCTTATTTCTAGTGTCAAAGTCGCAAAATGACTTAAAGGATTGTTAGACTTAAATGGTGTTAACAGAATCAAATAGTCTTTAGGACCAACCGATTGACTTAAGATTAAGCAGGTAATGCCTCAACTCCAAATGGGTAATCTAACGTATTGGATCATCCTGGTCTTCTCCCTTGGAAAATGTAACAAGAACTGTGGCAAGAAGATAATACATATGAGGTTTTCCAACGGTGTACATCGCCCAAAAACCCTTAAGCTGGATGCATACCTATCAACATGATTTCTTTCTCACAGCTTTATAGTAAGTCTACTTTGTCATGTGTGATGGAGGCTTACAGCCTGGTTATACTGATGTGTCCAGCACTCTTGATAAACTCAAGTAACGCCTAGACAAATTTACTTATATGTGCGCTGAATGTAGCGCTTTTACTAAAATACTGTTTGCAACAGTTCGAAACAGAGATAATTAGAAAACAAAAACTTACTCGAGGTCGATATATCCATCTCGCTTCTTATCTATATCTTTCATTATACAGTCTAAGTGATGCTCTGTAAGTGGTAAACCTAGTGTCTGTTGTAACATTTAGAGAAAGAAATATCAATCAATTAGATATGATGCTCTTATAAGATCTGACATGAGTTGGTATTTGGAATCAAATTCTATTAAACGAGTCTACACAAAATCATTAAGCCAGCTTTTGTGGACAAGTATAATGAATTTTTTAGTCAAAAGGCAACGAATATCAGATTTACATCACTGTGTAGCAAGAATTATATGTTAAGACATAGACATACATGTATTAAAGTGTAATGGAATTTACATGAAGCCTATACGCTTCTTTGACAGATAAATTACGATCAAAAAAATAGTTCCAAAGAAACTTACATATAATGATTTTGCTTTTAACATGATAATGATAACTTTGACATTTACTTTCATTCAGAGACTCAGGCCAGTAATGTTTTAAAAATGACGTGTATAATTACAGAGTGCTGAACAAATAAAGTCTTCTCACTATTTTCTATCTCACACGTATGTGAAACAAAAGAAATCGTAATGGCTGTATTATGTTGAAACAAAGGGATTTATGTGATAAGCAATTTTTATCGTGTAGTGTACAAATCATATTTATAGATAACAAAGTGTATTAGAATAAGCACATGCAAGAGTTGTTAAAAGGTAAATAAAAAGGTTATGAACACTTGCAAACCCCGTCACTTAACTCAAGGCAACATAGTATTTATGAGCCATGTTCTTTAAAACGGAGAATTTATACATCTGCAAATTGTGTTGACAGAGTTCAGCCTTAGCAATCCGCGCAACGTGTGCATGGATCGAAACGTTCTGCTTTGGTTTTTTTTTTAATTGTCAAAAGACGGGCCTACCTCTTAATTCAGTACAATAAGTAGCTGAGTATAATGCATCATGGGAATGCACTAAACCCTCTTTTACCAGAGTATCTCCGCGAGTAAATTTTAAAAGTAGGCTACATGCCATGATGATTGGCATTTGGCTTGCAACACGTGAAAAGAGGCATTCGGGTATTTGCGTAAAGTGTCGTTTCGGATCAGCCTGTGCAGTCTGCGTTTTGTGTTTATGCAATTTTCTGTATTACACAAATCTACTGTTGCACAAAATCTAATGTAGTCGTAAAGTGCCGTCTTGGATTTTAGCCTGCGCGGACTGCGCAAGCTGATCCGAGATGACATTTTACGCAAATGTCCGAATGCCCCTTTTCGCGTATTGCAAGCCATGTAGAGACTTATGAGGGATCGATTCCAGAACCTCTGGACAACGCATGGACGCCTTTTGATAATTATGTCAGTCACACAAAAGCAAGTTTACTCAACTTATATGCTCTTGAAAGAATAAAATTGCTTATTCTGCATCCCCGAAAAATACATCCATAGCTTCAGTGTGTTGAGAAAAAAAGTTGAAATTCACTCACCGCAACTCCATTCCTCAAATTATCTCGACTCACAAGACCTTGCCCTGATGTATCGAAGAACTGAAACAAATCTATCAGTCTAAGGTTGTCTATTCGCATATACTCAACTAGTACCATGACGGGGTCGAAACGGTTGAGGTCATGTGGGTCGTGTTCTTTCATGTCCAGCTCTATAGCACTGTACATTTCGACTCCATGATCTACAGTGATATTTCTATCTGCCTGCATCTTTTTAACTAAATTCGTGAATTCTTTGTCGACTGGAATGTCCTAGAAATACAGAATTATTGTACGTTTTTAAAGTAGTATTAAATGCAGGCCTACTTGGTAAGAGAACCTGCTGGTTATAGTAAGTTGTCCTACTGTGGCGGTCTCAAAGATTCATCAGAATAGCTTGATAGAACTGTCTTGAATTCATAGAATAAGTTTGCAGGAAAACCTAGACGAGGGAGAGGAAACCAGCTCTCTCTGTACTCTCCCTTTACTTGTGCATCTGACACTCAGTACTTGCGTCCAGCGTTCTATGATCGTACAAAATCAAAAGTCCACGACGGGTTCTGCCTAGTGGCTATCTGTACTATTTTAAGATATATTTCGACAATAACTCAGAATTAATTCAATTCCATCAGGGATCGTATTCACCAACCATTCTTAAGAAGGTTCTTAGTCTTATTCTTCAAGAATTTCTAAATCTGAAAGTAACACAACTTCTGATTGGCTAAACCAAAATGTTTAGCCAATCAAAAGTTGTGTTACTTTCAAACTTAGAAAATTCTGTAGACTGAGACCATAAATGTTCCTAAGAATTGGTGGTGAATACGGGCTCAGTACTAGGTAAAGGTTAAGCTCGTCATTCAGAACCTGCATTAGAGTCATTCACATACACAGGGAAACAACTGCATGGAACATACTGAAATATTTGGCTCTATTAATAGGCACTGCAGTTCTGTGTCTTGCTTAATGATATTTCTGTTTGACCGGTGTCGGCAGCAAGAATCGAACACAGGCATTTTAGATTGTAAGGCCAAGTATAGCATAGGGTTTTGACTGGAGGTAAAAATGTCAACCAAATAATTCAAAGCACTGAAGGTGCTAATAGGTGATGGTAGAAATTTTCTTGCAAATATGTTTAAAGAGTTGACTTATTCATACAGAATCCATGCATCTGAGGGCTGAAAACGATTTCTCCAGGTTTGGCATTCTGATTTAATGATCATTTTCCCAAAGATTGTGTATTTAAGTCTTTTGCAGGAGACCGTTATTTCGTATTGTAATGGATCCGTTTCTGCTTTTGTCACAATGTTTTTACTTGTATGACAAACCTTAATAAAGTACGTAAAGTGATATACATGTGTGTGGGTGGGTGTGTGGGTGTGGGTGTGGGTGTGGGTGTGAGAGAGAGAGAGAGAGAGAGAGAGAGAGTTATTGTAGTTGTTTTTAAGAAGGCCATGTTGAAAATAAGATTTGTACATATGTCTTAACATGTTACCTTCTCTAAATAAAGTTATTATTATTATTATTATTATTATTATTAATATGTCGATTATACTAACATGACTTTGTATGACAACATTTTTCAAAATCGTCTTCTACACATTTGTTTCATAGGTATTGAATTACATTTGAATGTCTGTAACATTTACCTCTGTGTTAAGATATCGTAAAGCCATAGTCTTGGCTCCAGTAATGGCACGAACAACCGCTTTAACTCCGTCTGTTGTGAGAGGATTCTTAGCCAACTGAAACGTTAACGACACTAAGTTTATTTTTGACCTGCGCAATAAATCTATAGTGGCATGCTTCTGCTGCGAGATACGAGATAGCTACTGCGATAATTTAAGAAAACTACGTATCTTGATAAAACAGAGTTTCCGGGAAATATTATTATCTAGGTAGTGAAGTTTTTCACGATAAAAATATCGCGATGATTCTCACTGTTATCATGACTTTTTTCCATTTCGCGCCCACAAGTGACATTCACGGTATCCATAATTAGATACAGTTTCGGAATTTCTTCTTTGACAACCATATGAATTTCTTTTTCCCCGTATGGTTTAAAGTTGTACGTAGGAACCATTTGGAGTCGTCTTTTTTATTTTAAAGACTTCTTTTCACCTCGAGTTTTGTCAAAATTTACCAATGTAGCTATAATTGTTTATGATTCGAAGTTCTACATACTGCAGTCCTGGCAAGCCAAAAACTACCGAGTTAATCCAAATGGTGAATTTTCTATTTATAGAAATCGAGTAGCGGATGGAACAAGCACGATAATTAAATCTTACTTCGTGCATGATTGAGAAATTTTGCGTTAGGTAACAAATTTTATTGTGATTTTTTTTTAATGGAAACTTTTCATTAATTGATGAAATTTTCAGGAAACCTTTGGCTTATTGCGATAATTTTCTTAACTGATCATGAGAGCTATCTCGTATCTCGTGGCAGAAAAATACCACCATATGAATCAGATTAGAAATTCTAGCCAATACTGAATACCCAAACACTGTGCTTTCAAATTTCGTACGGTCAGAAAAAGAAAATGACACCTAATCGGACAATGTAGATGTAAGTACACACTACGTGTTCTTGATATGCAGTTTGATCTTTATCTTTTTGCAAAAGTGCATTTTGTTATACTGGCTGCCTAGATAATAAATATTTGGAAGGTCAATACTCTAATACAGTAGCTATGAAGCCATTTTTTGTGGTCTAGTGAAAGATCACGACAAAATACATATGAGCCATGCTAAGGGGGTTCATGCAACCGCAAAAATATCGACCTATATCTGCCTAGGCTGACCTGGCTCGAAACTTTATGCCTTTTATGAATTTTCTACAATTCAAGGGATCAGACAAACTGGATTTTATGGATACCTATACATTTTTGATAACAGGTTTGAATATCTCACAAAAAAAAAACAAGTAGTGCTCACCCTTAGTGTTTGTAGGGTTTTGTTCCTGACAAGGCCGTGCAAAAGGAAGGGCAATGCTACGAGGTCTATCCTATTGTTTGTCAAATCTAGGTGTCTCAAACTTCCGTTTTTGGGTAGCGCATGCGCCAGAGCTATACATCCTTCTTTACCTAAACCATTCCAGGAAATATTAAGTGTGATGAGTGCTCTGTTGACCTGAAAAGTATGAAGTAGAATTAAAAACTTCGATTGAACCCTTTTCTTCGTAAGAGTCTCTTTTTCTTAAATTGCTCTTACGACCAAAGCCCATAACGAAGAAGCAAATAGAATTTTGATTTGCATCTTATATGTGTTGATAGTATCTACAAATGACGTAAACCCTCTTTACAGAGCATGGCTTATCTTTAACTTTATAGAGAAATCAACTTTTTTTCTCTGTAAAGTTTAAATAAATGAATCAAAATGACTGCATACAGTTGTTAACTTCAAAACTTTTACATTTAATTAATTTTAAGGCATCTTTAGTTTCTTGACTGTCAGCACTTTTATTTTGTGCAAATATGCCCAATTTATATCCCATATCATGATTTCATTATAAGTATATCATATATATAATTATGATATATTAAAAGAATATCTTCCAAAAATATTTTAGTCATACTCTGTGAGAAGAAACTTAAAGCATCTGCAAATAGTGTAGACCCATCCAAGCCTGCGCAGTTCGCGAAGGCTGACACTGTTCGAAACTATTTGCTATTTGTAAATTTTCTGTATGTCAAAGGACCAGTGTACTTTCTGATCCAGTCAATTCTCAGACTAGTTGGATTTAATGGATCCAGAAATATCTGATAACTTGCTTGGTATAATGCATCACGGAATGCATTAAATAAGTTTATTTCATCTGCTTGTGGTTAATATGGGGAAATATTTGACGAAAAAGGGAAAGGTATGCGAAAATAATGAGTGTAGCCTATTATATTTCCTCTGATTATTTTGTCAACAAATACCACTTTTAAAACTAGTCATTGCATCGAAATAAAGTAGTTCCAGATTTTCGGCAAGAGGAAAATATTCACTGTGACGGGGAAATAATTCACCCCAGCTTAATTTACAACATTTCTCTACCTATAACATTTTTAAAAATAGGCACATGGAATGCATTAGTAATACCCTTTTCCTAGAACATGTAAATTGTTAAAGTACCTTTAGTGCTTTGCAAATATGTTTAGCGCTGTCTTTCCGGAAGTGGTTCCATTGTAGATCTAGGTGTCGCAGCGTACCATTGACCTCTAAAATAGTTTGAAGTAAAATATGTAAGATTAACATGAGCCTAGATTTCAATTATAAAATTTGCTAAAGTACTATGACACTTCAGCAAGCAATCTCGTGTTTTAACGACCATGAGAAAAACATTGAGGAAAAAGGAGAAATTGCTGGTAACAAAACAAAAAAAACAAAAAAAAAAAAAAAAAAATGAGAAAATGCTGCTAACTAGTATTTTCTCCTTTTCCTCCATTTTTCCCCTTTAAGAACAAATACCATCGTTTGAGAAATACCTCCGTAAACTTCCCAATTTCGGACGAGTTCAAAACTTCCCTGTGTTGAGTAAACTCGTCCATTGATTATGTGACGGTATAGGTATATACATCTACATGTACTGATGTACACGTGCACGTGCTTACCGTATCAGACCATTCTATATTGAATTGAATGCTACAAATTTAAACACCAATTACTCCTTATTTCAATCACTAATTCTTGGTGATTAAATAACGTGTATTCCGTCTTTCATAGGTGAAAGCTTGTCTTTAATTTAAATACTAATAACACAATTCCGAACCTTACAACTGAGGGCAAAAATTCACGCGACTCTACTGCATGACGCCATTTTGTGTACTACTAACCCTTTAATGAAGCAATACCCTTAACGTCCACTGTTACTTTTTGTTTCTAGCGGTACATTTTTATTGTTTGTTAACTCTTTACCACACAATCCAAACTTTTGACGACACTTAGAAAGAAAGCCTTTGAAAACATTGTGGGAAAAGGAGGAAATGCTAGTAACCATCATTTTCCCATTTTTTCCTTTTCCCACAATGTTTTCAACTATTTCCAAACCAATTTTCAATTTTTGATTCACATTTATTTTGTCGTCTGCAAATACTTTCAATTTGAACAAGTCTAACATATTATCATTTGGTAAAGAGATAAAGATTATCTGCCTAGCCCGGGTAGCTCAATAGTAATGGACAAAAAATGTCTTTTTCGGACTTTATAGTAATTCATCGGGAGATAATGGTGAGTAATTAGGCTTGCTAATTCATTGTAATGACCAGTGAAATTTACCCTTTTTTTCTTCAATTAAGGTTCATGTAAAGTGTTTATTTTGCTTAATTTCATACGTCAATAATTCTGTAATTATTAAAATTTGTCCAGGAAAACCATATATCAAATTAAAGCTCTGGATGAGTACAAGCTGTTTTACATAATTATACCTACTAGCCTTACATAATAAAACTAAAACATTGCAGAAAAAGATGACATCGTTTAAAACCTACAAAATAATAATGACATAACAAAATTGCTTAAGTTTTGGAGAAAACATAGGCTATGGTACATACCAGGTACTGCTACTACCAAAAATCCTATAGTTTCTTTAAAAAGGCACATATTTAAGTCAGAAAGTTTGACATTTTTCCCTTATTGAATTGTCAACCATGTTTGACCTACTTTGTTTTAGTAACAGGTATGGTGTCTCCACAGGATCAAAATGTACAAGTGGTTGTGCATGATAAACTTTCATTAGTAATTTTAGATAATAAAACAAATAAAAATGACCTGTACAAGTGAAATGTCCATGTCTACGTCCAAACCCTTTCTCAAAAACAGCAGTTACAAAAGGTGTCACCAGTCTGGTAGATAGGATTAAGGTGTCACCAGTCTGGTAGATAGGATTTAGAATCAATTTTTGACATAAGCATTTTTTTCATTGTTCTTTTTGTGTGTGTGATGGGGTAGTGGGGTGCTGTTTTTGAGAAAGGGTTTGTAAGTGGACATGGAAATTTCACTTGTACAGGTCATTTTTATTCTAAAATTATTACTGGAATAAATTGACCTGAAATTGACCTTTATGCAAAGAGTAATTAAAACGTGAATATTTAAACCATCTGGTATAATCGGACTGTACGGAAACTGTTATCGGTAAATGTCGGGTTTGACCCTTACTGCGCCTTAGTCAAAATAAAACGGTTTTGCGGATGGCATAGATTAAGATCAGGCTGCATAGAAAGTGCATCATAGATCTAAGTCACCCACCATGTATTACCAATTTAAACCAACAATATAATGGTTATTTCAGGTATTTCAAGTATTCTTTGAAAACACTATAAATCTATTAGCAGCATAAAGAGTTTAGAAACATGCACATTGTTCCGCATGCAGACGACATTAGCCGGAGCCAAGTTAGAACAATAAATCAAGCGTGTAATATATGGTAATTGAGGTCATTTATTTCATGTCAATTTGTTCAGGTAATACTAATGAAAGTTTATTACACACAACCACTTGTACATTTTGATCCTGTGGAGACACCATACCTGTTACTAAAACAAAGTAGGTCAAACATGGTTGACAATTCAATAAGGGAAAAATGTCAAACTTTCTGACTTAAATATGTGCCTTTTTAAAGAAACTATAGGATTTTTGGTAGTAGCAGTACCTGGTATGTACCATAGCCTATGTTTTCTCCAAAACTTAAGCAATTTTGTTACGTCATTATTATTTTGTAGGTTTTAAACGATGTCATCTTTTTCTGCAATGTTTTAGTTTTATTATGCAAGGCCAGTAGGTATAATTATGTAAAACAGCTTGTACTCATCCAGAGCTTTAATTTGATATATGGTTTTCCTGGACAAATTTTAATAATTACAGAATTATTGACGTATGAAATTAAGCAAAATAAACACTTTACATGAACCTTAAAGGCGGAAACAGTATCTCTTGCGCACTAGTTACCTAGGTAAACAGTCGATGTCTGCGCATGTCATATTCTTAGACGATTCGACCTGTCTGCTATGACGCATCGCCGGTGTAATGCAGAAAAATGACCCCCATTACAAAATGACCCCCGGGTCATTTCTCGACGTAGAGGAATGACCCATGGGTCATTTTTCGACGAAGAAAAATGACCCGGGTCGAGAAATTACCCATGGGTCATTATTCTACGTCGAGAAATAACCCATGGGTCATTATTCTACGTCGAGAAATAACCGTGGGTCATTTCGTAATGGGGGGCATTTCTCTGCATTACACCGGCCCCATATCCTAGGGAAACATATGGCTCACACCGACGCTATTACCTTAGCCTGTAGGGGCTGTTTTACTGGTTCGTGCATAGCTTACATGCTAGCTGATCATAGCTGAATGAGTCGCGTTAGGTAGCGTTTAATTGAAGAAACGTCTATTTTATCTTGAAATTTAAGGTAACCGTTGTCGCGTAGAAAAGTAATCCGGTTCTGTACCCAGAATGTCAAATTTAGATGGATGTGTAACTATAGAATGACATCTAGGGGGAGATAGTGGATAAACAGTTCGTGCTAGTCAACCAGACGAAAATATGGCGTAATTTACGAGCGTTTTACCCTACATTTCTGGCGCTTTCTGTAAAATTGCCATGCGTTTTTTAAGGTGGGGGCGTACGCCACAGCGAATAACCGAAATCATCTGCTCTTTATTTCTATAAAAGTCCCAACAAATGTATATATATCCTCTATATCTATCGATTGTTTAAATCTTAGCTTGGTAAAGATATTTGCTCTCTTGGCATTGTTTGTGAGAATAACGTCCCAGCGTTTGCAAACAACTGGAATTACGTATAAGCACACTTCAACAAGGTATGTATTGGCTGACTGGTAGATTTTAAATGACAGTAATTACTGTTTAAAATTCTTTAAAACACTGAACAAAAAATTCTAACAACTTAAATCATCCTTAAAACAAATCAAAACTTACCTAATTCACATGCTAAGAGCTTGGCACTTTCATACCCAAGATCATTATGGCCAAGATAAATCTCGGAAAGGTGAGGAGCACACTGCAACATACAATCGTTTAGTGAGATAAACAGCGAGAAAAAAATAATAAATCATGTTATTAAATCAATTATCAAAGAGTTAAACTGTCTACCAGACAATCCTAGGCTTTTGCGATCTGAAGAAAGAGGCCTTTTGAAATCACTGAGGGTAAAGAAGAAAATGCAGCTAAACAGCACTTTCTCAATTTTACAAAATGTACTGAAAATCCGATACATGTGTGTAGTTTGCCTTTTGGTCTGCAATCTTCGAACACCATTACGTGCCTCATTATACCTCGAAAATAGCATACTAGATAGACAAGAGGCACCTTTAAGGGCGATATTGTTAACAATTATGACTGCACTGATCCTGGGATCTGAAAATAAAGTACGTCAAACGATATTCAGCCAAAATATCACTGAAGTTCGATGTAGTTTTGGTATTCCCTGTCCACTGACAACACCCGCTTTATTCACTGTATTTCTCGGTGTACCTGCTAAAATGTGTTTACAAGTAAAAGCCTTTTAGAATAAGAATTTTGCTTCGCGAAATACCATAATTTGTGTCCAATATCTGCATCTACTTTGACTTTTGTGAAAAGATGTCATGCGCAAGTTTGATTCAGGGAGAAGGAGTGGGTGTGACTAAAAAAGGACTATTTTAAGTATTGACTAAGTTAGAAAATAAATGCATAATTACAGCTTTTTTCATGTGTTACTGATCTCAAAGACGACATAAAAGACACCAGCATTAACAACTTCTACAACTTTTTTTTACATCTACTGTATACGTAATTGTTGACATACCTGCATTATTCGAACTATAAATTCAGTTTCTCTGTGATCTAAGTAATTAGCTGAAAGACATAGATAAAAAAGTAGATAATGCAGAAAAAAGATTTAGTAATTATTTTGTGCAATTTAATGTAATATAATATCGATTAAAGTCTTGAAACATGAAGCCATTTCAAACCTAACCATGTTATTAGAATTGATGAGCAGAGAAAAGCACTAGTTCAACACGCACCAAGACTCTATGACTGTGCACAACGATATACCAGCAACAACATTGGCTATTTTCTCCGAATTTTTCATTGTTTATTTCGACAAAAAAGAAAAATATGCAAGACTTAGTCTATGGGAGAAACAGATTTAAGTTCACTAAAACGCAAGGGAAAATGTTACTACCAGAAAACAAAGAACCGATTACGATTTACTCTTCACGAAACAATCCCTTGTTTTTACGACCCTGGGAAAAAAGGCTTTTGAAAACATTGTGGAAAAAGGAGAAAATGCTGCTAACCAATATTTTCTCCTTTTTCCACAATGTTTCCTACCCTATCAGAGAGCTCAGGTTATTTTTCAAAGTTTTGAATCTATTGGCTGCAGATGTTTCTAAAATAGAAGGAGTCCAAAATTCGATGAGTGGGAATGCGCTACATATATATACGTACATTCAAGTTTCAAAACACTCAATGCTTTATTTTTCTGTAAAGCATTAGCAAGAGCTTCTAAACCTTCTCGACGTGGATTGGTACTCGATAGATTCTGAAAAATAAGCAAGGTAAATGTTTTGTGTAAACTAGGCCTGTATTTACACCAACCATTCTTTAGAACATTCTTTATCTTATTTTATACAATTTCAAATGGTTTAGCCAATCAGCACTCGTGTAACTTTCAAATTTAGAAGATCTTAGAGAATAAGGCAAAAAATGCTTTTTAGAGAATCGCCCGTAAATACAGGTATCGATTTAAAATTGTAGAGTTAATCTGAAACTCTTAAGATAGTTAACATGTATATTAAGATTAAGATTATTGCGTTATAGAGTTTTAGAATTTATCTCAAACTATAAATGATATAGATTTTGATAATTTAGAAATGTCAGTTCAAACGTGGTAATTATTCTAAATTCAACCAGTGGAAAGAAAAAGGGTTATCAGTTCTAAACTGATAATGGCCTGAGTTTCAATACAAGACCAGTTTTTGTTCTTTGTAGCAGAATCTTTAACTGTCCACAGTTACAATCAGAGAGTTGTTTGTTGAACCTACCAGCTCGCATATTGTATCATTGACAGCCAACATCTCACTGATATATATGACTCCTAATGCCCCAACATCGTTACCAGATATATCCAGGGTGTGAATAGTTTTATCTCTCTGTAGAAAGCAACGAAATCAGCAATTTATAATTCATTCATACGACCCCATAGGAAAAAGCCTTTTGAAAACATTGCGGAAACAATTTTGCCTTCGTAAAACACTGCAGATAAAGTTTTTACTGCCCAACAGCAAGCTCGTTTTCAATGATGCATGTTCTGAAAACGATTTTAAATAAACTAAATATTCTGTAAAGGAGATGGATTAGCACTTCAAACCTGCCTTGCTGTAGAGCTAGCTTTTACAGAGATGTGATTTGGTGTAGCTTTCGCCATTCAAGTTAAGTTAAGCAATGTGTTTATAGTTGAAATCTGGCCGATGAACAGACCGTTGCATGTTACAGTACGTTAAGGAACAATATCTGGATGTCTAAATGATGTCTTATGAAAAGCAGTCTTAATCAAAGACGTTGATGACAAATACTTACGACTAATGATATTGCTATAGGTCTCACGGTTCGATGACTAAGTGATGTGTTGGCCATACATATAGATCTTGATGTAGATATCTGTTTAAGGTAGGCCTGTGATGGCGTTACTCCACATTTTGCACATGCCTTCTTATAAATCTCCTCGGACTTGGTGACTCTGACAGGCTCTGGTTTGTAAAATTTTAACTGTTCCAGTGGTACCTCTGTTAGGATAAACAAAATACGTGTAGACTTAAAAGTATCATGAAATCAAAATTAAGTCAAAGAGGTATGTACCGTTCTTAGTCTTATTCTTCAGAGTTTTGTCAGTGTGAAAGTAACAGAACTTCTGAATGGCTAAAGCATTTGCTTTAGCCAATCTGAAGTTCTGTTACTTTTACAGTCAGAAATCTGACTAAAGAATGATTGGTGAATGCGGACCCTGTTGGCTTAATTACCTACTGCTTAAAGCTGGCATTAAATGGCTGAAAACAAAAAAATAACAATATTTCAATTGTCCATTGTAAAAGGTATGAGTTCGGTGCTTGCAAAAGAAAAAGTCGACTTGAATGTTAATGGGTATGACATTATTGACATGTATTAGGCATACACGATACCAGTACACCAGAAACTGCCAGGCAAATTTCTAATCTCCGTTAATTAATTCTTGCACTAAGGTGTACGTCCAACTGAAATACGAAACTGAGACCTTACCTTCACACTCATCATAATCCATAGAATTTGTTGAAGATTGTGTTAACGCCCTTGAAGGATTGTGGTCTGTCCTTGCACTTTGATCTCTACTCATATGTGAGGCTGACAGTGTATATTGTCTTGGACTAGTATAACTTTTAGATATTGCACTATTACGACTTGTGAACGGGACAGAGGGATCCATGACTGTGATTGACATTTTATCTTGGGGTGTCAGGGGTTTTTGGGAGGAGACACTTGGTCTTGAAACGTTTATATTTGGTAAAGATCGTTTCCGGTGAAAAGACCGCTCTCTTTCAGCCATTCTTAAACTAGCGGAAGTCACATCACGTAGACGCTCCTCGAGATCAACCTCGGATGAATCGCGTGACTGAATTTCCTCGAACTCATGGAAGTTATCCGTCTCTGCGAGCACCATATTTGCTTTCGTAGTCAATTCTGAAATAAGAGGAACAAATATATCTTCATTCAAGTATTTCTGAGACACGCTTTGATTTGTGATGTTCTTGGTTTTCTTAAACATTCTATTTCTGGTTATCTAAATTTATAAAATTTTGCCCCACTTTGTGTCGACTTGAAAAAAAAAGGGTCCATCAGGAACACTGACTACCAAGATAATGAGTTTTGATCAGATATTAAATTATTCCGTAAATTCTCAAACGGTCTATGTCATATATTTTTTAGCCCATTGCAATACAGAACAAATATTTGCCACCAGAAATAATGATAACGACCTCTTATTATTTTCTACCGAAAGGACGATTTGTTTGTGAAAAGAACTTTTTCATTAAAGGTTTAAATTGTTTTCTTAAACTAGACCATAATCAGGACTATTTCGTATTTTATCAGGATAAGTTGATAGCGGGTTTTAAGCTGCATTACATATTAATGCGTTTCATTCGAAAGTGTTTTTTTTTTTTGTGTGTGTACAATGTTAGCTGTCTTAACATCATTTTCATGTAGAATATTGGAAGGAATATTTATATTTTACTCTGCATAAAGGCAATGTATTCAGACATCACATTCAATCAGCCGTAAATGCGGGTTCGATATTAAGAAAACCTATAATAACGATTAGTTTTTTTTTTTTCTTTACGTTCATTTCAATGTAGCATTTGTCATTATTTACAAGAATTTAGTGTAATAGACGTTCAAATTACTCTTAACAAGATATATCTGTATAATTTCTGCAGTGAAGTACAATAATACAGGTAGCTTTAGGAAGTATTTCAAAGCTGAAGTGTGAACAATAGTCCCTGAAATCGATATAAAAAACCTTTAATAAACCATATAGATGTGTTTTGACAGGTTGTACATTTAATATTACATATCCCTTTTACAAATGCAAACATCAATTGTAAAAACGATAATTCATGAAGACACATCTTATCTACAAATAAATACATATTTTACATCACATCCATTAAAACGTTTGGTCTATATAAAAGATTAAATAGTTTATTTTATTTTTTTAACGCTTTTTTACGCCTAAAACTACCCGAAGAACGTCGGTCAAAACTCCATATTTTCTATGTTCATTTTGCGTTTTCGACTGGGATTTCTGTCTTGAATTTCGAGATGTCGATTCCACCCCTGGATAAATAGTAGATGGGGGTTTCTGTACAAAAATATAGTTTCCTCCAAAGCAAATTTTTTGGCTACGGTTTTCGTAAATAAATCGTGCAAATGTTACGATATTTTGTCGATAGTAGTAGATCTACAGAAGCAGGTCTGCAAACTTCCTTTAGCAATCACTACAAATGTTACATTTCTGTCTCAAAGGTAGAGTGTTCTCGGTACCTTTTTTTAAGAATATTTTCTGGTGTAAAAATAATATTATGGCTTGCAACACGCGAAAAGGGGCATTAAGACATTTGCGTAAAGTCTAGGATTAGCCTGTGCCGCCCTCGCAGGTTAATCAGAGACGTCACTTTACGATTGCATCACATTTTATACTGCAGTAGACATGGACAAAACAGAAATTACATAAACACGGAGAGAGTCATTTCGGATTAGCCTGCACGGGTTGCAAAGGCTGATCCGAGACGACAATTTATGCCAGTGTTCGAATGCCCCTTTTTGCGTGTTAAGGCCTCTTTTAAGCCACACTCTGAGAAGGAAAAAAGGTTTATGCATTTCCGTGATGAGTTATACCAAGCATTTCATCATATAATTACGGAACCATAACATTTTTTGTCTAATTAAACGAATGCCTGGATCATATCCAAAACTTTTAGTCCCCCATCAGCCTTTGCAGACAGGACAGGCTTACTGGGTCGATACTTTTTTACAAATGAGATTGGTTTGTCTATATAGTTTATAAACCTCATGAAAATAAAATTAAGGGCAAAGACTCTGAAATAAAATAAAACGGTCCTCAAAAACAACTTAACTCGGTTTCAGCGCCTTATGGGTTAATCTAATATAGGCTTAATCCATGGTATGCTGTCGCCGGAGTTCTTTATTCTTTGACAGGTCATATTTAATTTACCAGGTCATTGTTCTTTAAGTTTGGGCACTCGATTAAGATGCCGAGAAAAAACATCGTCGAAGAAGGCAATGAAATGATAGGCAATATACTTTGGACAACTAACTGCAATTATAGTAGATCTATTCCTAAATGTCTTGATGGTGTTTTTAGTTTTTACTTACGTTAAAAACAATTGAAGAAATATTCATCATTATTTCATGCTTTCCGGTGGGATATCGAGAAATAGCAGTGAAAATATTTTTCGATCTTACACTGGTACCACCAGTGAAAATACCGATTTTCACGTTCTTGTTGCCTAGGTAAATTGCGCATGCCTAACAACCAGATGGGAAATATGACGTCATATACCTTACATTTCTCGCGCTTGACGTAAAGTTGCTATGCGGGAGGGGTACGCCACAGGGAATAAGGGAAAAGAACTGTACTGAATTTTGATAAAGCTCCACCCAGAAAGGGTAAAAAGCATGAAATAAATAGAATATTTGTATTTTTCGGTGAAAGATCGAAATTTATTTCATCTCGTGAACAACATCGGTAATATTTTCACTCGTGGCTCCGCCACTCGTGAAAATATTACCGATGGTGTCCACTCGATGAAATAAATTTCGATCTTTCACCGAAAAATACAAATATCCTCTATTTATTTCATGCTTTCCGGTAGAATATCGAGAAATAACAGTGAAAATATTTTTCGATCTTACACTGGTACGACCAGTGGAAATACCGATTTTCACGTTCTTGTTGCCTCAGTAAATTGCGCGTGGCTAACAACCAGATGGGAAATATGACGTCATATATCTTACATTTCTCGTGCTTGACGTAATACTGTAACGTGTTGCTATGCGGGAGGGGTACGCCACGGGGAATAACGGAAAAGAACTGTTCTGGATTTTGATAAAGCTCCTCCTCGAAAGGGTTAAAATCATGAAATAAATAGAATATTTGTCTTTTTCGGTGAAAGACCGAAATTTGTTTCATCTCGTGAACACCATCGGTAATGTTTTCACTCGTGGCTCCGCCACTCGTGAAAATATTACCGATGGCGTCCAGTCAATGAAATAAATTTCGATCTTTCACCGAAAAAGACAAATATCCTCTTTGTCTCACACCGTTAATCTTAAATCTTCCACATTACTGATAGATTAGGTCAGTGAGTTTTGGGCATTATTAACGACATCACAGATCAATACCTACGTGTGTCAATGGTTGAATAACCACAGTACCTCAGCAAAAGTACATGCTGTAGGGATTGGAATAGATCTACTATTCATTGGTTCAGGTCAGTAAGTATAAGTATTAAATGCTACTGTGAAAAATTCAGGGATAAAAAACACCACATTTTACGATTATTTAGAAAAGAATAATGGAAGCGAAAAAATCCTTTTGAAATAAATGGTTATTATTTACTATGTAAATCTATTTTACAGCAACATACAGTATTTCCTGTGTTTGCATCCTAATAGGCGGGGTTCAACCTGTTTTTAAATGCGGATAGTGAAGGTCAAAATCAGACTGCATAACCAGCATTTTCTCCTTTTCCCACAATTCTTCTATCCTTCCCAAGACAAATTTCAATTCTTGAGCCATACTTAGGTTGTCGTCTGCAAATGCTTTCAATTTGGACTGGTCTACAATTTTGTCGTTTGGTAAAGAAAGAGTTAAGCGAAACTAAAAGTAGACTGCCAACAATATTTTGTCACAATATTTTGTTACATGGTTTTGAAAAAAAACGTTGAAAAGAAGAAACTCTTTGAGTTTCCTATGAGCAATTGCCATTTTTTCTGGATTGTATTCAAAAGCTATGAACTGCAGGGGTGGAAACAAGTTGTGTTTATGGTGTAATCGTTTAATAGGATTATCCCACAGCATGCCGGATTAGAGTTAAAGTTTAGTATATTGGGTATATGACCTCAATTTACATTTTCAGTAATAGATCTAGATCTATTGGGATGGGAAGGGCAGCAGCGGGAAAGTTAAAACTTATATTCTCTCAATATAATACGTTATCTCTCTCTCTCTCTCTCTCTCTCTCTCTCCCTCTCTGTCTCTTTGTCTCTTTCTCTCTTTGTCTCTCTCTCTCTCTCTCTTTGTCTCTCTCACTCTCTCTCGGGCGGGTAAAAAAAAATTAAACTACATTTAGTTTATAATGCACCACTAAAATATTTTTGAACATAGGCCTACAATGTCATGTATTTTTCTATTATTACACGCGAATTAAGCTCTATAAACACACTTATGCACCACGAAATCGATAAAGGTCTACGTCATTCTATTTAGAGTGACGTCATTCAATATAAAGTGACGTCATTCTGTATAAAGTAAGTTAATCAAAGGAATATAATTTTCATCCTCTTCATTCGCTTTTTTACTCTAGTTGTTTTCCTTTTTTCATTTTTATTATAGTTGGTTATGTTAGAACTGAAATGATCTTCTATCTATCGGCTTTCTATCGTGGTTTATTGTTCAATAAACCACGTAGTGAGTTATGAGGCGCAATAAATAAACCACTCGGGCCACCACCCTCGTGGATTATTTGTTGTGCCTCATAACTCACAATTTGTTTATTTAACGATGAACCACGGTAGAAAGCCGACTGTTTTTATTTTTTTTTTTGTAACAATCTACAGGATTTTACAATTTTTCAAATCTTTTGGCCATAGCAGATGGCAGCACTGTAAAAGTAATACCAGGACATTTTCTACCGATTGAAAGAGACCATATTAGTTATTCAAAACCTTATATCTTCAACAATTCCGTGTTTACACGACCATTTTAAAAGCCAGGGATGGGAAGGGGAGGAAAAATGCTAATAACCAGCTTCAATTTCTACCATTTCAAAGATAAGTCCAACCATTTTGACCCTTAGGCTGCTCAGCGCAACTCAAAGCTCTTTTCTGGACAGTGTACATCAAGATCGGTCTACACAAAACGTGCAGTCTGATCTTGCATGACGTATACCGTCCGATGGGGTGGGTATTTTCCCCAGCAAACAAGCATTTTATAATAAATCCCAAGGCTTTGATATAGATTTTTAGACCATTGGCTGGAAATCTTTATTCTATTTATTTAGTAGAATCTAGTTGAATGGTATACCACATCTAGCTGGACGTATGCAAAAGAGTTCAACTTAGACAAGTCTAAACTTCTGGCATGTGATAAAGGGACAAAAATTGGGTTTTGTTCTCATGCTTTCGAAATATGACGAGCCTTTACGACAGACAATAGATCGAGATGTTGATTTTGTTTTGTCATAAAATAAATCATCAATAAATAAAACCTTTTTTAAGTTTTCATCAAATATTTAATGTCTTTAATTGTAATTGAACAAATAAATTTTTATAAAATATTTACCCAGCATTGAATTTAAAACAATCAAGAGTCCGATTGGTGTTAATCGTCGGTTTACTTCAAAAATCTCGTAACTACAGCTTGTAACAAGCTGTATTTACGAGGTTTTTGAAGTAAACCCACGTTATGCCTGACAGTTATTATTCTTTGGTGAATAATATCGCCTTTTTTCTTTCTGTGGCACTATTGTGTGTTAGGCTTGCAATCTGATTTTGATCTGATCTATTTGTAAGGTATTGTTGCTGAAACAGCATAGGGTTTTCCTTGTCTAAGAATGGATCCTTTCCCCTTTGCCAATTTGATTTATGAAGAACTTTTAGAGTAGTTTAAAAGTTTTACACAGCGAAACGAAATAAATGAAAATTTTCAGTCAACAGTTAGTCTAAAGAAAAAATATCGTGAATTTTAGATTTGATTTCATCGGTAAAATCTTACTGTAACGGATGGTGTAGATTAAGCATCAGACCCCTGATACTTTCCAGTCTGATCTTTGATTCTCACTGTTCGTATGAGCTAACTGAGTTGTACTTTACCTCCTGAGGGCTAAATTAAGATGTTACATAGGAAGGGGGTGGGGGTGGGTTGTGGTTCTGAGGAAAAAGTTGTTCTTGTTGTTGTTGTATTTTTATACCAAAACTTTTTTATAACAAAACTATTTTGGATTTAACTCTTTACCAAACGACATAATTTTAGACGGGTCCAAATTGGAAGCATTTGCAGACGACAAAATTAACGTGACTCAAAAGTTGAAATTGGGTTGGGGAAGGATAGAAAACATTGTGGGAAAAGGATAAAATGCTGGTTATCAATGTTTTCTAAATGCTACTTTCCCAGGGGCTTCAAAAGTAAGGATTGTGTGGTAAAGGGTTAAACAAAATACTTCGACCTTTTCATTCAAGGAAAATTATTCTTCTGGTCTTCACTCTAACTTACATAATGGATATATTTGACTAAAGAAGAACTTTTGGTGATCCGCTTTACTTTCCCACGCCCTTTTCACAGAAAGCGTAGCTTTTTTTTTCTCTAAAATGTCATCATATTATCTGACAGTGTTGAACCAAGATCAGAAAGTAATTTTCTGTGCCGTATGATGTTGGTGTACAACAAGAATATGGCTACACACAAGGAACGTGGGCTTATAATAAAAAAAAAAGTAAATAAAAATATCTTTTGGAGAAAAAAAATCATCTACTTACATTTAAGTCTAAAAGACCTTAATCAAAATGGTTGGAAATGTCTCTGTATATCCATCAAATGAACAACATATTTCATTCTTTTATTTCAAATATATTTTATTCTGTATTCCAAAAAGACCAACACAGAAAAGTTAACAGCAACTGCCTATTATCTGTGTATTTAACCCTTTACCAAACGACAAAATTTTAGACTGGTCCAAATTGAAAGCATTTGCAGACAATTAAATAAATATAATTCAAAAATTAAAATGTGTTTCTAGCAGGGTAGAAAACATTGTGGGAAAAGGAGAAAATGCTGGTCACCAGCATTTTCTCCTTTTCCCACCATGTTTTCAAAAGGTTTCTATCTCAGGGTCGTAAAAACCAGGGATTGTTTGGTAAAGGGTTAAGAAAGAATTTCAGTCTATAACACCATGTCACATGTTCCTACTTATCACTGCGCTAAAGGCATAAAAATCCCCGATAAAGATTTAAATCCTCGAAATATAAAAGTCTTGCGTCCGATTAAACTGAAATATAGGTTTATATTAAATTTCATGTAATCTCGTTACGTGAGAGGTTCTTGTCTCACTTCGCAAGTTCAATACGAAATAATACAACGCTTCTCTTGTATTACCCGTATCTTAACCAATAAGCTTCTAAACGAATCGAACACAAGATTTCCAGCCAATAATTAATTTATAATTTACAAGGTAAAAGAAAAAAAAAAAATGCTCTCTCAGAGAGATCTCGCCGTATCGGGTGGAGGAGATCCAAGATCAGTTCGCGTTCTGATCTAAATTACGTTAGTGTGTTTGAAATGAAATTCTGGACATGCGAATGATGCTCTGTGAAAAGGGGGCTTTAAGTATCTGCAAAAAGTGTCGACTCAGGTCAAATTTCGGAACATTCTGTCTCAAGAATGAGTGGGTTGTTAGAGAAAATGGGTTTTATACATCCACAATTATCAGATGAATCACGTGGTATAAAGGCTTCCGGAGATGCATTAAGCATTGCCCATGACTCACTAATTCCACTTATATCCATTTATACAGGAACGTTTTGATGAAGAGACGTATTTCTAAAAACGATTCTCGGTACTTAGCTGACAAAATAGATTTTACTGTCATTGGTCATACACAACTTTGAATTGATTTCCTATACTTTAGTGCGATAAAAGCAAATAAAATTAAATTTATTGTAAACATTTCCTTTGTGAAAATTTCTATCGCGGTCGACCTCAACGAGTCCTGATTTATTTATATCTAATAATTGTCGTTGTTTATTACTAATCAGAAACCGTTGACCATTGTCCAAGTCACGAAACTTAGTGCCCTAAAACATCATGACGGTCGTGACTTATCATCAAAATTAGTTATTGCAATACTTTGTTTTGTCATGTTTGCTATGAATATCATAGCAATGAAGTGTTCGTCATTGTCATTTTTCTGGCTTCTTGGTCAACTTATCGCTTTCACTGCCAGGTGAATAGTTTCTGCCCTGTTCGAGGTCTTTAAGTAAATTTCAATTACACTTAAAGATGAGTCATGGTTATAGTTTAGCATTTGTTAGTGTACGGTGTAGATCCAAGATCAGAGTGCACGTAACTTGCAGTCTGATCTTGATCTACACCGCCCGCAAAGGTTGTTTAAATAACAAATGACAGTGAAGGAATTACGCAAACTGAAAATTTACTGTTATGACGTATGACGATTTAACAAATCAAATTTGTAAAACTGATTTTAGACAAGTCAAATTTGTAAAATTACAATATGATTAACACTTGAGATTTAGGTCTTTATTACCTCGAGTGCAAATTTTACAGACGTGCTTTAATTGTCCAAATAGGCCAGAATAAAGATCACTGAAATGGAGCCAAAGCGTTGCCAATGAAAACAGGACACTGTGTGCAGTGTAACTGATTGACCAAGAAAAGATGAATGTCTTCAATAAATAATTTTAAGCTTAAACCACAGTCTCCGTACCAACAACTTGAAAACTTTTAAAAGATAATTTCTTGACAATCTACCAACGTTGTAAACGATAGTCATTACGAAGGGGTTTGCGTCAAGGAGCGTTAAATTATTGTGTCTCAGCAGGCTTGGAAACTTTGCTGCCAAATATCAGCCAAAGGCTCAAACTCGTTCTCTACCTTCTTTGTCTACTTTACTTGGATGGTCTTCGAAAATGTAGAACAACGTTGAGTTCAGAAAATTTGTGGGTTGAGTCGCATTGGGCTATCGGTCCGGAGGTGGTAGTTACAAATCTTGCAAGGCCTAGTTTCTCAACGTAGAATCCAATCTCTCACCGTTAAACATCAATTTTTAAGTGGCTTCGTACAAAAGAAGTCAGTGACTAAGAAAGAGGGTTGTTTGAGGTGCAGTTCACTTAACATGTTTAACTTTTTTTCCCCTAACAGTATGTCAGTTTTATCACTGTGGACATTGTACCTATCCATGCTTTCTTGGACTTTCTATACCTGACAACATTTCCAAGCTATTTGCTGCTTTTCTAAATAAAAAATGTCGGGGCAACGTTCAACAGTGAATGAAACGAATCCTGGCTAAAGGACATTTTTCTCTTTAAGATTTGGCGATTAAACACGCCGCCATAGGTTTTTAAGCTCTGTGTGTGTCCAGCAGTTGAGCCCGGCCCAACTGCTGTTGATAATGGCAGAATGTTTAAAACAAATAAACGTACAGATAATTACAAGAACTAAGCATATTCGATGATTGAGTTTTACAACGTATTGGTAGATAAGTGTTTCGTGCTGTTTATTAGAAACATATCGCATGCTCTATGGTGCATGAAAAACACTGTATTTTTCGTAGTTATGATAATGTTTCAGAAGACTTGGAATTTTACGATGCCGATAAAACCCATTTTATTGAAGGATCTACACGAAATTCAAGTTAAGCATACAGCGTCGTTGTCATTGTTTTAATGGCGATATGATTTATTTGGTAAAATATTCCGCCTGACCCCCGCCCCCTCGTGAATTATTTACATGTAATTTGGAAACTACTGGTCACAGACACATGAAAGTAAGGACAGCTGTTTAAGGCTCTGTGAAAATGTGGCCCAATGCATCTTCAAAGGTATCCATCTATGTCATCCTGTCCGTTCCGTGTAGGCTGCTCATGGTCGAAGCTTTTTGCTGTGTTCCTATATTTTCCACATTTCAAAAGACCAAATTCATTAGTGATGCCGCCAGTTTTAACTCAAGATGGACCAATATCATGAGTCGACTTTTGGTGAATGCATTATAGAGATATGCAGAGAAAGTGATTGTCATTTGTAATTTTCCCTCCAACAATGTTTTTTAAAGTATAAATATTTCTTCATCAGCGTCGAAAACTTTAGATAGCAAGTGTCTTTTTCCAATCTGACCACAGGACTATGTTTGCAAAACTAAAAGAGGATACTATAAGAGCACCTCTCGATTATAAAATTATACATGCCATGCAAAAGGGGTGTATCTCCGTGACGCATGATGTCAAGGAGGTCATTGCATGTTCATGGATCCACAAAGTCCATTTTGTCTGACAATCGACTGAATCATGGTGTAGACTGGTCCTTTGATATGCAAAAAATTTACCAGTAGCGACAAGTTTCGACCCAGGTCAGCCTGCGCAGATTGCGCAGGCTGACCTGGTTCGATACTTTTCGCAGATGCATTAAGACCGCCTTTTAATAGAGCATTGCTCATACGTTTTCTTTCGCTGTCTCCATTCAAGTTCATGAGTAGATTAGCTTTGTTATGTGTCAATACGATTGCAGATCTGATCAACAGTCGTTAAGTGTCGAAGTGTTAGCTGTTTAAACATTTACCTGACGACCTTTAAGTTTTTCGAAGCGTGGGGGTTTCTCACTTGTAATTTTAGATCCTATATTTTTTTTCTAGTAAACACGTTCTCTTCAGTAATTTGGGATATAAATTTTGGGTCCTCAAATGCGGGGCTGGTAATATGAAACAGGTACGAACCAGAGATGCAGCACAGGACTGATGTAGTCTTGGAAAGACATGAAATGTACCACAAAATTTCTAGGAGAACACAATTTAAAACCATTTAAAATCCAGATTTTCGATGTTCTGAAGTCACTGTAACTAAAATGAGCTGTCGTAACGATTTAGGAGAGAGATACGTCAATGGCGGTGTGAAAAACGCTTCCTTACAAACAAACATCTTAGATGAACTCGTATATTTTGAAAACATTATGGGAAAAGGAGAAAAGGCTGGTTACCAGCATTTTCTCATTTACTAACAATGTTTTCTAGCATTTAAAATATATAGTACGTCATATGCAGCACCTAGTCAATTCAGCTTCATGGGTGTAAATCGCTGTAAGATGGACCATTTCGATAAAGAGAGAATTCATTCTCCCACAACAGTCGGGGTATGATAGAACCATTTTTGGAAAAAAAAAACATATTTGAAATAAAATGTACATTTGCCATATGAACAATGCAATTGGCTTGCACAGCGTTTCTAATTCATGCTACCATATCCATCTTATGGGGACAAATACCTTAACTGCTTTTAACACGTCCGTGACGTTTTGTTGACAGTGGAAAAACGAGATCACCTTGAACAGTTCCTTACCGTGACGTTTTGTTGACAGTGGAAAAACGAGATCACCTTGAACAGTTCCTTAAAATCTTAGCTTCCATTTTATACTCACATATCACCGAAATTGTTGCACATTCTCTTTTTTTCAACCTACACCAAAATGAATGCCATATTTCACTTCCGAACAATATAGTAAGTGGCCTATAAAAAAAGTGTCAAATTCATGTTTAGATACAGAAATTAGCAAAATATTATGACACAATGAACAAGAGTATAGGGATTGGGGAGCGTTTATTTTACAATCAGTTTACAAACAACGTTGGAAGAGGTTTTGCGACTGATAGCAAATAGCAGTTCCTCCCGTTTAACATTTTATTTTCATGATAACACTGACGTAGGACGAAATATATATCTGTTGTAATGAGTTAAGGAAGATTGATAAAGAAAATAAAACGATATACCACCGACACAAACTCAATAAATACACATTATTTGACGGGAAATGTAAAACTTCGAGCGTAATCGAAGGTTCTGAAGATTTACTTCAAGTGCAGTAGATCATTGAATGTCTAGACAAGTGATATAACGCTTCCCTAGACGACAAAGACTCGCCCAAATAGTCTAGTTTTAGCATCTTTAGATCTACCTTACATCGATTGAGAAATAAATTCATCTTTCTCTATTCCGCTTCCTGGAATCTACACCAGTACTCGCGCCCCCTGTATGGGCCAATGAAATGTCCCCCACCCCCGCCCAATGTTGCCACCCACTCCCGGGAATCGACCTCGGAACCTAATGGTCACGCAGTCGGCGCTCTTCATCAAAATCACTGAAACCATACAATTTGTGAGCATTTGCAGACTTTAAATGAATTTTGGTTCGAAATGATGCAAAGCGCTGTAAAAATGTAGAAAGCATTGTGGTTAAAAGGAAAAAATGCTGGTTACCACAATTTTTCTCCCACAAAGTTTTCAAAGGCATTTCCCCTGGGGTTGAAATAAATAGGAGTTGTTTGTCAAGGGTTTAAACAGGAATTCAACACTTTGTTTGATACAATTTGTTATTACAATTGTATGTTTACACTTCATCTTACAAAATACTCAACTGTTTTTGGGATACCTTGGTATTTTGGCAACCCTTTTGCTTTTAAAATGTGCAGATATTGATCCACGAAATTTTCAAAGCATCTTATTATGATCATGAACAAAGCGGTTGCTGCTTGCGGTTTAGTGATAAAAAATTCTGGTTCAATATACCGCTAGTAGCACCAGTCACGTGGGAGTGTCATTGGACAAGAAATTTTGGTGTCCTAGACTAATGGGTCCTTGAAGTTTGCCCAATGTTTAGTAATCGACATTCAGATCAACACCAACCTTGTTGTGCCAGCTCGACATTCCAGCTCAACCGCCAGCTCAACCGCAAAAATACTCATAAATATGTTTCGATCAATGTCCGTAGAGTCAGCTCGACATTCCAGCTCAACCGCCAGCTCAACAGCATAAATACTTATACATATGTTTCGATCAATGTCCGAAGAGCCAGCTCAACAGCAAAAATACATATACATGTCAAAATCAAAGCTCGACATTCTAGCTCAACAGCAAGTTCAACAGCAAAAATACTAGATCCATTTCTGTTGAGCAAGGTCCACATTTCAGCTCAACCGCCAGCTCAACAGTAAAAATACTTATACATATAATTGTTTCAATCAATGTCCGTTGAGCCAGCTCGACATTCCAGCTGAGCCTCCAGCTCAACAGCAAAAATATATATATGTATCAAAATCAAAGTCCGTTCAGCAAGCTCCACATTCCAGCTCAACCGCCAGCTCAACAATAAAAATACTTATACATATGCTTCGATCAATGTCCGTTGAGCCAGCTCGACATTCCAGCTTAACGGCAAGCCCAACAGCAAAAATACTACATCCATGTCTGTTGATCCAGTTCGACAGTATCGCAACATTCCAGCTCAACAGCAAAAATAGATATATATGTCAAAATCAAAGTCCGTTGAATCAGCTTTAAATTCCAGCTCAACCGCCAGCTCAACAGTAAGAATACTTATACATATGTCTCAACTAATGTTCATTGAGCCAGCTCGACATTCCAACTCAATGGCCAGCTCAACAGCAAAAATACTAGATCCAAGTCCGTTGAGCCAGCTCGACATTCCGGCTCAACCACCAGTTCAACAGCAAAAGTTCTAGATCCATGTCAGTTGAGCCAACTCGACATTGCAGCTCAACCGCTAGCTAAACAGTAAAAATACTTATACATATGTTTCAATCAGCTCACCAGCAGAAGTACTACATCCATGTCCGATGAGCCAGCTCGACATTCCAGCTCAACCACCAGATCAACAGCAAAAGTATTTGATCAATGTCCGATGAGCCAGCTCGACATTTCAGCTCAACCCCGAGCTTAACAACAAAAATACATATATGTGTCAAAATCAAAGTCCGATGAGCCAGCTTGACATTCCAGCTCAACCACTAGCTCAACAGCAAAAGTATTAGATCCATGTCCGTAGAGCTAGAATGACATGAAAATTACTTCTACATATGGTTCAATCAATGCCCATTGAGCCAGCTCGATATTCCAGATCAACCGCCAGCTCAACAGTAAAAATACTTAAGCTTCGATCAATATCCGTTGAACAAGCTGGACATTCCATCTCAACAGCCAGCTCAACAGCAAATACTAAATCCATGTCCGTTGAGCCAGCTCGACATTCCAGCTCAACCACCAGCTCAACAGCAAAAATACATATATATGTCAAAATCAAAGTTTGACGTTGATTTGACATACATATGCTTGCTCAACGGACATTAATTGAAACATATGTATAAATATTTTTGCTGTTGAGCTGGTTGCTGAGCTTGAATGTTGAGCTGGCTCAACAACATGGATTTAGTATTTTTGCCGTTAAACTGGTCGTTGAGCTAGAATGTCGAGCTGGCTAAACGGACTTTGATTTTGACATGTATACGTATTTTTGCTGTTGAGCTGCCCGTTGAGCTTGAATGTCGAGCTGGCTCAAAAAGGTTGGTGTTGAGCTGAATGTCGATCACTGAGCGTTGAGCCAATTTCTCGGACCCCTAGACTAATACTGCAAATAATTTCAAATTTCTAATACCTGACGAAAATCTTTGTTAATCCTTATCAGACGATTCCGAGATTCAAACATACATTTTCACTCGTTTTCATCCACGTTTTTTTTTTCCTACTTTTTTTCATGAAACAAAAACTACTCTTTTAAGTATTTGTGTGCCAAATACTGCCCTTGATGGTCACAAGGTTGCACAGATTACGGCAGATAGAAAATGCATTTGATTCTGTTGCAGCTGGTAATAAACATAATAACCGCAGTTTATGGTTTTAATCGAAGACGAATCCCTACAGTTTCCTAATTCTTTACCAAAGAATCCCTGGTTTTTTATGACCCAAAGGAAGAAGCCTTCTTAAACATTGTGAAAAAGGGGAAAATGCTTGTTACCAGCATTTTCTCCTTTTCCCACAAGGTTTTCTACTCTTTTAAAGTCAAGTTTCAATGTTTGAGTCACATTTATTTTGTTGTCTGCAAATGCTTTCAATTTGGAGTCCAAATATTTGTCGTTTGGTAAAAAGTTAACCCCGTACACCCTATATTGATTTTTTATCTACGTTCACACAGCTGACTAGATTATAACACCGTCAAGTCTGAACAGCGTTTGTTTACTTTCTGACTGTTAAGATGCCTCTCTCAGGATTCTGAGAAAGAACGCTCTTGAAAACATTGCTGGTAAAAGATAAATTGCAAGTAACCAGCATCATTTTCCTTTTCTCATAATGTTGTCTACTTGTTTGCATGGACGAATTATAACACATAAGCCACATCTCATTTTGGCGTCTGCAAGTGAGTTAACCCATTACCACACAATCCCTACTTTTGACGCCCCTGAAAAAGAAGCCTTTTGAAAACACTGTAGGAAAAGGAGAAAATGCTGGTAACCAGCATTTTCTCCTTTTCCCACAGTGTTTTCTACCCTTTCCAGATCTAATTTCAATTTTCAGTCACCTTTATTTTGTCGTCTGCAAATGCTTTCAAAATGCACCAGTCTAAAATTTTGTCGTTTGGTAATGAGTTAAAAAAAATTGTCATCTAATAAAGAGTTGGATTTCAAGTCCCCGATGTCGATAAACCGATCTCCGTTATCTCTGTACCAAACGACAATATTTTAGACTGAGCAAAATTGAAAGCAATTGCAGTCGACAAATTATGTGTGACTCAATGACGGAAATCGAAGAAGTAAAAAGCATAATGGAAAAAGGAGAAAATACTGGTTACCAGCATTTCCTCCTTTTTCCATAATGCTTTCCAAATTCTGCTTTTATAAGTTTACCACAAGATTATTCAAACATGGTCTTATTTGGTAAGGATTAAAATGACAATATAAACCCCCCACTGGCCATGATTTTGGTGTTTTTTTTTTTCTTATCAGGTGGGAAACAGCGATAAGAATAAAGAAATATCATTGTCATGAGATACTGCACCAAAAGAACACCGGATGTCTTTTATTTCGTGTTTATAAAATGTCCCCTTAAACCTTTACCACACAATACTGACTTTTAACAATTTTGAGAAGGAAGTCTTTTGAAAACATTGCGGGAAAAGGAGGAAATGCTAGTCACCAACATTTTCTCCTTTTCCCACAATGTTTTCTACCCTTCACAAAAAAAATTCAAATGTTCAGTCACGTTGGTTTTGTCGTCTGCAAATGCTTTCGATTTGGACAAACCTAACATTTTGTCGTTTGGTAATGACTTAATCAATTCAGTAAAGATGATGAGCAAATAAATCAGAATTTGATACCTGGCATAAAACTGTTACCTCAAGTTGCGATAAACGATCGTTGAGACCTCTTTACAATAATCCTTTTATCTTTATTCAGAAAACGAGAATTTTGCACTTTTCCAAATCTAAAGTTCTTGCAAACGATAAATTGATATGTGACTGAAATGGTTGGAGAAGTCTTTCGAATGATGAGAAAAACATTGAAAAACGACGAACTCCTGGTTACCATCGTTTAAATATTCAAATTTATAAATAAAACTGAAACTGTATTTATTTTTAATTTCCACACACTGTTTTTCACAGCTATTTGTTAAGGATCATTAAGATATCGGTCTGTTTAGTGAATGAACAAGGTGCACAACATAGTTATCATTTTTTATTTTTTTTTGTTGCCAGTGTCGATTATATGAAAACTATTTATAATATGAGAAAATTAAGTATGGTCCAAAATGAAAGCTTTAGCTGACGAAAATTAACTGTTGCTCATTTCTTAAGAATTTAAGATAATGCCTAGATGTTCCGTAATATGGCGGCCACACCAAGACGTTGTTTCAATAATTGGCTTCAATACATAGTCATTTTTTACGGGGAAGGAAAATCAAATTTTCAGGACTTTCTCCATTTTTCAGGAAGGCTTTGTCATTAGTTAATGCACAGTCATCGTAATGGATATTCGATCAGGGGTGGTTATCATGTTCTCGTATTTATACCATGATAAATGCATATAATATTAAGTTGATATTTCATTAAGATTAGATGTGAATTAGACTCAGCAAAACGTATTTAACACCCAAGTACACACACCAGGAACTTTAAACGCACAGCGTAGATCAATATCAGACTGCCACGGGATCATTGATCTAAAACTAGCCTTAAATTTAGGGAGATATCCCACATACATAAAACTTAATTAATTTCGATGGTAAATAATATTTTTTACATGACCTAGAATGTTTTGTTCATTAACCGATTCCCTGATGAAACAGGTTGAAGCAGGCGTGTTTGATAATTTCAATACTTTTTAATAGGATCATGCTAAATAAACTAGTCTAAGCTTAATATCTTTTAACTCTTTACATAACAGTCCGGAATTCTACCATCCCCGATGCAAAAGGCTTTTGAAAACTTTGTGGGAAAAGGAGACAATTCAGGTAACCGGCAAATTCCACTTTTACCATAATTTTTTTACACCCTAAGAGTTAAAGTTCGTCATTTGAACCACAATTGGTTTGTCGTCTGCAACTGCTTTCAATTTGGGTAAGTCTAAAGTTTCCTCGGGTCCGTTAAGGCTCAGTAATCGACATTCAGCTCAACGCCAGCCTTGTTGAGCCTGCAGGACATTCCAGCTCAGTGGCCAGCTCAACATTAAAAATACATATATATGTCAAAGTCAAAGTCCGTTGATCAGCTCGACATCACAGCCCAACCGCCAGCTCAACAGTAAAAATATTTATACATATGTTTCGATTAATGATTTTAACATTTGTAAGTATTTTTTCTGTTGAACTGGCGGTTGGCGCAACGATATTTGTTCATTACACGATTTAGGATTTTCCGTTTTCTTTTTACTGTTTTTTTTCCCAAAATTCGTCTGCTGCAGAACAAGAAAGTCGTTTGCATGAGGTAACGTATGAAGTGGTGAATACACGACACTGAAATGCAAATGACTCAATTAATCATTAAATGTTCTTTCATTTCTCAAGTACTCTCCAGTCACCCGGGAAGAGGTGTTATGTAACACGCTGAATATATTGAGCCCCAACTTAACCAGAACTACGTCTTTTAACAACTCCGAAAAAAAAAGCTTTTGAAAACATTGTGGGAATAGGAGAAAATGCTGGTAACAAGCATTTTCTCCTTGTCCCACATTGTTTTCCATACTTTTATAGATGATTTACAAAATTTGAGCAGCATCTATTTTGTCGTCTGCGAATGTTTTCAATTTGGGCAGGTCTGATATTTTGTCGTCAGAGAAAGGTTTCATGCAAATGAATAGATGTAACACTCAACCTCTGGCTATATTTCTTTTTTTGAATATTATCGACGAATTACACGTCTAACGCGTTTAGAACGCTAAACCCTTTTCTAATTTGCAGACGGCAAATTAAACGTAACCTAAAAATTTGAAATTTGTTTCAAGCAGGGTAGAAAACATTGTGGAAAAATGAGAAAATGCTGGTTACTTACCAGCATTTTCTCCTTTTCTCAAGATGTTTTGAAAAGCCTTTTTAACAGGATCGTGAAAACCAGGGATTTTTCGGGTAAGGGTTGACCAAACGGATGACAAAATTTAGAAAAAAAAATCTCTTTAAAACACGACAAAAATAAAGATTTGACCAAATGTAAAGTTTCTGCTGGTGAAAATTTCAATGTTACCTAAATGAGGATCATACCTAACTTTCAACTTGCTTTTGAGTAGAAACTATTGTGAGAAAAGAGAAATGCTGGTTATACTATTTTAATCCTTTTCCCAATGTGTTTTCAAAAGTTTTCTTTCTCAGGGTTGGTAAAACTCGGCATAGCAAGGTATACTGCAAGGGTATTTCATTTTCTCTGTTCAACAATTTTGATGTTGAACATCTTAAACAGTAATCTGATAGAGCAGAATCAAGATTAGGCTTAAGCTTAACGTCTAAACTTACATCTTCAATGGCTTCTATCTGAAAATAAACCTAATGATATTATTAGACAGTGAGTCAATGATTTTTAATTCCCGGTAGAGGGCAAAAATAAGCAATACAGCTGTTAGAATGCATTTAAATTGAAAGAATGCCATTAAAACGTATGGAAATTGTGAAAGTTGACAATCTGTTATTGCATGGTTGTTCCAAATGTTATGTTCTTGCAAAGAAAAATAAAAAGATTTTTAAACCCAGATGCAAAGTAGACAAGGGATACCAGTAGACAGAGACTTGGCAACCTTTAATCGACTTCTTTAGATTCATATTTCTGCCAGCCACCCACCGTGCAATATCAGATAATTATCTTTACAACAGTTTTCATACTTTCAAAAGACATGACTTAAGTCATAACGCATTTTGATATCAGCATTGTACTATTGGGTCTCTATTGGGTCTTTAGTGTTCTTGTTTTGTTCTTTCCAACATGCATACGCATGTCACATGAATCTTTACTAGTCACTGCCGATAACAATATGGTACTAAGAGAGATAAAACACATCGGCGATTAAATCTATCCTAAACCACAAAAATTTAGACTTTTCCGAATTAAAAGAACTTGCAGACGACAAACTCAGCATGACTCGAATAATGAAATTTGACTCTTGAAATGAAAACTGATCAATGTGGGAAAAGTAAAAAATACTGGTTATCCTTTTTCCACTATGTTTTCAAAATCACTGTGTGATCAGGGTCGTTAACACTCGGGATTGTGTAGGAAAGGGTTAAGGGTTAACAATCTGGAGACAGCATTCACCAACCATTCTGAATGTTGTTCCGTTTCTTAGTTTTAAAAGTGACCGTCTGATTGGATAAAATGTCATGTCTCAGTCAATCAGTTTACAACTCTACGAAATAAGAAAAGTAATAATGTTTAAAGATGGTTTTAAGGTTAAAGCCCCGAATGATACACGGGCAGGTTCTGTAATAGAGATCACAAAGGTTCAGAAAAAGGTGAAGATGTACTCATGGTTAGATAATTTTCTCCAAATCGGCCGTGTTATCAGTAAATGCTCAAGTACGAATCTTTCCCACTGTGAAACGGATTTTCAATAATCTTTACATTCCATCCCTTTACAAAACGACAAAGTTTTAGAAGTGACGAAACAGCAGTTATAAGTAGATCTAATCGTATACGACTAAAATGATCCACCTTATTTCTAGAATGTTAATAAACTTCGTGGGGGAAAAAGGGAACGGCTGGTTGTCAACACTTTCTCCTTTCCCCACTATGTTTTCAGATGATTTTTCCCACTTGAAAATAATTATATACGGTTTGTGTGACCAAAAAAAAATGATGGTACCTGTAGTAAACGATCGGAATTTAGAACATGCAGTCTCGGATGTCAGTTCGAAAAGTGTGATGCCTTCGTTTATTTTAGGGCCTGCAACACAGGAAAAGGTGCATTCGGACATTTGCAGTACATGCGTGGTCCGCACAGGCTAATCTGAAACTACATTTTCCGTTTTTTATGTAATTTCTGTTTTGCGCAAGTCTAATGAAGATACAGAATCTAATCTAGTCGTAAAGTGCCGTCTTGGATAAGCCTGCTCGGACTGCGTCGGCTGATCCGAGACGACACTTTACGCAAATGTCCGAATGCCCCTTTTCGCATTTTAAAAGGTAATGTAATGATGTACATCATAGCAAACAGATTCAGAAATAATAGGAATCGCTAACCCTCAAGAGTTAAAAACAAGAAAATTAAATTTTAAGACACGTCAAAATTTCGAACAGTTGCGAACAAAAAAAAAATGAATTGGTCAACTGCTTAAAAATGGGATTTCTCTTTGAAGAACTAAAAACATTGTGGAAAAGGAAAAAATGACGGCAACAAGGAAAGGTACGTGTGGATCGTAGGTACAATGGCGTCATACCTTGCCTTATTTGACCTTGGTTGGACAGTTTAGTGGTATTTGTCGAAGACAATACCATTATGAGTTCAATATTGAATTTTGAAAATTTGAAAAATATTTTTCCCTTTTTTTTCCAAATTATTAATTTCAAACAATGGCTTCCTTGATGAATACCACTTCATCGTTCTCAACGCTTTGATTATTCTTTAATACTAGCCGTTACCTGTGAAAAAGAAGTTAAAATATGCGCTCCACGGAGGTATGAGAAATTTGTTGGATTTCTAATTTGTTGTTATCATTTTTGTCTTTGTTTTTGTTATAGTTGTTATATTTATCTTCATTTTCAAGTCAAATCAAATCCCATCAACTTGTTCAGTAAAGTCTATCAGGTAAAATCTTTCATAGTTTCCAAGGGTTGTATCTTCAGGCGTCAAAAGAGTTCGAGTTTTGATAATTTGCGCCCCAAGAGTTATAGGCTATAGGATATACTTTGAATTGCGATAGTCATAAAAATGTATCTTAATCCTCGACTTTACGACCTTGTTGAAAGCCTTCACGAATTGAAACTGGGGTGAGGGCAATCTCCACGTAATAAATGATGATAAATTACACTCTACTCCACAATAGGTTTATCTTCCACATAATTGCTCTGCTGATGTATTTATAAACCGATAAGAGGTTTTAAGATCAAATCTAAATGTCAGAGGTGAACTTCTTGAAACACTTTATGACACAAAATAGCAATAAACAGGGACCATTTAACTTACACCGATATCCCCTAAAGTTGACAATATATACCAACGCTTAAGAAAAAATAAAAAGAAATGTGGGATAACTTCCTAAATATTCCAAATATCTACGTCTCTTTGTCCTTCCTAGTATGTTTACTTCATTAATCTGATGAACCATATCATTCCTGTTTACGTTTTCGAGGTGCCAGAGACAATCGAAGCTCTCATATTTTGCCCATGCACCTTTTGTGTTTTCCCCACATAGTGGTATCGGTCAGTATTACACATGTATATTCCGTCGACTTTCAGGAAGTCAAGAGTCATAGAAGTTGTTATCCACAATACGGTATATATAAGACGTCTCTACGTGAGGGGAATCTCTTATAGAAGGCCGCACCGTGGAGTGGTGTTGACGGAACGTCACCGTTGTGCACGTCAGCAATGGGCTTGAGACAACATGATAAGACTTTGCGAAGAATCTCACATCAAAGTTTGAAAAGCCGATGGAGTTTTGAGCACCTCCCGTCCACGTCATGGAGTTAACGGTTGCAATTGTGTGCTAGAGAACAACCGTGTTGGCGGAGGTAGTGCTGCAGTTTAGGCGGCCATAAGCCTGGACCCGAATGTGATAAACGACCATTTAAAAGCCATGGGCTATGTGAATCAAGTTATTAAAAAAATGTCCTACTGTCGTTTGGCATTGTTCTAGCAATGTCATGGTTAGCAATGTTGTGGCATTACATTTAAGCATGAAAATACGCGTTCCCACACGAAGAGATTTACAAAAGGTTTTCACAGAGCTAACACTGTTGACGTTAAACCATGGTCTCCCAATTATCCAAGCTGTAACCCGATAAAGTACATATATGCACGAGACGTCCTCGGACGTCGTATTTTTCAACGCAACCCACGGCCACAAATCGTTCAAGGACTGATGTATCCTCTACACCAAGGGTAGGCTCGTACCCGACTGTATCTTTTACGTTATCTAGATCTATGGAATCACGACTACGAGCAATTGCTTGTCAGGTTGAACATATGCGGTATTGCCTAAGTTGTTTGGGTGAGCAATTTAATAGAATGAAACTATGGTAATCGATAGAAAGTGTAAAAAATATTCCCTTGGTTTAGTTTTTAAGGGCATCAGCATAGATGGCGCTGAAGAAAATTGCAGTTCAGTAAATGAAAAGCAACTAACTAAACAATTCAGTCGTTGTTTTATTTCTCTCAGTTTCAGCAGTGAATGGGTTTTGCCGAGGACTATTTAACTATATTTATCAAAGAAGGTCCCTTGCGTTGTGCTAACCGAACGATCTTTAGGACAAATATTATTTCAAATCAGTTTGCTTTAGGACAAAATTGATTTGAAGGGTGTTTAATTTCGTCAGTGATAATACTTCAACTTGTTGACTTGCTAATACTTTAACTCCTTACCAAACGACAAACCTTTAGACTTGACCAAATCCAAAGCATTTGCAGACAACAAAATAAATGTTGTTAAAATTATATAAACTGTCCGCAATATGTTAGAAAACATTGCGGAAAATGGAGAAAACGCTGGTTACCAGCATTTTCTCCCTTTTCCACAATGTTTTCTAAAGCCTTCTTCCTCTCGTCGTTAAAATTCGGTTTTATTTGGTGAAAGGAAAATATTTTTCAAATATAACCCGCGGCGTTAACTGAAACCTTATAGTAATCTACCAAACATGGTCAACCGAATCCCATTTCCCTTATGTTTATAGAACAATCTTTGTGGTTTATAGTTAATAGCAAAAACAGCCTGCAAAAACCATTCAATATCAATACGTTTGACTTCATTTTGTTCATGAAATTGTGTAGGAAAACCTGCTTAGTGTTAACACGAAAAGTCGAAACCTACAACTGCTTGTTTTCATATCATATTCCACCAATTGATATGTAGCCCCATAAGACTAGAGACGATATTCAGCCATTGTCTTTTTTCGTATACTTAAAACTGTATCTTGGCTAGCTATCTGATAGACTGAGATAAATCGTTTTATAGAGAATAGCTGATGGCTCACGAATCTCCTCCCACCATCCGTCCTCTTCTGTTATAACTCGCAGTTACGGCCAGAATTTGAAACACAACTCCATCGAAGAGAAAAGAGTTTTCTTGGCGGTTCATGTAGGAAGTCCTGTATCTTGTTTTATATTCCCTTTGCGACGATTTTATTTGACATGAGAAATGCACACACACAAAAGAAAGTGTTGATATCAAAGTACAGTTTATCTTTGTTTATTTTGAATTTTAACTTGTCGATGTAAGATATAACCGTTTTGATAGATACAACATTTATTGCTCTTTGTTCAACAAACTGAAAGTCCCTAAGCATTCCAAAGTTCGAATTTCCAGAATATTCTTCTCACTACGGTCCCTATTCACCTAACAATTTTAACAACTTTCTTAATTTTATTTCAAACAGCGATCCTAACCTTTATCCTGCTAAATAAATGAAATGGAAATCTTAAGGCGATAGTAAAAAGACACAGATTTTGCTATTTAAAATGTAAATTTTCATAGTTAAAGATGTCTTAGATGTCCTTGGCGGACAGTATAGACCAAAGGTCAAACTGCACGTTCTGTGCAGTCTGATCTTTGATCTACACTGTCCGCTAAAGGTCAGTGAGTCGTGCTTCATCGCCATATCGTTAAACTTGTTCTATACGTTGTAATTTCTGTCCTATACATGTATGTTGCAGTTTCATATTGCTATTGCTTTATGTAATACCACATGCCTTTGATCTATTGGTCGATCACGCAATAATCTAATTGCCCTCGGTCGATCATCAAACATTTGTAGTAGCACATTGGTGCATCGCTTTTATATCATTGAATATATACTAAAACTTTTATTAACACCGTTTCTATAAATAGCACATTGGCGACATCCCCTTCCTGTATCGAATATAGTTAGACAAGGTGTGCAACGTTGACCTTTGAAGCTCAATTGGTCCATTACGGAACAATAAAATTGTCCTCGGTCGATCATCGAGCATTTATATTAGCACATTAGTGCTTCGCCTTTACATTATGGAATTCCTACTAAAATTTTCATTAACACAGTTTCTATGAATAGCACATTGGCGACCCACATCTGTATCGAATATATCAAGACAAGGAGTGCAACGATATTAAAAAAAAGTGTCCCCGTTCCCTTCCCTTTCAGGATAATATTTAACAAAAGAAATTAGTAATAAGCCTAGTTACCGGTGCAGATGGATTCACAAATTATTTTTGTTCTATAACCTGACCCTCGAATGTTCTGAACGGCTCTTGCCGTCAAGCAATAACTCTCATCTCATTCTAGTTATCGCGTATTGTGTGCAGAACCATCAACAATTGCCTATAGCTAGATGGATACTGAAAACTGAATAGACCTGCAAAGTATCGTGTGAGTGAATTGTCCGAGGTTTGATGATAACAATCTAAGACTGGGATTAAAATCTAATCCAACTGAGATTAAAACAAGATATTGATACACCGATCACCAATCCAATCAGAAGAAAATTTCCTTAGATGTTCGCCGTGTCAAATATAAACTTTACACAAGCTGACAGCGATTTAGACACGCGTCTCACAGACGTCGAACTTAGATCGATTTTTCATATTTTTTTTATAAATGAGTCTTGCTCTCTGATAAGGGTATTTTCATTATCTTCAAATGGATCACCCGCTCGGGTATCTCGGGTAAGCATATCTAAATCGTGACCTGGGGTTGCTAGTTAGATACTATGTAAAGGCAACATTTCTTTTCGATGTTTTTTTGACCCGAACTTTTCCATTACAGAAGAGAACAGAACAGATATTTTATTTGGATTGCAATATTCAAGGCCAATACTGCATGATATATATTACAGAGCATTTATCAAGGTCCCCCCCCCTCTCTCTCTCTCTCTCTCTCTCTCTCTCTCTCTCTCTCTCTCTCTCTCTCTGTTCGTTGCCACACAATTCTCGGTGGTTTGCTTTCACGCTGTTAGCTTCAGACCAAAGGCAAAAAGGGTTAAGAACTAAACAAGAATAGTTACCCTAAAAAATACAATTGGCGCTAACATTGTAATACATGAACATAATTGTAGTTTCATACTGAAGACTTCTTAACCCATTACCACACGAGAAAATTTTGGGCTGGTCCAAATTGAAAGCATTTGCAGATGGCAAAATAAACGTGACTTAAAAATAGAAATTTGTTCTGGGAAGGGTGGAAAACACTGTGGGAAAAGGAGAAAATGCTGGTTACCAGCATTTTCTCCTTTTCCCACAGTGTTTTCAAAAGGCTTCTTTCTCAGGGGCGTCAAAAGTAGGGATTGTGTGGTAATGGGTTAATCTGCAGATTAGTCAGGATTAACTTAAACGCTTTTACAAGTGTTTTACATAAAGGTTGATAATATAATATGTATAGTACGGTACAGCTCAACGGACTTTGATTTTGACATACATGTATACATGTATTTTTGCTGTTGAGCTGGTGGTTGAGCTGGAATGTCGAGCTGGCTCAACGGACATTGATCAAAACATATGTAGGTATTTTCACTGTTGAGCTGGAATGTCGAGCTGGCTCAATGGACTTTGATTTTTGACATATATATGTATGTATGTTTGCTGTTGAGGTGGATGTTGAGCTGGACTGTCGAGCTGGCATGATGGACATTGATCGAAACATATGTATAAGTGTTTCTACTACTGAGCTGGCGGTTGAGCTGGAATGTCGAGCTGGCTCACAGATAGTGATCGAAACATATGTATAAGTATTTTTACTGTTGAGCCAGCGATTGAGCTGGAATGTCGAGCTGGCTCAACGGACATGGATCTAGTATTTTTGCTGGTGAGCTGGCGGTTGATCTGGAATGACGAGCTGGCTCAATGGACTTTGATTTTGACATATATATATATGCATTTTTGTAGTTTAGCTGGCTGTTGAGCTGGAATGTCGAGCTGGCTCAACGGACACTGATAGAAACATATAAGAAGTATTTTTATTGTTTAAATGGGGTTGAGCTCGAATGTCGAGCTGGCTCGACGAACTTTTGACATATACATGTATTTTTGCTGTTGAGCTGGTGGTTGAGCTGGAATGTTGAGCTGGCTCAACGGACTTTGATTTTTGACATATATATGTTTTTTTGCTGTTGAGCTGGTGGTTGAACTGGAATGTCGAGCTGGCTCAATGGACATTGATCGAAACATATGTGTAAGTATTTTTTTTTTTTTTTTTGAGCTGGAGGTTGAGCTGGAATGTCGAGCTGGCTCAGCGGACATTGATCGAAACATATGTATAAGTATTTTTACTGGTGAGCTAGCTATTGAGCTGGAATGTCGAGCTGGCTCAACGGACATGGATCTAGTACTTTTCCTGTTGAGCTGGCTGTTGAGCTGGAATGTCGAGCTGGCTCAAAGGACTTTGATTTTGACATAAAAGTGTTTTTAGCTGTTGAACTGGTGGCTGAACTTGAATGTCGAGCTGGTTCCACGGACTTTGATTTTGACATATATAAGTATTTTTGCTGTTGAGCTGGCTTTAAGCCGGAATGCCGAGCTGACTCAACGGAAATTGATTGAAATATATGTATAAGTATTTTTACTGTTGAGCTGACGGTTGAGCTGGGATGACGACCTGGCTCAACGGAGTTTGATTTTGACATATACATGTATTTTTACTGTTGACCTCGTGGTTGAGCTGGAATGTCGAGCTGGCTCAACGGACTTTGATTTTGACATATATACATATTTTTGCTGTTGAGTTGGCCGCTGAGCTGGAATGTCGAGCTGGATCAACAAGGCTGGTGTTTAGCTGAACGTCGATTACTGAGCCTTGAGCCAACTTCACGGATCCGACAGGTTTAGGCCCATGCCAGCCTGTATAGACTGCGCCGGCTGACATTGAGCGATACTTTTCGCAAATGCACTAAGCACCCTTTTCACAAAGCATGACTCGAATGTATTGCCATGATACTCTTAACCTTGTCGATTCTCTAGATTTGTCAGCTATCAACCCGTACATTATAAGATCAACACAACAGAAATTTCCTCTGCATATAAACAATACCCACATAATTGCAATTTACATGTCCTTTTTTTTTTCAGAATGTCTCACTGAAGCCGACAGGGTAGATCAAAATTAGACTACACCTTTGTTTCGACCGCTGATCTTGATCTACGCTGGTCACAAAGATAACAGAATACATATAACTTTGGGAAAGTGCCTGAATATCAACTGCAGCATGAAAAATAGTTTTCAAGGATACAAGTGCCTTATATTGTTTCAACAGCACTTCATTGATACCCAACTTACGTTTATTGCTGAGGTCATCAGACTTCTCCGAAAGGCGGTGAGTTTGAAAGGCAGACTGCCACAGAATTTGCTGTCTAAATTCATTTTTCTTGCAAAATTGATCAGTCTGATTTGTCATGATTTTGTAGATAAAGCGAAATAAAAAAAAAAGAAAATGGAAGCAGACGTGGTTTATTTTTATATGACGAATTTCAGAAAAGATTTGCTGTATTAATTTGCCATGGTTGCATATGATCTCTCAGATAATTGTAATTTTTCATGAAGCAAAAAAATCTCAGAAGAGAAAAAAGTAAGTGGAATTCCGAGAAAAAAGGAGAGAAAGAATACCGCTGGACAAGATAATGCGACTTTAAAACGAGGGAAGAAGGTCAAATGACCGTCATGTGAAGCATAAGAGGTTTCTACGCGGCGGATAATGTACTTGTTTGTTTACATGTACCAAAATATATTGAAATTAAAAGCAAATAAACCATTTGCAGCCATCGCAAGTTAATATAACATATCTTTGCTGGAATTTGCATATACATGAACGAATAAACGACGTCAATTCTCTGTGTGGCTTTTCAGTTTTATTTCGCTTTATTTTACAAAACTGATAACCTCTTCCATTTCGGTTTAGGTTTTTCAATTTAACGGTGATTCATGTAACCTTACTTAAGAAACTCCAGTAGCAAGTTTTTTGTTTTCTTTAAATCGGATTTGGCTGTACTAACGTTACATGTAAAACGACATTTATGGTGTCCGATTATTTTGCACAACAAAAACCTCGCCCACACATCTACGTTAACTTTTTAAGCAGACGACGAAACGTTAGATTCTTCCTACTGAAAGCATTTGAAGATTCAAAATTCAATGTGTTTTAGATAAGAAAAGATAATAAATTGATAAAATTTAATAAGGTCGAAAACATTGTTTGAAAAGGAGAAAATACTGGTGACCAGAATTTTCTCCTTTTCCCACAATGTTTTCAAAAAACCCTCTCCGTCAGCGTGGCTAGAAACCGAGATTGTGTGGTGAAAGGTTAAAGGGAACGTTTTATCTGCGATATTTACTGTTTACTTTTGATCGGCGCTGATGAATTAATAGACGACCTAATGAAAGAGATGTTATAGAGGTAATGCCTTTTAACTGCCGTTAAAAAGTTTAATTATTTCTGAATGAAACAGCCCTCCACTGACGCTTGCGGCTTTTTTCTAACCCTTTCTATATGTGATAGAAGGTCCTGATTTTAACTGCTGAAAGTTTATAGTAAGATCAGACTGGACAGAACGTATAATCACTCAGATTTCATTTAATCCAATATTTTTGTGAGATAGTCTGACCAAGCCTAACTATTAGACTCAAGTGTGTGTGTGTGTGTTTTTTTTTTACGGAAATCATCAGCTGATCTCAGTCATTTAACCCTCCAAATGTTTCCTACATCTCATGTGTCACTAAATACCTTCCAGTCACCTTGCTCTCTTTACACTGTTAAACTTTGGGCTGATAAGCGTGACTCACTGACCTTTTGCAGACAGTGTAGATCAAGATCAGACTGCACAGAACGAAAAATTTATCTTCAAAATACCAATAATTGCCTTGTTACTATCGACTTGAAAGTTTCAAGTCAGTTATTTAGTCGGATAAGGGTTAACTGTCTACCAAAGGGCAGAAGTTTGGACTCTACCAAATAAAAAGCATTTTGCAGATGACAAATCAAGTGTTTCTGACATGACGATTTCTGTGGGATTTTTTTTTTTATTGCTGGTACCAACATGTTCTCCTTTTCCTCTCAAATTTTTCAAATGTCGTCGCTTTCAGAGCATTTAGACTCGGAATTCTGTGATAAGAGTTACGTTAGTTCAGTGGTTTCAGGGTCATAAGATATGTAACAAAGATCGGAACAGTTTCCTTTTATTGACGGGCTGAGAGTTCAGGACACTCTGATCTTTACCTACATTATCAAAAAAAAAACCCAAGCGAATTCAGTCGCACCTTTAAATCCAAGAGTTAACTGTATACAGAAAATAGATATTATTTGGGCGTAAAGGAATTTGATTGCGTGTCTCACGTAAATTGAAAATAAGAGAACTTTTAAACCCTAAGGTGTTAGTAAAATTTTAAAAAATCAATTTTCACCCTGATCTTACTTATCTTCAGTACACTGTCTGCTTTGTTGAAATATCCTGGCTACGACACAGCTTTAATTCATTACCAAAAGACAACATTTTAGGCTTCTCCAAATCGAAAGCATTTGCAGACGACAAAATAAAAGTGACTGAAAATTTGAAATTTGTTTTGTAAAGAGTAAAACAACATTGTGGGAAAAGGAGAAAATTCTGGTTACCAGCATTTTCTCCTTTTCCCACAATGTTTTCTAAAGGCATCTTTCTCAGGGTCGTCAAAAGTAAGGATTGTGTAGCAATGGGTTAAAACTGTATTTACATCTATTTCCTATTTAGAAGATCTTGTAATTCAATTACAATACACTGTCTACTGAGATATCCTGGTCAAAACACAACTCTATAACTGCATCAAGTTCATAATTATGTAGCTATTTCAGATATCGTAAAAGTTAAAATTGTCAATTTGAATTTTCTCGTTTTCCAACAATGTTTTCTATTCTTTCTTGAACAAATCCCTCTCTTTGAACTATATGTAAATTGTCGTTTGCAATTGCTGTCATTTAGGACAAATCTTAAATTTCGTCGTGGGATAAAGGGTTACACAATTTTTCATAAAAATGTGCACTGACGATCCCTCATGTTCTTTTCTTAAATGGTTTTTTTTTTTTCTCTTTCTCTGGTCCACTTTTTGTCATACAAATACTGGGCTAAGTTATATTTTCGTCTATTTACGTTTAATTTGGTTTTTGAAGCCTTTTAATATCACCGAATGCTTTTGTATAATATCAGCTATTGATGAATGAAAATAGTTTTCAATGTGATGTTTTTCTTAGTTGTACCAATGTCGTGGAAGCAAACCATACCTTTGTACATTTAGGGTAAATTTGGGTACTCTAGTCTATCAGTTTAAATCTAGATCAAACTGCATGAAACTGTGACTTTAACCCTTTACCAAACAATCCCTGGTTCTAACGAACAGGAGGAAAAAAACTTCTGAAAACATTGTGGGAAAAGGAGAAAATGCTGGTAACCAGCATTTTCTCCTTTTCCCACAATGTTTTCTAAAGTCAAGTTTCAATATTTGAGTCACGTTTATTTTATCGTCTTCAAATACCTTCACTTTGTACAAAATGTGCAGCATAATTTCTTTTATCTACACCGTCCATTAGGTGATGCTAATCTTCGACGAAAAAGAATGTTCAGTGGAAACAAAGACATACGTATAGACCTCCAGAAGAGGTCGGCTCCATTTTGTTGACAGCAAAAGGATAGATATAAAGGATTCTGCTCACAGATTGTGTTTGATAGAGTGAAACTTCCACATGCCCATTTTCCAGCTATGAATTAGAAACACGTATTTATGGTAGTGAAGATAAAGGTCAGAATGCAAATAGCATACATTTTTTATCCCCAATGCACACTCTAAACAGTGCAGGGTTCAGGTATTTTGTTATTGCTTATGGGATAGCCAGATAGATGTAGCTAAAACTATCAAATCCGTTACAGAGTGTCCAATTCTTTCTCCTTTGCTTGGTTTGAATTAGTTTTGTATTGATCCAAATTGAGCCCTAAGTATCAAGTCAACAAACTCATTTAAAAGGCGCCCTTTTCTCGCACCCTGCATTGACTCCCTTAAACAACAGCATGGGAAAAGAAGGCATTGGCGGTAAAAGTTCTTTTACTTCCACATTTTTTCCGTACAGTTATGGCTGTTCCTGTTTAGTGTATATGTTATTTTTTCTTTAAAATCCTTCCCCTGTATATGAATTATGTCAGTTTTCAATCGGGCAGCAATAAGTTCATAGAGTATGAGGTCGCTTTTGTTTATTTGTCAACATTGACCCACTAGCAAACACCCTCACAACCTATTGAATACAGATAAGCGCTTAATATTTAATAACTAAGATATTTCCCATCATGAATCAATAGCACTGTTTTCTCTCAAAATGAGCAATTGCCCCGCCTATTGCTCTGTCCGGAAATATATCATAAAATGAACGGTGCTCTTGAAAAACATGGTTAACTATATACCAGAAGGTTATAAAAAGGGCAAGTGGCGACCAAAAGTGAACTATGCGGGAGTTGTAATGCGTTTAAATCTAACCACATTTTTAAAAAGAATGAAATTCTTGTTAAGAAGACAACCTGTTATTGTACAGTCGGTCAACATATACATGTATACATATAGCTGGCAAAGGAACCCCGAAAAAGTTGTTAAAGCCACAGAAAAGCAAAAATAGGTAATTTGTACCATCTATAACTCGAAAATATATTGGATAAGCCATTTTAACACACATAATTATATAAGATCAGTGAAAAATCGAACGTGTCAGTTACTGCAATGGTTGCCATGATATATGTGTGCGAAAATGCATGGAGAGGCCCATCGCTTTCAAAGATGCTATTGATGGAGACAGCCTTCGTTATCGTTCGTGTATATTCTATCTAGGTCTTCGAGAGCGTCATGTGATAACATTGCATCTCATTTATGTAATGACTTAGTTGTTTACAACTCCAACACTGTGTCATCGGAGATCAAGACTGCTCATTCTGAACCTGTTTTCTTATTTAGATGTTGTAAACTCTTCCTGTATTGATGATAAATGAATATGCGATGATCAGCCTGTGTCGTTGTTTCTTTTTTACGAAGTCGATAAACTTACGTGTTTAAAGGGGACAAAACGATGAAGTGAATGAAGGATTTGTTTCGACGCTTTGAATGATCACATGGCGTTTACGTCACTAATACGTCACTGCAGATATTTTCAACGAAAAGTGGGCTAATCGTCGGCGATCATCGATGTAAACAACAGATAATGCGGCATGATAGGATCCACTCTCTTGCACTGCGGATCATTCTCATTCAACTCTGTAGTGGGCTAAAAAAGTAGTGCGTCATCACGCGATATTTTCGTCACGTGACCACAAGTCAAAATGGCGACACAAACGCTGGTGAAAGAAGACCAATATCGATTTTTTTTGTGTGTTGTTCAAACAGCATACGGCCAATCAGACTTAGTGGTAGAAATAAGAAAAATAGGGATTTTCAGAAAAGCCTCGATGTCGTTTAAAGTACGAATAATTTATTTTTTAATCTAACATACTTAGCTCAGTCAGTGTGTCGAAGCTGTTGTGATCATTCATGGGCACAGCGTATGAACCTGATCAGTAAAGAAGCTTGAAAAAAATAGTTCCATTGTATACAGGTAAAATCATCAGATTAAATGCACCTTTAATGTATTCGGAATCATATTTCCTTTGTCTACCTTATTATGTTACACACGAAACAGTTAAATAGTGAGAAAACATGTTCTCTTCGGTTTGACAAGATTCTTGTAATTTAGCCCATTGTAGAGATGTATGGTGAGAGTAACGAAAGACAACTCTGGTCGGAGATTGGGTAGGATCTGTTCTAGTTTCAAAATTCTTTTTTTCTGCAACTGGCTGGAAATTTTGCGAATTGCATCTTTACATATCGTGATAGTCATAATAATCGCGATAATTTCACGTGGTAAAAATGAAATTTACTTTTATCTTATAAGCAGGTTGTTTATTAAGTTGGACGCTACTGAGACTTTTAAGGTCGCTCCACCGTATTTACCTAGCCTATCACCTGGTTTTAAAACCTTTTTGTCCTGCCACTGACTTACATTTGGACCTATCGCACAAAAGATTGCCATTATAGTAATAATTTCTGCACTTGTAAATGGTATAAATAAAATTTAAATGCATTTCAACACATTTTGTTTTTTTAGGTTGCTACTGGGGCTTTAATGTATGATACCTAAAATCTTTTCCGGGCATACTCTGTTCACATGGATATGTTCTTTCGGAGAATTATTGATATTTAATTAACCCAATACAGCATGATCGATCATCCTAGAATGGTATAAATCAAACCATATCGTATGAAATTATACCATTAACAAACTGAATGATTGATGAATAAAAATGTGTTTAGAGGCAGAACCGAAACTCACCAGGAAATCAATCAATCGATCTAATAAGCCTCGTATATCAATGAGTTATTTAGTGCAATGTCGATTCTGATGTTGACAGGTCAAGATTTTTACTAGATGATATGTACTCAATTTATACATTAGCCGACTGATTGATTGATTGATTGATTGATTGATTGATTGATTGGACAAACGATTCATAAAAGAATCAGCAAGCCAACGATGCTATGTTAATGAATCTAAAGAAGGTCACTTTTGAAAACATTGTGGGAAAATGAGAAAATGCTGGTTACCAGCATTTTCTCATTATCCCACAATGTTTTCTACCCTTCAAAGTCAAAATAATTACATGAGCCAAAGTTACTATTACTGTTTCATGTGCAGATATTTGCACTTTGGACCAGTCTAAAATAATGTTTTTTAGTACATAAAAAACACAAGTAATAAGGAAAAACTCAATATTACTCCTCACTTACCTTAACATCTTGCCAGCTACTAGAAGTCACTTCTCCGATATGATGATTGATACAAGATTCACACAGATTTAAAACTATACAACACTGGTCAAAAATCAAATAAAAAGTTACACTGCCATAGTTCTTATGAATAAAACCCTCCGACAGTTTTGGAGTTATAACAAATATTTTCAATTTCTTGAAACACCAAATGCTATTGTATGCATGTTACTACTATTTTGGCCGAAATTTATCAAAAATATATTGGACGATATTCATGTTCATATACTTGATTAAGGACTGAACAATAGTCTGTCTAATCTTGATCTACATCATCCACAAAAGCATGTGAATCTACCTGGAGCACGGAAAAAGTTTACCCTTAAATTGTTAAATAACTAGATGAAAAAATGTCAAGCGGATAATAAAACTCTCAATAACGCGATTTCAAAATCCAATTGACAGGGGAAAAAAACCACCATATCGGACAGTGTAGATCTAAGATCAGACTGCACGTTTTGTGCAGTCTGATCTTGGATCTACACGGTCCGCAAAAGTGCCCAGAGTTCCTGTAAACGGTTAAAGGGTTTAAAAGCTTGTACTTATTAAACATCCATTGAAATCCGTAATTTATGGTCCAGCTTAGGAAGAATGCGAGTCTTTGTATGCTCTTTTTATGACTTTATGAATACTCGAATAAATTGGATTTTTCAATAATTCACGGTAAATCGTAAAAGCGTAAAAGTCATCGATAACAGGGTTATCCCGTTGTAAATTTGAACTGAAATGTATCCTATCGGTATTTTGTCCTTCTCAATGAGAAGAAAATGTTATTTTTACAACTATCATTGATTAGCTGACTGACTTAGTGACTGACTGACTGAAGACTGATTGATTGATTGATTGATTGATTGATTGATTGAATGACCATCTCAAGTCGGCCATTTCCGTACCTACATATAACCTCGTCTGTACAATTGTCGTTTCCATTTGAACTGCCCATCACATGATCTTATACATAGGGACGGCACTGTAAGTCGTTCGGCAACGAAATAAACAGCCTTGACGAATTTATTTACATCTATCTTTTTGTCAGTGAAATATAGTTGAAACTATATTCAGTTGTCAACTGAAATATAGTTAGAAAGACTTAGATAAATAATTGAGATTCAAGTTTTCTTTTTTAAAACTGAATCCTTACAATTTTAAGAAAAGTAAACCAGCAATTTCCGGCAAAGAAATGTATTGTGTAGGCGCATACCAAGCTACCAAATACAGCCGAAGCGCTCGACGGTTCCATTACCAGAGGTATACCGAAGGATGATGCCCCCCACCTGCTGTCGAACCAGGTATCGAGGATTACAAATGAGCCATGCCCTTTGAAAATAGGGTTTAACTCTTTACCACACGAGAAAAATTTAGACTGGTCCAAATTGAAAGCATTTGCAGGCGACAAAATAAAGGTGACTAAAAAATAGGAATTTGTTCTGGGAAGGGTAGAAAACACTGTGGGAAAAGGAGAAAATGCTGGTTACCAGCATTTTCTCCTTTTCCCATAGTGTTTTCAAAAGGCTTCTTTCTTAGGGGCGTCAAAAGTAGGGATTGAGTAGTAATGGGTTAATGCATCCGCAGAAAGTATCAGCCAAGGTCAGCCTGCAAAATCCGCACAGGCTGACCCAGTGGAAACATTTTGCGTTTGGTAAATATTTTGCTAGTCCAAGGACCACTCTTTATCTTGATTCAGCCGTCTGTTAAAGCAAAACGTCTTATGGATCCATAATTATGTGATGACTTACTTGGAATGCTATATCATTAAGATGAATAAATAACCCTTTATCACATCACAGCACTTAACCCTTTCCAAAACAATCCCTGTTTTTTACGACCCTGAGATAGAAGCCTATTAAAAACATTGTGGGAAAAGGAGAAAGTGCTGTAACCAGCATTTTCTTCTTTTTCCACAATGGTTTGTACCCTGCTGGAAACAAATTTCAATTTTTGAGTCACGGTTATTTTATCGTCTGCAAGTGCTTTCAATTTGGGACAGTCTAAAATGTTTTTCCTTTGGGAAAGTGTAAACCATTCAGCTGCAAACAGTGATCATGTGACAGAAAAACTAAAGATAGGGCTACGTATAGAGAAAGAATAAATAAAGATGTCCACAAGATGTTTTTGTATTAAATTCACAAGAATTATTAACAAGTCATTGCGTATGATCTGCAGCATTGTCTTTGGTCAATGAACGGTGCTCATGTTGTTCAGTATTTGATTCAAACTGACAAATTTTGACATCCTGGCTTATTGCAATATCCAACTTTAATGTATCATAATCCAAACCCCACCCTTTCCCTCAATTGCCACATTTCCAACCCCTCCTACTTTCCAATGGTTAAGATAATCAACACAACTACATTTTTAATCGTCATACGAGTTGCCTCCCTTGACAAGATGAATTCGGGAATGTATATTATTTAAGTTTTTTGTATCAGATTATGATCTTTACCATTAGTATTCACAAGTGAACTTGTTACCTGCATGTTTTTCATATCCCACGATCTTTTAAAAGATCTCTTTTTGTAAGGATCGTTCAAACACGAAATTGTTTGGTATAGAGACATTCCCATTCAAAGATCGGGTAATTCGAGCCCTACTACACGCATTACCCTCTCATTATCTTCCTCTAGATGGCATTCAACAAATACACATCTATCAAATTCGGGCATTCTGGGTACAGAAGATAAGCAATTTTTAAAAACAATAACAGTTACTTTGAATTTCAAATGAAAATAACGTTTACGTAAATAAACGCTACCTGGTACAATTAATTCAGCTATGATGTTAGCATGTAACCTTTGCACCGGCCATTTATTAAAACAAGCCCAGCAGGCTTGGGTAATGCAGATGTACTCGGTGTACCGGGTTGTTCTATTTTTGGATACTGTATACAAAGATTTGCAATAATCGATAGTTTTTGTTTTCAAATATTTTTTGACAGTAAAAATTATTTATCTAGTTATTGAGAAAGATCTGGAGCTAAAGTATGTCTGATTTCTCCTATAACGTATTGATAATAGTCATTTTCTCCATTGCTACTTTATTAGGGCGTATTGCTACCAATACTTGGGGGAGGGGGATGCGTCATAGCAGACTAGCAGAATCTTCAAAAAATATGAAATGCGCATACAACGATTACCCGCTATCAAACAAACTAGAATTTCAAAGATACTTTAGAATAAAACTATTAAAATCATTGAAGGAAACTGATAAAATGCTGGTTTCCAGCATTTGGCTATTTTTCTAAAACGTTGTCTTCTCTTACAGACAAAAAAAAACTATAATATAAGCCACATTCAATTGGCAGCCTTCAAATGCTTTCAGCTATGACCTAAACAAAGTCTTATTGTTTTGGAAAGAGTTAACAAAGAATCTTCGTATAATAAACGGGTATAACAGCTAGCATTAACAGAACGTAATGAATAATAGTCATCAATGTAAACGTGAACTTAACACCCCTGCCACACCAAACTCGTTTTCACTCCGTTCCGAAATTTTTTACCAAACGGACTCAGACTGTGTTCAGACAGAATGGACTTACTGGCAACTTTTTATGATCAGTTTACGAACTTAATGGACGGTTAAGACGAGAAACGTGCTGCAGAACTTTGAGCCTGCTCAAATTTATTTTTGCCGCCCATCCTCTTCGGTAATAAGACGGAGTAACAACGTACTTAAAACGAGGTGGACTTTCTGTAAATGAAGCTGTCGTACTTCGATCCTAGAAGAGACCCAGTGTAATCTGGCATCAAATGGCAATGTGTTTCATTTTACCGACCGAATTAACACATCCTATCCCTACCACAGCCCGTTTTACGACTTCGTTGATTGATGTAAGATTTTCTAGGAACAGGTTTGGTGAGAAAGGGGCTTTAGGCATTGCTAGGCCAAGATTACACGTTCAACCCAGCCGTAACCAGTTTTCCTATCATGTCAGGACAGGGTAAGGCGTTCCTCTATCTAATTTGGTATGAGGGGGGATTCAAAAAGATAAAGGCATAGTAAAACGGTCCGTGAAGTTGGCTCAACGGTAAGTAATCGACATTCAGCTCAACACCAGCCTTGTTGAACCAGCTCGGCATTCCAGCTCAACCACCAGCTCAACAGCAAAAATACATATATATGTCAAAATCAAAGTTCGTTGAGCCAGCTCGACATTCCAGCTCAACCGCCAGTCCAACGGTAAAAATACTTATACGTTTGTTTCGATCAATGTCCGTTGAGACAGCTCGACATTCCAGCTCAACGGCCAGCTCAACAGTAAAAATACATATGTCAAAACTAAAGTCCGTTGAGCCAGCTCGACATTCAAGCTCAACGGCCAGCTCAACAGAAAAAATACTTATACATATGTTACGATCAATGTCCGCTCAGCCAGCTCGACATTTTAGCTCGGCGGCCAGCTCAACAGCAAAATTACATATGTATGTCAAAATCAAAGTCCGTTGAGCCATCTCGACATTCCAGCTCAACCGCTAGTTCAACAGTAAAATTAATTATATATATGCTTCGATCAATGTCCGTTGAGCCAGCTGGACATACCAGCTCAACGGCCAGCTCAACAGTAAAATTACTTATATATGTCAAAAACAAAGTTCGTTGAGCTAGCTTGATATTCCAGCTCAACCACCAGCTCACAAGTAAAAACATACATGTATATGTCAAAATCAAAGTGCAAAGAGCAAGCCCTACATTCCAGCTCAACCGCTTGCTCAATAGAATAAGTACTTATACATATGCTTCGATCAATGTCCGTCAAGCCAGTTCGACATTCCAGCTCAAAAGCCTGCTCAAAAGCAAAAGTAATTATACATATATTTTCATCAATGTCCGTTTGAACCAGCTCGACATTCAAGCTCAATGGCCAGCTTAACAGCAATAATACATATATATGTCAAAATCAAAGTCCGTTGAGCAAGCTCGACATTCCAGCTCAACCGCCAACTCAACAGTAAAAATATTTATACATATGCTTCAATCAATGTCCGCTGAGCCAGGTCTACATTCCAGCTCAAAGACCTGCTCAACAGCATAAATACTTCTACATATATCTCGATCAATGTCAGTTGAACCAGCTTGACATTCCAGCTCAACCGCCACTTCAACAGTAAAAATATTTATACATAAGTTTAGATCAATGTCCGTTGAGCCAGCTCGACATTTATGCTCAACGGCCAGCTCTACAGCAAAAATACATATATATATGTCAAAATTAAAGTCCGTTGAGCCAGCTCGACATTCCAGCTCAATCGCGAGCTCAACAGTAAAAAATACTTAAACATTATGGTTAGATCAATTTTGATGAGCCAGCCCGACAATCAAGCTCAACGACCAGCTCAACAGCAAAAAAAAAAACATATATATGCCAAAATCAAAGTCCGTTGAGCTAGCTTGACCAGCCAGCTCAAGTGCTAGCTCAACAGTGAAGAAAAACTTATACATATGCTTCGATCAATGTCCGTTGAACCAGCTCGACATTCCAGCTCAATGGCCAGCTCAACAGCAAAAATACATTATACATAATTATTTGTCAAAATCAAAGTCCGTTGAGCCAGCTCGACATTCAAGCTCAACCGCCAGCTCAACAGTAAAAATACTTATACAGATGTTTAGATCAATGTCCGTTGAGCCAGCTCGAAATTCCAGCTCAACGGCCACCTCAACAGCAGAAATACTTATACATATGATTCAATCGATGTCAGTTGAGCCAGCTCAATGTCCATAGAGCCAGCTCGACATTCCAGCTGAACAGCCAACTCAACAGTAAAAATACTTATACATATGTTTCGATCAATGAACATTAATGAACGATCAATGATTCGGTTGAGCCAGCTCGACATTCCAGCTCAACCGCCAGCTCAACAGTAAAAATACTTATACATATCTTTTCATTGAGGTCTATTGAGCAGCTCGAAATTCCAGCTCAAAAGCCAGATTAACAGCAAAAATAGCTGGCTCAACGGTCTTTGATTTTGACATATGTATGTGTATTTGTGCTTACGGGCTGGCTCTTGGGCCGGAATGTCAAGCTATCTTATCGGAGATTGATCGAAACATATGTATTAGAACCTTTACTGTTGAGGTGGTGGTTGAGCTTGAATGTTGAGCTGGCATAACGGACTTTGATTTTAACATGTATATGAATTTTTACTGTTAAGCTGGTGGTTGAGCTGGATTTCAAGCTGGCTCAACAGACATTGATCGAAATAAGCATTTTCACTGTTGAGCTGGCGGTTGAGCTGGAATGTCGAGCTGGCTCAACTGTTGAGCTGGCGGTTGAGCTGGAATGTCGAGCTGGCTCAACAGACTTTGATTTTGACATATACATGACTGTATAATGTATTTTTGCTGTTGAGCTGGCCGTTGAGCTGGAATTTCGAGCTGGCTCAACGGACATTGATCGAAACATATGTATAAGTTTTTTTACTGTTGAGCTGGCAGTTTAGCTGGAATGTCGCGCTGGCTCAACGGACATTGGTTTTGACATATATAGATATATTTGCTGTTAAGCTGGCAATTGAGCTGGAATTTCGAGCTGGCTCAGCGGACCTTGATTTTGACAAAGCATATGTATAAGTATTCCTCTGTTGAGCAGGCAGCTGAGCTGGAATGTCGAGCTAGCTCAGCGGACTTTGATTTTAACATATATATGTAATTTTGCTGTTGAGCTAGCGTTTGAGCTGGAATATCGAGCTAGCTCAACGGACATTGATTGAAACATATGTATAAGTATCTTTACTGTTGAGCTGGCGGTTGAGCTGGAATGTCGAGCTGGCTCAACGGACATGGATCTTGTATTTTTGCTGTTGAGTTGGCCATTGAGCTGGAATTTCGAGCTGGCTCAACAAGGCTGGTGTTGTGCTGAATGTCGATTACTTCACGAACCCGAGTAAAATAAATAGTAGAACAGTAAATCCATTTTTTCCTATATAAGAGAAGTGTCCATATAAATCACCGGTCATTAAATTACTCTTCTATATTTGCTCAGTATCGATGCTTTCCGTTCCATTCAAGCTTTCAACATTTTCTCCGGCAATCTGTGATTTTTTCCTGACCGGATCTTCGTACAAAGTATGGTATCTGCAAAATGAAATGAGTACATATGCAGCATTCGATATTTTGTCCATTTCTCAAACAACTCAGTCTGTAATGAATCTGAAGGGACTGGCCCAGGAAAGCAGTGTGGAAAAAGGAGAAAATGCTGATTACAATAAATACAAATTAGAACTTTGTGTCATCTTGTACAGTTAAATTAGATGAGTTACAGCTACAATTGCGTACATGATTCACCACAGCAGTGAACAAGTTCCAAGTCCCCTGCAACTTGATCCTACAACGAATTTATTATACTGCAAATTTTTACCGTTCAAAGGTTTAAAATGTTGAGTACGCTGACCAAGTAGAATTTCCCTTCTGAGTGTCCCAATTCAATTAAAACTGACGTCACCAAAACCTTGGTAATACGTCCTAAAACGTGCAGCTTGGCTTAAAATCTTGTTGTTAATCTTGATCGACGTCGCCATTTGGATCTTGTATTGATAGTGTAGTCATGTATATGGATCCCCCGAAAGGGAAACTGCTTTTACATTAGGTTTGCCAGTGTACATGATAAATGTTCGAGGTATATTAATCCAATCAGATCATGAGAAATTTCTTTGCAGTATATTCATAGATTATTTGCAAGACTTGCGCAAAACAGAAAATTACATAAAAACGAAAAACTAGGTAAGTGTTTACTTTTCTTTATAGTACAGTTTCGTCACCGGATAGGCCGTCTCGTATGTCGTTGGTTCGAGTTCCATTTTCGCTGTCATCGGCTTTTTGACATACAGTCTCCATCTGAAATGGTGCCAGAGAGCATAGCTCAACGCAGCTGTGACACCCAGGAATCCAAGCAGACCAAAGATCAAGCCTATAATCAAGCCATAGTTGGAATTTAGACGAATATCTTGTAATTCTGCGTCTGGAAAGATATAGAAATCGTCGTTTGCCACTACGACACGAGCACGTGTTTTTACAACCGTCAAAGAAAATGCCCCATGAAAACTATTTTGAAAGGGAAGAAAAAGAAGAAACCTGTAAAAGGAAAAACATCGATTAAGCCAGTCGGACAATCTTTTTCTTTGAATTCTAAAAAAATTCTGGGGAGTTAGATTTACATATTTATTAAAACGGTTGATAAATTCGTGAGTCCATGTGAAACTGCGAGTATACCAAAAGGTCACGAGGGCATTTACGCACATTTACATCCAGCTTCATCTGTGTTGTCCCCGCACTCATCAATAGCGTTACATCTGAGTGAAGTATCCACACACGCACTTGTATTCACACACGTGATTTCAGAAGAAGAGCACACACCTATTTATAGAAAAGAGCATTATTATGCATATAATATTTATAATATTCATTAGGTAGGAAAATGCATACACAGGTAAATGGTCATGTAGGTACACTGTTCACAATTTTAGAATGTTTGCAACCTCTGGTTAAAGTTCCATGCATTATGACACATAGGCTACCCACCAAATCTCACGGATGCTCAACTAATTTTTACACATAGACAACGGTAAGTCCCGCTGATTTGCAAGAACAACCATCTCGGCTTATAGAAAAAATAGTATTCGAATTTAAATCTTGATCTGAAGTGGTTCGAGAGAAAATCACAGGATAGCAACAACTTGCTAAAGAAAAGACAGAAATTCTTACCTATTGATACCGGCGTTATTACAAACTCAAATCCCTTCCCTTCCCCACCATCATCTGTACTGAAATAAATGGTCATCTCGTTTCCGGTGGACAAGTATGTCCGGTTTGGGAGGTTGGGTAGATTATCACACAATGGACTCGGGTTGAGTGTTGCAGCACTGAAATCACCGCCATCGTGGATGTTTATATAGTCTACACACACACCGTTGATCATCTGTTCAAGATCAAACATTCTGAAATAATGTTTATAATAATTAGATTAGCATTTAATATGTTTTACAACATTGACCCTTTACCAAACGACAAAATTCTAACTTTGTCCAAATTGAAAGCATTTGCAGACGAAAAAATTAGATTTAAACTAAATTAGAAAACATTGGTTACCAACATTTTCTCCTTTTTCCACAATGTTTCCTAAAGGCTTTGTGGTAATGGGTTAAGTCGAAAAAGGTGTCGGAATGCAAGCTTAATGTCCTTAACCCTTTGGCTGCTACACGCACTGAGCTGGCCTATTGCGGACAGTGTAGATTAAGATCAGGCTGCACAGAACCTGCAGTCTGATCTTTGATCTACACTGTCCGATTAGGAAATGCTTCCACTGATTTATAGTATGAGTTTTTTCATAATTATGTATGTGACCCGTCACGCAAAAGGAGACCATTTGGGAACTGCGAAAATTGTCCATTGCGCAGTCTGACCAGGGATGGCACTTTTCGCTTTTATGATATTTTCTGCATGAATAGTGGTCATTCTACCTTACTATACAATCATTTCTTTCATCTATTGTCTTGACACTTATCCTGTGGAATAACTAAAGTAAAAATTTCAATTCGAAATCAAAAACCTAAATATTGCCATTTCAAAGTCGTGGTATGCAGAAAAAAAATATCTCCTAATCGGACAGTGTAGATTAAAGATCAGACTGCACGTTCTGTGCAGTCTGATCTTAATCTACACTGTCTGCAAAAGGTCAGTGAGTCGCGATCAGCAGCCCTAGGGTTAAATTGACCGGTACCATGATTTTTTTTCCATCTAAATGTTGTACGGATTTCCCAGAAAGTCCCTCTGGCGTGACGGGTCACATAATTGGCTTGCAACACGCGAAAAGGGCCATTCGGACATCTACATAAAGTGTCGTCTCGGATCAGCCTGCGCAGTCCGCGCAGGCTAATCCAAAACGACACTTTCCGATTTTATGTAATTTTCTGTTTTGCACAGGTCTACTGTCAGACAAAATCTAAAGTAGTCGTAAAGTACTGTCGCGGTTTAGCCAGCGCGGACTGCGCAGGCTGATCCGAGACGACACCTTACGCATATGTCCGAATGGCCCTATAAATCTAGTAAGAGTATTGTCTACTGTAGTTATTCTGTTCTTTCTCACATAAAATAACGAAAACGCAGTATTATACGAGTCTGTAATATTTCAGTTATTGCCCTCTAAAGACTGTGTAAGCTGGGTGTATGCTGTCCAAGAACTTCAGCCGTATTAACCACCCAACTTAACTCTTTACCAAACGACAAAATTTAGACTGTTCGAATCAGAAAGCATTTGAGGACGACGAATTAAAAGTGGCTTGAATAATAATGCTACCTATGTTCGCCTTTTCCACAATATTTTAAGAGCCTTCTTCTTTGAATTTCTAAAACATAAGATTTTTTGACAGGGGGGGTTAAACAGCATTCTTAGTTATATTGTGGGGAGAGAGAGAGAGAGATTTACGTCGAATTGTGTTACTTTGAAAGGCTGAAATTCTCTAGAATCAGACACTGAGAATTTTATAAAGAATTTTTGGTCAATGAGGCCGTCCAGTGTATCGATATTTTTCGCTTAAATAGCGTTGCAGAATAACGTTAGGGGAAGTATTAGTTGTTCAAAATCGAACAATTAAATAAATAAATAAATGAATGAATAAATGAATAAATAAATAACTCTCTTTCTCGCACTCTCTCTCTCTCTCTCTCTGCATTCATTTTCATACCTTATGACAAGAAGCAGCAGTTTCCCGGAAGGAGCCTCCACATTGAAGTAACACGATGTGCGGCCATAGTACGTCAGGGCAGACGTGGGTTCAAGTCTCAAACTATCACCAAATTCAATTCTGACGTCAGATGTATTACATGCTTGACTTAGATATACTGCAGACAAGAAAAATAGCATTAATCCTTAGACCAACTGACCTTTTAAGGACAATATAGGTCAAGATCAGACTGCACAGAACGTGCGATCTGATCTTAGACCTACACTGTCCGATACGGCGGTATTTTTCTCCGAAAAATAAGTTTGAAATAGAATTATTAGGGTTTTTATGTGGTCCAGATTTAGTTTGTACTTTTTAGAAAAGAAACTTATTCATAAATACTGATCAACAGCCTTTTATCCTTTTCCCACAATATGTTAAACAGCCTATTTCTTCAGGGTCTATGACACACGATTTTTTGTGAAAGGTTTAAAAACAATCAGGAAATACTTTAATCATCATCAATTCAAAAACAAAAATCTCTTGTTTACCTGTAGTAATGGCTTCTGTCAATGGTGCAATTACTAAAAAGATAAACCACAAATTAATACGCGAATAACCCTCCATATTTTGGCGATCTTGATAATAAACATCCGCTAAATGAATAATACCGTTTATAGTTTCTTTGTCTCAAAAAGGCATATGTTGAACGTCACACCCTTTTCCATTACACCCCCAACAAAACGGCAATTTACGACTACCTTAACCCTTTCCCAAACAACAAATTTTAGACTCTTCCAAACTCAAACAGTTTGCAGACAACAATTTCAAATTTGATGAAAATGACAGAAAGTTCTCCAAATGGGTAGAAAAGACTGTGGGAAAAGGAGAAATTGCTCGTTACGAGCAATTTCTCCTTTTTCCACAGTGTTTTCAAAAGACTTGTACTGCAGACACGTAAAAACAAGGGCTTGTTTGGGAATGGGTTAAATTTTGTCCTTCAGTAGGCATGCTCAAAGCAGAAAATTACATAAAAACGGAAGGATTGCGCTGGCTGACCCGACACGACACTTTAGTCAAATGTCCGAATGCCCCTTTTCCCGTGTTGCAGGCCCTATATCACAAGAACACTGCATGCGGTTAACAACGCTCGGATATATTGGTTTTTTTTTATTTTCCTTGAAAATTTTAAAACGAAAAAAAGCGCTTTTCTGTCTCAAAATATTTTGTGCTTATCTCTTCTTGTTATATGGGTTTCTCTATTGGTAGAACTTTAACAAGTTTAACTGTGAAATATATTTATCACATAACTCCCCTTGTTTTCAATGAAGTACAAAAAATAAGAATTTTCTTGTCTCACACAAGTATAAGAAAATAGTGCTGTATTTGTTCAACACTCTGGAATTGTACGATTCATTTTTTAAAACATTGCAGACATAGGTTCCTGAAGGAAGTTCCAAACAAAATCAATGTATGCAAGTTTCATTGGAACTATTTATCGTTAGTTATATGGGCCTATCGGCTTTACGTGAATTTCACTACACGTTATACATTTATGCCTCTGTTTTAACACATTATGGACTATAATTCTTGTTACAAAGACACAGGAAAAGCAGTCTGATCTTGGATCTACACTGTCCGACAATGAAACAATGTTCCCCAAAACTTAGATTCAAAATTGCAATATTTAGGTTTTAATTTCTAATTGAAAATTTAGTTTTAGTTATTCAACAGGGTAAGGGTTTGTTTGAGTTTGAAGTAAATATCTTCAGTAATAACACAGATTTTATAAAACGTTAAAGGTTTTGAACCACGACGAGACCAGAGCCAGTACACTACCTCTACGTTTTCTTCAAAAAGCAGTCGAGCTAAAGATTGTGGACCTGTGCTTTTGAAAGACAACAAACTAAATGCTTCTCAATGTCTCAATTGATTATTTTTTTTACTCGGACAGGAAAGAAAGAAATTATGATTACCCGCATTTTCTTCTGTTCTCACAATATTTTCAAAAGCCCTCTTCTAACTGGTCATTTAAACTCAAGTTGTTTGGTAAAGAGTTAAACAATCTATGCGTTATCTGACAAATCTTTAGAATGAATGCCAATTCAATCCTTTTAATTAGTGCTAAATATATCAAATGAAAAAATATATGTAGTCAGTACTGAAAATACAAGAAATCCTATTCTAAGGCTGCTTTGGAAAAATACCTGACAAAGTAGTGGACTGTGTAGATAAAGATCAGATGGAACTTTTTGTGCAGTCTGATCTTGGTCTACACTGTTCGCATTTATATAGGCGGCTTTTTCTGGTTTGAGTACCTCAAGGGTTAATGATAATCATTTAAGTCAAACGAACTATTTTGTCCGTGAAAGATACTCAAACATGGTAAGGGTATTTTTGCTATGTACAACTCTTCGTTCAAAACAGACGGACTGTATGTCTTGTCTTTATCTTCACTATTCATAAAGGCAGTATATTGATGTTCTTTGACAATAGAAAGATCTGAAAACATTGCTTAAAATAAACTGAATGAGTTTGTATAGCGTGTGCCATCTTCTGTCTTGAACTCATCTTGCGTTCATGTAAATTGCCTTGCTGAAACTGTTACCCCAAGTCAATTATGAGGCTTGTGACCCACGGGGTCACCGATTTGCTTTATAATCGGCAATTTCCGGGTTTTTTTTTTCTCGCCATTTCGACAGGAATCTTACCGCTAAATATTGTTTTGGCCACGTTAATGTGGGAAAGCAGCCAGTGGTTGGGCTAAGTACCGATAAAATATATCATAGGAATATATTGTATATTCCCTGTCTACCAGTAAATCACTAAAACGAGCATCACATGCTGGTGCCAACATTCACCTGGAGTTATCTGATTTTCAGTAAAACTTTAAAGTCGAAAAATGGCATCACCTTGTCAAAAATAGTATGGTAGTTACCAATCCTTGTTGTATGGATTCCCCTATTGATAAATCTAGTGAAGAACTTGTCCATGTTTGAAGTAGATCTAACTATCTAACTATCTTCATAAATAGTAATGTCAGAGACGTATATAAATTAGTTGTACGGTCAGGTGGCAGGGGTTTGGAAACTTTTTCACGGCTGTGGCTAATCCTGTCACCCCGAACCGAAGGCGGCATAATTCACCACATCCGTGAACAAGTTTCAAAGCCCCCTGCCACCTGACCGTACAACGAGTTTATTACACGGCAAAGGTTTACCATTCCATGTGTTAAGCGAAATTTCCCTGTTTTGTGGTCTGAAAAAATTGAGTACGCTGACGAAATAAAATTTCCCTTCCGAGTGCCCCAATTCATTGACAACTGACGTCACTGGGACCTGACTACACTGCGACCTTGTTAAAAACTAGTGCATATAGATATTCATGATGTCACTGCGCTAGACATTCATCGTATTTTTATCCTAATATGGATTTATACAACTTCAAGGTAAACAATTATGAATTTTAGTGATTAGTTGACAAAAGTAAACGACCGCTGAAATGACTAGATCTATAAGGTTATCTTTCATAACGTTACGAGTTTCGAAACTTCACAATTACTTACCTGACGAAGGAATGGCTCGCGCAACCCCGTGTATTTGTTTCAGATGACACAGACGATACTGCATGTAAAGTTCTGCATTTTTTTTAATAAGCAATTCTTTCCGTTTTAACAGCGAGGTAAACTAGTAATGATATGGTGGAGACTACTCGATATGTCTGTTGTGTGGACAGCTCGTATCGACCACTCGGCGCCGCCATCTTGAATGCTGTGTTGAAAGTACAGTCATGTACACGGGGCTCCCGAAAGAAAAATTGCTTTTAAGTGGGTTTTGCCAGTGTGTATATGTTATGCGCTATCGATGGATTTGCGCGATCAATCGATCGCGCAAACCCATCCATAGCGCATTATATATATTAAATCGTATTAGCACAATTGCCACCCGGACAACTCCCCCCCCCGGACCATTGACCCCTGAGGACAATTCTCCCCCGAACCATTGACCCCCCCCCCCCCCCCAAGACAATTCCACCCGGACTATTTGCTCCCCCTCCCCTCCCAGGACAATTTCCCCCTGACTATTGCCTCCGAAGACAATTCCTTATCCTCGGAAGGCAATGGTCCGGGGTAGGAATTGCCCAGGGGGGGGTGGGGCAATGGTCTTGGAGGAATTGTCCTCGGGGGGCAATCGTCCGGGGGAAATTGTCCTCAGGGGGTAACTGTCCGGGGGGCAATTGTCATAGAATCATATCAAATATATGTTCAGGGCAAATTATCAACTCAGATGAGAAATTTCTTTATAGTTTAAGAATATATGTCAATTGCGCCACGACGGCGCAGATGAGTTACAATACTTTGACTTTTTCTTCGAAAACAACTGAGCTAATAATATTGAAAACGGCGTTAAAAAAACATGCGATTTAACGAAAGAATAATAACGTTAAGTGTCCTACTGACACAAATTTTTGACTTTTTTGTGACACTTTTGAATACAGTGTGGCAGAAAGGGAAATTCCTCGTAAATTTAACAATAAAAAAATTAGGTAGAAGACATGAAAAGACGTAAGCCATGGTGTGGCAAAAGGGGGCTTAATGCTTCTCCTTAATGCAGGATTTCATAGAAATCATCACATAACCGTGGATCTGTAAAATCCATTTAGTCTAACAATTAACAGAATTATGAACTAGACTGGTAATTTGGCATACAGAAAATTGAGCAATGAGTCTGCTCGGACTGCGCATGCCGACTTGGGTCTATACTTTCCGCAGATGCATCAAGTCCCTTTTTCACAGAGCATGGCTCATATAGTATTTGTCAACTTCAGTTCGTGCACGCGTTTGTCTCCGGAAATAAATTTACCACCGACGACTTTGGAATCATCCTTATATATGAAACAGAGGGTCTATTTACCAGACGAGAATTCCTCTAGAAAATGTGATCAGTCACGCAAAAGGGACCTTTTGGCAACTGCAAAAAGTGCCAACCCAGGCCAGACAGCGCGAATTGCGCAGGCTGGCCAGGGATGACACTTTTCGCTTTAATGATATTATCGGTATGAAAAGTGGTCATTCTACGTTATCGTACTACCGTTTTTGAGCTATCAACCTAAATTGGCCTGCACTATCTGTGTTCGGATTTGATCTATTTGATGAACGGAATTCCCAGATTGTCCCTTTTCACGTGACGGGTCACAAATAAATTGAAAGCATTTATAGAAGGCAATAAATCCATTTGTTGTCAAAAACAAAAAGGAAGCTTACTCTGATTAGACACATGTACAAGTAGATAGAGAAGAGACCATTACGAAAATTGGAGACAAATGTTGGTTTCATTTTCATATAATGTGTTCTTTTGGGCTTGTTTTACCCTTTACCACACAATTACGACTTTTAACACCCTGAGGAAGACGCTTTTTGAACATTTTGTGGGAAAAGGAGGAAATGCCGGTAACCAGTATTTTCTCCTTTTTTCCATATAGTTTTCTACTCTAAGAAAAGTTGCATCGATTGAGCCGCTATGAAATTATTGTCTGCAAGTGCTTTAGATTTGCATAGGTCTAAAATTCTACAGTGTGGTAAAGGGTTAATAGGATCGTGTACTTGTTTTCTTTGGGGTTTAACGCCGTTTTAACTGCCTAGGTCATGTCATGACGGTCAGTTCACATACTCATGCCCATGTTTCCCAGCCTTTTCATCCCAGCACTGGCAGAACTTTTTTTTTCCAGGCCACTGGCTGCTTTTCTCGAAACAGTTTAGCAGTGAGAGGCGAAAATTTGCTGGAGAGAAAGTCTGCAAAATTCGAGCATCAAACCCGAAATCAGCATGTCAAGAGTTGCACATGCTTACCACTGAGCTATTCCGCCTGGCTAGGATAGGGTAACTCACCAGAAATGAAGCAGTCATACATTTACTTCATACAAAATTTATTAAATCCAGTTACAATATAAAAATATATAAAAAGTTTTCTGTGTGACTAGAACTGACTCTACAGTAAAATCAGCACAGTATGTAAGATCTGTGGTATAAATCAAACACGCACCAGAACAGTTACTATAACATAACATTATGCATATGCGTTTACAAATATCAAGACTCAGATTTGGTTAATTCTAACAGAATTATAAACAGGAACTGCTATGACAATATACACTCCAGTTGGATTAACATGAAAGTTCAGAGTGTCTGTAAGTGCAAATTTCCCCATATCTGCTCCCTGGAATGCTTCAGTAATATGATATCCCAATGGCTCACTCAATGTCAATTCTTTAAGTGTTGCTGAGAATGGAAGGGGTGCACCATAGTTTAAATAATTCAGTACTGCAATTGCGATGGAACCTTTTGAGAACTTGGATCCCATCAGTGGCTTCAACCACACTTCGAGTCCATTTGTCTGTAAACAAAGATAGATGGAATTTTATAAAAATATTTCAACCCTTCATCAAATAATCCTAGGTTTCAATGACCTTGACAACACTGTAAATAAAGATAGATGGAATTTTATAAAACTAATTCAACCCCTCATCAAATAATCCTAGGTTTCAATGACCTTGACAACAAAGACTTTAGAAAACACTGTGGGAAAAATGAGAAAATCCTGGTAACCAGCACTTTCTCTTTTTCCCAGAAAGTTTTCTACCCCATCAAGGACATGTCATATCACTTGAACCTCATTTAATTTACCACCTGAAAATGATTTGAACATAATTATGAAGAGCACAACTTTTACTGCTCAGAAGTTTAAGTTCTTGTGCATTTATAATTTTATATCTATTCCAGTGCTTCTAGCCAAGAAGGCTTTCAAAAATATTGTAGCAAACACAAAAATATGTTCATGACCAGAAATTCTTGATTTCCTTACAGACATCTTTGATATGAAACACACAACAGAACTTGACTACATTTGCTGATTTCTTACTTCGTCAGAAAATCTCTGTTTGTAGCTGAGACTGTGACAGTGATGTAAAAATAATCATTACCTTCTTGATTCTATATCCTTGAATTCCAAATTCATCTTGATTGATAGCTAGTAGGTTTCTGTTTACCAAAAGGTCTCGTGATGAATTTCGAATATTTCTCAGATCTACTGACATAAAAAGAGGCGACGCCATCATGCACCACATGCCTATTTGTGCCCTCTCCTCGTCATAACTCAGGCCATAGTCCCCAAGTATTAACTGTAAAATAGTAATATTAGTGAAAACGGTTAAAAATCAAAACGGTTGACTGATTGTATGGTGTTTAACACAATTTTCAACATTATTTCAGTTATAGTCAGCCGGTGCACCTATCTATGATTTCTTGGGAGTTTCTTTTACCAGTCCTCTGCACAGTATTCCCTCCAAGCCACTGGCTGCTTTGAAATACTGTATACTCATCAACGAAACAATGGTCAGAAGTGGAAGAGGAACAAATCCTGTTACAACAACTATCATGAATTCGGTAATCGGCCTACCAAGGGATTGAACCAGCAACCCCCCTCGGGTCATATACCCTACAGACTGAGCTACCTGGGCTTGCAAAAGGAAATAAATATGTCTGATATTTTCAAGCTAAATTGACTTGAATAGCTCTATTCAACTAACTCATTACAACACACAAAAACATAGCCTAGTTCAAATTGCAAGCATTTGTAGATTACAAAATAAATATTACTCAAACACAAAGTTTGCCTGCCATAGGATAAAAAGCCTTGTGGAAAAGGGAGAAATTGTTGCTAACCAGTATTTTCTTCTTTTTCCACCATTATCATTGAAAGTCAGAATTCGGCGGTAAAAGGTAACAATCAAGAGTGCTAATACTAGACAATTTGATCTTGAAGAACACGGTCTGCAAAAAAACAGGCACTTCAATCTTTCTTCTCTTCCTGGTTAACTCTGTACCACACAATCTCAAGTTTTAATGACCCTAACAAATAATGCTTTGAAAACATGGTAGGACTAGGTAAAAATGCTGGTTACCAGCATTTTCTCCTTTTCCTACTATATATTCTACCCTATCAAAGCCAATTCAATTACCTAAGGCACATTAACATTGCCATCTGCAAATGCTTTTGAACTTACACGAGTCAAAATTTTGTTGTACGCTATGGTTTAAACTTTTTCCTACAAATTAGAAGAAGTAGTGTATCACAGAAAGCAAGGTCTGACTACAGTAAAATTTTCTCAGATCATCAATAATTTCAAGATGTTACTAGATACACATCTTACTTGATCTGGATCATTCCAGTGACCTGGACCTGCTATTTTTTGAAAATGGTCTGTATTGTTGCCGTAGAAATCAATTGCTGCATAAACTGCAATACATAAAATCAAACAAGGTAGTTTCTTTGATACTTCATTGTGTTTTATCCACAATTTTTCACTATGCACTGAATGACTGCATAGTTTTCTATAGCGTATCAACTACTTTGGTCGTTTAGCATGCATGTCTCAATATGGTATGAACAATTCCCTTTGCTCCAAAGTCCCTAAATACCAAGTGATGGCCAAGGACAAATGATCCAACACACAGCAAAATTGTCCATATTGAAGCTATCAAAAGGTGACAATTTTAAAGTTTTTTTTTTTAATTTTTAGTTGTTTTTTTTTTAAAAGTAAGAGTTTTTTTCTCTCAATCAAGAAGAAATCCTTGTAGAACACATTTCTAGTGTCTTTAAAATCATTCCACTGTACTTTGGCTATAAAATTCTGACAACCTAGAGTAAATTGGTTTTTGGGTTCTTGTGAACATAGAATGTTGTGGCAGTAGGCCTGTGTAGTGTATATCGGCTCCATTTTTTTGCCAATTACACCAATAAACGGCCAAAGTCGTACAGAGTCATGTGACAAAAAAATATGGTATCCTCAATTGAATGAGTTGATAGGAGCCAAGTCAAAACTTACATTTTCAATCCATTGTAATCTATGCAATCTTCTTGTAACTGCCAAATGTAATATTTGTAATGAAGCCACAAGAAAGAAGTTAGCTTGATAAAATAATGGAAAAATTGGTTAAATTTGGCTTAACCCATTATCACACAATCCCTACTTTTGACGATGATGAGAAAGAAGCCTTTAGAAAACATTGTGGGAAAAGGAGAAAATGCTGGTAACCAGCATTTTCTCCTTTTCCCACAATGTTTTCTATCCTGTCACAGACAAATTTCATTATCAAAGTCACATCCTATTTGTCGTCTGCAAAAGCTTTCAATTTGGACAAGTCTAGAATTTTGTTGTTTGGTAAAGAGTTAAAATGAGTAAATGGCTATCTTTAATTTACATTTCATTGTTATAAAACAAATAGTATACACCATTGTTAATCATTGTTCTAATAAGCAGGACTCAATGCACTACTGTGGAGTCTGATCTTTGATAGAGCTGTCAGACACTTGTCTGATACCATATAATCTTTCATCTGAAATAAACTTTGAAACAGCGATACATGTATTTGGGTTTTTACAACTGACCGATATTTCTGATTTATTTCTTTAGCAGTTCAACCCTTTACCAAACAATCCCTGCTTTTCACGGTCCTTAGAAAGAAGGCTTTTGAAAGCATTGTGGAAAAAGGAGAAAATGCTGGTAACTAGCATTTTCTTCTTTTGCCACCATTTTTTCTATCCTAACAGAGAACTTAAGCTCATTTGTATAGATCTATTATCAATTTGTTGTCTGCAGATATCTTTTCAATTCCAAACCTAAAATTTGTTGTTTTGGAAAGAGTGAAGGGTTGACCTGTTTCCCAGGAATCTCTCATATCTGCATAATTTCTCCACATGTTGCAATGTTCAGCCACTAACTGATATTTGGTCTGAAAAATTGAATACAAAATAGTGAAAAATTCCTTTAACCCTCTACCACATAATCCCAACTTTTAACAACCCTATGCAAAAAGCCTTTCAAAAACATTGTGTGAAAAGGAGAAAATGCCTTTCTCCTTTTTCCCCACAACTTTATCTACCCTTCCAACAACAAATTTCAATTTTCAACCACATTTATTTTGTGAACTTCAAATGCTTTCAATCTGGACCAGTTTAAAATTTTGTTATTTGGTATAAACCTTTTACCACAATACCCCGAATTCTAACAATCCTAAAAATGAAAGCATGAAAACTAAATACCTTTGTGGGTTAAAGCAATTAATTTCATAATAAAAAAAAGTCTTCTTTGCAATATTTACCTGTTTTTTCCTCATAATTTGGTGATTTTTATTGATATCTTTGTCTTACTTAATAAAAGGCCCAGACATTCTAAAATAAGTAATGTGCTAAAATTCAAACTTTACTGATGGATTGAATAGAGACGCTACGAAAAGATGAGAAAAAGGAATACACGTGTATTAAGATTTATATGAAGGGATACACGTGTATTAAAATTAATATGAAGGCTATTCCTTTCCTTGATACATACATTAAGAATGAAAATTAGTTCCAAAGAAATTTTCAAATAACAATTTTGTTGTGAAACTAAAGATGATAAAATTCATAGCTTTGTCACAATCACAAATTTTGAAAGTTAATGTTGCAAAATGTTAGAAATGATGTCTAGGATTACAGTGTTGAAAGCATTATTTACTTGTGTAAAACATGTTTAACCCTTTCCCAAACTACAAATTTTGGACTCTTCCAAACTGAAAGAGTTTGCAGATGACAATTCTAGATTTTGAGAATATGGTAGAAAGTTCTCGAAAAGGGTAGAAAACATTGTGGGAAAAGGAGAATTTGCTCATTACGAGCAATTTCTCCTTTTCCCACAGTGTTTCCGAAAGACTTTTACTGCAGACATGTAAAAACCAGGGCTTGTTTGGGAAAGAGTTATGATAAGAAAATTCGCAATTGCTGTATTACACTAAAAAAAATAAATCTGAATCTTGGATGTGCTAGGTTTACTAACTTATTTTCCTTCATAATTATTTCTGTCTTGCACTTAGCTTTCATAAGTCAGAAAATTAGCCGTACCTGCCCACCTGAGCATGCTGGCCAACTACAAGAGAATAAAATTGGTCTCCCTGTTTTGTTGAGAAAAAATCCCATAGCTTGATAACCTGTGAAAGGAAAATTAACTGGCAATACTACCGGTATTTAAAAATGTCCTCCAGGCACTGATTTGCAAAAAGGATTTCCAAAAATTTATTGCAGAAATAGAAATAAACAACATGACTAAAGTTTTGATAAATGATTGCATAAGAAGATATTTTGATAAACAGATTACAGATCCCTGGCCCACCAAAGGCAATTTCAGGTTTTCTGTTTTATTCTTTACTAGCCAAAATTGTAAGCATTTCTTGACAAAAAAAAATCATCAGACATGGCTCAAATAATGGAGTGTTTGGCTCCAGTCTGATTCATCTCAAAAACAGTTTGTCCATCGGCTTGTTCATCCCTGGGCTTATTCACCCAGGCTTGTTAACCTGGGCTTGTTTGTCCCAGACTACCTTATCAACCTTATTGAAATGTACAGTACTATGTGCCTTCTAAAATGAACTGCTAGTTTAGCCATAAATGTAGTTTGGATTAAACTTCTGAATACTTTGTTTTAGCCTTTCTCGAAGGTGTTTTTATGCTTGTCCAAATCGGACGCAAATGCAGACGATAAAAATAAAAGTGACTGAAAATTTGAAATTTGTTTTGTGAAGGGTAGAAAACATTGTGGGAAAATGAGAAAATGCAGGTTACCAGGGTCGTCAAAATTAGGGATTGTGTGGTAATAGGTTAATTATTCAAGTCTTAAACGCAAAAGGTCTCTGCACTGGCTCTTGCCTACGTCAAACTGCCTGACAACACCATGATTATAAGTTGAAATCCATATGTAGAAGTATGTATGTAAATGATTTTTTAAATTCAATTTCTTCTCTTAACGTAATGATGAGGATGACACCATTAAATTTTTCATTTACTGTAGTTTCACCTCTAAACATAACAATGGAGATGATGCCATTTATTATTTTTTATTCTTTTACTTTTCTTACGAACCAAGTCCGTAACAAAGAAACAAATGAATAAATGCATGGCAGAAATAAGGATCGGAGCGGGATTCGAACTCCGAACTCCCGGAAGCAAAGCCAATACCCTAACCACTGAGCCAAAGAGATATCTCCCTGACGCAGTAGCCAGGTATTGTATTTAAATCGGGAGTATTCCATGCAGGAAGGAGTGGTCTCCCATAACACACCCCCTCTTAAAGTCATCATTTATTGATGACTCAAAGCCTTATTAGGCAGGAAGTCCAATTTTGGACAACAAATGGGATTAATGGCTCAATGGCCGATCCCGGACGAGCCCCCATCTTACGAACCAAGTCCGTAACAAAGAAACAAATGAATAAATGCATGGCAGAAATAAGGATCGGAGCGGGATACGAACTCCGAACTCCCGGACGCAAAGCCAATACCCTAACCACTGAGCCAAAGAGATATCTCCCTGACGCAGTAGCCAGGTATTGTATTTAAATCGGGAGTATTCCATGCAGGAAGGAGTGGTCTCCCATAACACTTTGGTTTCTTCTTTTTTTGAACAGTTATGCAATCTTTGGTTGAGGAAAATGGAAGGCAATTATGTGCTGATACATCCTTTTCAAAATCAAAATCAGTGAAGTATCCACAATCAACAGCTTTGGTTGGCAGATACATATGTTGAGGCAAACTGCCCTGATCAATGAGAAACCAGTTGGGACGAACAAGCCCGGACAAACAAGCCTAGGAACAAAAAAGCCCATTACCGAATTTCTTGATAGATCTCGAAAAAAATATTGTGATAACAAATGTTTCAACAATTTTCTTCCTAGGAGTTGTTAAAACATGTAACTATTTGGTAAAAGACAATTAAAAGCTTATAATTCCAATAATCAGCAAATCAAAAAACTGGTGAAAGTATATGAAGCTTTTTTTTTTTAGTAAATAACATCAGAAATTAATTCTCACTGACACTCACCATCTTCTAAATCTGTTAGCCCTCCAGCATAACAGCAGTCCAGTTTTAGCATATCAATGCCCCAGGATGCGAAGGTGTCAGCATCCAGTTGTAGATAAAACTTGCTGCCTGGGTATTTTTTACAGGTCATTATCCCCATGTCTTCATAAATACCAAGCTTCAGGCCCTTTGAATGCACCTAAATGAAAGACAAATCAAAAGTCTGCAATAACACTTTTCCACACAATTCTGAGTTTTAGAAACACTATAAACTTAAAAAAAAAAAAAAAAGAACATTGTGGGAGAAGGAGAAAATACTGGTAACTAGTATTTTCCTCTTTTCCAACAATGCTTTCCTGTCTTTAGGACATAATTTGCATCATTTGAGATACATGTATATTTCTTTTTCTGTCTACAGAAGCTTTTCAAATTAGACCAGTCTTAAATTTGAAGTTTAGCAGAGTTAATGTGAAAACTCTTCAATCCTGACCACACAACAAAACTTCAGAATCTCAAAAATTGAAAGTATTTCCAGTGGAAAATAAACTGTTACTAAATTATGAGATTTGTCCCTGAAAGGGTAGAAAACATTGCAGGATGCAACAGAAAATGCTGGCTACCAGCAATATCTACTTTTACTACAATGTTATGGCCAAGCCCCAATAGCTCAGTTGGTAGCATATAGGGTTCGTATTCGCCAACCATTCTTAGAAACATTCTATGTCTTATTCTCCAGAATTTTTCTGTATTTGAAAGTGACGCAACTTCTGATTGACTAAACCAAATGGTTTAGCCAATCAGAAGTTGTGTAACTTTCAAGTTTTCAATATCTTGGAGAATAAGACAAAGAATATTCTCAAGAATGGTTGATGAATACGGACCCTGGGCTCGTATTCACCAACCATTCTTATGAACGCTCTGGTCTCAGTCTCCAGAATTTTCTATATTTAAATGTACTGCAACTTCTGATTGGCTAAACCAAATGGTTTAGCAAATCAGAAGTTGCGTTACTTTCAAATCCAGAAAATTTTGGAGAATAAGACAAAGAATATTGTTAAGAATGGTTGGTGAATATGGGCCTGGACTTGAGAACAGGAGGTCGCTGGTTTATACCTCGGCTTAGCCAAATTCTTTCTGAGAAATGATAGTAGTCATTGCAGTAGGATTCATATCTCCATCATCACTGATTATTGCTTCAACGATGGTTATATGGAAAAGCAGCCAGTGGCTTGGATGGCTTGGAAAGAATATTGTGTGGAGTATTAGTAACAGAACTCCAGGAAAGCATAGATAGTTGCACTGGGTTTGATGATAGATCTGTTATCATATTGAAAACAGCATTTTAAACAAACAATCAATCAACCTACAGTGATATAGGGATCATAAATCTTCTTCCTCAGGGTCCTCAAAACACAGGACAGTTGATTAGAGGAAATATATCAGCTGCTGACAACTTGGGTTGATTATGTGGTATTCTTTGCTGATTTCAACATTATTTCAGTTATATCGTGGCAGCCAGTGTTTTTCTTTTTTTACCAATACTCAGAACAATATATCAGCTGGTTCCATAGCTGGGACAAACTTTTTCTCCTGCGATTTCTCACCACTCACATCTGATGCATGTGCAAAAGAATGAAAGAAAGCATGTGGGAATAGGGAATGGCTTGTAAAGAAAGCTGTGTCAGTACTGGTGTGAATAAGCAAGGAAACACATGAATAGGTGTACTTGCGTACATGATATGAATCAAGCTGTTGTAACTGTAAAACTTTAGCGCAAAAAAAAAACATAATAGGTGAAGAAATCATACAGGAATTCTGCCAACAATTATGGACAGAAGGTCACGTTTTATGCAAAGTTTGATAATATCTACATGAAAAACAGGTATTTCTAGAATAGGAAAACGAAGTTTCAACATGACATACATTTGTTTACCTTGCCTTTGGGAAAAAAAATGACCTCTCAAAATAAGTTCATATTACACTTGTCTCAATGACACAATTCTAATGAGGACTAAAAACATAGGTTTTGATGAAAAAAAAAATTCTTAGACTAGGATCTTCTCTTATCTACATGTCCATGCATATCTCAGTAACTCAGGTCCTACATAGTCTGCTAAAGCTTTCATTCCATTGGGAAATCTTGCAGGATCAGGCTGAAGTCTTCCATTTGGTCCCCGTTCAGGTAACATCCAGCAATCATCAATTGACACATACTGGTAACCAGCATCACGAAATCCACCATTGACCATAGCATCTGCTGTCTCTTTGATCAGTCTTTCTCTGGAAAATAAAGTATGAAACACAAACTCAAACTTATATTTTACCTTTAGTCTGAAGACTTGCTCCAATCTTTCTTTTTGTAATCTGGTCTCTGCAGAGCGGAGAACAAATCACAAAAACAGCATCGGAGCAAGCCTTTAGACTGGAGTTAACTCAAATTCATACTCTTTATTTAAGCTTTAATCCTTCACCACCCAATCCTGCATATAAAGGACCATGACAAGTAGGGTATTTTGATAACCAGTATTTTCTCCTTTTCCCACAATGTTTTCTAGGCTATCCGATAAATATCCCATCACTTGTGTCATAAATTTTGCCGTCTGCTACTCTGCAAGGACTTTCAAATTAGAATTAATAGTAACCAAAGAAATTTCAGACAATGTTAAAAATTGTGCATGATGAAAAACAGCAAAGGCAGGGGTATGGCAACAGTCTCAACAACAAGGATTTTTCTGAACTCTTTACCAAACAACAAAATTCTGGACTTCTGAAATTGAAAGAATTTGCAGATGACAAAATAATAGTGAATCAAAAATTGAAATTTGATTTGGGAAGAGTGGAAAATATTGTGGTAAAAAGAGAAAATACTAGTTACAAGCAGTATCTCCTTTTCCCATAGTGTCTTGAAAAAGCTTCTTTCTTAGGGTCATCTCAGTGATTGTGTGGTAAAGACTTAAAGAATTGGAGCCAACAAATCATGGAGTCAACATACCCAATACAATTCTTTGGGTCTGCCTTACAATCAATGTTACATCTAAAACGTTCCCAGTGCATCCATCCCATTGGTGGAGTGCGGGCAAGACCATTGTCTAGACAGGTCACTGCAGTCTCCAACAGTATATACATAAATGTGAAAGATAGTAGCTTGGCTTCCATTCTAAAATGATAGTTAGTTTTTGAGTTATTCATCAGAAAGGTACAATAAGGAAAGTAATTTAGAGGTTAATCTAGCAGATAACCATCCCAAATAGCAATAATACTTTTTGAATGGTCCTCTCTGGTACAGAGCACAATAAATATCCAAATGAGAACAATCACTGTTACCTCAAAGTTACCTTCAGTCTGACGGTCTGCTCCAATACCATTTTTGTAACTGGTCTTTGCATACGTGGAGACCATAACAAAAAAAGCATCAAAGCACAACTTTAGAATGAAGGTACTTCAAAGCAACCCTTCAGAGTGAAGGTAGCACAGAGTCAGCCTTCCAAATGAGGCTGCTCACAGTAACTAATAAAGCGTAATAGGCATAATATCGTAAAATGCTCCGCCACATAGCGCGAAATCCCATGAAAATCAAAATTATGTATCGAAAGTTATGAAGCTGAAAATTTCATTAAATTTCTTCTGTTTACTGAAAAAACAATGCCACATGTAAGCATTGACTGTATAGCAGAGGGGTGTTTTACGGTATTATGCCGCATATTAATACCAACAGGCCTGTAGAATTCATAAGTATCATAACACATAATGTTTCAAACTTTTTATCACATGACCAACTTTAGGATTGTTCGATGAAAGCACAGGCATTTGACATTCTATAACCAAAACAAATGATCAAAAATATGAAAAAAAAAATCTCCCTACATTGTAATATATAACGTTGGGCGACTCATGACCAGATGCGCGGCTAGCTCAGTTGGTAGGGCTGCTATACTAGTGTTCCGGGGGTCATGGGTTCGAGTCCCACGTTTGGCACACTTTTCTCCCTTGATTTACTTCATTAGCGACAAGGTTTATTGGTGAACACGGGATGCGGCACCGGCGGTCCAAAGGGGAGTTAGTTACTCCCAAAAATCAGGAGGAGGAGGAGTGTTGTGATATATGACATTGGGTGACTCACGACCAGATGCCCAGCTAGCTCAGTTGGTAGAGCTTCGGTACTAGTGTTCCGGGGGTCGTTGGGAGTCCCACGTTGGGCACACTTTTCTCCCTTGATTTACTTCACCTATATCATATAAACATATTACATAGGGCATTTTTTTTTCATATTTGATCATTTATTTTGGTTATAGAATGTCAAATTCCTGTGATGAAAGCATTCCCAACACATTTTGAGTTGCTTCCGTGATGAGAACTTAGAAGCGAAGAAGGCGTTGGAGTAAAATTGTCAACTTTTCTGTCATTGCATTTAAAAGTTCCTGTCTCAAAGGTCGTCAAAGATCTGAGTTGCTTTTATGAGGTTAAAATCTATACCCAGTTGAGTTTATTGCAATCTGATTTCAGAAGCGAAAAGTTTATGGAGCGAAACAAGAAGGGAACGGAACATGAATTTCGATGTCTCTCTTTCTCATTCAGAAACGCAAAGACAGGAAGAGATGTGAAAACATGCTCCTGAATACATTATATGTGGCATAGAGAAACAATGCTAGTAGTTCTCCAATTTTTTTTTTCCTGCAAAGGCCGCTGTTTCTTGACATGTGAGTCCAAGAAGAGAGATTTTGGCCAGAGCTTGACTAAATCGTGCCTTGCATGATGAGGTGGGTGTGGGGAAGCACTGGAAAGAGGCGATTAAACCCCGCCTTTTAATGGGTGGAGGAAGATTCGGACCCAAGAAGATTCGGACCAATGAAAAAAAAAAATAAGAAGATTCGGACCACACAGGAGAAGATTCGGCCCAAGTGGGAAGAAGATTCCGATCCAATTTTAGATTATTGTCATTGAGATTAGATTTTAGATTTTCCAAGTAAATTTCCATTGCGCGAGACTGGCGCAATGGAAAGGAAAGTACCCATTGGAAATATAGTTTGCTTCACTTTTTAAATAAATGACTAGAATTGACTTCAAACACGTAATTTTTACTCACTAATATTATGATAAAGTACTGATACAGGTGAAAAACTCGCTAAAAAGGAAATGCATTTGTAGTGATGTATGATTTTTCACTTCATGCGTTTTTTCTCAGGTGGCGCAACGGAAAGTTTACCAAATTCAAACTTAGAGAATATAATGTATTAAAAACGTAAGCACCGAAAAATGTGTGTCTTTTGGGTTCAATGGATAGTTCTTTGATGCACAAATTTTGAAACTTCACTCATTCCAGTGCAGATGCTTAACCTTCCAAGTAAATTTCTATTGCGCGGGACTGGCGCAATGGAAAACAAAGTACGCAATGGAAACATATTATATATACATGCATGCTATTGAATAAAAGAACTATGAACTATTATTTTAAACCTGTTCATTTGCAATGGATCGTTACTTTATCAAGTAAATTTTTCAGAAATTGTGTGGCTGTATTTCATACACCTTTACTCAGTTGAAAAATCATTTTAATTTCCATTGCGCTGGGCTGACGCAATGGAGAGGAAAGTACGCAATGGAAATAAATACATGTATACCCAAGTCAGATATGAACCCTGTTCTAAAGTCTAGAAAATATGCGTAAGCTAAAAGTTGAATCAATAACGATAATTTTGTTCTTATTGTTATTGTTTTTCATTATTACAAATGGTGAAACTTCCTTTGATATCTTCACCAGAGATCGTTTATGATCCCTGATTTCCATTGCATTGGACTGGCGCAATGGAAAAGAAGACTGTCTAGGACAGGTAAGATTATTAATTCTTTATTTCCTCCATAATTGAAGATTAATAGATTATTAAAGATAGACATACATTGTAAGTACATAACTACAATAATACATACATATACACAGATCCACATGTTAACATGGTTTCATCCATCATTCAACAACAACAGATAGAAGGATGGACGAACAAAGAGGGAAAAAAAACACCCTCATGACAAGTAAACAAGTAAACACAGACACAGACAACCACACATATACCGCCCCCCCCCCCCCCCTCACACACCTAGTTGATCTTTATTCCACATATATCCCGTATACTTCGGGTTTCTAAGATTTTAATCTTATAATCTTAATTTAGTATTAGCCTACTGAATTCTTAAGAAATACAGGCCTAAGTTCTAAAGTTTATCTTGGTATGATCTCCAAATACTGTCTAAACAAAACAATACTGAGGTCAAAAATTCCACATTAGATACCTTTAAAATTTGTAAAAATTCGGCAACCGGTGCTCCTAATAAGATACTCACTCTGGTTTCGTCACTTAATGAATTATAGTAATTTAATACATCATCACCCAATTTAGACTTTATAATATTACAGATTTGTGCTCTTTTTCCTGAAGTAAATGAACAATGCTCCAAACAGTGTATTACCACATTGGTGTACGAAATCCCACATCTCTCACACAAAGTATTTTGTAAACTTAAACTCTGTCCAAAACTTGAAATCATAGATATTACATTTCTACACTGAGGAAGTAATTTGTATTTGCATTTACTTATATGCCGCAATGGAGAGGAAAGTACGCAATGGAAATAAATATACCCAAGTCAGATATGAAGCATGGTCTAAAGTCTAGAAAATATGCGTAAGCTAAAAGTTGAATCAATAACGATAATTTTGTTCTTATTGTTATTGTTTTTCATTATTACAAATGGTGAAACTTCCTTTGATATCTTCACCAGAGATCGTTTATGATCCCTGATTTCCATTGCATGGGACTGGAAAAGAAGACTGTGTAGGACTGATAAGATGGAAATGAAAAAACAATTTAATTGTGATAATTAATGACGTGTTACAAACTGAAGGGTTTAATCAATTTGCAAGTTTTACATGAATGAAGTAACTATGATTAGGCTTTAATCTTCAGTGCAAAACCAGGGTTTTCTGATATTTCTATTATTATGTGAACATTGAAAAAAATTGTTGGAAAATTACGATGTATTTTTCCGCACTACAATTGTTTTTCATTTAATTGCAAAATACAGATTTAAAAATCAGATGGGCTATGATTGAGAGCACCTAATCAGTGCGTGCATAAAGGACCTCAGCATTTTTCTAGATTGAAGATTTTCAATTGCGTACTTCCCTTTCCATTGCACTGATCCCGAGCAATGGAAATTTATATAAGAAGCAAGTTTCAACATCTGTATAGGTATTTCCATGAGATTCAATATTTCTGATTTCATTAACTATTTTCCAAGCTATACTAAAATACCATTTTTTTTTAAATATTTTGTTTTAGTATGACTTTGCTAAACTTCAAATTTTACTATCTGAGAAGAGACCTTCCTTATTGCATACATCCCTTTCCATTGCGGCAGTCTCGCGCAATGGAAATTTACTTGGAAGTTAAAACATATCTGTATATGTATTTGAATTCCCTAACTGATGACATGAAGAGCGCCGAAACACTAACAGCTTTTAAGTATCTTTTAAACCTTGGCAAACCCGTACCGAAACAACTTTATTTTTATGGCGATAGAAAAATTCAGATTATTCATGCTCGATTGCGCAATAGATGCAGCTCTCTTAATCACCACCTATATGTGAAAAAGATAGTACAGTCTCCTCTTTGCACTTGTGGTTCCGTCGAATCAACTGAACATTTCTTTCTAGAATGTCCAAATTATGTTAACATAAGAAATCAATTAAATCTTACCATTAATGATATAACAAGAGTTTCTCTTAGAACTATCTTGTATGGGGACGATAGTCTTAATCCGTCTTCAAATGAAATAATATTTGATGCAGTTCATTCTTATATTCGTGCAAGCGGCAGATTTAGATATTAGCAACACTGATCTAATTTTTTTTTCTTTTTAGCGATGATTAATTATCTGTCCCCTAAACGAGCTTAAGTCTTCTGAGTAATAACAAACTCCTGTGGAATTATATGGTCAGGTTGTAAGATAATTCTTATGGTCCTTACATATTATTATAAGGTCAGGTTGTAAGTTAATTTTTATGGTTCTTACATATCGAATATTAGTTAACAGTTTTACCAGTATATAACTCCACATCCATCTTTTCAATCATCTTTTCTTCTTCTTACCTCTCGTCTCTTTTTCTATTTTATTTCTTCACTTTTGTTTTTTGTGACTTCTTTATACATACTGCTAAACCGGAGCTTGGAGAGAAACTATATAAACTTAGCTTTCGTTTCGATCCATTTTATAGAATTATTCTTGTTAATCTGATTGATATATATTTCTATGTAATATTATGTAATTCTATGAATAAATATGTTTAAACTAAACTAGACCTTCCTTATTGCATACATCCCTTTCCATTGCGGCAGTCTCGCGCAATGGAAATTTACTTGGAAGTTAAAACATATCTGTATATGTATTTGAAAAATATCCAATATTGGTTATTTAAGTAATTATTTAAAGAGCTTGACTAAAATACCCATTTTAGGTAAAATATTTTGTATTGATATGACTTTGGTAAATTTTCAATATGGCTAACTGCTGGGAATACCTGCATAATGGGAAATATCAGTTTCTTCAAGTACAGTTAGCGGTACAAAAACCTTTTTTTGCAACTTTTCCATATCGACATCTTAGAATAAAGCCGATAATCGGGGCAGAAACAATCACAAGAAATACACATATTTTTAGGGGTACAAAAAAGTTACTTTTTATTTATACCTGTAAAAATACCTTTTAACACACCAATGAATACTAATAAAAACGTTTAAATAATACATGGTGACTTTATTCAATAAAATAACTAGAGGTGCTTGAGCGCCTGTATCGCTCCACAGGCCTGATTTTTCTGTTACGGTGAAGAGAAGTTTTTAACAATTACCATTCATTCCTGCATTTTAGGTCACTAAAGAAAAAAAAGCTATGAAAATCATTGTGAGAAAAGAAGAAAATAATAGTAACCTGCATTTTCTTAGTTTTACACAATTATTTCTACCCTTTTTGATACAAGTTTTACTAATTTGAAGATTAATCATGTTGTCTGCAACGTCTTTCAATTATGACCAGTTATAAAAATTTTGTCTTCTGGTTATAGTTAACTCATTACCAAATGACAACATTTTAGGGTTGTCCAATAGAAAGCATTTGCAGATGAAAGAAAAAAAAGTGACTGAAAATTTGAAAGTTTTGTGAAGGGTAGATAACATTGTGGGAAAAGGATAAAAATGCTGATTACCAGCATTTTCTCCTTTTCCCACAATGTTTTCTAAAGTCTTCTTTGTCAGGGACATCAAAAGTAGGGACTGTGTGGTAATGGGTTAAAAAGGGTCTTGTTACAAACCATTGTGGGTGGGGAAACATCAAAATATAGAAAATATGTATTGTGGCAATTGTTTTATTGAAATTGCAGGTTCAGTTTGATTGGATAACAAAATGCCTTATCACAGCAGTAAAGCCCTGTCCTCTTTGTACAAGGTCACCAATAGGTCAACAAACCTTTACCAGAACTAATCAAAGTGCAGAGGTTCTCCTGTTTTATATGAAAAGGATTATAGATTATGTAAAGCAACCATCTTTAACGCTTTACCAAACGACAAAATTTGGGATGTGACCAAACTGAAAGCATTTGCAGACAACAAATTAAACATTGATGAAATGATGATTTCTCTCTTTGATAGAGTAGAAAACACTGAGGGAAGAGGAAAGGCTGATTACCAGCATTTTCTCCCTTTCCAAGAGTGTTTTCCAAAGACTTCTTCTTTAGGGTCATTAAAAGTCAGGATTGTATGGTAAAGACTTACCGCCATAGGAACTAACCTGCAATGCAACAATGAAATCAAAACAAATAGTTTGAGAGAAGAAATTTTTCAAAGATTTTACTTTATACCATAAAAGGAAAATGAGTCTCCCATAAAAGCCATGTTTTTTGACGGATCTGTTTTTTTTTTTCAAGGAATTCTGTAGACCTCTATCTAAGGAATATTCCTGCAAAAAAATAATGCTATCCAATTAGCGGTTTGAAGGAGAAGATTTTTAAAGGTTTTTTACTTTGGTTGCCATCATGCCATGGCAACCAGAATTATTCATGGAACACAATTATTTGAAGATATTTTAAAGCGGAGCACCTAAGGAACATTCCTGTAAAATTTGGTAAAAATCCAGTGAATAGTTTCTGAGGAGAAATTTTTTAAAGAAAAAGTTTACGGATGCACGCACGGACGAACGCACAAACGGACGGATGCACGACGGACACAACGCCATCACAATAGCTCACTGGCCTTTGGCCAGTGGAGCTAAAAACCTGGGATTGTTTGGTTACCAGCATTTTCTCATTTTCCAACAGTGTCTTAAAAAGGCATTTATCTCAGGGATTGTTTTGTAAAGGGTTAATGACATTTCAAGAAAAGGAGAAAAATTCAAATATATTAGCATTGACTGTTACACCTTATAGCTGCTGATGCTGATGTGGGGATCTACATACATGTATATTGCAGACGGTGTAGATCAAGATCAGAAACATGTATTAATTATACCTTAGAGCTGCTGATGCTGATCTGGGGATCTATTGCAGAAGGCGTAGATCAAGGTCAGACACATGTAGTAGTTACACCTTACAGTTGCTGATGCTGATGTGGGGATCTACATATACTGCACATACTGTGTAGATCAAGGTCAGAAACGTGTAGTAGTTACACCTTACAGCTACTGATGCTGATGTGGGGATCTATTGCAGACAGTGTAGATCAAGATCAGAAATGTGTAGTAGTTACACCTTACAGGTGCTGATACTGATGTGGGGATCTACATGTATTCACATACGGTGTAGATCAAGATCTAAAGCATGTAGTAGTTACACCTTACAGCTGTGGATGCTGACATGGGGATCTATTGCCGACAGTGTAGATCAAGATTAGAAACATGTAGAAGTTACATTTTACAGCTGCTGATGCTGATGTGGGGTTTCATTTTCGCCAGACAATTGTCCTTGACTGCATATAATTATGTTAAACAATAGGGTTTTTGTGTGAACATGTGAAGTGCAATGCAAACAAGAGGGCCATTGGCCTTGGAGCGCTCACCTGAGACTATAGCTTTATATCAAAGATCTACGCCATCAAGCCTCAGAGAAGAAAATTTTTAAAGTTTCATCCTTTATTCCTGTGTTTGAACTTATGACCCGCAGGGCTGGGCCACGGGCATCATATGAACAAACTTGGTAGAGGTCCACTAGGAGACGCTACATATCAAATATCAAAGCTCTATGCCTTTTAGTTTTTGAGAAGAAAAATATTAATTTTTTCGTTCTTTGTTCCTATATTTGAACTTGTAACCCCTGGGGTGGGGCCAGTGTTGACCCCAGGGGCATCATACGAACAAACTTGGTAGAGGTCCACAAGCAGATGCTACATAGCAATTATCAAAGCTCTACACCTTCAAGTTTCAGAGGAGAAGATTTTAAAGTTTTTCCTTCTTTGTTCCTATGCTCAAACTTGTGTCTCCTAGGGTGGGACCATTTTGACCCAGTGGCATCATTTGAGCAAACTTGGCAGAAGTCTACTAGGAGATGCCACATGCATGTACCAGATATCAAAGCTCTATGCCATCTAGTTTCAGAGTCCAACTTGAAAGCATTTGCAGACAACAAAATTCATGTGACTCGAATATTGAAATTTGTTCTGGGAACAGTGAAAAACATAGTAGCAAAGGGAGAAAATTCTAGTTACCAGCATTTTCTCCTTTTTCAACAATGTTTTCAACGAGCTTCTTTCGAAAATTTGTGAAAACCAGGGATTGTTTGGTAAAGAGTTAATGATACATCTATACATGTACTTGCTGTCATTAAAAATTCAGTCTTCAGTCAGTTTATGAACCATTTCATCTTAACTGTATGACACTGTGATCATTCTTGCATGTTAACCCTTTCCCAAACAATTCCTGGTTTTTACAGGTCAGGAATAGAAGCCTTTTGAAAGCATTGTGGGAAAAGAAGAAAATGCTGGTAACCAGCATTTTCTCTTTTTCCCACAATGTTTTCTACCCTATCATATGGAAAAATAATCTATTTTGTAACTGTTAATTTGTCATCTGCGAAATGCTTTCAATTTGGTCTGGTCCAAAATTTGCCGTTTGGGAAAGGGTTAATACCAAATGATGCCCCTGATGAATGCAAGGTCGCACAGATTACAACAGAGAGAAAACATGTTTCACTGCATTAATTTATAAAGTAAACATATGCTGTCATACAGAGCTCCAGGTAAGAGGGAGTGATTGTATTCTAAAATCATTATTTCTCTCTGAAACCCTATGTTGTAGTACTTATTGGGATGGTCTCATTAGATAATTCTAATGAGTATCAACAAGATAGGATTTAGTGGGGAATAACCAAAATCACTACCTCTATCTGAAGGTCTGGTCATATCTGGTTTTAAATGAGGACATCCCTCAAGCTTCTTTAACATTTATTGGCAATTTATCTATGTCACACATCTGACCTAATTCTAAGCTATTTCAAACATTTTCAACTTTCACAGGGTTTTCCTCTCTGGCTGTCAAGCTATAGTAGCTCAGTCGGTAATGAGCAGGACTTGAGAATACGGGGCACAGGGTTCAATCCCTGGTTATGACCGCTGGCTCGGCCAGTTTCTTTCCAAAGATTGATGATAGTCACTGAGACAGGATTCATTCCTCTCCCCCTGCTGACCATTGTTTCTACAATGATCATGTGGGAAAGCAGCCAGTGGTTTGGATAGAAAATTGTGTGAAGTACTGGTAAAAGAAATCCAAGAATGCATGGATAGGTGCACTGGAGGCTGCTATATAACTGAAATAATGTTGAAAATGGCATTACACACCATACAGTCTATCAATCAATCAATCCTCACTAGCTATAAGAATGTATCCTTAACCACACAACAAAATTTCAGACCTGTCTAAATTGAAAGACTGTGATGCAGACAACAGTTTAGATGTAGCTAGAAAGATAAATTTTTCTTTAACATGTTGGGAAACATTGTGGGAATAGAGAAAATGCTGGTAACTAGCATGTTTTCCTATTGCCACAATGTTTTCAAAAGGATTCTTCCTTTGTCATTAAAATTTGTGACTGTTGAAACGCGTTAAGGCACAAGCAGCTTTCTTTAGCCACAAACACTTTTGTTAAACACAGATTCAGGAAAGTCTATCCTTCCACATTTTTTTAAAATTTCTGTGTAATGTTCCACACTTGTATAATTGTTTCCCAAGGGCACTTTTGAGACATGTCCCCTTCTTCTTGCTTTGTACAATGGCAGCTAGGCAGTTTTTCATTCCAGGTGCGTGATGTGACTGAATGTGCTCCAGAAAACATTCTTTATCTTCCTCCCTTCATGAACACTTTTACCTGCAGTTTGAATATGTTTTCTTCCGTTACAGGAAATATTTTAATAGCTCAGTCACATTTTATGCAAAGACCGTGGCCCTTGGTAGTACATGTAGTTAACAAGGCTTCTTTTTGTTGACAAACCTGTGGTGGCACATTTCTGCCACAAGATACGAGGTAGCTGTTGCAACAATTTAACCCTTGACCACATGGCAAAATTTTAGACCTATCTGAATTGAAAGCATTTATAAACCACAGTTTCAAAGTGGCTCCAATGGTACAATTTTGCTTTTATAGGGTAGAAGACTTTGTGGGAAAAGGAGTAAAATGCTGGTTACTGGCATTTTCTCCTTTTTCCCACAATATTTTCAAACGCTTCTTCCTCAGGGTCATTAAATTCCCCAAATAGTTTTGAAGTTGTTCCACGGAGGCATTTTGATTTGTATTTGTGATTTTAAAGAACTCTGTTCATATAGAGTCTTGTTTAAATTTACTGATTAACTCTTTGTGGTAACAACAAAATTTTAGACTGCATTATTTTAATTGATAGCAATTGCTGATGACAATAGAGCTATCACAATAACTTTGTCTCGATGTCAGCTTCGAGCATGATTGAAATATTTTAGGAGAAAATATTAAGTTTATTGTGATACATTTTTCAGGAAACTTTTTCTTATCTGGTAAAATATTAACCCTTACGCTACTTACTTAGTATGAATAAATGCTCTTTTGCAGACAGTAAAGATCAACATAAGAAGGCATACAGCATTTTCTCCTTTTCCCACAATTTTTTCAAAGGCATTCTTTCTCAGTTTGGTCAAAAGTCAGGATTGTGTGGTAAAGAGTTAAACAAAAACACTTAAACTGTCTTTATATAATCTTTAACTATGCTTGTGATGAGTAAATTTCAAGAAAGCACTTTTGATAAGTTCTTTTTTTTCCTCTTTACTTACTGGTCTTATGCAAAAACAGAAATTGGGTGCCATTCCACATTACAGCTTGTCTGCATCTCTGTCAGTACCTGGACATATGCACAAACTTGGCATTGTGCCTGGTCTGGGACCCCAGGTGTTTACTGCAATAACAACATATTTTATTTGATAACAAATGTGGTTTAGATTAGTTGGTTGGTTGCATTGGGGCTTAACGCCACTTTAACAGCTAAGGTCATATCATGGCGGTCGGTGACACAGGTGCTTCCTGACTTTCTTACACTTGTACTAACACAACTTTCTTTCCAAAGGCACCAACTACTTTTCTAACATGTATGCTTCAGCAGAGGTGAGAAGCGAAAATACGCCGTAAAGAAAGTTTGCCTCAACCGGGTATCAAACTCACAACCACAAGGTCATGAGTCCGACACGCTCACCACTTAGCCACCCTGGTGGGAAAATGTAATTTAGATGCAGAGAATTGACTTTACGGCTGGCTAAGTTTTGATCTAGATCAGCCTGTGCTGATAGCACAGGCTGACCCGGATTGATTCTTTTCCCTATTAGTCAATTTTCTGTCTGCCAAATGCTCAGTCTACCTCATGATTAAGTTGGTAGTAAAAAAGTGGGTATGTGATGGCTTGCTTGGTTCTACAGATCACCGAGATGCATTAAGCTCCATTTTGTCAGATCATGGCTCACATACAAATGTAAAGATAGTGAGCAGTGCAGTTTCAATATCAGACTACAAGTTCAATGCAATCTGATCTTCACCTAAACTATGTGCAAAAGCAACTTGCATTGATGCTACCTCTCCAAGGAATTATGCTTTGATAGGGTCGAAAACTTTGTAGGAAAAGAAGAAAATGCTGGCTACCAGCACAATGTTTTCTAGAGGCTTCTTTCCCAGAGTTGTCAAAAGTATGGATTGTGTGGTATAAATGGGTTAATTCCTCTGCGAAATATGAAGACTGAACTGGGCCGAAACTTTTTTCTATCATCCAATTTTCTGTGTGCCCAAGGACCATTTTTCCTGTAGATTCAATCATTCACTAGACTAAATGAATTTTATGGATCCTAAATTATGTGATAACTTGCCTGGTATAATGGAACACAGATATTTGCATTATTCCTCTACCAATCAATCCCCTGCTTTTTTGAGCCTGAGATGGAGGCCTTTTGAAAACATTTATGGGAAAAGGAGAAAATGCTGGTAACCGGCACTTTCTCCTTTTGACACAATGTTTTCTACCCAGTTGGAAAAACTTTCAATTTCAGAGTAATGTTTCTTTTGTCATCTGCAAATGCTTTCACCTTTCACCCAAAATTTTGTCAATTGGTTTGTCTCCTTTTGCAAGAGCATACCTCTTTTATATGAAATAGTGGACTTTATGGATCCACGTTCTATGTGGTCTAATCTTGATCTACAGTATAATATAGGTTGATCTTACTTCCACAAGTTGGTGTGAGTCGTATCTAGGTTTACAGTTGAAAATACTGTTTACAGGTTGTGTTGCATTTTATAAGCTCTGGGCCCTTCAGGATAATTCTACCATTCCAATACCAAACCAACAGTCTGTCATCATCTGTAAAACAGAGAGTAACATGGAAAAAATAAATAATATAATACAGAAAATTATGAAAATTCTTGATAATTTTATAAACAAGTTATAAACCATCTCTTTCAAACTGCTGCATTACCCCTAGCAAAACAACCTGTGTTTTAATGATCCTGAGAAAGAAGGCTTATTAAAATATTGTAGGAAAAGGAAAAAATACTGGTAACCAGCATTTACTTCTTTTCTTACAATGCTCTCTACCTTTTCAGAGACAAATACCATTATTGAAGCCAGATTCAGGGTTTTATCTACAATATTATTGCTTTCTAAGGACAAAATCTAACTCTTTATCATCTGGCACGGAATTAAATACAAGTCTGTTTATTTTCAGAAATTTTACTCCTTGGATTTAACTGTTTTTCATGAATCTGCAGCTCAGCATAAAAATCCCATTTTTCAAACATTTCTGCATAATTCTTTGTAGTTTTGAAGAAAACAGTCTACATTGGATTTGTCATCTGCAAATGGTTTCAGTTTGGACGAGTCTAAAATTTTGTTGTGGTGTCTGTGAGGTAGAGCAAGGGCCTCATAAGCCAAAGCTCTTGAGTTCAGTATGTTGGAGCAGGTGTCAACTTTGGGATTTTTCATTGGCCCTCATATTCTGCGTGAGTACTGGTTTAGTTCTCAGGAAGCAGAATGGAGAAAGATTAATATAATATGTAGGAACTTGTTTCTCAATGATGTACATGTATAATAAATTTGCTTAACCCTTTACCAAACAATTCCTGGATTTAACAACCCCGAGCAAGAAGCATTTTGAAAACATTGTCCGAAAAGGAGAAAATGCTGGTAACTAGTATTTTCTCCTTTTCCCACACTGTTTTCTACCTTGCTGGAAACAAATTTCAATTTTTGAGTTACATCTATTTTGTCCAGGGTTCGAAATTCCCACATATTTACTCGCAAAATGCAAGCCATAATTGGAAAATGCAAGTTCAAATTTTAAGCACTTGCTAAAAAATGCGAGTGCAAATTATTGAAGAACAGTTACCGAATGTACTAAATTTCATATGTGAATACAAAGAAGGGGTAATTCTTTGCGTTCTGGATAAACATCAGTCAAGTCGCACTGAGAATACCCGTCGACGGCGCTGTTAACAATTTTACATGTCGCCATCATTGAAGCCTCCGAGTTGTCGTTCATTATCCGAATTTCGTGAGGCAAGTGCGTTCGTCTGCAATCACAGCCGATACTGAGGTTTCGCGTTTTTTTTTATTCGGAAAAACGGTAGGCGAATTTAAACTCTGATTATAAAGCAAAAATATTTTTCAATCTTTCATGAAAAGTCAATTATTATGCACAAAAAGCAACGGGAAGCGAGTCGAACGTGGTGGACTCCATAAACCAGTTACCGGACATGCAGATATTCGGATGTGATACGTCCGTATTTCATGTACAAAATCGTCCACCATTGTAAGTTTTATAGAAATTTAACTTGGTTTTAGAACAGAAATTCAACTGGAATTAAAATGATTGCTAAATGAGGATTTTAATATCAATTAACGTTCTTTTTTTGTTTGTTTATTGTCTCAGTTGACAGGTTACGTAATAGAACAGAATTGAACAGTTTGTACAGGCCATTTGTTCTTTACAATTGATAGGCAAGCTGAGCTTCAAAAGAAAATGCGAGTCCAATTTTGATTTTGCAAGTGGAAATAAAAGCTACTTACTAAAATTTGCAAGTGGATAAAAAAATGAAATTCGTACCCTGTTTGTAGTCTACAAGTGCTTTGAATTTGGATCATTTTAAATTTTGTTGTGTGGGAAAGGGTCAAATCTAAAAATTTGAGCTTCATACACTTCATAACCTGTTAATTCTACTTTTATTGTGGAACAAGTCCAATGCAGCTCAACAGATTATTTCTATCTTTGAAATTGTAGAAAACACTGTGAAAAAAAGGAGAAAATGCTTATAACCAGCATTTTCTCCCTTTTCAAAATGTTATCAAAATGCTACTCTGTCAAAGTCATAAAAACCTCTGTTTGGAAATGAGTTTATGTAGTTTTAGAGTAAAGGGTAATGCATAATGTCATGTGAAGGGCAGATAGAGTGAATGTGTACATTATGTAGTTTTTAAAAGTTTAACCCTTTACCTGATGGCAAAATTTTAGCCCTATCCAAATTGAAAGCATAATTTTGCAGATCTATGACAAATCAATGTGGCTCAAATGGTGCAATTGTTGAGTGATAGGTAGAAAACATTGTGGGAAAAGGAGAAAATGCTGGTTACCAGCATGTTCTCCTTTGCCCACAATGTTTCCAAAAGGCTTCTTTCCAAAGATCGTCAAAAGTCATAATTATGTGGTTAAGGGTTAAATGTTTAAATGATCTATTGGAGCGAAGAGTCCTGTGTGTGTTTGTTATCTATTTGGAGGGTTGTGCCTATTGCATCGGCACATGGATTCTGTGAATCATTGGATAGCAAGTCATGTTAAGCTATTAACTGAGGGGTCAGCAATCATCTTTAGACGTGTACTTTTGCAAGGGATATACCTGAATAGTGTGTGACAGTGCTGGAAAGAGTTCTGGGGTAAGCTTTATCTTAGAGATTTTCAGTTTTAGAGCATATTTTTTGAGGGTAGACTTTGAAACCATTGATTGTTGAAAGGTTGTCCTGTTTTTTAATAGTTGGACAGTGCTGAAGAAGGAGCAGAGCTGTTTTTCTTGCAGTGGAATCATGGGTTGCAGAAGCATGTTGTTGAAATTTGTAATAACTACTGTATTGAGTTATGTTTTGGTACTATGGCTTTGTATGTAGTATTTTAATAGCATTCTCCCTAAGAATCATGCAGGCCGTACACGTAGTTCTAAATGGTGATAAGTGACTTTGTCAGAATACCAAAAAAAGTTAGCTCAGTTGATGCCTTTAGTCACAAAAGTCCAAAAACCAAAGGGAAACTTTTATTGTCATACTGTTATGGCAACGGCCACTGAAAGTTTTTCCCCCCAGAAGCATATTTTTTCCTTTTTAAAACTTGAAAAATTATGCACTTTGACATATTTGTCACCAACAGTCCAGTGAGTTGTGCTATTATAACATAATCACCCATGTATTGGCTTTCAGTATCGAGAATGCAAAAGTAAAAATAAGCTTGCAGAATGTGTTTCTATGACAACGGACAATGGATGTATTTTGCACCTCTGCTGGTGGCTTAAATTGACAAATTTCTATCTCAATTATCTCCTAACAGCAAAGCTAGGATTCAAGGTTTCAGTATTAGACATATAGACTAACGTATTGGGTCACGAATGAAAAAGTAAAAATGGTCAAAATGTTTTTAGCCCAGGTAACCGTGGCAACGAAAGTGGCAACACATTTGTAAAATTTGGAGAATGCCGTATTTCATGCAATAAAATGACTGCTAAACACAATTATGTGAACATCAGTTAATATGACATATGAAGCATTAATACAAGTATAAAAAGCTGCATACAAGATATTTTGGTTTTGTGTTTTAATTTGGTTTCCATAGCAACCTGAATGTCTACACTGGCACAAAACTGCAGTTTATGCTCATTTTTAAAGTATAATTGTAGACACTAGAATAAGTAAAATGAATAACTTTGGTTTTAGGAATAGCTACTAATCTAATGTGTTGTCGATGAAAATATAACAATGAGCATAATCATGTCATACTCCATGTTACCAGGGCAGCCAAAGCAGCAACATATCATAAAATTGAGAAAATACCATTATCCGTTGAATATAATGAACAACAATTAGGAAATCTTCATACCGCTCTATATGATGATGGTTCATGGCGTGTCAGTTTTCATTTATAGAGCAGCATACATGCTAATTATCCCCCCCCCAGAAAAAAAAAAGAACGGCGGCCAGGGATCTGGTAATAGTAGCTTTCCATCTGTCTGTCTGTCCGTTCTTTTGTCATTCCATCTTTCCCTCCTTGCATCCCACTTTCTGGTCCGGAGCATAACACAAAAAGTATTTAACATATAACCATGAAACTTCACAGATGGATAGATCTTACAAAAAAAAAGTGTAGTGCATAAGAACCATTCAACTTTATTGCATACTTTAGGAGTTTTTGCCCTTTGTTATTATTCTCACTTAAATTTTGAATAGAGCATAACTCAAAAACTATAAGAGGTGTACTCCCACACTCTTTGTTGTTGTTTTTTTCAAAATCAATGTGGTTCAAGCCATTAATAAGATAAACAAACTGTGCATGTTTCATCTGACAACAAATACTGACTTTATCGCGTAAACAAGAAAAAGACAGACAGACACATGATGGAAACCATACCACAGCAAAATCTCTGCTGGCTTTCAGCCAGTAGAGCCAGAAATTACTGGTAACCATGGTTATTTGTTTAACCCATTACCCCTGAGAAAGAAGCCTTTAGAAAACATAGTGGGAAAAGGAGGAAATGCTGGTAACCAGCATTTTTTGCTTTTCCCACCATGTCTTCTACCCTTTCCAAATCAAATTTCAATTTTTGAATCAAGTTTATTCTGTCATCTGCAAATGCTTTCAATTTGGACTAGTCTAAAATTTTGCTGTTTGGTAATGGGTTAAAGAGCATTTAAAGCATTTCCTTTCGGATATTTGGTTTATTAAAATGTCTTTGAAACTCATCAAATATTTTTTAGTCAATGAAAGAAGATCCTTTGCACTGACTTTGCTATATTTTATGGGGATGAGTTTACTGTTTCTGCTGCCATGGAAACATCTTTTTCTGAGGTGTTGAATACTTTTGATATTTTTTATGTGCATCTCAGATATGGATTATTTAAAGTATGATTAATTCATTCAGATGTCTCTTCGCTGGGAGGAGTTAATTTGCTTTGAATAAGCTATTATTTGTGATGGTTTGTTGATGTGGTTGCCATGGTAACATATAATCTGGCAAAATTCAGCTGATAAGTAGCCTTGGCTGGAACAAAACATTTTTTCCACTCAACTCTTTCATATTGGTGAATTACACAAACTTGGAACCAAAAACAGAACAGAAACCAACAATAAATCATGCACTAAATAGCATGACTGTCCTCTTGAAATTCATCTGACCATTAAAATTTCCAAGTGACCACTTCAAATATCCAATCGACCACTATTGACCAGTTAAATCTAACTGACTATTTAACCAGTTAAATCCGCCAGTTATAACCACCCCTGTTTTCGACCGCCCGATCTTGGTTATAGGATTTAGGAATAGGAGAGCATCAATACAGGCAAACCCCAACCGCTTAAGTATTATTTAGTGATAGTATTATTACAAATTCTGTTCATATAGGCAAGGTTGGCAAAGGTAGGTCAATATCGGTATTGAACGGGCCGATTGTTATAACTGGTCCGTGCTAGTCACAAGTGGTTCATTTAAGTGGTTGATATGATTGTTAAAACACTGGTGCTACTACATGCCCCTGCTCTGTCCTGTATATGAAGGTATGTCATACATTATAACTAGTATCATAATGTTTATAAATGACATCCTACTTTTTTTTTATCATATTCCAGAAGACATAATAGCTGGTCAACTGAAGAGGTTGACTGGATTGACTGTCATGTTTGACCTTATTTGGCCTGCAACATGTGAAAAAAGAGTATTTGAACATTTGAGTCGTCTCTGGCTAATCTGAGACGACTCTTTCTATTCTTACACAATTTTCTGTTTTGTGCAAGTCTGCTGTATCACAAAATTGAATTTTGTCATAAAGTGTTGTCTCGGATCAATCTGTGTGGATTGCAAGCCTGGTCAATGAGGACAATTTACACATATGAATGAAAGCCCATCCCTATCTATTGCAGGCCATATAAACTAATACAGGTACATAACTACATTTAGAGGCAGTTTTCCCACTGAAAATTTTATTTGGGGGTTTTGTACCGCCTACAATTGAAAAATGGGGGTATAAGAAAAAAAAAAAAAAAAAAAAAAATGGGGGTACAAATTCAGAGTGAAACTAGTATGCCCTCAATTCTCAATTTTTTTACTTAATGCCTCATTTTCGATCCAATGCAGAACAATCATACAGATCTAGATCTACTATATGTAAATGAACATTTTTAAAATGTAACTGACACTTAATGAATTGTTTGGCAAAATATTAGTCTATATGGTCATCTTTTCACATGCCTTATCTACATTAATAAATCATTGTCGAATTCTGACTGAAGACTGCTGTATTCAATATGCAGTGTACCTACCAGCTTTTTATTTCAGGGGTACACACTACCCTTGAGTTGTAAACCTGGAGGGTGGGGGCGCGGGCGGCTAGATTTCATATTTGAGGGTATGACGTACAATAATGATTCTCAAAGGAATCCATACTGATGATTTGCGCCAAAAAAGTTTGTTATAACCATATATTTGTAGAAATTTACAGCTTACACCCATTAAAAGCTGAAAAAACAGTATGAAGTGACTGTGATCGGACAAGGTAAAAAGGAGCATTTTATTGTGCCATGGATTTCCGTGTTGTTTGGACCGATCAATTTTTCGTGTACGTTTATCTATGGATAAGTATTTCTGCAATAAATGAACTCTCTTTACTAGATTTTGAATGGTTCTACAACTAGTGTATCTTGCTTGCCTACGGGAACCTGAAAGCGTCTAAAGTATATTTCTGAGCTATTTCCAATATTTGGGTTTACAGATGAAAGACGTTGACGTCGGCAAAATGCAAAATCAAAATTAGACTCGCATTTTCTTTTGAAGCTCAGCTTGCCTATCAATTGTAAAGAATGAATGGCCTGTACAAACTGTTCAGTTCTGTTCTATTACATAACCTGTCAACTGAGACAACAACCAAACAAAAAAGGAACGTTAATTGATTTTTAAACCCTCATTTAGCAATTGATTTATTTCCAGTTGAATTTCTGTTCTGAAACCAAGTTAAATTTCTATAAAACTTAAATGGTGGATGATTTTGTGACGTATCACATCCGAATATCTGCATGTCCGGTAACTGGTTTATCGAGTCCACCACGTCCGATTCGCTTCCCTTAGCTATTTGTGCATAATGATTAACTTTTCATGAAAGACTGACAAATATTTTTGCTTTGTAATCAGAGATTGAATTCGCCTACTGTTTTTCCGTATAAAAAACATAAAACCTCAGTATTGGCTGTGAGTGCAGACAAATGCACTTGCCTCATGAAATTCTGATAACGAACGACAACTCGGTGGCTTCAATGGCGACATGTAAAATTGTCAACAGCCGTCGAAGGTACTCTCAGTGAGACATGGCTGATGTTCATTCAGAACGAAAAGAATTAACTTTTTTTGTATTCACATATGAAATTTAGTAGAATCTACATTCGGTAACTGTTCTTCAATAATTTGCACTCATCTTTTTGAGCAAGTGCTTGAAATTTCAACTTGCATTTTCCAATTTCGGCTTGCATTTTGCGAGTAAATATGTGCGAATTTCAAACCCTGTAAATTGCGATCTTTCACTGAAAAAAACAAAAATTCTATTTCATGCTTTTTACCCTTTCTGGGAGGAGCTTTATCAAAATTCATTTCATTATTCCCTGTGGCATACCCGTCCCGCATAGCAACGTTACGTCAAGCGCGAGAAATGTAAGGTATATGACGTCATTTTTCCCATCTGGTTGTTAGACACGCGCAATTTACCTAGGCAGCAAGAACGTGAAAATCGGTATTTTCACTGGTGGTACCAGTGTAAGATCGAAAAATATTTTCAGTGCTATTTCTCGATATCCTACTGGAAAGCATGAAATAAATAATGCATCTTCTTTCCAACCAATGTTTATTAGTCAGCATCGTTATAGTCTTAGAGTAAGTTAGACTCTTGTTTGATAAATAATCATTCTATCATGGTTTATCATTCAATATACGGCAGTAGTGAATTATAAGGCACAATCGGTAATCCACGAGGGAAGGTTTTCTATTAGGTTTCAATGAATACAAAGGAACAAAATGGTGGAAATCGGAATTCTGACATTTCTTTTAAATTTCGCCAAAAATTATAATATCTTGTAATAATTACAGTCACGGCCATCATGTTTTTAAGAAGGCGAAATACATTTTCTGAAATAAGACAGACCTGTTTCGTGCAAACTTCTGTGAATCCGTCACTCCGTCTTCACTTCACTTTCTGCGGTAGGACGACTTTGTGGAATCACCGAAATCACTGGAATCACCAAGCGATTTTGTGGAATCACCATTTGGTTAGTGAATACCTGTAACATTTGGAGCAAATTTTAGCGAAACAATTACCGAAATTTCTGTAAAATCTTAAATTCGCACGCCACTGAATCTCGGATCGGACAGGATCAGATCGTACAACATCACCTTTAATTAGCGAATTCACCTTTTAATTAACAACAAATTTCATTGAAATTTCGGTAATTTTCTGTTTAAATGTCCTCATAATGGTATAAACCAGATTGTAAATATCATATATAATTTATTTTAAGTAGTTATTCACTTTCAAAGTGGTGATTCCACAAAATCACATGGTGATTCCAGTGATTTCGGTGATTCCACAAAGTCGTCCTACCCTCACTTTCTGTATATTTGGAGCAAACATATCATTGTAGTTTCGAATTGGCCAGGGTCAAAATTATAAATAATAGAGGGAGATAATTTTTTCATCCAATTCTGATAAGAAGAGAACTTAAATACACACATAAATTGTGCAAGATAGTGATTTCTACCGTTCCTTCTTCCTAAGTTTATAGCAAAATGCGAAACGGGAATTAACGCTTTGACTGTAGCTGTCATAACACGATATAGCAAAATCGATTATCTTTGAAGCTTCAGCGATTGCTTGATCGCAGGCCACTAAACAATAAGATGTAAGGATTAGCAGGGCCAATAAAATACTTCCTATATATTGCTTAACTCATAACCAGACGACAAAATTTTAGACTTTTCCAAATTGAAAGCATTTGCAGACGACAAAATAAAGGTGACTGAAAATTTGAGATTTGTTTTGTGAAGGGTAGAAAATATTGTGGGAAAAGGAGAAAATGCTGGTTACCAGCATTTTCTCCATTTCCCATGAAATGTTTTCTGAAGGCTTTTTTTTTCAGGGGCCTCAAAAGTAGGAATTGTGTGCAGTGGTAATGGGCTTTAAAAGTCCTAAAGCCTTAATACAAAAATATAAAATTCTTAAGCAACCGATTGCAGTTGCAGAAACTTTTTCCAATAATATTGTTCTTGTTTTTGGTGAATGTGTGAGTTGTAATTTGATTTAATGTCTTTTTCTCCAATCTCTTCAGACCGTAGCAACAAAAGCATTTAGGTTAATTGTCTACTGCAAACATTTAAGAAAATAGGGGCGCAGCAGACCTTGTTTTGGTCTTTTCAAGCCCCTTGCAAGAATTACTTCCCTTAGACCCTCGATGCACCCCCCCCCTCCCCAGCCCTGAACTGGATTCACTTTTCTAACTCAGCCCACAATAAATGCTGCACATTGAAACTTTCAATAAGCCAAAGTAATCAATGTACAGTGTAAAAAAGCCCCAGAAATTACTGTGACAAGTGGCTAAAAAAAGACCGAAAACTCTTTTAGTTGCTTCCTATTGCATATATCAAACAAAGGCAACTGAAGTGTAATTTTTTCTAATCTCTTCAAACCGCAACAAGAAACCTAGTTACGTTGACTACCGTCTCATATGTGCCAGTTACGCTCATGGGAAACCCCCAGAAAATAATGTGACAAGTGGCTAAAAAAAGACTGAATGCTTCTTATTGCATAAATCAAACAAATGGAACAAAATTTTCAATGCATAATTTTTTCCTCCAATCTCTTTATACCATGACGACAAATCTATTTATGTTGACTACCGTCTCATAGGTGCCGGTTACGTATCCGCGAAAACGCGAAAAATCGACTTACGGAACACTTCATAGCAGATGACACCTGTTGCTTAATAGGTCAAATATAGGGAACTTAATTTCTAATATCTGTTTTTTACCTCTCCAGTCTTTTTTTACCGTGACAACAAACCCATTTAGGTTGTCTATTGTCTCGCAGGTGCCGGTTACGTACCCGCGAAAACATGAAAAATCGACTTACGAAATATTTTATAGCAGACAAAAACTGTTGCTTAAAGTCAATTATAGGGATTTTTCTATTTTTCTGTTTCATTTTCTCTCACTAGGGCCAATAATTTGGTTACGATGACCATCTCGCCCATACATGACTGATACGTGCTGCGCATAAAATCGTGAAATCAACTTTGACACTTTCGGAGGCAACTGATACCTGTTAAACAAATCAAAGAAAGGTAAACAAAATTTTTCCCTGTTTTCTTACCAGGGTCACAAAAACATTGAACCAATTTTGACAACCGCGCGCGTCAAAAGTCAATTTTATGTTTAATTGCTGCGCAAAAATATAAAATTCAGAAGCAACCGATTGCTGTTGTGGAAACTTTTTCCGATAAAAAAATCTTGTTCTTGTTTGAAGAATTTAGAAGTAGGCCATAAAGATACAATAAGATGTAAGAATAACTAAAAATCAATTTTTTCTTTGATAGGGTAGAAAACATTGTGGGAAAAGGAGAAAATGCTGGTAACCTGCATTGTCTCCTTTCCTCAGATTATTTTCAAAAGCCTTCTCTTTAATGGGTGTTAAAAGGCGTCATTGTGTGGTAAAAGGTTAATAGAAGCTTTAAGGAAATCAGAATGGGAACCAACAGCCAAATCAGAATGGGAACCAACGGCCATTCAGATATTCAACAGCCAATCAGAGAGCTTCAAAATCGCTCCAAAATGGCGCCATAATTGATCGATAAAAAACAGTGAAAAAAAACGGCATAAAAGTGGATTTAAAGTCTTCTTTAAAGGCTGCTGTGCAGTCCTTGGCGAACTGCCAGGCATGCACCATCCACACATGCCAGATTTCACTGAAAATGGGCAAACATTTAAGAAAATAGGGGCGCAGCAGACCTTGTTTTGGTCTTTTCAAGCCCCTTGCAAGAATTACTTCCCTTAGACCCTCGATGCACCCCCCCCTCCCCAGCCCTGAACTGGATTCACTTTTCTAACTCAGCCCACAGTAAATGCTGCACATTGAAACTTTCAATAAGCCAAAGTAATCAATGTACAGTGTAAAAAAGCCCCAGAAATTACTGTGACAAGTGGCTAAAAAAAGACTGAAAACTCTTTTAGTTGCTTCCTATTGCATATATCAAACAAAGGCAACTGAAGTGTAATTTTTTCTAATCTCTTCAAACCGCAACAAGAAACCTAGTTACGTTGACTACCGTCTCATATGTGCCAGTTACGCTCATGGGAAACCCCCAGAAAATAATGTGACAAGTGGCTAAAAAAAGACTGAATGCTTCTTATTGCATAAATCAAACAAATGGAACAAAATTTTCAATGCATAATTTTTTCCTCCAATCTCTTTATACCATGACGACAAATCTATTTATGTTGACTACCGTCTCATAGGTGCCGGTTACGTATCCGCGAAAACGCGAAAAATCGACTTACGGAACACTTCATAGCAGATGACACCTGTTGCTTAATAGGTCAAATATAGGGAACTTAATTTCTAATATCTGTTTTTTACCTCTCCAGTCTTTTTTTACCGTGACAACAAACCCATTTTGGTTGTCTATTGTCTCGCAGGTGCCGGTTACGTACCCGCGAAAACATGAAAAATCGACTTACGGAATATTTTATAGCAGACAAAAACTGTTGCTTAAAGTCAATTATAGGGATTTTTCTATTTTTCTGTTTCATTTTCTCTCACTAGGGCCAATAATTTGGTTACGATGACCATCTCGCCCATACATGACTGATACGTGCTGCGCATAAAATCGTGAAATCAACTTTGACACTTTCGGAGGCAACTGATACCTGTTAAACAAATCAAAGAAAGGTAAACAAAATTTTTCCCTGTTTTCTTACCAGGGTCACGAAAACATTGAACCAATTTTGACAACCGCGCGCGTCAAAAGTCAATTTTATGTTTAATCGCTGCGCAAAAATATAAAATTCAGAAGCAACCGGTTGCTGTTGTGGAAACTTTTTCCCATAAAAAAATCTTGTTCTTGTTTGAAGAATTTAGAAGTAGGCCATAAAGATACAATAAGATGTAAGAATAACTAAAAATCAATTTTTTCTTTGATAGGGTAGAAAACATTGTGGGAAAAGGAGAAAATGCTGGTAACCTGCAGTGTCTCCTTTCCTCAGATTATTTTCAAAAGCCTTCTCTTTAATGGGTGTTAAAAGGCGTCATTGTGTGGTAAAAGGTTAATAGAAGCTTTAAGGAAATCAGAATGGGAACCAACAGCCAAATCAGAATGGGAACCAACGGCCATTCAGATATTCAACAGCCAATCAGAGAGCTTCAAAATCGCTCCAAAATGGCGCCATAATTGATCGATAAAAAACAGTGAAAAAAAAAAACGGCATAAAAGTGGATTTAAAGTCTTCTTTAAAGGCTGCTGTGCAGTCCTTGGCGAACTGCCAGGCATGCACCATCCACACATGCCAGATTTCACTGAAAATGGGCAAACATTTAAGAAAATAGGGGCGCAGCAGACCTTGTTTTGGTCTTTTCAAGCCCCTTGCAAGAATTACTTCCCTTAGATCCTCGATGCACCCCCCCCCCTCCCCAGCCCTGAACTGGATTCACTTTTCTAACTCAGCCCACAATAAATGCTGCACATTGAAACTTTCAACAAGCCAAAGTAATCAATGTACAGTGTAAAAAAGCCCCAGAAATTACTGTGACAAGTGGCTAAAAAAAGACTGAAAACTCTTTTAGTTGCTTCCTATTGCATATATCAAACAAAGGCAACTGAAGTGTAATTTTTTCTAATCTCTTTAAACCGCAACAAGAAACCTAGTTATGTTGACTACTGTCTCATATGTGCCAGTTACGCTCATGGGAAACCCCCAGAAAATAATGTGACAAGTGGCTAAAAAAAGACTGAATGCTTCTTATTGCATAAATCAAACAAAAGGAACAAAATTTTCAATGCATAATTTTTTCCTCCAATCTCGTTATACCATGACGACAAATCTATTTATGTTGACTACCGTCTCATAGGTGCCGGTTACGTATCCGCGAAAACGCGAAAAATCGACTTACGGAACACTTCATAGCAGATGACACCTGTTGCTTAATAGGTCAAATATAGGGAACTTAATTTCTAATATCTGTTTTTTACCTCTCCAGTCTTTTTTTACCGTGACAACAAACCCATTTAGGTTGTCTATTGTCTCGCAGGTGCCGGTTACGTACCCGCGAAAACATGAAAAATCGACTTACGGAATATTTTATAGCAGACAAAAACTGTTGCTTAAAGTCAATTATAGGGATTTTTCTATTTTTCTGTTTCATTTTCTCTCACTAGGGCCAATAATTTGGTTACAATGACCATCTCGCCCATACATGACTGATACGTGCTGCGCATAAAATCGTGAAATCAACTTTGACACTTTCGGAGGCAACTGATACCTGTTAAACAAATCAAAGAAAGGTAAACAAAATTTTTCCCTGTTTTCTTACCAGGGTCACGAAAACATTGAACCAATTTTGACAACCGCGCGCGTCAAAAGTCAATTTTATGTTTAATCGCTGCGCAAAAATATAAAATTCAGAAGCAACCGGTTGCTGTTGTGGAAACTTTTTCCGATAAAAAAATCTTGTTCTTGTTTGAAGAATTTAGAAGTAGGCCATAAAGATACAATAAGATGTAAGAATAACTAAAAATCAATTTTTTCTTTGATAGGGTAGAAAACATTGTGGGAAAAGGAGAAAATGCTGGTAACCTGCATTGTCTCCTTTCCTCAGATTATTTTCAAAAGCCTTCTCTTTAATGGGTGTTAAAAGGCGTCATTGTGTGGTAAAAGGTTAATAGAAGCTTTAAGGAAATCAGAATGGGAACCAACAGCCAAATCAGAATGGGAACCAACGGCCATTCAGATATTCAACAGCCAATCAGAGAGCTTCAAAATCGCTCCAAAATGGCGCCATAATTGATCGATAAAAAACAGTGAAAAAAAACGGCATAAAAGTGGATTTAAAGTCTTCTTTAAAGGCTGCTGTGCAGTCCTTGGCGAACTGCCAGGCATGCACCATCCACACATGCCAGATTTCACTGAAAATGGGCAAACATTTAAGAAAATAGGGGCGCAGCAGACCTTGTTTTGGTCTTTTCAAGCCCCTTGCAAGAATTACTTCCCTTTGACCCTCGATGCACACCCCCCCCCTCCCCAGCCCTGAACTGGATTCACTTTTCTAACTCAGCCCACAATAAATGCTGCACATTGAAACTTTCAATAAGCCAAAGTAATCAATGTACAGTGTAAAAAAGCCCCAGAAATTACTGTGACAAGTGGCTAAAAAAAGACTGAAAACTCTTTTAGTTGCTTCCTATTGCATATATCAAACAAAGGCAACTGAAGTGTAATTTTTTCTAATCTCTTCAAACCGCAACAAGAAACCTAGTTACGTTGACTACCGTCTCATATGTGCCAGTTACGCTCATGGGAAACCCCCAGAAAATAATGTGACAAGTGGCTAAAAAAAGACTGAATGCTTCTTATTGCATAAATCAAACAAAAGGAACAAAATTTTCAATGCATAATTTTTTCCTCCAATCTCGTTATACCATGACGACAAATCTATTTATGTTGACTACCGTCTCATAGGTGCCGGTTACGTATCCGCGAAAACGCGAAAAATCGACTTACGGAACACTTCATAGCAGATGACACCTGTTGCTTAATAGGTCAAATATAGGGAACTTAATTTCTAATATCTGTTTTTTACCTCTCCAGTCTTTTTTTACCGTGACAACAAACCCATTTAGGTTGTCTATTGTCTCGCAGGTGCCGGTTACGTACCCGCGAAAACATGAAAAATCGACTTACGGAATATTTTATAGCAGACAAAAACTGTTGCTTAAAGTCAATTATAGGGATTTTTCTATTTTTCTGTTTCATTTTCTCTCACTAGGGCCAATAATTTGGTTACGATGACCATCTCGCCCATACATGACTGATACGTGCTGCGCATAAAATCGTGAAATCAACTTTGACACTTTCGGAGGCAACTGATACCTGTTAAACAAATCAAAGAAAGGTAAACAAAATTTTTCCCTGTTTTCTTACCAGGGTCACGAAAACATTGAACCAATTTTGACAACCGCGCGCGTCAAAAGTCAATTTTATGTTTAATCGCTGCGCAAAAATATAAAATTCAGAAGCAACCGGTTGCTGTTGTGGAAACTTTTTCCGATAAAAAAATCTTGTTCTTGTTTGAAGAATTTAGAAGTAGGCCATAAAGATACAATAAGATGTAAGAATAACTAAAAATCAATTTTTTCTTTGATGGGTAGAAAACATTGTGGGAAAAGGAGAAAATGCTGGTAACCTGCATTGTCTCCTTTCCTCAGATTATTTTCAAAAGCCTTCTCTTTAATGGGTGTTAAAAGGCGTCATTGTGTGGTAAAAGGTTAATAGAAGCTTTAAGGAAATCAGAATGGGAACCAACAGCCAAATCAGAATGGGAACCAACGGCCATTCAGATATTCAACAGCCAATCAGAGAGCTTCAAAATCGCTCCAAAATGGCGCCATAATTGATCGATAAAAAACAGTGAAAAAAAACGGCATAAAAGTGGATTTAAAGTCTTCTTTAAAGGCTGCTGTGCAGTCCTTGGCGAACTGCCAGGCATGCACCATCCACACATGCCAGATTTCACTGAAAATGGGCAAACATTTAAGAAAATAGGGGCGCAGCAGACCTTGTTTTGGTCTTTTCAAGCCCCTTGCAAGAATTACTTCCCTTAGACCCTCGATGCACCCCCCCCCTCCCCAGCCCTGAACTGGATTCACTTTTCTAACTCAGCCCACAATAAATGCTGCACATTGAAACTTTCAATAAGCCAAAGTAATCAATGTACAGTGTAAAAAAGCCCCAGAAATTACTGTGACAAGTGGCTAAAAAAAGACTGAAAACTCTTTTAGTTGCTTCCTATTGCATATATCAAACAAAGGCAACTGAAGTGTAATTTTTTCTAATCTCTTCAAACCGCAACAAGAAACCTAGTTACGTTGACTACCGTCTCATATGTGCCAGTTACGCTCATGGGAAACCCCCAGAAAATAATGTGACAAGTGGCTAAAAAAAGACTGAATGCTTCTTATTGCATAAATCAAACAAATGGAACAAAATTTTCAATGCATAATTTTTTCCTCCAATCTCTTTATACCATGACGACAAATCTATTTATGTTGACTACCGTCTCATAGGTGCCGGTTACGTATCCGCGAAAACGCGAAAAATCGACTTACGGAACACTTCATAGCAGATAACACCTGTTGCTTAATAGGTCAAATATAGGGAACTTAATTCCTAATATCTGTTTTTTACCTCTCCAGTCTTTTTTTACCGTGACAACAAACCCATTTTGGTTGTCTATTGTCTCGCAGGTGCCGGTTACGTACCCGCGAAAACATGAAAAATCGACTTACGGAATATTTTATAGCAGACAAAAACTGTTGCTTAAAGTCAATTATAGGGATTTTTCTATTTTTCTGTTTCATTTTCTCTCACTAGGGCCAATAATTTGGTTACGATGACCATCTCGCCCATACATGACTGATACGTGCTGCGCATAAAATCGTGAAATCAACTTTGACACTTTCGGAGGCAACTGATACCTGTTAAACAAATCAAAGAAAGGTAAACAAAATTTTTCCCTGTTTTCTTACCAGGGTCACGAAAACATTGAACCAATTTTGACAACCGCGTGCGTCAAAAGTCAATTTTATGTTTAATCGCTGCGCAAAAATATAAAATTCAGAAGCAACCGGTTGCTGTTGTGGAAACTTTTTCCGATAAAAAAATCTTGTTCTTGTTTGAAGAATTTAGAAGTAGGCCATAAAGATACAATAAGATGTAAGAATAACTAAAAATCAATTTTTTCTTTGATAGGGTAGAAAACATTGTGGGAAAAGGAGAAAATGCTGGTAACCTGCAGTGTCTCCTTTCCTCAGATTATTTTCAAAAGCCTTCTCTTTAATGGGTGTTAAAAGGCGTCATTGTGTGGTAAAAGGTTAATAGAAGCTTTAAGGAAATCAGAATGGGAACCAACAGCCAAATCAGAATGGGAACCAACGGCCATTCAGATATTCAACAGCCAATCAGAGAGCTTCAAAATCGCTCCAAAATGGCGCCATAATTGATCGATAAAAAACAGTGAAAAAAAAAAACGGCATAAAAGTGGATTTAAAGTCTTCTTTAAAGGCTGCTGTGCAGTCCTTGGCGAACTGCCAGGCATGCACCATCCACACATGCCAGATTTCACTGAAAATGGGCAAACATTTAAGAAAATAGGGGCGCAGCAGACCTTGTTTTGGTCTTTTCAAGCCCCTTGCAAGAATTACTTCCCTTAGATCCTCGATGCACCCCCCCCCCCCTCCCCAGCCCTGAACTGGATTCACTTTTCTAACTCAGCCCACAATAAATGCTGCACATTGAAACTTTCAACAAGCCAAAGTAATCAATGTACAGTGTAAAAAAGCCCCAGAAATTACTGTGACAAGTGGCTAAAAAAAGACTGAAAACTCTTTTAGTTGCTTCCTATTGCATATATCAAACAAAGGCAACTGAAGTGTAATTTTTTCTAATCTCTTTAAACCGCAACAAGAAATCTAGTTATGTTGACTACTGTCTCATATGTGCCAGTTACGCTCATGGGAAACCCCCAGAAAATAATGTGACAAGTGGCTAAAAAAAGACTGAATGCTTCTTATTGCATAAATCAAACAAAAGGAACAAAATTTTCAATGCATAATTTTTTCCTCCAATCTCGTTATACCATGACGACAAATCTATTTATGTTGACTACCGTCTCATAGGTGCCGGTTACGTATCCGCGAAAACGCGAAAAATCGACTTACGGAACACTTCATAGCAGATGACACCTGTTGCTTAATAGGTCAAATATAGGGAACTTAATTTCTAATATCTGTTTTTTACCTCTCCAGTCTTTTTTTACCGTGACAACAAACCCATTTAGGTTGTCTATTGTCTCGCAGGTGCCGGTTACGTACCCGCGAAAACATGAAAAATCGACTTACGGAATATTTTATAGCAGACAAAAACTGTTGCTTAAAGTCAATTATAGGGATTTTTCTATTTTTCTGTTTCATTTTCTCTCACTAGGGCCAATAATTTGGTTACAATGACCATCTCGCCCATACATGACTGATACGTGCTGCGCATAAAATCGTGAAATCAACTTTGACACTTTCGGAGGCAACTGATACCTGTTAAACAAATCAAAGAAAGGTAAACAAAATTTTTCCCTGTTTTCTTACCAGGGTCACGAAAACATTGAACCAATTTTGACAACCGCGCGCGTCAAAAGTCAATTTTATGTTTAATCGCTGCGCAAAAATATAAAATTCAGAAGCAACCGGTTGCTGTTGTGGAAACTTTTTCCGATAAAAAAATCTTGTTCTTGTTTGAAGAATTTAGAAGTAGGCCATAAAGATACAATAAGATGTAAGAATAACTAAAAATCAATTTTTTCTTTGATAGGGTAGAAAACATTGTGGGAAAAGGAGAAAATGCTGGTAACCTGCATTGTCTCCTTTCCTCAGATTATTTTCAAAAGCCTTCTCTTTAATGGGTGTTAAAAGGCGTCATTGTGTGGTAAAAGGTTAATAGAAGCTTTAAGGAAATCAGAATGGGAACCAACAGCCAAATCAGAATGGGAACCAACGGCCATTCAGATATTCAACAGCCAATCAGAGAGCTTCAAAATCGCTCCAAAATGGCGCCATAATTGATCGATAAAAAACAGTGAAAAAAAACGGCATAAAAGTGGATTTAAAGTCTTCTTTAAAGGCTGCTGTGCAGTCCTTGGCGAACTGCCAGGCATGCACCATCCACACATGCCAGATTTCACTGAAAATGGGCAAACATTTAAGAAAATAGGGGCGCAGCAGACCTTGTTTTGGTCTTTTCAAGCCCCTTGCAAGAATTACTTCCCTTAGACCCTCGATGCACCCCCCCCTCCCCAGCCCTGAACTGGATTCACTTTTCTAACTCAGCCCACAATAAATGCTGCACATTGAAACTTTCAATAAGCCAAAGTAATCAATGTACAGTGTAAAAAAGCCCCAGAAATTACTGTGACAAGTGGCTAAAAAAAGACCGAAAACTCTTTTAGTTGCTTCCTATTGCATATATCAAACAAAGGCAACTGAAGTGTAATTTTTTCTAATCTCTTCAAACCGCAACAAGAAACCTAGTTACGTTGACTACCGTCTCATATGTGCCAGTTACGCTCATGGGAAACCCCCAGAAAATAATGTGACAAGTGGCTAAAAAAAGACTGAATGCTTCTTATTGCATAAATCAAACAAATGGAACAAAATTTTCAATGCATAATTTTTTCCTCCAATCTCTTTATACCATGACGACAAATCTATTTATGTTGACTACCGTCTCATAGGTGCCGGTTACGTATCCGCGAAAACGCGAAAAATCGACTTACGGAACACTTCATAGCAGATGACACCTGTTGCTTAATAGGTCAAATATAGGGAACTTAATTTCTAATATCTGTTTTTTACCTCTCCAGTCTTTTTTTACCGTGACAACAAACCCATTTAGGTTGTCTATTGTCTCGCAGGTGCCGGTTACGTACCCGCGAAAACATGAAAAATCGACTTACGAAATATTTTATAGCAGACAAAAACTGTTGCTTAAAGTCAATTATAGGGATTTTTCTATTTTTCTGTTTCATTTTCTCTCACTAGGGCCAATAATTTGGTTACGATGACCATCTCGCCCATACATGACTGATACGTGCTGCGCATAAAATCGTGAAATCAACTTTGACACTTTCGGAGGCAACTGATACCTGTTAAACAAATCAAAGAAAGGTAAACAAAATTTTTCCCTGTTTTCTTACCAGGGTCACAAAAACATTGAACCAATTTTGACAACCGCGCGCGTCAAAAGTCAATTTTATGTTTAATTGCTGCGCAAAAATATAAAATTCAGAAGCAACCGATTGCTGTTGTGGAAACTTTTTCCGATAAAAAAATCTTGTTCTTGTTTGAAGAATTTAGAAGTAGGCCATAAAGATACAATAAGATGTAAGAATAACTAAAAATCAATTTTTTCTTTGATAGGGTAGAAAACATTGTGGGAAAAGGAGAAAATGCTGGTAACCTGCATTGTCTCCTTTCCTCAGATTATTTTCAAAAGCCTTCTCTTTAATGGGTGTTAAAAGGCGTCATTGTGTGGTAAAAGGTTAATAGAAGCTTTAAGGAAATCAGAATGGGAACCAACAGCCAAATCAGAATGGGAACCAACGGCCATTCAGATATTCAACAGCCAATCAGAGAGCTTCAAAATCGCTCCAAAATGGCGCCATAATTGATCGATAAAAAACAGTGAAAAAAAACGGCATAAAAGTGGATTTAAAGTCTTCTTTAAAGGCTGCTGTGCAGTCCTTGGCGAACTGCCAGGCATGCACCATCCACACATGCCAGATTTCACTGAAAATGGGCAAACATTTAAGAAAATAGGGGCGCAGCAGACCTTGTTTTGGTCTTTTCAAGCCCCTTGCAAGAATTACTTCCCTTAGACCCTCGATGCACCCCCCCTCCCCAGCCCTGAACTGGATTCACTTTTCTAACTCAGCCCACAGTAAATGCTGCACATTGAAACTTTCAATAAGCCAAAGTAATCAATGTACAGTGTAAAAAAGCCCCAGAAATTACTGTGACAAGTGGCTAAAAAAAGACTGAAAACTCTTTTAGTTGCTTCCTATTGCATATATCAAACAAAGGCAACTGAAGTGTAATTTTTTCTAATCTCTTCAAACCGCAACAAGAAACCTAGTTACGTTGACTACCGTCTCATATGTGCCAGTTACGCTCATGGGAAACCCCCAGAAAATAATGTGACAAGTGGCTAAAAAAAGACTGAATGCTTCTTATTGCATAAATCAAACAAATGGAACAAAATTTTCAATGCATAATTTTTTCCTCCAATCTCTTTATACCATGACGACAAATCTATTTATGTTGACTACCGTCTCATAGGTGCCGGTTACGTATCCGCGAAAACGCGAAAAATCGACTTACGGAACACTTCATAGCAGATGACACCTGTTGCTTAATAGGTCAAATATAGGGAACTTAATTTCTAATATCTGTTTTTTACCTCTCCAGTCTTTTTTTACCGTGACAACAAACCCATTTTGGTTGTCTATTGTCTCGCAGGTGCCGGTTACGTACCCGCGAAAACATGAAAAATCGACTTACGGAATATTTTATAGCAGACAAAAACTGTTGCTTAAAGTCAATTATAGGGATTTTTCTATTTTTCTGTTTCATTTTCTCTCACTAGGGCCAATAATTTGGTTACGATGACCATCTCGCCCATACATGACTGATACGTGCTGCGCATAAAATCGTGAAATCAACTTTGACACTTTCGGAGGCAACTGATACCTGTTAAACAAATCAAAGAAAGGTAAACAAAATTTTTCCCTGTTTTCTTACCAGGGTCACGAAAACATTGAACCAATTTTGACAACCGCGCGCGTCAAAAGTCAATTTTATGTTTAATCGCTGCGCAAAAATATAAAATTCAGAAGCAACCGGTTGCTGTTGTGGAAACTTTTTCCCATAAAAAAATCTTGTTCTTGTTTGAAGAATTTAGAAGTAGGCCATAAAGATACAATAAGATGTAAGAATAACTAAAAATCAATTTTTTCTTTGATAGGGTAGAAAACATTGTGGGAAAAGGAGAAAATGCTGGTAACCTGCAGTGTCTCCTTTCCTCAGATTATTTTCAAAAGCCTTCTCTTTAATGGGTGTTAAAAGGCGTCATTGTGTGGTAAAAGGTTAATAGAAGCTTTAAGGAAATCAGAATGGGAACCAACAGCCAAATCAGAATGGGAACCAACGGCCATTCAGATATTCAACAGCCAATCAGAGAGCTTCAAAATCGCTCCAAAATGGCGCCATAATTGATCGATAAAAAACAGTGAAAAAAAACGGCATAAAAGTGGATTTAAAGTCTTCTTTAAAGGCTGCTGTGCAGTCCTTGGCGAACTGCCAGGCATGCACCATCCACACATGCCAGATTTCACTGAAAATGGGCAAACATTTAAGAAAATAGGGGCGCAGCAGACCTTGTTTTGGTCTTTTCAAGCCCCTTGCAAGAATTACTTCCCTTTGACCCTCGATGCACACCCCCCCCCTCCCCAGCCCTGAACTGGATTCACTTTTCTAACTCAGCCCACAATAAATGCTGCACATTGAAACTTTCAATAAGCCAAAGTAATCAATGTACAGTGTAAAAAAGCCCCAGAAATTACTGTGACAAGTGGCTAAAAAAAGACTGAAAACTCTTTTAGTTGCTTCCTATTGCATATATCAAACAAAGGCAACTGAAGTGTAATTTTTTCTAATCTCTTCAAACCGCAACAAGAAACCTAGTTACGTTGACTACCGTCTCATATGTGCCAGTTACGCTCATGGGAAACCCCCAGAAAATAATGTGACAAGTGGCTAAAAAAAGACTGAATGCTTCTTATTGCATAAATCAAACAAAAGGAACAAAATTTTCAATGCATAATTTTTTCCTCCAATCTCGTTATACCATGACGACAAATCTATTTATGTTGACTACCGTCTCATAGGTGCCGGTTACGTATCCGCGAAAACGCGAAAAATCGACTTACGGAACACTTCATAGCAGATGACACCTGTTGCTTAATAGGTCAAATATAGGGAACTTAATTTCTAATATCTGTTTTTTACCTCTCCAGTCTTTTTTTACCGTGACAACAAACCCATTTAGGTTGTCTATTGTCTCGCAGGTGCCGGTTACGTACCCGCGAAAACATGAAAAATCGACTTACGGAATATTTTATAGCAGACAAAAACTGTTGCTTAAAGTCAATTATAGGGATTTTTCTATTTTTCTGTTTCATTTTCTCTCACTAGGGCCAATAATTTGGTTACGATGACCATCTCGCCCATACATGACTGATACGTGCTGCGCATAAAATCGTGAAATCAACTTTGACACTTTCGGAGGCAACTGATACCTGTTAAACAAATCAAAGAAAGGTAAACAAAATTTTTCCCTGTTTTCTTACCAGGGTCACGAAAACATTGAACCAATTTTGACAACCGCGCGCGTCAAAAGTCAATTTTATGTTTAATCGCTGCGCAAAAATATAAAATTCAGAAGCAACCGGTTGCTGTTGTGGAAACTTTTTCCGATAAAAAAATCTTGTTCTTGTTTGAAGAATTTAGAAGTAGGCCATAAAGATACAATAAGATGTAAGAATAACTAAAAATCAATTTTTTCTTTGATGGGTAGAAAACATTGTGGGAAAAGGAGAAAATGCTGGTAACCTGCATTGTCTCCTTTCCTCAGATTATTTTCAAAAGCCTTCTCTTTAATGGGTGTTAAAAGGCGTCATTGTGTGGTAAAAGGTTAATAGAAGCTTTAAGGAAATCAGAATGGGAACCAACAGCCAAATCAGAATGGGAACCAACGGCCATTCAGATATTCAACAGCCAATCAGAGAGCTTCAAAATCGCTCCAAAATGGCGCCATAATTGATCGATAAAAAACAGTGAAAAAAAACGGCATAAAAGTGGATTTAAAGTCTTCTTTAAAGGCTGCTGTGCAGTCCTTGGCGAACTGCCAGGCATGCACCATCCACACATGCCAGATTTCACTGAAAATGGGCAAACATTTAAGAAAATAGGGGCGCAGCAGACCTTGTTTTGGTCTTTTCAAGCCCCTTGCAAGAATTACTTCCCTTAGACCCTCGATGCACCCCCCCCTCCCCAGCCCTGAACTGGATTCACTTTTCTAACTCAGCCCACAATAAATGCTGCACATTGAAACTTTCAATAAGCCAAAGTAATCAATGTACAGTGTAAAAAAGCCCCAGAAATTACTGTGACAAGTGGCTAAAAAAAGACTGAAAACTCTTTTAGTTGCTTCCTATTGCATATATCAAACAAAGGCAACTGAAGTGTAATTTTTTCTAATCTCTTCAAACCGCAACAAGAAACCTAGTTACGTTGACTACCGTCTCATATGTGCCAGTTACGCTCATGGGAAACCCCCAGAAAATAATGTGACAAGTGGCTAAAAAAAGACTGAATGCTTCTTATTGCATAAATCAAACAAATGGAACAAAATTTTCAATGCATAATTTTTTCCTCCAATCTCTTTATACCATGACGACAAATCTATTTATGTTGACTACCGTCTCATAGGTGCCGGTTACGTATCCGCGAAAACGCGAAAAATCGACTTACGGAACACTTCATAGCAGATAACACCTGTTGCTTAATAGGTCAAATATAGGGAACTTAATTCCTAATATCTGTTTTTTACCTCTCCAGTCTTTTTTTACCGTGACAACAAACCCATTTTGGTTGTCTATTGTCTCGCAGGTGCCGGTTACGTACCCGCGAAAACATGAAAAATCGACTTACGGAATATTTTATAGCAGACAAAAACTGTTGCTTAAAGTCAATTATAGGGATTTTTCTATTTTTCTGTTTCATTTTCTCTCACTAGGGCCAATAATTTGGTTACGATGACCATCTCGCCCATACATGACTGATACGTGCTGCGCATAAAATCGTGAAATCAACTTTGACACTTTCGGAGGCAACTGATACCTGTTAAACAAATCAAAGAAAGGTAAACAAAATTTTTCCCTGTTTTCTTACCAGGGTCACGAAAACATTGAACCAATTTTGACAACCGCGTGCGTCAAAAGTCAATTTTATGTTTAATCGCTGCGCAAAAATATAAAATTCAGAAGCAACCGGTTGCTGTTGTGGAAACTTTTTCCGATAAAAAAATCTTGTTCTTGTTTGAAGAATTTAGAAGTAGGCCATAAAGATACAATAAGATGTAAGAATAACTAAAAATCAATTTTTTCTTTGATAGGGTAGAAAACATTGTGGGAAAAGGAGAAAATGCTGGTAACCTGCAGTGTCTCCTTTCCTCAGATTATTTTCAAAAGCCTTCTCTTTAATGGGTGTTAAAAGGCGTCATTGTGTGGTAAAAGGTTAATAGAAGCTTTAAGGAAATCAGAATGGGAACCAACAGCCAAATCAGAATGGGAACCAACGGCCATTCAGATATTCAACAGCCAATCAGAGAGCTTCAAAATCGCTCCAAAATGGCGCCATAATTGATCGATAAAAAACAGTGAAAAAAAAAAACGGCATAAAAGTGGATTTAAAGTCTTCTTTAAAGGCTGCTGTGCAGTCCTTGGCGAACTGCCAGGCATGCACCATCCACACATGCCAGATTTCACTGAAAATGGGCAAACATTTAAGAAAATAGGGGCGCAGCAGACCTTGTTTTGGTCTTTTCAAGCCCCTTGCAAGAATTACTTCCCTTAGATCCTCGATGCACCCCCCCCTCCCCAGCCCTGAACTGGATTCACTTTTCTAACTCAGCCCACAATAAATGCTGCACATTGAAACTTTCAACAAGCCAAAGTAATCAATGTACAGTGTAAAAAAGCCCCAGAAATTACTGTGACAAGTGGCTAAAAAAAGACTGAAAACTCTTTTAGTTGCTTCCTATTGCATATATCAAACAAAGGCAACTGAAGTGTAATTTTTTCTAATCTCTTTAAACCGCAACAAGAAACCTAGTTATGTTGACTACTGTCTCATATGTGCCAGTTACGCTCATGGGAAACCCCCAGAAAATAATGTGACAAGTGGCTAAAAAAAGACTGAATGCTTCTTATTGCATAAATCAAACAAAAGGAACAAAATTTTCAATGCATAATTTTTTCCTCCAATCTCGTTATACCATGACGACAAATCTATTTATGTTGACTACCGTCTCATAGGTGCCGGTTACGTATCCGCGAAAACGCGAAAAATCGACTTACGGAACACTTCATAGCAGATGACACCTGTTGCTTAATAGGTCAAATATAGGGAACTTAATTTCTAATATCTGTTTTTTACCTCTCCAGTCTTTTTTTACCGTGACAACAAACCCATTTAGGTTGTCTATTGTCTCGCAGGTGCCGGTTACGTACCCGCGAAAACATGAAAAATCGACTTACGGAATATTTTATAGCAGACAAAAACTGTTGCTTAAAGTCAATTATAGGGATTTTTCTATTTTTCTGTTTCATTTTCTCTCACTAGGGCCAATAATTTGGTTACAATGACCATCTCGCCCATACATGACTGATACGTGCTGCGCATAAAATCGTGAAATCAACTTTGACACTTTCGGAGGCAACTGATACCTGTTAAACAAATCAAAGAAAGGTAAACAAAATTTTTCCCTGTTTTCTTACCAGGGTCACGAAAACATTGAACCAATTTTGACAACCGCGCGCGTCAAAAGTCAATTTTATGTTTAATCGCTGCGCAAAAATATAAAATTCAGAAGCAACCGGTTGCTGTTGTGGAAACTTTTTCCGATAAAAAAATCTTGTTCTTGTTTGAAGAATTTAGAAGTAGGCCATAAAGATACAATAAGATGTAAGAATAACTAAAAATCAATTTTTTCTTTGATAGGGTAGAAAACATTGTGGGAAAAGGAGAAAATGCTGGTAACCTGCATTGTCTCCTTTCCTCAGATTATTTTCAAAAGCCTTCTCTTTAATGGGTGTTAAAAGGCGTCATTGTGTGGTAAAAGGTTAATAGAAGCTTTAAGGAAATCAGAATGGGAACCAACAGCCAAATCAGAATGGGAACCAACGGCCATTCAGATATTCAACAGCCAATCAGAGAGCTTCAAAATCGCTCCAAAATGGCGCCATAATTGATCGATAAAAAACAGTGAAAAAAAACGGCATAAAAGTGGATTTAAAGTCTTCTTTAAAGGCTGCTGTGCAGTCCTTGGCGAACTGCCAGGCATGCACCATCCACACATGCCAGATTTCACTGAAAATGGGCAAACATTTAAGAAAATAGGGGCGCAGCAGACCTTGTTTTGGTCTTTTCAAGCCCCTTGCAAGAATTACTTCCCTTAGACCCTCGATGCACCCCCCCCTCCCCAGCCCTGAACTGGATTCACTTTTCTAACTCAGCCCACAATAAATGCTGCACATTGAAACTTTCAATAAGCCAAAGTAATCAATGTACAGTGTAAAAAAGCCCCAGAAATTACTGTGACAAGTGGCTAAAAAAAGACCGAAAACTCTTTTAGTTGCTTCCTATTGCATATATCAAACAAAGGCAACTGAAGTGTAATTTTTTCTAATCTCTTCAAACCGCAACAAGAAACCTAGTTACGTTGACTACCGTCTCATATGTGCCAGTTACGCTCATGGGAAACCCCCAGAAAATAATGTGACAAGTGGCTAAAAAAAGACTGAATGCTTCTTATTGCATAAATCAAACAAATGGAACAAAATTTTCAATGCATAATTTTTTCCTCCAATCTCTTTATACCATGACGACAAATCTATTTATGTTGACTACCGTCTCATAGGTGCCGGTTACGTATCCGCGAAAACGCGAAAAATCGACTTACGGAACACTTCATAGCAGATGACACCTGTTGCTTAATAGGTCAAATATAGGGAACTTAATTTCTAATATCTGTTTTTTACCTCTCCAGTCTTTTTTTACCGTGACAACAAACCCATTTAGGTTGTCTATTGTCTCGCAGGTGCCGGTTACGTACCCGCGAAAACATGAAAAATCGACTTACGAAATATTTTATAGCAGACAAAAACTGTTGCTTAAAGTCAATTATAGGGATTTTTCTATTTTTCTGTTTCATTTTCTCTCACTAGGGCCAATAATTTGGTTACGATGACCATCTCGCCCATACATGACTGATACGTGCTGCGCATAAAATCGTGAAATCAACTTTGACACTTTCGGAGGCAACTGATACCTGTTAAACAAATCAAAGAAAGGTAAACAAAATTTTTCCCTGTTTTCTTACCAGGGTCACAAAAACATTGAACCAATTTTGACAACCGCGCGCGTCAAAAGTCAATTTTATGTTTAATTGCTGCGCAAAAATATAAAATTCAGAAGCAACCGATTGCTGTTGTGGAAACTTTTTCCGATAAAAAAATCTTGTTCTTGTTTGAAGAATTTAGAAGTAGGCCATAAAGATACAATAAGATGTAAGAATAACTAAAAATCAATTTTTTCTTTGATAGGGTAGAAAACATTGTGGGAAAAGGAGAAAATGCTGGTAACCTGCATTGTCTCCTTTCCTCAGATTATTTTCAAAAGCCTTCTCTTTAATGGGTGTTAAAAGGCGTCATTGTGTGGTAAAAGGTTAATAGAAGCTTTAAGGAAATCAGAATGGGAACCAACAGCCAAATCAGAATGGGAACCAACGGCCATTCAGATATTCAACAGCCAATCAGAGAGCTTCAAAATCGCTCCAAAATGGCGCCATAATTGATCGATAAAAAACAGTGAAAAAAAACGGCATAAAAGTGGATTTAAAGTCTTCTTTAAAGGCTGCTGTGCAGTCCTTGGCGAACTGCCAGGCATGCACCATCCACACATGCCAGATTTCACTGAAAATGGGCAAACATTTAAGAAAATAGGGGCGCAGCAGACCTTGTTTTGGTCTTTTCAAGCCCCTTGCAAGAATTACTTCCCTTAGACCCTCGATGCACCCCCCCTCCCCAGCCCTGAACTGGATTCACTTTTCTAACTCAGCCCACAGTAAATGCTGCACATTGAAACTTTCAATAAGCCAAAGTAATCAATGTACAGTGTAAAAAAGCCCCAGAAATTACTGTGACAAGTGGCTAAAAAAAGACTGAAAACTCTTTTAGTTGCTTCCTATTGCATATATCAAACAAAGGCAACTGAAGTGTAATTTTTTCTAATCTCTTCAAACCGCAACAAGAAACCTAGTTACGTTGACTACCGTCTCATATGTGCCAGTTACGCTCATGGGAAACCCCCAGAAAATAATGTGACAAGTGGCTAAAAAAAGACTGAATGCTTCTTATTGCATAAATCAAACAAATGGAACAAAATTTTCAATGCATAATTTTTTCCTCCAATCTCTTTATACCATGACGACAAATCTATTTATGTTGACTACCGTCTCATAGGTGCCGGTTACGTATCCGCGAAAACGCGAAAAATCGACTTACGGAACACTTCATAGCAGATGACACCTGTTGCTTAATAGGTCAAATATAGGGAACTTAATTTCTAATATCTGTTTTTTACCTCTCCAGTCTTTTTTTACCGTGACAACAAACCCATTTTGGTTGTCTATTGTCTCGCAGGTGCCGGTTACGTACCCGCGAAAACATGAAAAATCGACTTACGGAATATTTTATAGCAGACAAAAACTGTTGCTTAAAGTCAATTATAGGGATTTTTCTATTTTTCTGTTTCATTTTCTCTCACTAGGGCCAATAATTTGGTTACGATGACCATCTCGCCCATACATGACTGATACGTGCTGCGCATAAAATCGTGAAATCAACTTTGACACTTTCGGAGGCAAATGATACCTGTTAAACAAATCAAAGAAAGGTAAACAAAATTTTTCCCTGTTTTCTTACCAGGGTCACGAAAACATTGAACCAATTTTGACAACCGCGCGCGTCAAAAGTCAATTTTATGTTTAATCGCTGCGCAAAAATATAAAATTCAGAAGCAACCGGTTGCTGTTGTGGAAACTTTTTCCCATAAAAAAATCTTGTTCTTGTTTGAAGAATTTAGAAGTAGGCCATAAAGATACAATAAGATGTAAGAATAACTAAAAATCAATTTTTTCTTTGATAGGGTAGAAAACATTGTGGGAAAAGGAGAAAATGCTGGTAACCTGCAGTGTCTCCTTTCCTCAGATTATTTTCAAAAGCCTTCTCTTTAATGGGTGTTAAAAGGCGTCATTGTGTGGTAAAAGGTTAATAGAAGCTTTAAGGAAATCAGAATGGGAACCAACAGCCAAATCAGAATGGGAACCAACGGCCATTCAGATATTCAACAGCCAATCAGAGAGCTTCAAAATCGCTCCAAAATGGCGCCATAATTGATCGATAAAAAACAGTGAAAAAAAAAAACGGCATAAAAGTGGATTTAAAGTCTTCTTTAAAGGCTGCTGTGCAGTCCTTGGCGAACTGCCAGGCATGCACCATCCACACATGCCAGATTTCACTGAAAATGGGCAAACATTTAAGAAAATAGGGGCGCAGCAGACCTTGTTTTGGTCTTTTCAAGCCCCTTGCAAGAATTACTTCCCTTAGATCCTCGATGCACCCCCCCCCTCCCCAGCCCTGAACTGGATTCACTTTTCTAACTCAGCCCACAATAAATGCTGCACATTGAAACTTTCAACAAGCCAAAGTAATCAATGTACAGTGTAAAAAAGCCCCAGAAATTACTGTGACAAGTGGCTAAAAAAAGACTGAAAACTCTTTTAGTTGCTTCCTATTGCATATATCAAACAAAGGCAACTGAAGTGTAATTTTTTCTAATCTCTTTAAACCGCAACAAGAAACCTAGTTATGTTGACTACTGTCTCATATGTGCCAGTTACGCTCATGGGAAACCCCCAGAAAATAATGTGACAAGTGGCTAAAAAAAGACTGAATGCTTCTTATTGCATAAATCAAACAAAAGGAACAAAATTTTCAATGCATAATTTTTTCCTCCAATCTCGTTATACCATGACGACAAATCTATTTATGTTGACTACCGTCTCATAGGTGCCGGTTACGTATCCGCGAAAACGCGAAAAATCGACTTACGGAACACTTCATAGCAGATGACACCTGTTGCTTAATAGGTCAAATATAGGGAACTTAATTTCTAATATCTGTTTTTTACCTCTCCAGTCTTTTTTTACCGTGACAACAAACCCATTTAGGTTGTCTATTGTCTCGCAGGTGCCGGTTACGTACCCGCGAAAACATGAAAAATCGACTTACGGAATATTTTATAGCAGACAAAAACTGTTGCTTAAAGTCAATTATAGGGATTTTTCTATTTTTCTGTTTCATTTTCTCTCACTAGGGCCAATAATTTGGTTACGATGACCATCTCGCCCATACATGACTGATACGTGCTGCGCATAAAATCGTGAAATCAACTTTGACACTTTCGGAGGCAACTGATACCTGTTAAACAAATCAAAGAAAGGTAAACAAAATTTTTCCCTGTTTTCTTACCAGGGTCACGAAAACATTGAACCAATTTTGACAACCGCGCGCGTCAAAAGTCAATTTTATGTTTAATCGCTGCGCAAAAATATAAAATTCAGAAGCAACCGGTTGCTGTTGTGGAAACTTTTTCCGATAAAAAAATCTTGTTCTTGTTTGAAGAATTTAGAAGTAGGCCATAAAGATACAATAAGATGTAAGAATAACTAAAAATCAATTTTTTCTTTGATGGGTAGAAAACATTGTGGGAAAAGGAGAAAATGCTGGTAACCTGCATTGTCTCCTTTCCTCAGATTATTTTCAAAAGCCTTCTCTTTAATGGGTGTTAAAAGGCGTCATTGTGTGGTAAAAGGTTAATAGAAGCTTTAAGGAAATCAGAATGGGAACCAACAGCCAAATCAGAATGGGAACCAACGGCCATTCAGATATTCAACAGCCAATCAGAGAGCTTCAAAATCGCTCCAAAATGGCGCCATAATTGATCGATAAAAAACAGTGAAAAAAAACGGCATAAAAGTGGATTTAAAGTCTTCTTTAAAGGCTGCTGTGCAGTCCTTGGCGAACTGCCAGGCATGCACCATCCACACATGCCAGATTTCACTGAAAATGGGCAAACATTTAAGAAAATAGGGGCGCAGCAGACCTTGTTTTGGTCTTTTCAAGCCCCTTGCAAGAATTACTTCCCTTAGACCCTCGATGCACCCCCCCCTCCCCAGCCCTGAACTGGATTCACTTTTCTAACTCAGCCCACAATAAATGCTGCACATTGAAACTTTCAATAAGCCAAAGTAATCAATGTACAGTGTAAAAAAGCCCCAGAAATTACTGTGACAAGTGGCTAAAAAAAGACTGAAAACTCTTTTAGTTGCTTCCTATTGCATATATCAAACAAAGGCAACTGAAGTGTAATTTTTTCTAATCTCTTCAAACCGCAACAAGAAACCTAGTTACGTTGACTACCGTCTCATATGTGCCAGTTACGCTCATGGGAAACCCCCAGAAAATAATGTGACAAGTGGCTAAAAAAAGACTGAATGCTTCTTATTGCATAAATCAAACAAATGGAACAAAATTTTCAATGCATAATTTTTTCCTCCAATCTCTTTATACCATGACGACAAATCTATTTATGTTGACTACCGTCTCATAGGTGCCGGTTACGTATCCGCGAAAACGCGAAAAATCGACTTACGGAACACTTCATAGCAGATAACACCTGTTGCTTAATAGGTCAAATATAGGGAACTTAATTCCTAATATCTGTTTTTTACCTCTCCAGTCTTTTTTTACCGTGACAACAAACCCATTTTGGTTGTCTATTGTCTCGCAGGTGCCGGTTACGTACCCGCGAAAACATGAAAAATCGACTTACGGAATATTTTATAGCAGACAAAAACTGTTGCTTAAAGTCAATTATAGGGATTTTTCTATTTTTCTGTTTCATTTTCTCTCACTAGGGCCAATAATTTGGTTACGATGACCATCTCGCCCATACATGACTGATACGTGCTGCGCATAAAATCGTGAAATCAACTTTGACACTTTCGGAGGCAACTGATACCTGTTAAACAAATCAAAGAAAGGTAAACAAAATTTTTCCCTGTTTTCTTACCAGGGTCACGAAAACATTGAACCAATTTTGACAACCGCGTGCGTCAAAAGTCAATTTTATGTTTAATCGCTGCGCAAAAATATAAAATTCAGAAGCAACCGGTTGCTGTTGTGGAAACTTTTTCCGATAAAAAAATCTTGTTCTTGTTTGAAGAATTTAGAAGTAGGCCATAAAGATACAATAAGATGTAAGAATAACTAAAAATCAATTTTTTCTTTGATAGGGTAGAAAACATTGTGGGAAAAGGAGAAAATGCTGGTAACCTGCAGTGTCTCCTTTCCTCAGATTATTTTCAAAAGCCTTCTCTTTAATGGGTGTTAAAAGGCGTCATTGTGTGGTAAAAGGTTAATAGAAGCTTTAAGGAAATCAGAATGGGAACCAACAGCCAAATCAGAATGGGAACCAACGGCCATTCAGATATTCAACAGCCAATCAGAGAGCTTCAAAATCGCTCCAAAATGGCGCCATAATTGATCGATAAAAAACAGTGAAAAAAAAAAACGGCATAAAAGTGGATTTAAAGTCTTCTTTAAAGGCTGCTGTGCAGTCCTTGGCGAACTGCCAGGCATGCACCATCCACACATGCCAGATTTCACTGAAAATGGGCAAACATTTAAGAAAATAGGGGCGCAGCAGACCTTGTTTTGGTCTTTTCAAGCCCCTTGCAAGAATTACTTCCCTTAGATCCTCGATGCACCCCCCCCCCTCCCCAGCCCTGAACTGGATTCACTTTTCTAACTCAGCCCACAATAAATGCTGCACATTGAAACTTTCAACAAGCCAAAGTAATCAATGTACAGTGTAAAAAAGCCCCAGAAATTACTGTGACAAGTGGCTAAAAAAAGACTGAAAACTCTTTTAGTTGCTTCCTATTGCATATATCAAACAAAGGCAACTGAAGTGTAATTTTTTCTAATCTCTTTAAACCGCAACAAGAAACCTAGTTATGTTGACTACTGTCTCATATGTGCCAGTTACGCTCATGGGAAACCCCCAGAAAATAATGTGACAAGTGGCTAAAAAAAGACTGAATGCTTCTTATTGCATAAATCAAACAAAAGGAACAAAATTTTCAATGCATAATTTTTTCCTCCAATCTCGTTATACCATGACGACAAATCTATTTATGTTGACTACCGTCTCATAGGTGCCGGTTACGTATCCGCGAAAACGCGAAAAATCGACTTACGGAACACTTCATAGCAGATGACACCTGTTGCTTAATAGGTCAAATATAGGGAACTTAATTTCTAATATCTGTTTTTTACCTCTCCAGTCTTTTTTTACCGTGACAACAAACCCATTTAGGTTGTCTATTGTCTCGCAGGTGCCGGTTACGTACCCGCGAAAACATGAAAAATCGACTTACGGAATATTTTATAGCAGACAAAAACTGTTGCTTAAAGTCAATTATAGGGATTTTTCTATTTTTCTGTTTCATTTTCTCTCACTAGGGCCAATAATTTGGTTACGATGACCATCTCGCCCATACATGACTGATACGTGCTGCGCATAAAATCGTGAAATCAACTTTGACACTTTCGGAGGCAACTGATACCTGTTAAACAAATCAAAGAAAGGTAAACAAAATTTTTCCCTGTTTTCTTACCAGGGTCACGAAAACATTGAACCAATTTTGACAACCGCGCGCGTCAAAAGTCAATTTTATGTTTAATCGCTGCGCAAAAATATAAAATTCAGAAGCAACCGGTTGCTGTTGTGGAAACTTTTTCCGATAAAAAAATCTTGTTCTTGTTTGAAGAATTTAGAAGTAGGCCATAAAGATACAATAAGATGTAAGAATAACTAAAAATCAATTTTTTCTTTGATGGGTAGAAAACATTGTGGGAAAAGGAGAAAATGCTGGTAACCTGCATTGTCTCCTTTCCTCAGATTATTTTCAAAAGCCTTCTCTTTAATGGGTGTTAAAAGGCGTCATTGTGTGGTAAAAGGTTAATAGAAGCTTTAAGGAAATCAGAATGGGAACCAACAGCCAAATCAGAATGGGAACCAACGGCCATTCAGATATTCAACAGCCAATCAGAGAGCTTCAAAATCGCTCCAAAATGGCGCCATAATTGATCGATAAAAAACAGTGAAAAAAAACGGCATAAAAGTGGATTTAAAGTCTTCTTTAAAGGCTGCTGTGCAGTCCTTGGCGAACTGCCAGGCATGCACCATCCACACATGCCAGATTTCACTGAAAATGGGCAAACATTTAAGAAAATAGGGGCGCAGCAGACCTTGTTTTGGTCTTTTCAAGCCCCTTGCAAGAATTACTTCCCTTAGACCCTCGATGCACACCCCCTCCCCAGCCCTGAACTGGATTCACTTTTCTAACTCAGCCCACAGTAAATGCTGCACATTGAAACTTTCAATAAGCCAAAGTAATCAATGTACAGTGTAAAAAAGCCCCAGAAATTACTGTGACAAGTGGCTAAAAAAAGACTGAAAACTCTTTTAGTTGCTTCCTATTGCATATATCAAACAAAGGCAACTGAAGTGTAATTTTTTCTAATCTCTTCAAACCGCAACAAGAAACCTAGTTACGTTGACTACCGTCTAATATGTGCCAGTTACGCTCATGGGAAACCCCCAGAAAATAATGTGACAAGTGGCTAAAAAAAGACTGAATGCTTCTTATTGCATAAATCAAACAAATGGAACAAAATTTTCAATGCATAATTTTTTCCTCCAATCTCTTTATACCATGACGACAAATCTATTTATGTTGACTACCGTCTCATAGGTGCCGGTTACGTATCCGCGAAAACGCGAAAAATCGACTTACGGAACACTTCATAGCAGATGACACCTGTTGCTTAATAGGTCAAATATAGGGAACTTAATTTCTAATATCTGTTTTTTACCTCTCCAGTCTTTTTTTACCGTGACAACAAACCCATTTTGGTTGTCTATTGTCTCGCAGGTGCCGGTTACGTACCCGCGAAAACATGAAAAATCGACTTACGGAATATTTTATAGCAGACAAAAACTGTTGCTTAAAGTCAATTATAGGGATTTTTCTATTTTTCTGTTTCATTTTCTCTCACTAGGGCCAATAATTTGGTTACGATGACCATCTCGCCCATACATGACTGATACGTGCTGCGCATAAAATCGTGAAATCAACTTTGACACTTTCGGAGGCAACTGATACCTGTTAAACAAATCAAAGAAAGGTAAACAAAATTTTTCCCTGTTTTCTTACCAGGGTCACGAAAACATTGAACCAATTTTGACAACCGCGCGCGTCAAAAGTCAATTTTATGTTTAATCGCTGCGCAAAAATATAAAATTCAGAAGCAACCGGTTGCTGTTGTGGAAACTTTTTCCCATAAAAAAATCTTGTTCTTGTTTGAAGAATTTAGAAGTAGGCCATAAAGATACAATAAGATGTAAGAATAACTAAAAATCAATTTTTTCTTTGATAGGGTAGAAAACATTGTGGGAAAAGGAGAAAATGCTGGTAACCTGCAGTGTCTCCTTTCCTCAGATTATTTTCAAAAGCCTTCTCTTTAATGGGTGTTAAAAGGCGTCATTGTGTGGTAAAAGGTTAATAGAAGCTTTAAGGAAATCAGAATGGGAACCAACAGCCAAATCAGAATGGGAACCAACGGCCATTCAGATATTCAACAGCCAATCAGAGAGCTTCAAAATCGCTCCAAAATGGCGCCATAATTGATCGATAAAAAACAGTGAAAAAAAAAAACGGCATAAAAGTGGATTTAAAGTCTTCTTTAAAGGCTGCTGTGCAGTCCTTGGCGAACTGCCAGGCATGCACCATCCACACATGCCAGATTTCACTGAAAATGGGCAAACATTTAAGAAAATAGGGGCGCAGCAGACCTTGTTTTGGTCTTTTCAAGCCCCTTGCAAGAATTACTTCCCTTAGATCCTCGATGCACCCCCCCCCTCCCCAGCCCTGAACTGGATTCACTTTTCTAACTCAGCCCACAATAAATGCTGCACATTGAAACTTTCAACAAGCCAAAGTAATCAATGTACAGTGTAAAAAAGCCCCAGAAATTACTGTGACAAGTGGCTAAAAAAAGACTGAAAACTCTTTTAGTTGCTTCCTATTGCATATATCAAACAAAGGCAACTGAAGTGTAATTTTTTCTAATCTCTTTAAACCGCAACAAGAAACCTAGTTATGTTGACTACTGTCTCATATGTGCCAGTTACGCTCATGGGAAACCCCCAGAAAATAATGTGACAAGTGGCTAAAAAAAGACTGAATGCTTCTTATTGCATAAATCAAACAAAAGGAACAAAATTTTCAATGCATAATTTTTTCCTCCAATCTCGTTATACCATGACGACAAATCTATTTATGTTGACTACCGTCTCATAGGTGCCGGTTACGTATCCGCGAAAACGCGAAAAATCGACTTACGGAACACTTCATAGCAGATGACACCTGTTGCTTAATAGGTCAAATATAGGGAACTTAATTTCTAATATCTGTTTTTTACCTCTCCAGTCTTTTTTTACCGTGACAACAAACCCATTTAGGTTGTCTATTGTCTCGCAGGTGCCGGTTACGTACCCGCGAAAACATGAAAAATCGACTTACGGAATATTTTATAGCAGACAAAAACTGTTGCTTAAAGTCAATTATAGGGATTTTTCTATTTTTCTGTTTCATTTTCTCTCACTAGGGCCAATAATTTGGTTACAATGACCATCTCGCCCATACATGACTGATACGTGCTGCGCATAAAATCGTGAAATCAACTTTGACACTTTCGGAGGCAACTGATACCTGTTAAACAAATCAAAGAAAGGTAAACAAAATTTTTCCCTGTTTTCTTACCAGGGTCACGAAAACATTGAACCAATTTTGACAACCGCGCGCGTCAAAAGTCAATTTTATGTTTAATCGCTGCGCAAAAATATAAAATTCAGAAGCAACCGGTTGCTGTTGTGGAAACTTTTTCCGATAAAAAAATCTTGTTCTTGTTTGAAGAATTTAGAAGTAGGCCATAAAGATACAATAAGATGTAAGAATAACTAAAAATCAATTTTTTCTTTGATAGGGTAGAAAACATTGTGGGAAAAGGAGAAAATGCTGGTAACCTGCATTGTCTCCTTTCCTCAGATTATTTTCAAAAGCCTTCTCTTTAATGGGTGTTAAAAGGCGTCATTGTGTGGTAAAAGGTTAATAGAAGCTTTAAGGAAATCAGAATGGGAACCAACAGCCAAATCAGAATGGGAACCAACGGCCATTCAGATATTCAACAGCCAATCAGAGAGCTTCAAAATCGCTCCAAAATGGCGCCATAATTGATCGATAAAAAACAGTGAAAAAAAACGGCATAAAAGTGGATTTAAAGTCTTCTTTAAAGGCTGCTGTGCAGTCCTTGGCGAACTGCCAGGCATGCACCATCCACACATGCCAGATTTCACTGAAAATGGGCAAACATTTAAGAAAATAGGGGCGCAGCAGACCTTGTTTTGGTCTTTTCAAGCCCCTTGCAAGAATTACTTCCCTTTGACCCTCGATGCACACCCCCCCCTCCCCAGCCCTGAACTGGATTCACTTTTCTAACTCAGCCCACAATAAATGCTGCACATTGAAACTTTCAATAAGCCAAAGTAATCAATGTACAGTGTAAAAAAGCCCCAGAAATTACTGTGACAAGTGGCTAAAAAAAGACTGAAAACTCTTTTAGTTGCTTCCTATTGCATATATCAAACAAAGGCAACTGAAGTGTAATTTTTTCTAATCTCTTCAAACCGCAACAAGAAACCTAGTTACGTTGACTACCGTCTCATATGTGCCAGTTACGCTCATGGGAAACCCCCAGAAAATAATGTGACAAGTGGCTAAAAAAAGACTGAATGCTTCTTATTGCATAAATCAAACAAAAGGAACAAAATTTTCAATGCATAATTTTTTCCTCCAATCTCGTTATACCATGACGACAAATCTATTTATGTTGACTACCGTCTCATAGGTGCCGGTTACGTATCCGCGAAAACGCGAAAAATCGACTTACGGAACACTTCATAGCAGATGACACCTGTTGCTTAATAGGTCAAATATAGGGAACTTAATTTCTAATATCTGTTTTTTACCTCTCCAGTCTTTTTTTACCGTGACAACAAACCCATTTAGGTTGTCTATTGTCTCGCAGGTGCCGGTTACGTACCCGCGAAAACATGAAAAATCGACTTACGGAATATTTTATAGCAGACAAAAACTGTTGCTTAAAGTCAATTATAGGGATTTTTCTATTTTTCTGTTTCATTTTCTCTCACTAGGGCCAATAATTTGGTTACGATGACCATCTCGCCCATACATGACTGATACGTGCTGCGCATAAAATTGTGAAATCAACTTTGACACTTTCGGAGGCAACTGATACCTGTTAAACAAATCAAAGAAAGGTAAACAAAATTTTTCCCTGTTTTCTTACCAGGGTCACGAAAACATTGAACCAATTTTGACAACCGCGCGCGTCAAAAGTCAATTTTATGTTTAATCGCTGCGCAAAAATATAAAATTCAGAAGCAACCGGTTGCTGTTGTGGAAACTTTTTCCGATAAAAAAATCTTGTTCTTGTTTGAAGAATTTAGAAGTAGGCCATAAAGATACAATAAGATGTAAGAATAACTAAAAATCAATTTTTTCTTTGATGGGTAGAAAACATTGTGGGAAAAGGAGAAAATGCTGGTAACCTGCATTGTCTCCTTTCCTCAGATTATTTTCAAAAGCCTTCTCTTTAATGGGTGTTAAAAGGCGTCATTGTGTGGTAAAAGGTTAATAGAAGCTTTAAGGAAATCAGAATGGGAACCAACAGCCAAATCAGAATGGGAACCAACGGCCATTCAGATATTCAACAGCCAATCAGAGAGCTTCAAAATCGCTCCAAAATGGCGCCATAATTGATCGATAAAAAACAGTGAAAAAAAACGGCATAAAAGTGGATTTAAAGTCTTCTTTAAAGGCTGCTGTGCAGTCCTTGGCGAACTGCCAGGCATGCACCATCCACACATGCCAGATTTCACTGAAAATGGGCAAACATTTAAGAAAATAGGGGCGCAGCAGACCTTGTTTTGGTCTTTTCAAGCCCCTTGCAAGAATTACTTCCCTTAGACCCTCGATGCACCCCCCCCTCCCCAGCCCTGAACTGGATTCACTTTTCTAACTCAGCCCACAATAAATGCTGCACATTGAAACTTTCAATAAGCCAAAGTAATCAATGTACAGTGTAAAAAAGCCCCAGAAATTACTGTGACAAGTGGCTAAAAAAAGACTGAAAACTCTTTTAGTTGCTTCCTATTGCATATATCAAACAAAGGCAACTGAAGTGTAATTTTTTCTAATCTCTTCAAACCGCAACAAGAAACCTAGTTACGTTGACTACCGTCTCATATGTGCCAGTTACGCTCATGGGAAACCCCCAGAAAATAATGTGACAAGTGGCTAAAAAAAGACTGAATGCTTCTTATTGCATAAATCAAACAAATGGAACAAAATTTTCAATGCATAATTTTTTCCTCCAATCTCTTTATACCATGACGACAAATCTATTTATGTTGACTACCGTCTCATAGGTGCCGGTTACGTATCCGCGAAAACGCGAAAAATCGACTTACGGAACACTTCATAGCAGATAACACCTGTTGCTTAATAGGTCAAATATAGGGAACTTAATTCCTAATATCTGTTTTTTACCTCTCCAGTCTTTTTTTACCGTGACAACAAACCCATTTTGGTTGTCTATTGTCTCGCAGGTGCCGGTTACGTACCCGCGAAAACATGAAAAATCGACTTACGGAATATTTTATAGCAGACAAAAACTGTTGCTTAAAGTCAATTATAGGGATTTTTCTATTTTTCTGTTTCATTTTCTCTCACTAGGGCCAATAATTTGGTTACGATGACCATCTCGCCCATACATGACTGATACGTGCTGCGCATAAAATCGTGAAATCAACTTTGACACTTTCGGAGGCAACTGATACCTGTTAAACAAATCAAAGAAAGGTAAACAAAATTTTTCCCTGTTTTCTTACCAGGGTCACGAAAACATTGAACCAATTTTGACAACCGCGTGCGTCAAAAGTCAATTTTATGTTTAATCGCTGCGCAAAAATATAAAATTCAGAAGCAACCGGTTGCTGTTGTGGAAACTTTTTCCGATAAAAAAATCTTGTTCTTGTTTGAAGAATTTAGAAGTAGGCCATAAAGATACAATAAGATGTAAGAATAACTAAAAATCAATTTTTTCTTTGATAGGGTAGAAAACATTGTGGGAAAAGGAGAAAATGCTGGTAACCTGCAGTGTCTCCTTTCCTCAGATTATTTTCAAAAGCCTTCTCTTTAATGGGTGTTAAAAGGCGTCATTGTGTGGTAAAAGGTTAATAGAAGCTTTAAGGAAATCAGAATGGGAACCAACAGCCAAATCAGAATGGGAACCAACGGCCATTCAGATATTCAACAGCCAATCAGAGAGCTTCAAAATCGCTCCAAAATGGCGCCATAATTGATCGATAAAAAACAGTGAAAAAAAAAAACGGCATAAAAGTGGATTTAAAGTCTTCTTTAAAGGCTGCTGTGCAGTCCTTGGCGAACTGCCAGGCATGCACCATCCACACATGCCAGATTTCACTGAAAATGGGCAAACATTTAAGAAAATAGGGGCGCAGCAGACCTTGTTTTGGTCTTTTCAAGCCCCTTGCAAGAATTACTTCCCTTAGATCCTCGATGCACCCCCCCCCCCCTCCTCAGCCCTGAACTGGATTCACTTTTCTAACTCAGCCCACAATAAATGCTGCACATTGAAACTTTCAACAAGCCAAAGTAATCAATGTACAGTGTAAAAAAGCCCCAGAAATTACTGTGACAAGTGGCTAAAAAAAGACTGAAAACTCTTTTAGTTGCTTCCTATTGCATATATCAAACAAAGGCAACTGAAGTGTAATTTTTTCTAATCTCTTTAAACCGCAACAAGAAACCTAGTTATGTTGACTACTGTCTCATATGTGCCAGTTACGCTCATGGGAAACCCCCAGAAAATAATGTGACAAGTGGCTAAAAAAAGACTGAATGCTTCTTATTGCATAAATCAAACAAAAGGAACAAAATTTTCAATGCATAATTTTTTCCTCCAATCTCGTTATACCATGACGACAAATCTATTTATGTTGACTACCGTCTCATAGGTGCCGGTTACGTATCCGCGAAAACGCGAAAAATCGACTTACGGAACACTTCATAGCAGATGACACCTGTTGCTTAATAGGTCAAATATAGGGAACTTAATTTCTAATATCTGTTTTTTACCTCTCCAGTCTTTTTTTACCGTGACAACAAACCCATTTAGGTTGTCTATTGTCTCGCAGGTGCCGGTTACGTACCCGCGAAAACATGAAAAATCGACTTACGGAATATTTTATAGCAGACAAAAACTGTTGCTTAAAGTCAATTATAGGGATTTTTCTATTTTTCTGTTTCATTTTCTCTCACTAGGGCCAATAATTTGGTTACGATGACCATCTCGCCCATACATGACTGATACGTGCTGCGCATAAAATCGTGAAATCAACTTTGACACTTTCGGAGGCAACTGATACCTGTTAAACAAATCAAAGAAAGGTAAACAAAATTTTTCCCTGTTTTCTTACCAGGGTCACGAAAACATTGAACCAATTTTGACAACCGCGCGCGTCAAAAGTCAATTTTATGTTTAATCGCTGCGCAAAAATATAAAATTCAGAAGCAACCGGTTGCTGTTGTGGAAACTTTTTCCGATAAAAAAATCTTGTTCTTGTTTGAAGAATTTAGAAGTAGGCCATAAAGATACAATAAGATGTAAGAATAACTAAAAATCAATTTTTTCTTTGATGGGTAGAAAACATTGTGGGAAAAGGAGAAAATGCTGGTAACCTGCATTGTCTCCTTTCCTCAGATTATTTTCAAAAGCCTTCTCTTTAATGGGTGTTAAAAGGCGTCATTGTGTGGTAAAAGGTTAATAGAAGCTTTAAGGAAATCAGAATGGGAACCAACAGCCAAATCAGAATGGGAACCAACGGCCATTCAGATATTCAACAGCCAATCAGAGAGCTTCAAAATCGCTCCAAAATGGCGCCATAATTGATCGATAAAAAACAGTGAAAAAAAACGGCATAAAAGTGGATTTAAAGTCTTCTTTAAAGGCTGCTGTGCAGTCCTTGGCGAACTGCCAGGCATGCACCATCCACACATGCCAGATTTCACTGAAAATGGGCAAACATTTAAGAAAATAGGGGCGCAGCAGACCTTGTTTTGGTCTTTTCAAGCCCCTTGCAAGAATTACTTCCCTTAGACCCTCGATGCACCCCCCCCTCCCCAGCCCTGAACTGGATTCACTTTTCTAACTCAGCCCACAATAAATGCTGCACATTGAAACTTTCAATAAGCCAAAGTAATCAATGTACAGTGTAAAAAAGCCCCAGAAATTACTGTGACAAGTGGCTAAAAAAAGACTGAAAACTCTTTTAGTTGCTTCCTATTGCATATATCAAACAAAGGCAACTGAAGTGTAATTTTTTCTAATCTCTTCAAACCGCAACAAGAAACCTAGTTACGTTGACTACCGTCTCATATGTGCCAGTTACGCTCATGGGAAACCCCCAGAAAATAATGTGACAAGTGGCTAAAAAAAGACTGAATGCTTCTTATTGCATAAATCAAACAAATGGAACAAAATTTTCAATGCATAATTTTTTCCTCCAATCTCTTTATACCATGACGACAAATCTATTTATGTTGACTACCGTCTCATAGGTGCCGGTTACGTATCCGCGAAAACGCGAAAAATCGACTTACGGAACACTTCATAGCAGATAACACCTGTTGCTTAATAGGTCAAATATAGGGAACTTAATTCCTAATATCTGTTTTTTACCTCTCCAGTCTTTTTTTACCGTGACAACAAACCCATTTTGGTTGTCTATTGTCTCGCAGGTGCCGGTTACGTACCCGCGAAAACATGAAAAATCGACTTACGGAATATTTTATAGCAGACAAAAACTGTTGCTTAAAGTCAATTATAGGGATTTTTCTATTTTTCTGTTTCATTTTCTCTCACTAGGGCCAATAATTTGGTTACGATGACCATCTCGCCCATACATGACTGATACGTGCTGCGCATAAAATCGTGAAATCAACTTTGACACTTTCGGAGGCAACTGATACCTGTTAAACAAATCAAAGAAAGGTAAACAAAATTTTTCCCTGTTTTCTTACCAGGGTCACGAAAACATTGAACCAATTTTGACAACCGCGTGCGTCAAAAGTCAATTTTATGTTTAATCGCTGCGCAAAAATATAAAATTCAGAAGCAACCGGTTGCTGTTGTGGAAACTTTTTCCGATAAAAAAATCTTGTTCTTGTTTGAAGAATTTAGAAGTAGGCCATAAAGATACAATAAGATGTAAGAATAACTAAAAATCAATTTTTTCTTTGATAGGGTAGAAAACATTGTGGGAAAAGGAGAAAATGCTGGTAACCTGCAGTGTCTCCTTTCCTCAGATTATTTTCAAAAGCCTTCTCTTTAATGGGTGTTAAAAGGCGTCATTGTGTGGTAAAAGGTTAATAGAAGCTTTAAGGAAATCAGAATGGGAACCAACAGCCAAATCAGAATGGGAACCAACGGCCATTCAGATATTCAACAGCCAATCAGAGAGCTTCAAAATCGCTCCAAAATGGCGCCATAATTGATCGATAAAAAACAGTGAAAAAAAAAAACGGCATAAAAGTGGATTTAAAGTCTTCTTTAAAGGCTGCTGTGCAGTCCTTGGCGAACTGCCAGGCATGCACCATCCACACATGCCAGATTTCACTGAAAATGGGCAAACATTTAAGAAAATAGGGGCGCAGCAGACCTTGTTTTGGTCTTTTCAAGCCCCTTGCAAGAATTACTTCCCTTAGATCCTCGATGCACCCCCCCCCCTCCCCAGCCCTGAACTGGATTCACTTTTCTAACTCAGCCCACAATAAATGCTGCACATTGAAACTTTCAACAAGCCAAAGTAATCAATGTACAGTGTAAAAAAGCCCCAGAAATTACTGTGACAAGTGGCTAAAAAAAGACTGAAAACTCTTTTAGTTGCTTCCTATTGCATATATCAAACAAAGGCAACTGAAGTGTAATTTTTTCTAATCTCTTTAAACCGCAACAAGAAACCTAGTTATGTTGACTACTGTCTCATATGTGCCAGTTACGCTCATGGGAAACCCCCAGAAAATAATGTGACAAGTGGCTAAAAAAAGACTGAATGCTTCTTATTGCATAAATCAAACAAAAGGAACAAAATTTTCAATGCATAATTTTTTCCTCCAATCTCGTTATACCATGACGACAAATCTATTTATGTTGACTACCGTCTCATAGGTGCCGGTTACGTATCCGCGAAAACGCGAAAAATCGACTTACGGAACACTTCATAGCAGATGACACCTGTTGCTTAATAGGTCAAATATAGGGAACTTAATTTCTAATATCTGTTTTTTACCTCTCCAGTCTTTTTTTACCGTGACAACAAACCCATTTAGGTTGTCTATTGTCTCGCAGGTGCCGGTTACGTACCCGCGAAAACATGAAAAATCGACTTACGGAATATTTTATAGCAGACAAAAACTGTTGCTTAAAGTCAATTATAGGGATTTTTCTATTTTTCTGTTTCATTTTCTCTCACTAGGGCCAATAATTTGGTTACGATGACCATCTCGCCCATACATGACTGATACGTGCTGCGCATAAAATCGTGAAATCAACTTTGACACTTTCGGAGGCAACTGATACCTGTTAAACAAATCAAAGAAAGGTAAACAAAATTTTTCCCTGTTTTCTTACCAGGGTCACGAAAACATTGAACCAATTTTGACAACCGCGCGCGTCAAAAGTCAATTTTATGTTTAATCGCTGCGCAAAAATATAAAATTCAGAAGCAACCGGTTGCTGTTGTGGAAACTTTTTCCGATAAAAAAATCTTGTTCTTGTTTGAAGAATTTAGAAGTAGGCCATAAAGATACAATAAGATGTAAGAATAACTAAAAATCAATTTTTTCTTTGATGGGTAGAAAACATTGTGGGAAAAGGAGAAAATGCTGGTAACCTGCATTGTCTCCTTTCCTCAGATTATTTTCAAAAGCCTTCTCTTTAATGGGTGTTAAAAGGCGTCATTGTGTGGTAAAAGGTTAATAGAAGCTTTAAGGAAATCAGAATGGGAACCAACAGCCAAATCAGAATGGGAACCAACGGCCATTCAGATATTCAACAGCCAATCAGAGAGCTTCAAAATCGCTCCAAAATGGCGCCATAATTGATCGATAAAAAACAGTGAAAAAAAACGGCATAAAAGTGGATTTAAAGTCTTCTTTAAAGGCTGCTGTGCAGTCCTTGGCGAACTGCCAGGCATGCACCATCCACACATGCCAGATTTCACTGAAAATGGGCAAACATTTAAGAAAATAGGGGCGCAGCAGACCTTGTTTTGGTCTTTTCAAGCCCCTTGCAAGAATTACTTCCCTTAGACCCTCGATGCACACCCCCTCCCCAGCCCTGAACTGGATTCACTTTTCTAACTCAGCCCACAGTAAATGCTGCACATTGAAACTTTCAATAAGCCAAAGTAATCAATGTACAGTGTAAAAAAGCCCCAGAAATTACTGTGACAAGTGGCTAAAAAAAGACTGAAAACTCTTTTAGTTGCTTCCTATTGCATATATCAAACAAAGGCAACTGAAGTGTAATTTTTTCTAATCTCTTCAAACCGCAACAAGAAACCTAGTTACGTTGACTACCGTCTAATATGTGCCAGTTACGCTCATGGGAAACCCCCAGAAAATAATGTGACAAGTGGCTAAAAAAAGACTGAATGCTTCTTATTGCATAAATCAAACAAATGGAACAAAATTTTCAATGCATAATTTTTTCCTCCAATCTCTTTATACCATGACGACAAATCTATTTATGTTGACTACCGTCTCATAGGTGCCGGTTACGTATCCGCGAAAACGCGAAAAATCGACTTACGGAACACTTCATAGCAGATGACACCTGTTGCTTAATAGGTCAAATATAGGGAACTTAATTTCTAATATCTGTTTTTTACCTCTCCAGTCTTTTTTTACCGTGACAACAAACCCATTTTGGTTGTCTATTGTCTCGCAGGTGCCGGTTACGTACCCGCGAAAACATGAAAAATCGACTTACGGAATATTTTATAGCAGACAAAAACTGTTGCTTAAAGTCAATTATAGGGATTTTTCTATTTTTCTGTTTCATTTTCTCTCACTAGGGCCAATAATTTGGTTACGATGACCATCTCGCCCATACATGACTGATACGTGCTGCGCATAAAATCGTGAAATCAACTTTGACACTTTCGGAGGCAACTGATACCTGTTAAACAAATCAAAGAAAGGTAAACAAAATTTTTCCCTGTTTTCTTACCAGGGTCACGAAAACATTGAACCAATTTTGACAACCGCGCGCGTCAAAAGTCAATTTTATGTTTAATCGCTGCGCAAAAATATAAAATTCAGAAGCAACCGGTTGCTGTTGTGGAAACTTTTTCCCATAAAAAAATCTTGTTCTTGTTTGAAGAATTTAGAAGTAGGCCATAAAGATACAATAAGATGTAAGAATAACTAAAAATCAATTTTTTCTTTGATAGGGTAGAAAACATTGTGGGAAAAGGAGAAAATGCTGGTAACCTGCAGTGTCTCCTTTCCTCAGATTATTTTCAAAAGCCTTCTCTTTAATGGGTGTTAAAAGGCGTCATTGTGTGGTAAAAGGTTAATAGAAGCTTTAAGGAAATCAGAATGGGAACCAACAGCCAAATCAGAATGGGAACCAACGGCCATTCAGATATTCAACAGCCAATCAGAGAGCTTCAAAATCGCTCCAAAATGGCGCCATAATTGATCGATAAAAAACAGTGAAAAAAAAAAACGGCATAAAAGTGGATTTAAAGTCTTCTTTAAAGGCTGCTGTGCAGTCCTTGGCGAACTGCCAGGCATGCACCATCCACACATGCCAGATTTCACTGAAAATGGGCAAACATTTAAGAAAATAGGGGCGCAGCAGACCTTGTTTTGGTCTTTTCAAGCCCCTTGCAAGAATTACTTCCCTTAGATCCTCGATGCACCCCCCCCCTCCCCAGCCCTGAACTGGATTCACTTTTCTAACTCAGCCCACAATAAATGCTGCACATTGAAACTTTCAACAAGCCAAAGTAATCAATGTACAGTGTAAAAAAGCCCCAGAAATTACTGTGACAAGTGGCTAAAAAAAGACTGAAAACTCTTTTAGTTGCTTCCTATTGCATATATCAAACAAAGGCAACTGAAGTGTAATTTTTTCTAATCTCTTTAAACCGCAACAAGAAACCTAGTTATGTTGACTACTGTCTCATATGTGCCAGTTACGCTCATGGGAAACCCCCAGAAAATAATGTGACAAGTGGCTAAAAAAAGACTGAATGCTTCTTATTGCATAAATCAAACAAAAGGAACAAAATTTTCAATGCATAATTTTTTCCTCCAATCTCGTTATACCATGACGACAAATCTATTTATGTTGACTACCGTCTCATAGGTGCCGGTTACGTATCCGCGAAAACGCGAAAAATCGACTTACGGAACACTTCATAGCAGATGACACCTGTTGCTTAATAGGTCAAATATAGGGAACTTAATTTCTAATATCTGTTTTTTACCTCTCCAGTCTTTTTTTACCGTGACAACAAACCCATTTAGGTTGTCTATTGTCTCGCAGGTGCCGGTTACGTACCCGCGAAAACATGAAAAATCGACTTACGGAATATTTTATAGCAGACAAAAACTGTTGCTTAAAGTCAATTATAGGGATTTTTCTATTTTTCTGTTTCATTTTCTCTCACTAGGGCCAATAATTTGGTTACAATGACCATCTCGCCCATACATGACTGATACGTGCTGCGCATAAAATCGTGAAATCAACTTTGACACTTTCGGAGGCAACTGATACCTGTTAAACAAATCAAAGAAAGGTAAACAAAATTTTTCCCTGTTTTCTTACCAGGGTCACGAAAACATTGAACCAATTTTGACAACCGCGCGCGTCAAAAGTCAATTTTATGTTTAATCGCTGCGCAAAAATATAAAATTCAGAAGCAACCGGTTGCTGTTGTGGAAACTTTTTCCGATAAAAAAATCTTGTTCTTGTTTGAAGAATTTAGAAGTAGGCCATAAAGATACAATAAGATGTAAGAATAACTAAAAATCAATTTTTTCTTTGATAGGGTAGAAAACATTGTGGGAAAAGGAGAAAATGCTGGTAACCTGCATTGTCTCCTTTCCTCAGATTATTTTCAAAAGCCTTCTCTTTAATGGGTGTTAAAAGGCGTCATTGTGTGGTAAAAGGTTAATAGAAGCTTTAAGGAAATCAGAATGGGAACCAACAGCCAAATCAGAATGGGAACCAACGGCCATTCAGATATTCAACAGCCAATCAGAGAGCTTCAAAATCGCTCCAAAATGGCGCCATAATTGATCGATAAAAAACAGTGAAAAAAAACGGCATAAAAGTGGATTTAAAGTCTTCTTTAAAGGCTGCTGTGCAGTCCTTGGCGAACTGCCAGGCATGCACCATCCACACATGCCAGATTTCACTGAAAATGGGCAAACATTTAAGAAAATAGGGGCGCAGCAGACCTTGTTTTGGTCTTTTCAAGCCCCTTGCAAGAATTACTTCCCTTTGACCCTCGATGCACACCCCCCCCTCCCCAGCCCTGAACTGGATTCACTTTTCTAACTCAGCCCACAATAAATGCTGCACATTGAAACTTTCAATAAGCCAAAGTAATCAATGTACAGTGTAAAAAAGCCCCAGAAATTACTGTGACAAGTGGCTAAAAAAAGACTGAAAACTCTTTTAGTTGCTTCCTATTGCATATATCAAACAAAGGCAACTGAAGTGTAATTTTTTCTAATCTCTTCAAACCGCAACAAGAAACCTAGTTACGTTGACTACCGTCTCATATGTGCCAGTTACGCTCATGGGAAACCCCCAGAAAATAATGTGACAAGTGGCTAAAAAAAGACTGAATGCTTCTTATTGCATAAATCAAACAAAAGGAACAAAATTTTCAATGCATAATTTTTTCCTCCAATCTCGTTATACCATGACGACAAATCTATTTATGTTGACTACCGTCTCATAGGTGCCGGTTACGTATCCGCGAAAACGCGAAAAATCGACTTACGGAACACTTCATAGCAGATGACACCTGTTGCTTAATAGGTCAAATATAGGGAACTTAATTTCTAATATCTGTTTTTTACCTCTCCAGTCTTTTTTTACCGTGACAACAAACCCATTTAGGTTGTCTATTGTCTCGCAGGTGCCGGTTACGTACCCGCGAAAACATGAAAAATCGACTTACGGAATATTTTATAGCAGACAAAAACTGTTGCTTAAAGTCAATTATAGGGATTTTTCTATTTTTCTGTTTCATTTTCTCTCACTAGGGCCAATAATTTGGTTACGATGACCATCTCGCCCATACATGACTGATACGTGCTGCGCATAAAATTGTGAAATCAACTTTGACACTTTCGGAGGCAACTGATACCTGTTAAACAAATCAAAGAAAGGTAAACAAAATTTTTCCCTGTTTTCTTACCAGGGTCACGAAAACATTGAACCAATTTTGACAACCGCGCGCGTCAAAAGTCAATTTTATGTTTAATCGCTGCGCAAAAATATAAAATTCAGAAGCAACCGGTTGCTGTTGTGGAAACTTTTTCCGATAAAAAAATCTTGTTCTTGTTTGAAGAATTTAGAAGTAGGCCATAAAGATACAATAAGATGTAAGAATAACTAAAAATCAATTTTTTCTTTGATGGGTAGAAAACATTGTGGGAAAAGGAGAAAATGCTGGTAACCTGCATTGTCTCCTTTCCTCAGATTATTTTCAAAAGCCTTCTCTTTAATGGGTGTTAAAAGGCGTCATTGTGTGGTAAAAGGTTAATAGAAGCTTTAAGGAAATCAGAATGGGAACCAACAGCCAAATCAGAATGGGAACCAACGGCCATTCAGATATTCAACAGCCAATCAGAGAGCTTCAAAATCGCTCCAAAATGGCGCCATAATTGATCGATAAAAAACAGTGAAAAAAAACGGCATAAAAGTGGATTTAAAGTCTTCTTTAAAGGCTGCTGTGCAGTCCTTGGCGAACTGCCAGGCATGCACCATCCACACATGCCAGATTTCACTGAAAATGGGCAAACATTTAAGAAAATAGGGGCGCAGCAGACCTTGTTTTGGTCTTTTCAAGCCCCTTGCAAGAATTACTTCCCTTAGACCCTCGATGCACCCCCCCCTCCCCAGCCCTGAACTGGATTCACTTTTCTAACTCAGCCCACAATAAATGCTGCACATTGAAACTTTCAATAAGCCAAAGTAATCAATGTACAGTGTAAAAAAGCCCCAGAAATTACTGTGACAAGTGGCTAAAAAAAGACTGAAAACTCTTTTAGTTGCTTCCTATTGCATATATCAAACAAAGGCAACTGAAGTGTAATTTTTTCTAATCTCTTCAAACCGCAACAAGAAACCTAGTTACGTTGACTACCGTCTCATATGTGCCAGTTACGCTCATGGGAAACCCCCAGAAAATAATGTGACAAGTGGCTAAAAAAAGACTGAATGCTTCTTATTGCATAAATCAAACAAATGGAACAAAATTTTCAATGCATAATTTTTTCCTCCAATCTCTTTATACCATGACGACAAATCTATTTATGTTGACTACCGTCTCATAGGTGCCGGTTACGTATCCGCGAAAACGCGAAAAATCGACTTACGGAACACTTCATAGCAGATAACACCTGTTGCTTAATAGGTCAAATATAGGGAACTTAATTCCTAATATCTGTTTTTTACCTCTCCAGTCTTTTTTTACCGTGACAACAAACCCATTTTGGTTGTCTATTGTCTCGCAGGTGCCGGTTACGTACCCGCGAAAACATGAAAAATCGACTTACGGAATATTTTATAGCAGACAAAAACTGTTGCTTAAAGTCAATTATAGGGATTTTTCTATTTTTCTGTTTCATTTTCTCTCACTAGGGCCAATAATTTGGTTACGATGACCATCTCGCCCATACATGACTGATACGTGCTGCGCATAAAATCGTGAAATCAACTTTGACACTTTCGGAGGCAACTGATACCTGTTAAACAAATCAAAGAAAGGTAAACAAAATTTTTCCCTGTTTTCTTACCAGGGTCACGAAAACATTGAACCAATTTTGACAACCGCGTGCGTCAAAAGTCAATTTTATGTTTAATCGCTGCGCAAAAATATAAAATTCAGAAGCAACCGGTTGCTGTTGTGGAAACTTTTTCCGATAAAAAAATCTTGTTCTTGTTTGAAGAATTTAGAAGTAGGCCATAAAGATACAATAAGATGTAAGAATAACTAAAAATCAATTTTTTCTTTGATAGGGTAGAAAACATTGTGGGAAAAGGAGAAAATGCTGGTAACCTGCAGTGTCTCCTTTCCTCAGATTATTTTCAAAAGCCTTCTCTTTAATGGGTGTTAAAAGGCGTCATTGTGTGGTAAAAGGTTAATAGAAGCTTTAAGGAAATCAGAATGGGAACCAACAGCCAAATCAGAATGGGAACCAACGGCCATTCAGATATTCAACAGCCAATCAGAGAGCTTCAAAATCGCTCCAAAATGGCGCCATAATTGATCGATAAAAAACAGTGAAAAAAAAAAACGGCATAAAAGTGGATTTAAAGTCTTCTTTAAAGGCTGCTGTGCAGTCCTTGGCGAACTGCCAGGCATGCACCATCCACACATGCCAGATTTCACTGAAAATGGGCAAACATTTAAGAAAATAGGGGCGCAGCAGACCTTGTTTTGGTCTTTTCAAGCCCCTTGCAAGAATTACTTCCCTTAGATCCTCGATGCACCCCCCCCCCCTCCTCAGCCCTGAACTGGATTCACTTTTCTAACTCAGCCCACAATAAATGCTGCACATTGAAACTTTCAACAAGCCAAAGTAATCAATGTACAGTGTAAAAAAGCCCCAGAAATTACTGTGACAAGTGGCTAAAAAAAGACTGAAAACTCTTTTAGTTGCTTCCTATTGCATATATCAAACAAAGGCAACTGAAGTGTAATTTTTTCTAATCTCTTTAAACCGCAACAAGAAACCTAGTTATGTTGACTACTGTCTCATATGTGCCAGTTACGCTCATGGGAAACCCCCAGAAAATAATGTGACAAGTGGCTAAAAAAAGACTGAATGCTTCTTATTGCATAAATCAAACAAAAGGAACAAAATTTTCAATGCATAATTTTTTCCTCCAATCTCGTTATACCATGACGACAAATCTATTTATGTTGACTACCGTCTCATAGGTGCCGGTTACGTATCCGCGAAAACGCGAAAAATCGACTTACGGAACACTTCATAGCAGATGACACCTGTTGCTTAATAGGTCAAATATAGGGAACTTAATTTCTAATATCTGTTTTTTACCTCTCCAGTCTTTTTTTACCGTGACAACAAACCCATTTAGGTTGTCTATTGTCTCGCAGGTGCCGGTTACGTACCCGCGAAAACATGAAAAATCGACTTACGAAATATTTTATAGCAGACAAAAACTGTTGCTTAAAGTCAATTATAGGGATTTTTCTATTTTTCTGTTTCATTTTCTCTCACTAGGGCCAATAATTTGGTTACAATGACCATCTCGCCCATACATGACTGATACGTGCTGCGCATAAAATCGTGAAATCAACTTTGACACTTTCGGAGGCAACTGATACCTGTTAAACAAATCAAAGAAAGGTAAACAAAATTTTTCCCTGTTTTCTTACCAGGGTCACGAAAACATTGAACCAATTTTGACAACCGCGCGCGTCAAAAGTCAATTTTATGTTTAATCGCTGCGCAAAAATATAAAATTCAGAAGCAACCGGTTGCTGTTGTGGAAACTTTTTCCGATAAAAAAATCTTGTTCTTGTTTGAAGAATTTAGAAGTAGGCCATAAAGATACAATAAGATGTAAGAATAACTAAAAATCAATTTTTTCTTTGATAGGGTAGAAAACATTGTGGGAAAAGGAGAAAATGCTGGTAACCTGCATTGTCTCCTTTCCTCAGATTATTTTCAAAAGCCTTCTCTTTAATGGGTGTTAAAAGGCGTCATTGTGTGGTAAAAGGTTAATAGAAGCTTTAAGGAAATCAGAATGGGAACCAACAGCCAAATCAGAATGGGAACCAACGGCCATTCAGATATTCAACAGCCAATCAGAGAGCTTCAAAATCGCTCCAAAATGGCGCCATAATTGATCGATAAAAAACAGTGAAAAAAAACGGCATAAAAGTGGATTTAAAGTCTTCTTTAAAGGCTGCTGTGCAGTCCTTGGCGAACTGCCAGGCATGCACCATCCACACATGCCAGATTTCACTGAAAATGGGCAAACATTTAAGAAAATAGGGGCGCAGCAGACCTTGTTTTGGTCTTTTCAAGCCCCTTGCAAGAATTACTTCCCTTTGACCCTCGATGCACACCCCCCCACCTCCCCAGCCCTGAACTGGATTCACTTTTCTAACTCAGCCCACAATAAATGCTGCACATTGAAACTTTCAATAAGCCAAAGTAATCAATGTACAGTGTAAAAAAGCCCCAGAAATTACTGTGACAAGTGGCTAAAAAAAGACTGAAAACTCTTTTAGTTGCTTCCTATTGCATATATCAAACAAAGGCAACTGAAGTGTAATTTTTTCTAATCTCTTCAAACCGCAACAAGAAACCTAGTTACGTTGACTACCGTCTCATATGTGCCAGTTACGCTCATGGGAAACCCCCAGAAAATAATGTGACAAGTGGCTAAAAAAAGACTGAATGCTTCTTATTGCATAAATCAAACAAAAGGAACAAAATTTTCAATGCATAATTTTTTCCTCCAATCTCGTTATACCATGACGACAAATCTATTTATGTTGACTACCGTCTCATAGGTGCCGGTTACGTATCCGCGAAAACGCGAAAAATCGACTTACGGAACACTTCATAGCAGATGACACCTGTTGCTTAATAGGTCAAATATAGGGAACTTAATTTCTAATATCTGTTTTTTACCTCTCCAGTCTTTTTTTACCGTGACAACAAACCCATTTAGGTTGTCTATTGTCTCGCAGGTGCCGGTTACGTACCCGCGAAAACATGAAAAATCGACTTACGGAATATTTTATAGCAGACAAAAACTGTTGCTTAAAGTCAATTATAGGGATTTTTCTATTTTTCTGTTTCATTTTCTCTCACTAGGGCCAATAATTTGGTTACGATGACCATCTCGCCCATACATGACTGATACGTGCTGCGCATAAAATCGTGAAATCAACTTTGACACTTTCGGAGGCAACTGATACCTGTTAAACAAATCAAAGAAAGGTAAACAAAATTTTTCCCTGTTTTCTTACCAGGGTCACGAAAACATTGAACCAATTTTGACAACCGCGCGCGTCAAAAGTCAATTTTATGTTTAATCGCTGCGCAAAAATATAAAATTCAGAAGCAACCGGTTGCTGTTGTGGAAACTTTTTCCGATAAAAAAATCTTGTTCTTGTTTGAAGAATTTAGAAGTAGGCCATAAAGATACAATAAGATGTAAGAATAACTAAAAATCAATTTTTTCTTTGATGGGTAGAAAACATTGTGGGAAAAGGAGAAAATGCTGGTAACCTGCATTGTCTCCTTTCCTCAGATTATTTTCAAAAGCCTTCTCTTTAATGGGTGTTAAAAGGCGTCATTGTGTGGTAAAAGGTTAATAGAAGCTTTAAGGAAATCAGAATGGGAACCAACAGCCAAATCAGAATGGGAACCAACGGCCATTCAGATATTCAACAGCCAATCAGAGAGCTTCAAAATCGCTCCAAAATGGCGCCATAATTGATCGATAAAAAACAGTGAAAAAAAACGGCATAAAAGTGGATTTAAAGTCTTCTTTAAAGGCTGCTGTGCAGTCCTTGGCGAACTGCCAGGCATGCACCATCCACACATGCCAGATTTCACTGAAAATGGGCAAACATTTAAGAAAATAGGGGCGCAGCAGACCTTGTTTTGGTCTTTTCAAGCCCCTTGCAAGAATTACTTCCCTTAGACCCTCGATGCACCCCCCCCTCCCCAGCCCTGAACTGGATTCACTTTTCTAACTCAGCCCACAATAAATGCTGCACATTGAAACTTTCAATAAGCCAAAGTAATCAATGTACAGTGTAAAAAAGCCCCAGAAATTACTGTGACAAGTGGCTAAAAAAAGACTGAAAACTCTTTTAGTTGCTTCCTATTGCATATATCAAACAAAGGCAACTGAAGTGTAATTTTTTCTAATCTCTTCAAACCGCAACAAGAAACCTAGTTACGTTGACTACCGTCTCATATGTGCCAGTTACGCTCATGGGAAACCCCCAGAAAATAATGTGACAAGTGGCTAAAAAAAGACTGAATGCTTCTTATTGCATAAATCAAACAAATGGAACAAAATTTTCAATGCATAATTTTTTCCTCCAATCTCTTTATACCATGACGACAAATCTATTTATGTTGACTACCGTCTCATAGGTGCCGGTTACGTATCCGCGAAAACGCGAAAAATCGACTTACGGAACACTTCATAGCAGATAACACCTGTTGCTTAATAGGTCAAATATAGGGAACTTAATTCCTAATATCTGTTTTTTACCTCTCCAGTCTTTTTTTACCGTGACAACAAACCCATTTAGGTTGTCTATTGTCTCGCAGGTGCCGGTTACGTACCCGCGAAAACATGAAAAATCGACTTACGGAATATTTTATAGCAGACAAAAACTGTTGCTTAAAGTCAATTATAGGGATTTTTCTATTTTTCTGTTTCATTTTCTCTCACTAGGGCCAATAATTTGGTTACAATGACCATCTCGCCCATACATGACTGATACGTGCTGCGCATAAAATCGTGAAATCAACTTTGACACTTTCGGAGGCAACTGATACCTGTTAAACAAATCAAAGAAAGGTAAACAAAATTTTTCCCTGTTTTCTTACCAGGGTCACGAAAACATTGAACCAATTTTGACAACCGCGCGCGTCAAAAGTCAATTTTATGTTTAATCGCTGCGCAAAAATATAAAATTCAGAAGCAACCGGTTGCTGTTGTGGAAACTTTTTCCGATAAAAAAATCTTGTTCTTGTTTGAAGAATTTAGAAGTAGGCCATAAAGATACAATAAGATGTAAGAATAACTAAAAATCAATTTTTTCTTTGATAGGGTAGAAAACATTGTGGGAAAAGGAGAAAATGCTGGTAACCTGCATTGTCTCCTTTCCTCAGATTATTTTCAAAAGCCTTCTCTTTAATGGGTGTTAAAAGGCGTCATTGTGTGGTAAAAGGTTAATAGAAGCTTTAAGGAAATCAGAATGGGAACCAACAGCCAAATCAGAATGGGAACCAACGGCCATTCAGATATTCAACAGCCAATCAGAGAGCTTCAAAATCGCTCCAAAATGGCGCCATAATTGATCGATAAAAAACAGTGAAAAAAAACGGCATAAAAGTGGATTTAAAGTCTTCTTTAAAGGCTGCTGTGCAGTCCTTGGCGAACTGCCAGGCATGCACCATCCACACATGCCAGATTTCACTGAAAATGGGCAAACATTTAAGAAAATAGGGGCGCAGCAGACCTTGTTTTGGTCTTTTCAAGCCCCTTGCAAGAATTACTTCCCTTAGACCCTCGATGCACCCCCCCCCTCCCCAGCCCTGAACTGGATTCACTTTTCTAACTCAGCCCACAATAAATGCTGCACATTGAAACTTTCAATAAGCCAAAGTAATCAATGTACAGTGTAAAAAAGCCCCAGAAATTACTGTGACAAGTGGCTAAAAAAAGACCGAAAACTCTTTTAGTTGCTTCCTATTGCATATATCAAACAAAGGCAACTGAAGTGTAATTTTTTCTAATCTCTTCAAACCGCAACAAGAAACCTAGTTACGTTGACTACCGTCTCATATGTGCCAGTTACGCTCATGGGAAACCCCCAGAAAATAATGTGACAAGTGGCTAAAAAAAGACTGAATGCTTCTTATTGCATAAATCAAACAAATGGAACAAAATTTTCAATGCATAATTTTTTCCTCCAATCTCTTTATACCATGACGACAAATCTATTTATGTTGACTACCGTCTCATAGGTGCCGGTTACGTATCCGCGAAAACGCGAAAAATCGACTTACGGAACACTTCATAGCAGATGACACCTGTTGCTTAATAGGTCAAATATAGGGAACTTAATTTCTAATATCTGTTTTTTACCTCTCCAGTCTTTTTTTACCGTGACAACAAACCCATTTAGGTTGTCTATTGTCTCGCAGGTGCCGGTTACGTACCCGCGAAAACATGAAAAATCGACTTACGAAATATTTTATAGCAGACAAAAACTGTTGCTTAAAGTCAATTATAGGGATTTTTCTATTTTTCTGTTTCATTTTCTCTCACTAGGGCCAATAATTTGGTTACGATGACCATCTCGCCCATACATGACTGATACGTGCTGCGCATAAAATCGTGAAATCAACTTTGACACTTTCGGAGGCAACTGATACCTGTTAAACAAATCAAAGAAAGGTAAACAAAATTTTTCCCTGTTTTCTTACCAGGGTCACAAAAACATTGAACCAATTTTGACAACCGCGCGCGTCAAAAGTCAATTTTATGTTTAATTGCTGCGCAAAAATATAAAATTCAGAAGCAACCGATTGCTGTTGTGGAAACTTTTTCCGATAAAAAAATCTTGTTCTTGTTTGAAGAATTTAGAAGTAGGCCATAAAGATACAATAAGATGTAAGAATAACTAAAAATCAATTTTTTCTTTGATAGGGTAGAAAACATTGTGGGAAAAGGAGAAAATGCTGGTAACCTGCATTGTCTCCTTTCCTCAGATTATTTTCAAAAGCCTTCTCTTTAATGGGTGTTAAAAGGCGTCATTGTGTGGTAAAAGGTTAATAGAAGCTTTAAGGAAATCAGAATGGGAACCAACAGCCAAATCAGAATGGGAACCAACGGCCATTCAGATATTCAACAGCCAATCAGAGAGCTTCAAAATCGCTCCAAAATGGCGCCATAATTGATCGATAAAAAACAGTGAAAAAAAACGGCATAAAAGTGGATTTAAAGTCTTCTTTAAAGGCTGCTGTGCAGTCCTTGGCGAACTGCCAGGCATGCACCATCCACACATGCCAGATTTCACTGAAAATGGGCAAACATTTAAGAAAATAGGGGCGCAGCAGACCTTGTTTTGGTCTTTTCAAGCCCCTTGCAAGAATTACTTCCCTTAGACCCTCGATGCACCCCCCCTCCCCAGCCCTGAACTGGATTCACTTTTCTAACTCAGCCCACAGTAAATGCTGCACATTGAAACTTTCAATAAGCCAAAGTAATCAATGTACAGTGTAAAAAAGCCCCAGAAATTACTGTGACAAGTGGCTAAAAAAAGACTGAAAACTCTTTTAGTTGCTTCCTATTGCATATATCAAACAAAGGCAACTGAAGTGTAATTTTTTCTAATCTCTTCAAACCGCAACAAGAAACCTAGTTACGTTGACTACCGTCTCATATGTGCCAGTTACGCTCATGGGAAACCCCCAGAAAATAATGTGACAAGTGGCTAAAAAAAGACTGAATGCTTCTTATTGCATAAATCAAACAAATGGAACAAAATTTTCAATGCATAATTTTTTCCTCCAATCTCTTTATACCATGACGACAAATCTATTTATGTTGACTACCGTCTCATAGGTGCCGGTTACGTATCCGCGAAAACGCGAAAAATCGACTTACGGAACACTTCATAGCAGATGACACCTGTTGCTTAATAGGTCAAATATAGGGAACTTAATTTCTAATATCTGTTTTTTACCTCTCCAGTCTTTTTTTACCGTGACAACAAACCCATTTTGGTTGTCTATTGTCTCGCAGGTGCCGGTTACGTACCCGCGAAAACATGAAAAATCGACTTACGGAATATTTTATAGCAGACAAAAACTGTTGCTTAAAGTCAATTATAGGGATTTTTCTATTTTTCTGTTTCATTTTCTCTCACTAGGGCCAATAATTTGGTTACGATGACCATCTCGCCCATACATGACTGATACGTGCTGCGCATAAAATCGTGAAATCAACTTTGACACTTTCGGAGGCAACTGATACCTGTTAAACAAATCAAAGAAAGGTAAACAAAATTTTTCCCTGTTTTCTTACCAGGGTCACGAAAACATTGAACCAATTTTGACAACCGCGCGCGTCAAAAGTCAATTTTATGTTTAATCGCTGCGCAAAAATATAAAATTCAGAAGCAACCGGTTGCTGTTGTGGAAACTTTTTCCCATAAAAAAATCTTGTTCTTGTTTGAAGAATTTAGAAGTAGGCCATAAAGATACAATAAGATGTAAGAATAACTAAAAATCAATTTTTTCTTTGATAGGGTAGAAAACATTGTGGGAAAAGGAGAAAATGCTGGTAACCTGCAGTGTCTCCTTTCCTCAGATTATTTTCAAAAGCCTTCTCTTTAATGGGTGTTAAAAGGCGTCATTGTGTGGTAAAAGGTTAATAGAAGCTTTAAGGAAATCAGAATGGGAACCAACAGCCAAATCAGAATGGGAACCAACGGCCATTCAGATATTCAACAGCCAATCAGAGAGCTTCAAAATCGCTCCAAAATGGCGCCATAATTGATCGATAAAAAACAGTGAAAAAAAAAAACGGCATAAAAGTGGATTTAAAGTCTTCTTTAAAGGCTGCTGTGCAGTCCTTGGCGAACTGCCAGGCATGCACCATCCACACATGCCAGATTTCACTGAAAATGGGCAAACATTTAAGAAAATAGGGGCGCAGCAGACCTTGTTTTGGTCTTTTCAAGCCCCTTGCAAGAATTACTTCCCTTAGATCCTCGATGCACCCCCCCCTCCCCAGCCCTGAACTGGATTCACTTTTCTAACTCAGCCCACAATAAATGCTGCACATTGAAACTTTCAACAAGCCAAAGTAATCAATGTACAGTGTAAAAAAGCCCCAGAAATTACTGTGACAAGTGGCTAAAAAAAGACTGAAAACTCTTTTAGTTGCTTCCTATTGCATATATCAAACAAAGGCAACTGAAGTGTAATTTTTTCTAATCTCTTTAAACCGCAACAAGAAACCTAGTTATGTTGACTACTGTCTCATATGTGCCAGTTACGCTCATGGGAAACCCCCAGAAAATAATGTGACAAGTGGCTAAAAAAAGACTGAATGCTTCTTATTGCATAAATCAAACAAAAGGAACAAAATTTTCAATGCATAATTTTTTCCTCCAATCTCGTTATACCATGACGACAAATCTATTTATGTTGACTACCGTCTCATAGGTGCCGGTTACGTATCCGCGAAAACGCGAAAAATCGACTTACGGAACACTTCATAGCAGATGACACCTGTTGCTTAATAGGTCAAATATAGGGAACTTAATTTCTAATATCTGTTTTTTACCTCTCCAGTCTTTTTTTACCGTGACAACAAACCCATTTAGGTTGTCTATTGTCTCGCAGGTGCCGGTTACGTACCCGCGAAAACATGAAAAATCGACTTACGGAATATTTTATAGCAGACAAAAACTGTTGCTTAAAGTCAATTATAGGGATTTTTCTATTTTTCTGTTTCATTTTCTCTCACTAGGGCCAATAATTTGGTTACAATGACCATCTCGCCCATACATGACTGATACGTGCTGCGCATAAAATCGTGAAATCAACTTTGACACTTTCGGAGGCAACTGATACCTGTTAAACAAATCAAAGAAAGGTAAACAAAATTTTTCCCTGTTTTCTTACCAGGGTCACGAAAACATTGAACCAATTTTGACAACCGCGCGCGTCAAAAGTCAATTTTATGTTTAATCGCTGCGCAAAAATATAAAATTCAGAAGCAACCGGTTGCTGTTGTGGAAACTTTTTCCGATAAAAAAATCTTGTTCTTGTTTGAAGAATTTAGAAGTAGGCCATAAAGATACAATAAGATGTAAGAATAACTAAAAATCAATTTTTTCTTTGATAGGGTAGAAAACATTGTGGGAAAAGGAGAAAATGCTGGTAACCTGCATTGTCTCCTTTCCTCAGATTATTTTCAAAAGCCTTCTCTTTAATGGGTGTTAAAAGGCGTCATTGTGTGGTAAAAGGTTAATAGAAGCTTTAAGGAAATCAGAATGGGAACCAACAGCCAAATCAGAATGGGAACCAACGGCCATTCAGATATTCAACAGCCAATCAGAGAGCTTCAAAATCGCTCCAAAATGGCGCCATAATTGATCGATAAAAAACAGTGAAAAAAAACGGCATAAAAGTGGATTTAAAGTCTTCTTTAAAGGCTGCTGTGCAGTCCTTGGCGAACTGCCAGGCATGCACCATCCACACATGCCAGATTTCACTGAAAATGGGCAAACATTTAAGAAAATAGGGGCGCAGCAGACCTTGTTTTGGTCTTTTCAAGCCCCTTGCAAGAATTACTTCCCTTTGACCCTCGATGCACACCCCCCCCCCCTCCCCAGCCCTGAACTGGATTCACTTTTCTAACTCAGCCCACAATAAATGCTGCACATTGAAACTTTCAATAAGCCAAAGTAATCAATGTACAGTGTAAAAAAGCCCCAGAAATTACTGTGACAAGTGGCTAAAAAAAGACTGAAAACTCTTTTAGTTGCTTCCTATTGCATATATCAAACAAAGGCAACTGAAGTGTAATTTTTTCTAATCTCTTCAAACCGCAACAAGAAACCTAGTTACGTTGACTACCGTCTCATATGTGCCAGTTACGCTCATGGGAAACCCCCAGAAAATAATGTGACAAGTGGCTAAAAAAAGACTGAATGCTTCTTATTGCATAAATCAAACAAAAGGAACAAAATTTTCAATGCATAATTTTTTCCTCCAATCTCGTTATACCATGACGACAAATCTATTTATGTTGACTACCGTCTCATAGGTGCCGGTTACGTATCCGCGAAAACGCGAAAAATCGACTTACGGAACACTTCATAGCAGATGACACCTGTTGCTTAATAGGTCAAATATAGGGAACTTAATTTCTAATATCTGTTTTTTACCTCTCCAGTCTTTTTTTACCGTGACAACAAACCCATTTTGGTTGTCTATTGTCTTGCAGGTGCCGGTTACGTACCCGCGAAAACATGAAAAATCGACTTACGGAATATTTTATAGCAGACAAAAACTGTTGCTTAAAGTCAATTATAGGGATTTTTCTATTTTTCTGTTTCATTTTCTCTCACTAGGGCCAATAATTTGGTTACGATGACCATCTCGCCCATACATGACTGATACGTGCTGCGCATAAAATCGTGAAATCAACTTTGACACTTTCGGAGGCAACTGATACCTGTTAAACAAATCAAAGAAAGGTAAACAAAATTTTTCCCTGTTTTCTTACCAGGGTCACAAAAACATTGAACCAATTTTGACAACCGCGCGCGTCAAAAGTCAATTTTATGTTTAATTGCTGCGCAAAAATATAAAATTCAGAAGCAACCGATTGCTGTTGTGGAAACTTTTTCCGATAAAAAAATCTTGTTCTTGTTTGAAGAATTTAGAAGTAGGCCATAAAGATACAATAAGATGTAAGAATAACTAAAAATCAATTTTTTCTTTGATAGGGTAGAAAACATTGTGGGAAAAGGAGAAAATGCTGGTAACCTGCATTGTCTCCTTTCCTCAGATTATTTTCAAAAGCCTTCTCTTTAATGGGTGTTAAAAGGCGTCATTGTGTGGTAAAAGGTTAATAGAAGCTTTAAGGAAATCAGAATGGGAACCAACAGCCAAATCAGAATGGGAACCAACGGCCATTCAGATATTCAACAGCCAATCAGAGAGCTTCAAAATCGCTCCAAAATGGCGCCATAATTGATCGATAAAAAACAGTGAAAAAAAACGGCATAAAAGTGGATTTAAAGTCTTCTTTAAAGGCTGCTGTGCAGTCCTTGGCGAACTGCCAGGCATGCACCATCCACACATGCCAGATTTCACTGAAAATGGGCAAACATTTAAGAAAATAGGGGCGCAGCAGACCTTGTTTTGGTCTTTTCAAGCCCCTTGCAAGAATTACTTCCCTTAGACCCTCGATGCACCCCCCCTCCCCAGCCCTGAACTGGATTCACTTTTCTAACTCAGCCCACAGTAAATGCTGCACATTGAAACTTTCAATAAGCCAAAGTAATCAATGTACAGTGTAAAAAAGCCCCAGAAATTACTGTGACAAGTGGCTAAAAAAAGACTGAAAACTCTTTTAGTTGCTTCCTATTGCATATATCAAACAAAGGCAACTGAAGTGTAATTTTTTCTAATCTCTTCAAACCGCAACAAGAAACCTAGTTACGTTGATTACCGTCTCATATGTGCCAGTTACGCTCATGGGAAACCCCCAGAAAATAATGTGACAAGTGGCCAAAAAAAGACTGAATGCTTCTTATTGCATAAATCAAACAAATGGAACAAAATTTTCAATGCATAATTTTTTCCTCCAATCTCTTTATACCATGACGACAAATCTATTTATGTTGACTACCGTCTCATAGGTGCCGGTTACGTATCCGCGAAAACGCGAAAAATCGACTTACGGAACACTTCATAGCAGATGACACCTGTTGCTTAATAGGTCAAATATAGGGAACTTAATTTCTAATATCTGTTTTTTACCTCTCCAGTCTTTTTTTACCGTGACAACAAACCCATTTAGGTTGTCTATTGTCTCGCAGGTGCCGGTTACGTACCCGCGAAAACATGAAAAATCGACTTACGAAATATTTTATAGCAGACAAAAACTGTTGCTTAAAGTCAATTATAGGGATTTTTCTATTTTTCTGTTTCATTTTCTCTCACTAGGGCCAATAATTTGGTTACGATGACCATCTCGCCCATACATGACTGATACGTGCTGCGCATAAAATCGTGAAATCAACTTTGACACTTTCGGAGGCAACTGATACCTGTTAAACAAATCAAAGAAAGGTAAACAAAATTTTTCCCTGTTTTCTTACCAGGGTCACAAAAACATTGAACCAATTTTGACAACCGCGCGCGTCAAAAGTCAATTTTATGTTTAATTGCTGCGCAAAAATATAAAATTCAGAAGCAACCGATTGCTGTTGTGGAAACTTTTTCCGATAAAAAAATCTTGTTCTTGTTTGAAGAATTTAGAAGTAGGCCATAAAGATACAATAAGATGTAAGAATAACTAAAAATCAATTTTTTCTTTGATAGGGTAGAAAACATTGTGGGAAAAGGAGAAAATGCTGGTAACCTGCATTGTCTCCTTTCCTCAGATTATTTTCAAAAGCCTTCTCTTTAATGGGTGTTAAAAGGCGTCATTGTGTGGTAAAAGGTTAATAGAAGCTTTAAGGAAATCAGAATGGGAACCAACAGCCAAATCAGAATGGGAACCAACGGCCATTCAGATATTCAACAGCCAATCAGAGAGCTTCAAAATCGCTCCAAAATGGCGCCATAATTGATCGATAAAAAACAGTGAAAAAAAACGGCATAAAAGTGGATTTAAAGTCTTCTTTAAAGGCTGCTGTGCAGTCCTTGGCGAACTGCCAGGCATGCACCATCCACACATGCCAGATTTCACTGAAAATGGGCAAACATTTAAGAAAATAGGGGCGCAGCAGACCTTGTTTTGGTCTTTTCAAGCCCCTTGCAAGAATTACTTCCCTTAGACCCTCGATGCACCCCCCCCCCTCCCCAGCCCTGAACTGGATTCACTTTTCTAACTCAGCCCACAATAAATGCTGCACATTGAAACTTTCAATAAGCCAAAGTAATCAATGTACAGTGTAAAAAAGCCCCAGAAATTACTGTGACAAGTGGCTAAAAAAAGACTGAAAACTCTTTTAGTTGCTTCCTATTGCATATATCAAACAAAGGCAACTGAAGTGTAATTTTTTCTAATCTCTTCAAACCGCAACAAGAAACCTAGTTACGTTGACTACCGTCTCATATGTGCCAGTTACGCTCATGGGAAACCCCCAGAAAATAATGTGACAAGTGGCTAAAAAAAGACTGAATGCTTCTTATTGCATAAATCAAACAAATGGAACAAAATTTTCAATGCATAATTTTTTCCTCCAATCTCTTTATACCATGACGACAAATCTATTTATGTTGACTACCGTCTCATAGGTGCCGGTTACGTATCCGCGAAAACGCGAAAAATCGACTTACGGAACACTTCATAGCAGATGACACCTGTTGCTTAATAGGTCAAATATAGGGAACTTAATTTCTAATATCTGTTTTTTACCTCTCCAGTCTTTTTTTACCGTGACAACAAACCCATTTTGGTTGTCTATTGTCTCGCAGGTGCCGGTTACGTACCCGCGAAAACATGAAAAATCGACTTACGGAATATTTTATAGCAGACAAAAACTGTTGCTTAAAGTCAATTATAGGGATTTTTCTATTTTTCTGTTTCATTTTCTCTCACTAGGGCCAATAATTTGGTTACGATGACCATCTCGCCCATACATGACTGATACGTGCTGCGCATAAAATCGTGAAATCAACTTTGACACTTTCGGAGGCAACTGATACCTGTTAAACAAATCAAAGAAAGGTAAACAAAATTTTTCCCTGTTTTCTTACCAGGGTCACGAAAACATTGAACCAATTTTGACAACCGCGCGCGTCAAAAGTCAATTTTATGTTTAATCGCTGCGCAAAAATATAAAATTCAGAAGCAACCGGTTGCTGTTGTGGAAACTTTTTCCCATAAAAAAATCTTGTTCTTGTTTGAAGAATTTAGAAGTAGGCCATAAAGATACAATAAGATGTAAGAATAACTAAAAATCAATTTTTTCTTTGATAGGGTAGAAAACATTGTGGGAAAAGGAGAAAATGCTGGTAACCTGCAGTGTCTCCTTTCCTCAGATTATTTTCAAAAGCCTTCTCTTTAATGGGTGTTAAAAGGCGTCATTGTGTGGTAAAAGGTTAATAGAAGCTTTAAGGAAATCAGAATGGGAACCAACAGCCAAATCAGAATGGGAACCAACGGCCATTCAGATATTCAACAGCCAATCAGAGAGCTTCAAAATCGCTCCAAAATGGCGCCATAATTGATCGATAAAAAACAGTGAAAAAAAAACGGCATAAAAGTGGATTTAAAGTCTTCTTTAAAGGCTGCTGTGCAGTCCTTGGCGAACTGCCAGGCATGCACCATCCACACATGCCAGATTTCACTGAAAATGGGCAAACATTTAAGAAAATAGGGGCGCAGCAGACCTTGTTTTGGTCTTTTCAAGCCCCTTGCAAGAATTACTTCCCTTAGACCCTCGATGCACCCCCCCCCTCCCCAGCCCTGAACTGGATTCACTTTTCTAACTCAGCCCACAATAAATGCTGCACATTGAAACTTTCAACAAGCCAAAGTAATCAATGTACAGTGTAAAAAAGCCCCAGAAATTACTGTGACAAGTGGCTAAAAAAAGACTGAAAACTCTTTTAGTTGCTTCCTATTGCATATATCAAACAAAGGCAACTGAAGTGTAATTTTTTCTAATCTCTTTAAACCGCAACAAGAAACCTAGTTATGTTGACTACTGTCTCATATGTGCCAGTTACGCTCATGGGAAACCCCCAGAAAATAATGTGACAAGTGGCTAAAAAAAGACTGAATGCTTCTTATTGCATAAATCAAACAAAAGGAACAAAATTTTCAATGCATAATTTTTTCCTCCAATCTCTTTATACCATGACGACAAATCTATTTATGTTGACTACCGTCTCATAGGTGCCGGTTACGTATCCGCGAAAACGCGAAAAATCGACTTACGGAACACTTCATAGCAGATGACACCTGTTGCTTAATAGGTCAAATATAGGGAACTTAATTTCTAATATCTGTTTTTTACCTCTCCAGTCTTTTTTTACCGTGACAACAAACCCATTTAGGTTGTCTATTGTCTCGCAGGTGCCGGTTACGTACCCGCGAAAACATGAAAAATCGACTTACGGAATATTTTATAGCAGACAAAAACTGTTGCTTAAAGTCAATTATAGGGATTTTTCTATTTTTCTGTTTCATTTTCTCTCACTAGGGCCAATAATTTGGTTACAATGACCATCTCGCCCATACATGACTGATACGTGCTGCGCATAAAATCGTGAAATCAACTTTGACACTTTCGGAGGCAACTGATACCTGTTAAACAAATCAAAGAAAGGTAAACAAAATTTTTCCCTGTTTTCTTACCAGGGTCACGAAAACATTGAACCAATTTTGACAACCGCGCGCGTCAAAAGTCAATTTTATGTTTAATCGCTGCGCAAAAATATAAAATTCAGAAGCAACCGGTTGCTGTTGTGGAAACTTTTTCCGATAAAAAAATCTTGTTCTTGTTTGAAGAATTTAGAAGTAGGCCATAAAGATACAATAAGATGTAAGAATAACTAAAAATCAATTTTTTCTTTGATAGGGTAGAAAACATTGTGGGAAAAGGAGAAAATGCTGGTAACCTGCATTGTCTCCTTTCCTCAGATTATTTTCAAAAGCCTTCTCTTTAATGGGTGTTAAAAGGCGTCATTGTGTGGTAAAAGGTTAATAGAAGCTTTAAGGAAATCAGAATGGGAACCAACAGCCAAATCAGAATGGGAACCAACGGCCATTCAGATATTCAACAGCCAATCAGAGAGCTTCAAAATCGCTCCAAAATGGCGCCATAATTGATCGATAAAAAACAGTGAAAAAAAACGGCATAAAAGTGGATTTAAAGTCTTCTTTAAAGGCTGCTGTGCAGTCCTTGGCGAACTGCCAGGCATGCACCATCCACACATGCCAGATTTCACTGAAAATGGGCAAACATTTAAGAAAATAGGGGCGCAGCAGACCTTGTTTTGGTCTTTTCAAGCCCCTTGCAAGAATTACTTCCCTTTGACCCTCGATGCACACCCCCCCCCTCCCCAGCCCTGAACTGGATTCACTTTTCTAACTCAGCCCACAATAAATGCTGCACATTGAAACTTTCAATAAGCCAAAGTAATCAATGTACAGTGTAAAAAAGCCCCAGAAATTACTGTGACAAGTGGCTAAAAAAAGACTGAAAACTCTTTTAGTTGCTTCCTATTGCATATATCAAACAAAGGCAACTGAAGTGTAATTTTTTCTAATCTCTTCAAACCGCAACAAGAAACCTAGTTACATTGACTACCGTCTCATATGTGCCAGTTACGCTCATGGGAAACCCCCAGAAAATAATGTGACAAGTGGCTAAAAAAAGACTGAATGCTTCTTATTGCATAAATCAAACAAAAGGAACAAAATTTTCAATGCATAATTTTTTCCTCCAATCTCGTTATACCATGACGACAAATCTATTTATGTTGACTACCGTCTCATAGGTGCCGGTTACGTATCCGCGAAAACGCGAAAAATCGACTTACGGAACACTTCATAGCAGATGACACCTGTTGCTTAATAGGTCAAATATAGGGAACTTAATTTCTAATATCTGTTTTTTACCTCTCCAGTCTTTTTTTACCGTGACAACAAACCCATTTTGGTTGTCTATTGTCTCGCAGGTGCCGGTTACGTACCCGCGAAAACATGAAAAATCGACTTACGGAATATTTTATAGCAGACAAAAACTGTTGCTTAAAGTCAATTATAGGGATTTTTCTATTTTTCTGTTTCATTTTCTCTCACTAGGGCCAATAATTTGGTTACGATGACCATCTCGCCCATACATGACTGATACGTGCTGCGCATAAAATCGTGAAATCAACTTTGACACTTTCGGAGGCAACTGATACCTGTTAAACAAATCAAAGAAAGGTAAACAAAATTTTTCCCTGTTTTCTTACCAGGGTCACGAAAACATTGAACCAATTTTGACAACCGCGTGCGTCAAAAGTCAATTTTATGTTTAATCGCTGCGCAAAAATATAAAATTCAGAAGCAACCGGTTGCTGTTGTGGAAACTTTTTCCGATAAAAAAATCTTGTTCTTGTTTGAAGAATTTAGAAGTAGGCCATAAAGATACAATAAGATGTAAGAATAACTAAAAATCAATTTTTTCTTTGATAGGGTAGAAAACATTGTGGGAAAAGGAGAAAATGCTGGTAACCTGCAGTGTCTCCTTTCCTCAGATTATTTTCAAAAGCCTTCTCTTTAATGGGTGTTAAAAGGCGTCATTGTGTGGTAAAAGGTTAATAGAAGCTTTAAGGAAATCAGAATGGGAACCAACAGCCAAATCAGAATGGGAACCAACGGCCATTCAGATATTCAACAGCCAATCAGAGAGCTTCAAAATCGCTCCAAAATGGCGCCATAATTGATCGATAAAAAACAGTGAAAAAAAAAAACGGCATAAAAGTGGATTTAAAGTCTTCTTTAAAGGCTGCTGTGCAGTCCTTGGCGAACTGCCAGGCATGCACCATCCACACATGCCAGATTTCACTGAAAATGGGCAAACATTTAAGAAAATAGGGGCGCAGCAGACCTTGTTTTGGTCTTTTCAAGCCCCTTGCAAGAATTACTTCCCTTAGATCCTCGATGCACCTCCCCCCCTCCCCAGCCCTGAACTGGATTCACTTTTCTAACTCAGCCCACAATAAATGCTGCACATTGAAACTTTCAACAAGCCAAAGTAATCAATGTACAGTGTAAAAAAGCCCCAGAAATTACTGTGACAAGTGGCTAAAAAAAGACTGAAAACTCTTTTAGTTGCTTCCTATTGCATATATCAAACAAAGGCAACTGAAGTGTAATTTTTTCTAATCTCTTTAAACCGCAACAAGAAACCTAGTTATGTTGACTACTGTCTCATATGTGCCAGTTACGCTCATGGGAAACCCCCAGAAAATAATGTGACAAGTGGCTAAAAAAAGACTGAATGCTTCTTATTGCATAAATCAAACAAAAGGAACAAAATTTTCAATGCATAATTTTTTCCTCCAATCTCGTTATACCATGACGACAAATCTATTTATGTTGACTACCGTCTCATAGGTGCCGGTTACGTATCCGCGAAAACGCGAAAAATCGACTTACGGAACACTTCATAGCAGATGACACCTGTTGCTTAATAGGTCAAATATAGGGAACTTAATTTCTAATATCTGTTTTTTACCTCTCCAGTCTTTTTTTACCGTGACAACAAACCCATTTAGGTTGTCTATTGTCTCGCAGGTGCCGGTTACGTACCCGCGAAAACATGAAAAATCGACTTACGGAATATTTTATAGCAGACAAAAACTGTTGCTTAAAGTCAATTATAGGGATTTTTCTATTTTTCTGTTTCATTTTCTCTCACTAGGGCCAATAATTTGGTTACAATGACCATCTCGCCCATACATGACTGATACGTGCTGCGCATAAAATCGTGAAATCAACTTTGACACTTTCGGAGGCAACTGATACCTGTTAAACAAATCAAAGAAAGGTAAACAAAATTTTTCCCTGTTTTCTTACCAGGGTCACGAAAACATTGAACCAATTTTGACAACCGCGCGCGTCAAAAGTCAATTTTATGTTTAATCGCTGCGCAAAAATATAAAATTCAGAAGCAACCGGTTGCTGTTGTGGAAACTTTTTCCGATAAAAAAATCTTGTTCTTGTTTGAAGAATTTAGAAGTAGGCCATAAAGATACAATAAGATGTAAGAATAACTAAAAATCAATTTTTTCTTTGATAGGGTAGAAAACATTGTGGGAAAAGGAGAAAATGCTGGTAACCTGCATTGTCTCCTTTCCTCAGATTATTTTCAAAAGCCTTCTCTTTAATGGGTGTTAAAAGGCGTCATTGTGTGGTAAAAGGTTAATAGAAGCTTTAAGGAAATCAGAATGGGAACCAACAGCCAAATCAGAATGGGAACCAACGGCCATTCAGATATTCAACAGCCAATCAGAGAGCTTCAAAATCGCTCCAAAATGGCGCCATAATTGATCGATAAAAAACAGTGAAAAAAAACGGCATAAAAGTGGATTTAAAGTCTTCTTTAAAGGCTGCTGTGCAGTCCTTGGCGAACTGCCAGGCATGCACCATCCACACATGCCAGATTTCACTGAAAATGGGCAAACATTTAAGAAAATAGGGGCGCAGCAGACCTTGTTTTGGTCTTTTCAAGCCCCTTGCAAGAATTACTTCCCTTAGACCCTCGATGCACCCCCCCTCCCCAGCCCTGAACTGGATTCACTTTTCTAACTCAGCCCACAATAAATGCTGCACATTGAAACTTTCAATAAGCCAAAGTAATCAATGTACAGTGTAAAAAAGCCCCAGAAATTACTGTGACAAGTGGCTAAAAAAAGACTGAAAACTCTTTTAGTTGCTTCCTATTGCATATATCAAACAAAGGCAACTGAAGTGTAATTTTTTCTAATCTCTTCAAACCGCAACAAGAAACCTAGTTACGTTGACTACCGTCTCATATGTGCCAGTTACGCTCATGGGAAACCCCCAGAAAATAATGTGACAAGTGGCTAAAAAAAGACTGAATGCTTCTTATTGCATAAATCAAACAAATGGAACAAAATTTTCAATGCATAATTTTTTCCTCCAATCTCTTTATACCATGACGACAAATCTATTTATGTTGACTACCGTCTCATAGGTGCCGGTTACGTATCCGCGAAAAATCGACTTACGGAACACTTCATAGCAGATGACACCTGTTGCTTAATAGGTCAAATATAGGGAACTTAATTTCTAATATCTGTTTTTTACCTCTCCAGTCTTTTTTTACCGTGACAACAAACCCATTTAGGTTGTCTATTGTCTCGCAGGTGCCGGTTACGTACCCGCGAAAACATGAAAAATCGACTTACGGAATATTTTATAGCAGACAAAAACTGTTGCTTAAAGTCAATTATAGGGATTTTTCTATTTTTCTGTTTCATTTTCTCTCACTAGGGCCAATAATTTGGTTACGATGATCATCTCACCCATACATGACTGATACGTGCTGCGCATAAAATCGTGAAATCAACTTTGACACTTTCGGAGGCAACTGATACCTGTTAAACAAATCAAAGAAAGGTAAACAAAATTTTTCCCTGTTTTCTTACCAGGGTCACGAAAACATTGAACCAATTTTGACAACCGCGCGCGTCAAAAGTCAATTTTATGTTTAATCGCTGCGCAAAAATATAAAATTCAGAAGCAACCGGTTGCTGTTGTGGAAACTTTTTCCGATAAAAAAATCTTGTTCTTGTTTGAAGAATTTAGAAGTAGGCCATAAAGATACAATAAGATGTAAGAATAACTAAAAATCAATTTTTTCTTTGATAGGGTAGAAAACATTTTGGGAAAAGGAGAAAATGCTGGTAACCTGCATTGTCTCCTTTCCTCAGATTATTTTCAAAAGCCTTCTCTTTAATGGGTGTTAAAAGGCGTCATTGTGTGGTAAAAGGTTAATAGAAGCTTTAAGGAAATCAGAATGGGAACCAACAGCCAAATCAGAATGGGAACCAACGGCCATTCAGATATTCAACAGCCAATCAGAGAGCTTCAAAATCGCTCCAAAATGGCGCCATAATTGATCGATAAAAAACAGTGAAAAAAAACGGCATAAAAGTGGATTTAAAGTCTTCTTTAAAGGCTGCTGTGCAGTCCTTGGCGAACTGCCAGGCATGCACCATCCACACATGCCAGATTTCACTGAAAATGGGCAAACATTTAAGAAAATAGGGGCGCAGCAGACCTTGTTTTGGTCTTTTCAAGCCCCTTGCAAGAATTACTTCCCTTAGACCCTCGATGCACCCCCCCCCTCCCCAGCCCTGAACTGGATTCACTTTTCTAAATCAGCCCACAATAAATGCTGCACATTGAAACTTTCAATAAGCCAAAGTAATCAATGTACAGTGTAAAAAAGCCCCAGAAATTACTGTGACAATTGGCTAAAAAAAGACTGAAAACTCTTTTAGTTGCTTCCTATTGCATATATCAAACAAAGGCAACTGAAGTGTAATTTTTTCTAATCTCTTCAAACCGCAACAAGAAACCTAGTTACGTTGACTACCGTCTCATATGTGCCAGTTACGCTCATGGGAAACCCCCAGAAAATAATGTGACAAGTGGCTAAAAAAAGACTGAATGCTTCTTATTGCATAAATCAAACAAATGGAACAAAATTTTCAATGCATAATTTTTTCCTCCAATCTCTTTATACCATGACGACAAATCTATTTATGTTGACTACCGTCTCATAGGTGCCGGTTACGTATCCGCGAAAACGCGAAAAATCGACTTACGGAACACTTCATAGCAGATGACACCTGTTGCTTAATAGGTCAAATATAGGGAACTTAATTTCTAATATCTGTTTTTTACCTCTCCAGTCTTTTTTTACCGTGACAACAAACCCATTTAGGTTGTCTATTGTCTCGCAGGTGCCGGTTACGTACCCACGAAAACATGAAAAATCGACTTACGGAATATTTTATAGCAGACAAAAACTGTTGCTTAAAGTCTATTATAGGGATTTTTCTATTTTTCTGTTTCATTTTCTCTCACTAGGGCCAATAATTTGGTTACGATGACCATCTCGCCCATACATGACTGATACGTGCTGCGCATAAAATCGTGAAATCAACTTTGACACTTTCGGAGGCAACTGATACCTGTTAAACAAATCAAAGAAAGGTAAACAAAATTTTTCCCTGTTTTCTTACCAGGGTCTCGAAAACATTGAACCAATTTTGACAACCGCGTGCGTCAAAAGTCAATTTTATGTTTAATCGCTGCGCAAAAATATAAAATTCAGAAGCAACCGGTTGCTGTTGTGGAAACTTTTTCCGATAAAAAAATCTTGTTCTTGTTTGAAGAATTTAGAAGTAGGCCATAAAGATACAATAAGATGTAAGAATAACTAAAAATCAATTTTTTCTTTGATAGGGTAGAAAACATTGTGGGAAAAGGAGAAAATGCTGGTAACCTGCATTGTCTCCTTTCCTCAGATTATTTTCAAAAGCCTTCTCTTTAATGGGTGTTAAAAGGCGTCATTGTGTGGTAAAAGGTTAATAGAAGCTTTAAGGAAATCAGAATGGGAACCAACAGCCAAATCAGAATGGGAACCAACGGCCATTCAGATATTCAACAGCCAATCAGAGAGCTTCAAAATCGCTCCAAAATGGCGCCATAATTGATCGATAAAAAACAGTGAAAAAAAACGGCATAAAAGTGGATTTAAAGTCTTCTTTAAAGGCTGCTGTGCAGTCCTTGGCGAACTGCCAGGCATGCACCATCCACACATGCCAGATTTCACTGAAAATGGGCAAACATTTAAGAAAATAGGGGCGCAGCAGACCTTGTTTTGGTCTTTTCAAGCCCCTTGCAAGAATTACTTCCCTTAGACCCTCGATGCACCCCCCCCTCCCCAGCCCTGAACTGGATTCACTTTTCTAAATCAGCCCACAATAAATGCTGCACATTGAAACTTTCAATAAGCCAAAGTAATCAATGTACAGTGTAAAAAAGCCCCAGAAATTACTGTGACAATTGGCTAAAAAAAGACTGAAAACTCTTTTAGTTGCTTCCTATTGCATATATCAAACAAAGGCAACTGAAGTGTAATTTTTTCTAATCTCTTCAAACCGCAACAAGAAACCTAGTTACGTTGACTACCGTCTCATATGTGCCAGTTACGCTCATGGGAAACCCCCAGAAAATAATGTGACAAGTGGCTAAAAAAAGACTGAATGCTTCTTATTGCATAAATCAAACAAATGGAACAAAATTTTCAATGCATAATTTTTTCCTCCAATCTCTTTATACCATGACGACAAATCTATTTATGTTGACTACCGTCTCATAGGTGCCGGTTACGTATCCGCGAAAACGCGAAAAATCGACTTACGGAACACTTCATAGCAGATGACACCTGTTGCTTAATAGGTCAAATATAGGGAACTTAATTTCTAATATCTGTTTTTTACCTCTCCAGTCTTTTTTTACCGTGACAACAAACCCATTTTGGTTGTCTATTGTCTCGCAGGTGCCGGTTACGTACCCGCGAAAACATGAAAAATCGACTTACGGAATATTTTATAGCAGACAAAAACTGTTGCTTAAAGTCAATTATAGGGATTTTTCTATTTTTCTGTTTCATTTTCTCTCACTAGGGCCAATAATTTGGTTACGATGACCATCTCGCCCATACATGACTGATACGTGCTGCGCATAAAATCGTGAAATCAACTTTGACACTTTCGGAGGCAACTGATACCTGTTAAACAAATCAAAGAAAGGTAAACAAAATTTTTCCCTGTTTTCTTACCAGGGTCACGAAAACATTGAACCAATTTTGACAACCGCGTGCGTCAAAAGTCAATTTTATGTTTAATCGCTGCGCAAAAATATAAAATTCAGAAGCAACCGGTTGCTGTTGTGGAAACTTTTTCCGATAAAAAAATCTTGTTCTTGTTTGAAGAATTTAGAAGTAGGCCATAAAGATACAATAAGATGTAAGAATAACTAAAAATCAATTTTTTCTTTGATAGGGTAGAAAACATTGTGGGAAAAGGAGAAAATGCTGGTAACCTGCAGTGTCTCCTTTCCTCAGATTATTTTCAAAAGCCTTCTCTTTAATGGGTGTTAAAAGGCGTCATTGTGTGGTAAAAGGTTAATAGAAGCTTTAAGGAAATCAGAATGGGAACCAACAGCCAAATCAGAATGGGAACCAACGGCCATTCAGATATTCAACAGCCAATCAGAGAGCTTCAAAATCGCTCCAAAATGGCGCCATAATTGATCGATAAAAAACAGTGAAAAAAAAAAACGGCATAAAAGTGGATTTAAAGTCTTCTTTAAAGGCTGCTGTGCAGTCCTTGGCGAACTGCCAGGCATGCACCATCCACACATGCCAGATTTCACTGAAAATGGGCAAACATTTAAGAAAATAGGGGCGCAGCAGACCTTGTTTTGGTCTTTTCAAGCCCCTTGCAAGAATTACTTCCCTTAGATCCTCGATGCACCTCCCCCCCTCCCCAGCCCTGAACTGGATTCACTTTTCTAACTCAGCCCACAATAAATGCTGCACATTGAAACTTTCAACAAGCCAAAGTAATCAATGTACAGTGTAAAAAAGCCCCAGAAATTACTGTGACAAGTGGCTAAAAAAAGACTGAAAACTCTTTTAGTTGCTTCCTATTGCATATATCAAACAAAGGCAACTGAAGTGTAATTTTTTCTAATCTCTTTAAACCGCAACAAGAAACCTAGTTATGTTGACTACTGTCTCATATGTGCCAGTTACGCTCATGGGAAACCCCCAGAAAATAATGTGACAAGTGGCTAAAAAAAGACTGAATGCTTCTTATTGCATAAATCAAACAAAAGGAACAAAATTTTCAATGCATAATTTTTTCCTCCAATCTCGTTATACCATGACGACAAATCTATTTATGTTGACTACCGTCTCATAGGTGCCGGTTACGTATCCGCGAAAACGCGAAAAATCGACTTACGGAACACTTCATAGCAGATGACACCTGTTGCTTAATAGGTCAAATATAGGGAACTTAATTTCTAATATCTGTTTTTTACCTCTCCAGTCTTTTTTTACCGTGACAACAAACCCATTTAGGTTGTCTATTGTCTCGCAGGTGCCGGTTACGTACCCGCGAAAACATGAAAAATCGACTTACGGAATATTTTATAGCAGACAAAAACTGTTGCTTAAAGTCAATTATAGGGATTTTTCTATTTTTCTGTTTCATTTTCTCTCACTAGGGCCAATAATTTGGTTACAATGACCATCTCGCCCATACATGACTGATACGTGCTGCGCATAAAATCGTGAAATCAACTTTGACACTTTCGGAGGCAACTGATACCTGTTAAACAAATCAAAGAAAGGTAAACAAAATTTTTCCCTGTTTTCTTACCAGGGTCACGAAAACATTGAACCAATTTTGACAACCGCGCGCGTCAAAAGTCAATTTTATGTTTAATCGCTGCGCAAAAATATAAAATTCAGAAGCAACCGGTTGCTGTTGTGGAAACTTTTTCCGATAAAAAAATCTTGTTCTTGTTTGAAGAATTTAGAAGTAGGCCATAAAGATACAATAAGATGTAAGAATAACTAAAAATCAATTTTTTCTTTGATAGGGTAGAAAACATTGTGGGAAAAGGAGAAAATGCTGGTAACCTGCATTGTCTCCTTTCCTCAGATTATTTTCAAAAGCCTTCTCTTTAATGGGTGTTAAAAGGCGTCATTGTGTGGTAAAAGGTTAATAGAAGCTTTAAGGAAATCAGAATGGGAACCAACAGCCAAATCAGAATGGGAACCAACGGCCATTCAGATATTCAACAGCCAATCAGAGAGCTTCAAAATCGCTCCAAAATGGCGCCATAATTGATCGATAAAAAACAGTGAAAAAAAACGGCATAAAAGTGGATTTAAAGTCTTCTTTAAAGGCTGCTGTGCAGTCCTTGGCGAACTGCCAGGCATGCACCATCCACACATGCCAGATTTCACTGAAAATGGGCAAACATTTAAGAAAATAGGGGCGCAGCAGACCTTGTTTTGGTCTTTTCAAGCCCCTTGCAAGAATTACTTCCCTTAGACCCTCGATGCACCCCCCCTCCCCAGCCCTGAACTGGATTCACTTTTCTAACTCAGCCCACAATAAATGCTGCACATTGAAACTTTCAATAAGCCAAAGTAATCAATGTACAGTGTAAAAAAGCCCCAGAAATTACTGTGACAAGTGGCTAAAAAAAGACTGAAAACTCTTTTAGTTGCTTCCTATTGCATATATCAAACAAAGGCAACTGAAGTGTAATTTTTTCTAATCTCTTCAAACCGCAACAAGAAACCTAGTTACGTTGACTACCGTCTCATATGTGCCAGTTACGCTCATGGGAAACCCCCAGAAAATAATGTGACAAGTGGCTAAAAAAAGACTGAATGCTTCTTATTGCATAAATCAAACAAATGGAACAAAATTTTCAATGCATAATTTTTTCCTCCAATCTCTTTATACCATGACGACAAATCTATTTATGTTGACTACCGTCTCATAGGTGCCGGTTACGTATCCGCGAAAAATCGACTTACGGAACACTTCATAGCAGATGACACCTGTTGCTTAATAGGTCAAATATAGGGAACTTAATTTCTAATATCTGTTTTTTACCTCTCCAGTCTTTTTTTACCGTGACAACAAACCCATTTAGGTTGTCTATTGTCTCGCAGGTGCCGGTTACGTACCCGCGAAAACATGAAAAATCGACTTACGGAATATTTTATAGCAGACAAAAACTGTTGCTTAAAGTCAATTATAGGGATTTTTCTATTTTTCTGTTTCATTTTCTCTCACTAGGGCCAATAATTTGGTTACGATGATCATCTCACCCATACATGACTGATACGTGCTGCGCATAAAATCGTGAAATCAACTTTGACACTTTCGGAGGCAACTGATACCTGTTAAACAAATCAAAGAAAGGTAAACAAAATTTTTCCCTGTTTTCTTACCAGGGTCACGAAAACATTGAACCAATTTTGACAACCGCGCGCGTCAAAAGTCAATTTTATGTTTAATCGCTGCGCAAAAATATAAAATTCAGAAGCAACCGGTTGCTGTTGTGGAAACTTTTTCCGATAAAAAAATCTTGTTCTTGTTTGAAGAATTTAGAAGTAGGCCATAAAGATACAATAAGATGTAAGAATAACTAAAAATCAATTTTTTCTTTGATAGGGTAGAAAACATTTTGGGAAAAGGAGAAAATGCTGGTAACCTGCATTGTCTCCTTTCCTCAGATTATTTTCAAAAGCCTTCTCTTTAATGGGTGTTAAAAGGCGTCATTGTGTGGTAAAAGGTTAATAGAAGCTTTAAGGAAATCAGAATGGGAACCAACAGCCAAATCAGAATGGGAACCAACGGCCATTCAGATATTCAACAGCCAATCAGAGAGCTTCAAAATCGCTCCAAAATGGCGCCATAATTGATCGATAAAAAACAGTGAAAAAAAACGGCATAAAAGTGGATTTAAAGTCTTCTTTAAAGGCTGCTGTGCAGTCCTTGGCGAACTGCCAGGCATGCACCATCCACACATGCCAGATTTCACTGAAAATGGGCAAACATTTAAGAAAATAGGGGCGCAGCAGACCTTGTTTTGGTCTTTTCAAGCCCCTTGCAAGAATTACTTCCCTTAGACCCTCGATGCACCCCCCCCCCTCCCCAGCCCTGAACTGGATTCACTTTTCTAAATCAGCCCACAATAAATGCTGCACATTGAAACTTTCAATAAGCCAAAGTAATCAATGTACAGTGTAAAAAAGCCCCAGAAATTACTGTGACAATTGGCTAAAAAAAGACTGAAAACTCTTTTAGTTGCTTCCTATTGCATATATCAAACAAAGGCAACTGAAGTGTAATTTTTTCTAATCTCTTCAAACCGCAACAAGAAACCTAGTTACGTTGACTACCGTCTCATATGTGCCAGTTACGCTCATGGGAAACCCCCAGAAAATAATGTGACAAGTGGCTAAAAAAAGACTGAATGCTTCTTATTGCATAAATCAAACAAATGGAACAAAATTTTCAATGCATAATTTTTTCCTCCAATCTCTTTATACCATGACGACAAATCTATTTATGTTGACTACCGTCTCATAGGTGCCGGTTACGTATCCGCGAAAACGCGAAAAATCGACTTACGGAACACTTCATAGCAGATGACACCTGTTGCTTAATAGGTCAAATATAGGGAACTTAATTTCTAATATCTGTTTTTTACCTCTCCAGTCTTTTTTTACCGTGACAACAAACCCATTTAGGTTGTCTATTGTCTCGCAGGTGCCGGTTACGTACCCACGAAAACATGAAAAATCGACTTACGGAATATTTTATAGCAGACAAAAACTGTTGCTTAAAGTCTATTATAGGGATTTTTCTATTTTTCTGTTTCATTTTCTCTCACTAGGGCCAATAATTTGGTTACGATGACCATCTCGCCCATACATGACTGATACGTGCTGCGCATAAAATCGTGAAATCAACTTTGACACTTTCGGAGGCAACTGATACCTGTTAAACAAATCAAAGAAAGGTAAACAAAATTTTTCCCTGTTTTCTTACCAGGGTCTCGAAAACATTGAACCAATTTTGACAACCGCGTGCGTCAAAAGTCAATTTTATGTTTAATCGCTGCGCAAAAATATAAAATTCAGAAGCAACCGGTTGCTGTTGTGGAAACTTTTTCCGATAAAAAAATCTTGTTCTTGTTTGAAGAATTTAGAAGTAGGCCATAAAGATACAATAAGATGTAAGAATAACTAAAAATCAATTTTTTCTTTGATAGGGTAGAAAACATTGTGGGAAAAGGAGAAAATGCTGGTAACCTGCATTGTCTCCTTTCCTCAGATTATTTTCAAAAGCCTTCTCTTTAATGGGTGTTAAAAGGCGTCATTGTGTGGTAAAAGGTTAATAGAAGCTTTAAGGAAATCAGAATGGGAACCAACAGCCAAATCAGAATGGGAACCAACGGCCATTCAGATATTCAACAGCCAATCAGAGAGCTTCAAAATCGCTCCAAAATGGCGCCATAATTGATCGATAAAAAACAGTGAAAAAAAACGGCATAAAAGTGGATTTAAAGTCTTCTTTAAAGGCTGCTGTGCAGTCCTTGGCGAACTGCCAGGCATGCACCATCCACACATGCCAGATTTCACTGAAAATGGGCAAACATTTAAGAAAATAGGGGCGCAGCAGACCTTGTTTTGGTCTTTTCAAGCCCCTTGCAAGAATTACTTCCCTTAGACCCTCGATGCACCCCCCCCTCCCCAGCCCTGAACTGGATTCACTTTTCTAAATCAGCCCACAATAAATGCTGCACATTGAAACTTTCAATAAGCCAAAGTAATCAATGTACAGTGTAAAAAAGCCCCAGAAATTACTGTGACAATTGGCTAAAAAAAGACTGAAAACTCTTTTAGTTGCTTCCTATTGCATATATCAAACAAAGGCAACTGAAGTGTAATTTTTTCTAATCTCTTCAAACCGCAACAAGAAACCTAGTTACGTTGACTACCGTCTCATATGTGCCAGTTACGCTCATGGGAAACCCCCAGAAAATAATGTGACAAGTGGCTAAAAAAAGACTGAATGCTTCTTATTGCATAAATCAAACAAATGGAACAAAATTTTCAATGCATAATTTTTTCCTCCAATCTCTTTATACCATGACGACAAATCTATTTATGTTGACTACCGTCTCATAGGTGCCGGTTACGTATCCGCGAAAACGCGAAAAATCGACTTACGGAACACTTCATAGCAGATGACACCTGTTGCTTAATAGGTCAAATATAGGGAACTTAATTTCTAATATCTGTTTTTTACCTCTCCAGTCTTTTTTTACCGTGACAACAAACCCATTTAGGTTGTCTATTGTCTCGCAGGTGCCGGTTACGTACCCACGAAAACATGAAAAATCGACTTACGGAATATTTTATAGCAGACAAAAACTGTTGCTTAAAGTCAATTATAGGGATTTTTCTATTTTTCTGTTTCATTTTCTCTCACTAGGGCCAATAATTTGGTTACGATGACCATCTCGCCCATACATGACTGATACGTGCTGCGCATAAAATCGTGAAATCAACTTTGACACTTTCGGAGGCAACTGATACCTGTTAAACAAATCAAAGAAAGGTAAACAAAATTTTTCCCTGTTTTCTTACCAGGGTCACGAAAACATTGAACCAATTTTGACAACCGCGCGCGTCAAAAGTCAATTTTATGTTTAATCGCTGCGCAAAAATATAAAATTCAGAAGCAACCGGTTGCTGTTGTGGAAACTTTTTCCGATAAAAAAATCTTGTTCTTGTTTGAAGAATTTAGAAGTAGGCCATAAAGATACAATAAGATGTAAGAATAACTAAAAATCAATTTTTTCTTTGATAGGGTAGAAAACATTGTGGGAAAAGGAGAAAATGCTGGTAACCTGCATTGTCTCCTTTCCTCAGATTATTTTCAAAAGCCTTCTCTTTAATGGGTGTTAAAAGGCGTCATTGTGTGGTAAAAGGTTAATAGAAGCTTTAAGGAAATCAGAATGGGAACCAACAGCCAAATCAGAATGGGAACCAACGGCCATTCAGATATTCAACAGCCAATCAGAGAGCTTCAAAATCGCTCCAAAATGGCGCCATAATTGATCGATAAAAAACAGTGAAAAAAAACGGCATAAAAGTGGATTTAAAGTCTTCTTTAAAGGCTGCTGTGCAGTCCTTGGCGAACTGCCAGGCATGCACCATCCACACATGCCAGATTTCACTGAAAATGGGCAAACATTTAAGAAAATAGGGGCGCAGCAGACCTTGTTTTGGTCTTTTCAAGCCCCTTGCAAGAATTACTTCCCTTAGACCCTCGATGCACCCCCCCCTCCCCAGCCCTGAACTGGATTCACTTTTCTAAATCAGCCCACAATAAATGCTGCACATTGAAACTTTCAATAAGCCAAAGTAATCAATGTACAGTGTAAAAAAGCCCCAGAAATTACTGTGACAAGTGGCTAAAAAAAGACTGAAAACTCTTTTAGTTGCTTCCTATTGCATATATCAAAGAAAGGCAACTGAAGTGTAATTTTTTCTAATCTTTTCAAACCGCAACAAGAAACCTACTTACGTTGACTACCGTCTCATATGTGCCAGTTACGCTCATGGGAAACCCCCAGAAAATAATGTGACAAGTGGCTAAAAAAAGACTGAATGCTTCTTATTGCATAAATCAAACAAATGGAACAAAATTTTCAATGCATAATTTTTTCCTCCAATCTCTTTATACCATGACGACAAATCTATTTATGTTGACTACCGTCTCATAGGTGCCGTTTACGTATCCGCGAAAACGCGAAAAATCGACTTACGGAACACTTCATAGCAGATGACACCTGTTGCTTAATAGGTCAAATATAGGGAACTTAATTCCTAATATCTGTTTTTTACCTCTCCAGTCTTCTTTTACCGTGACAACAAACCCATTTAGGTTGTCTATTGTCTCGCAGGTGCCGGTTACGTACCCGCGAAAACATGAAAAATTGACTTACGGAATATTTTATAGCAGACAAAAACTGTTGCTTAAAGTCAATTATAGGGATTTTTCTATTTTTTTGTTTCATTTTCTCTCACTAGGGCCAATAATTTGGTTACGATGACCATCTCGCCCATACAAGACTGATACGTGCTGCGCATAAAATCGTGAAATCAACTTTGACACTTTCGGAGGCAACTGATACCTGTTAAACAAATCAAAGAAAGGTAAACAAAATTTTTCCCTGTTTTCTTACCAGGGTCACGAAAACATTGAACCAATTTTGACAACCGCGCGTGTCAAAAGTCAATTTTATGTTTAATCGCTGCGCAAAAATATAAAATTCAGAAGCAACCGGTTGCTGTTGTGGAAACTTTTTCCGATAAAAAAATCTTGTTCTTGTTTGAAGAATTTAGAAGTAGGCCATAAAGATACAATAAGATGTAAGAATAACTAAAAATCAATTTTTTCTTTGATAGGGTAGAAAACATTGTGGAAAAACGAGAAAATGCTGGTAACCTGCATTGTCTCCTTTCCTCAGATTATTTTCAAAAGCCTTCTCTTTAATGGGTGTTAAAAAGCGTCATTGTGTGGTAAAAGGTTAATAGAAGCTTTAAGGAAATCAGAATGGGAACCAACAGCCAAATCAGAATGGGAACCAACGGCCATTCAGATATTCAACAGCCAATCAGAGAGCTTCAAAATCGCTCCAAAATGGCGCCATAATTGATCGATAAAAAACAGTGAAAAACAACGGCATAAAAGTGGATTTAAAGTCTTCTTTAAAGGCTGCTGTGCAGTCCTTGGCGAACTGCCAGGCATGCACCATCCACACATGCCAGATTTCACTGAAAATGGGCAAACATTTAAGAAAATAGGGGCGCAGCAGACCTTGTTTTAGTCTTTTCAAGCCCCTTGCAAGAATTACTTCCCTTAGACCCTCGATGCACCCCCTCCCTCCCCAGCCCTGAACTGGATTCACTTTTCTAACTCAGCCCACAATAAATGCTGCACATTGAAACTTTCAATAAGCCAAAGTAATCAATGTACAGTGTAAAAAAGCCCCAGAAATTACTGTGACAAGTGGCTAAAAAAAGACTGAAAACTCTTTTAGTTGCTTCCTATTGCATATATCAAAGAAAGGCAACTGAAGTGTAATTTTTTCTAATCTCTTCAAACCGCAACAAGAAACCTAGTTACGTTGACTACCGTCTCATATGTGCCAGTTACGCTCATGGGAAACCCCTAGAAAATAATGTGACAAGTGGCTAAAAAAAGACTGAATGCTTCTTATTGCATAAATCAAACAAATGGAACAAAATTTTCAATGCATAATTTTTTCCTCCAATCTCTTTATACCATGACGACAAATCTATTTATGTTGACTACCGTCTCATAGGTGCCGGTTACGTATCCGCGAAAACGCGAAAAATCGACTTACGGAACACTTCATAGCAGATGACACCTGTTGCTTAATAGGTCAAATATAGGGAACTTAATTTCTAATATCTGTTTTTTACCTCTCCAGTCTTTTTTTACCGTGACAACAAACCCATTTAGGTTGTCTATTGTCTCGCAGGTGCCGGTTACGTACCCACGAAAACATGAAAAATCGACTTACGGAATATTTTATAGCAGACAAAAACTGTTGCTTAAAGTCAATTATAGGGATTTTTCTATTTTTCTGTTTCATTTTCTCTCACTAGGGCCAATAATTTGGTTACGATGACCATCTCGCCCATACATGACTGATACGTGCTGCGCATAAAATCGTGAAATCAACTTTGACACTTTCGGAGGCAACTGATACCTGTTAAACAAATCAAAGAAAGGTAAACAAAATTTTTCCCTGTTTTCTTACCAGGGTCACGAAAACATTGAACCAATTTTGACAACCGCGCGCGTCAAAAGTCAATTTTATGTTTAATCGCTGCGCAAAAATATAAAATTCAGAAGCAACCGGTTGCTGTTGTGGAAACTTTTTCCAATAAAAAAATCTTGTTCTTGTTTGAAGAATTTAGAAGTAGGCCATAAAGATACAATAAGATGTAAGAATAACTAAAAATCAATTTTTTCTTTGATAGGGTAGAAAACATTGTGGGAAAAGGAGAAAATGCTGGTAACCTGCATTGTCTCCTTTCCTCAGATTATTTTCAAAAGCCTTCTCTTTAATGGGTGTTAAAAGGCGTCATTGTGTGGTAAAAGGTTAATAGAAGCTTTAAGGAAATCAGAATGGGAACCAACAGCCAAATCAGAATGGGAACCAACGGCCATTCAGATATTCAACAACCAATCAGAGAGCTTCAAAATCGCTCCAAAATGGCGCCATAATTGATCGATAAAAAACAGTGAAAAAAAACGGCATAAAAGTGGATTTAAAGTCTTCTTTAAAGGCTGCTGTGCAGTCCTTGGCGAACTGCCAGGCATGCACCATCCACACATGCCAGATTTCACTGAAAATGGGCAAACATTTAAGAAAATAGGGGCGCAGCAGACCTTGTTTTGGTCTTTTCAAGCCCCTTGCAAGAATTACTTCCCTTAGACCCTCGATGCACCCCCCCCTCCCCAGCCCTGAACTGGATTCACTTTTCTAACTCAGCCCACAATAAATGCTGCACATTGAAACTTTCAATAAGCCAAAGTAATCAATATACAGTGTAAAAAAGCCCCAGAAATTACTGTGACAAGTGGCTAAAAAAAGACTGAAAACTCTTTTAGTTGCTTCCTATTGCATATATCAAACAAAGGCAACTGAAGTGTAATTTCTTCTAATCTCTTCAAACCGAAACAAGAAACCTAGTTACGTTGACTACCGTCTCATATGTGCCAGTTACGCTCATGGGAAACCCCCAGAAAATAATGTGACAAGTGGCTAAAAAAAGACTGAATGCTTCTTATTGCATAAATCAAACAAATGGAACAAAATTTTCAATGCATAATTTTTTCCTCCAATCTCTTTATACCATGACGACAAATCTATTTATGGTGACTACCGTCTCATAGGTGCCGGTTACGTATCCGCGAAAACGCGAAAAATTGACTTACGGAACACTTCATAGCAGATGACACCTGTTGCTTAATAGGTCAAATATAGGGAACTTAATTTCTAATATCTGTTTTTTACCTCTCCAGTCTTTTTTTACCGTGACAACAAACCCATTTAGGTTGTCTATTGTCTCGCAGGTGCCGGTTACGTACCCGCGAAAACATGAAAAATCATCTTACGGAATATTTTATAGCAGACGAAAACTGTTGCTTAAAGTCAATTATAGGGATTTTTCTATTTTTCTGTTTCATTTTCTCTCACTAGGGCCAATAATTTGGTTACGATGACCATCTCGCCCATACATGAATGATACGTGCTGCGCATAAAATCGTGAAATCAACTTTGACACTTTCGGAGGCAACTGATACCTGTTAAACAAAACAAAGAAAGGTAAACAAAATTTTTCCCTGTTTTCTTACCAGGGTCACGAAAACATTGAACCAATTTTGACAACCGCGCGCGTCAAAAGTCAATTTTATGTTTGATCGCTGCGCAAAAATATAAAATTCAGAAGCAACCGGTTGCTGTTGTGGAAACTTTTTCCGATAAAAAAATCTTGCTTTTGTTTGAAGAATTTAGAAGTAGGCCATAAAGATACAATAAGATGTAAGAATAACTAAAAATCAATTTTTTCTTTGATAGGGTAGAAAACATTGTGGGAAAAGGAGAAAATGCTGGTAACCTGCATTGTCTCCTTTCCTCAGATTATTTTCAAAAGCCTTCTCTTTAATGGGTGTTAAAAGGCGTCATTGTGTACTAAAAGGTTAATAGAAGCTTTAAGGAAATCAGAATGGGAACCAACAGCCAAATCAGAATGGGAACCAACGGCCATTCGAATATTCAACAGCCAATCAGAGAGCTTCAAAATCGCTCCAAAATGGCGCCATAATTGATCGATAAAAAACAGTGAAAAAAAAAGGCATAAAAGTGGATTTAAAGTCTTCTTTAAAGGCTGCTGTGCAGTCCTTGGCGAACTGCCAGGCATGCACCATCCACACATGCCAGATTTCACTGAAAATGGGCAAACATTTAAGAAAATAGGGGCGCAGCAGACCTTGTTTTGGTCTTTTCAAGCCCCTTGCAAGAATTACTTCCCTTAGACCCTCGATGCACCCCCCCCTCCCCAGCCCTGAACTGGATTCACTTTTCTAACTCAGCCCACAATAAATGCTGCACATTGAAACTTTCAATAAGCCAAAGTAATCAATGTACAGTGTAAAAAAGCCCCAGAAATTACTGTGACAAGTGGCTAAAAAAAGACTGAAAACTCTTTTAGTTGCTTCCTATTGCATATATCAAACAAAGGCAACTGAAGTGTAATTTTTTCTAATCTCTTCAAACCGCAACAAGAAACCTAGTTACGTTGACTACCGTCTCATATGTGCCAGTTACGCTCATGGGAAACCCCCAGAAAATAATGTGACAAGTGGCTAAAAAAAGACTGAATGCTTCTTATTGCATAAATCAAACAAATGGAACAAAATTTTCAATGCATAATTTTTTCCTCCAATCTCTTTATACCATGACGACAAATCTATTTATGTTGACTACCGTCTCATAGGTGCCGGTTACGTATCCGCGAAAACACGAAAAATCGACTTACGGAACACTTCATAGCAGATGACACCTGTTGCTTGATAGGTCAAATATAGGGAACTTAATTTCTAATATTTGTTTTTTACCTCTCCAGTCTTTTTTTACCGTGACAACAAACCCATTTAGGTTGTCTATTGTCTCGCAGGTGCCGGTTACATACCCGCGAAAACATGAAAAATCGACTTACGGAATATTTTATAGCAGACGAAAACTGTTGCTTAAAGTCAATTATAGGGATTTTTCTATTTTTCTGTTTCATTTTCTCTTACTAGGGCCAATAATTTGGTTACGATGACCATCTCGCCCATACATGACTGATACATGCTGCGCATAAAATCGTGAAATCAACTTTGACACTTTCGGAGGCAACTGATACCTGTTAAACAAAACAAAGAAAGGTAAACAAAATTTTTCCCTGTTTTCTTACCAGGGTCACGAAAACATTGAACCAATTTTGACAACCACGTGCGTCAAAAGTCAATTTTATGTTTGATCGCTGCGCAAAAATATAAAATTCAGAAGCAACCGGTTGCTGTTGTGGAAACTTTTTCCGATAAAAAAATCTTGTTTTTGTTTGAAGAATTTAGAAGTAGGCCATAAAGATACAATAAGATGTAAGAATAACTAAAAATCAATTTTTTCTTTGATAGGGTAGAAAACATTGTGGGAAAAGGAGAAAATGCTGGTAACCTGCATTGTCTCCTTTCCTCAGATTATTTTCAAAAGCCTTCTCTTTAATGGGTGTTAAAAGGCGTCATTGTGTGGTAAAAGGTTAATAGAAGCTTTAAGGAAATCAGAATGGGAACCAACAGCCAAATCAGAATGGGAACCAACGGCCATTCGAATATTCAACAGCCAATCAGAGAGCTTCAAAATCGCTCCAAAATGGCGCCATAATTGATCGATAAAAAACAGTGAAAAAAAACGGCATAAAAGTGGATTTAAAGTCTTCTTTAAAGGCTGCTGTGCAGTCCTTGGCGAACTGCCAGGCATGCACCATCCACACATGCCAGATTTCACTGAAAATGGGCAAACATTTAAGAAAATAGGGGCGCAGCAGACCTTGTTTTGGTCTTTTCAAACCCCTTGCAAGAATTACTTCCCTTAGACCCTCGATGCACCCCCCCTCCCCAGCCCTGAACTGGATTCACTTTTCTAACTCAGCCCACAATAAATGCTGCACATTGAAACTTTCAATAAGCCAAAGTAATCAATGTACAGTGTAAAAAAGCCCCAGAAATTACTGTGACAAGTGGCTAAAAAAAGACTGAAAACTCTTTTAGTTGCTTCCTATTGCATATATCAAACAAAGGCAACTGAAGTGTAATTTTTTCTAATCTCTTCAAACCGCAACAAGAAACCTAGTTACGTTGACTACCGTCTCATATGTGCCAGTTACGCTCATGGGAAACCCCCAGAAAATAATGTGACAAGTGGCTAAAAAAAGACTGAATGCTTCTTATTGCATAAATCAAACAAATGGAACAAAATTTTCAATGCATAATTTTTTCCTCCAATCTCTTTATACCATGACGACAAATCTATTTATGTTGACTACCGTCTCATAGGTGCCGGTTACGTATCCGCGAAAACGCGAAAAATCGACTTACGGAACACTTCATAGCAGATGACACCTGTTGCTTAATAGGTCAAATATAGGGAACTTAATTTCTAATATCTGTTTTTTACCTCTCCAGTCTTTTTTTACCGTGACAACAAACCCATTTAGGTTGTCTATTGTCTCGCAGGTGCCGGTTACGTACCCGCGAAAACATGAAAAATCGACTTACGGAATATTTTATAGCAGACGAAAACTGTTGCTTAAAGTCAATTATAGGGATTTTTCTATTTTTCTGTTTCATTTTCTCTCACTAGGGCCAATAATTTGGTTACGATGACCATCTCGCCCATACATGACTGATACGTGCTGCGCATAAAATCGTGAAATCAACTTTGACACTTTCGGAGGCAACTGATAACTGTTAAACAAAACAAAGAAAGGTAAACAAAATTTTTCCCTGTTTTCTTACCAGGGTCACGAAAACATTGAACCAATTTTGACAACCGCGCGCGTCAAAAGTCAATTTTATGTTTAATCGCTGCGCAAAAATATAAAATTCAGAAGCAACCGGTTGCTGTTGTGGAAACTTTTTCCGATAAAAAAATCTTGTTCTTGTTTGAAGAATTTAGAAGTAGGCCATAAAGATACAATAAGATGTAAGAATAACTAAAAATCAATTTTTTCTTTGATAGGGTAGAAAACATTGTGGGAAAAGGAGAAAATGCTGGTAACCTGCATTGTCTCCTTTCCTCAGATTATTTTCAAAAGCCTTCTCTTTAATGGGTGTTAAAAGGCGTCATTGTGTGGTAAAAGGTTAATAGAAGCTTTAAGGAAATCAGAATGGGAACCAACAGCCAAATCAGAATGGGAACCAACGGCCATTCAGATATTCAACAGCCAATCAGAGAGCTTAAAATCGCTCCAAAATGGCGCCATAATTGATCGATAAAAAACAGTGAAAAAAAACGGCATAAAAGTGGATTTAAAGTCTTCTTTAAAGGCTGCTGTGCAGTCCTTGGCGAACTGCCAGGCATGCACCATCCACACATGCCAGATTTCACTGAAAATGGGCAAACATTTAAGAAAATAGGGGCGCAGCAGACCTTGTTTTGGTCTTTTCAAGCCCCTTGCAAGAATTACTTCCCTTAGACCCTCGATGCACCCCCCCTCCCCAGCCCTGAACTGGATTCACTTTTCTAACTCAGCCCACAATAAATGCTGCACATTGAAACTTTCAATAAGCCAAAGTAATCAATGTACAGTGTAAAAAAGCCCCAGAAATTACTGTGACAAGTGGCTAAAAAAAGACTGAAAACTCTTTTAGTTGCTTCCTATTGCATATATCAAACAAAGGCAACTGAAGTGTAATTTTTTCTAATCTCTTCAAACCGCAACAAGAAACCTAGTTACGTTGACTACCGTCTCATATGTGCCAGTTACGCTCATGGGAAACCCCCAGAAAATAATGTGACAAGTGGCTAAAAAAAGACTGAATGCTTCTTATTGCATAAATCAAACAAATGGAACAAAATTTTCAATGCATAATTTTTTCCTCCAATCTCTTTATACCATGACGACAAATCTATTTATGTTGATTACCGTCTCATAGGTGCCGGTTACGTATCCGCGAAAACGCGAAAAATCGACTTACGGAACACTTCATAGCAGATGACACCTGTTGCTTAATAGGTCAAATATAGGGAACTTAATTTCTAATATCTTTTTTTTACTTCTCCAGTCTTTTTTTACCGTGACAACAAACCCATTTAGGTTGTCTATTGTCTCGCAGGTGCCGGTTATGTACCCGCGAAAACATGAAAAATCGACTTACGGAATATTTTATAGCAGACGAAAACTGTTGCTTAAAGTCAATTATAGGGATTTTTCTATTTTTCTGTTTCATTTTCTCTCACTAGGGCCAATAATTTGGTTACAATGACCATCTCGCCCATACATGACTGATACGTGCTGCGCATAAAATCGTGAAATCAACTTTGACACTTTCGGAGGCATCTGATACCTGTTAAACAAAACAAAGAAAGGTAAACAAAATTTTTCCCTGTTTTCTTACCAGCGTCACGAAAACATTGAACCAATTTTGACAACCGTGCGCGTCAAAAGTCAATTTTATGTTTAATCGCTGCGCAAAAATATAAAATTCAGAAGCAACCGGTTGCTGTTGTGGAAACTTTTTCCGATAAAAAAATCTTGTTCTTGTTTGAAGAATTTAGAAGTAGGCCATAAAGATACAATAAGATGTAAGAATAACTAAAAATCAATTTTTTCTTTGATACGGTAGAAAACATTGTGGGAAAAGGAGAAAATGCTGGTAACCTGCATTGTCTCCTTTCCTCAGATTATTTTCAAAAGCCTTCTCTTTAATGGGTGTTAAAAGGCGTCATTGTGTGGTAAAAGGTTAATAGAAGCTTTAAGGAAATCAGAATGGAAACCAACAGCCAAATCAGAATGGGAACCAACGGCCATTCAGATATTCAACAGCCAATCAGAGAGCTTCAAAATCGCTCCAAAATGGCGCCATAATTGATCGATAAAAAACAGTGAAAAAAAACGGCATAAAAGTGGATTTAAAGTCTTCTTTAAAGGCTGCTGTGCAGTCCTTGGCGAACTGCCAGGCATGCACCATCCACACATGCCAGATTTCACTGAAAATGGGCAAACATTTAAGAAAATAGGGGCGCAGCAGACCTTGTTTTGGTCTTTTCAAGCCCCTTGCAAGAATTACTTCCCTTAGACCCTCGATGCACCCCCCCTCCCCAGCCCTGAACTGGATTCACTTTTCTAACTCAGCCCACAATAAATGCTGCACATTGAAACTTTCAATAAGCCAAAGTAATCAATGTACAGTGTAAAAAAGCCCCAGAAATTACTGTGACAAGTGGCTAAAAAAAGACTGAAAACTCTTTTAGTTGCTTCCTATTGCATATATCAAACAAAGGCAACTGAAGTGTAATTTTTTCTAATCTCTTCAAACCGCAACAAGAAACCTAGTTACGTTGACTACCGTCTCATATGTGCCAGTTACGCTCATGGGAAACCCCCAGAAAATAATGTGACAAGTGGCTAAAAAAAGACTGAATGCTTCTTATTGCATAAATCAAACAAATGGAACAAAATTTTCAATGCATAATTTTTTCCTCCAATCTCTTTATACCATGACGACAAATCTATTTATGTTGACTACCGTCTCATAGGTGCCGGTTACGTATCCGCGAAAACGCGAAAAATCGACTTACGGAACACTTTATAGCAGATGACACCTGTTGCTTAATAGGTCAAATATAGGGAACTTAATTTCTAATATCTGTTTTTTACCTCTCCAGTCTTTTTTTACCGTGACAACAAACCCATTTAGGTTGTCTATTGTCTCGCAGGTGCCGGTTACGTACCCGCGAAAACATGAAAAATCGACTTACGGAATATTTTATAGCAGACGAAAACTGTTGCTTAAAGTCAATTATAGGGATTTTTCTATTTTTCTGTTTCATTTTCTCTCACTAGGGCCAATAATTTGGTTACGATGACCATCTCGCCCATACATGACTGATACGTGCTGCGCATAAAATCGTGAAATCAACTTTGACACTTTCGGAGGCAACTGATACCTGTTAAACAAATCAAAGAAAGGTAAACAAAATTTTTCCCTGTTTTCTTACCAGGGTCACGAAAACATTGAACCAATTTTGACAACCGCGCGCGTCAAAAGTCAATTTTATGTTTAATCGCTGCGCAAAAATATAAAATTCAGAAGCAACCGGTTGCTGTTGTGGAAACTTTTTCCGATAAAAAAATCTTGTTCTTGTTTGAAGAATTTAGAAGTAGGCCATAAAGATACAATAAGATGTAAGAATAACTAAAAATCAATTTTTTCTTTGATAGGGTAGAAAACATTGTGGGAAAAGGAGAAAATGCTGGTAACCTGCATTGTCTCCTTTCCTCAGATTATTTTCAAAAGCCTTCTCTTTAATGGGTGTTAAAAGGCGTCATTGTGTGGTAAAAGGTTAATAGAAGCTTTAAGGAAATCAGAATGGAAACCAACAGCCAAATCAGAATGGGAACCAACGGCCATTCAGATATTCAACAGCCAATCAGAGAGCTTCAAAATCGCTCCAAAATGGCGCCATAATTGATCGATAAAAAACAGTGAAAAAAAACGGCATAAAAGTGGATTTAAAGTCTTCTTTAAAGGCTGCTGTGCAGTCCTTGGCGAACTGCCAGGCATGCACCATCCACACATGCCAGATTTCACTGAAAATGGGCAAACATTTAAGAAAATAGGGGCGCAGCAGACCTTGTTTTGGTCTTTTCAAGCCCCTTGCAAGAATTACTTCCCTTAGACCCTCGATGCACCCCCCCTCCCCAGCCCTGAACTGGATTCACTTTTCTAACTCAGCCCACAATAAATGCTGCACATTGAAACTTTCAATAAGCCAAAGTAATCAATGTACAGTGTAAAAAAGCCCCAGAAATTACTGTGACAAGTGGCTAAAAAAAGACTGAAAACTCTTTTAGTTGCTTCCTATTGCATATATCAAACAAAGGCAACTGAAGTGTAATTTTTTCTAATCTCTTCAAACCGCAACAAGAAACCTAGTTACGTTGACTACCGTCTCATATGTGCCAGTTACGCTCATGGGAAACCCCCTGAAAATAATGTGACAAGTGGCTAAAAAAAGACTGAATGCTTCTTATTGCATAAATCAAACAAATGGAACAAAATTTTCAATGCATAATTTTTTCCTCCAATCTCTTTATACCATGACGACAAATCTATTTATGTTGACTACCGTCTCATAGGTGCCGGTTACGTATCCGCGAAAACGCGAAAAATCGACTTACGGAACACTTCATAGCAGATGACACCTGTTGCTTAATAGGTCAAATATAGGGAACTTAATTTCTAATATCTGTTTTTTACCTCTCCAGTCTTTTTTTACCGTGACAACAAACCCATTTAGGTTGTCTATTGTCTCGCAGGTGCCGGTTACGTACCCGCGAAAACATGAAAAATTGACTTACGGAATATTTTATAGCAGACGAAAACTGTTGCTTAAAGTCAATTATAGGGATTTTTCTATTTTTCTGTTTCATTTTCTCTCACTAGGGCCAATAATTTGGTTACGATGACCATCTCGCCCATACATGACTGATACGTGCTGCGCATAAAATCGTGAAATCAACTTTGACACTTTCGGAGGCAACTGATAACTGTTAAACAAAACAAAGAAAGGTAAACAAAATTTTTCCCTGTTTTCTTACCAGGGTCACGAAAACATTGAACCAATTTTGACAACCGCGCGCGTCAAAAGTCAATTTTATGTTTAATCGCTGCGCAAAAATATAAAATTCAGAAGCAACCGGTTGCTGTTGTGGAAACTTTTTCCGATAAAAAAATCTTGTTCTTGTTTGAAGAATTTAGAAGTAGGCCATAAAGATACAATAAGATGTAAGAATAACTAAAAATCAATTTTTTCTTTGATAGGGTAGAAAACATTGTGGGAAAAGGAGAAAATGCTGGTAACCTGCATTGTCTCCTTTCCTCAGATTATTTTCAAAAGCCTTCTCTTTAATGGGTGTTAAAAGGCGTCATTGTGTGGTAAAAGGTTAATAGAAGCTTTAAGGAAATCAGAATGGGAACCAACAGCCAAATCAGAATGGGAACCAACGGCCATTCAGATATTCAACAGCCAATCAGAGAGCTTAAAATCGCTCCAAAATGGCGCCATAATTGATCGATAAAAAACAGTGAAAAAAAACGGCATAAAAGTGGATTTAAAGTCTTCTTTAAAGGCTGCTGTGCAGTCCTTGGCGAACTGCCAGGCATGCACCATCCACACATGCCAGATTTCACTGAAAATGGGCAAACATTTAAGAAAATAGGGGCGCAGCAGACCTTGTTTTGGTCTTTTCAAGCCCCTTGCAAGAATTACTTCCCTTAGACCCTCGATGCACCCCCCCTCCCCAGCCCTGAACTGGATTCACTTTTCTAACTCAGCCCACAATAAATGCTGCACATTGAAACTTTCAATAAGCCAAAGTAATCAATGTACAGTGTAAAAAAGCCTCAGAAATTACTGTGACAAGTGGCTAAAAAAAGACTGAAAACTCTTTTAGTTGCTTCCTATTGCATATATCAAACAAAGGCAACTGAAGTCTAATTTTTTCTAATCTCTTCAAACCGCAACAAGAAACCTAGTTACATTGACTACCGTCTCATATGTGCCAGTTACGCTCATGGGAAACCCCCAGAAAATAATGTGACAAGTGGCTAAAAAAAGACTGAATGCTTCTTATTGCATAAATCAAACAAATGGAACAAAATTTTCAATGCATAATTTTTTCCTCCAATCTCTTTATACCATGACGACAAATCTATTTATGTTGATTACCGTTTCATAGGTGCCGGTTACGTATCCGCGAAAACGCGAAAAATCGACTTACGGAACACTTCATAGCAGATGACACCTGTTGCTTAATAGGTCAAATATAGGGAACTTAATTTCTAATATCTGTTTTTTACCTCTCCAGTCTTTTTTTACCGTGACAACAAACCCATTTAGGTTGTCTATTGTCTCGCAGGTGTCAGTTACGTACCTGCGAAAACATGAAAAATCGACTTACGGAATATTTTATAGCAGACGAAAACTGTTGCTTAAAGTCAATTATAGGGATTTTTCTATTTTTCTGTTTCATTTTCTCTCACTAGGGCCAATAATTTGGTTACGATGACCATCTCGCCCATACATGACTGATACGTGCTGCGCATAAAATCGTGAAATCAACTTTGACACTTTCGGAGGCAACTGATACCTGTTAAACAAATCAAAGAAAGGTAAACAAAATTTTTCCCTGTTTTCTTACCAGGGTCACGAAAACATTGAACCAATTTTGACAACCGCGTGCGTCAAAAGTCAATTTTATGTTTAATCGCTGCGCAAAAATATAAAATTCAGAAGCAACCGGTTGCTGTTGTGGAAACTTTTTCCCATAAAAAAATCTTGTTCTTGTTTGAAGAATTTAGAAGTAGGCCATAAAGATACAATAAGATGTAAGAATAACTAAAAATCAATTTTTTCTTTGATAGGGTAGAAAACATTGTGGGAAAAGGAGAAAATGCTGGTAACCTGCATTGTCTCCTTTCCTCAGATTATTTTCAAAAGCCTTCTCTTTAATGGGTGTTAAAAGGCGTCATTGTGTGGTAAAAGGTTAATAGAAGCTTTGAGGAAATCAGAATGGGAACCAACAGCCAAATCAGAATGGGAACCAACGACCATTCAGATATTCAACAGCCAATCAGAGAGCTTCAAAATCGCTCCAAAATGGCGCCATAATTGATCGATAAAAAACAGTGAAAAAAAACGGCATAAAAGTGGATTTAAAGTCTTCTTTAAAGGCTGCTGTGCAGTCCTTGGCGAACTGCCAGGCATGCACCATCCACACATGCCAGATTTCACTGAAAATGGGCAAACATTTAAGAAAATAGGGGCGCAGCAGACCTTGTTTTGGTCTTTTCAAGCCCCTTGCAAGAATTACTTCCCTTAGACCCTCGATGCACCCCCCCTCCCCAGCCCTGAACTGGATTCACTTTTCTAACTCAGCCCACAATAAATGCTGCACATTGAAACTTTCAATAAGCCAAAGTAATCAATGTACAGTGTAAAAAAGCCCCAGAAATTACTGTGACAAGTGGCTAAAAAAAGACTGAAAACTCTTTTAGTTGCTTCCTATTAGTTTAAACATATTTATTTTACATCGATTGAGAAACAAGTTCTTACAACTTATACTAATCTCTCTCGATTCTGCTTCCTGGGAACTACACCAGTACTCGCGCCGAATGTGTGGGCCAATGAAAAATCCCAAAGTTGACTCCCGCTCCCGGGAATCGAACTCAGGACCCTTAGGTTATGAGGCCGACGCTCTACCTCACGACTACGTACACCTATTGCATATATCAAACAAAGGCAACTGAAGTGTAATTTTTCTAATCTCTTCAAACCGCAACAAGAAACCTAGTTACGTTGACTACCATCTCATATGTGCCAGTTACGCTCATGGGAAACCCCCAGAAAATAATGTGACAAGTGGCTAAAAAAAGACTGAATGCTTCTTATTGCATAAATCAAACAAATGGAACAAAATTTTCAATGCATAATTTTTTCCTCCAATCTCTTTATACCATGACGACAAATCTATTTATGTTGACTACCGTCTCATAGGTGCGGGTTACGTATCCGCGAAAACGCGAAAAATCGACTTACAGAACACTTCATAGCAGATGACACCTGTTGCTTAATAGGTCAAATATAGGGAACTTAATTTCTAATATCTGTTTTTTACCTCTCCAGTCTTTTTTTACCGTGACAACAAACCCATTTAGGTTGTCTATTGTCTCGCAGGTGCCGGTTACGTACCCGCGAAAACATGAAAAATCGACTTACGGAATATTTTATAGCAGACAAAAACTGTTGCTTAAAGTCAATTATAGGGATTTTTCTATTTTTCTGTTTCATTTTCTCTCACTAGGGCCAATAATTTGGTTACGATGACCATCTCGCCCATACATGACTGATACGTGCTGCGCATAAAATCGTGAAATCAACTTTGACACTTTCGGAGGCAACTGATACCTGTTAAACAAATCAAAGAAAGGTAAACAAAATTTTTCCCTGTTTTCTTACCAGGGTCACGAAAACATTGAACCAATTTTGACAACCGCGTGCGTCAAAAGTCAATTTTATGTTTAATCGCTGCGCAAAAATATAAAATTCAGAAGCAACCGGTTGCTGTTGTGGAAACTTTTTCCGATAAAAAAATCTTGTTCTTGTTTGAAGAATTTAGAAGTAGGCCATAAAGATACAATAAGATGTAAGAATAACTAAAAATCAATTTTTTCTTTGATAGGGTAGAAAACATTGTGGGAAAAGGAGAAAATGCTGGTAACCTGCATTGTCTCCTTTCCTCAGATTATTTTCAAAAGCCTTCTCTTTAATGGGTGTTAAAAGGCGTCATTGTGTGGTAAAAGGTTAATAGAAGCTTTGAGGAAATCAGAATGGGAACCAACAGCCAAATCAGAATGGGAACCAACGGCCATTCGAATATTCAACAGCCAATCAGAGAGCTTCAAAATCGCTCCAAAATGGCGCTATAATTGATCGATAAAAAACAGTGAAAAAAACGGCATAAAAGTGGATTTAACGTCTTCTTTAAAGGCTGCTGTGCAGTCCTTGGCGAACTGCCAGGCATGCACCATCCACACATGCCAGATTTCACTGAAAATGGGCAAACATTTAAGAAAATAGGGGCGCAGCAGACCTTGTTTTGGTCTTTTCAAGCCCCTTGCAAGAATAACTTCCCTTAGACCCTCGATGCACCCCCCCCTCCCCAGCCCTGAACTGGATTCACTTTTCTAACTCAGCCCACAATAAATGCTGCACATTGAAACTTTCAATAAGCCAAAGTAATCAATGTACAGTGTAAAAAAGCCCCAGAAATTACTGTGACAAGTGGCTAAAAAAAGACTGAAAACTCTTTTAGTTGCTTCCTATTGCATATATCAAACAAAGGCAACTGAAGTGTAATTTTTCTAATCTCTTCAAACCGCAACAAGAAACCTAGTTACGTTGACTACCATCTCATATGTGCCAGTTACGCTCATGGGAAACCCCCAGAAAATAATGTGACAAGTGGCTAAAAAAAGACTGAATGCTTCTTATTGCATAAATCAAACAAATGGAACAAAATTTTCAATGCATAATTTTTTCCTCCAATCTCTTTATACCATGACGACAAATCTATTTATGTTGACTACCGTCTCATAGGTGCCGGTTACGTATCCGCGAAAACGCGAAAAATCGACTTACAGAACACTTCATAGCAGATGACACCTGTTGCTTAATAGGTCAAATATAGGGAACTTAATTTCTAATATCTGTTTTTTACCTCTCCAGTCTTTTTTTACCGTGACAACAAACCCATTTAGGTTGTCTATTGTCTCGCAGGTGCCGGTTACCTACCCGCGAAAACATGAAAAATCGACTTACGGAATATTTTATAGCAGACGAAAACTGTTGCTTAAAGTCAATTATAGGGATTTTTCTATTTTTCTGTTTCATTTTCTCTCACTAGGGCCAATAATTTGGTTACGATGACCATCTCGCCCATACATGACTGATACGTGCTGCGCATAAAATCGTGAAATCAACTTTGACACTTTCGGAGGCAACTGATACCTGTTAAACAAATCAAAGAAAGATAAACAAAATTTTTCCCTGTTTTCTTACCAGGGTCACGAAAACATTGAACCAATTTTGACAACCGCGCGCGTCAAAAGTCAATTTTATGTTTAATCGCTGCGCAAAAATATAAAATTCAGAAGCAACCGGTTGCTGTTGTGGAAACTTTTTCCCATAAAAAAATCTTGTTCTTGTTTGAAGAATTTAGAAGTAGGCCATAAAGATACAATAAGATGTAAGAATAACTAAAAATCAATTTTTTCTTTGATAGGGTAGAAAACATTGTGGGAAAAGGAGAAAATGCTGGTAACCTGCATTGTCTCCTTTCCTCAGATTATTTTCAAAAGCCTTCTCTTTAATGGGTGTTAAAAGGCGTCATTGTGTGGTAAAAGGTTAATAGAAGCTTTAAGGAAATCAGAATGGAAACCAACAGCCAAATCAGAATGGGAACCAACGGCCATTCAGATATTCAACAGCCAATCAGAGAGCTTCAAAATCGCTCCAAAATGGCGCCATAATTGATCGATAAAAAACAGTGAAAAAAAACGGCATAAAAGTGGATTTAAAGTCTTCTTTAAAGGCTGCTGTGCAGTCCTTGGCGAACTGCCAGGCATGCACCATCCACACATGCCAGATTTCACTGAAAATGGGCAAACATTTAAGAAAATAGGGGCGCAGCAGACCTTGTTTTGGTCTTTTCAAGCCCCTTGCAAGAATTACTTCCCTTAGACCCTCGATGCACCCCCCCTCCCCAGCCCTGAACTGGATTCACTTTTCTAACTCAGCCCACAATAAATGCTGCACATTGAAACTTTCAATAAGCCAAAGTAATCAATGTACAGTGTAAAAAAGCCCCAGAAATTACTGTGACAAGTGGCTAAAAAAAGACTGAAAACTCTTTTAGTTGCTTCCTATTGCATATATCAAACAAAGGCAACTGAAGTGTAATTTTTTCTAATCTCTTCAAACCGCAACAAGAAACCTAGTTACAATGACTACCGTCTCATATGTGCCAGTTACGCTCATGGGAAACCCCCTGAAAATAATGTGACAAGTGGCTAAAAAAAGACTGAATGCTTCTTATTGCATAAATCAAACAAATGGAACAAAATTTTCAATGCATAATTTTTTCCTCCAATCTCTTTATACCATGACGACAAATCTATTTATGTTGACTACCGTTTCATAGGTGCCGGTTACGTATCCGCGAAAACGCGAAAAATCGACTTACGGAACACTTCATAGCAGATGACACCTGTTGCTTAATAGGTCAAATATAGGGAACTTAATTTCTAATATCTGTTTTTTACCTCTCCAGTCTTTTTTTACCGTGACAACAAACCCATTTAGGTTGTCTATTGTCTCGCAGGTGTCAGTTACGTACCTGCGAAAACATGAAAAATCGACTTACGGAATATTTTATAGCAGACGAAAACTGTTGCTTAAAGTCAATTATAGGGATTTTTCTATTTTTCTGTTTCATTTTCTCTCACTAGGGCCAATAATTTGGTTACGATGACCATCTCGCCCATACATGACTGATACGTGCTGCGCATAAAATCGTGAAATCAACTTTGACACTTTCGGAGGCAACTGATACCTGTTAAACAAATCAAAGAAAGGTAAACAAAATTTTTCCCTGTTTTCTTACCAGGGTCACGAAAACATTGAACCAATTTTGACAACCGCGTGCGTCAAAAGTCAATTTTATGTTTAATCGCTGCGCAAAAATATAAAATTCAGAAGCAACCGGTTGCTGTTGTGGAAACTTTTTCCCATAAAAAAATCTTGTTCTTGTTTGAAGAATTTAGAAGTAGGCCATAAAGATACAATAAGATGTAAGAATAACTAAAAATCAATTTTTTCTTTGATAGGGTAGAAAACATTGTGGGAAAAGGAGAAAATGCTGGTAACCTGCATTGTCTCCTTTCCTCAGATTATTTTCAAAAGCCTTCTCTTTAATGGGTGTTAAAAGGCGTCATTGTGTGGTAAAAGGTTAATAGAAGCTTTGAGGAAATCAGAATGGGAACCAACAGCCAAATCAGAATGGGAACCAACGACCATTCAGATATTCAACAGCCAATCAGAGAGCTTCAAAATCGCTCCAAAATGGCGCTATAATTGATCGATAAAAAACAGTGAAAAAAAACGGCATAAAAGTGGATTTAAAGTCTTCTTTAAAGGCTGCTGTGCAGTCCTTGGCGAACTGCCAGGCATGCACCATCCACACATGCCAGATTTCACTGAAAATGGGCAAACATTTAAGAAAATAGGGGCGCAGCAGACCTTGTTTTGGTCTTTTCAAGCCCCTTGCAAGAATTACTTCCCTTAGACCCTCGATGCACCCCCCCCTCCCCAGCCCTGAACTGGATTCACTTTTCTAACTCAGCCCACAATAAATGCTGCACATTGAAACTTTCAATAAGCCAAAGTAATCAATGTACAGTGTAAAAAAGCCCCAGAAATTACTGTGACAAGTGGCTAAAAAAAGACTGAAAACTCTTTTAGTTGCTTCCTATAAGTTTAAACATATTTATTTTACATCGATTGAGAAACAAGTTCTTACAACTTATACTAATCTCTCTCGATTCTGCTTCCTGGGAACTACACCAGTACTCACGCCGAATGTGTGGGCCAATGAAAAATCCCAAAGTTGACTCCCGCTCCCGGGAATCGAACTCAGGACCCTTAGGTTATGAGGCCGACGCTCTACCTCACGACTACGGACACCTATTGCATATATCAAACAAAGGCAACTGAAGTGTAATTTTTCTAATCTCTTCAAACCGCAACAAGAAACCTAGTTACGTTGACTACCATCTCATATGTGCCAGTTACGCTCATGGGAAACCCCCAGAAAATAATGTGACAAGTGGCTAAAAAAAGACTGAATGCTTCTTATTGCATAAATCAAACAAATGGAACAAAATTTTCAATGCATAATTTTTTCCTCCAATCTCTTTATACCATGACGACAAATCTATTTATGTTGACTACCGTCTCATAGGTGCGGGTTACGTATCCGCGAAAACGCGAAAAATCGACTTACAGAACACTTCATAGCAGATGACACCTGTTGCTTAATAGGTCAAATATAGGGAACTTAATTTCTAATATCTGTTTTTTACCTCTCCAGTCTTTTTTTACCGTGACAACAAACCCATTTAGGTTGTCTATTGTCTCGCAGGTGCCGGTTACCTACCCGCGAAAACATGAAAAATCGACTTACGGAATATTTTATAGCAGACGAAAACTGTTGCTTAAAGTCAATTATAGGGATTTTTCTATTTTTCTGTTTCATTTTCTCTCACTAGGGCCAATAATTTGGTTACGATGACCATCTCGCCCATACATGACTGATACGTGCTGCGCATAAAATCGTGAAATCAACTTTGACACTTTCGGAGGCAACTGATACCTGTTAAACAAATCAAAGAAAGGTAAACAAAATTTTTCCCTGTTTTCTTACCAGGGTCACGAAAACATTGAACCAATTTTGACAACCGCGCGCGTCAAAAGTCAATTTTATGTTTAATCGCTGCGCAAAAATATAAAATTCAGAAGCAACCGGTTGCTGTTGTGGAAACTTTTTCCATAAAAAAATCTTGTTCTTGTTTGAAGAATTTAGAAGTAGGCCATAAAGATACAATAAGATGTAAGAATAACTAAAAATCAATTTTTTCTTTGATAGGGTAGAAAACATTGTGGGAAAAGGAGAAAATGCTGGTAACCTGCATTGTCTCCTTTCCTCAGATTATTTTCAAAAGCCTTCTCTTTAATGGGTGTTAAAAGGCGTCATTGTGTGGTAAAAGGTTAATAGAAGCTTTAAGGAAATCAGAATGGAAACCAACAGCCAAATCAGAATGGGAACCAACGGCCATTCAGATATTCAACAGCCAATCAGAGAGCTTCAAAATCGCTCCAAAATGGCGCCATAATTGATCGATAAAAAACAGTGAAAAAAAACGGCATAAAAGTGGATTTAAAGTCTTCTTTAAAGGCTGCTGTGCATTCCTTGGCGAACTGCCAGGCATGCACCATCCACACATGCCAGATTTCACTGAAAATGGGCAAACATTTAAGAAAATAGGGGCGCAGCAGACCTTGTTTTGGTCTTTTCAAGCCCCTTGCAAGAATTACTTCCCTTAGACCCTCGATGCACCCCCCCTCCCCAGCCCTGAACTGGATTCACTTTTCTAACTCAGCCCACAATAAATGCTGCACATTGAAACTTTCAATAAGCCAAAGTAATCAATGTACAGTGTAAAAAAGCCCCAGAAATTACTGTGACAAGTGGCTAAAAAAAGACTGAAAACTCTTTTAGTTGCTTCCTATTGCATATATCAAACAAAGGCAACTGAAGTGTAATTTTTTCTAATCTCTTCAAACCGCAACAAGAAACCTAGTTACATTGACTACCGTCTCATATGTGCCAGTTACGCTCATGGGAAACCCCCTGAAAATAATGTGACAAGTGGCTAAAAAAAGACTGAATGCTTCTTATTGCATAAATCAAACAAATGGAACAAAATTTTCAATGCATAATTTTTTCCTCCAATCTCTTTATACCATGACGACAAATCTATTTATGTTGACTACCGTTTCATAGGTGCCGGTTACGTATCCGCGAAAACGCGAAAAATCGACTTACGGAACACTTCATAGCAGATGACACCTGTTGCTTAATAGGTCAAATATAGGGAACTTAATTTCTTATATCTGTTTTTTACCTCTCCAGTCTTTTTTTACCGTGACAACAAACCCATTTAGGTTGTCTATTGTCTCGCAGGTGCCGGTTACGTACCCGCGAAAACATGAAAAATCGACTTACGGAATATTTTATAGCAGATGAAAACTGTTGCTTAAAGTCAATTATAGGGATTTTTCTATTTTTCTGTTTCATTTTCTCTCACTAGGGCCAATAATTTGGTTACGATGACCATCTCGCCCATACATGACTGATACATGCTGCGCATAAAATCGTGAAATCAACTTTGACACTTTCGGAGGCAACTGATACCTGTTAAACAAATCAAAGAAAGGTAAACAAAATTTTTCCCTGTTTTCTTACCAGGGTCACGAAAACATTGAACCAATTTTGACAACCGCGCGCGTCAAAAGTCAATTTTATGTTTAATCGCTGCGCAAAAATATAAAATTCAGAAGCAACCGGTTGCTGTTGTGGAAACTTTTTCCGATAAAAAAATCTTGTTCTTGTTTGAAGAATTTAGAAGTAGGCCATAAAGATACAATAAGATGTAAGAATAACTAAAAATCAATTTTTTCTTTGATAGGGTAGAAAACATTGTGGGAAAAGGAGAAAATGCTGGTAACCTGCATTGTCTCCTTTCCTCAGATTATTTTCAAAAGCCTTCTCTTTAATGGGTGTTAAAAGGCGTCATTGTGTGGTAAAAGGTTAATAGAAGCTTTAAGGAAATCAGAATGGGAACCAACAGCCAAATCAGAATGGGAACCAACGGCCATTCAGATATTCAACAGCCAATCAGAGAGCTTCAAAATCGCTCCAAAATGGCGCCATAATTGATCGATAAAAAACAGTGAAAAAAAACGGCATAAAAGTGGATTTAAAGTCTTCTTTAAAGGCTGCTGTGCAGTCCTTGGCGAACTGCCAGGCATGCACCATCCACACATGCCAGATTTCACTGAAAATGGGCAAACATTTAAGAAAATAGGGGCGCAGCAGACCTTGTTTTGGTCTTTTCAAGCCCCTTGCAAGAATTACTTCCCTTAGACCCTCGATGCACCCCCCCCCTCCCCAGCCCTGAACTGGATTCACTTTTCTAACTCAGCCCAAAATAAATGCTGCACATTGAAACTTTCAATAAGCCAAAGTAATCAATGTACAGTGTAAAAAAGCCCCAGAAATTACTGTGACAAATGGCTAAAAAAAGACTGAAAACTCTTTTAGTTGCTTCCTATTGCATATATCAAACAAAGGCAACTGAAGTCTAATTTTTTCTAATCTCTTCAAACCGCAACAAGAAACCTAGTTACGTTGACTACCGTCTCATATGTGCCAGTTACGCTCATGGGAAACCCCCAGAAAATAATGTGACAAGTGGCTAAAAAAAGACTGAATGCTTCTTATTGCATAAATCAAACAAATGGAACAAAATTTTCAATGCATAATTTTTTCCTCCAATCTCTTTATACCATGACGACAAATCTATTTATGTTGACTACCGTCTCATAGGTGCCGGTTACATATCCGCGAAAACGCGAAAAATCGACTTACGGAACACTTCATAGTAGATGACACCTGTTCCTTAATAGGTCAAATATAGGGAACTTAATTTCTAATATCTGTTTTTTACCTCTCCAGCCTTTTTTTACCGTGAAAACAAACCCATTTAGGTTGTCTATTGTCTCGCAGGTGCCGGTTACGTACCCGCGAAAACATGAAAAATCGACTTACGGAATATTTTATAGCAGACGAAAACTGTTGCTTAAAGTCAATTATAGGGATTTTTCTATTTTTCTGTTTCATTTTCTCTCACTAGGGCCAATAATTTGGTTACGATGACCATCTCGCCCATACATGACTGATACGTGCTGCGCATAAAACCGTGAAATCAACTTTGACACTTTCGGAGGCAACTGATAACTGTTAAACAAATCAAAGAAAGGTAAACAAAATTTTTCCCTGTTTTCTTACCAGGGTCACGAAAACATTGAACCAATTTTGACAACCGCGCGCGTCAAAAGTCAATTTTATGTTTAATCGCTGCGCAAAAATATAAAATTCAGAAGCAACCGGTTGCTGTTGTGGAAACTTTTTCCGATAAAAAAATCTTGTTCTTGTTTGAAGAATTTAGAAGTAGGCCATAAAGATACAATAAGATGTAAGAATAACTAAAAATCAATTTTTTCTTTGATAGGGTAGAAAACATTGTGGGAAAAGGAGAAAATGCTGGTAACCTGCATTGTCTCCTTTCCTCAGATTATTTTCAAAAGCCTTCTCTTTAATGGGTGTTAAAAGGCGTCATTGTGTGGTAAAAGGTTAATAGAAGCTTTAAGGAAATCAGAATGGGAACCAACAGCCAAATCAGAATGGGAACCAACGGCCATTCAGATATTCAACAGCCAATCAGAGAGCTTCAAAATCGCTCCAAAATGGCGCCATTATTGATCGATAAAAAACAGTGAAAAAAAACGGCATAAAAGTGGATTTAAAGTCTTCTTTAAAGGCTGCTGTGCAGTCCTTGGCGAACTGCCAGGCATGCACCATCCACACATGCCAGATTTCACTGAAAATGGGCAAACATTTAAGAAAATAGGGGCGCAGCAGACCTTGTTTTGGTCTTTTCAAGCCCCTTGCAAGAATTACTTCCCTTAGACGCTCGATGCACCCCCCCTCCCCAGCCCTGAACTGGATTCACTTTTCTAACTCAGCCCACAATAAATGCTGCACATTGAAACTTTCAATAAGCCAAAGTAAACAATGTACAGTGTAAAAAAGCCCCAGAAATTACTGTGACAAGTGGCTGAAAAAAGACTGAAAACTCTTTTAGTTGCTTCCTATTGCATATATCAAACAAAGGCAACTGAAGTCTAATTTTTTCTAATCTCTTCAAACCGCAACAAGAAACCTAGTTACGTTGACTACCGTCTCATATGTGCCAGTTACGCTCATGGGAAACCCCCAGAAAATAATGTGACAAGTGGCTAAAAAAAGACTGAATGCTTCTTATTGCATAAATCAAACAAATGGAACAAAATTTTCAATGCATAATTTTTTCCTCCAATCTCTTTATACCATGACGACAAATCTATTTATGTTGACTACCGTCTCATAGGTGCCGGTTACATATCCGCGAAAACGCGAAAAATCGACTTACGGAACACTTCATAGCAGATGACACCTGTTGCTTAATAGGTCAAATATAGGGAACTTAATTTCTAATATCTGTTTTTTACCTCTCCAGTCTTTTTTTACCGTGACAACAAACCCATTTAGGTTGTCTATTGTCTCGCAGGTGCCGGTTACGTACCCGCGAAAACATGAAAAATCGACTTACGGAATATTTTATAGCAGATGAAAACTGTTGCTTAAAGTCAATTATAGGGATTTTTCTATTTTTCTGTTTCATTTTCTCTCACTAGGGCCAATAATTTGGTTACAATGACCATCTCGCCCATACATGACTGATACGTGCTGCGCATAAAATCGTGAAATCAACTTTGACACTTTCGGAGGCAACTGATACCTGTTAAACAAATCAAAGAAAGGTAAACAAAATTTTTCCCTGTTTTCTTACCAGGGTCACGAAAACATTGAACCAATTTTGACAACCGCGCGCGTCAAAAGTCAATTTTATGTTTAATCGCTGCGCAAAAATATAAAATTCAGAAGCAACCGGTTGCTGTTGTGGAAACTTTTTCCCATAAAAAAATCTTGTTCTTGTTTGAAGAATTTAGAAGTAGGCCATAAAGATACAATAAGATGTAAGAATAACTAAAAATCAATTTTTTCTTTGATAGGGTAGAAAACATTGTGGGAAAAGGAGAAAATGCTGGTAACCTGCATTGTCTCCTTTCCTCAGATTATTTTCAAAAGCCTTCTCTTTAATGGGTGTTAAAAGGCGTCATTGTGTGGTAAAAGGTTAATAGAAGCTTTAAGGAAATCAGAATGGGAACCAACAGCCAAATCAGAATGGGAACCAACGGCCATTCAGATATTCAACAGCCAATCAGAGAGCTTCAAAATCGCTCCAAAATGGCGCCATAATTGATCGATAAAAAACAGTGAAAAAAAACGGCATAAAAGTGGATTTAAAGTCTTCTTTAAAGGCTGCTGTGCAGTCCTTGGCGAACTGCCAGGCATGCACCATCCACACATGCCAGATTTCACTGAAAATGGGCAAACATTTAAGAAAATAGGGGCGCAGCAGACCTTGTTTTGGTCTTTTCAAGCCCCTTGGAAGAATTACTTCCCTTAGACCCTCGATGCACCCCCCCCTCCCCAGCCCTGAACTGGATTCACTTTTCTAACTCAGCCCACAATAAATGCTGCACATTGAAACTTTCAATAAGCCAAAGTAATCAATGTACAGTGTAAAAAAGCCCCAGAAATTACTGTGACAAGTGGCTAAAAAAAGACTGAAAACTCTTTTAGTTGCTTCCTATTGCATATATCAAACAAAGGCAACTGAAGTGTAATTTTTTCTAATCTCTTCAAACTGCAACAAGAAACCTAGTTACGTTGACTACCGTCTCATACATGTATGTGCCAGTTACGCTCATGGGAAACCCCCAGAAAATAATGTGACAAGTGGCTAAAAAAAGACTGAATGCTTCTTATTGCATAAATCAAACAAATGGAACAAAATTTTCAATGCATAATTTTTTCCTCCAATCTCTTTATACCATGACGACAAATCTATTTATGTTGACTACCATCTCATAGGTGCCGGTTACGTATCCGCGAAAACGCGAAAAATCGACTTACGGAACACTTCATAGCAGATGACACCTGTTGCTTAATAGGTCAAATATAGGGAACTTAATTTCTAATATCTGTTTTTTACCTCTCCAGTCTTTTTTTACCGTGACAACAAACCCATTTAGGTTGTCTATTGTCTCGCAGGTGCCGGTTACGTACCCGCGAAAACATGAAAAATCGACTTACGGAATATTTTATAGCAGACGAAAACTGTTGCTTAAAGTCAATTATAGGGATTTTTCTATTTTTCTGTTTCATTTTCTCTCACTAGGGCCAATAATTTGGTTACGATGACCATCTCGCCCATACATGACTGATACGTGCTGCGCATAAAATCGTGAAATCAACTTTGACACTTTCGGAGGCAACTGATACCTGTTAAACAAATCAAAGAAAGGTAAACAAAATTTTTCCCTGTTTTCTTACCAGGGTCACGAAAACATTGAACCAATTTTGACAACCGCGCGCATCAAAAGTCAATTTTATGTTTAATCGCTGCGCAAAAATATAAAATTCAGAAGCAACCGGTTGCTGTTGTGGAAACTTTTTCCGATAAAAAAATCTTGTTCTTGTTTGAAGAATTTAGAAGTAGGCCATAAAGATACAATAAGATGTAAGAATAACTAAAAATCAATTTTTTCTTTGATAGGGTAGAAAACATTGTGGGAAAAGGAGAAAATGCTGGTAACCTGCATTGTCTCCTTTCCTCAGATTATTTTCAAAAGCCTTCTCTTTAATGGGTGTTAAAAGGCGTCATTGTGTGGTAAAAGGTTAATAGAAGCTTTAAGGAAATCAGAATGGGAACCAACAGCCAAATCAGAATGGGAACCAACGGCCATTCAGATATTCAACAGCCAATCAGAGAGCTTCAAAATCGCTCCAAAATGGCGCCATAATTGATCGATAAAAAACAGTGAAAAAAAACGGCATAAAAGTGGATTTAAAGTCTTCTTTAAAGGCTGCTGTGCAGTCCTTGGCGAACTGCCAGGCATGCACCATCCACACATGCCAGATTTCACTGAAAATGGGCAAACATTTAAGAAAATAGGGGCGCAGCAGACCTTGTTTTGGTCTTTTCAAGCCCCTTGCAAGAATTACTTCCATTAGACCCTCGATGCACCCCCCCTCCCCAGCCCTGAACTGGATTCACTTTTCTAACTCAGCCCACAATAAATGCTGCACATTGAAACTTTCAATAAGCCAAAGTAATCAATGTACAGTGTAAAAAAGCCCCAGCAATTACTGTGACAAGTGGCTGAAAAAAGACTGAAAACTCTTTTAGTTGCTTCCTATTGCATATATCAAACAAAGGCAACTGAAGTGTAATTTTTTCTAATCTCTTCAAACCGCAACAAGAAACCTAGTTACGTTGACTACCGTCTCATATGTGCCAGTTACGCTCATGGGAAACCCCCAGAAAATAATGTGACAAGTGGCTAAAAAAAGACTGAATGCTTCTTATTGCATAAATCAAACAAATGGAACAAAATTTTCAATGCATAATTTTTTCCTCCAATCTCTTTATACCATGACGACAAATCTATTTATATTGACTACCGTCTCATAGGTGCCGGTTACATATCCGCGAAAACGCGAAAAATCGACTTACGGAACACTTCATAGCAGATGACACCTGTTGCTTAATAGGTCAAATATAGGGAACTTAATTTCTAATATCTGTTTTTTACCTCTCCAGTCTTTTTTTACCGTGACAACAAACCCATTTAGGTTGTCTATTGTCTCGCAGGTGCCGGTTACGTACCCGCAAAAACATGAAAAATCGACTTACGGAATATTTTATAGCAGACGAAAACTGTTGCTTAAAGTCAATTATAGGGATTTTTCTATTTTTCTGTTTCATTTTCTCTCACTAGGGCCAATAATTTGGTTACAATGACCATCTCGCCCATACATGACTGATACGTGCTGCGCATAAAATCGTGAAATCAACTTTGACACTTTCGGAGGCAACTGATACCTGTTAAACAAATCAAAGAAAGGTAAACAAAATTTTTCCCTGTTTTCTTACCAGGGTCACGAAAACATTGAACCAATTTTGACAAACGCGCGCGTCAAAAGTCAATTTTATGTTTAATCGCTGCGCAAAAATATAAAATTCAGAAGCAACCGGTTGCTGTTGTGGAAACTTTTTCCGATAAAAAAATCTTGTTCTTGTTTGAAGAATTTAGAAGTAGGCCATAAAGATACAATAAGATGTAAGAATAACTAAAAATCAATTTTTTCTTTGATAGGGTAGAAAACATTGTGGGAAAAGGAGAAAATGCTGGTAACCTGCATTGTCTCCTTTCCTCAGATTATTTTCAAAAGCCTTCTCTTTAATGGGTGTTAAAAGGCGTCATTGTGTGGTAAAAGGTTAATAGAAGCTTTAAGGAAATCAGAATGGGAACCAACAGCCAAATCAGAATGGGAACCAACGGCCATTCAGATATTCAACAGCCAATCAGAGAGCTTCAAAATCGCTCCAAAATGGCGCCATAATTGATCGATTAAAAACAGTGAAAAAAAACGGCATAAAAGTGGATTTAAAGTCTTCTTTAAAGGCTGCTGTGCAGTCCTTGGCGAACTGCCAGGCATGCACCATCCACACATGCCAGATTTCACTGAAAATGGGCAAACATTTAAGAAAATAGGGGCGCAGCAGACCTAGTTTTGGTCTTTTCAAGCCCCTTGCAAGAATTACTTCCCTTAGACCCTCGATGCACCCCCCCCTCCCCAGCCCTGAACTGGATTTACTTTTCTAACTCAGCCCACAATAAATGCTGCACATTGAAACTTTCAATAAGCCAAAGTAATCAATGTACAGTGTAAAAAAGCCCCAGAAATTACTGTGACAAGTGGCTAAAAAAAGACTGAAAACTCTTTTAGTTGCTTCCTATTGCATATATCAAACAAAGGCAACTGAAGTGTAATTTTTTCTAATCTCTTCAAACCGCAACAAGAAACCTAGTTACGTTGACTACCGTCTCATATGTGCCAGTTACGCTCATGGGAAACCCCCAGAAAATAATGTGACAAGTGGCTAAAAAAAGACTGAATGCTTCTTATTGCATAAATCAAACAAATGGAACAAAATTTTCAATGCATAATTTTTTCCTCCAATCTCTTTATACCATGACGACAAATCTATTTATGTTGACTACCGTCTCATAGGTGCCGGTTACATATCCGCGAAAACGCGAAAAATCGACTTACGGAACACTTCATAGCAGATGACACCTGTTGCTTAATAGGTCAAATATAGGGAACTTAATTTCTAATATCTGTTTTTTACCTCTCCAGTCTTTTTTTACCGTGACAACAAACCCATTTAGGTTGTCTATTGTCTCGCAGGTGCCGGTTACATACCCGCGAAAACATGAAAAATCGACTTACGGAATATTTTATAGCAGACGAAAACTGTTGCTTAAAGTCAATTATAGGGATTTTTCTATTTTTCTGTTTCATTTTCTCTCACTAGGGCCAATAATTTGGTTACGATGACCATCTCGCCCATACATGACTGATACGTGCTGCGCATAAAATCGTGAAATCAACTTTGACACTTTCGGAGGCAACTGATACCTGTTAAACAAATCAAAGAAAGGTAAACAAAATTTTTCCCTGTTTTCTTACCAGGGTCACGAAAACATTGAACCAATTTTGACAACCGCGCGCGTCAAAAGTCAATTTTATGTTTAATCGCTGCGCAAAAATATAAAATTCAGAAGCAACCGGTTGCTGTTGTGGAAACTTTTTCCCATAAAAAAATCTTGTTCTTGTTTGAAGAATTTAGAAGTAGGCCATAAAGATACAATAAGATGTAAGAATAACTAAAAATCAATTTTTTCTTTGATAGGGTAGAAAACATTGTGGGAAAAGGAGAAAATGCTGGTAACCTGCATTGTCTCCTTTCCTCAGATTATTTTCAAAAGCCTTCTCTTTAATGGGTGTTAAAAGGCGTCATTGTGTGGTAAAAGGTTAATAGAAGCTTTAAGGAAATCAGAATGGGAACCAACAGCCAAATCAGAATGGGAACCAACGGCCATTCAGATATTCAACAGCCAATCAGAGAGCTTCAAAATCGCTCCAAAATGGCGCCATAATTGATCGATAAAAAACAGTGAAAAAAAAAACGGCATAAAAGTGGATTTAAAGTCTTCTTTAAAGGCTGCTGTGCAGTCCTTGGCGAACTGCCAGGCATGCACCATCTACACATGCCAGATTTCACTGAAAATGGGCAAACATTTAAGAAAATAGGGGCGCAGCAGACCTTGTTTTGGTCTTTTCAAGCCCCTTGCAAGAATTACTTCCCTTAGACCCTCGATGCACCCCCCCCTCCCCAGCCCTGAACTGGATTCACTTTTCTAACTCAGCCCACAATAAATGCTGCACATTGAAACTTTCAATAAGCCAAAGTAATCAATGTACAGTGTAAAAAAGCCCCAGAAATTACTGTGACAAGTGGCTAAAAAAAGACTGAAAACTCTTTTAGTTGCTTCCTATTGCATATATCAAACAAAGGCAACTGAAGTGTAATTTTTTCTAATCTCTTCAAACCGCAACAAGAAACCTAGTTACGTTGACTACCGTCTCATATGTGCCAGTTACGCTCATGGGAAACCCCCAGAAAATAATGTGACAAGTGGCTAAAAAAAGACTGAATGCTTCTTATTGCATAAATCAAACAAATGGAACAAAATTTTCAATGCATAATTTTTTCCTCCAATCTCTTTATACCATGACGACAAATCTATTTATGTTGACTACCGTCTCATAGGTGCCGGTTACGTATCCGCGAAAACGCGAAAAATCGACTTACGGAACACTTCATAGCAGATGACACCTGTTGCTTAATAGGTCAAATATAGGGAACTTAATTTCTAATATCTGTTTTTTACCTCTCCAGTCTTTTTTTACCGTGACAACAAACCCATTTAGGTTGTCTATTGTCTCGCAGGTGCCGGTTACCTACCCGCGAAAACATGAAAAATCGACTTACGGAATATTTTATAGCAGACGAAAACTGTTGCTTAAAGTCAATTATAGGGATTTTTCTATTTTTCTGTTTCATTTTCTCTCACTAGGGCCAATAATTTGGTTACGATGACCATCTCGCCCATACATGACTGATATGTGCTGCGCATAAAATCGTGAAATCAACTTTGACACTTTCGGAGGCAACTGATACCTGTTAAACAAATCAAAGAAAGGTAAACAAAATTTTTCCCTGTTTTCTTACCAGGGTCACAAAAACATTGAACCAATTTTGACAACCGCGCGCGTCAAAAGTCAATTTTATGTTTAATCGCTGCGCAAAAATATAAAAATTCAGAAGCAACCGGTTGCTGTTGTGGAAACTTTTTCCGATAAAAAAATCTTGTTCTTGTTTGAAGAATTTAGAAGTAGGCCATAAAGATACAATAAGATGTAAGAATAACTAAAAATCAATTTTTTCTTTGATAGGGTAGAAAACATTGTGGGAAAAGGAGAAAATGCTGGTAACCTGCATTGTCTCCTTTCCTCAGATTATTTTCAAAAGCCTTCTCTTTAATGGGTGTTAAAAGGCGTCATTGTGTGGTAAAAGGTTAATAGAAGCTTTAAGGAAATCAGAATGGGAACCAACAGCCAAATCAGAATGGGAACCAACGGCCATTCAGATATTCAACAGCCAATCAGAGAGCTTCAAAATCGCTCCAAAATGGCGCCATAATTGATCGATAAAAAACAGTGAAAAAAAACGGCATAAAAGTGGATTTAAAGTCTTCTTTAAAGGCTGCTGTGCAGTCCTTGGCGAACTGCCAGGCATGCACCATCCACACATGCCAGATTTCACTGAAAATGGGCAAACATTTAAGAAAATAGGGGTGCAGCAGACCTTGTTTTGGTCTTTTCAAGCCCCTTGCAAGAATTACTTCCCTTAGACCCTCGATGCACACCCCCCTCCCCAGCCCTGAACTGGATTCACTTTTCTAACTCAGCCCACAATAAATGCTGCACATTGAAACTTCAATAAGCCAAAGTAATCAATGTACAGTGTAAAAAAGCCCCAGAAATTACTGTGACAAGTGGCTAAAAAAAGACTGAAAACTCTTTTAGTTGCTTCCTATTGCATATATCAAACAAAGGCAACTGAAGTGTAATTTTTTCTAATCTCTTCAAACCGCAACAAGAAACCTAGTTACGTTGACTACCGTCTCATATGTGCCAGTTACGCTCATGGGAAACCCCCAGAAAATAATGTGACAAGTGGCTAAAAAAAGACTGAATGCTTCTTATTGCATAAATCAAACAAATGGAACAAAATTTTCAATGCATAATTTTTTCCTCCAATCTCTTTATACCATGACGACAAATCTGTTTATGTTGACTACCGTCTCATAGGTGCCGGTTACGTATCCGCGAAAACGCAAAAAATCGACTTACGGAACACTTCATAGCAGATGACACCTGTTGCTTAATAGGTCAAATATAGGGAACTTAATTTCTAATATCTGTTTTTTACCTCTCCAGTCTTTTTTTACCGTGACAACAAACCCATTTAGGTTGTCTATCGTCTCGCAGGTGCCGGTTACGTACCCGCGAAAACATGAAAAATCGACTTACGGAATATTTTATAGCAGACGAAAACTGTTGCTTAAAGTCAATTATAGGGATTTTTCTATTTTTCTGTTTCATTTTCTCTCACTAGGGCCAATAATTTGGTTACGATGACCATCTCGCCCATACATGACTGATACGTGCTGCGCATAAAATTGTGAAATCAACTTTGACACTTTCGGAGGCAACTGATACCTGTTAAACAAATCAAAGAAAGGTAAACAAAATTTTTCCCTGTTTTCTTACCAGGGTCACGAAAACATTGAACCAATTTTGACAACCGCTCGCGTCAAAAGTCAATTTTATGTTTAATCGCTGCGCAAAAATATAAAATTCAGAAGCAACCGGTTGCTGTTGTGGAAACTTTTTCCGATAAAAAAATCTTGTTCTTGTTTGAAGAATTTAGAAGTAGGCCATAAAGATACAATAAGATGTAAGAATAACTAAAAATCAATTTTTTCTTTGATAGGGTAGAAAACATTGTGGGAAAAGGAGAAAATGCTGGTAACTTGCATTGTCTCCTTTCCTCAGATTATTTTCAAAAGCCTTCTCTTTAATGGGTGTTAAAAGGCGTCATTGTGTGGTAAAAGGTTAATAGAAGCTTTAAGGAAATCAGAATGGGAACCAACAGCCAAATCAGAATGGGAACCAACGACCATTCAGATATTCAACAGCCAATCAGAGACCTTCAAAATCGCTCCAAAATGGCGCCATAATTGATCGATAAAAAACAGTGAAAAAAACGGCATAAAAGTGGATTTAAAGTCTTCTTTAAAGGCTGCTTTGCAGTCCTTGGCGAACTGCCAGGCATGCACCATCCACACATGCCAGATTTCACTGAAAATGGGCAAACATTTAAGAAAATAGGGGCGCAGCAGACCTTGTTTTGGTCTTTTCAAGCCCCTTGCAAGAATTACTTCCCTTAGACCCTCGATGCACCCCCCCCTCCCCAGCCCTGAACTGGATTCACTTTTCTAACTCAGCCCACAATAAATGCTGCACATTGAAACTTTCAATAAGCCAAAGTAATCAATGTACAGTGTAAAAAAGCCCCAGAAATTACTGTGACAAGTGGCTAAAAAAAGACTGAAAACTCTTTTAGTTGCTTCCTATTGCATATATCAAACAAAGGCAACTGAAGTGTAATTTTTTCTAATCTCTTCAAACCGCAACAAGAAACCTAGTTACGTTGACTACCGTCTCATATGTGCCAGTTACGCTCATGGGAAACCCCCAGAAAATAATGTGACAAGTGGCTAAAAAAAGACTGAATGCTTCTTATTGCATAAATCAAACAAATGGAACAAAATTTTCAATGCATAATTTTTTCCTCCAATCTCTTTATACCATGACGACAAATCTATTTATGTTGACTACCATCTCATAGGTGCCGGTTACGTATCCGCGAAAACGCGAAAAATCGACTTACGGAACACTTCATAGCAGATGACACCTGTTGCTTAATAGGTCAAATATAGGGAACTTAATTTCTAATATCTGTTTTTTACCTCTCCAGTCTTTTTTTACCGTGACAACAAACCCATTTAGGTTGTCTATTGTCTCGCAGGTGCCGGTTACGTACCCGCGAAAACATGAAAAATCGACTTACGGAATATTTTATAGCAGACGAAAACTGTTGCTTAAAGTCAATTATAGGGATTTTTCTATTTTTCTGTTTCATTTTCTCTCACTAGGGCCAATAATTTGGTTACGATGACCATCTCGCCCATACATGACTGATACGTGCTGCGCATAAAATCGTGAAATCAACTTTGACACTTTCGGAGGCAACTGATACCTGTTAAACAAATCAAAGAAAGGTTAACAAAATTTTTCCCTGTTTTCTTACCAGGGTCACGAAAACATTGAACCAATTTTGACAACCGCGCGCGTCAAAAGTCAATTTTATGTTTAATCGCTGCGCAAAAATATAAAATTCAGAAGCAACCGGTTGCTGTTGTGGAAACTTTTTCCGATAAAAAAATCTTGTTCTTGTTTGAAGAATTTAGAAGTAGGCCATAAAGATACAATAAGATGTAAGAATAACTAAAAATCAATTTTTTCTTTGATAGGGTAGAAAACATTGTGGGAAAAGGAGAAAATGCTGGTAACCTGCATTGTCTCCTTTCCTCAGATTATTTTCAAAAGCCTTCTCTTTAATGGGTGTTAAAAGGCGTCATTGTGTGGTAAAAGGTTAATAGAAGCTTTAAGGAAATCAGAATGGGAACCAACAGCCAAATCAGAATGGGAACCAACGGCCATTCGAATATTCAACAGCCAATCAGAGAGCTTCAAAATCGCTCCAAAATGGCGCCATAATTGATCGATAAAAAACAGTGAAAAAAACCGGGATAAAAGTGGATTTAAAGTCTTCTTTAAAGGCTGCTGTGCAGTCCTTGGCGAACTGCCAGGCATGCACCATCCACACATGCCAGATTTCACTGAAAATGGGCAAACATTTAAGAAAATAGGGGCGCAGCAGACCTTGTTTTGGTCTTTTCAAGCCCCTTGCAAGAATTACTTCCCTTAGACCCTCGATGCACCCCCCCCTCCCCAGCCCTGAACTGGATTCACTTTTCTAACTCAGCCCACAATAAATGCTGCACATTGAAACTTTCAATAAGCCAAAGTAATCAATGTACAGTGTAAAAAAGCCCCAGAAATTACTGTGACAAGTGGCTAAAAAAAGACTGAAAACTCTTTTAGTTGCTTCCTATTGCATATATCAAACAAAGGCAACTGAAGTGTAATTTTTTCTAATCTCTTCAAACCGCAACAAGAAACCTAGTTACGTTGACTACCGTCTCATATGTGCCAGTTACGCTCATGGGAAACCCCCAGAAAATAATGTGACAAGTGGCTAAAAAAAGACTGAATGCTTCTTATTGCATAAATCAAACAAATGGAACAAAATTTTCAATGCATAATTTTTTCCTCCAATCTCTTTATACCATGACGACAAATCTATTTATGTTGACTACCGTCTCATAGGTGCCGGTTACGTATCTGCGAAAACGCGAAAAATCGACTTACGGAACACTTCATAGCAGATGACACCTGTTGCTTAATAGGTCAAATATAGGGAACTTAATTTCTAATATCTGTTTTTTACCTCTCCAGTCTTTTTTTACCGTGACAACAAACCCATTTAGGTTGTCTATTGTCTCGCAGGTGCCGGTTACGTACCCGCGAAAACATGAAAAATCGACTTACGGAATATTTTATAGCAGACGAAAACTGTTGCTTAAAGTCAATTATAGGGATTTTTCTATTTTTCTGTTTCATTTTCTCTCACTAGGGCCAATAATTTGGTTACGATGACCATCTCGCCCATACATGACTGATACGTGCTGCGCATAAAATCGTGAAATCAACTTTGACACTTTCGGAGGCAACTGATACCTGTTAAACAAATCAAAGAAAGGTAAACAAAATTTTTCCCTGTTTTCTTACCAGGGTCACGAAAACATTGAACCAATTTTGACAACCGCGCGCGTCAAAAGTCAATTTTATGTTTAATCGCTGCGCAAAAATATAAAAATTCAGAAGCAACCGGTTGCTGTTGTGGAAACTTTTTCCGATAAAAAAATCTTGTTCTTGTTTGAAGAATTCAGAAGTAGGCCATAAAGATACAATAAGATGTAAGAATAACTAAAAATCAATTTTTTCTTTGATAGGGTAGAAAACATTGTGGGAAAACGAGAAAATGCTGGTAACCTGCATTGTCTCCTTTCCTCAGATTATTTTCAAAAGCTTTCTCTTTAATGGGTGTTAAAAGGCGTCATTGTGTGGTAAAAGGTTAATAGAAGCTTTAAGGAAATCAGAATGGGAACCAACAGCCAAATCAGAATGGGAACCAACGACCATTCAGATATTCAACAGCCAATCAGAGAGCTTCAAAATCGCTCCAAAATGGCGCCATAATTGATCGATAAAAACAGTGAAAAAAAACGGCATAAAAGTGGATTTAAAGTCTTCTTTAAAGGCTGCTGTGCAGTCCTTGGCGAACTGCCAGGCATGCACCATCCACACATGCCAGATTTCACTGAAAATGGGCAAACATTTAAGAAAATAGGGGCGCAGCAGACCTTGTTTTGGTCTTTTCAAGCCCCTTGCAAGAATTACTTCCCTTAGACCCTCGATGCACCCCTCCCTCCCCAGCCCTGAACTGGATTCACTTTTCTAACTCAGCCCACAATAAATGCTGCACATTGAAACTTTCAATAAGCCAAAGTAATCAATGTACAGTGTAAAAAAGCCCCAGAAATTACTGTGACAAGTGGCTAAAAAAAGACTGAAAACTCTTATAGTTGCTTCCTATTGCATATATCAAACAAAGGCAACTGAAGTGTAATTTTTTCTAATCTCTTCAAACCGCAACAAGAAACCTAGTTACGTTGACTACCGTCTCATATGTGCCAGTTACGCTCATGGGAAACCCCCAGAAAATAATGTGACAAGTGGCTAAAAAAAGACTGAATGCTTCTTATTGCATAAATCAAACAAATGGAACAAAATTTTCAATGCATAATTTTTTCCTCCAATCTCTTTATACCATGACGACAAATCTATTTATGTTGACTACCGTCTCATAGGTGCCGGTTACATATCCGCGAAAACGCGAAAAATCGACTTACGGAACACTTCATAGCAGATTACACCTGTTGCTTAATAGGTCAAATATAGGGAACTTAATTTCTAATATCTGTTTTTTACCTCTCCAGTCTTTTTTTACCGTGACAACAAACCCATTTAGGTTGTCTATTGTCTCGCAGGTGCCGGTTACCTACCCGCGAAAACATGAAAAATCGACTTACGGAATATTTTATAGCAGACGAAAACTGTTGCTTAAAGTCAATTATAGGGATTTTTCTATTTTTCTGTTTCATTTTCTCTCACTAGGGCCAATAATTTGGTTACGATGACCATCTCGCCCATACATGACTGATACGTGCTGCGCATAAAATCGTGAAATCAACTTTGACACTTTCGGAGGCAACTGATACCTGTTAAACAAAGCAAAGAAAGGTAAACAAAATTTTTCCCTGTTTTCTTACCAGGGTCACGAAAACATTGAACCAATTTTGACAACCGCGCGCGTCAAAAGTCAATTTTATGTTTAATCGCTGCACAAAAATATAAAATTCAGAAGCAACCGGTTGCTGTTTTGGAAACTTTTTCCCATAACAAAATCTTGTTCTTGTTTGAAGAATTTAGAAGTAGGCCATAAAGATACAATAAGATGTAAGAATAACTAAAAATCAATTTTTTCTTTGATAGGGTAGAAAACATTGTGGGAAAAGGAGAAAATGCTGGTAACCTGCATTGTCTCCTTTCCTCAGATTATTTTCAAAAGCCTTCTCTTTAATGGGTGTTAAAAGGCGTCATTGTGTGGTAAAAGGTTAATAGAAGCTTTAAGGAAATCAGAATGGGAACCAACAGCCAAATCAGAATGGGAACCAACGGCCATTCAGATATTCAACAGCCAATCAGAGAGCTTCAAAATCGCTCCAAAATGGCGCCATAATTGATCGATAAAAAACAGTGAAAAAAAACGGCATAAAAGTGGATTTAAAGTCTTCTTTAAAGGCTGCTGTGCAGTCCTTGGCGAACTGCCAGGCATGCACCATCCACACATGCCAGATTTCACTGAAAATGGGCAAACATTTAAGAAAATAGGGGCGCAGCAGACCTTGTTTTGGTCTTTTCAAGCCCCTTGCAAGAATTACTTCCCTTAGACCCTCGATGCACCCCCCCCTCCCCAGCCCTGAACTGGATTCACTTTTCTAACTCAGCCCACAATAAATGCTGCACATTGAAACTTTCAATAAGCCAAAGTAATCAATGTACAGTGTAAAAAAGTCCCAGAAATTACTGTGACAAGTGGCTAAAAAAAGACTGAAAACTCTTTTAGTTGCTTCCTATTGCATATATCAAACAAAGGCAACTGAAGTGTAATTTTTTCTAATCTCTTCAAACCGCAACAAGAAACCTAGTTACGTTGACTACCGTCTCATATGTGCCAGTTACGCTCATGGGAAACCCCCAGAAAATAATGTGACAAGTGGCTAAAAAAAGACTGAATGCTTCTTATTGCATAAATCAAACAAATGGAACAAAATTTTCAATGCATAATTTTTTCCTCCAATCTCTTTATACCATGACGACAAATCTATTTATGTTGACTACCGTCTCATAGGTGCCGGTTACGTATCCGCGAAAACGCGAAAAATCGACTTACGGAACACTTCATAGCAGATGACACCTGTTGCTTAATAGGTCAAATATAGGGAACTTAATTTCTAATATCTGTTTTTTACCTCTCCAGTCTTTTTTTACCGTGACAACAAACCCATTTAGGTTGTCTATTGTCTCGCAGGTGCCGGTTACCTACCCGCGAAAACATGAAAAATCGACTTACGGAATATTTTATAGCAGACGAAAACTGTTGCTTAAAGTCAATTATAGGGATTTTTCTATTTTTCTGTTTCATTTTCTCTCACTAGGGCCAATAATTTGGTTACGATGACCATCTCGCCCATACATGACTGATACGTGCTGCGTATAAAATCGTGAAATCAACTTTGACACTTTCGGAGGCAACTGATACCTGTTAAACAAATCAAAGAAAGGTAAACAAAATTTTTCCCTGTTTTCTTACCAGGGTCACGAAAACATTGAACCAATTTTGACAACCGCGCGCGTCAAAAGTCAATTTTATGTTTAATCGCTGCGCAAAAATATAAAATTCAGAAGCAACCGGTTGCTGTTGTGGAAACTTTTTCCGATAAAAAAATCTTGTTCTTGTTTGAAGAATTTAGAAGTAGGCCATAAAGATACAATAAGATGTAAGAATAACTAAAAATCAATTTTTTCTTTGATAGGGTAGAAAACATTGTGGGAAAACGAGAAAATGCTGGTAACCTGCATTGTCTCCTTTCCTCAGATTATTTTCAAAAGCCTTCTCTTTAATGGGTGTTAAAAGGCGTCATTGTGTGGTAAAAGGTTAATAGAAGCTTTAAGGAAATCAGAATGGGAACCAACAGCCAAATCAGAATGGGAACCAACGGCCATTCAGATATTCAACAGCCAATCAGAGAGCTTCAAAATCGCTCCAAAATGGCGCCATAATTGATCGATAAAAAACAGTGAAAAAAAACGGCATAAAAGTGGATTTAAAGTCTTCTTTAAAGGCTGCTGTGCAGTCCTTGGCGAACTGCCAGGCATGCACCATCCACACATGCCAGATTTCACTGAAAATGGGCAAACATTTAAGAAAATAGGGGCGCAGCAGACCTTGTTTTGGTCTTTTCAAGCCCCTTGCAAGAATTACTTCCCTTAGACCCTCGATGCGACCCCCCCTCCCCAGCCCTGAACTGGATTCACTTTTCTAACTCAGCCCACAATAAATGCTGCACATTGAAACTTTCAATAAGCCAAAGTAATCAATGTACAGTGTAAAAAAGCCCCAGAAATTACTGTGACAAGTGGCTAAAAAAAGACTGAAAACTCTTTTAGTTGCTTCCTATTGCATATATCAAACAAAGGCAACTGAAGTGTAATTTTTTCTAATCTCTTCAAACCGCAACAAGAAACCTAGTTACGTTGACTACCGTCTCATATGTGCCAGTTACGCTCATGGGAAACCCCCAGAAAATAATGTGACAAGTGGCTAAAAAAAGACTGAATGCTTCTTATTGCATAAATCAAACAAATGGAACAAAATTTTCAATGCATAATTTTTTCCTCCAATCTCTTTATACCATGACGACAAATCTATTTATGTTGACTACCGTCTCATAGGTGCCGGTTACGTATCCGCGAAAACGCGAAAAATCGACTTACGGAACACTTCATAGCAGATTACACCTGTTGCTTAATAGGTCAAATATAGGGAACTTAATTTCTAATATCTGTTTTTTACCTCTCCAGTCTTTTTTTACCGTGACAACAAACCCATTTAGGTTGTCTATTGTCTCGCAGGTGCCGGTTACGTACCCGCGAAAACATGAAAAATCGACTTACGGAATATTTTATAGCAGACGAAAACTGTTGCTTAAAGTCAATTATAGGGATTTTTCTATTTTTCTGTTTCATTTTCTCTCACTAGGGCCAATAATTTGGTTACGATGACCATCTCGCCCATACATGACTGATACGTGCTGCGCATAAAATCGTGAAATCAACTTTGACACTTTCGGAGGCAACTGATACCTGTTAAACAAATCAAAGAAAGGTAAACAAAATTTTTCCCTGTTTTCTTACCAGGGTCACGAAAACATTGAACCAATTTTGACAACCGCGCGCGTCAAAAGTCAATTTTATGTTTAATCGCTGCGCAAAAATATAAAATTCAGAAGCAACCGGTTGCTGTTGTGGAAACTTTTTCCCATAAAAAAATCTTGTTCTTGTTTGAAGAATTTAGAAGTAGGCCATAAAGATACAATAAGATGTAAGAATAACTAAAAATCAATTTTTTCTTTGATAGGGTAGAAAACATTGTGGGAAAAGGAGAAAATGCTGGTAACTTGCATTGTCTCCTTTCCTCAGATTATTTTCAAAAGCCTTCTCTTTAATGGGTGTTAAAAGGCGTCATTGTGTGGTAAAAGGTTAATAGAAGCTTTAAGGAAATCAGAATGGGAACCAACAGCCAAATCAGAATGGGAACCAACGACCATTCAGATATTCAACAGCCAATCAGAGAGCTTCAAAATCGCTCCAAAATGGCGCCATAATTGATCGATAAAAAACAGTGAAAAAAACGGCATAAAAGTGGATTTAAAGTCTTCTTTAAAGGCTGCTTTGCAGTCCTTGGCGAACTGCCAGGCATGCACCATCCACACATGCCAGATTTCACTGAAAATGGGCAAACATTTAAGAAAATAGGGGCGCAGCAGACCTTGTTTTGGTCTTTTCAAGCCCCTTGCAAGAATTACTTCCCTTAGACCCTCGATGCACCCCCCCTCCCCAGCCCTGAACTGGATTCACTTTTCTAACTCAGCCCACAATAAATGCTGCACTTTGAAACTTTCAATAAGCCAAAGTAATCAATGTACAGTGTAAAAAAGCCCCAGAAATTACTGTGACAAGTGGCTAAAAAAAGACTGAAAACTCTTTTAGTTGCTTCCTATTGCATATATCAAACAAAGGCAACTGAAGTGTAATTTTTTCTAATCTCTTCAAACCGCAACAAGAAACCTAGTTACGTTGACTACCGTCTCATATGTGCCAGTTACGCTCATGGGAAACCCCCAGAAAATAATGTGACAAGTGGCTAAAAAAAGACTGAATGCTTCTTATTGCATAAATCAAACAAATGGAACAAAATTTTCAATGCATAATTTTTTCCTCCAATCTCTTTATACCATGACGACAAATCTATTTATGTTGACTACCGTCTCATAGGTGCCGGTTACACATCCGCGAAAACGCGAAAAATCGACTTACGGAACACTTCATAGCAGATGACACCTGTTGCTTAATAGGTCAAATATAGGGAACTTAATTTCTAATATCTGTTTTTTACCTCTCCAGTCTTTTTTTACCGTGACAACAAACCCATTTAGGTTGTCTATTGTCTCGCAGGTGCCGGTTACGTACCCGCGAAAACATGAAAAATCGACTTACGGAATATTTTATAGCAGACGAAAACTGTTGCTTAAAGTCAATTATAGGGATTTTTCTATTTTTCTGTTTCATTTTCTCTCACTAGGGCCAATAATTTGGTTACGATGACCATCTCGCCCATACATGACTGATACGTGCTGCGCATAAAATCGTGAAATCAACTTTGACACTTTCGGAGGCAACTGATACCTGTTAAACAAATCAAAGAAAGGTAAACAAAATTTTTCCCTGTTTTCTTACCAGGGTCACGAAAACATTGAACCAATTTTGACAACCGCGCGCGTCAAAAGTCAATTTTATGTTTAATCGCTGCGCAAAAATATAAAAATTCAGAAGCAACCGGTTGCTGTTGTGGAAACTTTTTCCGATAAAAAAATCTTGTTCTTGTTTGAAGAATTCAGAAGTAGGCCATAAAGATACAATAAGATGTAAGAATAACTAAAAATCAATTTTTTCTTTGATAGGGTAGAAAACATTGTGGGAAAAGGAGAAAATGCTGGTAACCTGCATTGTCTCCTTTCCTCAGATTATTTTCAAAAGCTTTCTCTTTAATGGGTGTTAAAAGGCGTCATTGTGTGGTAAAAGGTTAATAGAAGCTTTAAGGAAATCAGAATGGGAACCAACAGCCAAATCAGAATGGGAACCAACGGCCATTCAGATATTCAACAGCCAATCAGAGAGCTTCAAAATCGCTCCAAAATGGCGCCATAATTGATCGATAAAAAACAGTGAAAAAAAACGGCATAAAAGTGGATTTAAAGTCTTCTTTAAAGGCTGCTGTGCAGTCCTTGGCGAACTGCTAGGCATGCACCATCCACACATGCCAGATTTCACTGAAAATGGGCAAACATTTAAGAAAATAGGGGCGCAGCAGACCTTGTTTTGGTCTTTTCAAGCCCCTTGCAAGAATTACTTCCCTTAGACCCTCGATGCACCCCCCCCCTCCTCAGCCCTGAACTGGATTCACTTTTCTAACTCAGCCCACAATAAATGCTGCACATTGAAACTTTCAATAAGCCAAAGTAATCAATGTACAGTGTAAAAAAGCCCCAGAAATTACTGTGACAAGTGGCTAAAAAAAGACTGAAAACTCTTTTAGTTGCTTCCTATTGCATATATCAAACAAAGGCAACTGAAGTGTAATTTTTTCCAATCTCTTCAAACCGCAACAAGAAACCTAGTTACGTTGACTACCGTCTCATATGTGCCAGTTACACTCATGGGAAACCCCCAGAAAATAATGTGACAAGTGGCTAAAAAAAGACTGAATGCTTCTTATTGCATAAATCAAACAAATGGAACAAAATTTTCAATGCATAATTTTTTCCTCCAATCTCTTTATACCATGACGACAAATCTATTTATGTTGACTACCGTCTCATAGGTGCCGGTTACGTATCCGCGAAAACGCGAAAAATCGACTTACGGAACACTTTATAGCAGATGACACCTGTTGCTTAATAGGTCAAATATAGGGAACTTAATTTCTAATATCTGTTTTTTACCTCTCCAGTCTTTTTTTACCGTGACAACAAACCCATTTAGGTTGTCTATTGTCTCGCAGGTGCCGGTTACCTACACGCGAAAACATGAAAAATCGACTTACGGAATATTTTATAGCAGACGAAAACTGTTGCTTAAAGTCAATTATAGGGATTTTTCTATTTTTCTGTTTCATTTTCTCTCACTAGGGCCAATAATTTGGTTACGATGACCATCTCGCCCATACATGACTGATACGTGCTGCGCATAAAATCGTGAAATCAACTTTGACACTTTCGGAGGCAACTGATACCTGTTAAACAAATCAAAGAAAGGTAAACAAAATTTTTCCCTGTTTTCTTACCAGGGTCACAAAAACATTGAACCAATTTTGACAACCGCGCGCGTCAAAAGTCAATTTTATGTTTAATCGCTGCGCAAAAATATAAAATTCAGAAGCAACCGGTTGCTGTTGTGGAAACTTTTTCCGATAAAAAAATCTTGTTCTTGTTTGAAGAATTTAGAAGTAGGCCATAAAGATACAATAAGATGTAAGAATAACTAAAAATCAATTTTTTCTTTGATAGGGTAGAAAACATTGTGGGAAAAGGAGAAAATGCTGGTAACCTGCATTGTCTCCTTTCCTCAGATTATTTTCAAAAGCCTTCTCTTTAATGGGTGTTAAAAGGCGTCATTGTGTGGTAAAAGGTTAATAGAAGCTTTAAGGAAATCAGAATGGGAACCAACAGCCAAATCAGAATGGGAACCAACGGCCATTCAGATATTCAACAGCCAATCAGAGAGCTTCAAAATCGCTCCAAAATGGCGCCATAATTGATCGATAAAAAACAGTGAAAAAAAACGGCATAAAAGTGGATTTAAAGTCTTCTTTAAAGGCTGCTGTGCAGTCCTTGGCGAACTGCCAGGCATGCACCATCCACACATGCCAGATTTCACTGAAAATGGGCAAACATTTAAGAAAATAGGGGCGCAGCAGACCTTGTTTTGGTCTTTTCAAGCCCCTTGCAAGAATTACTTCCCTTAGACCCTCGATGCACCCCCCCCTCCCCAGCCCTGAACTGGATTCACTTTTCTAACTCAGCCCACAATAAATGCTGCACATTGAAACTTTCAATAAGCCAAAGTAATCAATGTACAGTGTAAAAAAGCCCCAGAAATTACTGTGACAAGTGGCTAAAAAAAGACTGAAAACTCTTTTAGTTGCTTCCTATTGCATATATCAAACAAAGGCAACTGAAGTGTAATTTTTTCTAATCTCTTCAAACCGCAACAAGAAACCTAGTTACGTTGACTACCGTCTCATATGTGCCAGTTACGCTCATGGGAAACCCCCAGAAAATAATGTGACAAGTGGCTAAAAAAAGACTGAATGCTTCTTATTGCATAAATCAAACAAATGGAACAAAATTTTCAATGCATAATTTTTTCCTCCAATCTCTTTATACCATGACGACAAATCTGTTTATGTTGACTACCGTCTCATAGGTGCCGGTTACGTATCCGCGAAAACGCAAAAAATCGACTTACGGAACACTTCATAGCAGATGACACCTGTTGCTTAATAGGTCAAATATAGGGAACTTAATTTCTAATATCTGTTTTTTACCTCTCCAGTCTTTTTTTACCGTGACAACAAACCCATTTAGGTTGTCTATCGTCTCGCAGGTGCCGGTTACGTACCCGCGAAAACATGAAAAATCGACTTACGGAATATTTTATAGCAGACGAAAACTGTTGCTTAAAGTCAATTATAGGGATTTTTCTATTTTTCTGTTTCATTTTCTCTCACTAGGGCCAATAATTTGGTTACAATGACCATCTCGCCCATACATGACTGATACGTGCTGCGCATAAAATCGTGAAATCAACTTTGACACTTTCGGAGGCAACTGATACCTGTTAAACAAATCAAAGAAAGGTAAACAAAATTTTTCCCTGTTTTCTTACCAGGGTCACGAAAACATTGAACCAATTTTGACAACCGCGCGCGTCAAAAGTCAATTTTATGTTTAATCGCTGCGCAAAAATATAAAATTCAGAAGCAACCGGTTGCTGTTGTGGAAACTTTTTCCCATAAAAAAATCTTGTTCTTGTTTGAAGAATTTAGAAGTAGGCCATAAAGATACGATAAGATGTAAGAATAACTAAAAATCAATTTTTTTTTTTGACAGGGTAGAAAACATTGTGGGAAAAGGAGAAAATGCTGGTAACCTGCATTGTCTCCTTTCCTCAGATTATTTTCAAAAGCCTTCTCTTTAATGGGTGTTAAAAGGCGTCATTGTGTGGTAAAAGGTTAATAGAAGCTTTAAGGAAATCAGAATGGGAACCAACAGCCAAATCAGAATGGGAACCAACGGCCATTCAGATATTCAACAGCCAATCAGAGAGCTTCAAAATCGCTCCAAAATGGCGCCATAATTGATCGATAAAAAACAGTGAAAAAAAACGGCATAAAAGTGGATTTAAAGTCTTCTTTAAAGGCTGCTGTGCAGTCCTTGGCGAACTGCCAGGCATGCACCATCCACACATGCCAGATTTCACTGAAAATGGGCAAACATTTAAGAAAATAGGGGCGCAGCAGACCTTGTTTTGGTCTTTTCAAGCCCCTTGCAAGAATTACTTCCCTTAGACCCTCGATGCACCCCCCCCTCCCCAGCCCTGAACTGGATTCACTTTTCTAACTCAGCCCACAATAAATGCTGCACATTGAAACTTTCAATAAGCCAAAGTAATCAATGTACAGTGTAAAAAAGCCCCAGAAATTACTGTGACAAGTGGCTAAAAAAAGACTGAAAACTCTTTTAGTTGCTTCCTATTGCATATATCAAACAAAGGCAACTGAAGTGTAATTTTTTCTAATCTCTTCAAACCGCAACAAGAAACCTAGTTACGTTGACTACCGTCTCATATGTGCCAGTTACGCTCATGGGAAACCCCCAGAAAATAATGTGACAAGTGGCTAAAAAAAGACTGAATGCTTCTTATTGCATAAATCAAACAAATGGAACAAAATTTTCAATGCATAATTTTTTCCTCCAATCTCTTTATACCATGACGACAAATCTATTTATGTTGACTACCGTCTCATAGGTGCCGGTTACGTATCCGCGAAAACGCGAAAAATCGACTTACGGAACACTTCATAGCAGATGACACCTGTTGCTTAATAGGTCAAATATAGGGAACTTAATTTCTAATATCTGTTTTTTACCTCTCCAGTCTTTTTTTACCGTGACAACAAACCCATTTAGGTTGTCTATTGTCTCGCAGGTGCCGGTTACGTACCCGCGAAAACATGAAAAATCGACTTACGGAATATTTTATGGCAGACGAAAACTGTTGCTTAAAGTCAATTATAGGGATTTTTCTATTTTTCTGTTTCATTTTCTCTCACTAGGGCCAATAATTTGGTTACGATGACCATCTCGCCCATACATGACTGATACGTGCTGCGCATAAAATCGTGAAATCAACTTTGACACTTTCGGAGGCAACTGATACCTGTTAAACAAATCAAAGAAAGGTAAACAAAATTTTTCCCTGTTTTCTTACCAGGGTCACGAAAACATTGAACCAATTTTGACAACCGCGCGCGTCAAAAGTCAATTTTATGTTTAATCGCTGCGCAAAAATATAAAATTCAGAAGCAACCGGTTGCTGTTGTGGAAACTTTTTCCGATAAAAAAATCTTGTTCTTGTTTGAAGAATTTAGAAGTAGGCCATAAAGATACAATAAGATGTAAGAATAACTAAAAATCAATTTTTTCTTTGATAGGGTAGAAAACATTGTGGGAAAAGGAGAAAATGCTGGTAACTTGCATTGTCTCCTTTCCTCAGATTATTTTCAAAAGCCTTCTCTTTAATGGGTGTTAAAAGGCGTCATTGTGTGGTAAAAGGTTAATAGAAGCTTTAAGGAAATCAGAATGGGAACCAACAGCCAAATCAGAATGGGAACCAACGACCATTCAGATATTCAACAGCCAATCAGAGAGCTTCAAAATCGCTCCAAAATGGCGCCATAATTGATCGATAAAAAACAGTGAAAAAAACGGCATAAAAGTGGATTTAAAGTCTTCTTTAAAGGCTGCTTTGCAGTCCTTGGCGAACTGCCAGGCATGCACCATCCACACATGCCAGATTTCACTGAAAATGGGCAAACATTTAAGAAAATAGGGGCGCAGCAGACCTTGTTTTGGTCTTTTCAAGCCCCTTGCAAGAATTACTTCCCTTAGACCCTCGATGCACCCCCCCTCCCCAGCCCTGAACTGGATTCACTTTTCTAACTCAGCCCACAATAAATGCTGCACATTGAAACTTTCAATAAGCCAAAGTAATCAATGTACAGTGTAAAAAAGCCCCAGAAATTACTGTGACAAGTGGCTAAAAAAAGACTGAAAACTCTTTTAGTTGCTTCCTATTGCATATATCAAACAAAGGCAACTGAAGTGTAATTTTTTCTAATCTCTTCAAACCGCAACAAGAAACCTAGTTACGTTGACTACCGTCTCATATGTGCCAGTTACGCTCATGGGAAACCCCCAGAAAATAATGTGACAAGTGGCTAAAAAAAGACTGAATGCTTCTTATTGCATAAATCAAACAAATGGAACAAAATTTTCAATGCATAATTTTTTCCTCCAATCTCTTTATACCATGACGACAAATCTATTTATGTTGACTACCATCTCATAGGTGCCGGTTACGTATCCGCGAAAACGCGAAAAATCGACTTACGGAACACTTCATAGCAGATGACACCTGTTGCTTAATAGGTCAAATATAGGGAACTTAATTTCTAATATCTGTTTTTTACCTCTGCAGTCTTTTTTTACCGTGACAACAAACCCATTTAGGTTGTCTATTGTCTCGCAGGTGCCGGTTACGTACCCGCGAAAACATGAAAAATCGACTTACGGAATATTTTATAGCAGACGAAAACTGTTGCTTAAAGTCAATTATAGGGATTTTTCTATTTTTCTGTTTCATTTTCTCTCACTAGGGCCAATAATTTGGTTACGATGACCATCTCGCCCATACATGACTGATACGTGCTGCGCATAAAATCGTGAAATCAACTTTGACACTTTCGGAGGCAACTGATACCTGTTAAACAAATCAAAGAAAGGTAAACAAAATTTTTCCCTGTTTTCTTACCAGGGTCACGAAAACATTGAACCAATTTTGACAACCGCGCGCGTCAAAAGTCAATTTTATGTTTAATCGCTGCGCAAAAATATAAAATTCAGAAGCAACCGGTTGCTGTTGTGGAAACTTTTTCCCATAAAAAAATCTTGTTCTTGTTTGAAGAATTTAGAAGTAGGCCATAAAGATACAATAAGATGTAAGAATAACTAAAAATCAATTTTTTCTTTGATAGGGTAGAAAACATTGTGGGAAAAGGAGAAAATGCTGGTAACCTGCATTGTCTCCTTTCCTCAGGTTAATTTCAAAAGCCTTCTCTTTAATGGGTGTTAAAAGGCGTCATTGTGTGGTAAAAGGTTAATAGAAGCTTTAAGGAAATCAGAATGGGAACCAACAGCCAAATCAGAATGGGAACCAACGGCCATTCGAATATTCAACAGCCAATCAGAGAGCTTCAAAATCGCTCCAAAATGGCGCCATAATTGATCGATAAAAAACAGTGAAAAAAAATGCATAAAAGTGGATTTAAAGTCTTCTTTAAAGGCTGCTGTGCAGTCCTTGGCGAACTGCCAGGCATGCACCATCCACACATGCCAGATTTCACTGAAAATGGGCAAACATTTAAGAAAATAGGGGCGCAGCAGACCTTGTTTTGGTCTTTTCAAGCCCCTTGCAAGAATTACTTCCCTTAGACCCTCGATGCACCCCCCCCTCCCCAGCCCTGAACTGGATTCACTTTTCTAACTCAGCCCACAATAAATGCTGCACATTGAAACTTTCAATAAGCCAAAGTAATCAATGTACAGTGTAAAAAAGCCCCAGAAATTACTGTGACAAGTGGCTAAAAAAAGACTGAAAACTCTTTTAGTTGCTTCCTATTGCATATATCAAACAAAGGCAACTGAAGTGTAATTTTTTCTAATCTCTTCAAACCGCAACAAGAAACCTGGTTACGTTGACTACCGTCTCATATGTGCCAGTTACGCTCATGGGAAACCCCCAGAAAATAATGTGACAAGTGGCTAAAAAAAGACTGAATGCTTCTTATTGCATAAATCAAACAAATGGAACAAAATTTTCAATGCATAATTTTTTCCTCCAATCTCTTTATACCATGACGACAAATCTATTTATGTTGACTACCGTCTCATAGGTGCAGGTTACACATCCGCGAAAACGCGAAAAATCAACTTACGGAACACTTCATAGCAGATGACACCTGTTGCTTAATAGGTCAAATATAGGGAACTTAATTTCTAATATCTGTTTTTTACCTCTCCAGTCTTTTTTTACCGTGACAACAAACCCATTTAGGTTGTCTATTGTCTCGCAGGTGCCGGTTACGTACCCGCGAAAACATGAAAAATCGACTTACGGAATATTTTATAGCAGACGAAAACTGTTGCTTAAAGTCAATTATAGGGATTTTTCTATTTTTCTGTTTCATTTTCTCTCACTAGGGCCAATAATTTGGTTACGATGACCATCTCACCCATACATGACTGATACGTGCTGCGCATAAAATCGTGAAATCAACTTTGACACTTTCGGAGGCAACTGATACCTGTTAAACAAATCAAAGAAAGGTAAACAAAATTTTTCCCTGTTTTCTTACCAGGGTCACGAAAACATTGAACCAATTTTGACAACCGCGCGCGTCAAAAGTCAATTTTATGTTTAATCGCTGCGCAAAAATATAAAATTCAGAAGCAACCGGTTGCTGTTGTGGAAACTTTTTCCGATAAAAAAATCTTGTTCTTGTTTGAAGAATTTAGAAGTAGGCCATAAAGATACAATAAGATGTAAGAATAACTAAAAATCAATTTTTTCTTTGATAGGGTAGAAAACATTGTGGGAAAAGGAGAAAATGCTGGTAACCTGCATTGTCTCCTTTCCTCAGGTTATTTTCAAAAGCCTTCTCTTTAATGGGTGTTAAAAGGCGTCATTGTGTGGTAAAAGGTTAATAGAAGCTTTAAGGAAATCAGAATGGGAACCAACAGCCAAATCAGAATGGGAACCAACGGCCATTCAGATATTCAACAGCCAATCAGAGAGCTTCAAAATCGCTCCAAAATGGCGCCATAATTGATCGATAAAAAACAGTGAAAAAAAACGGCATAAAAGTGGATTTAAAGTCTTCTTTAAAGGCTGCTGTGCAGTCCTTGGCGAACTGCCAGGCATGCACCATCCACACATGCCAGATTTCACTGAAAATGGGCAAACATTTAAGAAAATAGGGGCGCAGCAGACCTTGTTTTGGTCTTTTCAAGCCCCTTGCAAGAATTACTTCCCTTACACCCTCGATGCACCCCCCCCTCCCAAGCCCTGAACTGGATTCACTTTTCTAACTCAGCCCACAATAAATGCTGCACATTGAAACTTTCAATAAGCCAAAGTAATCAATGTACAGTGTAAAAAAGCCCCAGAAATTACTGTGACAAGTGGCTAAAAAAAGACTGAAAACTCTTTTAGTTGCTTCCTATTGCATATATCAAACAAAGGCAACTGAAGTGTAATTTTTTCTAATCTCTTCAAACCGCAACAAGAAACCTAGTTACGTTGACTACCGTCTCATATGTGCCAGTTACGCTCATGGGAAACCCCCAGAAAATAATGTGACAAGTGGCTAAAAAAAGACTGAATGCTTCTTATTGCATAAATCAAACAAATGGAACAAAATTTTCAATGCATAATTTTTTCCTCCAATCTCTTTATACCATGACGACAAATCTATTTATGTTGACTACCGTCTCATAGGTGCCGGTTACGTATCCGCGAAAACGCGAAAAATCGACTTACGGAACACTTCATAGCAGATGACACCTGTTGCTTAATAGGTCAAATATAGGGAACTTAATTTCTAATATCTGTTTTTTACCTCTGCAGTCTTTTTTTACCGTGACAACAAACCCATTTAGGTTGTCTATTGTCTCGCAGGTGCCGGTTACCTACCCGCGAAAACATGAAAAATCGACTTACGGAATATTTTATAGCAGACGAAAACTGTTGCTTAAAGTCAATTATAGGGATTTTTCTATTTTTCTGTTTCATTTTCTCTCACTAGGGCCAATAATTTGGTTACGATGACCATCTCGCCCATACATGACTGATACGTGCTGCGCATAAAATCGTGAAATCAACTTTGACACTTTCGGAGGCAACTGATACCTGTTAAACAAATCAAAGAAAGGTAAACAAAATTTTTCCCTGTTTTCTTACCAGGGTCACGAAAACATTGAACCAATTTTGTCAACCGCGCGCGTCAAAAGTCAATTTTATGTTTAATCGCTGCACAAAAATATAAAATTCAGAAGCAACCGGTTGCTGTTGTGGAAACTTTTTCCGATAAAAAAATCTTGTTCTTGTTTGAAGAATTCAGAAGTAGGCCATAAAGATACAATAAGATGTAAGAATAACTAAAAATCAATTTTTTCTTTGATAGGGTAGAAAACATTGTGGGAAAAGGAGAAAATGCTGGTAACCTGCATTGTCTCCTTTCCTCAGATTATTTTCAAAAGCTTTCTCTTTAATGGGTGTTAAAAGGCGTCATTGTGTGGTAAAAGGTTAATAGAAGCTTTAAGGAAATCAGAATGGGAACCAACAGCCAAATCAGAATGGGAACCAACGGCCATTCAGATATTCAACAGCCAATCAGAGAGCTTCAAAATCGCTCCAAAATGGCGCCATAATTGATCGATAAAAAACAGTGAAAAAAAACGGCATAAAAGTGGATTTAAAGTCTTCTTTAAAGGCTGCTGTGCAGTCCTTGGCGAACTGCTAGGCATGCACCATCCACACATGCCAGATTTCACTGAAAATGGGCAAACATTTAAGAAAATAGGGGCGCAGCAGACCTTGTTTTGGTCTTTTCAAGCCCCTTGCAAGAATTACTTCCCTTAGACCCTCGATGCACCCCCCCCCTCCTCAGCCCTGAACTGGATTCACTTTTCTAACTCAGCCCACAATAAATGCTGCACATTGAAACTTTCAATAAGCCAAAGTAATCAATGTACAGTGTAAAAAAGCCCCAGAAATTACTGTGACAAGTGGCTAAAAAAAGACTGAAAACTCTTTTAGTTGCTTCCTATTGCATATATCAAACAAAGGCAACTGAAGTGTAATTTTTTCCAATCTCTTCAAACCGCAACAAGAAACCTAGTTACGTTGACTACCGTCTCATATGTGCCAGTTACACTCATGGGAAACCCCCAGAAAATAATGTGACAAGTGGCTAAAAAAAGACTGAATGCTTCTTATTGCATAAATCAAACAAATGGAACAAAATTTTCAATGCATAATTTTTTCCTCCAATCTCTTTATACCATGACGACAAATCTATTTATGTTGACTACCGTCTCATAGGTGCCGGTTACGTATCCGCGAAAACGCGAAAAATCGACTTACGGAACACTTTATAGCAGATGACACCTGTTGCTTAATAGGTCAAATATAGGGAACTTAATTTCTAATATCTGTTTTTTACCTCTCCAGTCTTTTTTTACCGTGACAACAAACCCATTTAGGTTGTCTATTGTCTCGCAGGTGCCGGTTACCTACACGCGAAAACATGAAAAATCGACTTACGGAATATTTTATAGCAGACGAAAACTGTTGCTTAAAGTCAATTATAGGGATTTTTCTATTTTTCTGTTTCATTTTCTCTCACTAGGGCCAATAATTTGGTTACGATGACCATCTCGCCCATACATGACTGATACGTGCTGCGCATAAAATCGTGAAATCAACTTTGACACTTTCGGAGGCAACTGATACCTGTTAAACAAATCAAAGAAAGGTAAACAAAATTTTTCCCTGTTTTCTTACCAGGGTCACAAAAACATTGAACCAATTTTGACAACCGCGCGCGTCAAAAGTCAATTTTATGTTTAATCGCTGCGCAAAAATATAAAATTCAGAAGCAACCGGTTGCTGTTGTGGAAACTTTTTCCGATAAAAAAATCTTGTTCTTGTTTGAAGAATTTAGAAGTAGGCCATAAAGATACAATAAGATGTAAGAATAACTAAAAATCAATTTTTTCTTTGATAGGGTAGAAAACATTGTGGGAAAAGGAGAAAATGCTGGTAACCTGCATTGTCTCCTTTCCTCAGATTATTTTCAAAAGCCTTCTCTTTAATGGGTGTTAAAAGGCGTCATTGTGTGGTAAAAGGTTAATAGAAGCTTTAAGGAAATCAGAATGGGAACCAACAGCCAAATCAGAATGGGAACCAACGGCCATTCAGATATTCAACAGCCAATCAGAGAGCTTCAAAATCGCTCCAAAATGGCGCCATAATTGATCGATAAAAAAACAGTGAAAAAAAACGGCATAAAAGTGGATTTAAAGTCTTCTTTAAAGGCTGCTGTGCAGTCCTTGGCGAACTGCCAGGCATGCACCATCCACACATGCCAGATTTCACTGAAAATGGGCAAACATTTAAGAAAATAGGGGTGCAGCAGACCTTGTTTTGGTCTTTTCAAGCCCCTTGCAAGAATTACTTCCCTTAGACCCTCGATGCACACCCCCCTCCCAAGCCCTGAACTGGATTCACTTTTCTAACTCAGCCCACAATAAATGCTGCACATTGAAACTTTCAATAAGCCAAAGTAATCAATGTACAGTGTAAAAAAGCCCCAGAAATTACTGTGACAAGTGGCTAAAAAAAGACTGAAAACTCTTTTAGTTGCTTCCTATTGCATATATCAAACAAAGGCAACTGAAGTGTAATTTTTTCTAATCTCTTCAAACCGCAACAAGAAACCTAGTTACGTTGACTACCGTCTCATATGTGCCAGTTACGCTCATGGGAAACCCCCAGAAAATAATGTGACAAGTGGCTAAAAAAAGACTGAATGCTTCTTATTGCATAAATCAAACAAATGGAACAAAATTTTCAATGCATAATTTTTTCCTCCAATCTCTTTATACCATGACGACAAATCTGTTTATGTTGACTACCGTCTCATAGGTGCCGGTTACGTATCCGCGAAAACGCAAAAAATCGACTTACGGAACACTTCATAGCAGATGACACCTGTTGCTTAATAGGTCAAATATAGGGAACTTAATTTCTAATATCTGTTTTTTACCTCTCCAGTCTTTTTTTACCGTGACAACAAACCCATTTAGGTTGTCTATCGTCTCGCAGGTGCCGGTTACGTACCCGCGAAAACATGAAAAATCGACTTACGGAATATTTTATAGCAGACGAAAACTGTTGCTTAAAGTCAATTATAGGGATTTTTCTATTTTTCTGTTTCATTTTCTCTCACTAGGGCCAATAATTTGGTTACAATGACCATCTCGCCCATACATGACTGATACGTGCTGCGCATAAAATCGTGAAATCAACTTTGACACTTTCGGAGGCAACTGATACCTGTTAAACAAATCAAAGAAAGGTAAACAAAATTTTTCCCTGTTTTCTTACCAGGGTCACGAAAACATTGAACCAATTTTGACAACCGCGCGCGTCAAAAGTCAATTTTATGTTTAATCGCTGCGCAAAAATATAAAATTCAGAAGCAACCGGTTGCTGTTGTGGAAACTTTTTCCCATAAAAAAATCTTGTTCTTGTTTGAAGAATTTAGAAGTAGGCCATAAAGATACGATAAGATGTAAGAATAACTAAAAATCAATTTTTTTTTTTGACAGGGTAGAAAACATTGTGGGAAAAGGAGAAAATGCTGGTAACCTGCATTGTCTCCTTTCCTCAGATTATTTTCAAAAGCCTTCTCTTTAATGGGTGTTAAAAGGCGTCATTGTGTGGTAAAAGGTTAATAGAAGCTTTAAGGAAATCAGAATGGGAACCAACAGCCAAATCAGAATGGGAACCAACGGCCATTCAGATATTCAACAGCCAATCAGAGAGCTTCAAAATCGCTCCAAAATGGCGCCATAATTGATCGATAAAAAACAGTGAAAAAAAACGGCATAAAAGTGGATTTAAAGTCTTCTTTAAAGGCTGCTGTGCAGTCCTTGGCGAACTGCCAGGCATGCACCATCCACACATGCCAGATTTCACTGAAAATGGGCAAACATTTAAGAAAATAGGGGCGCAGCAGACCTTGTTTTGGTCTTTTCAAGCCCCTTGCAAGAATTACTTCCCTTAGACCCTCGATGCACCCCCCCCTCCCCAGCCCTGAACTGGATTCACTTTTCTAACTCAGCCCACAATAAATGCTGCACATTGAAACTTTCAATAAGCCAAAGTAATCAATGTACAGTGTAAAAAAGCCCCAGAAATTACTGTGACAAGTGGCTAAAAAAAGACTGAAAACTCTTTTAGTTGCTTCCTATTGCATATATCAAACAAAGGCAACTGAAGTGTAATTTTTTCTAATCTCTTCAAACCGCAACAAGAAACCTAGTTACATTGACTACCGTCTCATATGTGCCAGTTACGCTCATGGGAAACCCCCAGAAAATAATGTGACAAGTGGCTAAAAAAAGACTGAATGCTTCTTATTGCATAAATCAAACAAATGGAACAAAATTTTCAATGCATAATTTTTTCCTCCAATCTCTTTATACCATGACGACAAATCTATTTATGTTGACTACCGTCTCATAGGTGCCGGTTACGTATCCGCGAAAACGCGAAAAATCGACTTACGGAACACTTCATAGCAGATGACACCTGTTGCTTAATAGGTCAAATATAGGGAACTTAATTTCTAATATCTGTTTTTTACCTCTCCAGTCTTTTTTTACCGTGACAACAAACCCATTTAGGTTGTCTATTGTCTCGCAGGTGCCGGTTACGTACCCGCGAAAACATGAAAAATCGACTTACGGAATATTTTATGGCAGACGAAAACTGTTGCTTAAAGTCAATTATAGGGATTTTTCTATTTTTCTGTTTCATTTTCTCTCACTAGGGCCAATAATTTGGTTACGATGACCATCTCGCCCATACATGACTGATACGTGCTGCGCATAAAATCGTGAAATCAACTTTGACACTTTCGGAGGCAACTGATACCTGTTAAACAAATCAAAGAAAGGTAAACAAAATTTTTCCCTGTTTTCTTACCAGGGTCACGAAAACATTGAACCAATTTTGACAACCGCGCGCGTCAAAAGTCAATTTTATGTTTAATCGCTGCGCAAAAATATAAAATTCAGAAGCAACCGGTTGCTGTTGTGGAAACTTTTTCCGATAAAAAAATCTTGTTCTTGTTTGAAGAATTTAGAAGTAGGCCATAAAGATACAATAAGATGTAAGAATAACTAAAAATCAATTTTTTCTTTGATAGGGTAGAAAACATTGTGGGAAAAGGAGAAAATGCTGGTAACTTGCATTGTCTCCTTTCCTCAGATTATTTTCAAAAGCCTTCTCTTTAATGGGTGTTAAAAGGCGTCATTGTGTGGTAAAAGGTTAATAGAAGCTTTAAGGAAATCAGAATGGGAACCAACAGCCAAATCAGAATGGGAACCAACGACCATTCAGATATTCAACAGCCAATCAGAGAGCTTCAAAATCGCTCCAAAATGGCGCCATAATTGATCGATAAAAAACAGTGAAAAAAACGGCATAAAAGTGGATTTAAAGTCTTCTTTAAAGGCTGCTTTGCAGTCCTTGGCGAACTGCCAGGCATGCACCATCCACACATGCCAGATTTCACTGAAAATGGGCAAACATTTAAGAAAATAGGGGCGCAGCAGACCTTGTTTTGGTCTTTTCAAGCCCCTTGCAAGAATTACTTCCCTTAGACCCTCGATGCACCCCCCCTCCCCAGCCCTGAACTGGATTCACTTTTCTAACTCAGCCCACAATAAATGCTGCACATTGAAACTTTCAATAAGCCAAAGTAATCAATGTACAGTGTAAAAAAGCCCCAGAAATTACTGTGACAAGTGGCTAAAAAAAGACTGAAAACTCTTTTAGTTGCTTCCTATTGCATATATCAAACAAAGGCAACTGAAGTGTAATTTTTTCTAATCTCTTCAAACCGCAACAAGAAACCTAGTTACGTTGACTACCGTCTCATATGTGCCAGTTACGCTCATGGGAAACCCCCAGAAAATAATGTGACAAGTGGCTAAAAAAAGACTGAATGCTTCTTATTGCATAAATCAAACAAATGGAACAAAATTTTCAATGCATAATTTTTTCCTCCAATCTCTTTATACCATGACGACAAATCTATTTATGTTGACTACCATCTCATAGGTGCCGGTTACGTATCCGCGAAAACGCGAAAAATCGACTTACGGAACACTTCATAGCAGATGACACCTGTTGCTTAATAGGTCAAATATAGGGAACTTAATTTCTAATATCTGTTTTTTACCTCTGCAGTCTTTTTTTACCGTGACAACAAACCCATTTAGGTTGTCTATTGTCTCGCAGGTGCCGGTTACGTACCCGCGAAAACATGAAAAATCGACTTACGGAATATTTTATAGCAGACGAAAACTGTTGCTTAAAGTCAATTATAGGGATTTTTCTATTTTTCTGTTTCATTTTCTCTCACTAGGGCCAATAATTTGGTTACGATGACCATCTCGCCCATACATGACTGATACGTGCTGCGCATAAAATCGTGAAATCAACTTTGACACTTTCGGAGGCAACTGATACCTGTTAAACAAATCAAAGAAAGGTAAACAAAATTTTTCCCTGTTTTCTTACCAGGGTCACGAAAACATTGAACCAATTTTGACAACCGCGCGCGTCAAAAGTCAATTTTATGTTTAATCGCTGCGCAAAAATATAAAATTCAGAAGCAACCGGTTGCTGTTGTGGAAACTTTTTCCCATAAAAAAATCTTGTTCTTGTTTGAAGAATTTAGAAGTAGGCCATAAAGATACAATAAGATGTAAGAATAACTAAAAATCAATTTTTTCTTTGATAGGGTAGAAAACATTGTGGGAAAAGGAGAAAATGCTGGTAACCTGCATTGTCTCCTTTCCTCAGGTTAATTTCAAAAGCCTTCTCTTTAATGGGTGTTAAAAGGCGTCATTGTGTGGTAAAAGGTTAATAGAAGCTTTAAGGAAATCAGAATGGGAACCAACAGCCAAATCAGAATGGGAACCAACGGCCATTCGAATATTCAACAGCCAATCAGAGAGCTTCAAAATCGCTCCAAAATGGCGCCATAATTGATCGATAAAAAACAGTGAAAAAAAATGCATAAAAGTGGATTTAAAGTCTTCTTTAAAGGCTGCTGTGCAGTCCTTGGCGAACTGCCAGGCATGCACCATCCACACATGCCAGATTTCACTGAAAATGGGCAAACATTTAAGAAAATAGGGGCGCAGCAGACCTTGTTTTGGTCTTTTCAAGCCCCTTGCAAGAATTACTTCCCTTAGACCCTCGATGCACCCCCCCCTCCCCAGCCCTGAACTGGATTCACTTTTCTAACTCAGCCCACAATAAATGCTGCACATTGAAACTTTCAATAAGCCAAAGTAATCAATGTACAGTGTAAAAAAGCCCCAGAAATTACTGTGACAAGTGGCTAAAAAAAGACTGAAAACTCTTTTAGTTGCTTCCTATTGCATATATCAAACAAAGGCAACTGAAGTGTAATTTTTTCTAATCTCTTCAAACCGCAACAAGAAACCTGGTTACGTTGACTACCGTCTCATATGTGCCAGTTACGCTCATGGGAAACCCCCAGAAAATAATGTGACAAGTGGCTAAAAAAAGACTGAATGCTTCTTATTGCATAAATCAAACAAATGGAACAAAATTTTCAATGCATAATTTTTTCCTCCAATCTCTTTATACCATGACGACAAATCTATTTATGTTGACTACCGTCTCATAGGTGCAGGTTACACATCCGCGAAAACGCGAAAAATCAACTTACGGAACACTTCATAGCAGATGACACCTGTTGCTTAATAGGTCAAATATAGGGAACTTAATTTCTAATATCTGTTTTTTACCTCTCCAGTCTTTTTTTACCGTGACAACAAACCCATTTAGGTTGTCTATTGTCTCGCAGGTGCCGGTTACGTACCCGCGAAAACATGAAAAATCGACTTACGGAATATTTTATAGCAGACGAAAACTGTTGCTTAAAGTCAATTATAGGGATTTTTCTATTTTTCTGTTTCATTTTCTCTCACTAGGGCCAATAATTTGGTTACGATGACCATCTCGCCCATACATGACTGATACGTGCTGCGCATAAAATCGTGAAATCAACTTTGACACTTTCGGAGGCAACTGATACCTGTTAAACAAATCAAAGAAAGGTAAACAAAATTTTTCCCTGTTTTCTTACCAGGGTCACGAAAACATTGAACCAATTTTGACAACCGCGCGCGTCAAAAGTCAATTTTATGTTTAATCGCTGCGCAAAAATATAAAATTCAGAAGCAACCGGTTGCTGTTGTGGAAACTTTTTCCGATAAAAAAATCTTGTTCTTGTTTGAAGAATTTAGAAGTAGGCCATAAAGATACAATAAGATGTAAGAATAACTAAAAATCAATTTTTTCTTTGATAGGGTAGAAAACATTGTGGGAAAAGGAGAAAATGCTGGTAACCTGCATTGTCTCCTTTCCTCAGGTTATTTTCAAAAGCCTTCTCTTTAATGGGTGTTAAAAGGCGTCATTGTGTGGTAAAAGGTTAATAGAAGCTTTAAGGAAATCAGAATGGGAACCAACAGCCAAATCAGAATGGGAACCAACGGCCATTCAGATATTCAACAGCCAATCAGAGAGCTTCAAAATCGCTCCAAAATGGCGCCATAATTGATCGATAAAAAACAGTGAAAAAAAACGGCATAAAAGTGGATTTAAAGTCTTCTTTAAAGGCTGCTGTGCAGTCCTTGGCGAACTGCCAGGCATGCACCATCCACACATGCCAGATTTCACTGAAAATGGGCAAACATTTAAGAAAATAGGGGCGCAGCAGACCTTGTTTTGGTCTTTTCAAGCCCCTTGCAAGAATTACTTCCCTTACACCCTCGATGCACCCCCCCCTCCCAAGCCCTGAACTGGATTCACTTTTCTAACTCAGCCCACAATAAATGCTGCACATTGAAACTTTCAATAAGCCAAAGTAATCAATGTACAGTGTAAAAAAGCCCCAGAAATTACTGTGACAAGTGGCTAAAAAAAGACTGAAAACTCTTTTAGTTGCTTCCTATTGCATATATCAAACAAAGGCAACTGAAGTGTAATTTTTTCTAATCTCTTCAAACCGCAACAAGAAACCTAGTTACGTTGACTACCGTCTCATATGTGCCAGTTACGCTCATGGGAAACCCCCAGAAAATAATGTGACAAGTGGCTAAAAAAAGACTGAATGCTTCTTATTGCATAAATCAAACAAATGGAACAAAATTTTCAATGCATAATTTTTTCCTCCAATCTCTTTATACCATGACGACAAATCTATTTATGTTGACTACCGTCTCATAGGTGCCGGTTACGTATCCGCGAAAACGCGAAAAATCGACTTACGGAACACTTCATAGCAGATGACACCTGTTGCTTAATAGGTCAAATATAGGGAACTTAATTTCTAATATCTGTTTTTTACCTCTGCAGTCTTTTTTTACCGTGACAACAAACCCATTTAGGTTGTCTATTGTCTCGCAGGTGCCGGTTACCTACCCGCGAAAACATGAAAAATCGACTTACGGAATATTTTATAGCAGACGAAAACTGTTGCTTAAAGTCAATTATAGGGATTTTTCTATTTTTCTGTTTCATTTTCTCTCACTAGGGCCAATAATTTGGTTACGATGACCATCTCGCCCATACATGACTGATACGTGCTGCGCATAAAATCGTGAAATCAACTTTGACACTTTCGGAGGCAACTGATACCTGTTAAACAAATCAAAGAAAGGTAAACAAAATTTTTCCCTGTTTTCTTACCAGGGTCACGAAAACATTGAACCAATTTTGTCAACCGCGCGCGTCAAAAGTCAATTTTATGTTTAATCGCTGCACAAAAATATAAAATTCAGAAGCAACCGGTTGCTGTTGTGGAAACTTTTTCCGATAAAAAAATCTTGTTCTTGTTTGAAGAATTTAGAAGTAGGCCATAAAGATACAATAAGATGTAAGAATAACTAAAAATCAATTTTTTCTTTGATAGGGTAGAAAACATTGTGGGAAAAGGAGAAAATGCTGGTAACCTGCATTGTCTCCTTTCCTCAGATTATTTTCAAAAGCTTTCTCTTTAATGGGTGTTAAAAGGCGTCATTGTGTGGTAAAAGGTTAATAGAAGCTTTAAGGAAATCAGAATGGGAACCAACAGCCAAATCAGAATGGGAACCAACGGCCATTCAGATATTCAACAGCCAATCAGAGAGCTTCAAAATCGCTCCAAAATGGCGCCATAATTGATCGATAAAAAACAGTGAAAAAAAACGGCATAAAAGTGGATTTAAAGTCTTCTTTAAAGGCTGCTGTGCAGTCCTTGGCGAACTGCCAGGCATGCACCATCCACACATGCCAGATTTCACTGAAAATGGGCAAACATTTAAGAAAATAGGGGCGCAGCAGACCTTGTTTTGGTCTTTTCAAGCCCCTTGCAAGAATTACTTCCCTTAGACCCTCGATGCACCCCCCCCTCCCCAGCCCTGAACTGGATTCACTTTTCTAACTCAGCCCACAATAAATGCTGCACATTGAAACTTTCAATAAGCCAAAGTAATCAATGTACAGTGTAAAAAAGCCCCAGAAATTACTGTGACAAGTGGCTAAAAAAAGACTGAAAACTCTTTTAGTTGCTTCCTATTGCATATATCAAACAAAGGCAACTGAAGTGTTATTTTTTCTAATCTCTTCAAACTGCAACAAGAAACCTAGTTACGTTGACTACCGTCTCATATGTGCCAGTTACACTCATGGGAAACCCCCAGAAAATAATGTGACAAGTGGCTAAAAAAAGACTGAATGCTTCTTATTGCATAAATCAAACAAATGGAACAAAATTTTCAATGCATAATTTTTTCCTCCAATCTCTTTATACCATGACGACAAATCTATTTATGTTGACTACCGTCTCATAGGTGCCGGTTACGTATCCACGAAAATGCGAAAAATCGACTTACGGAACACTTCATAGCAGATGACACCTGTTGCTTAATAGGTCAAATATAGGGAACTTAATTTCTAATATCTGTTTTTTACCTCTCCAGTCTTTTTTTACCGTGACAACAAACCCATTTAGGTTGTCTATTGTCTCGCAGGTGCCGGTTACCTACCCGCGAAAACATGAAAAATCGACTTACGGAATATTTTATAGCAGACGAAAACTGTTGCTTAAAGTCAATTATAGGGATTTTTCTATTTTTCTGTTTCATTTTCTCTCACTAGGGCGAATAATTTGGTTACGATGACCATCTCGCCCATACATGACTGATACGTGCTGCGCATAAAATCGTGAAATCAACTTTGACACTTTCGGAGGCAACTGATACCTGTTAAACAAATCAAAGAAAGGTAAACAAAATTTTTCCCTGTTTTCTTACCAGGGTCACGAAAACATTGAACCAATTTTGACAACCGCGCGCGTCAAAAGTCAATTTTATGTTTAATCGCTGCGCAAAAATATGAAATTCAGAAGCAACCGGTTGCTGTTGTGGAAACTTTTTCCGATAAAAAAATCTTGTTCTTGTTTGAAGAATTTAGAAGTAGGCCATAAAGATACAATAAGATGTAAGAATAACTAAAAATCAATTTTTTCTTTGATAGGGTAGAAAACATTGTGGGAAAAGGAGAAAATGCTGGTAACCTGCATTGTCTCCTTTCCTCAGATTATTTTCAAAAGCCTTCTCTTTAATGGGTGTTAAAAGGCGTCATTGTGTGGTAAAAGGTTAATAGAAGCTTTAAGGAAATCAGAATGGGAACCAACAGCCAAATCAGAATGGGAACCAACGGCCATTCAGATATTCAACAGCCAATCAGAGAGCTTCAAAATCGCTCCAAAATGGCGCCATAATTGATCGATAAAAAACAGTGAAAAAAAACGGCATAAAAGTGGATTTAAAGTCTTCTTTAAAGGCTGCTGTGCAGTCCTTGGCGAACTGCCAGGCATGCACCATCCACACATGCCAGATTTCACTGAAAATGGGCAAACATTTAAGAAAATAGGGGTGCAGCAGACCTTGTTTTGGTCTTTTCAAGCCCCTTGCAAGAACTACTTCCCTTAGACCCTCGATGCACACCCCCCTCCCCAGCCCTGAACTGGATTCACTTTTCTAACTCAGCCCACAATAAATGCTGCACATTGAAACTTCAATAAGCCAAAGTAATCAATGTACAGTGTAAAAAAGCCCCAGAAATTACTGTGACAAGTGGCTAAAAAAAGACTGAAAACTCTTTTAGTTGCTTCCTATTGCATATATCAAACAAAGGCAACTGAAGTGTAATTTTTTCTAATCTCTTCAAACCGCAACAAGAAACCTAGTTACGTTGACTACCGTCTCATATGTGCCAGTTACGCTCATGGGAAACCCCCAGAAAATAATGTGACAAGTGGCTAAAAAAAGTCTGAATGCTTCTTATTGCATAAATCAAACAAATGGAACAAAATTTTCAATGCATAATTTTTTCCTCCAATCTCTTTATACCATGACGACAAATCTATTTATGTTGACTACCGTCTCATAGGTGCCGGTTACGTATCCGCGAAAACGCGAAAAATCGACTTACGGAACACTTCATAGCAGATGACACCTGTTGCTTAATAGGTCAAATATAGGGAACTTAATTTCTAATATCTGTTTTTTACCTCTCCAGTCTTTTTTTACCGTGACAACAAACCCATTTAGGTTGTCTATTGTCTCGCAGGTGCCGGTTACCTACCCGCGAAAACATGAAAAATCGACTTACGGAATATTTTATAGCAGACGAAAACTGTTGCTTAAAGTCAATTATAGGGATTTTTCTATTTTTCTGTTTCATTTTCTCTCACTAGGGCCAATAATTTGGTTACAATGACCATCTCGCCCATACATGACTGATACGTGCTGCGCATAAAATCATGAAATCAACTTTGACACTTTCGGAGGCAACTGATACCTGTTAAACAAATCAAAGAAAGGTAAACAAAATTTTTCCCTGTTTTCTTACCAGGGTCACGAAAACATTGAACCAATTTTGACAACCGCGCGCGTCAAAAGTCAATTTTATGTTTAATCGCTGCGCAAAAATATAAAATTCAGAAGCAACCGGTTGCTGTTGTGGAAACTTTTTCCGATAAAAAAATCTTGTTCTTGTTTGAAGAATTTAGAAGTAGGCCATAAAGATACAATAAGATGTAAGAATAACTAAAAATCAATTTTTTTTTTTTGACAGGGTAGAAAACATTGTGGGAAAAGGAGAAAATGCTGGTAACCTGCATTGTCTCCTTTCCTCAGATTATTTTCAAAAGCCTTCTCTTTAATGGGTGTTAAAAGGCGTCATTGTGTGGTAAAAGGTTAATAGAAGCTTTAAGGAAATCAGAATGGGAACCAACAGCCAAATCAGAATGGGAACCAACGGCCATTCAGATATTCAACAGCCAATCAGAGAGCTTCAAAATCGCTCCAAAATGGCGCCATAATTGATCGATAAAAAACAGTGAAAAAAAACGGCATAAAAGTGGATTTAAAGTCTTCTTTAAAGGCTGCTGTGCAGTCCTTGGCGAACTGCCAGGCATGCACCATCCACACATGCCAGATTTCACTGAAAATGGGCAAACATTTAAGAAAATAGGGGCGCAGCAGACCTTGTTTTGGTCTTTTCAAGCCCCTTGCAAGAATTACTTCCCTTAGACCCTCGATGCGACCCCCCCTCCCCAGCCCTGAACTGGATTCACTTTTCTAACTCAGCCCACAATAAATGCTGCACATTGAAACTTTCAATAAGCCAAAGTAATCAATGTACAGTGTAAAAAAGCCCCAGAAATTACTGTGACAAGTGGCTAAAAAAAGACTGAAAACTCTTTTAGTTGCTTCCTATTGCATATATCAAACAAAGGCAACTGAAGTGTAATTTTTTCTAATCTCTTCAAACCGCAACAAGAAACCTAGTTACGTTGACTACCGTCTCATATGTGCCAGTTACGCTCATGGGAAACCCCCAGAAAATAATGTGACAAGTGGCTAAAAAAAGTCTGAATGCTTCTTATTGCATAAATCAAACAAATGGAACAAAATTTTCAATGCATAATTTTTTCCTCCAATCTCTTTATACCATGACGACAAATCTATTTATGTTGACTACCGTCTCATAGGTACCGGTTACGTATCCGCGAAAACGCGAAAAATCGACTTACGGAACACTTCATAGCAGATGACACCTGTTGCTTAATAGGTCAAATATAGGGAACTTAATTTCTAATATCTGTTTTTTACCTCTGCAGTCTTTTTTTACCGTGACAACAAACCCATTTAGGTTGTCTATTGTCTCGCAGGTGCCGGTTACCTACCCGCGAAAACATGAAAAATCGACTTACGGAATATTTTATAGCAGACGAAAACTGTTGCTTAAAGTCAATTATAGGGATTTTTCTATTTTTCTGTTTCATTTTCTCTCACTAGGGCCAATAATTTTGTTACGATGACCATCTCGCCCATACATGACTGATACCTGCTGCGCATAAAATCGTGAAATCAACTTTGACACTTTCAGAGGCAACTGATACCTGTTAAACAAATCAAAGAAAGGTAAACAAAATTTTTCCCTGTTTTCTTACCAGGGTCACGAAAACATTGAACCAATTTTGACAACCGCGCGCTTCAAAAGTCTTAATCGCTGCGCAAAAATATAAAATTCAGAAGCAACCGGTTGCTGTTGTGGAAACTTTTTCCGATAAAAAAATCTTGTTCTTGTTTGAAGAATTTAGAAGTAGGCCATAAAGATACAATAAGATGTAAGAATAACTAAAAATCAATTTTTTCTTTGATAGGGTAGAAAACATTGTGGGAAAAGGAGAAAATGCTGGTAACCTGCATTGTCTCCTTTCCTCAGATTATTTTCAAAAGCTTTCTCTTTAATGGGTGTTAAAAGGCGTCATTGTGTGGTAAAAGGTTGATAGAAGCTTTAAGGAAATCAGAATGGGAACCAACAGCCAAATCAGAATGGGAACCAACGGCCATTCAGATATTCAACAGCCAATCAGAGAGCTTCAAAATCGCTCCAAAATGGCGCCATAATTGATCGATAAAAAACAGTGAAAAAAAACGGCATAAAAGTGGATTTAAAGTCTTCTTTAAAGGCTGCTGTGCAGTCCTTGGCGAACTGCTAGGCATGCACCATCCACACATGCCAGATTTCACTGAAAATGGGCAAACATTTAAGAAAATAGGGGCGCAGCAGACCTTGTTTTGGTCTTTTCAAGCCCCTTGCAAGAATTACTTCCCTTAGACCCTCGATGCACCCCCCCCTCCCCAGCCCTGAACTGGATTCACTTTTCTAACTCAGCCCACAATAAATGCTGCACATTGAAACTTTCAATAAGCCAAAGTAATCAATGTACAGTGTAAAAAAGCCCCAGAAATTACTGTGACAAGTGGCTAAAAAAAGACTGAAAACTCTTTTAGTTGCTTCCTATTGCATATATCAAACAAAGGCAACTGAAGTGTAATTTTTTCTAATCTCTTCAAACCGCAACAAGAAACCTAGTTACGTTGACTACCGTCTCATATGTGCCAGTTACACTCATGGGAAACCCCCAGAAAATAATGTGACAAGTGGCTAAAAAAAGACTGAATGCTTCTTATTGCATAAATCAAACAAATGGAACAAAATTTTCAATGCATAATTTTTTCCTCCAATCTCTTTATACCATGACGACAAATCTATTTATGTTGACTACCGTCTCATAGGTGCCGGTTACGTATCCGCGAAAACGCGAAAAATCGACTTACGGAACACTTTATAGCAGATGACACCTGTTGCTTAATAGGTCAAATATAGGGAACTTAATTTCTAATATCTGTTTTTTACCTCTGCAGTCTTTTTTTACCGTGACAACAAACCCATTTAGGTTGTCTATTGTCTCGCAGGTGCCGGTTACGTACCCGCGAAAACATGAAAAATCGACTTACGGAATATTTTATAGCAGACGAAAACTGTTGCTTAAAGTCAATTATAGGGATTTTTCTATTTTTCTGTTTCATTTTCTCTCACTAGGGCGAATAATTTGGTTACGATGACCATCTCGCCCATACATGACTGATACGTGCTGCGCATAAAATCGTGAAATCAACTTTGACACTTTCGGAGGCAACTGATACCTGTTAAACAAATCAAAGAAAGGTAAACAAAATTTTTCCCTGTTTTCTTACCAGGGTCACGAAAACATTGAACCAATTTTGACAACCGCGCGCGTCAAAAGTCAATTTTATGTTTAATCGCTGCGCAAAAATATAAAATTCAGAAGCAACCGGTTGCTGTTGTGGAAACTTTTTCCGATAAAAAAATCTTGTTCTTGTTTGAAGAATTTAGAAGTAGGCCATAAAGATACAATAAGATGTAAGAATAACTAAAAATCAATTTTTTCTTTGATAGGGTAGAAAACATTGTGGGAAAAGGAGAAAATGCTGGTAACCTGCATTGTCTCCTTTCCTCAGATTATTTTTAAAAGCCTTCTCTTTAATGGGTGTTAAAAGGCGTCATTGTGTGGTAAAAGGTTAATAGAAGCTTTAAGGAAATCAGAATGGGAACCAACAGCCAAATCAGAATGGGAACCAACGGCCATTCGAATATTCAACAGCCAATCAGAGAGCTTCAAAATCGCTCCAAAATGGCGCCATAATTGATCGATAAAAAACAGTGAAAAAAAACGGCATAAAAGTGGATTTAAAGTCTTCTTTAAAGGCTGCTGTGCAGTCCTTGGCGAACTGCCAGGCATGCACCATCCACACATGCCAGATTTCACTGAAAATGGGCAAACATTTAAGAAAATAGGGGCGCAGCAGACCTTGTTTTGGTCTTTTCAAGCCCCTTGCAAGAATTACTTCCCTTAGACCCTCGATGCACCCCCCCCTCCCCAGCCCTGAACTGCATTCACTTTTCTAACTCAGCCCACAATAAATGCTGCACATTGAAACTTTCAATAAGCCAAAGTAATCAATGTACAGTGTAAAAAAGCCCCAGAAATTACTGTGACAAGTGGCTAAAAAAAGACTGAAAACTCTTTTAGTTGCTTCCTATTGCATATATCAAACAAAGGCAACTGAAGTGTAATTTTTTCTAATCTCTTCAAACCGCAACAAGAAACCTAGTTACGTTGACTACCGTCTCATATGTGCCAGTTACGCTCATGGGAAACCCCCAGAAAATAATGTGACAAGTGGCTAAAAAAAGACTGAATGCTTCTTATTGCATAAATCAAACAAATGGAACAAAATTTTCAATGCATAATTTTTTCCTCCAATCTCTTTATACCATGACGACAAATCTATTTATGTTGACTACCGTCTCATAGGTGCCGGTTACGTATCCGCGAAAACGCGAAAAATCGACTTACGGAACACTTCATAGCAGATGACACCTGTTGCTTAATAGGTCAAATATAGGGAACTTAATTTCTAATATCTGTTTTTTACCTCTCCAGTCTTTTTTTACCGTGACAACAAACCCATTTAGGTTGTCTATTGTCTCGCAGGTGCCGGTTACCTACCCGCGAAAACATGAAAAATCGACTTACGGAATATTTTATAGCAGACGAAAACTGTTGCTTAAAGTCAATTATAGGGATTTTTCTATTTTTCTGTTTCATTTTCTCTCACTAGGGCCAATAATTTGGTTACGATGACCATCTCGCCCATACATGACTGATACGTGCTGCGCATAAAATCGTGAAATCAACTTTGACACTTTCGGAGGCAACTGATACCTGTTAAACAAATCAAAGAAAGGTAAACAAAATTTTTCCCTGTTTTCTTACCAGGGTCACGAAAACATTGAACCAATTTTGACAACCGCGCGCGTCAAAAGTCAATTTTATGTTTAATCGCTGCGCAAAAATATAAAATTCAGAAGCAACCGGTTGCTGTTGTGGAAACTTTTTCCGATAAAAAAATCTTGTTCTTGTTTGAAGAATTTAGAAGTAGGCCATAAAGATACAATAAGATGTAAGAATAACTAAAAATCAATTTTTTCTTTGATAGGGTAGAAAACATTGTGGGAAAAGGAGAAAATGCTGGTAACCTGCATTGTCTCCTTTCCTCAGATTATTTTTAAAAGCCTTCTCTTTAATGGGTGTTAAAAGGCGTCATTGTGTGGTAAAAGGTTAATAGAAGCTTTAAGGAAATCAGAATGGGAACCAACAGCCAAATCAGAATGGGAACCAACGGCCATTCGAATATTCAACAGCCAATCAGAGAGCTTCAAAATCGCTCCAAAATGGCGCCATAATTGATCGATAAAAAACAGTGAAAAAAAACGGCATAAAAGTGGATTTAAAGTCTTCTTTAAAGGCTGCTGTGCAGTCCTTGGCGAACTGCCAGGCATGCACCATCCACACATGCCAGATTTCACTGAAAATGGGCAAACATTTAAGAAAATAGGGGCGCAGCAGACCTTGTTTTGGTCTTTTCAAGCCCCTTGCAAGAATTACTTCCCTTAGACCCTCGATGCACCGCCCCCTCCCCAGCCCTGAACTGGATTCACTTTTCTAACTCAGCCCACAATAAATGCTGCACATTGAAACTTTCAATAAGCCAAAGTAATCAATGTACAGTGTAAAAAAGCCCCAGAAATTACTGTGACAAGTGGCTAAAAAAAGACTGAAAACTCTTTTAGTTGCTTCCTATTGCATATATCAAACAAAGGCAACTGAAGTGTAATTTTTTGTGATCTCTTCAAACCGCAACAAGAAACCTAGTTACGTTGACTACCGTCTCATATGTGCCAGTTACACTCATGGGAAACCCCCAGAAAATAATGTGACAAGTGGCTAAAAAAAGACTGAATGCTTCTTATTGCATAAATCAAACAAATGGAACAAAATTTTCAATGCATAATTTTTTCCTCCAATCTCTTTATACCATGACGACAAATCTATTTATGTTGACTACCGTCTCATAGGTGCCGGTTACGTATCCGCGAAAACGCGAAAAATCGACTTACGGAACACTTCATAGCAGATGACACTTGTTGCTTAATAGGTCAAATATAGGGAACTTAATTTCTAATATCTGTTTTTTACCTCTCCAGTCTTTTTTTACCATGACAACAAACCCATTTAGGTTGTCTATTGTCTCGCAGGTGCCGGTTACGTACCCGCGAAAACATGAAAAATCGACTTACGGAATATTTTATAGCAGACGAAAACTGTTGCTTAAAGTCAATTATAGGGATTTTTCTATTTTTCTGTTTCATTTTCTCTCACTAGGGCAATTAATTTGGTTACGATGACCATCTCGCCCATACATGACTGATACGTGCTGCGCATAAAATCGTGAAATCAACTTTGACACTTTCCGAGGCAACTGATACCTGTTAAACAAATCAAAGAAAGGTAAACAAAATTTTTCCCTGTTTTCTTACCAGGGTCACGAAAACATTGAACCAATTTTGACAACCGCGCGCGTCAAAAGTCAATTTTATGTTTAATCACTTCGCAAAAATATAAAAATTCAGAAGCAACCGGTTGCTGTTGTGGAAACTTTTTCCGATAAAAAAATCTTGTTCTTGTTTGAAGAATTTAGAAGTAGGCCATAAAGATACAATAAGATGTAAGAATAACTAAAAATCAATTTTTTCTTTGATAGGGTAAAAAACATTGTGGGAAAAGGAGAAAATGCTGGTAACCTGCATTGTCTCCTTTCCTCAGATTATTTTCAAAAGCCTTCTCTTTAATGGGTGTTAAAAGGCGTCATTGTGTGGTAAAAGGTTAATAGAAGCTTTAAGGAAATCAGAATGGGAACCAACAGCCAAATCAGAATGGGAACCAACGGCCATTCAGATATTCAACAGCCAATCAGAGAGCTTCAAAATCGCTCCAAAATGGCGCCATAATTGATCGATAAAAAACAGTGAAAAAAAACGGCATAAAAGTGGATTTAAAGTCTTCTTTAAAGGCTGCTGTGCAGTCCTTGGCGAACTGCCAGGCATGCACCATCCACACATGCCAGATTTCACTGAAAATGGGCAAACATTTAAGAAAATAGGGGCGCAGCAGACCTTGTTTTGGTCTTTTCAAGCCCCTTGCAAGAATTACTTCCCTTAGACCCTCGATGCACCCCCCCTCCCCAGCCCTGAACTGGATTCACTTTTCTAACTCAGCCCACAATAAATGCTGCACATTGAAACTTTCAATAAGCCAAAGTAATCAATGTACAGTGTAAAAAAGCCCCAGAAATTACTGTGACAAGTGGCTGAAAAAAGACTGAAAACTCTTTTAGTTGCTTCCTATTGCATATATCAAACAAAGGCGACTGAAGTGTAATTTTTTGGGATCTCTTCAAACCGCAACAAGAAACCTAGTTACGTTGACTACCGTCTCATATGTGCCAGTTACGCTCATGGGAAACCCCCAGAAAATAATGTGACAAGTGGCTAAAAAAAGACTGAATGCTTCTTATTGCATAAATCAAACAAATGGAACAAAATTTTCAATGCATAATTTTTTCCTCCAATCTCTTTATACCATGACGACAAATCTATTTATGTTGACTACCGTCTCATAGGTGCCGGTTACGTATCCGCGAAAACGCGAAAAATCGACTTACGGAACACTTCATAGCAGATGACACCTGTTGCTTAATAGGTCAAATATAGGGAACTTAATTTCTAATATCTGTTTTTTACCTCTCCAGTCTTTTTTTACCGTGACAACAAACCCATTTAGGTTGTCTATTGTCTCGCAGGTGCCGGTTACCTACCCGCGAAAACATGAAAAATCGACTTACGGAATATTTTATAGCAGACGAAAACTGTTGCTTAAAGTCAATTTTAGGGATTTTTCTATTTTTCTGTTTCATTTTCTCTCACTAGGGCCAATAATTTGGTTACGATGACCATCTCGCCCATACATGACTGATACGTGCTGCGCATAAAATCGTGAAATCAACTTTGACACTTTCCGAGGCAACTGATACCTGTTAAACAAATCAAAGAAAGGTAAACAAAATTTTTCCCTGTTTTCTTACCAGGGTCACGAAAACATTGAACCAATTTTGACAACCGCGCGCGTCAAAAGTCAATTTTATGTTTAATCGCTGCGCAAAAATATAAAATTCAGAAGCAACCGGTTGCTGTTGTGGAAACTTTTTCCGATAAAAAAATCTTGTTCTTGTTTGAAGAATTTAGAAGTAGGCCATAAAGATACAATAAGATGTAAGAATAACTAAAAATCAATTTTTTCTTTGATAGGGTAGAAACATTGTGGGAAAAGGAGAAAATGCTGGTAACCTGCATTGTCTCCTTTCCTCAGATTATTTTCAAAAGCCTTCTCTTTAATGGGTGTTAAAAGGCGTCATTGTGTGGTAAAAGGTTAATAGAAGCTTTAAGGAAATCAGAATGGGAACCAACAGCCAAATCAGAATGGGAACCAACGGCCATTCGAATATTCAACAGCCAATCAGAGAGCTTCAAAATCGCTCCAAAATGGCGCCATAATTGATCGATCAAAAACAGTGAAAAAAACGGCATAAAAGTGGATTTAAAGTCTTCTTTAAAGGCTGCTCTGCAGTCCTTGGCGAACTGCCAGGCATGCACCATCCACACATGCCAGATTTCACTGAAAATGGGCAAACATTTAAGAAAATAGGGGCGCAGCAGACCTTGTTTTGGTCTTTTCAAGCCCCTTGCAAGAATTACTTCCCTTAGACCCTCGATGCACCCCCCCCTCCCCAGCCCTGAACTGGATTCACTTTTCTAACTCAGCCCACAATAAATGCTGCACATTGAAACTTTCAATAAGCCAAAGTAATCAATGTACAGTGTAAAAAAGCCCCAGAAATTACTGTGACAAGTGGCTAAAAAAAGACTGAAAACTCTTTTAGTTGCTTCCTATTGCATATATCAAACAAAGGCAACTGAAGTGTAATTTTTTGTGATCTCTTCAAACCGCAACAAGAAACCTAGTTACGTTGACTACCGTCTCATATGTGCCAGTTACGCTCATGGGAAACCCCCAGAAAATAATGTGACAAGTGGCTAAAAAAAGACTGAATGCTTCTTATTGCATAAATCAAACAAATGGAACAAAATTTTCAATGCATAATTTTTTCCTCCAATCTCTTTATACCATGACGACAAATCTATTTATGTTGACTACCTTCTCATAGGTGCCGGTTACGTATCCGCGAAAACGCAAAAAATCGACTTATGGAACACTTCATAGCAGATGACACCTGTTGCTTAATAGGTCAAATATAGGGAACTTAATTTCTAATATCTGTTTTTTACCTCTCCAGTCTTTTTTTACCGTGACAACAAACCCATTTAGGTTGTCTATTGTCTCGCAGGTGCCGGTTACCTACCCGCGAAAACATGAAAAATCGACTTACGGAATATTTTATAGCAGACGAAAACTGTTGCTTAAAGTCAATTTTAGGGATTTTTCTATTTTTCTGTTTCATTTTCTCTCACTAGGGCCAATAATTTGGTTACGATGACCATCTCGCCCATACATGACTGATACGTGCTGCGCATAAAATCGTGAAATCAACTTTGACACTTTCGGAGGCAACTGATACCTGTTAAACAAATCAAAGAAAGGTAAACAAAATTTTTCCCTGTTTTCTTACCAGGGTCACGAAAACATTGAACCAATTTTGACAACCGCGCGCGTCAAAAGTCAATTTTATGTTTAATCGCTGCGCAAAAATATAAAATTCAGAAGCAACCGGTTGCTGTTGTGGAAACTTTTTCCGATAAAAAAATCTTGTTCTTGTTTGAAGAATTTAGAAGTAGGCCATAAAGATACAATAAGATGTAAGAATAACTAAAAATCAATTTTTTCTTTGATAGGGTAGAAAACATTGTGGGAAAAGGAGAAAATGCTGGTAACCTGCATTGTCTCCTTTCCTCAGATTATTTTCAAAAGCCTTCTCTTTAATGGGTGTTAAAAGGCGTCATTGTGTGGTAAAAGGTTAATAGAAGCTTTAAGGAAATCAGAATGGGAACCAACAGCCAAATCAGAATGGGAACCAACGGCCATTCGAATATTCAACAGCCAATCAGAGAGCTTCAAAATCGCTCCAAAATGGCGCCATAATTGATCGATAAAAAACAGTGAAAAAAAACGGCATAAAAGTGGATTTAAAGTCTTCTTTAAAGGCTGCTGTGCAGTCCTTGGCGAACTGCCAGGCATGCACCATCCACACATGCCAGATTTCACTGAAAATGGGCAAACATTTAAGAAAATAGGGGCGCAGCAGACCTTGTTTTGGTCTTTTCAAGCCCCTTGCAAGAATTACTTCCCTTAGACCCTCGATGCACCCCCCCCTCCCCAGCCCTGAACTGGATTCACTTTTCTAACTCAGCCCACAATAAATGCTGCACATTGAAATTTTCAATAAGCCAAAGTAATCAATGTACAGTGTAAAAAAGCCCCAGAAATTACTGTGACAAGTGGCTAAAAAAAGACTGAAAACTCTTTTAGTTGCTTCCTATTGCATATATCAAACAAAGGCAACTGAAGTGTAATTTTTTGTGATCTCTTCAAACCGCAACAAGAAACCTAGTTACATTGACTACCGTCTCATATGTGCCAGTTACGCTCATGGGAAACCCCCAGAAAATAATGTGACAAGTGGCTAAAAAAAGACTGAATGCTTCTTATTGCATAAATCAAACAAATGGAACAAAATTTTCAATGCATAATTTTTTCCTCCAATCTCTTTATACCATGACGACAAATCTATTTATGTTGACTACCGTCTCATAGGTGCCGGTTACGTATCCGCGAAAACGCGAAAAATCGACTTACGGAACACTTCATAGCAGATGACACCTGTTGCTTAATAGGTCAAATATAGGGAACTTAATTTCTAATATCTGTTTTTTACCTCTCCAGTCTTTTTTTACCGTGACAACAAACCCATTTAGGTTGTCTATTGTCTCGCAGGTGCCGGTTACCTACCCGCGAAAACATGAAAAATCGACTTACGGAATATTTTATAGCAGACGAAAACTGTTGCTTAAAGTCAATTATAGGGATTTTTCTATTTTTCTGTTTCATTTTCTCTCACTAGGGCCAATAATTTGGTTACGATGACCATCTCGCCCATACATGACTGATACGTGCTGCGCATAAAATCGTGAAATCAACTTTGACACTTTCGGAGGCAACTGATACCTGTTAAACAAATCAAAGAAAGGTAAACAAAATTTTTCCCTGTTTTCTTACCAGGGTCACAAAAACATTGAACCAATTTTGACAACCGCGCGCGTCAAAAGTCAATTTTATCTTTAATCGCTGCGCAAAAATATAAAATTCAGAAGCAACCGGTTGCTGTTGTGGAAACTTTTTCAGATAAAAAAATCTTGTTCTTGTTTGAAGAATTTAGAAGTAGGCCATAAAGATACAATAAGATGTAAGAATAACTAAAAATCAATTTTTTCTTTGATAGGGTAAAAAACATTGTAGAAAAGGAGAAAATGCTGGTAACCTGCATTGTCTCCTTTCCTCAGATTATTTTCAAAAGCCTTCTCTTTAATGGGTGTTAAAAGGCGTCATTGTGTGGTAAAAGGTTAATAGAAGCTTTAAGGAAATCAGAATGGGAACCAACAGCCAAATCAGAATGGGAACCAACGGCCATTCAGATATTCAACAGCCAATCAGAGAGCTTCAAAATCGCTCCAAAATGGCGCCATAATTGATCGATAAAAAACAGTGAAAAAAAAACGGCATAAAAGTGGATTTAAAGTCTTCTTTAAAGGCTGCTGTGCAGTCCTTGGCGAACTGCCAGGCATGCACCATCCACACATGCCAGATTTCACTGAAAATGGGCAAACATTTAAGAAAATAGGGGCGCAGCAGACCTTGTTTTGGTCTTTTCAAGCCCCTTGCAAGAATTACTTCCCTTAGACCCTCGATGCACCCCCCCTCCCCAGCCCTGAACTGGATTCACTTTTCTAACTCAGCCCACAATAAATGCTGCACATTGAAACTTTCAATAAGCCAAAGTAATCAATGTACAGTGTAAAAAAGCCCCAGAAATTACTGTGACAAGTGGCTAAAAAAAGACTGAAAACTCTTTTAGTTGCTTCCTATTGCATATATCAAACAAAGGCAACTGAAGTGTAATTTTTTGTGATCTCTTCAAACCGCAACAAGAAACCTAGTTACGTTGACTACCGTCTCATATGTGCCAGTTACGCTCATGGGAAACCCCCAGAAAATAATGTGACAAGTGGCTAAAAAAAGACTGAATGCTTCTTATTGCATAAATCAAACAAATGGAACAAAATTTTCAATGCATAATTTTTTCCTCCAATCTCTTTATACCATGACGACAAATCTATTTATGTTGACTACCGTCTCATAGGTGCCGGTTACGTATCCGCGAAAACGCGAAAAATCGACTTACGGAACACTTCATAGCAGATGACACCTGTTGCTTAATAGGTCAAATATAGGGAACTTAATTTCTAATATCTGTTTTTTACCTCTCCAGTCTTTTTTTACCGTGACAACAAACCCATTTAGGTTGTCTATTGTCTCGCAGGTGCCGGTTACGTACCCGCGAAAACATGAAAAATCGACTTACGGAATATTTTATAGCAGACGAAAACTGTTGCTTAAAGTCAATTATAGGGATTTTTCTATTTTTCTGTTTCATTTTCTCTCACTAGGGCCAATAATTTGGTTATGATGACCATCTCGCCCATACATGACTGATACGTGCTGCGCATAAAATCGTGAAATCAACTTTGACACTTTCGGAGGCAACTGATACCTGTTAAACAAATCAAAGAAAGGTAAACAAAATTTTTCCCTGTTTTCTTACCAGGGTCACGAAAACATTGAACCAATTTTGACAACCGCGCGCGTCAAAAGTCAATTTTATGTTTAATCGCTGCGCAAAAATATAAAATTCAGAAGCAACCGGTTGCTGTTGTGGAAACTTTTTCCGATAAAAAAATCTTGTTCTTGTTTGAAGAATTTAGAAGTAGGCCATAAAGATACAATAAGATGTAAGAATAACTAAAGATCAATTTTTTCTTTGATAGGGTAAAAAACATTGTGGGAAAAGGAGAAAATGCTGGTAACCTGCATTGTCTCCTTTCCTCAGATTATTTTCAAAAGCCTTCTCTTTAATGGGTGTTAAAAGGCGTCATTGTGTGGTAAAAGGTTAATAGAAGCTTTAAGGAAATCAGAATGGGAACCAACAGCCAAATCAGAATGGGAACCAACGGCCATTCAGATACTCAACAGCCAATCAGGGAGCTTCAAAATCGCTCCAAAATGGCGCCATAATTGATCGATAAAAAACAGTGAAAAAAAACGGCATAAAAGTGGATTTAAAGTCTTCTTTAAAGGCTGCTGTGCAGTCCTTGGCGAACTGCCAGGCATGCACCATCCACACATGCCAGATTTCACTGAAAATGGGCAAACATTTAAGAAAATAGGGGCGCAGCAGACCTTGTTTTGGTCTTTTCAAGCCCCTTGCAAGAATTACTTCCCTTAGACCCTCGATGCACCCCCCCCCTCCCCAGCCCTGAACTGGATTCACTTTTCTAACTCAGCCCACAATAAATGCTGCACATTGAAACTTTCAATAAGCCAAAGTAATCAATGTACAGTGTAAAAAAGCCCCAGAAATTACTGTGACAAGTGGCTAAAAAAAGACTGAAAACTCTTTTCGTTGCTTCCTATTGCATATATCAAACAAAGGCAACTGAAGTGTAATTTTTTCTAATCTCTTCAAACCGCAACAAGAAACCTAGTTATGTTGACTACCGTCTCATATGTGCCAGTTACGCTCATGGGAAACCCCCAGAAAATAATGTGACAAGTGGCTAAAAAAAGACTGAATGCTTCTTATTGCATAAATCAAACAAATGGAACAAAATTTTCAATGCATAATTTTTTCCTCCAATCTCTTTATACCATGACGACAAATCTATTTATGTTGACTACCGTCTCATAGGTGCCGGTTACGTATCCGCGAAAACGCGAAAAATCGACTTACGGAACACTTCATAGCAGATGACACCTGTTGCTTAATAGGTCAAATATAGGGAACTTAATTTCTAATATCTGTTTTTTACCTCTCCAGTCTTTTTTTACCGTGACAACAAACCCATTTAGGTTGTCTATTGTCTCGCAGGTGCCGGTTACCTACCCGCGAAAACATGAAAAATCGACTTACGGAATATTTTATAGCAGACGAAAACTGTTGCTTAAAGTCAATTATAGGGATTTTTCTATTTTTCTGTTTCATTTTCTCTCACTAGGGCCAATAATTTGGTTACGATGACCATCTCGCCCATACATGACTGATACGTGCTGCGCATAAAATCGTGAAATCAACTTTGACACTTTCGGAGGCAACTGATACCTGTTAAACAAATCAAAGAAAGGTAAACAAAATTTTTCCCTGTTTTCTTACCAGGGTCACAAAAACATTGAACCAATTTTGACAACCGCGCGCGTCAAAAGTCAATTTTATCTTTAATCGCTGCGCAAAAATATAAAATTCAGAAGCAACCGGTTGCTGTTGTGGAAACTTTTTCAGATAAAAAAATCTTGTTCTTGTTTGAAGAATTTAGAAGTAGGCCATAAAGATACAATAAGATGTAAGAATAACTAAAAATCAATTTTTTCTTTGATAGGGTAAAAAACATTGTAGAAAAGGAGAAAATGCTGGTAACCTGCATTGTCTCCTTTCCTCAGATTATTTTCAAAAGCCTTCTCTTTAATGGGTGTTAAAAGGCGTCATTGTGTGGTAAAAGGTTAATAGAAGCTTTAAGGAAATCAGAATGGGAACCAACAGCCAAATCAGAATGGGAACCAACGGCCATTCAGATATTCAACAGCCAATCAGAGAGCTTCAAAATCGCTCCAAAATGGCGCCATAATTGATCGATAAAAAACAGTGAAAAAAAAACGGCATAAAAGTGGATTTAAAGTCTTCTTTAAAGGCTGCTGTGCAGTCCTTGGCGAACTGCCAGGCATGCACCATCCACACATGCCAGATTTCACTGAAAATGGGCAAACATTTAAGAAAATAGGGGCGCAGCAGACCTTGTTTTGGTCTTTTCAAGCCCCTTGCAAGAATTACTTCCCTTAGACCCTCGATGCACCCCCCCCTCCCCAGCCCTGAACTGGATTCACTTTTCTAACTCAGCCCACAATAAATGCTGCACATTGAAACTTTCAATAAGCCAAAGTAATCAATCTACAGTGTAAAAAAGCCCCAGAAATTACTGTGACAAGTGGCTAAAAAAAGACTGAAAACTCTTTTAGTTGCTTCCTATTGCATATATCAAACAAAGGCAACTGAAGTGTAATTTTTTGTGATCTCTTCAAACCGCAACAAGAAACCTAGTTACGTTGACTACCGTCTCATATGTGCCAGTTACGCTCATGGGAAACCCCCAGAAAATAATGTGACAAGTGGCTAAAAAAAGACTGAATGCTTCTTATTGCATAAATCAAACAAATGGAACAAAATTTTCAATGCATAATTTTTTCCTCCAATCTCTTTATACCATGACGACAAATCTATTTATGTTGACTACCGTCTCATAGGTGCCGGTTACGTATCCGCGAAAACGCGAAAAATCGACTTACGGAACACTTCATAGCAGATGACACCTGTTGCTTAATAGGTCAAATATAGGGAACTTAATTTCTAATATCTGTTTTTTACCTCTCCAGTCTTTTTTTACCGTGACAACAAACCCATTTAGGTTGTCTATTGTCTCGCAGGTGCCGGTTACGTACCCGCGAAAACATGAAAAATCGACTTACGGAATATTTTATAGCAGACGAAAACTGTTGCTTAAAGTCAATTATAGGGATTTTTCTATTTTTCTGTTTCATTTTCTCTCACTAGGGCCAATAATTTGGTTATGATGACCATCTCGCCCATACATGACTGATACGTGCTGCGCATAAAATCGTGAAATCAACTTTGACACTTTCGGAGGCAACTGATACCTGTTAAACAAATCAAAGAAAGGTAAACAAAATTTTTCCCTGTTTTCTTACCAGGGTCACGAAAACATTGAACCAATTTTGACAACCGCGCGCGTCAAAAGTCAATTTTATCTTTAATCGCTGCGCAAAAATATAAAATTCAGAAGCAACCGGTTGCTGTTGTGGAAACTTTTTCCGATAAAAAAATCTTGTTCTTGTTTGAAGAATTTAGAAGTAGGCCATAAAGATACAATAAGATGTAAGAATAACTAAAGATCAATTTTTTCTTTGATAGGGTAAAAAACATTGTGGGAAAAGGAGAAAATGCTGGTAACCTGCATTGTCTCCTTTCCTCAGATTATTTTCAAAAGCCTTCTCTTTAATGGGTGTTAAAAGGCGTCATTGTGTGGTAAAAGGTTAATAGAAGCTTTAAGGAAATCAGAATGGGAACCAACAGCCAAATCAGAATGGGAACCAACGGCCATTCAGATACTCAACAGCCAATCAGGGAGCTTCAAAATCGCTCCAAAATGGCGCCATAATTGATCGATAAAAAACAGTGAAAAAAAACGGCATAAAAGTGGATTTAAAGTCTTCTTTAAAGGCTGCTGTGCAGTCCTTGGCGAACTGCCAGGCATGCACCATCCACACATGCCAGATTTCACTGAAAATGGGCAAACATTTAAGAAAATAGGGGCGCAGCAGACCTTGTTTTGGTCTTTTCAAGCCCCTTGCAAGAATTACTTCCCTTAGACCCTCGATGCACCCCCCCCTCCCCAGCCCTGAACTGGATTCACTTTTCTAACTCAGCCCACAATAAATGCTGCACATTGAAACTTTCAATAAGCCAAAGTAATCAATGTACAGTGTAAAAAAGCCCCAGAAATTACTGTGACAAGTGGCTAAAAAAAGACTGAAAACTCTTTTCGTTGCTTCCTATTGCATATATCAAACAAAGGCAACTGAAGTGTAATTTTTTCTAATCTCTTCAAACCGCAACAAGAAACCTAGTTATGTTGACTACCGTCTCATATGTGCCAGTTACGCTCATGGGAAACCCCCAGAAAATAATGTGACAAGTGGCTAAAAAAAGACTGAATGCTTCTTATTGCATAAATCAAACAAATGGAACAAAATTTTCAATGCATAATTTTTTCCTCCAATCTCTTTATACCATGACGACAAATCTATTTATGTTGACTACCGTCTCATAGGTGCCGGTTACGTATCCGCGAAAACGCGAAAAATCGACTTACGGAACACTTCATAGCAGATGACACCTGTTGCTTAATAGGTCAAATATAGGGAACTTAATTTCTAATATCTGTTTTTTACCTCTCCAGTCTTTTTTTACCGTGACAACAAACCCATTTAGGTTGTCTATTGTCTCGCAGGTGCCGGTTACGTACCCGCGAAAACATGAAAAATCGACTTACGGAATATTTTATAGCAGACGAAAACTGTTGCTTAAAGTCAATTATAGGGATTTTTCTATTTTTCTGTTTCATTTTCTCTCACTAGGGCCAATAATTTGGTTACGATGACCATCTCGCCCATACATGACTGATACGTGCTGCGCATAAAATCGTGAAATCAACTTTGACACTTTCGGAGGCAACTGATACCTGTTAAACAAATCAAAGAAAGGTAAACAAAATTTTTCCCTGTTTTCTTACCAGGGTCACAAAAACATTGAACCAATTTTGACAACCGCGCGCGTCAAAAGTCAATTTTATCTTTAATCGCTGCGCAAAAATATAAAATTCAGAAGCAACCGGTTGCTGTTGTGGAAACTTTTTCAGATAAAAAAATCTTGTTCTTGTTTGAAGAATTTAGAAGTAGGCCATAAAGATACAATAAGATGTAAGAATAACTAAAAATCAATTTTTTCTTTGATAGGGTAAAAAACATTGTAGAAAAGGAGAAAATGCTGGTAACCTGCATTGTCTCCTTTCCTCAGATTATTTTCAAAAGCCTTCTCTTTAATGGGTGTTAAAAGGCGTCATTGTGTGGTAAAAGGTTAATAGAAGCTTTAAGGAAATCAGAATGGGAACCAACAGCCAAATCAGAATGGGAACCAACGGCCATTCAGATATTCAACAGCCAATCAGAGAGCTTCAAAATCGCTCCAAAATGGCGCCATAATTGATCGATAAAAAACAGTGAAAAAAAAACGGCATAAAAGTGGATTTAAAGTCTTCTTTAAAGGCTGCTGTGCAGTCCTTGGCGAACTGCCAGGCATGCACCATCCACACATGCCAGATTTCACTGAAAATGGGCAAACATTTAAGAAAATAGGGGCGCAGCAGACCTTGTTTTGGTCTTTTCAAGCCCCTTGCAAGAATTACTTCCCTTAGACCCTCGATGCACCCCCCCTCCCCAGCCCTGAACTGGATTCACTTTTCTAACTCAGCCCACAATAAATGCTGCACATTGAAACTTTCAATAAGCCAAAGTAATCAATGTACAGTGTAAAAAAGCCCCAGAAATTACTGTGACAAGTGGCTAAAAAAAGACTGAAAACTCTTTTAGTTGCTTCCTATTGCATATATCAAACAAAGGCAACTGAAGTGTAATTTTTTGTGATCTCTTCAAACCGCAACAAGAAACCTAGTTACGTTGACTACCGTCTCATATGTGCCAGTTACGCTCATGGGAAACCCCCAGAAAATAATGTGACAAGTGGCTAAAAAAAGACTGAATGCTTCTTATTGCATAAATCAAACAAATGGAACAAAATTTTCAATGCATAATTTTTTCCTCCAATCTCTTTATACCATGACGACAAATCTATTTATGTTGACTACCGTCTCATAGGTGCCGGTTACGTATCCGCGAAAACGCGAAAAATCGACTTACGGAACACTTCATAGCAGATGACACCTGTTGCTTAATAGGTCAAATATAGGGAACTTAATTTCTAATATCTGTTTTTTACCTCTCCAGTCTTTTTTTACCGTGACAACAAACCCATTTAGGTTGTCTATTGTCTCGCAGGTGCCGGTTACGTACCCGCGAAAACATGAAAAATCGACTTACGGAATATTTTATAGCAGACGAAAACTGTTGCTTAAAGTCAATTATAGGGATTTTTCTATTTTTCTGTTTCATTTTCTCTCACTAGGGCCAATAATTTGGTTATGATGACCATCTCGCCCATACATGACTGATACGTGCTGCGCATAAAATCGTGAAATCAACTTTGACACTTTCGGAGGCAACTGATACCTGTTAAACAAATCAAAGAAAGGTAAACAAAATTTTTCCCTGTTTTCTTACCAGGGTCACGAAAACATTGAACCAATTTTGACAACCGCGCGCGTCAAAAGTCAATTTTATGTTTAATCGCTGCGCAAAAATATAAAATTCAGAAGCAACCGGTTGCTGTTGTGGAAACTTTTTCCGATAAAAAAATCTTGTTCTTGTTTGAAGAATTTAGAAGTAGGCCATAAAGATACAATAAGATGTAAGAATAACTAAAGATCAATTTTTTCTTTGATAGGGTAAAAAACATTGTGGGAAAAGGAGAAAATGCTGGTAACCTGCATTGTCTCCTTTCCTCAGATTATTTTCAAAAGCCTTCTCTTTAATGGGTGTTAAAAGGCGTCATTGTGTGGTAAAAGGTTAATAGAAGCTTTAAGGAAATCAGAATGGGAACCAACAGCCAAATCAGAATGGGAACCAACGGCCATTCAGATACTCAACAGCCAATCAGGGAGCTTCAAAATCGCTCCAAAATGGCGCCATAATTGATCGATAAAAAACAGTGAAAAAAAACGGCATAAAAGTGGATTTAAAGTCTTCTTTAAAGGCTGCTGTGCAGTCCTTGGCGAACTGCCAGGCATGCACCATCCACACATGCCAGATTTCACTGAAAATGGGCAAACATTTAAGAAAATAGGGGCGCAGCAGACCTTGTTTTGGTCTTTTCAAGCCCCTTGCAAGAATTACTTCCCTTAGACCCTCGATGCACCCCCCCCTCCCCAGCCCTGAACTGGATTCACTTTTCTAACTCAGCCCACAATAAATGCTGCACATTGAAACTTTCAATAAGCCAAAGTAATCAATGTACAGTGTAAAAAAGCCCCAGAAATTACTGTGACAAGTGGCTAAAAAAAGACTGAAAACTCTTTTCGTTGCTTCCTATTGCATATATCAAACAAAGGCAACTGAAGTGTAATTTTTTCTAATCTCTTCAAACCGCAACAAGAAACCTAGTTATGTTGACTACCGTCTCATATGTGCCAGTTACGCTCATGGGAAACCCCCAGAAAATAATGTGACAAGTGGCTAAAAAAAGACTGAATGCTTCTTATTGCATAAATCAAACAAATGGAACAAAATTTTCAATGCATAATTTTTTCCTCCAATCTCTTTATACCATGACGACAAATCTATTTATGTTGACTACCGTCTCATAGGTGCCGGTTACGTATCCGCGAAAACGCGAAAAATCGACTTACGGAACACTTCATAGCAGATGACACCTGTTGCTTAATAGGTCAAATATAGGGAACTTAATTTCTAATATCTGTTTTTTACCTCTCCAGTCTTTTTTTACCGTGACAACAAACCCATTTAGGTTGTCTATTGTCTCGCAGGTGCCGGTTACGTACCCGCGAAAACATGAAAAATCGACTTACGGAATATTTTATAGCAGACGAAAACTGTTGCTTAAAGTCAATTATAGGGATTTTTCTATTTTTCTGTTTCATTTTCTCTCACTAGGGCCAATAATTTGGTTACGATGACCATCTCGCCCATACATGACTGATACGTGCTGCGCATAAAATCGTGAAATCAACTTTGACACTTTCGGAGGCAACTGATACCTGTTAAACAAATCAAAGAAAGGTAAACAAAATTTTTCCCTGTTTTCTTACCAGGGTCACGAAAACATTGAACCAATTTTGACAACCGCGCGCGTCAAAAGTCAATTTTATGTTTAATCGCTGCGCAAAAATATAAAATTCAGAAGCAACCGGTTGCTGTTGTGGAAACTTTTTCCGATAAAAAAATCTTGTTCTTGTTTGAAGAATTTAGAAGTAGGCCATAAAGATACAATAAGATGTAAGAATAACTAAAAATCAATTTTTTCTTTGATAGGGTAGAAAACATTGTAGGAAAAGGAGAAAATGCTGGTAACCTGCATTGTCTCCTTTCCTCAGATTATTTTCAAAAGCCTTCTCTTTAATGGGTGTTAAAAGGCGTCATTGTGTGGTAAAAGGTTAATAGAAGCTTTAAGGAAATCAGAATGGGAACCAACAGCCAAATCAGAATGGGAACCAACGGCCATTCAGATATTCAACAGCCAATCAGAGAGCTTCAAAATCGCTCCAAAATGGCGCCATAATTGATCGATAAAAAACAGTGAAAAAAAACGGCATAAAAGTGGATTTAAAGTCTTCTTTAAAGGCTGCTGTGCAGTCCTTGGCGAACTGCCAGGCATGCACCATCTACACATGCCAGATTTCACTGAAAATGGGCAAACATTTAAGAAAATAGGGGCGCAGCAGACCTTGTTTTGGTCTTTTCAAGCCCCTTGCAAGAATTACTTCCCTTAGACCCTCGATGCACCCCCCCTCCCCAGCCCTGAACTGGATTCACTTTTCTAACTCAGCCCACAATAAATGCTGCACATTGAAACTTTCAATAAGCCAAAGTAATCAATGTACAGTGTAAAAAAGCCCCAGAAATTACTGTGACAAGTGGCTAAAAAAAGACTGAAAACTCTTTTAGTTGCTTCCTATTGCATATATCAAACAAAGGCAACTGAAGTGTAATTTTTTGTGATCTCTTCAAACCGCAACAAGAAACCTAGTTACGTTGACTACCGTCTCATATGTGCCAGTTACGCTCATGGGAAACCCCCAGAAAATAATGTGACAAGTGGCTAAAAAAAGACTGAATGCTTCTTATTGCATAAATCAAACAAATGGAACAAAATTTTCAATGCATAATTTTTTCCTCCAATCTCTTTATACCATGACGACAAATCTATTTATGTTGACTACCGTCTCATAGGTGCCGGTTACGTATCCGCGAAAACGCGAAAAATCGACTTACGGAACACTTCATAGCAGATGACACCTGTTGCTTAATAGGTCAAATATAGGGAACTTAATTTCTAATATCTGTTTTTTACCTCTCCAGTCTTTTTTTACCGTGACAACAAACCCATTTAGGTTGTCTATTGTCTCGCAGGTGCCGGTTACGTACCCGCGAAAACATGAAAAATCGACTTACGGAATATTTTATAGCAGACGAAAACTGTTGCTTAAAGTCAATTATAGGGATTTTTCTATTTTTCTGTTTCATTTTCTCTCACTAGGGCCAATAATTTGGTTATGATGACCATCTCGCCCATACATGACTGATACGTGCTGCGCATAAAATCGTGAAATCAACTTTGACACTTTCGGAGGCAACTGATACCTGTTAAACAAATCAAAGAAAGGTAAACAAAATTTTTCCCTGTTTTCTTACCAGGGTCACGAAAACATTGAACCAATTTTGACAACCGCGCGCGTCAAAAGTCAATTTTATGTTTAATCGCTGCGCAAAAATATAAAATTCAGAAGCAACCGGTTGCTGTTGTGGAAACTTTTTCCGATAAAAAAATCTTGTTCTTGTTTGAAGAATTTAGAAGTAGGCCATAAAGATACAATAAGATGTAAGAATAACTAAAGATCAATTTTTTCTTTGATAGGGTAAAAAACATTGTGGGAAAAGGAGAAAATGCTGGTAACCTGCATTGTCTCCTTTCCTCAGATTATTTTCAAAAGCCTTCTCTTTAATGGGTGTTAAAAGGCGTCATTGTGTGGTAAAAGGTTAATAGAAGCTTTAAGGAAATCAGAATGGGAACCAACAGCCAAATCAGAATGGGAACCAACGGCCATTCAGATACTCAACAGCCAATCAGGGAGCTTCAAAATCGCTCCAAAATGGCGCCATAATTGATCGATAAAAAACAGTGAAAAAAAACGGCATAAAAGTGGATTTAAAGTCTTCTTTAAAGGCTGCTGTGCAGTCCTTGGCGAACTGCCAGGCATGCACCATCCACACATGCCAGATTTCACTGAAAATGGGCAAACATTTAAGAAAATAGGGGCGCAGCAGACCTTGTTTTGGTCTTTTCAAGCCCCTTGCAAGAATTACTTCCCTTAGACCCTCGATGCACCCCCCCCTCCCCAGCCCTGAACTGGATTCACTTTTCTAACTCAGCCCACAATAAATGCTGCACATTGAAACTTTCAATAAGCCAAAGTAATCAATGTACAGTGTAAAAAAGCCCCAGAAATTACTGTGACAAGTGGCTAAAAAAAGACTGAAAACTCTTTTCGTTGCTTCCTATTGCATATATCAAACAAAGGCAACTGAAGTGTAATTTTTTCTAATCTCTTCAAACCGCAACAAGAAACCTAGTTATGTTGACTACCGTCTCATATGTGCCAGTTACGCTCATGGGAAACCCCCAGAAAATAATGTGACAAGTGGCTAAAAAAAGACTGAATGCTTCTTATTGCATAAATCAAACAAATGGAACAAAATTTTCAATGCATAATTTTTTCCTCCAATCTCTTTATACCATGACGACAAATCTATTTATGTTGACTACCGTCTCATAGGTGCCGGTTACGTATCCGCGAAAACGCGAAAAATCGACTTACGGAACACTTCATAGCAGATGACACCTGTTGCTTAATAGGTCAAATATAGGGAACTTAATTTCTAATATCTGTTTTTTACCTCTCCAGTCTTTTTTTACCGTGACAACAAACCCATTTAGGTTGTCTATTGTCTCGCAGGTGCCGGTTACGTACCCGCGAAAACATGAAAAATCGACTTACGGAATATTTTATAGCAGACGAAAACTGTTGCTTAAAGTCAATTATAGGGATTTTTCTATTTTTCTGTTTCATTTTCTCTCACTAGGGCCAATAATTTGGTTACGATGACCATCTCGCCCATACATGACTGATACGTGCTGCGCATAAAATCGTGAAATCAACTTTGACACTTTCGGAGGCAACTGATACCTGTTAAACAAATCAAAGAAAGGTAAACAAAATTTTTCCCTGTTTTCTTACCAGGGTCACGAAAACATTGAACCAATTTTGACAACCGCGCGCGTCAAAAGTCAATTTTATGTTTAATCGCTGCGCAAAAATATAAAATTCAGAAGCAACCGGTTGCTGTTGTGGAAACTTTTTCCGATAAAAAAATCTTGTTCTTGTTTGAAGAATTTAGAAGTAGGCCATAAAGATACAATAAGATGTAAGAATAACTAAAAATCAATTTTTTCTTTGATAGGGTAGAAAACATTGTAGGAAAAGGAGAAAATGCTGGTAACCTGCATTGTCTCCTTTCCTCAGATTATTTTCAAAAGCCTTCTCTTTAATGGGTGTTAAAAGGCGTCATTGTGTGGTAAAAGGTTAATAGAAGCTTTAAGGAAATCAGAATGGGAACCAACAGCCAAATCAGAATGGGAACCAACGGCCATTCAGATATTCAACAGCCAATCAGAGAGCTTCAAAATCGCTCCAAAATGGCGCCATAATTGATCGATAAAAAACAGTGAAAAAAAACGGCATAAAAGTGGATTTAAAGTCTTCTTTAAAGGCTGCTGTGCAGTCCTTGGCGAACTGCCAGGCATGCACCATCTACACATGCCAGATTTCACTGAAAATGGGCAAACATTTAAGAAAATAGGGGCGCAGCAGACCTTGTTTTGGTCTTTTCAAGCCCCTTGCAAGAATTACTTCCCTTAGACCCTCGATGCACCCCCCCCTCCCCAGCCCTGAACTGGATTCACTTTTCTAACTCAGCCCACAATAAATGCTGCACATTGAAACTTTCAATAAGCCAAAGTAATCAATGTACAGTGTAAAAAAGCCCCAGAAATTACTGTGACAAGTGGCTAAAAAAAGACTGAAAACTCTTTTAGTTGCTTCCTATTGCATATATCAAACAAAGGCAACTGAAGTGTAATTTTTTCTAATCTCTTCAAACCGCAACAAGAAACCTAGTTACGTTGACTACCGTCTCATATGTGCCAGTTACGCTCATGGGAAACCCCCAGAAAATAATGTGACAAGTGGCTAAAAAAAGACTGAATGCTTCTTATTGTATAAATCAAACAAATGGAACAAAATTTTCAATGCATAATTTTTTCCTCCAATCTCTTTATACCATGACAACAAATCTATTTATGTTGACTACCGTCTCATAGGTGCCGGTTACGTATCCGCGAAAACGCGAAAAATCGACTTACGGAACACTTCATAGCAGATGACACCTGTTGCTTAATAGGTCAAATATAGGGAACTTAATTTCTAATATCTGTTTTTTACCTCTCCAGTCTTTTTTTACCGTGACAACAAACCCATTTAGGTTGTCTATTGTCTCGCAGGTGCCGGTTACGTACCCGCGAAAACATGAAAAATCGACTTACGGAATATCTTATAGCAGATGAAAACTGTTGCTTAAAGTCAATTATAGGGATTTTTCTATTTTTCTGTTTCATTTTCTCTCAGTAAGGCCAATAATTTGGTTACGATGACCATCTCGCCCATACATGACTGATACCTGCTGCGCATAAAATCGTGAAATCAACTTTGACACTTTCGGAGGCAACTGATACCTGTTAAACAAATCAAAGAAAGGTAAACAAAATTTTTCCCTGTTTTCTTACCAGGGTCACGAAAACATTGAACCAATTTTGACAACCGCGGGCGTCAAAAGTCAATTTTATCTTTAATCGCTGCGCAAAAATATAAAATTCAGAAGCAACCGGTTGCTGTTGTGGAAACTTTTTCCCATAAAAAAGCCTTTTCCTTTTGAAGAACTTAGAAGTAGGCCATAAAGATACAATAAGATGTAAGAATAACTAAAAATCATTTTTTTCTTTGATAGGGTAGAAAACATTGTGGGAAAAGGAGAAAATGCTGGTAACCTGCATTGTCTCCTTTCCTCAGATTATTTTCAAAAGCCTTCTCTTTAATGGGTGTTAAAAGGCGTCATTGTGTGGTAAAAGGTTAATAGAAGCTTTAAGGAAATCAGAATGGGAACCAACAGCCAAATCAGAATGGGAACCAACGGCCATTCAGATATTCAACAGCCAATCAGAGAGCTTCAAAATCGCTCCAAAATGGCGCCATAATTGATCGATAAAAAACAGTGAAAAAAAACGGCATAAAAGTGGATTTAAGGTCTTCTTTAAAGGCTGCTGTGCAGTCCTTGGCGAACTGCCAGGCATGCACCATCCACACATGCCAGATTTCACTGAAAATGGGCAAACATTTAAGAAAATAGGGGCGCAGCAGACCTTGTTTTGGTCTTTTCAAGCCCCTTGCAAGAATTACTTCCCTTAGACCCTCGATGCACCCCCCCCTCCCCAGCCCTGAACTGGATTCACTTTTCTAACTCAGCCCACAATAAATGCTGCACATTGAAACTTTCAATAAGCCAAAGTAATCAATGTACAGTGTAAAAAAGCCCCAGAAATTACTGTGACAAGTGGCTAAAAAAAGACTGAAAACTCTTTTCGTTGCTTCCTATTGCATATATCAAACAAAGGCAACTGAAGTGTAATTTTTTCTAATCTCTTCAAACCGCAACAAGAAACCTAGTTACGTTGACTACCGTCTCATATGTGCCAGTTACGCTCATGGGAAACCCCCAGAAAATAATGTGACAAGTGGCTAAAAAAAGACTGAATGCTTCTTATTGCATAAATCAAACAAATGGAACAAAATTTTCAATGCATAATTTTTTCCTCCAATCTCTTTATACCATGACGACAAATCTATTTATGTTGACTACCGTCTCATAGGTGCCGGTTACGTATCCGCGAAAACGCGAAAAATCGACTTACGGAACACTTCATAGCAGATGACACCTGTTGCTTAATAGGTCAAATATAGGGAACTTAATTTCTAATATCTGTTTTTTACCTCTGCAGTCTTTTTTTACCGTGACAACAAACCCATTTAGGTTGTTTATTGTCTCGCAGGTGCCGGTTACGTACCCGCGAAAACATGAAAAATCGACTTACGGAAGATTTTATAGCAGACGAAAACTGTTGCTTAAAGTCAATTATAGGGATTTTTCTATTTTTCTGTTTCATTTTCTCTCACCAGGACCAATAATTTGGTTACGATGACCATCTCGCCCATACATGACTGATACGTGCTGCGCATAAAATCGTGAAATCAACTTTGACACTTTCGGAGGCAACTGATACCTGTTAAACAAATCAAAGAAAGGTAAACAAAATTTTTCCCTGTTTTCTTACCAGGGTCACGAAAACATTGAACCAATTTTGACAACCGCGTGCGTCAAAAGTCAATTTTATGTTTAATCGCTGCGCAAAAATATAAAATTCAGAAGCAACCGGTTGCTGTTGTGGAAACTTTTTCCCATTAAAAAACCTTTTCCTTTTGAAGAACTTAGAAGTAGGCCATAAAGATACAATAAGATGTAAGAATAACTAAAAATAAATTTTTTCTTTGATAGGGTAGAAAACATTGTGGGAAAAGGAGAAAATGCTGGTAACCTGCATTGTCTCCTTTCCTCAGATTATTTTCAAAAGCCTTCTCTTTAATGGGTGTTAAAAGGCGTCATTGTGTGGTAAAAGGTTAATAGAAGCTTTAAGGAAATCAGAATGGGAACCAACAGCCAAATCAGAATGGGAACCAACGGCCATTCAGATATTCAACAGCCAATCAGAGAGCTTCAAAATCGCTCCAAAATGGCGCCATAATTGATAGATAAAAAACAGTGAAAAAAAACGGCATAAAAGTGGATTTAAAGTCTTCTTTAAAGGCTGCTGTGCAGTCCTTGGCGAACTGCCAGGCATGCACCATCCACACATGCCAGATTTCACTGAAAATGGGCAAACATTTAAGAAAATAGGGGCGCAGCAGACCTTGTTTTGGTCTTTTCAAGCCCCTTGCAAGAATTACTTCCCTTAGACCCTCGATGCACACCCCCCTCCCCAGCCCTGAACTGGATTCACTTTTCTAACTCAGCCCACAATAAATGCTGCTCATTGAAACTTTCAATAAGCCAAAGTAATCAATGTACAGTGTAAAAAAGCCCCAGAAATTACTGTGACAAGTGGCTAAAAAAGACTGAAAACTCTTTTAGTTGCTTCCTATTGCATATATCAAACAAAGGCAACTGAAGTGTAATTTTTTCTAATCTCTTCAAACCGCAACAAGAAACCTAGTTACGTTGACTACCGTCTCATATGTGCCAGTTACGCTCATGGGAAACCCCCAGAAAATAATGTGAAAAGTGGCTAAAAAAAGACTGAATGCTTCTTATTGCATAAATCAAACAAATGGAACAAAATTTTCAATGCATAATTTTTTCCTCCAATCTCTTTATACCATGACGACAAATCTATTTATGTTGACTACCGTCTCATAGGTGCCGGTTACGTATCCGCGAAAACGCGAAAAATCGAATTACGGAACACTTCATAGCAGATGACACCTGTTGCTTAATAGGTCAAATATAGGGAACTTAATTTCTAATATCTGTTTTTTACCTCTCCAGTCTTTTTTTACCGTGACAACAAACCCATTTAGGTTGTCTATTGTCTCGCAGGTGCCGGTTACGTACCCGCAAAAACATGAAAAATCGACTTACGGAACATTTTATAGCAGACGAAAACTGTTGCTTAAAGTCAATTATAGGGATTTTTCTATTTTTCTGTTTCATTTTCTCTCACCAGGGCCAATAATTTGGTTACGATGACCATCTCACCCATACATGACTGATACGTGCTGCGCATAAAATCGTTAAATCAACTTTGACACTTTCGGAGGCAACTGATACCTGTTAAACAAATCAAAGAAAGGTAAACAAAATTTTTCCCTGTTTTCTTACCAGGGTCACGAAAACATTGAACCAATTTTGACAACCGCGTGCGTCAAAAGTCAATTTTATGTTTAATCGCTGCGCAAAAATATAAAATTCAGAAGCAACCGGTTGCTGTTGTGGAAACTTTTTCCCATAAAAAAACCTTTTCCTTTTGAAGAACTTAGAAGTAGGCCATAAAGATACAATAAGATGTAAGAATAACTAAAAATAAATTTTTTCTTTGATAGGGTAGAAAACATTGTGGGAAAAGGAGAAAATGCTGGTAACCTGCATTGTCTCCTTTCCTCAGATTATTTTCAAAAGCCTTCTCTTTAATGGGTGTTAAAAGGCGTCATTGTGTGGTAAAAGGTTAATAGAAGCTTTAAGGAAATCAGAATGGGAACCAACAGCCAAATCAGAATGGGAACCAACGGCCATTCAGATATTCAACAGCCAATCAGAGAGCTTCAAAATCGCTCCAAAATGGCGCCATAATTGATCGATAAAAAACAGTGAAAAAAAACGGCATAAAAGTGGATTTAAAGTCTTCTTTAAAGGCTGCTGTGCAGTCCTTGGCGAACTGCCAGGCATGCACCATCCACACATGCCAGATTTCACTAAAAATGGGCAAACATTTAAGAAAATAGGGGAGCAGCAGACCTTGTTTTGGTCTTTTCAAGCCCCTTGCAAGAATTACTTCCCTTAGACCCTCGATGCACCCCCCCCTCCCCAGCCCTGAACTGGATTCACTTTTCTAACTCAGCCCACAATAAATGCTGCTCATTGAAACTTTCAATAAGCCAAAGTAATCAATGTACAGTGTAAAAAAGCCCCAGAAATTACTGTGACAAGTGGCTAAAAAAGACTGAAAACTCTTTTAGTTGCTTCCTATTGCATATATCAAACAAAGGCAACTGAAGTGTAATTTTTTCTAATCTCTTCAAACCGCAACAAGAAACCTAGTTACGTTGACTACCGTCTCATATGTGCCAGTTACGCTCATGGGAAACCCCCAGAAAATAATGTGACAAGTGGCTAAAAAAAGACTGAATGCTTCTTATTGCATAAATCAAACAAATGGAACAAAATTTTCAATGCATAATTTTTTCCTCCAATCTCTTTATACCATGACGACAAATCTATTTATGTTGACTACCGTCTCATAGGTGCCGGTTACGTATCCGCGAAAACGCGAAAAATCGACTTACGGAACACTTCATAGCAGATGACACCTGTTGCTTAATAGGTCAAATATAGGGAACTTAATTTCTAATATCTGTTTTTTACCTCTCCAGTCTTTTTTTACCGTGACAACAAACCCATTTAGGTTGTCTATTGTCTCGCAGGTGCCGGTTACGTACCCGCAAAAACATGAAAAATCGACTTACGGAACATTTTATAGCAGACGAAAACTGTTGCTTAAAGTCAATTATAGGGATTTTTCTATTTTTCTGTTTCATTTTCTCTCACCAGGGCCAATAATTTGGTTACGATGACCATCTCACCCATACATGACTGATACGTGCTGCGCATAAAATCGTGAAATCAACTTTGACACTTTCGGAGGCAACTGATACCTGTTAAACAAATCAAAGAAAGGTAAACAAAATTTTTCCCTGTTTTCTTACCAGGGTCACGAAAACATTGAACCAATTTTGACAACCGCGTGCGTCAAAAGTCAATTTTATGTTTAATCGCTGCGCAAAAATATAAAATTCAGAAGCAACCGGTTGCTGTTGTGGAAACTTTTTCCCATAAAAAAACCTTTTCCTTTTGAAGAACTTAGAAGTAGGCCATAAAGATACAATAAGATGTAAGAATAACTAAAAATCATTTTTTTCTTTGATAGGGTAGAAAACATTGTGGGAAAAGGAGAAAATGCTGGTAACCTGCATTGTCTCCTTTCCTCAGATTATTTTCAAAAGCCTTCTCTTTAATGGGTGTTAAAAGGCGTCATTGTGTGGTAAAAGGTTAATAGAAGCTTTAAGGAAATCAGAATGGGAACCAACAGCCAAATCAGAATGGGAACCAACGGCCATTCAGATATTCAACAGCCAATCAGAGAGCTTCAAAATCGCTCCAAAATGGCGCCATAATTGATCGATAAAAAACAGTGAAAAAAAACGGCATAAAAGTGGATTTGAAGTCTTCTTTAAAGGCTGCTGTGCAGTCCTTGGCGAACTGCCAGGCATGCACCATCCACACATGCCAGATTTCACTGAAAATGGGCAAACATTTAAGAAAATAGGGGCGCAGCAGACCTTGTTTTGGTCTTTTCAAGCCCCTTGCAAGAATTACTTCCCTTAGACCCTCGATGCACCCCCCCCCTCCCCAACCCTGAACTGGATTCACTTTTCTAACTCAGCCCACAATAAATGCTGCACATTGAAACTTTCAATAAGCCAAAGTAATCAATGTACAGTGTAAAAAAGCCCCAGAAATTACTGTGACAAGTGGCTAAAAAAAGACTGAAAACTCTTTTAGTTGCTTCCTATTGCATATATCAAACAAAGGCAACTGAAGTGTAATTTTTTCTAATCTCTTCAAACCGCAACAAGAAACCTAGTTACGTTGACTACCGTCTCATATGTGCCAGTTACCCTCATGGGAAACCCCCAGAAAATAATGTGACAAGTGGCTAAAAAAAGACTGAATGCTTCTTATTGCATAAATCAAACAAATGGAACAAAATTTTCAATGCATAATTTTTTCCTCCAATCTCTTTATACCATGACGACAAATCTATTTATGTTGACTACCGTCTCATAGGTGCCGGTTACGTATCCGCGAAAACGCGAAAAATCGACTTACGGAACACTTCATAGCAGATGACACCTGTTGCTTAATAGGTCAAATATAGGGAACTTAATTTCTAATATCTGTTTTTTACCTCTCCAGTCTTTTTTTACCGTGACAACAAACCCATATAGGTTGTCTATTGTCTCGCAGGTGCCGGTTACGTACACCCGAAAACATGAAAAATCGACTTACGGAATATTTTATAGCAGACAAAAACTGTTGCTTAAAGTCAATTATAGGGATTTTTCTATTTTTCTGTTTCATTTTCTCTCACTAGGGCCAATAATTTGGTTACGATGACCATCTCGCCCATACATGACTGATACGTGCTGCGCATAAAATCGTGAAATCAACTTTGACACTTTCGGAGGCAACTGATACCTGTTAAACAAATCAAAGAAAGGTAAACAAAATTTTTCCCTGTTTTCTTACCAGGGTCACGAAAACATTGAACCAATTTTGACAACCGCGTGCATCAAAAGTCAATTTTATCTTTAATCGCTGCGCAAAAATATAAAATTCAGAAGCAACCGGTTGCTGTTGTGGAAACTTTTTCCGATAAAAAAATCTTGTTCTTGTTTGAAGAATTTAGAAGTAGGCCATAAAGATACAATAAGATGTAAGAATAACTGAAAATCAATTTTTTCTTTGATAGGGTAGAAAACATTATGGGAAAAGTAGAAAATGCTGGTAACCTGCATTGTCTCCTTTCCTCAGATTATTTTCAAAAGCCTTCTCTTTAATGGGTGTTAAAAGGCGTCATTCTGTGGTGAAAGGTTAATAGAAGCTTTAAGGAAATCAGAATGGGAACCAACAGCCAAATCAGAATGGGAACCAACGGCCATTCAGATATTCAACAGCCAATCAGAGAGCTTCAAAATCGCTCCAAAATGGCGCCATAATTGATCGATAAAAAACAGTGAAAAAAACCGGGATAAAAGTGGATTTAAAGTCTTCTTTAAAGGCTGCTGTGCAGTCCTTGGCGAACTGCCAGGCATGCACCATCCACACATGCCAGATTTCACTGAAAATGGGCAAACATTTAAGAAAATAGGGGCGCAGCAGACCTTGTTTTGGTCTTTTCAAGCCCCTTGCAAGAATTACTTCCCTTAGACCCTCGATGCATCCCCCCCCTCCCCAGCCCTGAACTGGATTCACTTTTCTAACTCAGCCCACAATAAATGCTGCACATTGAAACTTTCAATAATCCAAAGTAATCAATGTACAGTGGAAAAAATTCCCCAGAAATTACTGTGACAAGTGGCTAAAAAAAGACTGAAAACTCTTTTAGTTGCTTCCTATTGCATATATCAAACAAAGGCAACTGAAGTGTAATTTTTTCTAATCTCTTCAAACCTCAACAAGAAACCTAGTTACGTTGACTACTGTCTCATATGTGCCAGTTACGCTCATGGGAAACCCCCAAGAAATAATGTGACAAGTGGCTAAAAAAAGACTGAATGCTTCTTATTGCATAAATCAAACAAATGGAACAAAATTTTCAATGCATAATTTTTTCCTCCAATCTCTTTATACCATGACAACAAATCTATTTATGTTGACTAGCGTCTCATAGGTGCCGGTTGCATATCCACGAAAACGCGAAAAATCGAATTACGGAACACTTCATAGCAGATGACACCTGTTGCTTAATAGGTCAAATATAGGGAACTTAATTTCTAATATCTGTTTTTTACCTCTCCAGTCTTTTTTTACCGTGACAACAAACCCATTTAGGTTGTCTATTGTCTCGCAGGTGCCGGTAACGTACCCGCGAAAACACGAAAAATCGACTTACGGAATATTTTATAGCAGATGAAAACTGTTGCTTAAAGTCAATTATAGGGATTTTTCTATTTTTCTGTTTCATTTTCTCTCACTAGGGCCAATAATTTGGTTACGATGACCATCTCGCCCATACATGACTGATACGTGCTGCGCATAAAATCGTGAAATCAACTTTGACACTTTCGGAGGCAACTGATACCTGTTAAACAAATCAAAGAAAGGTAAACAAAATTTTTCCCTGTTTTCTTACCAGGGTCACGAAAACATTGAACCAATTTTGACAACCGCGCGCGTCAAAAGTCAATTTTATGTTTAATCGCTGCGCAAAAATATAAAATTCAGAAGCAACCGGTTGCTGTTGTGGATACTTTTTCCCATAAAAAAATCTTGTTCTTGTTTGAAGAATTTAGAAGTAGGCCATAAAGATACAATAAGATGTAAGAATAACTAAAAATCAATTTTTTCTTTGATAGGGTAGAAAACATTGTGGGAAAAGGAGAAAATGCTGGTAACCTGCATTGTCTCCTTTCCTCAGATTATTTTCAAAAGCCTTCTCTTTAATGGGTGTTAAAAGGCGTCATTGTGTGGTAAAAGGTTAATAGAAGCTTTAAGGAAATCAGAATGGGAACCAACAGCCAAATCAGAATGGGAACCAACGGCCATTCAGATATTCAACAGCTAATCAGAGAGCTTCAAAATCGCTCCAAAATGGCGCCATAATTGATCGATAAAAAACAGTGAAAAAAACCGGGATAAAAGTGGATTTAAAGTCTTCTTTAAAGGCTGCTGTGCAGTCCTTGGCGAACTGCCAGGCATGCACCATCCACACATGCCAGATTTCACTGAAAATGGGCAAACATTTAAGAAAATGGGGGCGCAGCAGACCTTGTTTTGGTCTTTTCAAGCCCCTTGCAAGAATTACTTCCCTTAGATCCTCGATGCAACCCCCCCCTCCCCAGCCCTGAACTGCATTCACTTTTCTAACTCAGCCCACAATAAATGCTGCACATTGAAACTTTCAATAAGCCAAACTAATCAATGTACAGTGTAAAAAAGCCCCAGAAATTACTGTGACAATTGGCTAAAAAAGGACTGAAAACTCTTTTAGTTGCTTCCTATTGCATATATCAAACAAAGGCAACTGAAGTGTAATTTTTTCTAATCTCTTCAAACCGCAACAAGAAACCTAGTTACGTTGACTACCGTCTCATATGTGCCAGTTACGCTCATGGGAAACCCCCAGAAAATAATGTGACAAGTGGCTAAAAAAAGACTGAATGCTTCTTATTGCATAAATCAAACAAATGGAACAAAATTTTCGATGCATAATTTTTTCCTCCAATCTCTTTATACCATGACGACAAATCTATTTATGTTGACTACCGTCTCATAGGTGCCGGTTACGTATCCGCGAAAACGCGAAAAATCGACTTACGGAACACTTCATAGCAGATGACACCTGTTGCTTAATAGGTCAAATATAGGGAACTTAATTTCTAATATCTGTTTTTTACCTCTCCAGTCTTTTTTTACCGTGACAACAAACCCATTTAGGTTGTCTATTGTCTCGCAGGTGCCGGTTACGTACCCGCGAAAACATGAAAAATCGACTTACGGAACATTTTATAGCAGACAAAAACTGTTGCTTAAAGTCAATTATAGGGATTTTTCTATTTTTCTGTTTCATTTTCTCTCACTAGGGCCAATAATTTGGTTACGATGACCATCTCGCCCATACATGACTGATACGTGCTGCGCATAAAATCGTGAAATCAACTTTGAAACTTTCGGAGGCAACTGATTCCTGTTAAACAAATCAAAGAAAGGTAAACAAAATTTTTCCCTGTTTTCTTACCAGGGTCACGAAAACATTGAACCAATTTTGACAACCGCGCGCGTCAAAAGTCAATTTTATGTTTAATCGCTGTGCAAAAATATAAAATTCAGAAGCAACCGGTTGCTGTTGTGGAAACTTTTTCCGATAAAAAAATCTTGTTCTTGTTTGAAGAATTTAGAAGTAGGCCATAAAGATACAATAAGATGTAAGAATAACTAAAAATCATTTTTTTCTTTGATAGGGTAGAAAACATTGTGGGAAAAGGAGAAAATGCTGGTAACCTGCATTGTCTCCTTTCCTCAGATTATTTTCAAAAGCCTTCTCTTTAATGGGTGTTAAAAGGCGTCATTGTGTGGTAAAAGGTTAATAGAAGCTTTAAGGAAATCAGAATGGGAACCAACAGCCAAATCAGAATTGGAACCAACGGCCATTCAGATATTCAACAGCCAATCAGAGAGCTTCAAAATCGCTCCAAAATGGCGCCATAATTGATCGATAAAAAAACAGTGAAAAAAAACGGCATAAAAGTGGATTTAAAGTCTTCTTTAAAGGCTGCTGTGCAGTCCTTGGCGAACTGCCAGGCATGCACCATCCACACATGCCAGATTTCACTGAAAATGGGCAAACATTTAAGAAAATAGGGGAGCAGCAGACCTTGTTTTGGTCTTTTCAAGCCCCTTGCAAGAATTACTTCCCTTAGACCCTCGATGCACCCCCCCTCCCCAGCCCTGAACTGGATTCACTTTTCTAACTCAGCCCACAATAAATGCTGCACATTGAAACTTTCAATAAGCCAAAGTAATCAATGCACAGTGTAAAAAAGCCCTAGAAATTACTGTGACAAGTGGCTAAAAAAAGACTGAAAACTCTTTTAGTTGCTTCCTATTGCATATATCAAACAAAGGCAACTGAAGTGTAATTTTTTCTAATCTCTTCAAACCGCAACAACAAACCTAGTTACATTGACTACCGCCTCATATGTGCCAGTTACGCTCATGGGAAACCCTCAGAAAATAATGTGACAAGTGGCTAAAAAAAGACTGAATGCTTCTTATTGCATAAATCAAACAAATGGAACAAAATTTTCAATGCATAATTTTTTCCTCCAATCTCTTTATACCGTGACGACAAATCTATTTATGTTGACTACCGTCTCATAGGTGCCAGTTACGTATCCGCGAAAATGCGAAAAATCGACATACGGAACAATTCATAGCAGATGACACCTGTTGCTTAATAGGTCAAATATAGGGAACTTAATTTCTAATATCTGTTTTTTACCTCTCCAGTCTTTTTTTACTGTGACAACAAACCCATTTAGGTTGTCTATTGTCTCGCAGGTGCCGGTTACGTACCCCCAAAAACATGAAAAGTCGACTGACGGAATATTTTATAGCAGACAAAAACTGTTGCTTAAAGTCAATTATAGGGATTTTTCTATTTTTCTGTTTCATTTTCTCTCACTAGGGCCAATAATTTGGTTACGATGACCATCTCGCCCATACATGACTGATACGTGCTGCGCATAAAATCGTGAAATCAACTTTGACACTTTCGGAGGCAACTGATACCTGTTAAACAAATCAAAGAAAGGTAAACAAAATTTTTCCCTGTTTTCTTACCAGGGTCACGAAAACATTGAACCAATTTTGACAACCGCGCGCGTCTAAAGTCAATTTTATGTTTAATCGCTTCGCAAAAATATAAAATTCAGAGGCAACCGGTTGCTGTTGTGGATACTTTTTCCCATAAAAAAATCTTGTTCTTGTTTGAAGAATTTAGAAGTAGGCCATAAAGATACAATAAGATGTAAGAATAACTAAAAATCAATTTTTTCTTTGATAGGGTAGAAAACATTGTGGGAAAAGGAGAAAATGCTGGTAACCTGCATTGTCTCCTTTCCTCAGATTATTTTCAAAAGCCTTCTCTTTAATGGGTGTTAAAAGGCGTCATTGTGTGGTAAAAGGTTAATAGAAGCTTTAAGGAAATCAGAATGGGAACCAACAGCCAAATCAGAATTGGAACCAACGGCCATTCAGATATTCAACAGCTAATCAGAGAGCTTCAAAATCGCTCCAAAATGGCGCCATAATTGATAGATAAAAAACAGTGAAAAAAAACGGCATAAAAGTGGATTTAAAGTCTTCTTTAAAGGCTGCTGTGCAGTCCTTGGCGAACTGCCAGGCATGCACCATCCACACATGCCAGATTTCACTGAAAATGGGCAAACATTTAAGAAAATAGGGGCGCAGCAGACCTTGTTTTGGTCTTTTCAAGCCCCTTGCAAGAATTACTTCCCTTAGACCCTCGATGCACCCCCCCTCCCCAGCCCTGAACTGCATTCACTTTTCTAACTAAGCCCACAATAAATGCTGCACATTGAAACTTTCAATAAGCCAAAGTAATCAATGTACAGTGTAAAAAAGCCCCAGAAATTACTGTGACAAGTGGCTAAAAAAGGACTGAAAACTCTTTTAGTTGCTTCCTATTGCATATATCAAACAAAGGCAACTGAAGTGTAATTTTTTCTAATCTCTTCAAACCGCAACAACAAACCTAGTTACGTTGACTACCGTCTCATATGTGCCAGTTACGCTCATGGGAAACCCCCAGAAAATAATGTGACAAGTGGCTAAAAAAAGACTGAATGCTTCTTATTGCATAAATCAAACAAATGGAACAAAATTTTCGATGCATAATTTTTTCCTCCAATCTCTTTATACCATGACGACAAATCTATTTATGTTGACTACCGTCTCATAGGTGCCGGTTTCGTATCCGCGAAAACGCGAAAAATCGACTTACGGAACACTTCATAGCAGATGACACCTGTTGCTTAATAGGTCAAATATAGGGAACTTAATTTCTAATATCTGTTTTTTACCTCTCCAGTCTTTTTTTACCGTGACAACAAACCCATTTAGGTTGTCTATTGTCTCGCGGGTGCCTGTTAAGTACCCGCGAAAACATGAAAAATCGACTTACGGAATATTTTATAGCAGACGAAATCTGTTGCTTAAAGTCAATTATAGGGATTTTTCTATTTTTCTGTTTCATTTTCTCTCACTAGGGCCAATAATTTGGTTATGATGACCATCTCGCCCATACATGACTGATGCGTGCTGCGCATAAAATCGTGAAATCAACTTTGACACTTTCGGAGGCAACTGATACCTGTTAAACAAATCAAAGAAAGGTAAACAAAATTTTTCCCTGTTTTCTTACCAGGGTCACGAAAACATTGAACCAATTTTGACAACCGCGCGCGTCAAAATTCAATTTTATGTTTAATCGCTGCGCAAAAATATAAAATTCAGAAGCTACCGGTTGCTTTTGTTGAAACTTTTTTCCCATTAAAAAATCTTGTTCTTGTTTGAAGAATTTAGAAGTAGGCCATAAAGATACAATAAGATGTAAGAATAACTAAAAATCAATTTTTTCTTTGATAGGGTAGAAAACATTGTGGGAAAAGGAGAAAATGCTGGTAACCTGCATTGTCTCCTTTCCTCAGATTATTTTCAAAACCTTCTCTTTAATGGGTGTTAAAAGGCGTCATTGTGTGGTAAAAGGTTAATAGAAGCTTTAAGGAAATCAGAATGGGAACCAACAGCCAAATCAGAATGGGAACCAACGGCCATTCAGATATTCAACAGCCAATCAGAGAGCTTCAAAATCGCTCCAAAATGGCGCCATAATTGATCGATAAAAAACAGTGAAAAAAAACGGCATAAAAGGGGATTTAAAGTCTTCTTTAAAGGCTGCTGTGCAGTCCTTGGCGAACTGCCAGGCATGCACCATCCACACATGCCAGATTTCACTGAAAATGGGCAAACATTTAAGAAAATAGGGGCGCAGCAGACCTTGCTTTGGTCTTTTCAAGCCCCTTGCAAGAATTACTTCCCTTAGACCCTCGATGCACCCCCCCTTCCCAGCCCTGAACTGGATTCACTTTTCTAACTCAGCCCAAAATAAATGCTGCACATTGAAACTTTCAATAAGCCAAAGTAATCAATGTACAGTGTAAAAAAGCCCCAGAAATTACTGTGACAAGTGGCTAAAAAAAGACTGAAAACGTTTAGTTGCTTCCTATTCCATATATCAAACAAAGGCAACTGAAGTGTAATTTTTTCTAATCTCTTCAAACCGCAACAAGAAACCTAGTTACGTTGACTACCGTCTCATATGTGCCAGTTACGCTCATGCGAAAACCCCAGAAAATAATGTGACAAGTGGCTAAAAAAAGACTGAATGCTTCTTATTGCATAAATCAAACAAATGGAACAAAATTTTCAATGCATAATTTTTTCCTCCAATCTCTTTATACCATGACGACAAATCTATTTATGTTGACTACCGTCTCATAGGTGCCGGTTATGTATCCGCGAAAACGCAAAAAATCGACTTACGGAACACTTCATAGCAGATGACACCTGTTGCTTAATAGGTCAAATATAGGGAACTTAATTTCTAATATCTGTTTTTTACCTCTCCAGTCTTTTTTTACTGTGACAACAAACCCATTTAGGTTGTCTATTGTCTCGCAGGTGCCGGTTACGTACCCGCGAAAACATGAAAAATCGACTTACAGAGTATTTTATAGCAGACGAAAACTGTTGCTTAAAGTCACTTATAGTGATTTTTACTATTTTTCTGTTTCATTTTCTCTCACTAGGGCCAATAATTTGGTTACGATGACCATCTCGCCCATACATGACTGATACGTGCTGCGCATAAAATCGTGAAATCAACTTTGACACTTTCGGAGGCAACTGATACCTGTTAAACAAAGCAAAGAAAGGTAAACAAAATTTTTCCCTGTTTTCTTACCAGGGTCACGAAAACATTGAACCAATTTTGACAACCGCGCGCATCAAAAGTCAATTTTATGTTTAATCGCTTCGCAAAAATATAAAATTCAGAAGCAACCGGTTGCTGTTGTGGAAACTTTTTCCGATAAAAAAATCTTGTTCTTGTTTGGAGAATTTAGATGTAGGCCATAAAGATACAATAAGATGTAAGAATAACTAAAAATAAATTTTTTCTTTGATAGGGTAGAAAACATTGTGGGAAAAGGAGAAAATGCTGGTAACCTGCATTGTCTCCTTTCCTCAGATTATTTTCAAAAGCCTTCTCTTTAATGGGTGTTAAAAGGCATCATTGTGTGGTAAAAGGTTAATAGAAGCTTCAAGGAAATCAGAATGGGAACCAACAGCCAAATCAGAATGGGAACCAACGGCCATTCAGATATTCAACAGCCAATCAGAGAGCTTCAAAATCGCTCCAAAATAGCGCCATAATTGATCGATAAAAAACAGTGAAAAAAAACGGCATAAAAGTGGATTTAAAGTCTTCTTTAAAGGCTGCTGTGCAGTCCTTGGCGAACTGCCAGGTATGCACCATCCACACATGCCAGATTTCACTGAAAATGGGCAAACGTTTAAGAAAATAGGGGCGCAGCAGACCTTGTTTTGGTCTTTTCAAGCCCCTTGCAAGAATTATTTCCCTTAGACCCTCGATGCACCCCCCCCCCTCCCCAGCCCTGAACTGGATTCACTTTTCTAACTCAGCCCACAATAAATGCTGCACATTGAAACTTTCAATAAGCCAAAGTAATCAATGTACAGTGTAAAAAAGCCCCAGAAATTAATGCGACAAGTGGCTAAAAAAAGACTGAAAACTCTTTTAGTTGCTTCCTATTGCATATATCAAACAAAGGCAACTGAAGTGTAATTTTTCTAATCTCTTCAAACCGCAACAAGAAACCTAGTTACGTTGACTACCGTCTCATATGTGCCAGTTACGCTCATGCGAAACCCCCAGAAAATAATGTGACAAGTGGCTAAAAAAAGACTGAATGCTTCTTATTGCATAAATCAAACAAATGGAACAAAATTTTTAATGCATAATTTTTTCCTCCAATCTCTTTATACCATGATGACAAATCTATTTATGTTGACTACCGTCTCATAGTTTCATGGTACGTATCCGCGAAAACGCAAAAAATCGACTTACGGAACACTTCATAGCAGATGACACCTGTTGCTTAATAGGTCAAATATAGGGAACTTAATTTCTAATATCTGTTTTTTACCTCTCCAGTCTTTTTTTACCGTGACAACAAACCCATTTAGGTTGTCTATTGTCTCGCAGGTGCCGGTTACGTACCCGCGAAAACATGAAAAATCGACTTACGGAATATTTTATAGCAGACAAAAACTGTTGCTTAAAGTCAATTATAGGGATTTTTCTATTTTTCTGTTACATTTTCCCTCACTAGGGCCAATAATTTGGTTACGATGACCATCTCGCCCATACATGACTGATACGTGCTGCGCATAAAATCGTGAAATCAACTATGACACTTTCAGAGGCAACTGATACCTGTTAAACAAATCAAAGAAAGGTGAACAAAATTTTCCCTGTTTTCTTACCAGGGTCACAAAAACATTGAACCAATTTTGACAACCGCGCGCATCAAAAGTCAATTTTATGTTTAATCGCTGCGCAAAAATATAAAATTCAGAAGCAACCGGTTGCTGTTGTGGAAACTTTTTCCGATAAAAAAATCTTGTTCTTGTTTGAAGAATTTAGAAGTAGGCCATAAAGATACAATAAGATGTAAGAATAACTAAAAATCAATTTTTTCTTTGATAGGGTAGAAAACATTGTGGGAAAAGGAGAAAATGCTGGTAACCTGCATAGTCTCCTTTCCTCAGATTATTTTCAAAAGCCTTCTCTTTAATGGGTGTTAAAAGGCGTCATTGTGTGGTAAAAGGTTAATAGAAACTTTAAGGAAATCAGAATGGGAACCAACAGCCAAATCAGAATGGGAACCAACGGCCATTCAGATATTCAACAGCCAATCAGAGAGCTTCAAAATCGCTCCAAAATGGCGCCATAATTGATCGATAAAAAACAGTGAAAAAAAACGGCATAAAAGTGGATTTAAAGTCTTCTTTAAAGGCTGCTGTGCAGCTCTTGGCGAACTGCCAGGCATGCACCATCCACACATGCCAGATTTCACTGAAAATGGGCAAACATTTAAGAAAATAGGGGCGCAGCAGACCTTGTTTTGGTCTTTTCAAGCCCCTTGCAAGAATTACTTCCCTTAGACCCTCGATGCACCCCCCCTCCCCAGCCCTGAACTGGATTCACTTTTCTAACTCAGCCCACAATAAATGCTGCACATTGAAACTTTCAATAAGCCAAAGTAATCAATGTACAGTGTAAAAAAGCCCCAGAAATTACTGTGACAAGTGGCTAAAAAAAGACTGAAAACTCTTTTAGTTGCTTCCTATTGCATATATCAAACAAAGGCAACTGAAGTGTAATTTTTCTAATCTCTTCAAACCGCAACAAGAAACCTAGTTACGTTGACTACCGTCTCATATGTGCCAGTTACGCTCATGCGAAAACCCCAGAAAATAATGTGACAAGTGGCTAAAAAAAGACTGAATGCTTCTTATTGCATAAATCAAACAGATGGAACAAAATTTCCAATGCATAATTTTTTCCTCCAATCTCTTTATACCATGACGACAAATCTATTTATGTTGACTACCGTCTCATAGTTTCATGGTACGTATCCGCGAAAACGCAAAAAATCGACTTACGGAACACTTCATAGCAGATGACACCTGTTGCTTAATAGGTCAAATATAGGGAACTTAATTTCTAATATCTGTTTTTTACCTCTCCAGTCTTTTTTTACCGTGACAACAAACCCATTTAGGTTGTCTATTGTCTCGCAGGTGCCGGTTACGTACCCGCAAAAACATGAAAAATCGACTTACGGAATATTTTATAGCAGACGAAAACTGTTGCTTAAAGTCAATTATAGGGATTTTTCTATTTTTCTGTTTCATTTTCTCTCACTAAGGCCAATAATTTGGTTACGATGACCATCTCGCCCATACATGACTGATACGTGCTGCGCATAAAATCGTGAAATCAACTTTGACACTTTCGGAGGCAACTGATACCTGTTAAACAAATCAAAGAAAGGTAAACAAAATTTTTCCCTGTTTTCTTACCAGGGTCACGAAAACATTGAACCAATTTTGACAACCGCGCGCGTCAAAAGTCAATGTTATGTTTAATCGCTGCGCAAAAATATAAAATTCAGAAGCAACCAGTTGCTGTTGTGGAAACTTTTTCCGATAAAAAAATCTTGTTCTTGTTTGAAGAATTTAGAAGTAGGCCATAAAGATACAATAAGATGTAAGAATAACTAAAAATCAATTTTTTCTTTGATAGGGTAGAAAACATTGTGGGAAAAGGAGAAAATGCTGGTAACCTGCATTGTCTCCTTTCCTCAGATTATTTTCAAAAGCCTTCTCTTTAATGGGTGTTAAAAGGCGTCATTGTGTGGTAAAAGGTTAAAAGAAGCTTTAAGGAAATCAGAATGGGAACCAACAGCCAAATCAGAATGGGAACCAACGGCCATTCAGATATTCAACAGCCAATCAGAGAGCTTCAAAATCGCTCCAAAATGGCGCCATAATTGATCGATAAAAAACAGTGAAAAAAAACGGCATAAAAGTGGATTTAAAGTCTTCTTTAAAGGCTGCTGTGCAGTCCTTGGCGAACTGCCAGGCATGCACCATCCACACATGCCAGATTTCACTGAAAATGGGCAAACATTTAAGAAAATAGGGGAGCAGCAGACCTTGTTTTGGTCTTTTCAAGCCCCTTGCAAGAATTACTTCCCTTAGACCCTCGATGCATCCCCCCTCCCCAGCCCTGAACTGGATTCACTTTTCTGACTCAGCCCACAATAAATGCTGCACATTGAAACTTTCAATAAGCCAAAGTAATCAATGTACAGTGTAAAAAAAGCCCCAGAAATTACTGTGACAAGTGGCTAAAAAAAGACTGAAAACTCTTTTAGTTGCTTCCTATTGCATGTATCAAACAAAGGCAACTAAAATGTAATTTTTTATAATCTCTTCAAACCGCTACAAGAAACCTAGTTACGTTGACTACCGTCTCATATGTGCCAGTTACGCTCATGGGAAACCCCCAGAAAAAAATTTGACAAGTGGATAAAAAAAGACTGAATGCTTCTTATTGCATAAATCAAACAAATGGAACAAAATTTTCAATGCATAATTTTTTCCTCCAATCTCTTTATACCATGACGACAAATCTATTTATGTTGACTACCGTCTCATAGGTTCCGGTTACTTATCCGCGAAAACGCAAAAAATCGACTTACGGAACACTTCATAGCAGATGACACCTGTTGCTTAATAGGTCAAATATAGGGAACTTAATTTCTAATATCTGTTTTTTACCTCTCCAGTCTTTTTTTACCGTGACAACAAACCCATTTAGGTTGTCTATTGTCTCGCAGGTGCCGGTTACGTACCCGCGAAAACATGAAAAATCGACTTACGGAATATTTTATAGCAGAGGAAAACTGTTGCTTAAAGTCAATTATAGGGATTTTTCTATTTTTCTGTTTCATTTTCTCTCAATAGGGCCAATAATTTGGTTACGATGACCATCTCGCCCATACATGACTGATACGTGCTGCGCATAAAATCGTGAAATCAACTTTGACACTTTCGGAGGCAACTGATACCTGTTAAACAAATCAAAGAAAGGTAAACAAAATTTTCCCTGTTTTCTTACCAGGGTCATAAAAACATTGAACCAATTTTGACAACCGCGCGCATCAAAAGTCAATTTTATGTTTAATCGCTGCGCAAAAATATAAAATTCAGAAGCAACCGGTTGCTGTTGTGGAAACTTTTTCCGATAAAAAAATCTTGTTCTTGTTTGAAGAATTTAGAAGTAGGCCATAAAGATACAATAAGATGTAAGAATAACTAAAAATCAATTTTTTCTTTGATAGGGTAGAAAACATTGTGGGAAAAGGAGAAAATGCTGGTAACCTGCATTGTCTCCTTTCCTCAGATTATTTTCAAAAGCCTTCTCTTTAATGGGTGTTAAAAGGCGTCATTGTGTGGTAAAAGGTTAATAGAAGCTTTAAGGAAATCAGAATGGGAACCAACAGCCAAATCAGAATGGGAACCAACGGCCATTCAGATATTCAACAGCCAATCAGAGAGCTTCAAAATCGCTCCAAAATGGCGCCATAATTGATCGATAAAAAACAGTGGAAAAAAACGGCATAAAAGTGGATTTAAAGTCTTCTTTAAAGGCTGCTGTGCAGTCCTTGGCGAACTGCCAGGCATGCACCATCCACACATGCCAGATTTCACTAAAAATGGGCAAACATTTAAGAAAATAGGGGCGCAGCAGACCTTGTTTTGGTCTTTTCAAGCCCCTTGCAAGAATTACTTCCCTTAGACCCTCAATGCACCCCCCCCCCTCCCCAGCCCTGAACTGGATTCACTTTTCTAACTCAGCCCACAATAAATGCTGCACATTGAAACTTTCAATAAGCCAAAGTAATCAATGTACAGTGTAAAAAAGCCCCAGAAATTACTGTGACAAGTGGATAAAAACAGACTGAAAACTCTTTTAGTTGCTTCCTATTGCATATATCGAACAAAGGCAACTGAAGTGTAATTTTTCTAATCTCTTCAAACCTCAACAAGAAACCTAGTTACGTTGACTACCGTCTCATGATTATGTGCCAGTTACGCTCATGGGAAACCCCCAGAAAATAATGTGAAAAGTGGCTAAAAAAAGACTGAATGCTTCTTATTGCATAAATCAAACAAATGGAACAAAATTTTTAATGCATAATTTTTTCCTCCAATCTCTTTATACCATAACGACAAATCTATTTATGTTGACTACCATCTCATAGGTGCCGGTTACGTATCCGCGAAAACGCGAAAAATCGACTTATGGAACACTTCATAGCAGATGACACCTGTTGCTTAATAGGTCAAATATAGGGAACTTAATTTCTAATATCTGCATGTATCAAACAAAGGCAACTAAAATGTAATTTTTTATAATCTCTTCAAACCGCAACAAGAAACCTAGTTACGTTGACTACCATCTCATATGTGCCAGTTACGCTCATGGGAAACCCCCAGAAAATAATGTGACAAGTGGCTAAAGAAAGACTGAATGCTTCTTATTGCATAAATCAAACAAATGGAACAAAATTTTCAATGCATAATTTTTTCCTCCAATCTCTTTATACCATGACGACAAATCTATTTATGTTGACTACCGTCTCATAGGTGCCGGTTACGTATCCGCGAAAACGCGAAAAATCGACTTACGGAACACTTCATAGCAGATGACACCTGTTGCTTAATAGGTCAAATATAGGGAACTTAATTCCTAATATCTGTTTTTTACCTCTCCAGTCTTTTTTTACCGTGACAACAAACCCATTTAGGTTGTCTATTGTCTCACAGGTGGCGGTTACGTACCCGCCAAAACATGAAAAATCGACTTACGGAATATTTTATAGCAGACAAAAACTGTTGCTTAAAGTCAATTATAGGGATTTTTCTATTTTTCTGTTTCATTTTCTCTCAATAGGGCCAATAATTTGGTTACGATGACCATCTCGCCCATACATGACTGATACGTGCTGCGCATAAAATCGTGAAATCAACTTTGACACTTTCGGAGGCAACTGATACCTGTTAAACAAATCAAAGAAAGGTAAACAAAATTTTTCCCTGTTTTCTTACCAGGGTCACGAAAACATTGAACCAATTTTGACAACCGCGCACATCAAAAGTCAATTTTATGTTTAATCGCTGCGCAAAAATATAAAATTCAGAAGCAACCGGTTGCTGTTGTGGAAACTTTTTCCGATAAAAAAATCTTGTTCTTGTTTGAAGAATTTAGAAGTAGGCCATAAAGATACAATAAGATGTAAGAATAACTAAAAATCAATTTTTTCTTTGATAGGGTAGTAAACATTGTGGGAAAAGGAGAAAATGCTGGTAACCTGCATTGTCTCCTTTCCTCAGATTATTTTCAAAAGCCTTCTCTTTAATGGGTGTTAAAAGGCGTCATTGTGTGGTGAAAGGTTAATAGAAGCTTTAAGGAAATCAGAATGGGAACCAACAGCCAAATCAGAATGGGAACCAACGTCCATTCAGATATTCAACAGCCAATCAGAGAGCTTCAAAATCGCTCCAAAATGGCGCCATAATTGATCGATAAAAAACAATGAAAAAAAACGGCATAAAAGTGGATTTAAAGTCTTCTTTAAAGGCTGCTGTGCAGTCCTTGGCGAACTGTCAGGCATGCACCATCCACACATGCCAGATTTCACTGAAAATGGGCAAACATTTAAGAAAATAGGGGCGCAGCAGACCTTGTTTAGGTCTTTTCAAGCCCCTTGCAAGAATTACTTCCCTTAGACCCTCGATGCACCCCCCCCCCCAGCCCTGAACTGGATTCACTTTTCTAACTCAGCCCACAATAAATGCTGCACATTGAAACTTTCAATAAGCCAAAGTAATCAATGTACAGTGTAAAAAAGCCCCAGAAATTAATGCAACAAGTGGCTAAAAAAAGACTGAAAACTCTTTTAGTTGCTTCCTATTGCGTAGGCCTACATGTATATCAAACAAAGGCAACTGAAGTGTAATTTTTCTAATCTCTTCAAACCGCAACAAGAAACCTAGTTACGTTGACTACCGTCTCATATGTGCCAGTTACGCTCATGCGAAACCCCCAGAAAATAATGTGACAAGTGGCTAAAAAAAGACTGAATGCTTCTTATTGCATAAATCAAACAAATGGAACAAAATTTTTAATGCATAATTTTTTCCTCCAATCTCTTTATACCATGACGACAAATCTATTTATGTTGACTACCGTCTCATAGGTTCATGGTACGTATCCGCGAAAACGCGAAAAATCGACTTACGGAACACTTCATAGCAGATGACACCTGTTGCTTAATAGGTCAAATATAGGGAACTTAATTTCTAATATCTGTTTTTTACTTTTCCAGTCTTTTTTTACCGTGACAACAAACCCATTTAGGTTGTCTATTGTCTCGCAGGTGCCGGTTACGTACCCGCGAAAACATGAAAAATCGACTTACGGAATATTTTATAGCAGACTCCCTGGGGTCAAAACTGGCCCCACCCCGGGGATCACAAATTTCAGCATAGGAACAAAGACGGAAAACTTTAAACCTCTTTTCCTCAGAAACTAGAAAGCATAGAGCTTTGATATTTGGTCTGTTGTATCTCCTAGTGGACCTCTACCAAGTTTATTCAAATAATGTCCCTGGGGTCAAATCTGGCCCCACCCCGGGGGTCACTAGTTTGAGCATAGGAACAAAGATGGAAAACTTTAAATTTCTTTTTCTCTGAAACTAGATGGCATAGAGCTTTGTTATTTGGTATGTGGCATCTCCTAGTGGACCTCTACCAAGTTTGTTCAAATCATGCCCATGGGATCAAAACTGGCCCTGCCCCGGGGGTCAGTTTTTTCAAACATAGGAACAATGAAAGAAAATTTTAAGATTCTTCTTCTCTATAACTAGAAGGCATAGAGCTATAATATTTGGCATGTAGCAATTCCTAGTGGATCTCTACCAGGTTTGTTCATATTGTGCCCTTGGGGTCAAAACTGGCCCTGCGTCGGGAGGTCACAGGTTCGAACACAGCAACAAAGAAGGAAAACTTTGGAAATCTTCTCTGAAACTTGAAGGTGCAGAGCTATGATATTTGGTATGCAGAATCTTCTAGTGGACCTTTACCAAGTTTGGTCATATGATGTCCCTGGCGTTTAAATTTAACCGACCCTGCCCCGGAGGTCACAGGTTGGAACATAGGAACAAAGAAGGAAATTTTGAATTTCTTTTTCTCTTAAACGGGAAGGTGTAGAGCCTTGATACTTCGTATGTAGCATCTTTGAGTGGACCTCTACCAAGTTTGTTCCAAGGATGCTGCTTTGGTTAAAACTGACCCAGCCCCGGGGACCACAAGTTCGAACATAGGACAAAAAAGGAAAATGTAAAATTCTTCTTTGAAACTGGAAGGTGTAGAGCTTTATGATATTTGATTGCCCTATGTCCGGCGCTTGTCGCCCGTCAACAAATTCTTTAAAATCTTCTTCTCCTAACCCACTGGGCCAATTTTGATGCAACTTGGCAGGGATGTTCCTTGGGTGAAGCTTTACCAAAGTTGCTCAAAGAATTGAATTTCACTCATAAGCTATAGTCTAAGGTGAGCGTTCCAGGGCCAATGGCCCTCTTGTTGAAAGGAGTAGATCCGCCCAGGGTTCTTTAATATATGGCTGTTGCAGAGCGGGACAACCAGCTTAGGTTCTACAGGGCTTATGTTCTTTAAACGAGTAGATCCGCCGCGAGTTCTATAATGTATGGTTGTTGCAAACAGGGACATACAGCTAAGGTTCTATAGGGCTTGCGTTTTTAAAAAAAGTAAATCCGCCATGGGTTTATAATAATATATGGTTGTTGCAGACCGGAACATACAGCTTAGGTTCTATGCAGCTTGTGATTAAAAGGAGTAGATCCGCCCTGGGTTCTATTATCTATCTTTGTCGCAAACCGGGACACACAGATTAGGTTCTATCGGGCTTGCGTTTTTCAAACATGTAGATCCGCCCTGGGTTCTATCATATATGGTTCTTGCAAACTGGGACATACAGCTTAGGTTCTATAGGGCTTGCGTTTTTAAAAGGACTAGATCCGCCCTCGGTTTATAATATATTGTTGTTGCAGACAAGGACATACAGTTTAGGTTCTATGGGGCTTGGGATTTAAAACGAGTAAATCACCTCCGGATTCTATAATCTACGACGGTTGTTGCAGACCGGAACATACAGCTTAGGTTCTATAGGGCTTGTGTTCTTTAAACGAGTAGATCCGACCCGGGTTCTATGATATATAGTTGTTGCAGACAGGGACATACAGATTAGGTTCTATCGGGCTTGCGTTTTTAAAACATGTAGATCCGCCCTGGGTTCTATAATATATGGTTCTTGCAGACTGGGATATACAGCTTAGGTTCTATAGGGCTTGCGTTTTTTAAAGAATTTAATCCGCCCTGGGTTCTATAATATATATGGTTGTTGCAGACCGGGACATACAGCTTAGGTTATATATGGGGCTTTTGTTGTTTAAAATGAGTAGATCCGGCCCGGTTTCTATAATATATGGTTGTTGCAGACCGGGACATACAGCTTATGTTGTATGTGGCTTGTGTTTTTAAGAGGAGTAGATCCACCCAGGGTTTTTTAATATATGGCTGTTGCAGAGCGGGACATACAGCTAAGGTTATATATGGGGCTTTTCTTTTTTAAAAGGAGTACATCCGCACCGGTTTCTATTATATATGGTTGTTGCAGACTGGGACATACAGCTTAGGTTCTAAAGGGCTTGCGTTTTTAAAAGGAGTAGATCCGCCCTGGTTTCTATAATATATGGATAATATACACCAGGAAGAACGTGCAGTCTGATCCTAGATCTACACTATCCGATACGGATATATTTTTCCTCGAGGTTTTACTATCGGCTTTAAAAGTGGCATTTAATATATTTAGTAAGATAATGTTTAACTTAAATTAAACAAATACCCCCTCCATTCCTAAAGAAATTAGTGCAAATATACCGTTTAAAGTGGGACTTGTTAACCCAGGTTACATAATGCATTTGAAAAAAAAAATGTTCAGGCAGAAAAATGCATCTTTTGGCACCAGTAATTAGAACAGACTCACCCTCCGTCACAGCTTTTAACAATTCCAAACCTTTACAAGTGATCAACGTAAGACAAAACTGGATAATCACTTGATTATGTGTGTTAACTAGTCGGTGCCTAAAAAGAACACAACAGCTTTTCAAATAGATCATCCACTTTGACGGTGAAACACCGAGATCAAACGTACACCCAGCTAACCCTTGACTAGCTTTTCAATGAAAATAAGTATAGCACGTATTCGCTTCCTGAAAATGAATCTGTAACATCGTTTCTTCTAGAGGGAATGAAAGGTTTGAAATTCGAATTAAACTTTGTTGTTACGACAGTCAGCTTATAAGGTAGTTCAAAGAGGAACATGGCAAACATACAACTATACAGATTTTTAAAAATGTTATTTGAAAGTTAAGATTTTTGCTATAAATTCAAAATGTTTGATGTCCCATTTTTTTTTTTTTTTTTTTGTTAGGAGACTGTCTCTGTCTTTTAGCAGATACTGGAACGATTTTTTGGAAAAACTATCACATTAATAGTTTAAATAAATCAAACCACAGATTCCTGGACTTTGAGCCTGTACGTTACAAACTTATCAACAGAATTACGCAATATTGGTTGAATAATCAGACATAAAATTAGGAAAGGTCTATTGCAGGTACACGTAGTTTGATGTTATCCCCTCCACACCCCATTTTTATAACACTGAATCTTTCACCAACTCTTTACGAAACAAAAATTTGAGACTTGCCAAAATTGAAAGTCTTTGCAGATAACAATTTGAATGTGGCTTAAAAATGAAATTTTCTTTAGGAAGGATAGCAAGGAAAAAGGAGAAAAGGTTGGTTACCAGAATTTTAAGCCTTTTCAACATCATTTTTAAAAAACTATATTTCTAAGGGTCATAAAAAACTTGGGTTATGTGGCATAGGGTTTTAAATAGTTACTGCGAATGTTTTCACCCGACGACAACACTTTGGACTCGTCCAGATACTTAGCATAATGGACTAGGGTCAAATGGTTGTAATTGTCTTTTAAAAAGTAAAAAAAAAACTATTGTTGAAACAGGAGAAAATGCATGTTGCAAGCCCATCCTTTTTTCCTCAAATATTTTCGCTCACACTTTGAAAATTCGTTTTTTTCACAAATGTTTATGAACTACATATTGATTACTTTCAGTTTTCGGTTTTTTTACAGTGTTTGTGTGTGTGTGGGGGGGGGGGGTGTTAAGGTTGAGAAAGTGGGACAAATAACAGACAGTGGGTCACACGATCATGTGAAAATTCCATCCAAATCTACCAAGAAATGTGGGAGGCGTTGGGTTAGGCCATATGATAATGTGGAAATTCCATTCAAATCTGCCAAGAAATGTGGGAGGAGTTGCTTTCACAAGAAATAGAATGAAATAAAACATGAAGCCCCCTTTTTTTATGACGCAGCTACAAATCACAAAATCTTGAGAACATGCAATAGGTCAGATGATGAGAAACATTCTGTGAAAATTCTTTTCAGTTCTGTCAAGAAATATGGGACGAGTTACATTCACAAGAAATAAAATGAAATAAAACATGAAGCCCCTTTTTTTCATGACGCAGCTACAAATCGCAAAATGTTGACAATATATGCAATAGGTCACATGACAAGAAGTATGTCAAAATTCTATTCAATTCCGTCAAGAAATGTGGAAGGAGTTGCCTTCACAAGAAATGGAATGAAATGTAACATGAAGCCCCCTTTTTCCATGACACCGTATTAAAAAAAAAACAAGGGCAAATAACTGTGGTGTTGCACGGTCAATGTAGGTGAATTTTTTTTCCTGCATTTCCTAACGGAGGTTGACAGGTGCGACAAGTTAAAAACTTTGTATAGTTTTGAAGACAAGACTCCAAACATCAAAAGTGTACTTTAAAAGTGAAACTTAAAATCGCTCTCAGTCAGCCATTTTGCATCGAATAAAAAAACAACAACAAAAAGTGTCTCGGGAGAATGGGTTATTGTACACGTGTATAAAGTTTCACGAAATTCCGTCCAATGGTATTGGAGATAATTGCCCGGACGGACACACGGACGGACGGACAGAGGGACGGATAACGCTAAAACTATATCCCTCCGCCTACGGTGGGGGATAGTAAATGATCATCAATCCTCTGAGAAAAAATGCAAAATGAGGGTCCGAACCAGTGACCTCTTTTTCTCCTTTTCCCATAAGGTTTTCTACCCTTTCCAAAACAAACTTCATTTTTTCAGTTACATACGTGTTTTGTTTTCAGTTGCTTTCCATCTGAACGAGTCTTAAATTTTGTCCTTTGGGAAAGGGTTAATACACCCCTTTTCAGAACACTGGGAAAGCATAGATCTATAGTGTAATGATGTTGAAAACGATGTACAAAAAGAAAAATCCTATTTGAGAAGGGTTCGTTTTCTTGAACTTATATGTCCTTTTCGCGAAAAGGACTAACTCCTATGGCTCCTTTTCTTAAAATCTAAAGTCCTTTTCGCGAAAAGAAATTCTTTTCGCGAAAAGAAGTCTTTTTCGCGAAAAGAAGTTCTTTTCGCATCTTAGACGAACCCCGAAACGAAAGTAGGTAAAATCGAAAGTCATTGGTCTTGTGACCCCTTCTTTTTATAATAGTTTTCACTTATTATAATTGTTGATAATACTCGTGAAATCGTTTTGTATTATGCTATTAAAACACTGTATGTGTTAAATTAGGCAAAATGAAGGGTTTTTTTTTTTTTATCAGCTTTTAATTAAGTACATTACCGGACATTACTCGAATCCGGACAATTTTATAATCTTTTAGCGTTCAAAGCCGATAAATCATGATTAGTTAGAGATATTCTTTTTAATTAAACATAGATTGGTAAAACCATTCATAACAAAAACTAACAACACACTTACACAGTTCTACCGTACTTATAAAAAGAGCCTTAATATAGTTGATTAATATAATGAGTCCAAAAGTTTAAAAGAACAACCTTTCTTTCATGAGAGAATCTTCCTTTCATTCAAATAGGACCATGCTACAACACAATTTTTTGGTCTAAACCACTTAAAATCAAAATTAAAATTCTAATCGTATCGGGATATGTACTATGTTTGGCAGTGAAATGTTCCTTTCATTTAGAAAACATATGTGACACGGCAAACAATCATCCTTTCATGGATGGAACCTTCCTTTCGTAAAAGGAAGTTCCTTTTTTTCCTTTCACTTTAGACACTAAAGAAGGAAAACACTTCTTTCATAGCAAACAATCTTCCTTTCATGGTCGTCATCTTCCTTTTGCGAAAGGAAGTTCCTTTCGCTGTTTAGCTCTACCGTCTTTTAACCAGATTTATCCGTCATGTTTTACATTTTTTTTTGACAATTTCGATCCATCGATGAAGCCATTTGCTGATGTAACGGAATTCCCAGGAAGTGTATTTTCGGATTGCATATTACTATTATTTTATTCATTTTTAAAATATATTCATGGACATCCATTGATACTTAAGATTTTTCTAGAAGTAACTAACAAGTATTTTGCCGTATTCTTTTAAAGCAAAGATATTTGACTCTTAAGAATGGGGAAATCCCCCATCAAGCAAGGTAACTCTATTGACTTTAGCCTTATTAGACTGGTCTATAGGCCTATTTCATGATGCATGGAAATGAAAATATCGACAATTTAACAAACAACCTCTTGTTAAATAAACAGCCCTTGATATAATAAAAATACCAAATACCAAGTTTTACTAACCATTCCAATATTTAAATCCGGCCTTGTCTCATTATGTTGTGAGTCTGAAGCCAAGGTTGTGGAAAACAAGGCAAAGGCGCATAGTGGACTCGGCCAGAACATTTACTGCGGGTGTATATCAAATGGCCTCCTGGATGGCTTGAAACTGTCAAAAAAGCTGTTAAAAGATGACAGATATCTCCAATGAGAAGGTGTGTACTTAAGGATCATCGAGTGTCACAGGTACCTTTGTGTGTTATCTGTTACTAGAATAAAGGATCTTGTGATCACTCTGTTTTGTTGATGAATTTGGTTGGGTAGGACATTTATGTGTTGTTGCTGGTAATCGAGGCGTTGCATTCCATGTGTTTCTTTATATATATATATGGGTTTTTTTTTTTTTTCATATTTTTATAATTTTATTATAGAATGTCAAATTCCTGAGACTTGATCCTGGATTTGCTATATATATCAGGTTAGCACTCATTCTCAATAAAGCAGTGCAAAGTGTAATTTAGGATGTCGTCAATAGTTTACAGCCACCAGTGAGATCCTGAGAATTCATTTATATGCACAAAGTTAGCTTGCATATCTTTCACATCAGAAGTAATTTTTTCTGTATCATTGTGTAATTTTATAAAAGATAACTATTCTATCAAAATTACTGTCGCTTTCCCGTTTTTCAGGTCAGAAATTATCATTATCTATAAGATATACATGGTCATTAATTAGACGTAGATGGTAGATGTTCCGATTTAGTAAAGTTATTTCAGTTTTTCTTTTGTCGCCAAAGTAGTGGACATGTTCGTTACATTTAAGTGATAGCGAAATGAAATATTCTCTAACCAATATTGCTGCAAAAATGCATTTCAAATAGTAATATTTGTGGCCTATATAAATGAATAGGGCATAAAGAAGTAGAGCACCAATTTCTACCAGATGATCCTATTTCAAACTGGGCTAATCATCTTATTTTTTTAAATTTGAAAGGTTTGTTATCGATAAAACAGTTGTAATGTCTCGACTGTTCATGAAATCACTTATCCTACACATAAATTACCTAACGCCATGTACATGTATACAAGACCTACTTAATTAGCATCGATTAGAAAATTTTGAGAACAAAAGAGTCGAAGGAAATGTTTGTAATGAAAGGTTTTTTAAGGTTAATAAACAAATCCGCATTTTTTTTGTGGTGTATGTGTGTACCACATAGTCATAGGTACAATAGTAACGATTTTCTCTGAGAAAGATATCTGAAAATATATTGTAGCGTGTTTCAAAATATTACAAACCTTTCATTGTTCAAACTTTACCTGAACTCTTTACCAAACAACAAAATTTTAAACTGGTCCAAATTGAAAGCATTTGCAGACGACAAATGTGATTAACAAATTGAAATTTGTTTTAGGATGGGTAGAAAAGATTGTGGGAAATGGAGAAAATACTTGTTTCCCATAATATTTTCCAAAGACTTCATTTTAGGGTCCGGTCGTTATAAGTCGGGATTGTGTGGTAAAGGGTTAAACCATTTTCCCAAGTTGCCACAATGATGTGGAATGACTGAACATTGCCAGTATGGCTTCAAAGGAATTGAAATCCAGTAATTAGGTTTGGTGGTCATAGGTCAACATCAGAAAATAAACCATCCTTAGATATCTTAGTAAGGAATCTTTCTTTTCATTAAAGATCAGTTTCATTTAAACCTCTTTTTAGCTCACCTGAGCACAAAGTGCTCAAGGGGAGCTTTTAGGATCACCCGGTGTCCGTCGTGCATCAGTGCATCGTGCGTCGTCAACAATTCTTCAAACATCAACTCCTCCTAAACCGCTGGGCCAATTTGGACCAAACTTGGCTGGAATGTTCCTTGGGAGGTCCTCTTTAAAAATTGTTCACAGAATTTGATTCATCAAAAACTCTGGTTGCCATAGCAACGAAATGGAATTTTTTAGGAAATTCTTTAAAATTCTTCTCTAAAACTGCTGGCCAGAATTTAAAATAATTTCACAGAGATGTTCCTTGGATGACCCTTTTCAAAATTGTTCGCGAAATTTTGATCCATCAAGAAACATGGCTCTGGTGAATGGGGGCTTCTTGCACTATACAGAAATGAAGAAATTCTTAAAAATTCTTCTTGTCTGAAACGGCTGGTCAGATTTTGAAACAATTTCACAGAGATGTTCCTTGGATGACCCTTCTCAAAAATTGTTCGTGAAATTTTGATAGGTCAAGAAACCTGGCTCTGGGGAATGGGGGCTACTTGCGCTATAGGGAAATGAAGAAATTCTTAAAAATTCTTCTTCTCTCAAACGGCTTGTCAGATTTTGAAATAATTTCACAGAGATATTCCTTGGATGACCCTTTTCAAAATCTGTTCGCAAAATTTTTATCTGTCAAGAAACATGGCTCTGGTGAATGGGGGCTTCTTGCATTATACAGAAATGAAGAAATTCTTAAAAATTCTTCTTCTCAGAAACCACAGGCCAGATTTTAAAATAATTTCACAGAGATATTCCTTAAATGACTTTTTTTAATAATTGTTAGGGAAATTTGGATCCGTCAAGAAACATGGCTCTGGTGAATGGGGGCTTCTTGCACTATACAGAAATGAAGAAATTCTTAAAAATTCTTCTTCTCTGAAACGGCTGGTCAGATTTTGAAACAATTTCACAGAGATGTTCCTTGGATGACCCTTTTCAAAAATTGTTCGTGAAATTTTGATAGGTCAGGAAACCTGGCTCTGGGGAATGGGGGCTAGTTGCGCTATAGGGAAATGAAGAAATTCTTAAAAATTCTTCTTCTCTCGAACGGCTTGTCAGATTTTGAAATAATTTCACAGAGATGTTCCTTGGGTGACCCATTTCAAAAATTGTTCGTGAAATTTTGATTCCTCAAGAAACATGGCTCTGGTGAATGGGGGCTACTTGCACTATACAGAAATGAAGAAATTCTTAAAAATTCTTCTTCTCTGAAAGGGCTTGTCAGATTTTGGAAAATTTTCACAGAGATATTCCTTGGGTGACCCTTTTCAAAACTTGTTCGTGAAAGTATGATTCGTCGAGAAACATTGCTCTGGTGAATGGGGGCTACTTGCACTACATTTATATGGAAATGAAGAAATTCTTGAAAATTCTTCTTCTCTGAAACTGCTGGTATGATTTTGAAAGGACTTTTACAGGTGACCTTTTAAAAATTGCTTGTCAAAATGATGATTTTGTTTCCAGTGTTTCAATACCTTAAAAAAAAAAAGGCTAAGGTCCTCTCAAAAATTCAGGTGAGCGATCCAAGGCCATTTTGGCCCTCTTGTTCTAATGAAATGTTGTAATAGATGATTATTTGTTTAATTGTCAGCAGACCTTGGTGTATTTGGAGAAACATTGTGTAAGTCTTTCATGAAAGGATCGTTACATTTTACTGTTGTGAAATTTCTATCTGCCCAGAAGATATATCATACATTGTGCAGATATATTTAAAGAAATAATTTATGCTCTTATACATTGGAGGTTCTAATCCACTTGTGAAAACGCCAAAAGAATCCTGTATTAAAAATTTATAAGTAGTGTCAGTTGGTGTATGTTTACGTTTCAAAGAAAAGGCAATTGCATATCATAAATGTCTATAATTTCTTAGTGCTGAGGAAGACGAAAAAGTAACAATACATACACCAAACTTGATGATTCTGAACACAGATTGTCATAGTTTATGTATAAAGAAAGATTGACAGACTTGATATTTGATCAGCATTGATTTGGTTTATCTAAAATTTACAATCAAACAGATAACAAACCTTTCAAATGAGAGAAAAAAATCTGTTTTAGACACCCCATTTCCATGATAGATTGTGAGAAAATGCAGCCACTAATGTTCAAAGTATTTTAGATTTATCGTCTTTAATGGTAATATGAAAAGGGTAAAGGTGCATAACACTGATAGCATGAAGTTGATTTTTTACATATTTTCAATCAAAATTGCATTGCTTTATTGAGAATGTGTGTACATATATTATATACTATCCATGAATTTATTTAACCAATGCTTTGAACAACATCAGGCGAAACATATTTATTTCACATCGATAGAATAAGATACATGTACTTGCAACTTAGCACAATCTTTTTGTTCTATACCATAAATTATCATTAAACCGTACATTTTTTAAGTATATATTATAATATTGTCTCATAGTAGAAGATGTAAATTTTACAAATTACATAGAACTTCATAATATTTAGTCATAATAATAGTGCATAGCATGATGTCACCAAAATTATGGATAAAATTGTCCCCGGGCGACACTAACTCATACTTACCACACGAGAAAATTTCAGACTGGTCCAAATTGAAAGCAGATGACAAAATAAAGGTGACTGAAAAATTGAAATTTGTTCTGGTAAGGGTAGAAAACACTTTGGGAAAAGGAGAAAATGCTGGTTACCAGCATTTTCTCCTTTTCCCACAATGTTTTCAAAAGGCTTCTTTCTCAGGGGCTTCAAAAGTAGGGGGTGTGTGGTAATGGAATAAATTGTAAAATTTGCATCTTCTCCTATGAGAGAATGCTATATATATACTTAAAGGTGGGTATTTAGGGTTTTTCACATCTCAGCTAATTAAAAAATGTATATATGTCTGAAATCTATATGAAAAATACATACAAATGATCAATTATTAAGAATCATAAAATTACACACACAAAAATTTTTGATGGTATTCCCTTAAAAGGCTACGTAGCCTCTTGGGCTATTTTTAGATTTCGCGCCAGTAATAAAAAGAAGCATTGCAGGAATGTTGATTGACTGGCACATGACTAATGACGCTTTAATTCCATAACATAGCAAACATGAAATTACTTTCCATAATGTCTTCTTCGGACGCTATATTTTTGAAGTCTTGTCTGTGTATTTCCAGTATGTAAATGAGCGAGTTGCTGATGTATAAATAGAACGTGTTTCCGTCGGTGTCAACCTGGGCTGTAGTAAATCTCTAATTTCTCATGTTGTCGAATGGTTTTTGGCTACTGGGGTTTTATGTATGAAAATTATAAGGCTTTGGGAGTATAAGGGTGATTTTTTTTGTATTTTTGTAAAATTTTCGTCCCAAATTCTGAAGGGCCACCTTTAAGAAAGTATAATTTAAATCTAATTTATCATATAGAACAAAATAAGTGACCATATATAAAGCATCCCGGGGTGTCCTGGGACAAAGAGTAAGACCGCTCTACCTCACAACCAGGGACAGCGCAATCTGCATTCTTTCCAAGCCACTGAGTGCCTTGAAGCGTAGTCAAAACAATGTACAGTTTCAAGAACTACAGAGGAATGATTCATGCAGCAATGAAATTTAGCAATCCTCCATTCTGAACAAAATAGCAAAATTTGGAATATCAAATCTGTCGCTTCTCCTGGACAAGATCTGCACTCTGCAGACTTATCAAAAAACTATTATGGCTCAGCTGGGCATTTAGTATCATTAGATATTATGTCCATAGTACTTTAGGGTTTTTTTTGTTTTTGTTTGTGTTTTAATCGATTGGGCTAGGGTTTGATCCTCGGCCCAGCCAATTTCTTTCCAAGGATTGATGATAGTCACTGCGACAGGATTCATTCCTCCCCCACTGACCATTGTTTCGACAATGATCATTTGGGAAAGCAGCCAGTGGCTTAGAAAGAAAACTGTGTGAAGTACTGGTAAAAGAAACCCTAGGAATGCATAGATAGGTGCATTGCCATGATATAACTGAATGTTGAAAACGGCGTTAAACATCATAAGATCAATCAGAATTTAATAGGTTGAACAGTCTGACAGCTATTTTGTTTAACTCTTTACCTGCGTACAAAATCTTACATATGTCCAAATCTAAAGTGTTCGCAGAGGACAGAAATACACAGACGAAGCTTTAAACAGAGCATCCAAAGAAGATATTATGAAAAATAGTTACATGTTTGTTATGTAACGGAATTTAAGCGTCATTAGTCATGTGCCAGTCACTTAACATTCCCACAATGCATTTTTTTATACTTGGCGCAAAATCTAAAAATAGCTTAAGAGGCTACGTAGCCTTCTAAGGGAATACCATCAAAAAAATTTGGGGGCGGTAATTTTATGATTCTTAATTATTGATGATTTGTATTGTTTTTTCATATAAATTTCAGTGATATATATATTTTTTGATTTGGTGTCATATGATTCTAAGTACCTAACTTTAAAACATTGATCTTATTTTTTATCCAGGTCGGTGTGGCAATGAATTTTGTTTTATCATTTACCAAGGAGTTTTGGAAATACTGTGAGACCAAAGAATAACAGAGAAATTTGGTGTGAAGAGCAGTTTCTCCTTTTCCAACAATATTTCATACTTTTCCAAAGACAAATCCTATTTTTTCTATTAATCCAGTTTTGCATTTTAGCTCAAGATAAGCTGCTTATCAATGGAATCACCATGGCAAACTTCTATCCCTGATTCTCTGCTACTTGATATATTTTGGTACCTTGGAATTGAGGATCTAGGTCACACTGCACAAGTATGTAAACAGTGGGCCCGGGTCAGTTCAGATAATTCACTGTGGCATAAGCTGGCCAGACTGATTTGGAAAATTAATGGTAAGTTATAGTTTAACCTGTACTAAACCAGCCTACTGTTAAGCATCATTCAATCAAAGCACTAAAAGCGGATTTATGGAGTACCATGAAGCTGCAGTGGTCTCTAATGGAAAAAAATACATCATAATTATGCAACACACATTTATGAATATATTCATTTATATATTCATTCAATGGAGTTACCAAGGGCAAGGAAAATCTAAGTTGTTCTGCTACATGTATGTGGGCCGCACAGTAACTCTTACTCTATTTCTTGTTAAGAAGTGGTATTTTGATCCATCAATCCGTCAATTTTTTAGCTCACCTGAGCACGAAGTGCTCATGGTGAGCTTTTGTGATCGCCCAATGTCCGGCGTCCGTCGTGCGTCGTCCATCGTCCACAATTTCTTTAAACATCTTCTCCTCCTAAACCACTGGGCCAATCTTGGTGAAACTTGGCAGGGATGTTCCTTAAGTGAAGCTCTACTAAAGTTGTTCAAGAGATTGAATTCCACCCATAATTCTGGTTGCCATGGCAACCGAAAGGAAAAAAATAGCAAAATCTTCGAAAATCTTCTTCTCTGAAACTAGAAGGCGTAGAGCTTTGATATTTGGTATGTAGCATCTCCTAGTGGACCTCTACCAAGATTGTTCATATGATGTCCCTGGGGTCAAAACTGGCCCCGCCCCGGGGGTCACAAGTTTGAAACATAGGAACAAAGAAGGAAAACTTTGAAAGTCTTCTTCTCTGAAATTAGAAGGTGCAGGGCTTTGATATTTGGTATGTAGCATCTCCTAGTGGACCTCTACCAAGATTGTTCATATGATGTCCCTGGGGTCAAAACTGGCCCTGCACCGGGGGTCACAAGTTTGAAAAATAGGAACAAAGAAGGAAAACTTTAAAATTCTTCTTCTCTGAAACTAGAAGGTGTATGGCTTTGATATTTGGTATGTAGCATCTCCTAGTGGACCTCTACCAAGATTGTTCATATGATGTCCCTGGGGTCAAAACTTGCCCTGCCCCGGGGGTCACAATTTTGAAACATAGGAAAACAGAAAGAAAATTTTGAAATTCTTCTTCTCTGAAACTAGAATATGTAGAGCTTTGATATTTGGTATGTAGCATCTCCTAGTGGACCTCTACCAAGATTCTTCATATGATGTCCCTGGGGTCAAAACTGGCCCTGCCCCGGGGGTCACAATTTTGAAACATAGGAACAAAGAAGGAAAACTTTAAAATTCTTCTTTTCTGAAACTAGATGGTGCAGAGCTGTGATATTTGGTATGTAGCATCTCCTAGTGGACTTGTACCAAGATTGTTCATATGATGTCCCTGGGGTCAAAACTGGCCCTGCCCCGGGGGTCACAATTTTGAAACATAGGAACAAAGAAGGAAAACTTTAAAATTATACTTCTCTGAAATTAGAAGGTGCAGGACTTTGATATTTGGTATGTAGCATCTCCTAGTGGACCTCTACCAAGATTGTTCATATGATGTCCCAGGGGTCAAAACTGGCCCCACCCCGGGGGTCACAAGTTTAATCCATAGAAATAAAGACGGAAAAATTGAAAATTTTTCTTCTCTGAAACTAGAATATGTAGAGCTTTTATATTTGGTTAGTAGGATCTCCTAGTGGACTTCTACAATGTTTGTTCATATGATGCCCCTGGGTCAAAACTTGCCCTGCCGCATGGATCACAAGTTCGAAACATAGGAACAAAGAAGGAAAATGTCAATATTATTCTTCGCTGAAACTAGAAGGCATAGAGCTTTGATATTTGGTATGTAGCATCTTTTAGTGGACTTCTACAAAGTTTCTTCATACGCTGCCGCTGGGGTCTAAACTTGCCCTGCCCAGGGGTCACAAGTTCGAAACATATGAACAAAGAAGGAAAACTTTAAAATTCTACTTCTCTGAAACTAGAAGGTATAGAGCTTTGATATTTTGTAAGTAGCATCTTTTAGTGTACCTCTAGCAAGTTTTTTTCTTAGGATGCCCCTGGGGTCAAAATTGGCCCTGCCCAGGGGTCACAAGTTTGATTTTACAGCTTGGTACTCAGGTGAGCGATATAGGACCATCATGGTCCTCTTGTTTCTGGTATTTGATTTCGGACTATATGTACACACATGTGGGATGGTATATACGGTAATAACTAGTGATAAAAGCGAGGCTGAGGTGTATTTAAGCTAAAACTGTAGGCAGAATAGGTAGAGCTCAAGAGTGTACGACAGTATATGTCCTTACATTGATATGTTTGGTCCCTGTCAAAACATCACAGTAATAGAATTTGCTATACAAATCAGCTAAAAAGGGGTTGATTACTCCATTAACCCTTTACCAAACAATCCCTGGTTTTTATGGCCCGGAGATAGAAGCCTTTTGAAAACATCATGAGAAAGGAGAAAATGCTGGTTAGCAACATTTTCTCCTTTTCCCACAATCTTTTCTACCCTGCTGGAAACAGATTTCAATTTTTGAGCTACATTTATTTTGTTATTCTGCAAGTGCTTTCAATTTGGACCAGTCTAAAATTTTGTCGTTTGGTAAAGAGTAAGCAATACTTAACCCATTACCACACAATCCCTTGTTTTGACAGCTCTGAGAAAGAAGCCTTTTGAAAACAGTGCGGGAAAAGGAGAAAATGCTGGTAACCAGCATTTTCTCCTTTTCCCACAGTGTTTTCTAACCTTCCCAGCACAAATCTCAATTTTTCAGTCACCTTTATTTTGTCGTATGCAAATGCTGTCAATTTGGACCAGTCTAAAATTTTCTCGTGTGGTAAAGAGTTAACTATACTTGACTATGGACTAATACACAGGAGCCATGCTCTGGCAAAGGGGGTTAAATGCATCACTGATGCATGATACCAAGAAACCCATCGCATTATTGTGGACCCTTTATTTAACCCATTACCACACAATCCCTACTTTTGATGACCCTGAGAAAGAAGCCTGTGGAAAACATGGTGGGTAAAGGAGAAAATGCTGGTAACCAACATTTTCTCCTTTTCCCACAATGTTTATACCCTTCACAAAACAAATTTCAAATTTTCAGTAACTTTTATTTTGCCGTCTGCAAATGCTTTCAATTTGGACCAGTCTAAAATATTCTCGTTTGGTAATGAATTGAAAAACCCTATTTTATAACAACCAGCTGAATCATGATGCACACTGGTCCTTTGACATTTAGAAATTTTGGAATAGGAAAAAGATTCGACACAGGTCAGCCTGTGCCTAGTACAAGTCATTACTTTTTGTAGATGCATTAATTCCCCTCTCACAGAGTATAGCTTATATGCATCATATATATGATATCACCAGGTTCCTTGTTGCCTCAAAGCTGTAGCTGGAGAGAGGAGGTGAAGAGACTGTATTACCATGTACCACTGATAGAGACCAACTGTATACAAGAGCACACAGACGAAGTACTAGATGTGGCCATTTCAAACAACGGGAAATATTTCTGTACTGTGTCCAAAGATTCTCAGATAATAGTGAGTATCTTCTCAGAGGGGCATAATTATATAGTTGTGTTTTCTGTACCAACTCTACGAAACAATTGTTTAAACAATGTATACTCTATGAAAACAACAATGTTTTCTGAAAACTTTGTGGGAAATGGAGAAAATGCTGCCAAGTAGTATTTCCTTCTTTTCCCACAGTATTTCCTGTCCTCTCATGACAAAAACCATTATTATACCCTGGCAAAACAAAATTAATGTTTTTGGGGGTATGCTGGAATCAGCCTGTCTGTTTCTCCGTCTGTCTGTCTGAAACAATTTTGTAGCTCTAAACAATTTTTAACGGCATCTGTTTTTAGATCACACGTGTCACCGGCTTCGAAAATTGTGCGGAGGTAATTGCAAAGTCAACTAAAGTAATGAACAAAGTATTAATGTATACTAACAAAGAAAGTTGTCAGGCACCATATGCATTGCTTTGTTTGGACAGATCTTCAAAAACAGTAATGTACAAGCTGAAAAACTTACCTTTTTCAAACTAAAATGGCGGACTTAAAATGTCTCCTATGACGTATGCTATGACGTAGGTTGTTACCCATGAATTTGCTTTCATAAAACCCCAGCAGTTGAAAGGCATCCGACAACGAGAGAAATTAGAGATTTACTACGGCCCAGGTTAACTCCAACAGGAGACACATTCTATTTCTAGATGATCACTTCACTCATTTACATACAGGAATACACAGACAAAGTTTCAAACATAGCGTCTGAATAAGACATTATGGAAAATAATTATTACATGTCTGTTTTGTAATGGAATTCAAGCGTTATTAGTCACGCGCCAGTCAATTGACATTCCAACAATGCTTTATTGATTTTTGGCGTGAAATATGAAAATACCTTAAGAGGCTACATAGCCTTTTATGGGAACACCATCAAAAAAAAAAATTTTTTTTTGTTATTTTATGAGTCTTTATTATTGATGATTTGTATCATTTTTTCAAATAAATTTCAGTAATATATATGATTTTTAATTTGGTGAGATGTAAAAATTCTAAATTCCCACCTTTTACTCTTTACCACACAATCCCACTTTTAAAGACCTTGAGAAAAAAAGCTTTTGAAAAGGTTGTAGGAAAAGGAGAAAATGCTAGTAACCAGCATTTTTTCCTTTTTATACGCCCAAAGGGTCGTATTATGTTATACCCCCGGTCGTCCGTCCATCCATCTAGCCGTCCGTCCGTTAGCAATTTCTTGTGTGCGCAACTCCTCCTACAGTTTCCATCGGAATTATTTGAAACTTGGCACAATGAATCTCCATAAGTCTAGTTTTGCACCTGGGTCTTAGAATTTGGATCACTGTTTGCCTTTTAAAATTATCTGCCCTTGATTTCTGAAATAACCAACTTTTCACTTTGAATTTTTTGTTCCAGCTGTAACTTCCATGTTATGAAAGGTATCAACTTGAAACTATGTACACTGATAGAACACATTATGGAGAAGTGCAGTGTACATGAACCATAACTCTGCCAACATTTTTTTTTTTTGAGTTACTGCCCTTTGTTAATTTTGAATTTGATTTTTTATAACTTCTAAAGTATAAAAGCTATTAACTTGGAACTTCATACACTGATAGAACCCATTATTGAGAAGTGCATTGCACATGAACCATAACTCTCCTAACTTCCAAACTATAAAAGGTATCAACTTGAAACTACATACTCTGATAGAACACATTATGGAGAAGTGCCACCTTTATTATTTGAGTTATTGCCTTTGGTTAATTTTCAGTTTGAATTTTTGTAAAGATCATAACTTCCAAACTTCAAAATCCATCATCTTGAAACTTCAAAGACTAATAGGACACATTATGAAGAAGTGTATTGCACAAGAACCATAACTCTGCCATCCCTCCTGAGTTATTGCTCTTTTCACTTTGAATTTTTGTCTGGGCCATAATTTCTAAAATATAAAAGGTATGATCTGGGACCTTCAAAGACTGATAGAACACCTTGTGGATAAAAGCAATTCACAAAATTTGTAACTTTGCCACGTTTATTTTTTTAGTTATTGCCCTTTAATATTTTTCATATATCATGGAAAATAACTACTCTTCATTCATGACCCATCCATCAGTGCAAGTCATTTCACTGACAAGCCCCTTCGGGCGTATATGTGCCGCTCTGCAAAGCTCTTGTTCTGCAATGTTTTCTACCCCATCAAAGCAAAATTGCACCATTAAAGCCACTTTGAAATTGTCGTTTGCAAATGTTTTCAATTTGGATAGGTCTTAAATTTTGTCGTGTGGTAATGGGTTAAAGGCCTAAAGCTGCTCAAAGTAAAGAGGTCTGGGGTCAAATGCTTTCAAATATACATGTAAATCATAACAATTTAAAGTACAGAAATGATAGTGAAGATGACAATCTGTCTTTGTATGGGTGGTCCAGGTCTTAGTTATTAACTCATTACCAAACAACAAAATTTTAGACTGGTCCAAATTGAAAGCATTTGCAGATGACAAAATGAAAGTAACTGAAAATTTGAAATTTGTTTTGTGAAGAGCAGAAAACATTGTGGGAAAAGGAGAAAATGCTGGTTACCAGCATTTTCTACTTTTCCCACAATGTTTTCCAAAGGCTTCTTTCTCAGGGGCATCAAAAGTAGGGATTGTGTGGTCATGGGTTAACAGGAAAACAAAAGATACAGCAAACTGTCTACTTTTGACCCTGTTTTAACCCTTTACAACATAATCTCCACTTTTGACAACCCTGAGAAAGAAGCCTTTTGATAACATTGTGGGAAAAGGAGAAAATGCTGGTTACCAGCATTTTCTCCTTTTCCCACAATGTTTTCTACCCTTCACAAAACAAATTTCAGTCTTCAGTAACTTTTATTTTGTAATCTGCAAAAATCAATGCTTTCGATATGGACAAGCCTAAGATGTTCTTTAGTGGTAAAGAGTTAAATTCATTTTTCTGCCCGGCACTAACATTTGGACCTACTGTACAAGAACAGATTGTCATCTGCACAATAATTTCTGTATTTTTAACTCTTTAACACACAATCTCGACTTTAAACTACCTACATTAAGAAAGAAACCTTTTGAAAATATTGTGGGAAAAGAAGAAATTGCTGGTAACCATCATTTTCTCCTTTTACCAAAATGTTTTCTACCCTTCCCAGACTAAATTCCAATTTTTAAGTCACATTTATTTTGTCATCTGCAAATTCTTGCACTTTGGACCAGTCTAAAATTTTGTTGTTTGGTATATAGCATGGTTTGAATTGTATTTTAACACCACTGTAAACACCGTAAATACCTTTGGCAGCTATAGGGTGATTAACCCTTTCCCAAACAAGCCTTGGTTTTTATGTGGCTGCAGTACAAGTCTTTTGAAAACACTGTGGGAAAAGGAGTAGTTTCTCCTTTTCCCACAGTGCTTTCTATCCTTTTGGAGAACTTTCTACCATTTTCATCAAATTTACAATTGTTGTTTGCAAACTCTTTCAGTTTGGAAGAGTGTAAAATTTGTTGTTTGGGAAAGGGTTAAGTGACCAGGTATAAAGGTGTCCCATCAGATTTTGGGATGAAAATTTTACAAAAATGCAAAAAAATCATCCTTATACTCCAAAAGCCTTTTAACTTGCATTCATAAAACTCCAGTACTCAAAAACCATTCGACAACAAGAGAAATTAGATATTTACTATGGCCCAGGTTACACCAACGGGAGACTCATTCTATTTTTAGATGATCAGTTTGCTCATTTACATACCGGAATACACAAATGCAGTTTCAAACACAGCATCCAAAGAACACATTATGGAAAAAAATTATTACATGTTTGTTATGCAATGGAATTTAAGTGTTATTAGTCAAGTGCCAGTCACTTGACATTCCCACAATGCTTTATTTTGGCACAAAATCTAAAAATACCTTAAGCAGCTATGGAGCCATTTAATCCATTACCACACAACAAAATTTTCGGTTTGTCCAAATTAAAAGCATTTGCAGACGATAAAATAAAAGTGACTGAAAATTTGAAATTTGTTTTGTGAAGGGTAGAAATCATTGTGGGAAAAGGAGAAAATGCTGGTTACCAGCATTTTCTCCTTTTCCCACAATGTTTTTTAAAGGCTTCTTTCTCAGGGGCGTCAAAAGTCGGGATTGTGTGGTAATGGGTTAAGGGAAAACCATAAAAAAAATTGTTTTTTTGTAAATCTATGAGTCTTAATTATTGATGATTTGTATTTTGTTTTCATATAAATTCCAGTGATATATATATTTTTTTTAATTTCGTGAGATGTAAAAATTCTAAAGACCCACCTTTAAAGGTATAAAAAGAAAAACTCGATTGGAAAAGAAGTGCTGGTTACAAAGAACCTGTAAATGTCTAAAAAGTATTAAAGGCTCTCTGGATCCAGGGATTGGATTGGCAAGAAAAAGGTTTATGCATGATTTCTCCCTTGTTAGAATTACAACAGATGGCTGAGCGTTAAAATTGTTTCAAGTATTGCTGAATAGAATGAGAAACTTATTTCTACTGTTCTGTACAATTTTGACAGATGTGGGACATGGATGACCCTATAGTCTGTATCTGTAAAGTGGACACTTCCAAGGACTTAGACTGGCTGCTAACACAGTATTCCCTATTCAACAATGATGATACCCGGCTGTTGGTCTGTGGGGTGAGAAACCTGACCCCAGAGCAGGAGATAAATGAGCCCAGTGGTTGTGGAGCTGTTTATACTGTCCCTGGTAAGTGGAACTTTAGGGTTGAGTTTTGCTAAGATATGTATTCATTAACTCTACCAAACGACAAAATTTTGGACATGCTCAAATTAAAAGCATTTGCAGACGACAAAAAAATAGACAGGATTGTCAAACCTGCCTGGGTTACTACCTGTGTGAAATCTGACCTCCAGCAGGAGAGAAATGCCTCAAATGATATCTGGCAGTTTATAATACCCCCCCCCCCCCACATCTCGTCAAAATAGAGAGGGTATACTAGTTTTACTATAACTATCTGTCTGTCCGTCTTTTAGTCTGTCATCCTGTCTGTCTATAGATTTCATTTTCATGCCCTGCCCCAAAAAAAAGGCAGTAGAAAAGAGCTTTGAAACTTTATACAGGTGTTGCTAATGGCCCTAGGGTCATATCATTTTGGGTCTAAGGTCAAGGTCGCTGATGAACTTTTTTTGCAAGTCTTTATCTGTGCTTTAACGAAACAGCTGTTTAACCCATTACCACTCAATCCCCACTTTTTACGCCCCTGAGAAAGAAGCCTTTAGAAAACATTGTTGGAAAAAGAGAAAATGCTGATAACCAGCATTTTTTCCTTTTCCCACAATGTTTGCTACCCTTCACAAAACAAATTTCAAATTTTCAGTCACTTTTATTTTGTCGTCTGCAAATGCTTTCAATTTGGACCAGTCTAAAATATTGTTGTTTGGTAATGGGTTAACCTCAGATTATGAAACTTTTTACAAGTATTACCCTTGATCCAAGGAGGTGTCTTATTGTTTTGGAATTATATAGGTCAAAAGACATGATCACAGGTGATCTTTTTTTGAAGATCATTTCTGTCCTGTGATTGTGCTGCCTCAGTGCATCAGTGACAGTGTGCTGGTGGTGGGTATTTTTCCCCATTATACCAGGCAAAACCTGGTAAGGGTAAATTTTAGGGGCCAAGGTAAGCTTGGTAATCATTCTGTTATAAGAGACTATCAAACTTGCCTCTGAGACAACAAGTGTAAAATTGGAGACTTAACCCTTTGCATAAAAAATCCCAGGTTTTCACGACCCTGAAAAAGAAGCCTTCTCAAAACTGTGGCATTTTCTCCTTTTCCCACAATGTTTACTTCCCTTCTCAAAAGAAACTTCAATTTTTCAGTCACATTTATTTTGTCGTCTGCAAATGCTTTCAATTTGGACATTTTTCAGTCACATTTATTTTGTCGTCTGCAAATGCTTTCAATTTGGACAAGTCCAAAATTTTGTTGTTGGGTAAAAAAAAAAGAAATAAAATGACCCAGGTTTCCTTTAGATTTACAGCTTGCTGCACTGATATTTTTGGAGCCATTTACACTGTTTGGTGCTTGGCTGGACAACAGAATATTTATTGCGGGCTTGTCCGATTTAAATGAGGATCGTATTCACATGCGGGCATACTGTTGTGGGGTAATCTTTATCATCTTTTTACCTTTCTTGTTTTGGCCCCAGTAAAGTCATGAAAATTACTTATATATGGAAGAGCAACCCAAGTAAATTTCAGTTAACCCATTACCAAACAATCCCTACTTTTGATGACCCTGAGAAAGAAGCCTTTAGAAAACATTGTGGGACAACGAGAAAATGCTGGTAACCACCATTTTCTCCTTTTCCCACCATGTTTTCTACCTTTCACAAAACAAATTCAATATTTCAGTAACTTTTATTTTGTCGTCTGGTAATGAGTTAAATGGGTGCTTTATTTGGAATATATCTGTGTAGGAGACATTGTAAGATCAAAGATAAGGCTGCACATTCTGTGTATTTTGATTTTTTATCTGATATGTGTGGATTAGCAATGAAATTTGGGGATAGAAAACTTTTACGAGTTATACAGAGTCTTTATTTCTATTGCTCCTTTGGTTTGGAAGAAACAAATTGCATGAAACACTGGAAAACATTAGACAAACCAGTATTACAGCCATTTAACCCTTTCCCATATTTGTACTAGGCCAAGTTGAAAGCATTTGCAGACAACAATTCAACTCTTGCTGAAAAGATGATTTCTGTCTATGATTGGGTAGAAAACATTGTGGGAAAAGGAGAAAATGCTGGCTACCAGCATTTTCTCCTTTTCCCACAATATTTTCAAAAGGCTACTATTCTAGACCCGTAAAAACCAGGATTTGTTTGGGAAAGAGTCCTTTTTAACAACCCTGAAGAAGAAATCTTGGGGAACATTACTGAAAATGGAGAAATTGCATCTGCTGGGAAATGCCTTGTAAAGATGACAGTTTTTCTTGTATAGTTTGTTCCATTGTCAGTTACAGCAGACATATTAATTCAATTTCTAAGATTTAGGCTAAAACTTCTGGGTCTCTCTACCTATTGTTTACATTTTGACTGCCATTAAGTTTTTAAGAGGCTGTTAACTATTGCTTTCATATTCTGACACAGGAATGGTCATCTGAGCCTTTTGTAGAAACCAGCTATGTAGAAAAGTTGTTGACCCATTATGCTGATCATCAAACAGGCTTGTTTTCGTATGACGGTAGTCGACTACATCAGATGAATGTTATGATTGCTAAGGTCCCAGTCAGTCATTCTGATACGGCATTACATCCATTTAGAAAGAACAAAAAACTCCATATTTCAAGTACATTTTGGAAAACTAATTCTTTGCTAGACAAAAATAGAAACCATTGTGATGTTGCAGACATGAGTGTATCGTCGGATGAAGTTAACAACTCTTTTGATGCCAAAGGTAGTGAAAAGACTGATTTTTTGTGTTCAAATGAAATGGATTGTCGCAGTGATATAGCCTTCAATCCAGCAGGAGCCCAAGAAACTGTGTTTGATAGTTCCCAGGCAAACATGTTAAGTTCTGGATATAGGACTTATGTTTTGTTGGTGGCTGGAGAGCATGATGTGATATTGCTGTTTGAAGTAACAGAAGAAAAGATAGCAGAAATTCAAGGACAGTTTGACAATATGAATTATAATAAGGATGTTTCTGTGGTACAACCCGATTATCTCTTTGACATTCAGGATAGCTATATTACTGGATTGTGCTTGTCACAGGATCATAGGTAATATGTATTTGATTGTTGCTCTGACAAAATAGGATTTAACCCATAACCACACAATCCTGCATTTGACGACCCTGAGGAAGAAGCTTTAAGAAAACATTATGGGAAAAGGAGAAAATGCCGGGAACCAGCATTTTCTCCATTTCCCACAATGTTTTCTACCTACCACAAAACAAATTTCAAATTTTCAGTGACTTATTTTGTCATCTGCAAATTCTTTCGAATTGGACAAACCTAAAATGTTGTCATTTGGTAATGAGTTAATGCATCTCATAATACTAGGCAAGTCATCACATGATTATGGATCCATAAAATCCATTTCTATGGCAACCAACTGGATCATGAGGTACACTGGTCTTTTGACATACAGAAAATTGACCAATACCAAAAGGTTTGATCCCAGGTCAGCCTATGTGTACTGTGCAGGCTGAATTTGGTAGATACTTTTTGCAGATGCATTGAGCCCCCATTTCTATATGCCAAAAGGGCCGTATTATGGTATGGCATGGGTTGGCCGTCCGTCAGCCTGTCTGTCCAACAATCTGTTAGAAATTTTATGTGTGCAACTCCTCCTACAGTTTACCTTGGAATAACTTACAACTTACCACAATGAATCTCCATGATGTGTGACTTAAAATTCAAATACTAGTATCTGTAGGCATTCTAGATTTTAACCCATTCCACTGACGAGTCACTTAGCTCGTATATGCGCGGCCCTGCGATACTTTTGTTTTTACAGAGCTTAGCTGATTTGTTGTGTTGTTTTTTAAACAGTATTAACAATATATTTATAAAATCTATGCCTTATATAACAATTTTAGACTTGAAAAAATTCTAAAGGAGCTGTTTGTGGGGCTCGAAGAGGACATGTTTGGCTTGGAGGAGAACATCTTGGTCAATATTATCGATAGTTGTGTAAGCCCCCATTTCTATACGCCCAAAGGGCCGTATTATGGTATGACATAGGTAGAAAACATCATGGGAAGAGGAGAATATAATAGTTACCAACATTTTCTCCTTTACCTATTTCCCATAATATTTCCAAAAGGATTTCTTGTTCAGGGTCATTAAATTCAAGATTGTATGGATACCGTTGCATCAGAAACATATCATTTGCTTGCTATGTTCTTGACAGATTTGCATATTACAACCATAGAAATGTTTCAAATAAAGCTGTGGAAGGTGATGCAGGTGAAAGGGCATTTTCTGCTGAGCTTAAAATTGGAGTGATAGACCTTGTAAGGATGGAAATTGTTGAGGACATTGAATACAAAGGTCATGTAGGATACTCCAAGGATTCACCTTGGTATATCTGTTTGGATGTCAGTCAGGATTTTGTTTTAAGGTAAGCATTTTTCTTTTAGGCTTTACTCCATAGATACTCATTTCTACACATTGCTTGTTGGAGCCTTTAGAAAACACTGTGGCAAAAGGTGAAATTGCTCTTGGTGAGCAATTTCGCCTTTTGTCACAATGTTTTCTTTACTATCAAAGGGTGGCATTTACACATAAGGAACGGCTTCATCCTTGCTGTTATTAAGGGTCATTTAGAGATGCTATAAATATGCCTTATGGGGTAAAGGATTAAAATGTAATGGTTAAAGAAAAGGTTAATTATAAATGCTTTTCCTTGATGCATTATACCAAGCAAGTCACTTCATAATTATGGATCCATAAAATCCATTTTGTATCACAATTTACTGAATCATGAGGTAAAATGGGCCTTGGATTTGCAGAAAACTGTAGAATAGCAAAAGGTTTTAACTCATTATCAACTGACAAAACTAGGTTTGTCTAAATCCAAACCATTTTGCAGATGACAATATGAAAGTGACTGAAAATTTTAAATTTGTTTTGTGAAGGGTAGAAAACATTGTGGAAAAAGGAAAAAATGCTGGGTACCAACATTTTCTCCTTTTCCCACCATGTTTTCTAAGGGCTTCTCTCTCAAGGTTGTCAAAAGTAGGGATTGTGAAGTATTAAATAGATTATGAACTTTGCAAGCTGACAGGGGTCAATACTTTTTGTAGATGTCAGTGTTGAAAACATGAAAAATTGCTGTCATTCATTTTAGCTGTAGCGATTGAAATATAATACTGAAAAATAATTTTTCTCTTATGCTATTAAATTTTGTTATCGTCTTGTAATTTTTTATCATGCTTTTTGATGAATCTGCAAACAGCCTGTACAGTCATGGGTTAATTATCTGCAATACTTTCGTCTTGCTTTAACAGTGGCAGTGAAGATGGGCGCAGTTATATATGGGAGAAGAACTACAACACCTGTTTAGGTACCTTAAACCATACGGAGGGAGTTGTGAATGGAGTTGCTTTCTCTCCTATAGATCAAGAAACCTGTGTAACAGTTTGTGACGATAAGCTCATCAAAGTCTGGCGGTCAAGATATCGAAAACAACAAATTGAGAAGAGGAGGCGTGATAGGTTTTGTCTGCTGAGTGAAAGTGACCAAATGTGTCAACTTTACAAAACTATGTGACATCCATGTGACATCCTATTTCGCCACTTTTAATGTACAGACAGCTCTGTTAGTCCATTTGAAACAATTTGTATGTGACCAGGTTGCATTTTTCTTTAACTCTTTACCACACAACAAAATTTCAGACTGATACAAATAGAAAGCATTTGCAGACAACAAAATAAAAGTGACTGAATCTTTGAAATTCCTTTTCCGGAAGGGTAGAAAAACTTGTGGAAAAAGGAGAAAATGCTGGTTGCCAGCATTTTCTCCTTTTCTCACAAGGTTTTCAAAAGGCTTCAGTCACAGGGTCGTAAAAACCAGGGATTGTTTGAGAAAGGGTTAAAAGGTTAGAAAGCATTACTTCTTTCTCCACTACGTATTCTTAACCCTTTACCACACATTCCTGAGTTTTAACTCATTACCACACGAGAAAATATTGGACTGGTCCAAATTGAAAGTATTTGCAGACGACAAAATAAAGGTGACTGAAAAATAGAAATTTTTTCTGGAAAGGGTAGAAAACACTGTGGGGAAAGGAGAAAATGCTGGTTACCAGCATTTTCTCCTTTTCCCACAGTGTTTTCAAAAGGCTTCTTTCTCAGGGGCGTCAAAAGTAGGGATTGAGTGGTAATGGGTTAACAACCCTAAAGAAAAAGAACAAAGAAAACTTAATGAGAAAAGGAGAAAATGGTGGTAACCAGCACATCCCCCCCCACCTTTCCAACAATGTTTTCTACCTCCTCAAAGGCAAAAATCATCTTTTGGACTACATGTAAATTGAATTTGTTGTCTGCAAATTCTTTCAATTTGGTAGAGTGTAAAATTTTCTCATTTGGTAAGGAGGTAATTTTTCCAAAAACTTTCCTTGGGTCATTATACATGTAACTTGGGAGTTTTTGGTAAATATTTAAACCTTTAGCCGTTTTACAAATTTTGATTTGTAGCTTTTTGCTAACAGAATGTTTTAATGAACTGTTTAATTATATGTTTTTGGGGTATGATTTTATTTGTAAAAAAAAAATAAAACAATTGAAGTTGTAGTCATTTTGATATTCCCTCTCTGTCTTTTTGTGGAACTATTCTTCCTGTTTTCTTCTGTTTTATATTTCACCACACAGTCCTGACTTTTAACCTTTACAGTGCCTTTCACTGTTTTAGTTGCCTTAGGGGCCAGTGTAGATCAAGATGTACATGTAACAGCACAAAATGTGTTTGATAAAACACTACAGACCAAAAGCAACCATCCTCGGATACCCCGGGGTCTCCCTGTTTGCTACGCTACATCGACCCCTGGGACAATTAGTTGAATTTCCTTCGCTTTACCGCTGGCCGAATGCTGGCTTTTCATTGGTTCCATCATCATTTTGTGATGGGCGAGTGTACTGTACGCTATGACGTTTCGTATCGATTTTCAGCGGCTCGCTTTACCGCTGGCCGAATGCTGGCTTTTCATTGGTTCTATCATCATTTTGTGATAGGCGAGTGGACTGTACGCTATGACGTTTCGTATCGATTTTCGGCGGCTGATTCAAAGTTTTATTAGTCAATTGTCCCAGGGTCGATGTAGCGTAGCAAATAGGGAGACCCTGGGGTATCCGAGGATGAAAAGCAACCATTGTAGTGCAATCATCTTGGTCTTATTCTAGACCAAAAATGTCTACCGAGTTAATTTGGCACTTTAACTCTATACCACGCAATCCCGACTTTTAACGACCCTCAGAGAGGAGCCTTTTAAAAACATTGTGGTAAAAGGAGAAAATGCTGGTTATCAGCATTTTCTCCTTTTCCCACAATGTTTTCTATCCTTTCAAAGACAAAAATTATCATTTTAGCTACAGTTATTTTGTCCTCTACAAATACGTTCAAAAATTTGACTGGTCTTAAATTAACTTGTGTGGTAAGGAGTTAAGGGTTAACAGCTCTTTAGAAAAAAGTTTTTGAAAACATTTTCTCCTTTTTATCACAAAATTCTTTATTCATTCACAGACAATTCATATCATTTGAGTTACAATAGAGGCCAAAATGTCAAAGCAAGTATCATCAACATTTAAAATTAAATCATACCATAGAAAAGTATGGAAATACTGTGAAGATGACAGTCTGTTATTGTGTGGTTTTGGCCATGTGTTAGACGCTGACAGACAAAACTAATTTTAAAATCAGGCCAAAACTAACAAAAAACACAGCTACCTGATTGTTTTTTACCTAGTTTTAAAAATAATTTCTGTCAGTGACTAACTACAGATTGTCATCTTCACAATAATTTCCATACTTTTAAATGGAATGATATAAATTTAAGTTCATTGTAACACTAACTTTGTTTATGTCTGGCCTTTGTTTTTACTTTAATTTTTTATTTGTGAATGCTTTTATTTGGTTTTAGTATAAAATTTTTGTTCGATAATAGGTCAGATATGTCTTATACAACATAAATTTTATCCCTTCAGTGCTTTCCTTAGATTCTCAAATTCCTAATAAAGTATTTCTATGGTTTCTCTAATTGACCCTAAATAACAACAAGGATGAAGCCATTTTTAGCTCACCTTAGCACAAAGTGCTAAAGGTGAGCTATTGTGATCGCCCAATGTCCGGCGTCCGTCAACAATTTCTTTAAACATCTTCTCCTCCTAAACCACTGGGCCAGTCTTCATGAAACTTGGCAGGAATGTTCCTTTGAACCAAAATTGTTCAAAGAATAAAATTCCACCCATAACTCTGGTTGCCATGGCAACAAAACGAAAAAAAAATGAAATCTTTGAAAATCTTCTCCTCTGAAACTAGAAGGGGTAGAGCTTTGATATTTGGTATGTAGCATCTCCTAATGGACCTCTACCAAGTTTGTTCAAATTATGCCCATAGGGTCAAAACTGGCCCCACCCCGGGGGATAACACGTTTGAGCGTGTTTGAGCATAGGAACAAAGAAGGAAAATTTAAAAAATCTTCTCCTCTGAAACTTGAAGGCGTAGAGCTTTATTTGGTATGTAGCATCTCCTAGTGGACCTCTACCAAGTTTGTTCAAATTATGTCCCTGGGGTCAAAACTGGCCCCACCCCAGGGGTCACAAGTTTGAGCATAGGAACAAAGAAGGAAAACTTTAAAAATCTTCTCTGATGAAACTTGAAGGCGTAGAGCTTTGATATTTAGTATGTGACTTTTCTTAGTGAAGCTCTTCTAAGTGTGTTCAAAAAATGCCCTTAGGGTCAGAACTGGCCCCACCCCGGGGGTCACAAGTTTGAGCATAGGAACAAAGAGGAAAATCGTTAAAAATCTTCCCCTCTGAAACTTGAAGGCGTAGAGCTTTGATAATAGGTATGTGGCATCTCCTTGTGGACCTCTACCAAATTTGTTCAAATTATGTCGCTGGGGTCAAAACTGGCACCACCCTGGGGTCACAAGTTCGAACATAGGAACAAAGAAAGAAAACTTTAAAAATCTTCTCCTCAGAAACTAGAAAGCGTAGAGCTTTGATATTTGGTCTGTTGCATCTCCTAGCGGACCTTTACCAAGTTTATTCAAATGATGTCCCTGGGGTCCCTGGGGTCCCTGGCCCAACCGCTGGGGTCACTAGTTTGAGCATAGGAAAAAAGAAGGAAAACTTTAGAATTCTTCTCCTCTGAAACTAGATGGCGTAGAGCTTTGATATTTGGTATGTGGCATGTCCTAGTGGACCTCTACCAAGTATGTTTAAATCATGACAGTGGGGTCAAAACTGGCCCGGCCCCGGGGGTCACAAGTTCGAACATACGAACAAAGAAAGAAAATTTTAAAATTCTTCATCTCTAAAACTAGAAGGCATAGAGCTATGATATTTGGCATGTAACAATTCCTAGTGGACCTCTACCAAGTTTGTTCATATTGTGCCCTTGGGGTCAAAACTTGCCCTGCCTCAGGGGTCAGAGGTTCGAACATTGCAACAAAGAATGAAAACTTTAGAAATCTTCACTGAAACTTGAAGGTGCAGAGCTTTGATATTTGGTATGCAGAATCTTCTAGTGGATCTCTACAAACTTTGGTCATATGATGTCCCTGGCGTCAAAACTGGCCATGCCCCGGAGATCACAGGTTGAAACATAGGAACAAAGAAGAAAAAATTTTAAATGTCTTTTTCTCTTAAACGGGAAGGTGTAGAGCTTTGATACTTGGTATGTACTGTAGCATCTTTGAGTGGACCTCTACCAAGTTTGTTCCAAGGATGTTGCTTTGGTTAAAACTGACCCAGCCCCGGGGACCACAAGTTCGAACATAGGACAAAGAAAGAAAATTTCAACTTCTTCTTTGAAACTGGAAGGTGTAGAGCTTTGATAGTTGATTGCCCTATGTCCGGCGTCTGTCGCCCGTCAACAATTTCTTTAAACATCTTCTTCTCCTAACCCACTGGGCCAATCTTGATTCAACTTGGCAGGGATGTTCCTTGGGTGAAGCTTTACCAAAGTTGCTCAAAGAATTGAATTTCACTCATAAGCTATAGTCTAAGGTGAGCGTTCCAGGGCCAGTGGCTCTCTTGTTTATGTGTATAGGACACCTTTTGATAGCATAGAAAACACTGTGACAAAAGGTGAAATTACTCGTCACGAGCAATTTCACCACAATGTTTTCCAAAGGCTCCTACAAGCAATGCATAGAAACGATTATCTATGGAGTAAAAAAGTTAAAGTCAACAAAAAATAAAGCGTTTCTTTGATTGTTAACTTTTAGCTCACCTTAGCACAAAGTACTAATGGTGAGCTATTGTGATCGCCCTATGTCCGGCGTCAACTGTCCGTCAACAATTTCTTTAAACATCTTCTCCTAAATCACTGGGCCAATCTTCATGAACCTTGGCAGGGATGTTCCTTGGGTGAAGCTCTACCAAAATTGTTCAAAGAATTTAATTCCACTCATAATTCTGGTTGCCATGGCAACAAAAAAAAAACTGAAATCTTTGAAAATCTTCTTCTCTGGAACTAGAAGGCGTAGAGCTTTGATATTTGGTATGAAGCATCTCCTAATGGACCTCTATCAAGTTTGTTAAAATTATGCCCATAGGTTCAAAACTGGCCCCACCCCAGGGGATAACTAGTTTGAGCATAGGAACAAAGAAGGAAAACTTTGAAAATCTTCTACTCTGAAACTTGATGGCATAGAACTTTGATATTTGGTATTTAGCATCTCCTAGTAGACCTCTACCAAGTTTATTTAAATTATGCCCCTAGGGTCAAAATTGGCCCCACCCCAGGGGTCACAAGTTTAAGCATAGGAACAAAGAAGGAAAACTTTAAAAATCTTCTCCTCTGAAACTTGAAGGCGTAGAGCTTTGATATTTAGTATGTAGCATCTCCTAGTGGACCTCTACCAATTATGCCCCTGGATTCAAAACTGGCCCCATCCCAGGGGTCACAAATTTGAGCATAGAAACAAAGAAGGAAAACTTTAAAAATCTCCTCAGAAATTTGAAGGCATAGACCTTCGATATTTAGCATGTGGCATCTCCTAGTGGACCTCTACCAAGGTTGTTCAAATTATGCCCCTGGGGTCAAAACTGGCCCCACCCTGGGGGTCACAGGTTTGAGTATAGGATCAAAGAAAGAAAACTTTAAAAATCGTCTCCTCTGAAATTTGAAGGCGTAGAGCTTTGATATTTGGTATTTGGCATCTTCTAGTGGACCTCTACTAAATTTGTTCAAATTATGTCCCTGGGGTCAAAACTAGCCCCACCCTGAGGGTCACAAATTCGAACATAGGAACAAAGAAAGAAAACTTTAAAAATCTTCTCCTCAGAAACTAGAAACCCTAGAGCGTTGATATTTGGTCTATTGCATCTCCTAGTGGACCTCTACCTAGTTTGTACAAATGATGTCCCTGTGGTCAAAACTGGCCCCAAACTGGGGGTCACTAGTTTGAGCATAGGAAAAAAGAAGGAAAACTTTAGAATTCTTCTCCACTGAAACTTGATGGCGTAGAGGTTTGATACTTGGTATGTGGCATGTCCTAGTGGACCTCTACCAAGTTTGTTTAAATCATGACAGTGGGGTCAAAACTGGCCCGGCCCCGGGGGTCACAATTTCGAACATACAAACAAAGAAAGAAAATTTTAAAATTCTTCATCTCTAAAACTAGAAGGCATAATGCTATGATATTTGGCATGTAGCAATTCCTAGTGGACCTCTGCCAAGTTTGTTCATATTGTGCCCTTGGGGTCAAAACTTGCCCTGTTTCGAGGGGTCACAGGTTCGAACATAGCAACAAAGAAGGAAAACTTTAGAAATCTCTGAAACTTGAAGGTGCAGGGCTTTGATATTTGGTATGCAGAATCTTTTACCAAGTTTGGTCATATGATGTCCCTGGCATCAAAACTGGCCATGCCCCGGAGGTCACAGGTTGGAACATAGGAACAAAGAAGGAAAATTTTAAATTTCTTTTTCTCTTAAACGGGAAGGTGTAGAGCTTTGATATTTGCTATTTAGCATCTTTGAGTGGACCTCTACCAAGTTTGTTCCAAGGATGTTGCTTTGGTTAAAACTGACCCAGCCCCGGGGACCACAAGTTCGAACATAGGACAAAGAAGGAAAATTTCAACTTCTTCTTTGAAACTGGAAGGTGTAGAGCTTTGATATTTGATTGCCCTATGTCCGGCGTCTGTCGCCCGTCAACAATTTCTTTAAACATCTTCTTCCCCTAACCCACTGGGCCAATCTTGCTGAAACTTTGCAGGGATGTTCCTTGGATTAAGCTTTACCAAAGTTGCTCAAAGAATTGAATTTCACTCATAAGCTGTAGTATAAGGTGAGCGTTCAAGGGCCAATGGCCCTCTTGTTATAATTATGTAAGTTACACAACAAAACTTTTCTGCATATATTTGTTCTAGCACACATCTTTAGTAGGTCATTTAAGAAGACACAATGTCTAGTACAGCCATTGCTCAATGTAAGCCATTAGATCTTTACCAAAGAATCCCGAGTTATAAAGCTTCATAGTAAAAAGAATTTTGAAAACTCTTGAAAGAAGCTTTCAAATCAACAAGAAAGAGTGTTTCTTAGAGTGTTAATTTTTATATGAAAGTTACATAACAAAACTTTTCTGCCTATATTTGTTATAGCACAAATCTTTAGTAGCTCATTCAAGAAGGCACAATGTCTAATACAGCGATTGTTCAATGTAAGCCATTAGATCTTTACCAAAGGATCCAGAAGCTTCATAGTAAAAAGACTTTTGAAAACATTGAAAAATGGAGAAAATGCTGGTTACCAGCATATTTTGTGGGAAATTCTTAGAATGGTATCCACTAGATAATTCCAATGGCTCATAACATAAGCTTCAATGACGACTTCATTAATTATTACACAAACATATTGATAAATGGGATATCCACTGCACAAATCTGAAAAAAACCTGACAGTTTGATAACAGGTGAGTGAAATAATGTGGCTTAGTGTGCATGTAACTTAAAACATTAATTGTCATTGTAAAAAATGTTCAAAAGATAAAATGCCACTCAATCCTCTCCCAAGATTAATGCACACTACCCTGACTTAACCCATTACCACACAATCCCTACTTTTGACGCCCCTGAGTAAGAAACCTTTTGAAAACACTGTGGAAAAAGGAGAAAATGCTGGTAACCAGCATTTTCTCCTTTTCCCAGTGTTTTCTACCCTTCCCAGAACAAATTTCTATTTTTTAGTCAGCTTTATATTGTCGTCTGCAAATGCTTTCAATTTGGACCAGTCTAAAATTTTCTCGTGTGTTAAAGAGTTAAACTTGTTAACAAATGATAGAAAATCAGACTGGTCCAAATTGAAAGCATTTGCTGTTAACAAAATATAAGCGGCTCAAAAATACATATTTGTTTTGGGATCGGTAGAAAAACAGTGTCGGAAAAGGAGAAAATGGTGGTAACCAGCATTTTCTCTTTTTCCCGCAATCTTTCAAAAGCCTTTTTCGTGAGGGTTGTTAAAATTCCGGAGTGTATGGTGAAGGATAAAGCTGTAGGAAGCTTTCGTAGTAATTGTGGTAACACAATTTACAATCCTTTAAATTACAGAAACTTGTTTGATTTTTAAGAACTTAATAAGTACGTTTTGTATCACTAGACTTTACTGTTCCGCAGTTGTTTGAGGAAAATGTTTCCTGTCCTCTTCCTTTGCCACTGGATTGATAAACTCCTTTCCGCTGAAGTCTGTATAATTCTTGCAGTCCTTTATTGCTGAATCAGGCACCTGTTGTAGGATAAAGGCATTTATAAATGAGTGATTAATTTACAGCATTTTCTTCAGTTTTCTGACAATCTTTTCGTGAAGCTTCTTCTGGGTTATTATAAGTCGGAATTCTGTTATAAAATGTTAAGTAGACTGTTTCAGTTACATAAAGAAATCATTATTATATTGCAAAGAAAGTTCTCGTGATTTGGTGGAATAATGTCCTGAACATAATAATAATGCACACTGGCAAAACCAACGTAAGAGCAATTTCTCTTTCGGGAGCCCCTAGTACATGACTACGCTTTCAACACCACATCCAAAATGGCGCCGTCGACCAAGATTAACATCAAGGTTATGCACCAAGCTAAACGTTTTATAGCACCTGTTACCAAGATTTCAATGACGTCAGTATTTAGTGACCTTAGTTTTCATCGAATTGGGGCATTCGGAAAAATAATTCTACTTCGTCAGCGTAGTCAATTTTTTTTAAACTAAAAATAGGTACAAACGTTGAAATGGTAAAACTTTGCAATAAATTTGTTGTACGGTCAAGTCACGGGGGACATGGAACTTGTTAACGGCTGTTGTGAATCATGTTGCCGCGAGGTGGCGACATGATTCAACACAGCCCAATCTCCGAGCAGAGTTTTCGTTCGTTACTCTCACCATACATCTCTGCGATAGGCTAAATGACAAGAATCTTGTCAAACCGAAGAAAAGATGTTTTGTTACTGTTTAACTGTTTCATGTGTAACATTATGAAGTAGACAAAGGAAATATGATTCTTGATACATTATAGGTGCATTCAAACTGATGAATTTACCTGTATACAATGGAACTATTTTTTTCCAGCTTCTTTACTGATCGAAATCTTACGCCAATTTTAACAAAAATGGCTGCGCCCATGAGTGATGACAATAGACATTTAAGCTTTTCAGAAAATCCCTATTTTTCACATTTCCTACTACTTAGTCTGATTGGCCGTTTGCTGTTTGAACAGCACACAAAGTAATCGATATTGGTCTTTCTTTCATCGGCCTTTGTGTCGCCATTTTGAGTTCTGGTCATGTGACGAAAGTATCACATAATGACTGACTACTTTCTGAGCCCACTACAGAGGTGAATGTGAATGATCCGGAGTGCAAAGAGTGATCACAGCCGTGAACAGGTTTCCAAGTCCCCCATTAGCTGACCGTACTACTAATATAATATCAGTTAAGTTGCACTGTATACCTTCTCTATGGGTATATAGTTGGCATGGTGATGGGGTACAAAGGAATCATTGCTGGCTTTATTGTAACACATGACAAATGCCCATCTTCTCATGTCACTGTCGTTTGGACTGCTAGTGTGTAGTGTGTTACAGTGCTGGAACAGGACATCACCTGAGAAAAAAATGGAATAGAGAAATTTAGTCATATCAATAAAATTTTAATTGTTACTCTACATAAGAAGGCAAAACTTTAGAATTCCTTCATGCTGAAAGCAATCACAAATGTCAAAGGAAATGTGGCTAAATTAATGGGATCCTTCCAAAGGGTAGAGAAAAAATTATGAGAAAAGGAGAAAAATTATGCTGAATACCACCATTATGACTTATTTCCACAATTTTTGCATTCACAAGAAGGTTTCAGATATAGAGGAGGAAATCATCCACCAGATGAGGGACAGCATCTTCATACCTGCCTCCATTTCACAATATAGGTGTTCACAAGTACCCTTGAGTTGTTCAATCCTTTCTGGGTCGGCTTGTGTTTGAAGGGTTGCGCCACCAGGAATGTGGGCAATACGGCCACACTTATGGGAACCTTTTAGTAGCTGCAATACAAGAAAGTCAAAGTACGAGAAGTATAGACAACGTCCTGTTCATCAGCCGTTTTAAATACTCTTTCTACATTGCAGAAATAACAATCCGATTGGCCGAGATAAAACTATGGCTAGTCTTCGAATTTGTAATTGAAAATTCAAAACAATGTAAGAAAGTTTGTGGGTTTTTTTTTTCTTCTTTCAGCAGAATTAGATTGAAAGTAGTTTAATACTCTTCATTTTTTTTTTTTGTAAAATATTCCTGTAAAAAGGCACTGATGTATCACTTTTTTTCTATCCACTGACTATGTCTGTTCATTTTATTTTTCTTCAGTAGTTTTTGTCTAACCAAAATCATTTTGTGGATATAAATGATAAGCGAATCTATTGTACCAACAACGGGCTCCACCTGCAAAATGGTAATGAGTGACATGTACCTGCAAACAACTGTTTTCCCTAGTTGCCTTGTCCATCGGTAGCCATACTGTTATCATATCTGGGAACAAATTGTGCTTGTACCAATATCTGTAAAGAATGCCTCAAATACTTACACCTACTCACCCTGTACCACAGAATCCTGACTTTTAATGACTTTGAGGAAGAGGCCTTTGAAAAAAGAAAAATTGAAAAAAAGAAAATAATAGTATCTGCATTTTTTTCCTTGCTGTAGGAGGTTTTTCAAAATTATTAATGGAAGACGAATTTTCAGTTATGAGAGGGTGTTCCCTAAAGGAATTTGATATTTTTCTGAATATTTTCTTTTTAAATTATGTCTGCCCTAGTTGCCCATTTAACTTGCATTTTCTTCTTTCCCAAGATGTTATATCGTTGGTTACTTCAAAAACCTCGTAACTACAGCTTTAAACAAGCTGTAGTTACGAGGTTATTTAAGTAAACCGACGATATTACCCTGTCAAGGACAAATCCCATTATTAGAACAGCATTTCTTTTGTCATCTGCAAATACTTTAATTTGGACAAGGCATCTGCCCAAAAATCATTGGCCCTATTAATTGTAACTTTCTTTCAACAACTTATAAGCGCAATAGTTTATAGGTATTTATGACAAAGTTACCCATAGTCCTGATGCCACACATGAGCACCTCCTTCTTTTGGGTTTTTCAAGATAAACTTGCCATGATAATGGTATACCTCACCCTCAAGCAACTGAAATAAAGAAAAGTAAAGTTTGAAGTCTCTAAGTGCCAAATATATAAACATGAACCATTCTGCAGATTGCGCCAAATATATAAACTTGATCTGTTCTGCAGATTGCAAAATAAGCTGCCTAATTGCTCAAGTGGTAGAGCATAGGATCTGTAAACTTCAAGCCATTTAAAGGTGTGGGTTCAAGCCCCATGGCTGGGTTTCAAAAATTACTAATAGTCGTTTAGATATGAACTTAACCAAAATTTAAGTCCTGTGTGAAGAGTTATGCCCTCTATCATAGTAAAGAACCAGGCATAACTTTAGACGGTTTCAGCCTGTATCTGACTGTATCCCCCTCCATAACATAACCAACATATGGACAACTGTTGACAACAATGAAATAAACAGAAATCAATTTAGATTGAAAGTACAATCAACTGAAAATAAGAACTCTTACCTTGTAGGTTTGGCTTAACAGGTTGACGGTATAGATCCAAGATCAGACTTCATGTTGGATTTGGAGCCTGATTTGGAGCTATGCCTTCCACAGAAGCAATTGTTGTCGAGTATAGGGGGATAGAAGATATCAGGAATGTTAGCTTGCTATTGGATTAAAGACAGTGATGAGCAATATATAATTTCCAACGCTCTTAGGTCACTAAGTCCGGTAGATCCATATGTATCAAACGGCCTGCAACACGCGAAAAGGGACATTTGGACGTTTGCTTAAAGTGTCGGCTGGGATCAGCATGCGCAATTCGCACAGGCTTTTCCGTAATGCCACTTACCTTTATGTTTTCTGTTTTGCACAAACTTGTCTACTGTAGCACAAAATCTATTATTATGCTGCAAAGAAATTTCTCGTGATCTAACTGGATAATATTTCCGAAACAAATACGGGGGGGGGGGGGGGTATATCACGTACACCGGTAAAAACTAATGTAAAAGCAGTTTCCTTTTTAAGAGCCTAGTATACATGACTACAATATCAACACAACATCCAAAATGGCGGCGTCGATCAAGATGTACGTCAAGATTTTGCGCCAAGCTACACGTTTTAGCACGTATTACCGATGTTTCAATGCTGTCATTTCTTATTGAAGTCGGTTTTCATTGAATTAGGGCACACAGATGAGAAAAATATCAGATAAAATTCACTTCGCAATGGTTGGAATGGGTAAAACTTTGCAGTATAATAAATTCGTTGTACGTGCAGGTCGCATGGGACTTGGAAACTTGTTCATGGCTGTGGTGAATCCGTGAATGTGTTTCTATGTCCTCTGCCTCTTGACCGTACAATTAATAATGTGATCGTAAAGTGCGATCTCGGATTACTCTATGTGGACTGCACAGGATGATCCGAGACGACACTATTCACAAATGTCTAAATGTCCCTTTTCGCCTGTTGTAAGCCATAAATCATACAACACATTAAGGTTTACAGTTTAAGATAGAATAAGAATTAAGGAGTGTTACAGCACTAAACAGGCTCTGTACTTGGAAGTCAGCTTTACCAATTACCTTCTCGCAACTGTCAACGACTTTTGCCGACCTTGAGAGGACACCACTGACATCACTTCCGGGATGTTTATACATGACACGAAGTATTTTCTTGTCATTTCCCTCACTAGTCTAAAACAAGAACACAACAGGGTTAACGTGAGTATGGTGACACAGAACTGCCACTACTTACAACACAATAATAGCAGACATTTTAACTAGCCAAGTTGAAGTCGGATTTAGACTATTTAGATTAATGTTCTTTGCTGCTACATGTACCTGTCTTTTTCTATTATCATTGCGAGCGCACCTTTGGCCAATCTTAATAAAAAATACATGTACAGTATCCTCGATTTACCTCAAAAACGTCGTAACTACAGCATTTTTTCAAGCTGTAGTTAAGAGGTTTTTGAAGTAAACCGACGATATGAGCCTGCTTGAGGCAAAAGTAGATTTAAATACATCCTCGTCATGCATAATACCATGAAAGTCATCGAAGTCATGGAGCCGTGCAATCCATTTTGCGCTGTCCTTTGACATGGTTAAAAATTAATAGTGGGAAACAGTGGACTGCATAGGTTAACCTTAATTGGTACTTCTCCTGATGCATAAACCTCCTTTTCATAAAGAATGGCTCATTATTTGCCAAGGTGTATCAAATGGCTTACGATCTAAAAATTGTTGCTATGTATTTTGAAATCCTTTGCTACATTTATGCTTTATACTGTCATATCTCACAGTCATCTGTGCCGTAACTATCTATTAAGTGAGAGAGTACTTTCAAGGAAAAATGTGTTGGTCTTGTACACACATGGCTCGTGTTGTAAACAAACAAATGGTGAAAAGATAAATTAGCCATGCTTTGGGAAAATGGAGCCGAATCTTCATCATGCATGAAATCGGCAAATCATCACATACTTATGGATCTACAAACTCCGTTTAGTAGAACAACCACCTAAATAGATCCACGTCTGTCCTCTGACATGAACAAAAATGACGAATAGCAAAAAGTTTCGTTCACTGTCAACCAGCGTAGGCTGACATTGGTCGATACTTCTTGCAGATGCATTTAGCCCCCTTTTCATGCTTTGTATTCTTTCATTACCCTTTTACCAAAAAAAAGCACAGAGTGAATATTAAATCCAAAATGTGTAGGGGGATTTATAAACGTAGCGTGCGATCTCTCTCACCTGATACGAATGTTTCAAAATTCCACCAGGCTCTTCGAATATTTTCCAGAGTTGTTTCAGTTCTTCGACATCCAAGAAATTCCTGGAAACGAAAGCTGGATGTTATCTAAGTGCTGGAAATAAACTTTGGATGCCACAACTGCTATAATATTTACTAGATTTTCAATACTGGAACCTGATCAAGTACGTTATTAGTTGCACGGTCAGGTGGCAGCGGACTTGGAGTTTTGTTCACGTCTATGGTGAATCATGTCGCCCCGAACCGAAGGCGAGGTGGCGACATGAGTCAACACAGCCGTGAACAATTTTCCAAGTCCCCTGTCTCCTAACCGTACAAAAAATATTATTATGCAAAGTTTTACAAAATCAACAATTGCTAAACAAACTTAACATGTTTTGGTTATAAAAGAAAAATGAGTACGCTAATGAAGCAGAATTTTCCTTCAGAATGCCCCAATTTAATGAAAACTGAAGTCACTGGTATAACTGACGTCACTGAAACCTTGGTATGACGTGCTAAAACGCGCAGCTTGGCGCATTATCTTGATGTTAATCTTGATCGACGCCATCATTTTGGATGTTGTGTTAATAGTGTTGTCATGTATACGAGGCTCTCAAAAGGGAAACTGATTTTATGTTGATTTTGCCATTGTACATGATATATATGTTCGGGAAATATTATCCAATCAGATCAAGAGAAATTTCATTGCAGCATAATCAAATTATATATGACATTTTGATTACTATTTTAACAGTTTTAATTATAGTATCACGTACTCGAAAATTATAGAGACGCATTTAATAGCTTTTCTTATCAATGTAAGACATGTTAACATTTAAAGAATACGTTGTTGATGCTGCTGATTATCCCCACTGCTAGTAAGTTTTAAATTTCGACAACTACAGTCAGTTCAAAGTTTTCTGTCGCTCTGTAACCTGAGCGCTGTTCATGTAGCTGTTGGTATTTGCTGTTCCGGAAGAATTTATATATCGTCGGTTTACTTCGAAAACCTCGTAACTACAGCTTGTAACACGCTGTTGTTATGAGGTTTTCGAAGTAAATCGACGATATAAGCAATGGTCTGGCAAAAAAGACTTCGTGCATCTGCAAAAAGTATCGATTCGGGTCAACCTGCGCAGTACGCGCGAGCTAGACATGGAAAGAAACATAGTGGTATTGGTCAATTTTCTATATGGAGTGCAACACGCGAAAAGGTGCATTCGGACATTTGCGTAAAGTGTCGTCCCGGATTAGCCTGCGCAGTCCGCGCAGGCTAATCCGAGACGGCACTTTACGACTACATTAGATTTTGTGCTACGGTAGACTTGCGTAAAACAGAAAATCACATAAAATCGGAAAGTGTCGTTTCGGATCAGCCTGTGCGGACTGCACACGCTGATCCGAGACGACACTTTACGCAAATGTCCAATGCACCTTTTCGCGTGTTGCAAGCCATATGGAAAAGGACTAATCTATAAGTTAATCTTATGACTCAGGTAGTTGTTAGACAAAATTAACTTTAGGGATTCATAATGGGATGACATGCGTGGTGCATGGACGTTCATTAATACCCCCTTTTACAGAGCAGGGCCCGCATCTTTCCCTATTTTAAAGATAACATTTTGGGAAAAAGAACTTACTTGATAACTAAGAATCCATTGTCATCGTAATACTTTTTCATTTCATCTGTGAGCTTAAACTCACCCTGGTATGTAAATGCTGTCCAAAAGAACAAAAAATATCTGCAAAATGCCGGAAGTTTGGGAGATCAGTTGCAGTATAGACAATTCTTCATTATAGCCTTAGACTAATTCCCAAGAATCTTATAAATTTGAGAGTAACGCAATTTCTGAATGGCTGAACCCAATGCTGAAGACAATCTGAATTTCTGTTATTTCCTATACCTGGAAATACTTAAGTTAGAAAGGCTTGTTAGTACGGACTCTGCATTGCAGACCTCCGCTTTATAACTAGATCTATCTTTAATAAATTTTAACTAAAGTAAGTTAGAAAGGTTTGTTAAGACTTGGCAATCCTGACTTCAGCTTTAAAACTATCTCCCGACGCACGATACACATGAACCTAAAAGAATCGTTCGCTTTTCACAATGAATTAACTCACCTTCCACCATCTTCGTTGATTTATCTCCTAAATGAGCCGGTAAATAATGTTAATCGGTCAGACGTGTCTTATCAGATTTAAGGTTTAAGGACTTCAAGGTGATGCAAAACCACGCTTGATACACCAACCTTGAACTCCTCGGCGAAAAAAGAGCACGTTAACTAACAATACACTCAGGAGACACTACTTAAAATGAACCTCCTGGACACCTGAAACAACCGTCCAAAGATAGGCACAGGGAAAAGATAGAAAGGACGAAACCATTTTCTTTTCAAATTCACCTTCGATGGTCGAAATACAATAAGACATTGAAGAAAAGATTAATATGTTTGCAATTATCGGTATCTTTAACTAACTGCGAAGTGTATTATCTAATAAGTAATGAAGTAGTTTCTCTCGGCTCTCTAGGTACATTCATGCATTGTGCATAAATCATTGTGAGGTGAAAGTAGCTCTTTACCGAAGAATTCCAAAAACGACCACGAGAAAAAAAAGGCCAGAAAAAAGACTCTTTACAGATACCTTATTGCATTTATAAAAGTGTCTGACCTTTTCATATTTACATTGCACATAATTACTGGGTCAGATGAACGGGAGTTACATGTAAGTTCCGATTTAGATATATATATGTTTCATTTCAGTGTTGAAGAACAGTGATGCAATATTGGTCCGAACTTTGTAGAATGCAAGGAAATAATATCTGTCAACACCAGTGAAAATTACCACAATTACTACATCTTAATGTCAAAGAAACTAGCTACCTATTTATAGCGTTAAGATACCAGTATTATGCTTCTTCTTCTCCATGTCAAGTTCCAACTATTAACTCTTCTTTATATCAAGATTCCACTGCTACTTCTTCTTAATAGCAAGCCAACACCACTGTTTTTTTTAAAGGTCAAGTTACAAGTACAATCTTTTGGATGCCAAGTAACCATTGCTACCTCCTCTTTACGCCAAGTTACCACTGAACACTATCCCTTCTTTATGCACGGTTACAGCTGCCCCATATTAATGTCTTGCTATATCAACTTGTTTCTGTGAATACCAAGCTATCACTGCTGCAATTTCTATGTACTAGCTATCACTGAGCTGCCTCTTTTTATACCAAGCAATGACTGCAACAAAAGCAACCTGCCAGCCATTGAAATATATCTGACACATTTTGTATGCCCCTTTTCGACTTGGCATTTTCGTAAACTTTGCCATTTTGGTATATCACCAAAACAACTGGTTTCGGTTTCATATTTAAACGGGTACTTATGTATCGAAATGGGAAACCACACATCAGGGGCAGCTAACCATAAAATACAGCGACACAATTATGCTCCTTTTCGGACTCAGTAATTTCACCGAAAAGCAACTGCAGCGGAGAGTTGGGACCCGCATGCCATGCTCTTGTTTAACCCATTACCACACAATCCCTACTTTTGACGACCCTGAGAAAGACGCCTTTAGAAAACATTGTGGGAAAAGGAGAATATGCTGGTCACAGCATTTTCTCCTTTTCCCACAATGTTTTCTACCCTTCTCAAAAACAGTTTCAAATTTTCAATCACTTTTATTTTATTGTCTGCAAATGCTTTCGATTTGGACAAGCCTAAAATATTGTCGTTTGGTACTGAGTTAACTCTTTGGCACATAACAAAATGTTACTCTTTTTTAATTCAAAGCATTTGCAGATAATAACTTTAATAAAGTTTTATTGATAGAAGTTGTCATTGCATTGGAAGAAGACAATGCGGGGAAAACAGAAATTGGTGGTTACAAACAGTTTATCCTTTTCTCTGAGTGTTTTGAAAAGGCTTCTTTTTTCTTAGTTTTAACTCCTAATTATATTTCAGTTTTACGAGTAGGCCAATTTATAAAGCTAAAAGGGAAACAATCTACCACACAGTTAACATTATCAATAGAACGAGATAAATATTTGAGATATGCTTTCAATTATATCACATAGGGATTATCGTATTTCACACTCGAAATATTAGACTTTTCATACTGTCTCGGTATGTAAGCTGATATTCAACAGTACTTTTTACGCCATTGTCATACAGACAATTATTAACCCTTCACAACACAATGTCTACTTTTGGTGCTACTGGAAAAGTGGCTTTTTGAAAACATTGTAGGAAAAGACGAAAATTCTCCTTTTCTCACAATGTTTTCCACTCTATCAAAGAAAAATTACACCATTTGAGCCACACTGAAAATGTGGTCTGCAAATGCTTTAAATATGGACAAGGCTAAATTTTGTCGTCTGGTAAAGACTTAAGATATGTCCTAACAGCTAGAGAGGAATACGCTGGTTAAAATTTGAAAGTGTTAGAATAGCTCGCCTGTGATAACATAAATAAATAACCAATATGTCAGGGATAGAACGACTCCAGGAATTAGTCATTTAAAACCGGAAACAATACCGATTGCTTTGAAGGTCTCAAAAACATAAAATGCATTTACTGTAATCCGTCGTAATCTGTGCAATCTTGCACCCATCAGGGGAACCATTTAGGACGAAGATACAACAATGATTATAATTTCAGAAAATAAGGACGAAACTGCTTCAAACTGGCTGTAAACTGGCTGTAAACTGCCTGAAGAAAGGGACCTGCTAGATTTCTTTCGCCATGAATTACATATCTCTGGGAATCCTTTACAGGACAGCAAAATTTTAACACTAAGTCAGCATTTCGAGATAAAAATACTGCAGAACGTCTTACGTCATCCGGAGCTTTAACAACCCCAAGATTTTTTTTTTACAAAACCAGTACCCAGCATTTGCTTTTCCCACGACGTTTTTATACTCAATTAAAGGCAAGTTTTGTCATTTGAGCCATCCGGAATTTTTCATCTGTATATGCTCTGAATCATGACAAGTCTACAGTTTTGACGTGTGGTAAGGAGGTAATCATATACATGACATGTTTTGACCTCAGCTGCCATGCTGAAAGCATTTTGGGAGGAAACAAGTGATATTTGTGACTGAAACGGTAACTGAAATAGTGAGTAACATTGTGGGAAAGGATAACTGCTTGTTACCAGCATTTTCTCTTTTTCCCAGGAAAAAATTCATTTTTTCATAGTCTGTAGAATATAGAATATTTTGGTTAGGGGTAATGGGGTAGTGGGGTAGGGGAAAGGCTGTTTAGAAAATTTTCCTTTCGTGAATTAAGCTTCGCTAAACCACTACGTACTCGTATGCTTCAAAATTTGGACATAGGCCTATTTAAATCTTTTATCGTTTGCTATATAGTTAAATAGAATTACATTACGTTAATCCCGTACAATATTCGGTGTGACGGCGTTGAAATATTAATAATATGTACATATGTCGGTCTTAGGATTATTGGATTTGTAAGAACAGCTATAATATGAAACATATGTGGTACAATGTTTCAATGACTGCCGGCTGCCAATATTTATATATAAAGGATTAGTTCCTTTACCAAAGTTAACCATATTAGTTCAATATCCTTCTTCGATGAAAATGTTTTAGAACATTTCTGCAGATGGACAAATCACCCATGATAAAGAATGTAACTACTTATACCATCATGTGTACTTTGATACTTTTTAAACGCTTTTGTTTCGTTACCTTTTTGTTTGTAAGTTTGTCATTTGTTTTGAATCCGTTTAAAAATTGCTGTATATGGAATAAACGGTAAACGCTTTACCAAGCCAATTCGCGTTTTAATGGCCAAAAGAAAAGAGGCTTTCGAAAACATTGCGGGAAAAAGAGAAAATGTAGGTGACCAGCATTTTGTCCTTTGTCCAAAATATTTTCTACCCTATCAAAGACAAAACCAATATATTAGCCCCGTTTGATTTGTCTTAACCAAAAGGTTTTTAATTTGTACATGTCTAAAACTTTGTCGACTGGTAGAGCGTTGACCCTTTACTACACAATCCCAAGTTTTAGCTACATTTAGAAAGATACCTTGTGAAACATCGTGGGAAAAGGAGAAAATGCTGGTAACCAGCATTTTCTCCTTTCCCCACTATGTTTCTACCCTTTTAGAGACGATTCCCGTCATATGGGCTATAATTAATTTATCACATGCAAAAGCTTTCAGTTTTGACAAGTCTAATTGTTTTTGTCGTTTAGCAAAGCGCTAAAGGTTTATTAACGTTGATTTGTCAAGCTTTAATCTAGTTTCCTTTTAAATGTTTTTGGACTGTTTTCAAACCTCCGATAATAAATGTTTAAAATGTGCTCGCGCTGAAATCTGTCAAGAGGGTGGTTTTGACAATGTATTGGAGCTGTAAATTGATACCTGCAAGTAATTCGGTAAGTGTTTTAATATTTCTCTGTTTTTATGTTGGACTTTTCTTTAAGTTTCCTTCTATCTGATATGAGTATAACGTTTACAAGATGTCGGAAGTGTGCAGAACTTAAGACCAGGAGGTCGCTTTTTCGAATCCTTAACTTGCCGGTTTTTGTTTTAACTCATTACCAAACGACAATATTTTAGAATTTGCCCAAATCGAATGCATTTGCAGACGACAAAATAAAAGTAAATGAAAATTTGAAATTGGTTTTGTGGTGAGTAGAACACATTGTGGGAAATAGAGAAAATACTGGTTACCAGCATTTTCTCCTTTTCCCACAATGTTTTCCAACGGCTTCTTTCTCAGGGCCGTCAAAAGTAGGGATTGTGTGGTAATGGATTAAGGAGGATTGATGATAGCCATTGCAACAGGATCAATTGCTATCTAACCGTTGATAATTGATCAAAGAATATTGATAAAAGAACTGGTTGAAGAAAATCCAAGAACATTATTCCAGTAATATGTCGCAGCGGTTAGCGCACCTATCCATGCTTTCCTGGAGTTCCCTACACCAGCACTGTAGTATAATGGTTGCAGAATCCAATAATACTTTAGTGTTGAACTCTATTAATTTCAATGTCTGCTGTGTCCTTTCAAATTGTCATCAGCAGTGGCTGTATTTACCACAGCTTTAACGCTTTCTTTGGCATAGACGAAACCAGGGTCTTTTGCAGACGCCATAGATCAAGATCAGACTGCACAGAACGTGCAGTCTGATCTCTGATCTGTACCGTCTGCTTGTCAAGCTTATACAATCAAAATCTTCGTAAGTTTCAGTGGATTGTATTTAGTGCCGTGGAAAGAGGTCGGCTTGTTCATTTGGCGCTGAAAAAGTTAACCCTTTACCAAACATTTTCTGGTTATAACGACCCTAAGATTGAAGCAATTTGAAAACATTACGGGGGAAAAGGAGAAAATGCTGCTAACCAGTCCCACAATGTTTACTACCCTGCTGGAAACAAATTTCAGTTTTTGAGTTATGTTTATTTCGTAACCAGTCTAAAATTTTGTCGTTTGTTAAAGAGTTAAGTTAAAGGTACCCTTTTTTACCTGGGGATAAGGGGACTTTCTTTCTTCAAATAGAAAACTATTGAAGTTTTACCCTGAGACCTTGCTATGCTGCAAATAAAAATGTAGTATTTGAAAGCATGTTTCGCTGCAGGAGATTATAAAAAAAAATAATTCTAATGATAGGGTGGGGGTTTAACCCTTAGCAAAACAAACCCGTGTTTTATCAACGCTCTGAAACAAATAGCGTTTTGAAAAATTTGCGGGAAAAGAGACGATGCCGGTTTCAGTAATTTTCTCTTACTTCTTCTTTGTATCTATGCTTCCAGAGATGAATACTACTATTTCACTTCATTTAATAATTTGTCTGCAAATGCTTTAAATTTGGAAAAGTCTAGTTTGATTAGGTAAAGAATTAATCCTTCACCATACAATCCCTTGTTTTTACGACCCTAGTGTAGAAGGCTTTTGAAAACATTGTGGAAAAAGGAGAAATTGCTCGTAACGAGCAATTTCTCCTTTTTCCACAATGTTTTCTACCCTATCAGAGAACTGCAACTCGTAAGAAAAAGGTTTTGCATTGACGTCTGCAGGTGCTTTGAATAGGAAAAATGTATAATTTTATCACCTAGGAAAGACTTAACCGATTACTTAGAGTTCACCACGTTCGTTTCACCAGACAAACCAAATATTTCTTTCTCTACATCGACGGTGTTTGGGAATTCTAAATGAAAAATCATAGTCGTAGAGAAAAGGTGGCAGTAGTTATCTTCTAATCTCTCCGCCCCCCCCCCCCCACCCGCCTCGACTCAATTAAGTTATTTTTCTTTTCTTTTCCACAGAAATGACTCGGCTTTTCGAGTAAAAATAACTCTAACAAAAATCCCTCCATCCCCCCTCTATCCGATCTTTCAAAAATACACGTAGTTAAAGTGGTCGTTAATACAAACTATTAAATTATGTAAAAAATATAGTATCTGTAACATTAGCAATAACAACTGTTTCTTTTATGCTGTAAAGATATATATATCATAAAATCTCTAACAGAAAACTTCTCTCTTCGTCTCGTTCCCGACGACTTTTGGAGTTATTGTTGCCAAATGAGGATTAATCACCAAACTAACAATTTCTTCTATTTCAATATTTTTCAGCATGTCGCCTTGATATTCAAGTAGTACCGTTATTGAGATTCACTTTTTGTTGATTATAACCACTCTATGTCCATGAATGATTAAGAGTTGCTGACAGCTAATTTGTGTCTAGGTATAAATGGGTTAATTGATTATATTTACTCTACATCTCCCTGTAGGATTGTACAATTACAGGTCGGTTTTGTTGTAACTAGGGGACGAACAAACAATATCGATATAAAATTCTCTTTCATTGCTTGTGCAAACGTTTTGTTTCGCAGTGGTCGCTTCACATGGAGTAATTCTTCCCTTAGTGTGCAAATAAGAGTATTAACCATGCTGCAAAGTGTGACTCAAAGTATTTTTGAAGACAATGTAGATCTCAGGTCAGACTGCAAAGAACGTGCAGTTTGATGTTGGATCAGCACTGTCCGATACTGGGTTATACGGCATACAGTACTTTAACCCATTACCAAACGACAAAATTTTAGGTTTGTCCAAATCGAAAGCATTTGAAGACCACAAAATGAAAGTGACAGAAAATGTGAATTTTGTTTTGTGAAGGGTAGAAAACATTGTGGAAATAGAAGAAAATGCTGTTTACCAGCATTTTCTCCTTTTCCCGCAATATTTTCCAAAAGCGTCTTTCTCAGGGTCGTCAAAAGTAGGGATTGTGTGGTAATGAGTTAAAGTAGCAATTTTTTTCGGTTTTACTACAGCTTGGAAAAGTTTATAAGTTTCGTTTGCAGCTTAATGGTTAACCAATCATAGGAAAATGTAGATCACGATCTCCGTCTGTATTCACCAACCATTGGAATTCTTTATTCTTGGAGAAGTCATCGTATTAGTGCAGACAGACCATCTTAGTCAATCGGATGGATAACCTTGGGATTTAGATTTAAAACAATTTTAAGTATAGCTGGTGAATACGGAGCCTGACTACACAGAAAGGGAGACTGATCTAAATCTGCACCAACAAATATTCACTGTAGTATTCTGAAAAGATAAAAACAACCTCGATATTGCAATAAATCACACAGTGAAGATGTTCATTTCATTCGTTCTGGCGTTTTAAGGATTAAATTCGATTTCTTCTTGTGTCTTTAAAAGCAAAGAAAGGATTATCACCTAATCTCATGAAAAATTCAAATTATTAGTCGCCGCGCAGAAGCGCGCGACTATATTTTTAATAGTTTTTCGAGTTAGGCCATGGATAGTGGGAATTTCGTTTTTATAGGGGTGTTAGGTTAACAAGGAATCTTTCTAACGTTACTTCGCCTTAAACTGGCTTTTTAATTCATTCTTAAACTACGAAATTGCAATACGATACTATTTTTGTTCTATCAATACTTACAACATCAAAAAACCGCCTAATTATTTCTTTTATTGTCGCTATTCGTGAGAAATGGACTCGTCCACATAAATGCCTTGTTTCCATTGGTCAAGGCTGTACAGGTTTTCAGTCATTTCGTACCTTGTTAATTTCGTACCTAGGTCATTTCGTACGATTTTGGTCATTTCGTACCTAATTATACTTTCAATTTTGGTCATTTCGTACCCAGTTGGTCGTTTCGTACAACCTTCGTACACAGGTTTAATAATCATTTTGATTATTTTGTAGATAGTTTTTCCTACTATTTGTGTGTTTTTTGTTGAATGACCACTGCTAAAATTGTGCATTGCTGAAATTGTGCTAAATTCCGCCGAAGAACGGGTATGTTGGTTATGATTGTATCTGACCATTATAGGTTACTTATTTCTAAGTTTAGTTTTTACAACAAAGATAGTTTAGAACTCTTTTGTTTATCTCTCAACGGGCTCTGCATAAATTTAATTTGTGGAAAAAATCTGGAGAGAGGCCACTTTTTCGCTGTGTTGTTCATAATGATAAAGCGCGATGCAAAACCATGATTCTTTATGAACACTGTTCACCAAACACTATAGTCTTAGACTTGTTTAAATTGAAAGCCTTGTAAACTTACGTCCACTTGAATCATACTTTCCTAGGACAGCAACATTTTAGTAACTTAGCCTGCTTTCACCACTTTCCCAAACAAACACGGGTTATCACATGTGTGCTATCAAATTCTTTTGTCAAAACATGTTGGATAAGGAGAAATTGCTCGTTATAAGCAATTTCTTCTTTATTAAATACTTTTTCCCCACTACTAGCGAATTTTCCACCATTTTTGCAGTTTTTTAAATTGTCATCTGCCAACTCTTTGAATTTGGAAGAGTCTGGTATTTGTCGTTTGGAAAAGAGCTAAGAGAGCGCTGTACTAGGGTATTAGATACTGTAACAGAAGACAAGTTTTGATATAGATTACTATTCACATAATTTCATAATGTGTTAAAAAATCTGCTGATGAAAACTGACATTTACTTACTTGCCCTGGCTTTTTTGAAGCATTAAACAAATTTTTTTGCGGCGACTTTGATGCTTTGCATCAACTTTTTCTTGTTGATCTTTCTTTATTTCTATTTACTCAGATGTCATCGTAAACGATTTGTCAACGTAAGTGAGGTTCTATTTCTCAGAGGAGGACTGCAGAGCAAGGTTTCGTTTTTGTGATAGAAAAAGCTTAATTGAAATAAAATGCCTTCATTATCGTCGCCGTGGTTCCATCAAACCGGAAGTGGATTCGACATTCATGCGCATTCACCAATCAAATCTCCGAGTCAGAACTCGATGAGCGAGGCGGAAATTGATGAGCTAAACAAGCGTCTACTCAGACCGACAACATCATCAAACGCTAAAAAGACTCACAGTTGGAAACTAGAGAACTCCTTTATGGAACAAGGTCGCCACGCATGGTCCAAGATGGAACTCTTTGAAGATTGTAAAAAGTGTATGTGGGCAACCGATGGAGCTGTTAAGAAGTCCTGTAAAATAAGACCAACGGACAAACGGCCCTCTCTTGGAATGAGGAAACCAGAATGAGATCTTACGAAACGCAAGTTTTACAATTAATGCGATGCCATTTTGTTCTCATATGATTTTGAAAAAAGGAGCCGTGTGAAAGATTGGCGCTTTCGCTAATCACTTCCATACCATCTGTCTTCAGTGTGAACTGCTTCTGTACTATTGTACTACTAATAAGTGTTGTACAATCTTTCTGATTCAAGCTGCTGGATTAATTCGTCAATTTATTCATCGTAAAAACTGTAACAGCTTTAGATTAGTTCTGTGTGACGCGATTTTGTTTTAGTTTCAAAGGCACTACGAACAATGCTTAAAGATTAGGAAGTGATTCATATAAAAGAGTTAAACGGCTGGTGTACACAGTATGTGTAAAACAATTCAAAGTATCTCATATTTTCATGTTGCTTCTTAAAAGTAACATGTTTGCATCACTGCATTTGAAAAACCATATCCTGTTTATCTGCGAACTCTGCATACTAAACTAAGTGTCAATAACATTGAAGAGGCTGATACAAATAAGCGGCATTCAAGTGAAAGGTGGTTTTATGGATCTTCGGAAAGCGTTAAACCAAGCAAGTTGATGCATATTAACGACCCATTCTGTCAAAACAACACAGAGGAATATAGATCTATAGAATGGTCCTTTGACTTTCAGAATATTTACTCCTAGTTACAGTTTCCACTTATGTCAGCCTGGGTGGAATAAGCAGACTGACGTGGGTCGACACTTTTTGCTGATGCATCGAACAACCTTCTCAGATTACTCAAATATCTGATTAACTGTTAGGCCGGTGCAATGCAGAGAAATGACCCTCCCCTACAAAAAGACCCGGGTCATTATTCTACGTAGAGAAATGACCCTATAAGTCATTTTACTACGTAGACGAATGACCCGGGTCATTCCTCTACGTAGAGAAATGACCCATGGGTCATTTCTCTACGCAGTGAAATGACCAATGGGTCATTTTGTAGGGAAGGGTCATTTCTCTGCCTTACACCGGAACCGAGGGTTGTTGGTCTATGGACATCGGCTGTTGGATTGTCGACTGTGAATTATGCACCTCTTCACAGAGCATAACTCCAAAGTTTGGTGGTCTGTAGACATCAGCTGTTGATATGTCCAAGAGTTAGATATGGGTGCATTTAAAATGATTGTTGTTAGGATGTCTTGTACTCGATGTTGCCCTAGTAACTGCAATATTTGGAAGTCTAAAACGACAATTTTTCAATTTTCAGGTACATGTTTTTATCAGAATTCTTAGGTATGCTCAAGTCTAGTGGTCAAATTGTAGATCTTTTTGATGTGTCATGAACTATCTGCCAGGCTGTAAAAACATTGTGATATTCTGTAAAAATTAAAGTCAAATTTACAAGAGAAAGATTACTGTAAACTGCTCATATTTTCAATTTCTTGGCTATTCTAGATTAATGTTTATCAGATAATCTTTTCTCGTATTGGTCACAAAATGTGGTCACTAGATCATAAAAAAGAACCTTCACACTCTCTATTATACGTTAAGGAGTTTATTTAATTTTATTGATCTCTGATGGGAATTTACTTCTTAGCTAAATGTTTATAATTTTGTTGTAATGTCTAGACTTTGTTTGTTTTATGACTTTTTTTTATTTTATTTTTGTGGATTCTGAAGTCGCTCACGTGATCTTTGTTATATTTTGTCACATGATATCAGTATTATAAAAACATTGGCATTATCCCATATTGTCTCGTTTATCTGATGTTTAAGGTTAGGACTGTATATGATTAACAATGATCAATTATCTACACTTTGAGATAGTCCTATATAAGAATGGTTGGCTTTGAATGAAACGGAACTTCCGGAACTGGGACGATCTGTGTCTGTTCACAGGCTACTTTAGTCAATAACTTTATCACACAACACCTAGATTTTTATTGGTCGATCATCGAACACCGTTACTACAATTAGCACACTGGCTAAACCCTATATATATCGTGTATATAGACCCTTGTACTGCTATATGAGTAAAATGCATCTTTCAAGTCGTACTATTTCTAATATATTTTGGGGGGAGAGATATCTCCTTATCGGACATTTATAGATCGAAGATGAGACTGCACGTTCTGTGCAGTCTGATCTTGATCTGCACTGTTCGCAAAACGTCAGTAAATGGCACCTACTGGACAGCTTTAATGGCTAGAATTCCCAAATGAACAGAGAGCTCCGACTCAGGAAATTGAGAGTCCGTATTCTACAACTATTCTTAAGAACGTTCTTTGTCTTATTCTTCAGAATTTTCTACGTTTGTAAGTAACACAACTTCTGATTGGCTAAACCATTTGGTTTAGCCAATCAGAAGTTGTGTTACTTACAAATTTTGCAAACCTTGGAGAATAAGACTAAGAATATTCTAAAGAATGGTTGGTGAATACGGACCCAGGCCTCTTGATCACAAGGTTGAACCTTGTCTTCAACGACATTGGACATTGTGCGTTGAAGATTGATTCTATCTTTCTTGTGGCTCGAAAAATGCTAACTTCGACTGCTTGGACTCATTCCCATCGCAGCTTTTTTATGCTCCGAGATCGCGCACGTCCGGTTACGCCGTATAAGAGTGCAGCGCGTCGTAACACGCATAAACGGACACATTCCGGGACGCGCCTTGATAGAACGCAACAAAATGGCCATGAAATATCTGAGCTTGCCGGCGACAAAACCTGACAAAACTTGAAAGAAATGTTAGATACTGGTAAAGGAATGCTCTCACATCCCAAAACGGGTCGTCTCGGAGTCTTGTCGGACTCATCACGTGTCGGTTCGTTCACTTGCAATCATACCGTTCAACTATGGTCTTTCAGGTTTCTCACCTGCACCGAAACTGCTGTAACGAATTTTTTGACAAGTAAAATTTCTTTCACGGCAAACCCGGCAATGAAATTCAGACAATTTTGTTTGCGTCTCGTTCCTTTGCATTGTATTGCTTAAATCCCGTTTGTCATTTGCCGGGAACATCGTGCAAATGTAAGGTTAGAGACGACATATTTTAATATTTCTCAAATCATGGAATTTTATTTAGATGCGATAGAAGACATCGTGGGAAAAGCAGAAAATACAAGCTAACAACAATGTCTCCTTCATCGTTCTAAAAAAAGGGTTTCTTTCCCGGGTTCGTAAAAAGTCGCTTTAGTTTGGTAAAGGGTTCAATTAGAGCAGTAGATAACAAGAGGAGTCGTAAGCATAAGTGATATGCCACTTATAATATGGATCAAAATTAATTTTTGCATTGCAAATAGAAATTTAATATCAACTGTAAAACGATTCATGTGTACTTTTTACTCTCACTGCCGAAGACGAAATCAATTAATTTTGCAGACGGTGTAGATCAAGATCAGACTGCACAGAGAACGTGCAGTCTGATCTTGGATCTACACTGTCCGATATCTCTTGCTAAACTACAACGAAATTCCGTGGAATTCTACTTAAGATCTCAAAACTAACAGAACTGAATTTATTTGGTTAGAGAAAGAGATAGATTGAACAAATAAATGGCCAATTAAATACAATGTAAAATACAGGTCCATAAGAATTCCTATATCAAGACTGTTTCCGACAAAATATCTCTAAAAATTGCGGCCAGCTTAGAACCAGGATCAGACTTTTTTAGCTTGATCTTGATCTTAACTATGAGCAAAGAGCGATTAAAGTTTGTTTTAGGAGCATTAGGGGAAACACTAAGACATTTTAATATCATATTTCAATAACTTAATGGTTCGTTTAACGGCGATTGTGAAATCTTTTAAAACTTCGAATGTAGGGGAGATAATGACCCGATAATCCGTCTGGCATTCGCACAAAAAAAGTGGGGGGGTGTTGAATTTTATCCAAAATGTGGTATTATGAACGTATTGATTTCGAATGTGATGAGAATTATGTGCATCTGTTGATCAGAAAGAAAGAAAGAAAGAAAGAAAGAAAGAAAGAAAGAAAGAAAGAAAGATAGTGGACAGCAACCTAACTAGGAAAACAATGAAAAATGGCTGAAACAAGTAAAGAGAGGGATGTGGGGATAAAGAGACGAGCGAAGAGCGAGATTACAAAGAGACAGAGGGAGATCTAGCTGAGAAACGGATAGCCGAAGGAAGGAAGAAAAGACGAAAGGAACCTAAAGAATTTACTCATTCTCTTGTCTTAATTTCATTTATAAATCGTAAGGCGAGACACAAGATAAGGGAAATAATCGTGTTTATCAACCTAATGTGAAAAGGTAGACAAAGATTCAACGCTGAACAAGCATTTTTTTGTAAAAACACGATGAGAAAAAAGTATTTGACAAATATCAGATGAAAAACTTGCTTTCCCTTTGCATTTTTTACTCATAGTCACTTTATTGAAATTGTTCCAACAAGAAGCGTCGGTCTTCATGGACTAGCTGAAACGAAAGAATGATTTTAACGATGAAAAACTGCGTAATTATCAGATGACATTGACATGTAAAATTGACAGCCTGCGCGCGATCAATACTTTCCATACAAATGAATGGCGACATATGATTTAGAGTTGTAAATTGTTCTTTCACCAAAATATCGGACAGTGGAAACCAAAGATCAGACAGCGTCGTGTGGGATATACGATCCTGACTTTGAATTTCCCGTACTTCAAAGCATTTTACTTTGTCATCTGCATTCTGAATACCTTAATACCAGATGGCTGAAAATCGAAACTTAGTAATTTTTACTTCATCACTATTTTGATTGATCACCTTCAACTGAAACGTCACACGGACAGCGTAAATTGACCACTGACCAGTGTCCTTAGGTGACAGTGATTTCAGGTTATTCAAATCAGTGGTCATTTTGTATAACAAGGCCAGTTTGACCCCAGATGTAGATAAATAGATGTGCGCATACACCTAAAGGTCTTTCATGCTGTATGTTTGATGATGCTTCAGCAATTGACAAACTGTGGATAGAGATTTGATATTTTCATGTAAGTACAATTTGCACACAAGTACACCATGGAAACCTGGGCTCATACTCACCAACCATCTCAAGAACATTCCTTGTCTTATTCTAGAAATACTTTCCAAGTTTGAAAGAAACACAACTTCTGACTGTCCAAACCAAATTGTTTAGCCAATCAGAGGAAGTGTTACTTTCATATATGGAAAAGTCTGGAGAAATAAGACTAAGAACATTCTTGAGAACGTTTAGTGAATACGGACCCCAGGCCCGTGATCACAAACTCAAGAAAGTCTTTAGTCTTATTCTCCAGAATTTTCCCAAACTGAAATAGACATAACTTCCGCTTAGCTTATCCGTTTGGTTTAGCCAAATAGAACTTGTGTTACTTTCAAATTGAGAAAATTCTTGAGAATAAGGCGAAGAATGTTGTAAAGAATGGTTGGTGAATACGACCCTGGATTTGTAGAACAAGCTATTCTGTTTTCACCAACCATTCTTATAAGAATATTCCAGTCTTAGTCTTCAGAATTTCATCAATATTAAAGTAACAGAACTTCTGATTGGCTAAACCAAATGGTTTAGCCAATCAGAAGTTATGTTACTTTCACAGCTAGAAAATCTTGTAGAAAACGACAAAGAACACTGTTAAGAATGGTTGGCGAATACGGACCCTGTTTGAAGTCAAAAGCGTTGACTCGATGTGCAGGGGCTGGAAAGAAAGATAAACACTGGAGATAGGAGCAATCAGAACTTCACAGATTTCGATGAAAACGTCATATACGTAAGTATGGCGAAATAGTAAATAAGCACAGAATAAAATAAGTGTATATGCGTTCATCCCTTTACGGCATGTTAACAAAATTATCTTATTTCTTTTATAAGTGGCTGTTCTAAATTTATAACTCGAGTTAATTTCTTTGCCCTTATACCCGTATTCAAGCTTTTTTCAGTACTGTATGTAGCGAATTGTCGTTTTGGTAAGTACAGTCGTCATGATAACTGTATTTAACGAAATGAAGTACACCTGGGTAAACGAGGATGGTCTCGAATAATGATACATGCAAGTGGAAAGCAGAATATAGAAAGTTCATCTTTAAAGGGGGTATGTCCCACTTTGTCCGAAACCTTTTCTTGGAATGCATAAATGTAACTAAGACAGGATGCCTGCTTGTGACGCTCTAAATATGGTTTCGGTATAGGATGCATCATAAGTCAGCATTCGATATATGTAGGATATAACATGTCTTATGAAGTCCGTAAGAAAGAAGCACATAAATGCATAGCTCAAGTACAAACCGCATCTGGCGGGAATCGAACCCACGAAGGACAAAAATCCTCGTTTTTCGAGGATTAAAGGACCAATACCATAACCACTCAACCAAAGAAATATTCCCCTGACGCAGTTGTCAGGTATTGTATTTAAATCGGGACGAGGTATGCATGAGTTGCTTTTTGAGATTTATTTTTATTAAACGAGCCTACAAAAAGGTTATTAAGCGAGCCTTTGACGAGCTTGATAACATTTTTAGTGGACGAGTTCAATAATGTTTTACCTCAAAAGCCAATGAGTCTCAGATTATATTTATCAAATAACTTTATTACTAGCATTGTACTCCATAATGTGTTAAAAACAGAGGCATTAATTTATCATTTTTAGTGAAATTTACATGAAGCCTGTGGCCTTTTTTAACAGGTGTATCACTAACGAAAAATAGTTCCAAAGAAACTTGCATATACTGATTTTGTTTTAATTCTAACGTGATTAAATTAACAACTTTATAATGATTAAGAATTTTTATCAATAATTTCATTCAAGAACTTAGGTCAGCAACATTTTAAAAATGAAGGGTGTGAGTATTGACCAAATACAGCACTATTTTCTTATCTCATAGTTTTTTTTATTACGTGTGTGAGACAAGAAAAGCCGTAACGGCTGTAACCAAGAGGATTATGTGATATAAAACTTTATAAAAGGAGTCTAGAAAAAATATTCAAAAATATTCAGGAGAGCCTTTGGCGTAGTAAGTAACTTTTTCGTCTTCTAGTTTGAAAAGAATTACCTCAAAAGCCAACGATTGCCTTTTCTTATCACATATAAATAAATCATGTGTTTGTTCCTGATGTATTGAAACGTAGGCTCACATGTACATGGCTTGAGATTTACATGAAACCTGTTGTAAGGGAGGTTATGTGATTAAAATTAACCCTTACTTGCTTTAATTTATATCCATATGTACAACTTTCAACGTTGACGTCATCAAGAAAGTGATGAAAAAAGGACTGTAATAATATAGCCTACAATGCGAAAGCAAAAAAGACTGCTTTGAAAAAAGTGGACAAGTAACTCACTTTGTGAATGGCAACATGCTGCTGTTGGTTTTACGTGTGGGGAAAAAAGCCAATCAAAGAGAAAGTCTTCTGTTTAAAGTTGCCATTGTTTGTGTGAACAAACACGGGAGTTAATTCAGTAATTACAGGAACTGGTGTTGTCTCTTACTTTAACGTCAAGGAGTTTTCTTTTAACCATTGGTCAGCTTTCTGCATGGCAAAATACCATTCTACTTTCAGACTCAGCCGGTTGTTAAAAACAAATAGATTTTATGGATCCTTAACCATGTGATGACTTATTTGATATAACTTATTACGGAGATGCATCAAGCTCTCTTTCGCCAGAGCATAATACATATTTAATGGCCTTCCATAGAGAACAGCACTGTACCGATCCTTGCATAATTGTTTATTATAGGTTGGCCTTACCAAGCTATGTTGGCACTCACAACACATGTACTTTACTCTGTTGTTTGTTGGAGAGGTCCCTCTCCAACAGTGGTGATTTTAAAAGGCAGACTGCGACAGAATTTGCTATCTAAATCCATTTTTCTAGCGAAATTGTACTGATGCATAACCTGTCTGTTTCGTCATGGTTTTGTGAATAAAGAGAAATCAAAACACCGAAACAGGAAATAGACGTGGTTTATTTGTATGTGACGAATTTCAGAAAAGATTTTTTATATTTATTTGCCATGGTTACAAATGACATCTCGAATAATTGTATTTTTTCATTAAGGAAATAAAGCAGAAGAAAAAATAAGAAGAATCTTGTTTACAAGAGAAAGAAGACGGCTGGGCAATATCATGCGACTTGGAAACCTAACAAGAAGGTCAAATGACAGTCACGTTAAGCATATGTGGTTACGCCCTTTTTACTTTGTTTACAAACCAAAATAAATTAAAAATTGAAATTAAAAGCTATAAACTATACATTGGGAAAACAACGACGCTGACCTCTCCTGGCTTCTTTTTTTAAGAAGTCAACTTGTAGGGGTTAGATCTTATCTGCCATTTAACAATATGAAAATTATTTTAAAGATAACAATCTGTTATTGTACGGTCTGTTCTAGAATAAGCCGTTGGCTGATCAATGCAATTTACAGCTAGGTGAAAAATTGCCAATTAGCTGTAGAAATCTTTGTTTATTTTCTATATGGTTTTATAAATCATTTTTCTACTCGCGGCTAACATTTGGGCCGTCCAATCACTGTTCACGATAATTTACATACCTTTGAATAGAATGATTTAAATCTAAATGCATTTTAATACCTGCATTATTTACTATTGGCTGCTCCTGGGTCTTTAAATTCTTCAAAAATTCATTAGGATGAGTTTAAACTGAACATCAGCTTTACATGCGGGTCGGGAAATACCAAGGTTTGCTATATTTAACTTGAAGTCCGACGGTTGCAAAACCTTGTGTATTGGGTAACTACATAATCCAATACTAAATGTACGATCTGTGAGTCTATTGGTAAACATACAAAATACAATGTGCCATGTGGCAAGGTTGTGTTTAAACTGAGTCGTAACAGACCTGAACACGTATTTCTATGTAATTTTAACTTTTGCTATAGTCATGGAATTGAAGTATAACTACTGGTTTTCGATTTGAAAGTGACTTCTACAGAGGTTTGTTAAGGAAGTGGATTCGCGTGTAAGTTCTTTTGACTTATTTTATCTAGATCTTGATCTACCTACTTTTGAAATACGAGTTGAATTTGAAATGTTTATGCTTTACATAATGTAGCAAAACATATCTTGGAGTGTAAACTTTAAAATGAATACAACCAATACAATATTGTGATATATTATACTTCATCTGTTATGGGTAAAGAAATGTCGTAATTTAAGCTGGAGGAAATTGTTTCTCTGTCACAGTGAATATTTTCCTCCTGTCGAAAACGTACTTGTCGGTTATTCGGTTAACTGACTTGAGATCACTAGTTTTAAAAGTGACATTCGTTGACAAAGGAAAAGAATCAGAGATATACTTGTATAATATATAATTTATTTCATCAGCTTGTGGTTAATATGGGGAAATATTTGCCTCAAAAGGGAAAGGTCCGCGAAAATAACTAGTGCCTCGTGGCACTCGTTAGTTTTGCGTGCCTTTCCCTTTTTCGGCAAATATTTCCCCTTATTAACCATAAGCTGATGAAATAAACTCTATTTCTTGGATTCGGTAGGCTTATAGTAGGTCGAACTGCCGAATTGCTATAAAATGGATGTGTACATGTATGTGAACTAACGATACAGATCAAGGGTTTATAGAAAGAGAAACGTTTTTTCCCTTTTAAAAGGAAAGATGGCTGTATTGTATGAAAAATATTTAAACTGTCGAACATTATAAACATGTAATTAATATAGATTGACTAAGGGAAAAAGAACAAGTGATATTTTTTCAGGAACTTGGCAATTTAACGGGGTTTACAAAAAAAAAAACAGATGGTAGTTCATCTTTAACTGACTAGTGAACGTGAAATTCAGTCAAATCTATTTGAAATGAAGTGACTGAAATACTGTGTGTGACCTCTCGTGTGGGTAATGGCTGCAGTGCACATGCGCCCCATGCATGTGATAGGGGTTCTGGTTACAATGTGCATACTTAGGGATTCTGTCCCGCTCTCTACGTAAAATCTGTTCGAGGTCTTGGGCCTGACTAACGTCATAACCTTTTCATACTTGCTGTCCCAAGTGCTCCCACAAATTCTGAAGGCGAGAGAAGCGTGGATTTCACAGGCGATGCAAGTGTTCCAACACCTTGTTGTAGTAAAACAAATGAGTCTGGTGTGCAGTATGAGTACGGGCATTGTCCCGCTGCAGCATATGTGTATGATCATGGCTTGAAAATTGGATAAACTCTGGACGAAGAATTACGTTTCAGTATCGATCCACTCTCGGGTTTCCTACAACAATGATGATATCTGTCTTTGGTCTTTGACTTGTTCAATGAAGTTTTCACGAAGATATCTTTCATCTCGTTGCCGCCACTCTGGCACATTCATAGGCAAAAATCAAAATTAAATGGAGACTCTTCAGTAAAAGCAGCTTTATTCTGTTGGTGTTTGGTCCATCTGTGAGGAGCTCTAGTCGATTTCATACCATTCTAAGTGAACTTCTGGTACCAGTTGCATTTTATACATGGCAGATGGTTTCACTGTTGGACCAAAATCGGTTTCGTCTTGATAATCTGAAAATGTGATCGTCATCACATGGCGTAGTCTTCCGTGGCCTCGCTGAACGTTGCCTGTCTTTAACATGTCTGGTTTGCTGGTTTATTGTCTGAAGACTGCTTATTGTGCTTCCGTGAACACCAAAATGGCTAGCAATGTAACTTGCACTTATACCACCAATTTACACATTTTCTTTTGACCAAGTATTTCATAGAAAAAAGTCCTATACCTACTTTTACTAGCCCTATCTTCAATGGTAACAAAACGATGGACATATAAAGCTAGATACTGAGATGATTTGACCTTATTCAGAGTGCTCAAGCCAGGTAACAAGCTTTTGAACAGCTTTTAATGAGTGCCGGAAACAGCTGTGTTGTTATCAGAACTGCACACCTTGGTTGTAGAAAAACTGGTCCAGGTTGTATAAAGAGGGTGTATTTAGAACTTGTGCTGTTATGTGGACGGAGTAGATCAATTGTGAGATCGCATTCTTAGTCCTATTGTAGGTCAAGAAAGATACGCAATATCTGATTGGCCAAAGCAGATGCAGTTATCAGGCAAACGAGGGCTTAATGAATTTCAGTGATACATGATATCGAGCAGTTAATCTCTAAATAGTTGATACATACCATCTTATTTGGTCTAAAACTGACTGAATCATGATGCTAGCTAGTTCTTTGACACAGAACGGCAATTCTTAAGTCAAGACCGCTTTTTAAAAAATATTTGACATTTTCAGTGACCCACTTGCGCATTTGTTTTTACAAAAATCTTTAATTCTATTGGGAAATTTATATCAGAAAAACAGACTAAACATTCTCTACAGGCTGATCTTGACCTATGCTGCCAGCAGATGCTCCACAGGTTGCTCTTATCAACAATTTAGGATCTAATCCTTTTACAAATAGTCTCGTGTTTTAAAAACATCTGGGAGGAAGGCTTTGAAAACATTGCAGGGAAAAGAGAAAATGTTGGTAACTAGAATTTTTTGTTTTTCCTGCAATGTTTTCTACCCTTTTTAATGCAAACCAAATCTAATCGCTTCATACAATACGTTGATCGTTTGTAAATTCCATTCAACTTTAATAAACTTATGATTTCGTATTTAATTAAAGAATATATAGATCATAAATGTTATATTCTTTTGTGTGTTATAGAGTATGTCGAATTATGTATTCATTCGAACCAAAATGGCGTTATTTGCAGTCGTTTGCGTTTGTAAAAGACTATATTGAAAAAAAAAGAAAGAAACCTGAATCCTTAAATCTTACAGAAAGCCGATTGTTTGATGAAATTATACGACTTCCTATTTGTTCCCTGTTAGTATTGTTTATATCAGTTTAAAAGATTATTTTAGCACATGTGAGGGCACGGTAAATTGAGGGTTGTGTTAAACTTTTTTAGTTGCCAGACATTTTTTATTGCTTTTTGTACTCAGTTGTAGATCAAGATCAAACACCTTGTATATCCTCTCTCCGATGTTTGTCGTTTTAACCGGTACTAAACAATCCCTTGTTCTAACAACCCTAAGGGGCAAGGCTTCTGAAAACAATGTGGTAAAAGGAGAGTGCTGTTTACCATTTTTGTTTACCGGTATTTTTTCCTTGACCAAAAATGTGTTCTACCCTTCCATGGACAATCCATGAAGTTTAACCCTTTACCAAACGACAATATTTTAGACTGGTCCAAATCGAAAGCACTTGCAGACGACAAAATAAACGTAACTCATAAATTGAAAATTGTTTCCAGCAGGGTAGGCTTCTTTGTCTGGGTCGTACAAACTAGGGACTGTTTGGTAAAGAGTTAAACACATCTATTTCATCGTCTGCAAAACCATTAATACTAACTAGTTTAAAGGTTACTTGTTGTGGAAAGGGATAATGAAGTCTTGGCCACGAGATAAAAAGAAGATCGCTTATAATCTCTGTGGACATGTAAAATTCTAGGAACATCTTATACGCGTTCTGACCTCACTGCACAATCTATCCGTCACAGGACTTACTGTTTCCCTTTTATACTGTAGCAGTCAATAACTATATATCACAACATAATAATTATTTCAGTGTTCCAATGATCACTTCGCAAGATGGAAGAAATACGGTACAGTATAAGAATTGGTATCGATGTGCTTTTTGCTTGCTTATCTCCCTTTACTGCGTGAGCACTGAATAAACTTATTTTGATTTTTCTAACCCTTTACTAAGCAGACTAGTGTTTCAACGCTAACGATAAAACTTGTTCGTAATACAGCAGGAAAAAAGGAGAAAAAGCTGGTAGCAAGCCTTTTCTTCTCTTCCCATTCTCTTTTTTTTTTTTTCTTAATGACAACTTTTATTGTTTGGGTCTCTGTGATTTAATTTTGGTGTCTGCAAATGCTTTGAATTTAGATGGACTTAATATTCCATCGTCTGGAAAAGAGTAAACCTAAATCTAACATAATTCATGTCTTCTAACTTAAAATTGTAAAATTGTAAGGTGGCACTGCTTCACAAAAATCTACTTCAAGAGAAGGTTGTAACCTAGGGTAGCACAGACAGGCGATTCAAGACAAGATAGATGAACTCGCGGCCCCGAGATCACTTAGTCCATAGAGCACATCTAGCAACACGCGTAAGGAGACTTTCGGACATTTACGTAAAGTGTCGTCTCAGATCAGCCGATATACGCAGTCGGCGCAGACTAATCCGAAACGACACTTTCCGTTTTTATCTAATTTTCTGTTTTGCGCGTCAACTATAGTACAAACTCTAATCAAGTCATAACGTGACGTCTAGGATTAGCCTGCGCGGACTGCGCAGACTGATCCGAGACAACACTTTACGCAAATGTTCGAATGCCCCTTTTCGCGAATTGCGAGCCATTATTGTAAAACCCTAATAATCCTTAATAAGCGAAATATAGTAAATTTCATGTATATATTTTTAGAAATGTTATGGGTAAAGAAATGTAATTTAGCGGGGGGGAAATTACTTCCCCGTCACAGTGAATATATTCCTCTTGCCGAAAGTCTGGAACTACTTTTTTTGAAAATATGGGTTATCCGGTTAATTGACGTGAGATCAAAGGTTTAAAAAGTGGCATTCTTTGACAAAATAATCATAGAAAGTAAATTATATAATTTATTTCATCAGCTTGTGGTTAATATGGGGAAATATTTGCCGAAAAAGGGAAAGGCATGTGTGAAAATAACGAGTGCCGTAACACAAGCTGATGAAATAAACTCTATATCAAGGTGCATCTTAGTGATGTATACTTGTTGTCTAGATTTCTGTAGCAAAGCATATAGCGTACAATAAATGGCCATAAAAAGTAAATCAATTTCCGAATTTCCATCGACTTGCTTGCATTTTTCAGTGTGCAAAAAAGAAAATAATGCCTCCGATCATTCAATCATCAGGAACGCTATACTGAATAATTAATGGATTTTTTTAAACTGAAATGCTATTGGTGTTCGTCGCTTGACATCAAACAAGTAGCTCTAAAAAAAATAGTGGTGTTATTTTTCTGATAAGTTTTGCCGACGTTGCCATTGACGTCGATGTAAAAGTCAGCTTTATAAATATAAATCACTTTATACATAACTTCATTTATATTGCATTACATAGTATATAAATATATATTTCATTGCAAAATTCATATTTTCTCTTTTTTTATACAAGTTTCATAATTATAGCTTCATCTTCCAAAGCAATCATATATAAAGTAGTAAAAATAGAAGTACATGCAAGTCAACTGTGATTTAGGGTGTCATACAATAAAATGGCTAGCAACTGTAGATCAAAGATCAGGTTGCAAACAATTTTAGTCAGATCTTCATGTACACTAGCAGCAAATCCAACTTTAGCTTTTACAGGCGCTTTAAGGCTTTATTACGTTGTGGCCCCATTACTACACCACTGTCACAACGCGTACTGTTAAAGTAGGACAAACGAACATTTAGATAGTCGAAAAGTGCTCTTATTTGGCAAAACCTTTTTCCTAAAGAAGTTCTTGTATGATTTAACTACACTTTGTAGAAATAAAGCACGTTTTTATTGCTTGATTTCACTGATTGATTTGTTTGTTTGTTTTTTTATGATTACTAATCGTCACTCATTTGTTGTTTACGATTACTAACGGACACTCACAATGAAAAATCTTACAAAATGAAATTTGACCTGTATCTATCTAAAGCATCAACATTCATACAACTGCGCTCGATTATGTGTGCTTTTGTAGACAGTGTATATCAAGATTAGACTGCATATGTGCATTTGGATTTTGTGTCTGGCTAAAAATGCTTGTTACCCTTTTGGATATCAACAAAATTCAAGAAAACGAAGGGTTAATATCTACTTACTGCGAAGAAATAGTCGATGGCGTTACCCATGGATTTCGATTCTCTACTTTTATCGTATATAGCAATGGATACTTTTCAAAACATGGCGGAAATTGATCATTTGTAAAGCGTATACTCTCTCTCTCTCTCTCAGATGTACGCCTGATTGTCTTTTAATATACACTTACAAATTGCGTCGGCTTTAATAACCATGGTAGTCAACTCAGTTGATATTTTGACTTCTATACAACTTGCAGTACAAAAAGATTCAGTTTTAACTCTTTATTTCTCTGGGATTACATCCGACCATTTTGTCAGCAATCTTCAAATATGGACCTCTTGTTTGTCTAATTGCATCAGCAGTGCGCTGTTTTGTCCGTATATAGATAAAATCGCGTTTTCCCTAAATGGTACAAACGTAGATAAAATGTTATCGGATTTTATTTAGTAACATCGATCAAGCCCATGTGTCAGCTGCTCTCTGCTTAATGCTTAACAATAATATCATCAAAATAGACTCTTCCAAAGTGACATGCATTTTAGAAAAACTGGGAAAACGAGTGAAAATTGCAGATTTACCTTTATTTCACTGTAATAGATATCTTAAGCGTACCTTGAATTTTTTAACTGCTGTGAAATGATAATATGAAGAAAAGAAAAAAATTGTTTTGCTCTCAACAAGGAAACAATTTCGCTCAGACTATGAAAGCAGAGATTCTAATAGGGAGAAGATTCCATGAATATGGCCGGATTACGAAATGTCCTCGTAGAAAGATCAATTCCTTGTTTTCACGACAACTCTGTGTAGATTTGCGGTAATTCGCAATGAGCAATATGCGGGAAAATCGAAGAATCTGTAGGAATGTGGTGCATTATCATCAAATTGTAGACTGTAACATCAAGGAATTGCATTCGCTTGTGCTCACTAAGTGTACTTATTCTCGGATGGACAATCTATTCGGATAAATTCTTTTTACTGTTTTTGGATGTGATTGTGCAGTATATGATTTTGATATGTGATTGATATTGATAACAGAATTTTTAGATTTATCTTGCCTTAGGTTGTGACATTCCGTTTCGTCTTAGCCATAAATGCATCCCCGGATACATATCTACAAAAATAATTGCGTGTAAAGACGGATTTTAAGCTCCGGAGAAATAAATGTAACATGCGATTACTCATTTGCTCAAACTGCCTGCCGGCGCTGTCAGCTTGTGAAAAGTTGAGTTGATTGGAAAAATCCACATAGATCACAAAATAGGCCGGAATGTAGGGAATTAAATCCGCCATACATCATGAAGTTACGTATAAATGACCCATTACGCAAAAAGGGACCATCTGGGTAGTGCGAAAACTATCCACCCTGGCCAGACTGCTCGAATTGCATAGTCTGACCAGGGTTGACAGTTTTCGCTTTAAAAACATTTTCTGTATGAAAGGTGGTCATTGTACCTTGTTATACAATCAATTTTTGAATTATCAACTTAAACTGACCTGCACTATCGTTGATCTGTTTTCATCTAATTGATGTTCAGAATGCCCAGATGGTCCGTTTTGCGTGATGGATCACATTTATTTTTACCACATGAATAGTCAATAAGTCTCACGCTTGTATATATGAGTCACGCCTGTCTGGCCAAAGGGAGCTTAATGCATCTATATGCAAGTAATTATATAACAATGGATCCATGTGATAAATTCCAGTTTGTCTAAAAGCCGACAGAGTCATAAGGTAGATCGGTCCTTTGACAGACAAAAATTCGCATATTGCAAAACGTTTCGGCTCAGGTCAGCCAGCGCGGACTGAGCAGACTGACCTGAGTCGATACTTTTTGCAGATGCTTTAAAGCCCCATTTCATAGAGCATGGCTCTTATTAACTCTTTACCAAACGACAAAATTTTAGACTAGTCCAAATTGAAAGCATTTGCAGAAGACAAAATAAAGTTGACTGAAAAATTGAAATTTGTTCTGGGAAGAGTAGAAAACACAGTGTTTTTCAAAAGGCTTCTTTCTCAGGGGCGTCAAAAGTAGGGATTGTGTGGTAATGGGTTAAGTCATGTGCAAATACAATTTTGAAATACATGTACATGCAGCAAATACAATATGGCGAAAACCACGTGACCGAACTATTGATAGATTAAGGACTGATTTATTGATGCACAGTGATTGTGGTTTTGCTAATTAGACTTTATGTAAACTGTTTTTATGTATGCGCACAATTACGTCCGTTTTGCAGTGTAAAAAATCAAGATCAATCGGTTTGCTAGATGTTGGAAAGAGCGGCATGGAAAAGAAGGTTTGTTCTAAGGGTTTCTGCTTCAAACTATTTCCCTGAATCTTTACCTGATGATAAAAATTGAAGCACGTGGCTCAGATGATAATTTTACTTTTCTTAAAAAGTCTGGTTAACAGAATGTTCCCCTTTTCCCACAATATTCAATGGTCGTGACACTTTTAGCCTGACTATTCCACACACTATAGCAGGTAATCTAGGCAAAGTTCAGAATGCATACTCTCTCTCTCTCTCTCTCTCTCTCTCTAGCCGACGAATCCGTAATAGAGAGGACATTAGCCAAAAAACCGGGATCTGAGGACAACCATTTCTGAGTGTTTTTTGCAAAACTCTCTTTCAGTTTTCACTTCTACCATCCAAAAGGAACCTTGTTGTGGCTTTGGCTTGAAATCATCATAAAAAAAGAGAGTCGCTAGAGTCACTGTGTGGACAATATTGTCCTCACGTTACATTAATCTCTTTTTTATCTCATACTGTGTGAGGACAGATGTCCTCACATTACAGCATCTCTTTTTACTCTCTTTTTTGTAGGGACAGTGTCCTCACGTTACAGCATCTCTTTTTACTCTCTTTTTTGTAGGGACAAGTGTCCTCACGTAACAGCATCTCTTTTCTCTCTCTTTTTTGTAGGGACAAGTGTCCTTACCTAACGGTATCTCCTTTTACTCTCTTTTTTGTAGGGACAAGTGTCCTTACGTAACAGTATCTCTTTTTTCTCTCTTTGTTTGCAGGGACAATTGTCCTCACCAAACAGCATCTCTCTCTCTATCTATGATTTGAGCTAGTGATCTTTTTTACCATACCAAAATCAATTTTAAACTGGCCTGAGATATCATCAAGATAAACATACTTAGCAAGTTTTGCTATGATTGCTTGAAAATTGTGTCTGCTAAGATTTTAACGAGATTTGTCTTAGATTAAATGAAATGAGCTACTTTTTAGGCCTGGCTAATCCCATATTCAAAGTTGACCTAGACATCATTGATCTAAACAATACAATACAATACATTTTATTTGCTCCAATGTAGATTTTATTTGCTCCAGTGTACATTTTGCAAAATAACAATAATTAAACAATGTAGTAGTCAACGTGACTTTTGATATACATGTACTTGAAACTATTAAAAAGGAAAGAGAGTGATATAGTTAATCAAAGAGTAAAAACGCTATTCTGTAAGTGAAAAATATACGTGACCTGTTTTGAATGAAGATCACTGTCCATTTTTTGTCCATTGGGATGATTCTATTGCTGAGAGAATAGTTTGAATTATTTTTGTAGTATTTATATCGTATTCAATATTACTCCAATTATATCACACTAACAAGTGCACTTATTCATGCTCTCTTGATTTCCTTTACACTTACGCTTCACCGTGAATAATCTTTCTAAGAAACTGGCTGCTTTTCAAGTATGTGCATACATATTGTCGAAAAACAATGTTCATTTTATATTAAGAAAATACATATACTTTTTTTTCTTTCTTTTAACGAAGGATAGAAAATGCATATAAGGAGACTTTATATAAAAAGAGTGATATGAGACTTTATACCACCTAGTGACCCGATATGCATGCAGTATAGAACGTTACTGTTAAATATAGACCTTTCTTTTTGTACTATATTTATATTTGACATCAGCAAAAAATTCTAATACAACTTCATCTATATACTAAACATTTAAAGGGAGATTTGAATTCTTTTGTCTAACATGAGACTTTGTAAAGCCTGCATAATAGTGTGTACAAACGATCTTTTATACTTTTTAGAGTAATGCTTTTGAAAACATTGTTATTTCTACGCTCGTTTAGAGAAAAGCTATTGAAAACATTGTGGTAAAAGGAGACGAAGCATTTTATCTTTCTTTAGAACAGTGCTTTTGAAAACATCGCTATGCGCGCATTTTTAAAGGACAAGCTATCGGAAATATTGTGGTAAAAGGTGACATAAAGGTTAATATATTTTGTGCTACTTTCGTGTCGAGCTTTTGAAAAGATTGTAGCAAAAGGAGACAAATCATCCAGAAGTCAATATCTTATAATTCATCGAATTAAAGCCTTTGAAAACATGCACTTTTGGTGCTTCTTTAGTAAAAAGTTTATAAAACAGTTTGGCAAAGGTGATATATCATGCTAATGAAAACGGGAAAGTATAAAGCTGCATAAATCAGCAAAGTTAACATACATACATTATACAATATACATCTATCCAAATATCTTTTGAAAAGCAATAACGTTATATACCTGCTTGCTTATAAGCACACAAATATTTGAATGAGTGACCTATCTTTTTACCCAGCTGAACCCATATTCAAACTTGGCCTAGATATCACCAATATAGATATTCTGAGCAAGATTCGCAGCGTATAAGCCAAAATTGTGGACTTTAAAGTATTAAAAGTCTGAGCAAGATTCACGATGATAAAATTGTAAAAAGATTATTCCTACTTTTTTATCAAGGTAAAACTAGTTGGCCTTGAAAACACTGAGCAAGATTCATGATTGAGCATAAATTGTGGTCCCTTGAGTGTTAACCATGTTTTTTCTTAGATTTGACCTAGCGACCTACTTTTTAACATTCTAAGCAAGTTGCACCGTGAATAAGAATGAGACAAAATTGTGACATCAAGAGTGTTAACAATGTTTTTTCTTAGATTTGACCTAGTGACCTACTTTTTGACCAGGCCAGACCAATAATATTCAATCTTGACCTAGATATCTTTGAGATCAACATTCTTAGCAAGTTGCACAGTGAATAAGAATGAGACAATATTGTGACCTCTGGAATGTTAACAAGATTTTTCTTAGATTTTACGTTGTGAAATATTTTTTGATCCAGCCAAAACCATGTTCAAACTTGATCTAGATATTAACAAGATAAACTTTCTGAGCAAGTTTCACAATGAACGAGCCTAGATTGTGACCACTGTATTGTTTACACCAGAACTGTCTAAGATACATGTAACTGGAGGATGCACAACAGACATCAACAATCGCAAGAGCATTGTGTGCTCAGGTGAGGTAACAAGAGCACCGCAAGTGGGTGCTACGCTTGGCTATAGGTCCTGGATAGTGAAAAATTCTTAGTCAAAATAGGGGAATAATTCTGGCAAAAATGCATTTAAAGTTATCTCCCTTGTTAGTATAGATTGCTCTTCGGGTAGTGAACATATCTTCCAAGTTTCAAGTAAATATCTTCCGATATAAGCGAGGTATAGCCAAGGTTAAAGTTTGTCACGTCAACAACCATGCCGCCAATGCCTACAAATCCAATGACACAAGTGTGATGACAGTACCTCGACTTTTTGTTCCAAAACAGCCGAGCTAAAAAGCTGCATACCTGTAACATAATTACACTACTTTGAGTTACTTCCCTTAAAATGCATTGTCCTTTGATAGAGAACACATATTCTGAGTTTAAAGTAAATATTTTCAAACTTCAGATTTTTTTGCAAAACTTGAAAGATTTTGCACAATAACAATGCCAATGCAATAGCAATACCTTGGGTTTTCCCTGCAAACAGCTGGTCTAATCTAATGAAAGATTCAAAAGTGAAAGCAAGTTTATTCCATTTCAGTAATATACAGTCACGAAAAGCTAAATAGGGATTTAATTCTTATTCTTATTCAAATGTGCACAGCAATTGGATGTCAATAGTGTGCAACATGAAAGTTAAACCAATGCATCACTTGAAAGAAAACTTTCCAAACAGATGAAACTACAACTGTCACGAGCTGACATATACCCCCACTGACACCTTGTGAATGGAACATCACTAAAAATCAAGTCAGACTTTTCCTAGGTTTGTTCTAATGGAGTATGGATTATGGAGTTTCGATTTCTAAAACTATCTATACCTTAAAAGTAATACCCTGGACATAATCCTTTAAAGTATAACTAAGAAAACAAGATGTGTTTGTGAAACACTAATACCCCCGTAATAGCTAATTTTAAGAAGTGTGACCTTCATAAATGACATTGACAGATGACCTTGAACTTGTCACCAGCAGATGCATAACAATGAGATACACCTACATACCAAATATGAACCTTGCATCTTGCAAAGCCTTGAAGTAATGGGGAATGTTAAGTTCTTTAGTTAAGTTTTGATAGGATTTTTTTAAGTTAATGGGGTTAAAATTTTGACCTTGACCTTGGACATATAACCCTCATTAGATGCATATTGATGAGGTATACCTAAATACCAAATATCATCTTTGTTTCTTGAATAGCCTTGAAGTAAGTGGAAATGTTAAGTTTTTCTGCTAAGTTTTGCCGACAGAGGGAAAGACAGACAGACAATGGTAAAACAATATGCCCCAATCACTTGATGCAGGGGTATAAAAAATGTTAAAAATATATAATCATCATGTATAAGACATCCACAAAGGTGTTTTCCATCAAGGTATATAGATTACAATCCGATAGAAGGCAGTGCTTAACAAAGCTTTATCCCACTGCCATCATGATGTACACAAAAAAATGAAAAATGTTGGATTACTGTCACTCTCTATATATCCAAAGCAGGGATTTTTACTTCAAAACTAGTTCTTGGCCAGTTAACTAAATATTGACAGTTGACTGTTTGAATGATTAGGTGGATTACTGTCACTGTCTATATTTGATGGATGGATTTCTGCCCTAAAACTGGTTGTAGGCTGGGTGACTGTTGACTGTTGACTGTTGGGACGTTTGATTGAATTACTGTCACTGTCTATATCCAACGCAGGGATGTCTGCTTCAAGACTAGTTATTGGCTGGTTGACTGTTAACAGCTGAATATTGGAATGTTTGGCTACTGCTGAAATTGGATGAATGGATCTCTACATGAAGACTAGTTGTTGGTTGGGTGACTGTTGACAGCTGTCTGTTGGAACTTTCTGAAGCTGCTGTTGACATACTTCTTTCAACAGGTGACAGAACATCTTGGACCTCTGGAAAAAGTCAGGAGTTTTTTTTATTAACCCATTACCACACAATCCCTACTTTTGACGCCCCTGAGAAAGAAGCCTTTAGAAAACATTGTGAGAAAAGGAGAAAATGCCGGTAACCAGCATTTTCTCCTTTTCCCACAATGTTTTCTACTCTTCACAAAACAAATTTCAAATTTTCAGTCACTTTTATTTTTCCATCTGCAAATGCTTGAAATATGAACTAAAATATGCTCTAAAATATTGTTGTTTGGTAACAGGTTAATAATACTCTCGATGCATGCTGAATCTCTTCCAAATTTGGTTTGAAAGCTTTGATTATCACTTGGTCAGGGTTCAATCTAGAATATAAAATTTGGTGGGACATTTGGGCCCTTCAGTGATCTCTGTAAAATCTGTTATCCCACAGCATAGGGCTAATTTTGATCATAGAGTAATAACTTGAATGAAGTATTTTGGTAGAGGACTATAAGGCAATGCTACATTCATAATTTGAAAGCTCTAGGCCTAATGGTTTGAGAGGAGAAGATTTTTAAAGATTTCCTTCTTTACCTACCAATGCAGGATCCCACAACATACAGCTAATTTTGATTGTAGAGTAATTATTTTAAGATTTTTGATTGTAGAGTAATTATTTTAAGCATTTTGATAGAGGACCATGAGTATAAATTATGCTATATTGCAAAACTTGGAAGATCTAGGCCTTCTGATTTTTAAAAGATTTCCTTCTTTATCTCTACATAAAATACAGGATCCCGCAACATTTGGCTAAATTTCATTATAGAATCATTATACTCTATATATATAGATATATTTTGGTAAAGGACCATTAGGCAACGCTACATGCCATATACCTGTGCCTAAAGGCAACGGAAAAGAAGAGCTGTCATTGACGGTTAATGTTCCCCGAACCAGTACTTGTCACAAAATGTATGACATAATTTGAAATCCTCAGCTGTTTTCCTACATAAGATCTATTTGTGCACAGAAAATTAAGTGAAAAGTCAAACGTAAGATAAAACATAAAAAAATGTCATTAAATCCCCTTATCCCATAACACTGTTTTCATTAATGAAATATAAAGAGTATATGGTCAGGAGCTTTTGATGAATAAGTTAAAAGTGAAATTTCATGAAAATATGACCAAAAATTTAGAAGATATTAGAGAAAAACAAATTTAAACATGGAGCCCCCTGTTCCCACAACACATTCTTAATTCTTTACCACACAATCCCGACTTTTAACAACCCTGAGAAAGAAGCATTTTGAAAACATTGTGGGAAAAGGAGAAAATGCTGCTAACCAGCATTTTCTCCTTTTCCTAGAATGTTTTCTATCCAGCTGGAAACAAATTTCGCTTTTTGAGTTTCATTTATTTTGTCATCTGCAAATGCTTTCAATTTGGACAGGTCTAAAATTTTGTTGTTTGGTAAAGAGTTTAATTGAGAATCAAGTGTAAACTACTCTTTCTCTCAAAGCAATCTATCTGTCTATAAAATTTCAAGTAAATGGCTTCAGCTTTTCCAGAGATATTTTCCTTATAGGAATAAATTCTTCAAAAAGTTTGATAGAGTTTTGGTTCTTGTTGAATAGACCTCATATTATTGTGAGCTATCTGTGTATCAAATTTGAGACTAATGGCTGTAATGCTTTTGAAGTAATTGCCATCACAAACTTTCATCAACCCCCCCCCCCCCCCCCAAAAAAAAAGAAGCATAAAGCTATAATACATTAAGTCCCCTTTTCCCGTAATACACTTTTGTGTAAATGAACTACAAATAGTGCATGGTCTGGGGCTTTTGATGAGCAACTTAAATATGAAATTTCATAAAATTCTGACCAGTAATTTAGGAGATACTAGAGAAAAACTAATTTTTACATTAAGTCCCTTTTTTCCACAACACAGCCTCAAATTGAGAAACAAGGAAAATGGTATCTGGGAAATGTTCCAAGAATTTGATATATGAAGTTACATCCAATTTAGTCAAGGGGTTGTGGAGAAATGGCTTCGGACAGACAGACGTATGGATGGACGGACAAACAGACGCACAGCATGGCAACTATACTCACCGAAATTTTTTCAGCCAGCATAACAAAAAGTACCATATAAGTTGGACAACATTGTGAGAAAAGGAGGAATCGGTTACCAGCAATTTCTCTATTTCACATGTTTTCCTAAATATCATCATTAAATGGCATCAAAAAGGCCACTCTGTTCTCAAAGAATATCAAAATAGTCCCCTACTCCTTTTTTCAACAAGAACTGTGGGCAAAGCGTACAAATACATAACCCCTCCCCCATACACACACACTTTAAGAAAGTGCTATGAGAGAAGGGAACAGTTTCTAAAACAAAGGTCATTTATTACCTTGACCGGTGCACGTTGGATGTATATGACCCAAAAACAATGGGGCACTTCCTTGGGTCATAGGCAACATTAATATAAAGTTCAATGGCCATAGGTCAAATGGCTTTTGAGTTAGAGCCCAAAAATAGTTTTCAAGCCAAGTTCACCTGTTACCTTGACCTTTGACAAATGAGACCGTTATTTATAGGGCACCTCATGGGCAACAATTTGTAAAGTTTCATGATCCTAGGTCAAAATCTAATGGATTTTGAGTTAGAGCATGGAAAGGAAAAGTCTACAGAAGGACAGATGGATGGACAAACAGACATGGTGAAATCAGTATACCTCCTCCACTTTGTATTTGGGTTGTATAGTAACTATTTACTATTAGTAAGGATCAATCATGTCAATGTTAAAATACTTGCCCTTTTCGCACCACCAAAGGTTGTTTTCATCTCCATAATCAAAAGAACGTGATGCAAACTCAAGAAGTCTTGGTTTGTACTTGAATGTAAAGTTTCATTTTAGAATTACATGATGGTTGTCCTTCTTTGGCATCATTTACGTACTGTGCTAGCCATCCTTTTGAGTAAGTGGCATCAATGCTGAAAAATAAGAAATTAAGAAAGAATTATGTCTTACAATCATTGAAGCCTTTTTTTTTAAGTCCTCCTGATAAAGGAAAAGCACTTGGCCACAGAATATCCTTCCTGAACAAGTGCTTGTCACAAAAAGTTTCACATAAATCCAGTGAGGTACTACGGTGAGTGTATTAACTGTTAACAGTTCATTTTTTTCATTCAAACATGATCTCCCTTTGAGGAAAGTTTCATGTCAAATTTTTTTGTGTGCTATACATGTTCAAAGCATGTTCCATCAGTGTGTGTGTGTTTCAAATTGGTGGCTTGCATGCTTAACCCATTACCACTCAATCCCTACTTTGGACGCCCCTGAGAAAGAAGCCTTTTGAAAACGCTGTGGGAAAAGGAGAAAATGCTGGTAACCAGCATTTTCTCCTTTTCCCACAGTGTTTTCTACCCTTTCCAGAACGAATTTCTATTTTTCAGTCACCTTTATTTTGTCGTCTGCAAATGCCCTCAATTTGGACCAGTCCAAAATTGTCTCGTGTGGTAATGAGTTAAGAAGATAAGGCCTGGAAAACAATTATCATAACCAAGAGCCGTCAGAGAGAGATTATGCTCCTGAACAAGTTCTTGTCACATATAGTATGACATACATTGACTGAGGTACTGACAGCCATATCATTCTAAAATATTATTTTTATTCCAACATATTTAAAACTAGAATGGTTATCCAAGGACAACTGGTGTCAAGCCCACAAATAGTTGAACTTCATGTGTGACTTGACTTTTGACCTACCTGAACAAATGTTTCAAATGGCAATCTACTCATGATGGAGAACAATTGTGTAAATTTCTATTGAAATCTATCCATAAATGTAGGAGTTATGGTCCCTACAAAACTTTAACCTTTAGCTGTGACCTTGATCTTCAACCTATGGAACAAATGGTTCCAATGGTACATCTACTCATGATGGAGATCAATTGTGCCCATTTTTTTTTAAATCCATCCATAAATGTAGTAGTTATGGTCAGGACAAATTCGGACAAACAGGCATACACATAAACTAACACACATACACTAAACTGTCATTGTGTCAACTTGTCTTGCTCAATGCAAGTGGGCTCTACAAAAACCGGGTAAAAGTCATCTGCACAATATCATAAGGAGTTTGTATGTGAAGTTTCATCCAATTTGGTCAAAGGGTTGTGGAGAAATTCCTTTGGACAGACGGATGGAAAGAAGGATGGACGGACAGACCAAGCAGTGGCTATATGCTTGCCCTTCAGAGAGCATAATAACAGATACTAAGTGTAACGTTACCATAAAAGAATGTTGGCTGAGCCGCGTTTGAACTTACGACCCTAGGATTGAGGGCACCATATTTTACCAAGTGATCTAAGTGGGCTTGGCTCATCAATGATCTAGTAATGAATATTGTTATGAAACTTAATGACTGGGCTGGTGCCACTCCTTATTCCATGCAAATTTGAAGAAGATTGAGCCCAAGCAGTGACTCCTAAAGTGTAAAAAGAAATTGTCATTTTTCCCTTTTCTATCATGTTTTCATATTTAATGATCCATTTTCAATAAGGTCCATCCTCATGACCATGCAAACATTTTGGGCAAGTTATAAAAAAAGACAGCCAAAATTGTGATCTCTACAGTGTAGACAATGGCATTGTCTTCACGGCCCTTTTCCTCATGATTTCATATGGAATGACCCCCATTTTTAAGAGACTTCAACCTGATGATCTGACAAGTATTAAGTCAATAGTGTGATCTCTAGAATGAAACAAAGAAACTGTCAATAATATCACACCTTTTTGTGTGATTTCAAATGAATGCCATCACTATCAATTAGCGTTCATCCTCATAACTTGACAAACATTTTGACCAAGTTTCAAAAGGATTGGGCCAATAATGTTGCTGCAAACATTCAAGAATCACAAAAGCTCACCATTACCATGTTTTGCTCAGGTGATCAGGTGAGCTAAAAAGTGCATTTAGTCACCAGACTGCAAAGTGTCAAATATAATTATTGGTGACAACACTGTAGCAGCCTATGCAAAGGCTCTAGCAACATGTAAGGTGTGTTCTATACATCGAGATTTCCTCAGAATTTTTAAAATTTTCATTCAGAATATCTTGCGCATGATCATTATAGAATTTCTTCTAAATCACACAAGCCAACATTCTTTCTGACATTTGACAAAAGTCATTGTGAAATGTGTAATTTGTCTCTCACAAATAGGCGAACAGTAAGTAATGCGTCTTAGTGGGGTGAGCAGCTGGTGGCTCAGATTGAATGTTGTGATTGTACTGGTGTGAGAAACGACAGAAAGCCATCGTTAGGTACACCAGCACTACAATACAACTGAAATACTGTTGAAAGTGCCGATAAACCCCATACAATCAATCTGAATCACACAAAATATGGCAAATGAATCTTTAGAAATCTTAAACATCTTGATCTAAGGAACACATCTGACTTTTTCTCAGAAAAAAGCTAAATAGGTTGATTGAGGTTGACTTTATAATATGACATACCTCATATGAAAGTTCATCTATGCAATATGGTTTGACAAAAGATTTCTGAAATTTTAACTATGATTATACAAGCCTTCAACCATTTTATCCCCTCTTGTTAAAAACAGAAAGAACTATAACTGTCAATTTGCTGTTTAATGATAGTTGCTGCTAACAAATTTGAACAATAATATATATGTGTGTTGCATAAAAACAGCAAAATTTGTTTCTGTTATAATTTTACTTGATATCCTTAATCTGCAAAATTGACACATACCAAGGGTATGATAAGTCAATCAAACTTTCAAAAGTATACTCTACAAACACTGGCTTTTTGTTTTGTGCACAATATTTAGGTTTCTTAGGATGAACATTTAATTTCAATTAGAATGGTTGTCCAAGGACAAAAGGTGTTCAGCCTACAAAGATTTTTTTTTATTTATATTGGACACTTTGAACTTCAAGTTTGACCTTGACCTTTGACCTATCTGATCAAATGTTTCAAAGGGCTCTACTACTCATGATGGAGAATAATTGTACAAATTCATATTGAAATCTATCCATAAATGTAGAAGTTATGGTCCTTACAAAACTTTGACCTTCAGCTGTGACCCTGACCCTACCTAAACAAATGTTTCAGATGGCACATCTACTCATGATGGGGAACAATTGTGCAAAACAATTGTGCCAAGTTATCTCGAAATCCGTCTACACTTGTAGAAGTTATGGACTGCACAAATTCGGAGAGACACACATACCAATTTAAACACTAATGCACATACACTGAACTGTCGAGTCCGTGTGTTCTTGAGTAAACAGATAACGAGTTGTGTTCATTTAACAACTTTTGAGTTGGGGATTTGAATGTAATAGGTCTGCCATTTTTACCAGTATTTTGTATGGCAATCAGCGGTATTCAAATCGCAAAACAATATTTTTCATAATGTGACCAGGTCAGACGTTGGATTTACATCAACAGCTAGCTAGAAGTTACATTTTTCCTGCTGAATAGCCATGCAGTAAGTTCTTTGATGAATCTTGGCTGTCTAGGCCTCTATCAAAGCACTGTATCCACATTTCACAAAGTTGCTTGATTCAAGACATATGGACTGAAAATATGGACCATAACATTATGGTTACCTTAATCACAGGAATCTGACATTCTATAACCAAAATAAATGATAAAATATGGAAAAAAAAATCCCTCCCTATATAATATAAACACAAGGAGTGCAACGTCTCGATTGCTGGCGCGAGCACCCGACAGCCTTTCCCAACCAAAATCACCCACGAAACGAACATTGATCATAATCTCCTTCAGCCTAGCGATAGACAAGACATTAATGTACCTGCGTCATCCGACGATACCTCAGTAGACACCTTTCAACCGGAGATATCTGTCATGTTTTACAGCTCTATCAGGACATTTTGATTTATCCGAGTGGCCATTCGCTGACGTCACAAGAAATGCAAGGAAGCATATTTTTGTATTACTTATTGCTATTATTTTTTTCGATTTTAAGACATTTATGGACATCAAATGATACTAAAGATTCTACAAAAATCTGTAGTATCATGTGATAAAATTATTGGAGGGGCCTGTCTCCCCCCGCCCGCCACCCCTGTACATATCAAATATCTATCCTCTAAGCCTTCTGATTTCTAGAGCAAAGGAATTATTTTCAAACAAACTAAATCTGGGACCTAGAACCTTTTACCAATGTGACCCAAAACTTTGATGGCACCTACTAGAATCATGGTCAACGGTTGTATGAAGTTTCATGTTCCTACTGCCTTAGAGCAATAATTAGGCCAAAATTACAAATTTCCAGAGGAGATAATTCTTGAACCGATTGCAGTGAGTCACAAAAGTTTGATATATGTACATCTTCTACATGTATTTACTATGTAGACTGTGTCCTCAGAAAACAAAAATGAGAGTTACAGTTGCATGCACTCTATGGACAATGTCCTCACAAAACAGAATAGAGAGATAAATGTATTTACTTTGTAGACTGTGTCCTCACAAAACAAAAATGAGAGTTACAGTTGCATGCACTCTCTGGACAATGTCCTCACAAAACAAGATAGAGAGATAATGACAATTTCAATGTAGACTGTGTCCTCACAAAACAAAAATGAGAGTTACAGTTGCATGCACTCTCTGGACAATGTCCTCACAAAACAGAATAGAGAGATAAATGTATTTACTTTGTAGACTGTGTCCTCACAAAACAAAACTGAGAGTTACAGTTGCATGCACTCTCTGGACAATGTCCTCACAAAGCAAGATAGAGAGATAATCACAATTTCAATGTAGACTGTCCTCACAATACAGAAAAGTGAGTTACAATTGCATGACATACATGTATATCCACATTTTTATAAAACAGAATAGAAAGACAAAATTTACATTTACTAAATTGTAGATTGTGTCCTTACTAAAAAGAAAAGAATATAATGATACATTTTCCATTTAACCCATTACCACACAATCCCTACTTTTGACGCCCCTGAAAAAGAAGCCTTTAGAAAACATTGTGGGAAAAGGAGAAAATGCTGGTAACCAGCATTTTCTCCTTTTCACACAATGTTTTCTAACCTTCCCAACACAAATTTCAAATTTTCAGTCACTTACATTTTGTTGTCTGCAAATGCTTTCGATTTGGGCAAGTCTAAAATTTTGTCGTTTGGTAACGAGTTAAGACTTTATCGTTTCTGTCAAGTTAAAAAGATATAAACTTTATCTGTTTTATATTAAAATTATAATAAATAATATGCTTAATCAATCCTATCATTGCTTCATTGAAAAAGACATTGTATTTTCTTTAATTAGAATGAAATGGTCTTACGGTCTTTTTCTCAGTAGAATGTTCATATTTAACAAGAAATAATCTTTCAAAATGATATTCTTTTGACAGAAAAAAATCTTGGGATCACCATGTTTTAGACTTGATAAAAATAAGATCAAGAATACCATTCTTACCATATTTGAAAAGATTTTGTTGCTGACTAGCTTTCCTCAAAATTAAATTTGATTGCCTTACATGGTGCATTGAATATCTTTACCCACGTCAGTTTATAATCAGAGCTGAATTATGTGGGCTGCCAATTTTCTCAGTTTGGCCTCCAGTGACCCTTTTGAACACTACATGTTTGTGTAAAAATTGAGTATTCCTGGGTCAAGGTAAGATATAGAAAAAAATGAAAAAGTCACACAGATACAATTAAAAAACTTAATCTTATTGCCAACCAGTTTCGCTTTCGCCTCAGCCAAGATCAGATGCCAATTTTGTCCCTGTCTTATGTTATATACCTGTACCTGATATATTTTCAATCATATAGCACAAAATACTTTTCCCGGTGATAACTTAAAGTCATGTTAACATGTTCCGAAAAAAAATTCTCTAATATCTTTCACTGAAATTTTTCTGTCCCAGAATATATGGTCAAAAATTGGCCAAAAAATAGCGTTATGCTGTAACATTTCAAAAAGCGTTGTTTTTCAATCAGAAATTTCTCTTTTCAGATAAAATTAACATAACTCATACTTTGTTAAATGTATGCATGATTTAGTACCTTTTCTTTTGCTGGTTGTTTGAGCAAAATCCATCAACAATGGCCTGAGAAATAAATAAAATACTGAAACTACCCGATCGTTATGCATTTTGTACTTTTTGTGATTTGAAATTCAGGGATACCACCATAAAATTTATTTTTACATAAATCTTTGTGACTTTTGCAGTTATAAATAGTTGAACACTAGGAACAGATAAAAACCACCTGGAACCAACTTGTATTTGGAAATTTTCTTGACAGCGATTTTTACATTCTGAGAAAAATGTCCCACTAAATCTGTCCTGTCCGTAGACCACCATGTTTTCCAGGATAGATATCTAAAACCAATATAATCATTTTATCCTGAATAGACCTCTGTCTACTGATCAAATCTATGCGAAAGGTTTTGAATTTACAATGCTTTCCAATAATTCACAGCTCAAAAAGCACCAAATGTCTTGTCCGTAGAAAAATGTCTTGTCCGTAGATCTCTGGTTTTTGTTATAATTATCAAAATTAATTCATAATTTGAAATGTTAACATAAATTTATTTCTGACTTATATTTTAACTGTTGTGATGTCAGTATACCGTAAAAACTTAAGTTAAATTTCATTTTAATGTACAACTTGATGTAAAATGTTTTAACATTGAAAAAAATAAAAATATTTTAATCAAACTTTGATTTTTTTTTATGTATCATATGAAAAGGACTCATTCTACACCTTTTTATATTCACTGGGGTTCAGTGAAAAACAAATAAGTAAAGCAGAGTATTTCTATTGGTTTTGGTTAATGGATTAGGTATTTGAATTCTCAAAAGAAATGATCTACGGACAGGACAAACTGTGACATAGTTTCGTATCAAAAGCGTTTTCTGTAAATTGTCAGCAGAACAAGTAAAGTAATCACAGCAAATAAACATGCCCAACCTGAGAAGTCATAAAGAGTCTCAGAAACCAGAGGAAAGTGAACATGTCAGTAAAAAGACACTTGCAATGAGGAAGTATATAGAGAAACTTAAGACAGAACGTGAACATCAATATAAAGAAATAAAAGAAAAGGATAAACTCAGAAAGCAAGCAGCACATGCAAATGAAAAAGAATTTCGAAAACATTGGGTAAAAAACATTGAGGGAAAAGAAAGAAAAGCTGATAAGAGCATTGTCTTCTTTTCCCTCATTGTTTTCTGGTTTCTTCTCTGTATGAATTATGAAAACCTTGTATTGTTTGGAAAGGGTTAAAACTTGCTTCATTCCTTAACTCATTACCAAACAACAAAATTTTTGACTGGTCCAAATCGAAAACATTTGCAGACGACAAAATATAAGTGACTGAAAAATTGAGATTTGTTTTGTGAAGGGTAGAAAACATTTTGGGTAAAGGAGAAAATGCTGGTTACCAGCATTTTCTTCTTTTCCCACAATGTTTTCTTAAGGCTTCTTTCTCGGGGGTGTCAAAAGTAGGGATTGTGTGGTAATGGGTTAACCTGCTATCAGAAATTGATTCAGAGCCTGTAGAAACACCTGGTGATGGAGATAATAGTGTTGCATGCTCAGATCAAATTAGGTACATGTTTCATTTTTGTAAAAAGTTTCTAATTCATTCAAGTTAACCTTTTCCCAAACGACAAACTTTTGGATTAGACCAAATTGAAAGCATTTGGAGATGACAATTCAACTCATTTTCTCCTTTTCCCACAATGTTTTCAAAAGGCTACTATTCCAGACCCGTAAAAACCAGAAATTGCTTGGGAAAGGGTTAAGTATAAATTTAAATAGTAAAATATATATGATAGCATACATGTACAAAAATATATATAATAGCATACAGGCATACAGACTGTTAGACTAAATAAATAAATAAATAAATAAGGAAAAAAAAGAAACCAGATTGTATGCCAATCAATCTATTTTAATTTTCAATGAGATTGATGTTAAAGTTGGGGGGTAGGTTTTGGTAAGACTTACATCCAGAAAAGAACGTAAAGGAAGGGGGGGGGGGCTCCAATAATTTGATCACCAATAAAATGACTGTGTCAGTATTTCGCTGAATACCTGCTAGACAATCATCGTGCATAAAGAGAAAGAAATAATAGAAAATTTCAAACGATTTAAAATCGTTCTAAACAAATGGCGGCAAGCCATGGAAATTTTTCTTCTACTTTTGTTATCTGACAGACACCAAACAATTTCTGATGTCACATTTCATTCTGTGTGATTTTCTGCTTTATTTTTTCTCCAAATCTCATAATTCACCACATTGTTGAACAAATTCCCTTCTTTTTCGGTCATTGGTATTAGTAGGTGGGTTATTTCTCACTGCATAACCAAATGCAATACATGTAAAATCAGGACAAGCCGATTCTAAAATGATGTTGGCCCCCCCCAATCCAAAATTGCTTCCTATGGTCCTGATGTCAGAGAAAACAATGAAAGGACAGAAATTCTTCTACTGGCCACAGGAGAAAGATGTGTCCTGGGAAGATGCGTCTTCTGTAGTAAAGGTTGTGCATGTGCCAGAACTAAGTGAGAAAAGCACCAAAAGAAATTCATTGTTTACAGTGCCTATGCTCTAATCATTAACTGTGTGATTAATGTAGTATGCCTTTCAGTTTATTGAATGATTAAAATGGAAAAGGCATTTCCATATAATAAGATCTAAGAAACGTTTTTGACTGTGAAGTTGTCTTGTCCATAGATGAGTTAAATTACAAGTCAGTCAGGTGAGATTACAATTAATTGTGTCTTTCCCAAACAATGTCTGGTACTGAAAAGCCCTATCAGGGAAAAGTTTGTTCAACATTGAGGGAAAAGTAGAAAAAGAAAAGCTGTTAACCACCATTTCCTTCTTTCCCCTACTATATAAGTCATAAATTTTCTATTTTATCCCTTTCCAAAACGACAAATTTTAGACTCCTCCAAACTTAAGAGTTTGCAGACAACAATTTTGAATTTGATTAAAAATGGTTGAAAGTTTTCCTAAAGGGTAAAAAACACTATGGAAAAAGGAGAAATTGCTCGTTACAAGCAATTTCTCCTTTTCCCACAGTGTTTTCAAAAGATTTGTACTGCAGACACGTAAAAACCAGGGCTTGTTTGGGAAAGGGCTAAGGAAATAGATTATTTCGTCTTCAATGTTAATGCTTGCAATTGATATTTACGTACATTGGGCTTATTGATTTGAGTTCCATATATATTAACCCCATAAACAGACTATAAAATTCTAAGACTGGTCCAATTTGAAAGCCATCGCAGACAACAAAATAAATGTAACTTAAAGCGCGGGAAAATGGGAAAATGCTGGTTAGCAACATTTTCTTCTTTTCCCTCAATATTTTCAAAAGCTTTCCACCATAAGGTTATGTAAATCCCAATGTTTTGGTCTGACATTTGCTTATCATTGTGACTGAATGTATTGCTCTTACAATGCAAGATGAATTATGACTTATTATTATCATTGAACATATTTTGTAAGACTGAGAAACTAAATAAGTAGCAAAACTTCAACATTTTCTAAAACTCATCTTTAGACTAGAAAATTGTCCTGTCCGTAGATTTTGTTAACCTTGATTATTTTACTTCATTAAGGAATAAAAATCTGAGAACTTTTAAGTTTAAATGTATTTTTCAGCAAAGCAAACATGCACAAATGCATTAAGATTAACAACTAGCACTGTATTTGGTATAATATCAGTTTCCAGTTGCTCTTTGTATATATTTCTGTTACATTTCCTGTTGGAAATTGCATATTCTTTACAGTTTTGGAGTGCAAATTATGTTAAAATGTGGTACATCATCATATCTGTTCCATATTTTTGTTAAACATGGAAAACACATGGCAAAACAACAGGCTAAAATGTGTTTGATGATGATATATACAAAATGTCCTGTCCGTAGAAAATTTGGTTTTGTTTCTACATGAAATTTTATGAACACTTAAGTTCATGAATAATAAGCAATTACTTGAAAACTATATATCATTGGAATCGTATTTTTTGACAGTTTATCATAAGATCTATCATTTTCCATTCATGTCAACTGTATTTTAGATATTGAAAACAATATGAGGTAAGATGAAAAATATTTCATGAAAAAAAAAGAATAAAACAGGGCATTTTTTTTTTTTAATGATTTTCACAGTGTAATGCTTGTAAGTAAGACAGTTACATACAAGCTCTTTCAGTTAAAAGTTTAAAATGTTATGTTTCTGTTAAACAGCATTGAAAATAAAGCTTTAAAAAGCATATGTGCGTTTCATATTTTTACTCTACTTTTAAGCATCTTCTTAGCAAATAAGTTTCTATCTTCAAAATATGTAAATTCTGAAACTTTGAACTATACTAGAATAGAAAAACACAAAAAACAGTCGAAAAACATACTTTGAAAATTTGAGTAAAATGTTACACAAATTGGCATCTGATCTTGGCTGAGGCGTTTGCTCGTCAGGGCAATAGATACAATTGTATGTACATGTATAATATATGTTATATATAACAAAAAATCCAAATATATGCCCAAACAAGAATTATATGAATAAAGTCAAATGACACTAGAAATTATTATTGTTTGATGTCTGGACCTGTTTTGTGAAACCAGTCATACCACAAAAAATAACAACAATTCAAGCCTTGTTTCTTTGTTTTAATATATAAAGTGGTTTTAAAGAAGAATCTTTGAACAAAGGCATTTCCTGACTGCATATTTTAAATAACACCCACCCATAATAAAGGTTGGTTGGTTGTGTTGGGGTTTAATGCCACTTTAACAGCTAAGGTCATATCATGGCAGTCAGTGATGCACATGTGTCTTCTGGCTTTCTCATACCAGTACTAACACTACTTTCTTTCCAAAGTCACTACTTTTCTCGCATGCTTCAGCATAGGTGAGACGCGAAAATACGCCAGAAGAAGGTTCGCCTCAACTGGGTATCGAGCTCACAACCACCAGGTCATGAGTCCGACATGCTCACCAGTGTCACCACTCAGCCACATAATAAAGGCTATTTTTTAATTTGATCAAATTTTCTCAAGAAACTAACTTCAAACTTGTAATTGAAAGCTCTTGTAAAAGAGACAACATGCTGCTGGCCTTATTTATCTTTGTTGAAATATATTTTTACTAAATTTAAGATCCCTTCAAACAAAACTCTTCTGTTTCCTAAGCTCTTTATCATTAATGAAATTTATTTTTTTAGGTTTTTAGTGTAGTAATATATGACTTGACATTTGTCAACATTGAATTTAAGATCCCAATCTTTGTGCATGTAAAAAATTAATCTTGATTTTTTGTAGGATTTGAGAGTATACTTACTTAGTATATAATGTTTGATACTTCACCAAAACCCCTGAATTTGAGGTTATTCTATTAGTCTGATCGTTAATATCTCAAATAAAAAGAGGACTGTTATTGTCCATAATCACCCATCTTAGTTGGCTGAGGTCGTAGTGCAGTTGGCAGGGCAGTGGACTGCGAATCATGGGGTCACGGGTTTGATCCCCTAGCCAGGCCAACATTCTTTCCAACATTCTTTCCAACATTTGACATAGTCATTTGTCTCTCACCAATGGGTGAATAATTGCCCAACTGGGATGAGCAGGAGGCTCGGATAGGATGTTGTGGTAGTACTGGTTTGAGAAATACCAGGAATCCATGGTTAGGTGCAGTAGCCCATATGACTTAACCCATTACCACACAATCCCTACTTTTGACGACCCTGAGAAAGAAACCTCTAGAAAACATTATGGGAAAAGGAGAAAATGCTGGTAACCAGCATTTTCTCCTTTTCCCACATTGTTTTCTACCCTTCAGAAAACAAATTTCAAATGTTCAGTCACTTTTATTTTATCGTCTGCAAATGATTTCAATTTGGACAAACATAATATTTTGCCGTGTGGTAATGGGTTAAATCATGTTGAAAGCTGCATTTAACCCCATACAATCAATCAAACCAACCTGAATCTCCTTGTGCATAAAAGCACCAAATACATGTAGGACCCAAGAGGCATTATTCTAACAACTGTTATAAGTGGTCATCAGGTGATGCAACATGCAACATTCAAATATGAAACTGGGTGGTGCAATCATCTTCGCAAACCAAGGCCGATGATTCACTAAGTTACTCTACCCTTGGTGGCTCGAGCTTGATTTTTACGTTCACCCGATACACTTTTTCATTGGATGCAGCCAGCTCTAGCTGCAACGAATGAAACCGCTCGTAGCATTTAATCTAAAATAGAACAAGGTATCTACCTTTCGAATAAAAGGTAAAACATGGAAACCCATGTGGATGTCTACTTATCGCTTCATGTGTATTCGTAAGCGGTTTGTAAAACCATTTTGTTAGCTCTACTGGCTGAAAGCCAGCAGAGCTTATGTCATGGCGTGGTTTCCGTCGTCCGTCCGTCCGTTAGTCTTTTTCTTGTTTACGCGATAAAGTCTTCATTTTTGGTCAGATTTTCGTGAAACTTACACAGTTTGTTTAACTCATCAATAGCTTTAACCCTATTGATTTTGAAAAAAATCGGACAAACAGTATGGGAAAAGTAGCCATTTCAAGTTCAGAATTTCCATTTCTTGTTTACGTGATTAAGTCTTCATTTTTGGTCAGAATTCCATGAAACTTGCAGAGTTTGTTTATCTTATCAATAGCTTCAACCCTATTGATTTTGAAAAAATTCCTACAAACAGTATGGGAAAAGTAGCCATTTCAAGTTGAAAACTTTCGTTTCTTGTTTACGCAATAAAGTCTTCATTTTTGGTCAGATTTTTGTGTAACTTACACAGTTTGTTTATCTCATCAATAGCTTTTACCCTATTGATTTTGAAAAAAATCCAACAAACAGTATGGGAAAAGTAGCCATTTCAAGTTTAAAATTTCCATTTCTTGTTTACGTGATTAAGTCTTCATTTTTGGTCAGATTTCCTTGAAACTTGCAGAGTTTGTTTATCTTATCAATAGCTTCAACTCTATTGATTTTGAAAGAATTCCAGCAAACAGTATGGGAAAAGTAGCCATTTCAAGTTGAAAACTTTCATTTCTTGTTTACGTAATAAAGTCTTTATTTTTGGTCAGATTTCCGTGGAACTTACACAGTTTGTTTATCTCATCAATAGCTTGAACCCTATTGATTTTGAAAAAAATCTGACAAACAGTATGGGAAAAGTAGCCATTTCAAATTGAACAATTTCATTGCCTGTTTACAAGATAAAGTATTTATTTGTGATCAGATTTTTATGAATTTTTCAGCTTGTTTATCCCATCAATTGCTTTTCAACCCTGTTGAGTTTGAAAAAATTCAACGAACAGTAATGGAAAAGTAGCCATTTTGAGTTGACAATGCCAATTTTTTTTTGCCTTTTTGCGTAATGAATTCCTATGTATGCTTTATTTAAAAGCAAACTCTCTGCCAGTAGAGCGTCTTCAGGCCCTTCAGGGCCTTCTAGTTTTTAGAAACATGATGTAGAGGGGAGTCATAACCAGCATCCAATAGAGGGCGCATGATCGCAGGAATCTTGAAATCGGGCTCAATCAGCCAAGGTAGTGATCGTAAACTTGGCTCGCGAAGATGTGGTGCAATATGCAAAAGTGTAAATCTCTAGGCCTTTATTTGTCATAGGTTGTTTGAAGATATTACCTTTATTTCAGCCTTTCTGTTACAATGACAACCAGAGATTTCGACAGAATTTAGAATTTTTTATTTTCATTACATGTATTGTTTTTTTATAACTTTGCTGAAGCTTCACCAAACGAACATCCCTGTCAAATTTCAGCTTGATTTGTTCAGTGGTTAAGGAGGAGAAAATTTTGCAAGAAAACATAGACAGACAGATGGACAGACAACAGACGATGACTGATCACAATAGCTCACCTTGCACATAACTCTGCACTTCATGCTCAAGTGAGTTAAAATGGACTGGTCCATTTACACTTCCCTGCAGGCACAAATTTTTAACATAAATCATACTCAGTAGAGTACTTAATTGACAAGGAGGCATTCAAATTATTAATAATTCCTCAAAATCCTTTTAAAAAGCTAACAATCATAAATGGCATGCAAAAGGCACCCGACAGAACCTCTTCTACACTTTTAAAAGCTGGACATCATACCATGGCCTTACAAGTTCGTATGTCTGTGTCGTTTTTAAAACTATTTTTGTTTCTGTTGTTTGAAGTATTTATATGTCTTCAGTGCAGTAAACATTTTGTTTAACAATCTGGTCCACCCAATTTCCATGCACATAAGCATTTTAACGGTTACCTTATCTACTAGGAAAATCAAGTAATTTATGTGTAAATGCTCTCAAATGTTATCTAAGTATCTCACATAATAATAGTAACACCAGTATTTGTAGATTCTATCTGAACTTGGTTAATTTCTATGTTCTTTTCATCCATTGGGCACTTGCACACTGAGTTTTAACCATTTACAACGCATTTGATTGGCTGAAAGCATTCATAGACTAGGAACATCATATCAGACTGGGAACATTTGTTTCATGAAAAAGCCTCTCATAATTATTAGATATAAGATCAAATGAAAAAAGTGTCAAAGGGTCGATACAAGGGTGTGTAGATCTTGTTCAATACTTTCTACGACTTTGATGAGATAATTTATAAATTCAACTAAAATGAATCCAGTTTTTATGAATTTTGTCTTTAATCAAGTATCATTGAGTGTTCAAATTCTGTGAGTATCCTTGAACTGGTCACACGGTATTTCAGGTTGTGATGCTTGCCAAATATTTAAATGTGTTTTTGCAAGTGAATATCACCACAATTCAAGCTTAAAAAAATAACGAGTTGCCAGGGTTACTGGAAACGGAGGCCGTTTTTCTTATTTCCAAATAGCGTCCTAAATCCAAAAATATTGTGGCCAATTACCATATATGCACGACAATAAGACACATTTTTTCCCTAGAATTTTCAGCTTGAAACACCTAGGGGTGCTTCTTATAAGTGCATAATCAAAGGACTTTGTGAAATTCCATCTGAAGAATGTACTAACCAGCCAATCAGTAGGAATGAAAAAAAAAACCCTCAAGAATGAGTAACGCTGATGTAAAGCCATAAGTGACTAAGTAAAAGTTGTTATTATCACCTATTGTGAAGAAATAAAAGTTTAGAACACTCAGTTTTTTGTTCTTTACTTGTAAGTTTAGATTGAAAGGTATTTGACTCTAATTCATTACTCTTACTGTTTCAGTTTTAGTCAATCTAAATACGGCCCACTAGTACACTGTAATATAGATAACCGTATGGTCTACTGATTGACCCTTTTTACAATTCTAAAATTCAAAGATGAATCAGTACACTTTTCAAAATCAAATGCATTCAGAAAATTGATCAGTTTTGGCATTGTGACGACTTAGAATGATGTAAAAAGACAAGTAACCAAACTGGGGTAAAGATTTCCAAAGCGCAATCAGGGCTGAAAAATAGTGATAGAAATAGCTGGGCCCTTACAACAGGAGGGTACGAAGTATACCTGGGCATGTCCAAATTGACCGCTGTCCCACCCCACACACACACCCAAAAAAGCCCTTACTGAGTACCATTTCAATTTACTTTTGCTCTTAGTGCCTTCAGTTGAAGACAAATATACGTCAGGCACATAGGAAGCATTTACAATTAGCACTGTTATGATGACCAAAACAAAATTTGCAATTTCACATATTTCTTTTGTGTGTGTTAGTCAGAGTTGAACAGTTGCATTGTGGGACGAAACCCACGACCAACTTTCATTTTGATGTTCAACGAACCAACCCTATCTTTGTTCTTATACTTTCTATCTACCTCTAATTATGTAGCTCTGTTCTATTTTCTCCCAGTGTTTTCTGTTTCAAATTTGATGACGACCAAGGTTTAAATATGCATTTTTCGTAAGCTTTTAGCAAAAAGTGCAGACGTTATATTCATAGATTTTAACTGACTTCACCACTGGCAACTATTACTGATGTCAGGTAAACTGGGAACCAGGGAAAACTGTTGATATTACAATGACTTAAATAAGTCAATGTCATAGCGTTCTCACACGACCGGTGTACCGAAAAATCTCGAAGTAGTTCACTTTCACACAAAGATAATCCTAAACAAACAGACTCAAATTTTCATTAGAATTATTACTCTTAATTCAACCCAATTAGTCATTCTGAATTTATTTCTGGGCATCAGACTTTTTACCATGAAGACTGGGCAGGTCTGACCTCCATTTTGACAGGTCCATCGGACCCTCGCCTTGTTTTTTTCCCCCGGTCCGATCTCCATTTCAGTAGCTTAGGGCTCCGTATCGGTCAGTTTGATTGATACGATATTTGTATCGATACAAAATGATGGATATTCGATATATCATATGATATTTCAATTTTCAATAAAAGAAAGAAAAAAATGTGAAAATTGTGTTTGTTCTTTTTTCAGCATACCTGAAAAACAAAATACCGCAAACTTAACACTTCTAGATTGTATTGAAATTTCATAATTATTTAGGCCTAAATTAATATGAATTCTAACTAGATCTACATTTACTACTCATTAAAAAGCTGAAAAGACAGTCTAAGAGGACTCTGATCGGACAATGTCAAGGAGACATTTTGTTGTGTCATTGGTTTCCGTGTTTTTTTTTTTCACCGAACAATTTTTCATGCTGTTAATTTCTGGATAGGTATGTTCGCATGATTCAACATAGATTTCTCAATAAGGATTAGAACTACATGTAGCATCAAAACCTGTTATTTTACTCACGAAAAACAGATAATGGCCTTTTTTGTCCATGTTTTTTCTTACGTGAGGTCTCGCATGTGATTAACATTTGTAATGTAAATTTCAAGTATATAAAATGATTTACACAATAATTTACGCGAGTCGGAACACTGATTTCAGATAAACTAACGGAAAAAGAGATTTGATTTTCAAGCCACATTTTTCGGCAATATTAAAAGATCAACCAAATAAAATCTTAGGAAGGTTGAAAGGTCACGGCTTCAATTATTTCCATCGCTACCTCTCGATCACATCACGAGATGTTCATTACCTTTCTTTAATCAACTATATTGACCAATTATCAGCATAAATCTGTCTGCAATCTGCTGATTGATGCATAATTTGCAGATTTCAAACAACATGACGGGGGAACGAGAATAGGGGTATTAGCTAATTGTCACCCATTGTGTAATGGGTACAGGGCGAGTAATAAAGAATGACGCATTTCGATTGGTTGTAAGTTTCCCAGGTAGCCACACCTACCTCTACTACTCGACTTTAGAGATTACCTAAAGTAAACTCGTAATGAATTTCGCCGTTAAAAACAACTAAATTGGGTATTTATATGCTTTACTTTTTTTTTTTCTTTGATGATCGATATTTTGTTCGATAAAGAAACGTTCGATCCGATATATCTATCGAATGTAAAATACCGGTTTTCGATATATATCAAGTACCGGTACAGAGCCCTACAGTAGGTCCCGGACCTTGGACCAGCGCTTTTTTTTCAGCACTGGCAATTCAGATCTAAAAAGAAATTATAAAGCATTTATTAGTTGATAGTCGAGGTAAGGGTTGTGACTGCAGTGTGTATTTTCCAACACAGTACACACCCACTTTTAAATGATTTACAGCAAGATGTTAAACTTTTACAGATTAAACTTGTTGTCTGCGCATGTCATATTTTTTGAAGATTCGACTGTCTTATATGACGCATCACTAGCCCAGAAAGCGGGCTGACTGTAATATTACGCTTAAAGTAGCAATGTTGAAAATAATTTTTATCAATACATTTTGGCTCAAGGAGGCCAACGGCATGTTCGTTTTTAAGCGGCTGACTTGAAATTAACATCAATTTTTTTTTTTACATGAAAACGATCAGAAAGGATTATTTTATGCAGACAAGCACTTTCTTCTTACTATTCCTCTCGAAACTCTTTGTTCTATTTTGATGTTTCCTTATCATCACGGAATTCGAACACTCAACGCTATCATGAGAGCATCGATTGAATTTTGGAACACTACGTACGATGACACAACGAAGCAAGAAACATTCTTCACATTTTCCACTCATACTGAATTAATCTGGCTTGTACTCGTCGAAACTGGTAGAAATTCAATAAAAAATCAACAATTCATGGATAAAATCGATATCCTGTACAAATATAAAAGTAAATTATGGAAATAATTACCTTTATTTCAGTATTTCGCTTCAATTTCATCCCGCCATCAAAGCATATGCACATCCGGTTCCGTCTGGTACCCATCCTCTGATCCACGGAGTAAGTGACTAAGTGACTGGTATCCGTCCAATTCTACTCAACATTAGAATTGAAAATTCACCTCACGGTCAAGAGAGTGAGAGAAATGACTATGAGGACTTGTGTCCTCACAGCAAAAAAAAGTTTTTAAAATCCATTTTGAACTATGCGGAATGTAATTCGACATAGTAATAGTGAGGACAAAAATTGTGTCCTCACTTTCCCATAGTGTCCTCACGACGAGGGTCTGAGAGCGTTGATTTGTCCTCACGACGCGGTAAGTGTCGGCCCTCTCTCTCTCTCTCTCTCTCTCTCAGAATCCTGTTTTTGCAACATTCAACCATGTATTTTCTTAATACAACTGGATCATTATTGCGTTTTATCTGCGTTAAAACATTGGCAAGCACTGGCGTTTCTGATCTGGTTCTAATTATAATATTGATCGTAAAAATCATAGATGATATGTTTGCTTGCCAAAACTGCCTTAAGAGTGTTTGCATTCATTAAAATTTCTGCATGTTATAGAAATATGTTTATATTTTTAGTTCAAAAACAAATTTCATGGTTTTCAGAGTTGTAATTATACGGAGCCTCTTACGTGTAGCATGTTTTTTTTTTTTTTTTTAAAGAAAACACTTAGTGAAAAATTAAAATGATACCTCATTTTGATAAAATCTTTTATTTCGTATCTACTTTTGTTTTCAGTGAAATGCAACAACTACGATTTCTTTTCTTTTTTATCGTACACAGGTTTATTTTGGAACTAATTTTCTTCCGTAATGTACATGTCGAAGGAGCGGACAAACTTTCATCACACATGTAGATGTACAAGAAGTCCCCTGTTTAAATACATCATGAACTACAATTCTTAATATACAGTTATGTGATGAAAAGAAAGTGACATTTGTTGGCTTTTGAGGGAAAATGTTTTTAAACAAGCCTTTTTTCCAGACTCGTTGAATAAAATTCCAACAAATGTCAACTCATGTCAGATCAGATCATATGCATCGGGATAACGAAATGGTAATTGGTTTAAACGAAATCCTAATTTGATATGGAAAATAAAAATTTATTTTGTCGAAATGCTACTTTGGGTACACGAAATAGACTTGAGATTATCTAACTGCATGTAAACAAAGTACATGTATTATTTCGTTTTATCGATGCAAGAATTCGTTAAAACAAATTATATCGTGTTAAAGAGAATCTTTACTTCGGTAAAACAAGTTTCTACGTTTTGTAGGACATATTTTTTTTAAGATGATATAGTATCAATTCGTTTAACGAAATGGTATTGTCATAACAATACAAATACTGTAAATATAAATGCATATATACGAGATTTAATTTCATATGAAGCATTTCGTATAAATGAAATAAAAAGTCTTTGATACATGACATCTAGTCGCCTGCGTAATTTTTGCGAAATAGTGATAGGTCAAGAAACATGGCTCTGGTGAATGGGGGCTACTTGCACTGTACTGAAATTAAGAAACCCCTTAAACTTCTTCTTTTCTGAAACTGCTGGTCAGATTTTGAAAGGACTTTTACAGGTGACCTTTTGAAAATTGCTTGGCATAATAATGATTTTGTTTCCAGTGTTTCAATAACTCAAAAAAAATGGTTATGGTTCTCGCAAAAATTCAGGTGAGCGAACCAGGGCCATCTTCGCCCTCTTGTTTGACAAACGATAGTGAGCTGTAGCTGTCGTCAGTTTGACTTTTTACAACACATGTTTCAGAAATAAGAATGATCTCATTTCAATATAGCCAGACGTTGTAAAAAATACAATATAAAATGGAATATTATTGAAACGGTGTTGTGGTACACTGTGAAGAGATATAATGAAAAAGTAACCACAAAAAATCAGCAGAGGCCCGCAAAATAAACATGATCACATCTTTTATCCATAGCAAATTACTTGTACCCATTTGGGACTAATACCATGTACTAGGTATAAAGCTTGCTTGTGCTGCAATTCAAAAATATGTATATATATACACACACAGCTAGGAATACTGTGATCCAGAGTTTTGCCTATTGAAATCAAAGTGTTGAGAACGCTGAAGTGGTACTTGTCAAGGACGCCATTGGGTTGAATTAATATTTTGAAAGAAAAAGAGAAAAGATATTCAAATATTGGTTTAAAAGTCACCCTACTAATCAAATGAATACCCTTTTGGTTGAAGGGGGAGTACTCATGACAAAGTTAGGATTATTTGTGTATTGGTGATCTCCATATGATTATAAGGAGGAGTCCTGATTAACGTCCCTTGATAGTAGGATGCAAGGGTAGAGAAAGAAACCATGTAAATATATTGAACAAAATTAAGTTTGTACCGATTTTGAACTATCTTTTGCCGTTCAAATCAAATTCTTATCATTACAATCAATAATTTCGATCTATAAATATTCATGCCAGATCAAATGGAGTAGCGTGCAATTATGGGATTAACAAGTCAGTGGACGAAGTGGTTTTGGAACGAAAAGGTTTAGGGCCAAGCGATCGTTAGACGAATTTTGTATCAATGCGCTAATAGAATGCTGTGAGCGAGTGAAGCTATTTTCAATAAAAAAAAATTCATATTTCTACAATCAGTGGCCTCACCCAGTGTTTTTTAACATGCCATTTTCAATTACATACCTGAGCGCTACCGAAAAACTCATTAATTTGGTTTATTTCCTTCGTTTTGCACATAGCACGTTACATGGTCTTCAAAATTCAATATTGAACTCTAAACTTGTGTCTGCGACATATAACACAAAAATGTCTGGCTGAACATTTGGGCAAATTTTAAGATCAACTTCGCTGTCAAGGACAGTGTATAATGTTGAAAGGTTAGAAATACATTTTTAGAAGAGACGGGTTTCAAGGTCACGATCATGGGCAGTGAAAGGTTGTAACATTGAAAGTGATATTTTTCAGAGTGAATGTCACGGTCTAGGCAGTTTAGTCATCATTGTTATATAGACGACTTGCTCTCAACTTGTTTACTTCTGTATACTTGTATCTGCTCCCTTAAATCAGTGACTCACAAAACATTTCATTAATTACCAAAGGACAAAATTTTAAACCTGACTATGCGGTACAATTTGAGACTTTTTTTTCATATCAAATAAGGCTGAAATAATGAAAGCTGGTATTGAAGGAGGGAATGGTTTCAATTGGGATAAGATCTTGTTATCTGCTGAAGGGTTTAAGTCTTACCAAACGATAAAATTGTACACTGGCCCAAATTGGAAGCATTTGCAGAGGACAAAATAAATATGACTGAAAGAAATTAATCTTGGTTTAGGAAGGGTAGAAAACATTGTTGGTAAAGGAGAAAATGCTGATTACCAGCATTTTCTCCTTTTCCCACAAAATTTTCAAAAGGCTATAGTTTTTCAGGATTGTTAAAATTCGGGATTGTGTGGTAAAAATTTAATAAATCATACGCCCAAAGGGGTAATTCTAGTAAATTTAATTTTACTGTACTTTAATGATGGGTATTTATCTTAATTCTATCCCGCACAACAAAATGTACCAAAGACTCTTGTCCGAATTGAAAGCAGTTGCAGACGACACGTCATATCTTGCTCAATGATGGAATACGTCTGTGTTAAGAGTAGAAAACATTGTTGGAAAAAGGAAAACAAACGCTGATTACCAGCATTTTCTCCGAAGGGTCGTATTATGTTATTGCCTCGGTCGTCCATCCGTCAGTCCGTAAGCAATTTCTTGTGTGCGCAATCCCTCCATATCCTGCCTGTCGGTTCCATTATTATCTCCACTTTATAGAAAGTAATGCAAAAATATAAAAGATAGCCTGCAACACGTACGCGAATAAGAGCATTTGGACATTTGCGTCAAGTGTCGTCTTGGATCAGCCGGCGCTGTCCGCACAGAATAATCCGAAACGACACTTTTCGTTTGTATTTAATTTTCTAATTTTCTGTTAACCCTTTACCAAACAATCTCAGGTTTTCAACGGCCCTTGGAAACTAGCCTTTAGAAATTATTGTGGAAAAAGGAAAAAAATTGGTAACCAGCATTTTCTCCTTTTTCCACAATGCTTTCTACTCTATCAAGGACAAATTCCAGCATTGTAGCCATTCATAATTTGTCGTCTGCAAATGCAATTTGGACCAGACTAATTTTTAATCGTATTGTAAACACTATTACTGCCTGGACGCAGGTTTTGACAGTTCATACACATAGGAAAGTTCTTAAAGAACTATTTTTTTCACCTTTTCGGATTTGAACCAGCGGCATTCTGCATAGCAAAAACCATTAAACCTGTCAATGCTAAAGGCAAAAACAAGTGATTTTGCTGACGTCTATTTAGATCAGACTGCACAAAACGTGATACCTGGGCCCGTATTCACCAACAATTCTTGAGAATATTCTCAGTCTTATTTTCCAAAAATTTCAAAATTTGTAAGTGACACGACTTCTGATTGGCTAAACCGAATGGTTTAGTTGTGTTACTTACAAATGTAGAAAACTCTGGAGAATAAGACAAAGAATGTTCTTAAGAATGGTTGGTGAATACGGGCCCTGATCTTGGATCCATAATGAACGATTGTTTTGTCCAATATGTGAGATAAAAATGTTTCTGATTGTCGGTGTATTGTGCCTGCAGCTATCTAAAAATATCAGGTTTATTTATTTGGCATCGGAAGAGTTCAACAATTGCATTACATGTGCAGAAACAGCTTCAAGTGACATTGAAAAACCTTAATATTGCACGTGACTAGAACTTTTTGACTGAGGACGTTGTTTTCTTTAAAAGAAAAAAAAACGGTCATCACGTCAAAGTATTTCATACTGCAACGTTTGACAGATATGTTTTAACGACCCGTTGACGCGTTGCGGTTAATTTGACGTCAGAGAACGTTCCGTTCCGTTATTTACAGTATAAAAATAGTTGGCTTGTTGATTATGGAATCTATTGAGATATTTGTGCGTAGATTTAATGTTTCAGGTATGGTATGAAAGAAGATTGAGTTTGGCTTTTCTTTGGTTGAATTTTGCATGTTATTGACCAACCTAGGACGCTGAATTAGATTAGTTGCATAGGTCTTGATGTTGCAGTTGAGTGCAAAGCTAGATTGGCTTTTCTTTTATTGAAGTTTGCATGCTATCTATGAATGTCAGGCGACAAACTAAATGAGTAACTTGTCGTGTTTTGTATCGTATACTCACAATTTGACATTCAAACGGCAATGCTAGAGCTTCGTCCTGGCTTATTTAAAATTATCACAAAATCTAGTCATGATTTCGGGTGTTTGTTTAAATAATTTCGTTTAGTCTAAAAAGGATATGCCGAGATCGTCTGTGCAGGATAAATTTGGCGTAAAGCCTCTGTCGTCGCACAGAACACCAGAGTTCGATACTCATGACATGGGTGTAATCTCTGCCTTGTAAAAGTTTACTAGTGGTCAATTATTTGTTAAAAAACGTCAAAAGTCTATCATCAATGTTTAACTCTTTCACTTTTTTCCCCTTTAAATAAAAATCTTTTTTTACTTTATCACATTCTGCATTGTAATATTACCGTTCTTACTCTCCTTTTTATCTGTTTTTTAAAACGTTTAGGTAATTATCTTTACAATCATCTCACATATTTATGCGCATTTTCGAAACATGACATAATTTGAGTATTGCATAACTGACTTTTTAGAGGTAATGTCCTTAGAAATGCTCATGAAAACAACGATCTGTCAGCACTGTTTTGTTAGAACTTTATTTTTTCTGCCGCATTATACTTCTGTCCAGTTCTTGATCTCTCGAATTCTCGAATGATAAGTGTTGTGATAAAAAGTTGGAACCCTTTTGTAACAAAATAATCTTTGCCACATGACTGGAAATGTCAATTTCGCTCCTGCTGCGCTAGGCTTTAATATTCTGAGTCTCACGCCATTATCGGAGTAATCTGAAAATTATTCTAATGGCTTTACTCTATATATACTAATAAAAATTTAGGTTATTAAGTTGGCTTTCAAAATTGGGATGCTCGGCACTCTGATCTTGGGTTTACGCTGTTCGATATATTTTAGATATTTTGACCAAGAGTGCTTTAGAAATGCTATACTTGCGGTTTTGTAACTGACCGTAAATGTTACTTCGAATTATCTCAGACGATAATGGTTAAATAAGGCGTATGTTCTTGTTTTTAATCTTGATAACATTTTCTTTTCTTTAGGGTAGAAAGAAATATACAACGTGTAACGATGAATCAAAATCCCCAATTTCACGTTGTACTGGATCTGGACGGTACCACTCCCCCAATCAAGGTCGTTTCTGGTTCCGACGGCGAATACTTGGATGTCATTAAAGGTCGATGTAAAAAGACGGCGGATTTCCGGAAGACATTTCGCCTGCCAGAAAATAACAAAGCTGGCGTTAAAGAAGACATAAAAAGTCATATAAATTCCTGTTGTTCATGCAACAAAGAATGTCAACGAAAGTTTTGGCAGAAGCGATTTCCGGTCTGGCGGATCATGCGCAAATATCAATGGAGGAGTGACTTAATGAGCGATATTGTGTCTGGTCTTACAGTTGGGATTATGCAATTGCCACAAGGTTTGGTATTTTTCAGTTTTTGCTGTACGTTAGTTTACTATATGGCCTGCAGCTCACGAAAAAGGGGCATTCGGTCATTTGTTTAAAGTGTCATTTCGGATCAGCCTGGGTTGGGATTATGCAATTGCCACAAGGTTTGGTATTTTTCAGTTTTTGCTGTACGTTAGTTTACTATATGGCCTGCAGCTCACGAAAAAGGGGCATTCGGTCATTTGTTTAAAGTGTCATTTCGGATCAGCCTGGCTAATCCAAAACGACACATTCCGTTTTTATGTTACTCTCTGTTTTGCGCAAGTCTATTGTAGCATGACATCTGATGTAGTCGTAAAGTGCCGTCATGTATATAAAATTCGAAAAAAAAAGATGGATTTATACCTAAATTTATGCTACTTTTGAAATTCTCTCTTTCTGAATTTTCTACATGGTCTGTGAAAAGGGGCTTAATGCATCTGCAAAAAGTTCATAGACAGATATGTTTTAACGACCCGTTGACGCGTTGCGGTTAATTTGACGTCAGGGGAACGTTCGTTCCGTTATTTACAATATAAAAATAGTTGGCTTGTTGATTATGGCATCTACTGACAATGTGTTTTGATTTTGTAATATGTATTTGTATAAGGGCCGGTGGCCTATGAATACAACAATAAATATTGAATTGAATTGAATTGAGATATTAGTAAGTAGATTTAATGTTTCAGGTATGGGTGACAGTAGATTGAGTTTGGCTTTTCTTTGGTTAAATTTTGCATGTTATTGACCAATATAGGACTGCCTGTGCAGTCCGAGCAGGTAAACCTGAGTCAAAACTTTTTGCTATCGGTCAGTTTACATGTCAAGGGCCTGTGTACATCGTTATTCAGTCGGGTGCTATACAAAACGGGTCCAAAATGAGTTGATGACAGGTTTTATCATATGGAGTGCAACACGCGAAAAGGTGCATTCGTACATTTGCGTAAAGTGTCGTCCCGGATTAGCCTGCGCAGTCCGCGCAGGCTAATCCGAGACGGCACTTTACGACTACATTAGATTTTGTGTTTCAGTAGACTTGCGTAAAACAGAAAATCACATAAAATCGGAAAGTGTCGTTTCGGATTAGCCTGTGCGGACTGCACACGCTGATCCGAGACGACACTTTACGCAAATGTCCGAATGACCCTTTTCGCGTGTTGCACTCCATTATTATTATAACATAAAGATCCATTAAAACCCTTTTTCCTAGATCATGGCTTGTTCATTTAACACTTTCAGGTATGGCATATGCGTTACTGGCAGAGTTACCACCAGTAGTTGGGCTTTATATGGCTTTCTTTCCAGTCTTAATCTATTTTCTCCTTGGATCTTCCAAACACATATCAATGGGTAAGTTTATGTTTACACGTGTATTCATATACCAGTGCAGGCGGACATGCAACAAAACTTTTTTCGAAGAATAAAACTTATGCCCAAGAATCAGGCTACTTCATTATTCATTCGGTTGTTAGTCATAATGTATTTTATGTTTCCATTATTTCGTGATGACTTACTCGGTATAATACATCACGGAGATGCATTAAGTCACCTTTTGCTAGAACACGACTCGCCTTTTCTTTTGCTTCATCAGTGCTTAATAGACAGGACATAGACTAGTTTGCCATAATTTTTGTGCCTAGCTCGATGTAAATAATTCATTCTCCCAAATATATATATATATATATCTACCTGACTAGATATTGTCCTGTAATGGTTTACATTTTTCTCATATTTCAGGTACTGTGGCTTTATGCAGTTTGTTAACAGGGTCAGTCATATCCCGTTTTTATGACCCAGCTCTCGCGTCGGTTGTCATGGGCGATAGACTAGCGACAATAAGTAACACAACTCAGCAGTCTGGGGATGAACCGGTGATGGTCGAGCTACCAGCTGACGTTAAAATAATGATAGCATCGTCGCTTTGTTTGTTAGTCGGTGTAATGCAGGTATATACACATGGGTGGCGCAGGGAGTTGATTGCATCTTCGTAATGCAACATACGGAGCTTGTCGTCGCATTTGTAGTACGGATATATTTGTGACCTATCACGCAAAAAGAGACTTTCTGGGAACTGCGAAAAATGTCAGCACTGGTCAGATTGCGCAAATTGCGCAGGCTGGCCAGTAATGACACTTTTCGCTTTGAAGACATTTTCTGTATGAAAAGTGCTCATTGTACCTTGTTATACAATCATTTTTGTTTGAATTATCAACTTAAACTGACCTGGGCTATCATTGATCTGCTTTCATCTAATTGTTGTACATTTGTTGTAGGTCACATTTTATCCAATGCCGGTGGAATTGTGAGGTATAATGGTCGTCTAACATTTAGAAAGTTCAACAAAAGTAAACATTTCTTACCATGACAGTCGGCTAACATTGGTCTATACTTCTTACAGATGCAATGAATCCCCTTTTCACAGACTATGACTCAAATCTATTAGTATTCAAAGATATGCATTCTGTTTTCAGTAAAATGTATCTATTTTGAAGAATTAGGTGTCTTTTCTTATAGTTTCTATACCCTAATTTTTTCACTGATTTGCTTTTTTCGAATCTTCACTAAATTATACCTGTTATAATTTACTGATTGCCAAGAGTTACCAGAAATACTATGTCTATATACGCAGAGCTCGATAAGACGAACTGATGGTACTCTAAATCTGTTTTTTTTTTTTCTTTCCAAACCCTATGTTAAAGGTATTCATTTGAATTGTCTCATTGAGACGTTTCTGTTGAGTACCCATAACATAGGATGTAGTAGTGAATAATTAATATTTTCAATTTCCAAATCAAAATCATTCCCTCTATCTGTATCTCAGATACGTATTTTATTTTAGCTTGGCATGGGGTTTTTCCATTTGGGATTCATAACAACGTATATGTCGGACCCAATGATTGGTGGGTTTACAACCGGTGCTGCTGTACATGTCGGTACTAGCCAAGTGAAATATGCCATAGGATTAAAAATACCGAGGTCAGACGGTGTCTGTCAGATTATAAAGGTAAGCGCAAATATTGCTCAGTAAAGTACATGTTAATTGTACAAAAGTATCAAACGTTACAGCGAAAAAAATATTATGATAAAAGAACAGATTCTACTTTTCTTGTACGAGAAGTGTTTTGTGTTCACATTTTAGATACATGTATATAATGAGCCATGCTCTTTCAAAACTTCTTCGTGGTTCTTAAACCTTTATTAAGGATCAACAGAATCCGTTTCATATGACATAGACGAACAAATTTGACATCTTCCACAGGGATCGACGTCACTGAAACATTGGTAATAAGAGCGTGTTAAAATGTGCCGCTTGGCGAATGATCTTGATGTTAACCTTGATAAATGCAGCCATTTTTGATGTTGTGTTGATCGTGTAGTCATGTATACGGGGCTCCCGGAAAGGAAACTGCTTTACGTTGGTTTTGCCAGTGTACATGATATATATGTTCGGAGCATATTATCCAATCAGATCACCAGACATTTGTTTGCAGTGTAATAATGTTGCCATGACCACAACAAGATGCCGCTTCTGGCTGTGGCTGCTCTTTGTCTAGATTGTTTAACAGGGATGCTTTGTAGCCAGAACCTTTAAATGAATTTGACAAAAATGAAAATGATACTATGAAAAAGTATTAGTAAAGAATTGAAACCAGCAATTGCTTTTGTGTCATTTCAGACGTACATATTGATATTCAAACACATCGCTGAAACTAACCTTGCAACTGTCATAATGTCGTTGATATGCATGGCCATCTTGTATAGTATCAAAGTCCACGTAAACCAAAGATTTAAAGATCGTATGAAGTTTCCGGTTCCCATCGAACTATTTGTGGTAAGCGACTTTCTTTAAACAGTATTAATCCTGAATTACGCTGTCGCGACTTTTAACGATACTGAGAAAGAATGCCTTTAAAAACATTTTTGGAAACTGAGAAAATGCTGGTAGCCAGCACTTTCTTCTTTTCCCACAATGTTTTCAACCCTTCATAACACGAATTTCAATTGTCGAATCAAATTTATTGTATCTCCTGTGAATACATTTAGTTTGGACAAGTCGAAACCTTTGTCACGTGGTAAAGAGTTAACCTCGCCTACTTTTTATATGTTTGATTGGTGTTTGACACCGTTTTCAACTGCATACCAGTAATACCACAACTTGATTTATTTACATCTTCCCTGCGTTTAAAATACAACTATAACACATGTGATCTACTGCACCAAGCACAATGATATCTCCCGAAACTAACAGATCTAGCTGGAATCAATCTCGAAAAATTTCAATTTAAGTGATGAATAATTGATATTAAGAAATTATACCTCTTCCAGTCAAAGGAAAATAGATGTTTTTATGAGTTTTACCTGAATACTGTTCAAGTTAAATACACTTCAAAAGTAGTGAATTTTCGTACCGAGTTCCAAGTGATGATTTTTTTCAATGAAATTGTTTCAGGTGGTTGGAGGAACAGTGGCATCTCATTTCTTGAACTTTGCAGGCAAGTTTAAAATGCAAATAGTGGGCGAAATTCCAGCCGGGTACGTTTTTACCATCAAAGCACACGTGTATAATTGCACCATTTACAGCCAATGGCCAAAAGTTTTTCATGAAATGTTAATTCCCATTCCAGAGCTTTAACGACCTAGGGAAGTAAGAGTTTGTAAATATTGTTTGAAAAGGGGAAAATACTGTTAACTAGCAGTTTTACCTTTTAGGGCAAGAGTTGGCTGGAGTGGATTTATGTAAGAAATTGATTAGGCTGCACCTAAGGGTTTTAAAACCTTGGCAATTTCTCTGTTTCACCATTTGCATCAATGTTAAAAAATATTTTACAAAAATGTCCGTCATTTTTTCAACTGTTAAATTACCATCATATCACATTGTACCCTGGGTAAAATATGTATTTCAATTCAAAATGTAGATTTATATGTATTTTGATTTATATAAGTTAGGTTTCATAACTATATTGCATATTGAAGCGATGCTCAAAAGCAAAAGTCTTATGAGCTATTTTTTGTTATACAAAGTTAACAATTTTACATAACTAATACCTTTTCACCTTTTTCCTCAGACTTCCTGACCCGAAGATTCCAAGTCTTCCAGAACCGAGTGTGTATATCACAGATGCTGTTATAATAGCGGTTGTTGCTTTCTCACAGTGTATCGGTCTTGCTGCCATTATGGCAAAGAAGCATGGCTACAGTTACGACGCCAACCAGGTTTGTGAATTATATATTTCTGACTCTCTTTAACGCTGATTTAAAACTTTTCCTCCGGCAAATTTCGTCTGTCCTGAAACTGATCATCTTTAGAACATTGTGACGATGCTGGTAAAATGGTCATAACGAATAGATACGTCGAATTAAGAGGAATCTTTATACTGGTACATCGTTTTTCCAACACATAGAGTTTACTGCTTTTGAATATTACATGATAGTTCATAGATAATTTTGTTAGAAACCAACTGTTGTTATTCAGAAAGGTTTTGATCAACACTGTAAGTAAACACTTGTGAAGTTCTTATCAGTGATTTCAAGCTTAAACCTGAAAAAAATGATGGAACAAAACTTATTTACAATAAATGGTATTTTTGCATAATATATTTTCTTTTCTCTCTCTCTCTCTCTCTCTCTTCTTTTATTTTTCATAATTAATCAGTGTAAATAAACGACTGTACTGTGCTTTCTTTGTTCTCTGATCTTCGATAAAGCACATCATGCAACCACAAGCATCTGAAATTTATCAATACATATTTCAGGAACTTATCGCATACGGAGCTGGAAACGTATTCGGCTCTTTCTTCTCCTGTTATCCATATGCAGCATCAGTATCCAGAAGTTCTGTTCAGGAGTCGGCAGGTGGCAAAACGCAGGTAATAGTCCTCTCTGAAAATACAGGCAGATAGGCAGTGCAATTTATCAGAATAGTCAAAAAACCAGTGGCAATGAAGACAAAGTCACAGGCAATGGCGTTGACTATTTAGCAAACACAGATATCTTTGTAGAATCATAAAAGGATAAATATATTTTTTGTAGTAGAAATAAATGCAGGTAATAAATTTTTTAATGAGACAAAAACAAGGTTCAGACTAATCAAAGGAAATACTTTTTGCTAAGTAGACACCCCCACTCCCCCACCCCACCCCCCCCCCCCCAAAAAAAAACCTAAGTTATACAGTTTTATTACAATAGGCCTACAAAAAATATTTATTGACATTCTTTTAACCCTTTACTCCATAGATACTCATTTCTACACACTGCTTGTAGGAGCCTTTGGAAAACATTGTGGCAAAAGGTGAAATTGCTCGTGACGAGCAATTTCACCTTTTTTCACAATGTTTTGTATGATATTAAAATATATATACACATAAGAAACTGCTTCATCCTTGCTGTTATTTAGGGTCAATTAGAGATACCGTAGAAATGCCTTATGGGGTAAAGGGTCAAGTAACCCAAGGGCAAAAATCATAACCAAGATAAAAGAGAAACATAACTTTCTAATAATAAAAAAATGCGAGTTAAAACGTATTTGAAATCAGATAAATATACATCAAAATCAATTTTTATAATGAAAAAAAAACGTTTTCTGATGAGATTCAATTTTCCAAGTAGACAAAACAAAACGCAGGCTACTCTTTTTTAAGAGCGTTTACAGAGGAGAAAAGCTATCGTTGAAGACACAACCAGGTTACACAATTATCTCAGTAGGCACAATATCGGTAACAAATTTATCAAGGTAGACAAAAGGCAGGTTACACAATTATCTGTGTACACATAACGCATGTAATACAATGAGCTTGATAGGCACAAAGCACACTACACAATTATCTAAGTGCAAGTTACAAAATAATCTTAGTAGACACAACGCAGGTTACACAATTATCTGTATACACATAACGCACGTTACACAATTATCTAGATAGACACAATGCAGACTTCACAATTATCTGTGTACACACAAAGCGTGTTACACAGTGACTTTAGTAGATGCAAGATAGGGTACACACTTATCTAAGTGTAGGTTACACAGTTATCTGTTTACACACAACGCACTTTACACAATTTTCTTGAAAGACACAACACAGACTTCACAATTATCTAAGTGCAGGTTGCACAATTATCTTAGCTGACACAATGCAAGTTACACAATTATAGCAGACACAACGCAGGTTAGACAATTATATGGGTACACATAACGCACGTTACACAATTATCTTGATAGACACAACGCAGACTACACAATTATCTAAGTGCAAGTTACACAATGATCTTGGTAGACACAGCGCAGGTTACACTATTATCTGTGTACACAACGCAGGTTAAACAATTATTTGTGTACACACAAAGAAGCTTACACAATTATCTTAGACACAATGCAGTTTTGATAATTATCTTAGTAGATTTAGGTTTCACAATCATCGTGCATGTACAAACAAAATGCAGATTTCGCAGTTTATTTGGCTGTCACAGGGACCAACAATAGCTAAGATAATGCTGCTCTTACTAGCGCAGGTCACTAAACATTTGGCAGTGAAGATCTAAACCCGAAAATACTTTCTCTCCTCTCTAATATTGTAACACACTATCTACATAACAACTGATAATTGTTCGTAGTATGAAAACACTAATCCTTTTTTGTATTTGACAGCTTGCTAGTGTAGTATCAGCCACTCTAGTGTTGATTGTGATATTGTCTATTGGTCCATTATTTCAATCGTTGCCAAATGTAAGTAATCACATCTTTTTATACTTAAATTTACATCTTTTCTATTCTTTTATGTACATACCATTGTTTAATTACGGTAAGTCATGTGTACACATAATCAACATTCACTTACCATTCGCGAAATTTCACATTTATGTTTCTTTGGCCATCTTCATAAATCTTTCTAAATTGAAATTTTCTTCAGTTCCATTTCTAGGATGCAAATCTAGCTATCTAATCTGCCCAATTGACATAACTGTTAGACCCATAGATTTCTGAAACTGGTACAAAACAAGTCTTATTGGCTCGACGGGCAGTCAGGTAACGCGGATGATACATAATCTAGAACACCGATAAGGAAAACCTCCACTGCTGATTTCTATATTTATTTTGATGGCAAAAACAATTTTTCAGAATTTTATATATGTGGCAGTGTTTTGCCTGTTTGTAGCTTCAAGGTTGTTTAAATGATATTCAGCAAGGTATCTCTCAGGAAAGCATTGGTCAAAGAGATCGTTCGTTTATGATACATATACATTCATATTTTCAGTGTGTTCTAGCTTCCATAATTCTTGTTGCATTAAGAAGTCTATTTCTACAATTCTTGGAACTACCCCAGATATTCAAGACGTCTGTATATGACGGCGTAAGTAGAGTCTCTTCTCTATATCCCCCTTTAAAGGAGGAATTTTTCAATTCTAGATGCTTGATATTTTGTGTTCTTCTGCTATATGATAACATGTTTACTAGTATAAGAATGTAATATGAAATAGATGTATCTACATGTTTTTCACTTCAAAATACTTGCATCAATAAAAATAGAACTGTTGCCTAAGGTTGAATGAATTCAGTTTGCAAGAAAAAACTAAATGAGTTTTGGCCTACATCGAAACTTTTCACCATTTTGCCTGTGTCATATACCGTCATGCCCAATGCTTACGACTGTTACAGTATAGTCCCTCAGCTAATTCTATTTCCAGTGGTTGTTGTATAAATGTGAATAATGCATATGTGCAAATGAATATTAAGTTCAGATGCATTTTATATGGCGATGCAAGGATACACAAAGCAATACAATTGTTGATGACCATTCTTCAACCGAAATTTTTTTGAGATTTCTAGCATATGGACATAATGATAATGCATTTTACAAATTTCTGCTTACAGCTGATATGGGTGGTGACGTTTTTATCCGTGGTAGTTTTACATGTAGACTACGGTATCATGGTTGGGATGTTGTTTTCCTTTTTTACTGTGGTTGTACGGTCTCAGAGGTAAGTTTTCGGCAACTTGCACATGAACAATCAGAATATCAGTATTCTTGGGTTACGAACCACCATTACTGCAATTCTACTGTTCAAAAGGCGTGTGAAAGATACGTTAAAGCAATTTCATTCTAAAAACCATTGTAATGAAAACAAATGAATTATAGTGTAATGAAAACAAATGAATTATAGAAGAGTTCAGTCTTGGACTAACTTGTTGTATGTTTGCGTTAATTGTTTATACTGAGTGTTTCATTATATCATATTACAATTTTAAATACGCGTAATGTATGTTATTTTTAAAGGTAATAATAGTAAATTTATACCACGAAAAGTTTAGGACTAACATTTTATGACATACACATTATTCTAGGTAAAATAGACAGTAAAGGGGGCAATCGCCTTCAAAAAATGTATTGATTAACACCAACTGCTCAAAGTGACGTACACTTCGACTCCACAGGCTATCTGTTCTTCTCATTAAACTCAATTTTATCGATTGCTAGGTTGTGATTTGTCACATCTCTTGAACTATTGATGCCTTAATCTCATCTGTTTTCTGAGACTGAACTTTGTGCTCATTTTATGGGATGCTTTGAGTGTGAGTATCATGGCCTTTCTTCTCGAGTACAGTAATGAAAACGCTGCAACAATTACAGGGAGCGATATTTGCAGCTCTTCCCTTGCATCAAAAGGTTAACGTCGGCATTTGTTGGTAGGTCCAACAGAACGCACAACTCACAGCGTATTTAGTTAGATGGATCGAACGCCATCTTGAAAGCAGAACGTACATGACCTCCTCACTCCCCAGACATAAGCCTGTTTTTTCCCATTTTTTGTCTTTCAGAACCAAAGCCCAAAATTTAGAAAAGATAAATGAGGTTCGTGTGTTCGAAAACAGCTCGACTTACAGAACGGTGTGTATGCGGGTTTTTTATCTCTTAAACGAACTTTGCTCCCTCCCAATACCACATAAGAACAACATGATATACGCTTAACAATCACGATGTAAGCCTGCTCTTTCAGTAAAAGTTGCGTTTAAGATAGAGATCGTGTTGCAACGCTTTTCTAAAACATAATTACATGTTTGTAAGAGGTATGCCATGTGAAGAGAGGTTTAACGAATCTACAAACAGCATCAATTCATGTCAGGCTGTGCAGTCCGCACGGGCTGGCCTATGTGGAAACTTATTTTTGCTTTTCTATATGTCAAAGGACTATGTTAACTCAGCATTTAGCCGACTGTTTAATATAGTTAATCACATGCACCAATGACTCTGGATGACTGACATAGTGCAGCTTGGCTCATATCTTTTTGTCACAATAAATACGAAAAAACTGACTCATGCTTTTCGATCTTATTATAGAGCGAATCGCTGGCTGGAATCAAGATAATTGGATTCACATCTCCACTTTACTACGCCAACGGTGCCTTGTTTGTAAAACAGGTCCACAGTTTATCTGGTGTAACGCCAGAGCATGTTCGGAAACAGCTAAGGAAACTGTCCAAAGCCCATACCCCCCTCAGCAACAGATCGGTAGGTACAAGTTTGAATCCTTCTGGAACGTTAGGTGCTGTTTAATATTTTTAGCAAAGAGAGAAGTAAAAAATCAGACGGTTCGTCTTTTCAATTTACAGACTAATATGACTTAAGCAAGCACGTAGGAGTACTGAACGCAATTGCATAAAGGCCTGCTTTTTGTTCCTTACAAGTTTGCAACTATGTTATCTACTCTTTCATATTTTTGCTTATGCTAAACTCTAGCAATCTCAACTCCTTTACCTGTTTGGAGCAATTTACACATATGCAGGCAATAGATCAAGATGAGTCAGCATATTTTCTGCTGTTTGATCTTATATCTATAGTCAACACACGACATTATATTCAAAAAGCTGTCATTTTATATTTTATTTTATATGCACAAAACGTTAATTAAACAATAAATCTTCCCGTTGTAGAGTGCATTACCACTCGTAAACGAAACAAACGAAATGGGATCACATCAAAGTTTAGCTGTATATGCAAATGAAGCTGAAAGAACGATTAAAGACTGGAATGGTGTGAAACCAGATTCGAAAACAACACCTTCCATGGTATATAACAGTATGGTTCATCATATTATAATCGACTGTTCCGGGATGACTTTTATAGACACAGTCGGGGCTAAAGTATTAAAACAGGTAAGTCTTGAAACATTCATAACTTACAGTATTACAGAGTTATCTCCCCTGAATTAAATTTTGCTTTGGCGTATCAAAATTCTTCGGCTGCTAAGAGCGACTTTCTGACCTTTTGCGGACAGTGTAGATCAAAGATCAGAATGCACGTTCTGTGCAGCCTTATCTTTGATCTACTGTCCATAAGGATATATTTTCCATCAAAATCGTACTTTCGTATATCGCAGTGTTTGGGTTTCTTCTATCGGAGTGAAAATTTCATTTTAGTTGTTTAAGAGGATAAGGGTTAATTTCATCTTTTGAAGCTAAGGCGACCCTTAGAGTTCTTTCCGTTTTTACTCTTAAAAAAAGAACATACTTGATGAAAATTTGCAAAGAAGAAAACGGCTTTGTATACTATGATATAGTACGAATAGAGGAAAGTGAAAACCGTAAGTGAAATGAAGATTTTATATCAGTACAAAGAGATTTAAATTTACTTTTCGATGTTGGTTTTTTTTTTATTATTATTATTATTATTAAAAAATATATGGCAAAAACAGATGACAATGTCGATCTTAGATCAAACTGCACAAAATGTGCAGTCGGATCTTGATAACAAGGTCTACAAAGGCAACTAGTGCAGGGCTCAACTTTGTAAGCGTCAGAAGACTGTGCCCTGTTCTCCAGCCCAAAGACCTGGTCAAGCTGTAAACAGAGGACCTAGTGTTACATAGTCTTGTTTATAACAAAATTGTTTGATTAATCACGTAATGCTTGTAAACTATGTCATGTCAAACATGTCATTATGACACATTTCAACCTAAATTGTGCATTGATATTATGTTAACAACAACTTTATTAGTGTTTTAAAACGTTCGATGACGTCATCCAGGACACATTCGCACAAAAAGTGGTTTTTTTTTTTTGGTATGAACGAAATTTGAACTTTATAACACGCAACTTCGAAACAGGCGATGATGTTTTAGTCTCGTAAATCCCGAAAGGTTTTGTAGAGGACAATATTTGTTTACCTTGTATATAATTATATGTGTAACCCATCACGGAAGAAAGGACCTTCAGGGAACTGCAAAAAGTGTCAACTCTGGTCAGATTGCGCGAATTGCGCAGTCAGACCATGCTGACACTTTTCGGTTTTATGACATTTTCTGTATGAAAAGTGGTCACTGAACCTTGTTATACAATCATTTTTAATTATCAACTTAAACTGACCTTCACTATCGTTGATCTGTTTTCAACAAATTGATGCACAGAATTCCCAGATGGATCCCTTTTGCGTGATGGGTCACATAATTGTGTGATTTCATTTATCCTTCAAAGGGTTAAGATGCTATTGAAAAACTAGCATATGTTTGTTACAAGTATTTTACTCCTTTTCCTACGATCTTTTGAAAGCCCCGATCCGTGGAATACGTTTGACAAAAAGTTAATAAAACAGTCATTGGTGGCAATCATTGTTCACGTGTTACTTACTGGAAGAGAAACGCAGCTTGATGTTAGAGCATTTTTACCTTTAGGCTAACTTATAGTTTTGTTATAACGCACTGAAACATACCATCTGTTAGGAGCCGCTACTTGGATTCAGATACAAAAGTAAAGCCCGGGGATCCATATTTACAAACATTCTTAAAAACATTCTTAGTTTTATTCCTCAGAAATCTGTCAAAGTGAAAGTAACAGAATTTCTGATTGGTTAAACCATAAGGTTTAGCCAATCAGAAGTTCTGTTACTTTCAGTCAGAAAATCTTGAAGAATAAGACAAAGAATGTTTTTAAGAATGGTTGGTGAATACGGACCCGGGTGACTAATTAGTTAATACTCTGGAAAAAGAGGGTTTAAGGCATGTTGGTAAGGCATAATACCAAGCCAGTCATCACATACGTTATGAATCATTAAAGTCTATTTTGTCAAATAACCGACTGAATCATAAGATAGACTGTCCTCGGGCATGCAGAAACTGACCATTATGAAATGATTTCGACCAAAATCAGCTTGCGTGGACGACATAGTCTCACATGCGCCTAATACTGTTTATCTCCTAATCGGACAAAATAGATCCAAGATCAGAGTGCACAGAACGTGCAGTCTGATCTTGATCTACTTCGTCCGCTAAAAGTCCTTGAGTCGCGCTCAGCGGCCTAAGGGTTAAGAATAAATCAATCAGTCACCAACTGTGTGAAGTACCTGGTGGTGACTGAACATATAATGGCTCCAGCCCCATAGTATTACGTAAACAATGTGAAGGAAATGACCCGTATGTAAGGTCGGGTGATAACATATAAACTGCACTGAAGAAGGACAACAACATTTTTTGTTCATTCTACATTCAGTATTAAAACCCTTGACGCACGATAGGTGTACGCTGGAAACAAAGGGTTTTGGGAACGGCGCGTATCAAGATCAGACTGTACAGAATTTGCTGTCTGATCTTGGATCTACACTGTACGCTTATTTAGTCAAGCTTTATAAGAACCACTTTTGAAATAAAATCCATTTTTGAAATAAAAATTCGACCTCGCTGTAATCCTTTAATATTCATCCATGGTATTCATTCGTTTCGACACCCGGTCATTTCGACATCCGGTCAGTTCGACACTTTTTGGTCGTTTCGACCCCCATTTTCGTCATTTCGACACCCCCAAAAAAAATTTGCAAAAGGTCGTTTCGACACCCGCTCATATATAATTATACATAATTTATTTCATCAGATTGTGGTTAATATGGGGAAATATTTAACTCAAAAGGGAAAGGTCCGCGAAAAGAACTCGTGCCTCACGGCACTTGTTCATTTCGCATACCTTTCCCTTTTCGGCAAATATTTCCCCATTTTAACCACAATCTGATGAAATAAACTGTATTTAATGCGCTGGACACGTGGATGTGTCACTGGACACAACACTGTTAAATCCGAGCCTTGTCCTCGTGCATACCAGGACAAACTTGAATAAGTAAGCTGTCGCCCAAATGTGACTAAAATACCGTCAAAAGCGGTTAGAATAAACCATAAAAATTAAAATTATAGTACTGCGGATGACATAGCTTTTTCAAAAGCAGTAGGGTAAGAGTTTTTGTGGTATTGTCGAAGACAATACCACTATGAGTTCAAGATTAAATTTTGATAACCATGTATCTTATTTTGTGCAAAGCCGAAGGAAATAAACCAAGTTAAACTCGTTTTTTTCTCACGCAAATGAGTTTTTCGGTAGCACTCAGATATGTAATTTGAAATGGCATATTAAAATACATTTGGCGAGGCCATCGATCGTTGAGATACTTATTTTTAATTGAAAAAAACTTCTATCGCTCATAGCCTTTTATTAGCGCAATGATACAAATTTGCCTGCTTTTTCGTTCCCAACCAATTCGTTTCATGGCTTGTTCGATTTATGATTGCACGCTTCTCCATGTGATTGCTCATGACTATTTATAGATCGAAGTAATTGATTGTAAAGATGTTGGAAGTTAAATGTGAATGGCTAAAGATATTTCAAATTTATAGTTTTACGGTACATGAGCACTCTCCCTTCAACCGAAAAGGTATTCATTTGCTTAGTGGAATGACTTTTAAGCCAATATTTGACCAAATTTGTCTCTTTTTCTTTCAAACTATTAATTCCACACAATGGGTTTCGTTGACAAATACCACTTCAGCGTTCTCAACGCTTTGATTTTGTGGTGGAGGGTTTACTATCTGATGATAAAGAGTCTGTCCACGTGTCATAAATAATGGTTTGTGTTTCTGCTCATTACAGCTGGTTGAAGACTACAATTCGGTGAAGGTCACTGTTACACTTTGTTCAGTAAATGGTAAGTAATACCTAGATTAGCCCACTGAGATACTTAACGATCGTACAATTACACATGAACATGCACTTCGGTCTATTTACAAGTTTTTACGCGTTTATGTTGCAGATTTTGGCCACGCTAAAAGGTCTTTTACTTTTTTATGCGTCGCTGCATAAGCTGGCTTTTGACTTACTTCTAGATGTGAGTCTGTAGTGAATAAACAGTAATTTGCTGTTGATAAAAATATGTGGACATACTTTTTCTGCGGGTCTTCTGTTGGTCATTTTAAGGGCCTATTTAAGGTACACATTTACCACACAAATGTTCAAGGGTTTCAACTTTCATTGGAAATATTCGTTCAAATATCTAATCTGTTAACGTACGTTTATCGTTAGTGTATATTTTAAATTCAACTTAACAATATTATGCAAAACTATGAGAAAACAAGAGGAAAATGCCGACGTGGTCGCATTTCATTTCTTCATATTTATTCACAAACGAATTTCAGTAACCACATTCCAGTACCTCTCAGGCTTGCAGTTGGCTAGTCTTAACATGTAGAACTACATCAAACACTAGAATACTTTGCGAATAAAATCCTTGTAATCTTCATTATTTTGCAAGAAATTCGATATCGGCCTGAATCTATTCTCGTCGTCATTTTTTCCATAGTACAGTCATCAAGCTCATAAAAGATGACAAAAATATTTTCAAAGATAATCATTAATAAAACGTACTCTTCTAGCCTTTTATGTCTTTGACTATGTCTTAAATGATTATTGGGTCTGCTGTAAGATATCTCGAAGCATGATAAAATTTTAATGGGTATTTTGTCATCTGCAGTGTTATGTATGCACCAACAGAGCACATGTATATGGAGCTATGCTAGCTATGCTATGTGACTAGGGGGCTTAATACATCTGCAAAGAGTATTAACCCAAGTCAGCCTGCACATTTGTTCAGGCTGACTTGAGCCGAAATGTTTGCTATTGATCAATTTTCTGCATGTCTAAGAGCCAGTATATCGTTTGCACCTGTCGGTTGTCCAACAAAAGAGACTTATGGGTCCGTAAACATTTGATTATTTGATTGGTATTGTGCATCTCTGAGATGCATTAAGCCCCTTTTTGCTAAAGCATAGTTCATACACGTATGCACTACTCTGACTGTATGCATGACTCTTGCTGTATTCACTACTCTTTTCTCTTTTTACTCATATGATCACATTTACAGATGAAGTATGGCGAGTACTAGAGGTGACCGGATTTATGGACAGTTACCAAGACAGAATATATTTAACGGTAGAAGATGCAGTGAATGCCATATCTATTGATGAAAAACTGCAGAGTGTGTCGGATATTAAGGTATTTCCTTTTTTTTGTTGTTGTTGTTTATATGTGAATGATATGGACTAAACTCAGTCAGCAGCAGATATATACGACAGAATATAATCCGCTCATTTTCATATGTTTTTCTACCTATCACAGCTCCAGATGAAAAGAGGGAGTGATGGTATTCTAAATCTTTTATTTCTCGTCCAAACCCTACGTTATGGGTACTCATTAGAATCGTCTCGATGAGACGATTCTAATGAATACCCATAACATAGAGTTTAGTGGGAAATAATTAGTATTTTCAATTTTGAAATCAAAATCACTGTCCTCTTTCTGGAGCTTTGATCTATAGGTCTGACGAAAAAGTGGACGAAATATATCCAGTATCTAGCTGCATAATCTGTGCAGTATGATCTTGTACTATGCCGCCTGTGAAAAGCCTGCTTTTCCTTATGGCGCTGATATCTCTGAGTCATGTAATGTCAATATGTCAACATTCGTCCAGGCAAAGTACAAAGGAGCCGATGAACTTGAAACTCGGCTTTGCTCTAGGACTATCCTGTCGAAGACTTACAGCTCAGTTCATGTATTTCCTGTGTTTGAATTGTTTTTCAAGTGGAAGTTCGGACTCGATCAGCGGCAACAGCTGGGATCATATTCAGAAACACATATTCAAACCAACTAACTATGGATTATCCCCTTGGGCGAACAATGGGCGAACAATGATCACAACATTTAGTGAATTGGCCATTGCGAAAAAAAAGCACGTTTTCAAACTGGATCAGGATGCAACTAAGTGTTTTTTTATTTTATTTACCAGCTACATGTTATTGACCAATATTCAACCGTGCAGAACAGTGCGATGATGTACAACAGAATTGATATATCAGTTGCTTACTTATTTACTATCTAAGCAGGATCAAATTTACCGAAATTGGGAGTACGCTTTGCCAAAGGACACTCTCAGGGGTCGGTGTTCTTAGTTAGAGATTAAAGCCTGTGTCCTTAGGGTCGTTAAAGCATGAGCGACAGCCCATTTCAAATGAAGAACAAATTTGACATAAGCCTCAAAGTTCTGCTGAACGAATTTATTCGCCATGCGGACATTTCAGGTCAAGATTAGTGTGCACACGTCGTGAAGTCTGATCCTGATTTTTCACCACATGCTAATGTATTAAATCTGTTGGTGTTTTTTACCGACTGAAAATTTCCGTTTTGCTGTAATAGCTGGACTAGGTAGACTATTTTAAGACGTCGAGAATCATGAAATTTGCATTTCAAGACAAATAGCAAATGTGCAGGTTTCATACTCTGTGAAGATGTTTAAATGCACAAGTAGGCTGTACAAGCTGACATGGATAGAAACCTTTTGTTATCGATATATTCTCTGCATGTCAAACTGATAGTTCTGTCTCATGATTCGGCCAGTTTTTAGACAAATGGAATTGATATTGAGCAGAGGTTCGACTGGTATGATGTATAAATGTATAACCAAGATGCATTACCACACAATGATGACTTTTGACACCCTTTAGGAAAGAAGCCTTTTGAAAACACTATGGGAAAAGGAAAAAATGCTGGTAACCAGTATTTTCTCCTTTTCCCACAATGCTTTCTACTCTTTCAAGATTAAATTTCATTATTTGAGTCACATTTAAATTGACGTCTGCAAATGCTTTCAATTTGGACAATGCTAGAATTTTTTCGTCCGGTAAAGAGTTAAAACACTTTTTCTCAGAGCGCTGCTCACATATTCTGCTACTTTTCCAACAATGTATTGTTCAGTTCTCACAGCGGATGATGTATAGAGAGAACAATAACCCCTATGCCAAAGAAGACGACTCATTGTTGACACTGGAGTCTGAGTTGTGAGTCACAGTTTGTAGTGACCTTGATCTTTGTATAATTTGCTGTGACCTTTCACCTAACCTGTAGCTTTTTTTTTTTAAACGTAGGGAAAAACGCTAGTTCAATTAATCCCTGGCATATACCACTGTGTTTTTTTTAACACTTGACTCATATTTTCAGTGACTTTAACATTCCTTTTTCTCATTATATAATGATCTTCCGCATATATTCCAGGTTGAGGCAAACTTTCTCCGTCCATTTTTGCCTCTAACCTCTGTTGCTTATAAGAAACATAAAATATTTGTTTATGTTTAGTTTGCTTGTTTCATATTTTCTCTTGTTGCAGTGTCTTTGAATTTTTTGCATTTATTTCTTGTTTTGACTTGATTTTTAGCTAACCAACACTATCATGAAATTGAAACATTTTAATCTTTTTCACTGACTGAAAATTTATATGAGCCATGCCCAGTTTAAAGGAGCTTTGAGGTATCTGCCAATGGTATAGACCTAGGCCATCTGCCAATGGTATAGACCTAGGTCATCTGCAAATGGTATAGACCTAGGTCATCTGCCAATGGTATAGACCTAGGTCATCTGCCAATGGTATAGACCTAGGTCATCTGCCAATGGTATAGACCTAGGCAAGCCTGCGCAATCCACGAAGAGTGACCTTTATCTAAACTCTTTGATTGTGGTCATTTTTCTGCCTGTCAGGGGATCAGTTTACCATATAAGTCAATCAGTTGTTAGATAAATGTGACCCATCACGCAAAAAGGAACCATCTGGAAATTCTATACATCAGTTAGATGAAAAGAGATCAACGATAATGTAGGTTAGTTTAAGTTGATAATTCAAAAATTATTGCATAACAAGGTACAGTGACCACTTTTCATACAGTAAATTTCATGAAAGCGAAAAGTGTCAACCCTGGTCAGCCTGCGCAATTCGCGCAGTCTGACCAGGCTTGACTCTTTTTGCAGTTCCCAGAAGGTCCCTTTTTGCGTTATGGGTCACAAATGTGTTTATAGATGCATAGTATAGAGAATTTTCTTTCTTTTTGTCTTTCTTTCTTCATTTTCTTCCTCCCTTCCTTCCAATCTCAAATGATACATGTAAAAACGTTAACACTCAGACTGCCTATTTGCGCATGAAAACATTGTAGTTACTTTTTGACCAGTTTAGACTAAGATCAGATCGCACAGAATTTGAAATCTTATTTAGGATCTGCATTGTGAATTACATGTAGACCATAATATGCACTATTACGTTTATTTTGATTTTATTTCGTGTTAAAAAATATTCTTTCGCTAAAGTTATGGCTGAACCCTTTGCCAAGTGAGAAAATTAGATTCAGAATCGGCTGAAATGAAGGCACTTGAGGACCATGCTCGTTGAATTACTTCGAAAACCTCGTAACTACAGCTTATTACTTGCTGTAGTTACGAGGTTTTTGAAGTAAAACGACGATATTTGACCTAGCTGAAAAAAAATGGACTTGTGAGCGAAATAGAAGAAAATCTTGAGAGAGAGCGAGAGTGAGAAGTATATTTTCTCCTTTTCCCACAAAACAACGCTGATAAAAAGTTTTTCTTTTTTATGTTTTTTTCTGACATTTATGTCTACATTTTCAATGACAGATCTTTTGATTTGAGACAATTACACGTAATTACAATTTGATGTCTGCAAATGTTGTGATTATGGCCGAGTCTAAATTTTTGTCGTGCAGTAAAGGGTTAGGAGAAAAGTGCAATTTCTGAAGGTAAATGAGAACTAAATTGATCCATTTTATGAACTTTTTTTGCCAAATCGAGAAAAGAAGTGGACAGCTAAAAGCCAAATTTTGTTCAGTCTGATCGTGATCTACATACTTTCTATAAGGGTCTCTGTGAATTTGTCTTTTCTTATCCGAAGAGTTACCATATTTTGCTTGTTTAATTTTTGCTTAGTAGACTTTACAGATAGTTTGCATTGTTTTGTTTGATAGTTGATACTTATTTGGAAAACAGTATTTCACTTATTTCTCAGGACGACATTTCATAAATTCTTTTAAGGTTTTCTTTTTTTTCCCCAGTTCATATTCACCAATCTATTTGAAATCAAAGCTACTTTATTAACATTTCGAGACTACACATCTCATTGGCTGAGAGTGTCATACTGTTTCAGCCAATCAGGTACGAATCAGAACGATACTATTTTTGGAGCCACTCGCTGTGAACAGGTGATATTAACTTCTGCAAAAAGTTTCGACTTAGGTTAGCCTACGCAGTCTGAATAGGTTGACCTGCGTCGAAATTTTTTGCTGTTGGTAAAATATCTAAAGGTGAAAGGACCATTTTACCTCATGATTCAGCCGGTAGTTTTTTTTCTTGACGAAGTTTATCCACATTATGTGACGACTCGCTCGGTCGAAGCTAGTCCATGATGAGAATGTGTTGACCAGCGTACTACCTGAGCATTTCTCATATACATATACATGTACATCAGTATTTTTATGGTATGATAATGTATTAACTCATTACAAAACAAAAAAATTGTGGACCAGTCCAAATTGAAATCATTTGCAGACGACAAAATATAATATGGCTCACAAATTGAAAATTGTTTTGAGAAAGATAGAAAACATTGTGGAAAAGGAGAAAATGCTGGTTACCAGCATTTTCTCCTTTTTCAACAATGTTTTCAAAAGGCTTCTTTCTCATGGTCTTTAAAAGTAGGGATTGTGTCGTAAAGGGTTAATTCTTAGGTTGCTAAGCGTGACTTAATGACCTTTTGCAAACATTGTGGATCAAGATCAGACTGCTCATCATGTGCAGTCTTATCCTTAATCTACACTGTCCGGTAAAGAGATATACCCCCATTTAATCATTGTGAAAGAGAAAGAGTTGGGTTTTTATTACCTCATTGAAAGTTTCATTTTAGTTATTGAGGAGATAAGGGGTTAACTTAACCCTTATCCTGCCAAATAAATTAGATAAAACTTTTAAGCCAGTTGTAAAATGCCCGAATAATGTTATTCTAAACTTATCTTTTGGAGAAAATTATCTCCTTATCGGACAGTGTAGATCCAAGATCAGACTGCACGTTCTGTGCAGTCTGATCTTGATCTACACTGTCCGAAAAAAAGGTCAGTGAGTCGCGCTAAGCACCTGTAGGGTAAATCGTTTTAATCAGAGTATGCTATGGAAGTAGTACATATTTTTTTCTATTTTTTATATGGTGAAGACTTTTGGCTGTCCCCACTCCATATACCTATGTTTGATTTTCCTCCACGTATTTTGAAGGAAACATGAATTTGCAAAAAGTGTTTAATTTATCTTTTAACGGTAGAACACAAGACATACTCTTGCAAAAGAGGCTTAATGCATCTCCATCATACATGATACCAAGTAAGCTGTGATGAAGTAATGGATCAATGCAATCCATTTAGTCTGAAAACCGACTAAATCATTAGGTTCGCTTGTCCTTTGACATGCAGAAAAAAAAATACCAAAGACAAAAAGTATCGCCCAAGGTCAGCCTATGCGGTCTGCGCAGGCTGACCTGAATCGACACTTTTTGCAGATGCATTAAGCCCTCTTTTTCACAGAGCATGGTTCATATACACGTGACATAAATTTAAATACATTATGAAATACTTTTTCTTTTTTGTAATTCGTCAGAAAAATGCAATAATTGAGATTCATTATTTTACCTTAAAATGTAAAAAAAAAAATCCATCAAAAATTAAAAGATGAATCGATGGGAGAAAAGTTTATGAATTTCGGTAATTGTCCCTAAGGTTGCTTAGCGCGACCTTGAGAGCTTTTGTAGACAGTGAAGATCAAGATCAGACTGCACAGTACGTGCAGTCTGATCTTAGCTCCTCGCTGTCAGATACGGTAATTTTATTCCGGTAAAAGCAACTTTAAAATCGCAATATTCGGGATTTTACTGTTGAGTTGAAATTTTCTATTCGTTTATTAGCTCACCTGAGCACGAAGTGCTCAGAGTGAGCTATTGTGATCACTCACCGTCCGTCGGCGTCCGTCGTCCGTCCGTCCGTCCGTCCGTCCGTCCGTCCGTCCGTTCACATTTTCTTGTTTACACTCTAGCATCTACAAATATTAACCAATCAGGACCAAACTTGGTCAAAGTATATATGACCATAAGATCTCGGATGAGTTCGATTTTGGGTCTTATCGGACCAGAATATCTGGAGTTATTTGCCCTTGAATTAGAAAAATTGCTGTATTTCACTTTGTTTACACTCTAGCATCTACAAATATCAACCAATCAGCACCAAACTTGGTCAAAGTATATATGACCATAAGATCTCGGATGAGTTCGATTTTGGGTCTAATCGGACCAGAACATCTGGAGTTATTTGCCCTTGAATTAGAAAAATTGCTGTATTTCACTTTGTTTACACTCTAGCATCTACAAATATCAACCAATCAGCACCAAACTTGGTCAAAGTATATATGACCATATGATCTCGGATGAGTTCGATTTTGGGTCTAATCGGACCAGAACATCTGGAGTTATTTGCCCTTGAATTAGAAAAATTGCTGTATTTCACTTTGTTTACACTCTAGCATCTACAAATATCAACCAATCAGCACCAAACTTGGTCAAAGTATATATGACCATAAGATCTCGGATGAGTTCGATTTTGGGTCTAATCGGACCAGAACATCTGGAGTTATTTGCCCTTGAATTAGAAAAATTGTTGTATTTCACTTTGTTTACTCTCTAGCATCTACAAATATCTACCAATCAGCACCAAACTTGGTCAAAATATATATGACCATTAGATCTCGGATGAGTTCGATCATGGGTCTAATCTGACCAGAACGACTGGAGTTATTTGCCCTTGAATTAGAAAAATTGCTATATTGCACTTTGTTTACTCTCTAGCATCTACAATTTTTAACCTATCAGCTGTAAACTTGGCCAAAATATATATAACCATAAGATCTTGGATGAGTTTAATTATGGGTGTAATCGGACGCAAACAACTGGAGTTATTTACCCTTGAATTAGAAAGTTCTTTATAATAGTTCTTAGTCCAGAGCATAACTTTGTCATCTCCAGTCTGATTGACTTGAAACTTGACATTTGTGTTTGTTGCAATAATGCAGAGTGCAATGTGAAAGATCCATAACTCTACCTTATACTGTCTGTAAGTTATTTCCCTTTGATTGTCATTTTTACAGCATTTTCTGCTCGTCTTGAATATAACTTTGTCATCTATAGCCTGAACATCTTCAAATTTGAATGCATGATCGTTGTATATTTATGGAGTGCAGTGCACAAGAACCATAACTCTTCCTAGCTTGAAATTTGAGTTATTTCCCCTTTGAACTTCATTTTCATAGCATTTCTTGCTTGTCCGGAGCAAAACTTTGTCATCTTAAGTAGGAATGACTTGAAATTGGGTATGATTATTTGGTGCAATATTTGGAAGTGCAGTGCACAAGAATTGTAACTCTAATTCGTGCTGTCGAGTTATTTCCCTTTTAATGTCATTTTTACAGCATTTAGTGCCTGTCTGGAATATAACTTTGTCATCTCAAGTCAGAAAGACTTCAAACTTGGTATGCATGTTTGTTGCAGTATTACAGAGTACAATGCGCAAGAACAATAACTCTACCTAGTGCGAACTTTATGTAATTACACATTGATCTTCATTCTTACAGTATTTCTTCCTTGTCTGGAATGGAACTTCAAAGTCTCAAGTCAAATTGCGACAGATCGCTGCTCTTGTTTCATTATCATTTAGCCTTGAACCTTGATATTTGGTATTTATCTTTATTGTAGACCTTTGCTGCTTGGTACTCAGGTGAGCGATATAGGACCATCATGGTCCTCTTGTTTATCACTTTATCCCATTGCGACGCAAACCCTACTTTTGAAAGAAGCCATTAGAAAACATTGTTGGAAAATGAGAAAATGCTGTTAATCAACATTTTCTCCTTTTCCCACAATGTTTTCAACCCTTAACAAAACAAATTTTGAATTTTTAGTCGTCTGCAAGTGCTTTCGATTTGGACAAGCCAAAAATTTTGTCGTTTGGTAATGAGTTAAACAAACGTTTATGCTCGTTTTAACCCTTTACCCCATAAGGCATTTCTATGGTATCTCTAATTGACCCTAAATAACAGCAAGGATGAAGCTGTTTCTTATGTGTATATGACACTTTTTGATAGTATAGAAAATATTGTGGCAAAAGGTGAAATTGCTCGTCACGAGCAATTTCACCTTTTGCCAGAATGTTTTCCAAATGCTCCTACAAGCAATGCGTAGAAATGAGTATCTATGGAGTAAAGGGTTAAGCCAGGTTTCAAAGCATTTTATGCTATAGCTACGAAATTACTGTATAATCCTTCTTGTACCTTTATGTCAAATTTTGCCCTTGACGGCTGCATGGTTGCGCAGATTACGACAGATAAAAAATACATTTCTTGTTTTGGAGACATAGCAATCGCTATCATCGTTTCCAGTATAATGCAGAGAAATGACCCCCATTACAAAATGACGTAGAATAATGACCCATGGGTCGTTTCTCTACGTCGAGAAATGACCCCAGGGTCATTTCTCGACGTAGAATAATGACCCGGGTCATTTTTCTACATCTAAAAATGACCCATGGGTCATTCCTCTACGTCGAGAAATGACCCGGGGGTCATTTTGTAATGGGGGTCATTTTTCTGCATTACACTTTCTTTAAATGAGAAAGAATTCCTCTAGTTTTTATTTGAGCGTTACAGAATACAAGTTTATTATACTACAAAGAAATTTCTCGTGATCTAATTGGTTAACATGCCGGGAACATATATATCATGTTCCCTAGCAAAAACCATGTAAAGCCAGTTTCCCTTTTGAGTGCCCCGTAAACATCACTACACGTGCAACACAACATCCGAAATGGCAGCATCGATCGATCACCAGACTGCACGTTTATGCACCAAACTGCACGTTTTAGTGACGTCAGTTTCCAGTGACGTCAGTTTTCATTAAATTGGGGCACTCAGAAAGGAATTTCTATTTCGTCACCATACTCGATTCGTGAAATTATAAAACAGGAAAATTTCGCTTAACGCGCTTTGAAAGGGTAAAACATTGCAGCGTAATAAATTCGTTGTACGGTCAGATGGCAGGGGACTTGGAAACTTGTTAACAACTGTTGCGAATCATGGGGTCACCTCGCCTACTACTCGGGGCGATATAATTCACCACAGCTGTGGACAAGTTTCTAAGTCCCTTGTCACCTGACCGTACAACTAATAATGATTTCATGAAGTCCGTCTCGGATTCGGGCAGGCTGATCCGAAACAACACATTACGCAAATATCTGAATGCCATCTTTAGTATGCTGGAGGCTAATTATAGCGCTATTAGGAGGTTAAAGTCTAGTTTTCTATTTTCAGCTAAACTATATATGACAGAAGCCGATGTCAACATTTCTCTGCTGACGATGACTACAGACAACATGAATGGGACTTTTATAACCAGTGACCATAAAAGTATTGCACCCTGCTCAGAACGTCTTAGCATATTAAGATGATACAGTATCAGAATTACATCCCTTTAATAAATGCAATGAGACTATGAGAATGCTAATGATATATGAAATATTTTGCTTGGTTAGTTGCACTGAGAGCCGAGTTTACGAGCCTTTGCTGTGCCTTCCTGGCTTTTTTTTTATACGGTGACTGTTGCGATTTGCAGGTCACCACAACAACTCCTCCTGAAAATTGTCGAAGGGGAATCATGAATATGCACAAAAGTCTTAATAGGTCTATGGTGACGACAAAAAAAGGACTAGAATAATCATGAGGACCCTCACATTGTTTCATTTCAGTTGTTTTACTTTTTGCTGTAATTATTTTTTTTTTTTGTAAGGAATGGTATACCGGTGTGAAGACCCTGAGGTCGATTCAAACTCATACTAGAAAGCTTGTTCAAAATATTCGATATTTAACCCTTTGGCTGCTTATCGCGTCTCACAGAACGTGCAGTCTGATCTTAGATCTACGCTGTCCGACCTGGAGATTTTTTTTCTCCAAAACATACCTTTAAAATGACAATGTTTGGGATTTTACTATCGAATTGTAACTGACTCCGCTGAGCACGATATTGGAACAAGAGAACACTACTGTCTCTCATTCTATTTTAAACATGTTTAAGTCTCAGATAATTGCTATAATACATAACTTTATCGTTAATATTTTAACATATTTTGCTTTAATTGCAGCATATACATATATTTTGTTGACATATTATTATATTTGAATGTTTATTGTATTTCATTGTTATAAGATATTGTGTTAAAGCTTCGATGTGATTTTTCCATATCGCCTATTTCATGTACGTGGGAATGGAATAAAATAGGAAATTCGCGCTGTCTTCAAGTTATTTTGATGCTGATATCAAAGATTTAAGGTAAGACCTGTGTAATGGAAAACAGCTATTTCCACTAAAATATCATCCTGCAAAATTAGCTATAATTAAAAATGAGTATTATTGAACTACTTTCACCGATTCATTTTTCTCCATTTTTTTCCTTCTTTGAATTATCATTTATAAATCTAAAACCACTATATTCTCAATTCAAAAAGCGATAATAATTACCTCCCTTATCAGAAAACTAACAAAAGTATCAAAAAATAATTTCAAGAAAGACATAAACTGAATTTGTGATCCGTTAGAAATGTGCAAAAATATTATTTATGCATAAATCCTTATTTATCAACCAATTAGAATTTTTGCCCTATGTTCACCGGAAGTGCATTACACAGGTCTTACCTTAAGTGAGAATGGGTTTAGACATATTTATGATGTAGGCCTATTACAGGCCCGTAGGAACAGGGGGGAGGGGGGGGGCTAGGGGGGGCTCAGCCCCCCCCCCCCCCCCCCCAATAATTTTCAATATCATAGGAACTAAAATACGGGTTCTTAGCGCAATGACACAACCACGCAAAAAATCTAGTATTTCGAAGTTAGCCCCCCCAATCTTGAAATCCTTCCTACGTCGCTGTATTATATCCAGCAAGTTGCGACATGATATGAATCGATTCCACCTAAAAATGGAAGTGTCCTTTTATATGAAAAAAAAGTTCTAAAGAGAAAAAAGTTTCGAACAAAGTCAGCCTGCGCATTCGGGGTAGCCTAACTTTGTTCGAAACTTTTTGCAGATGTATTACACCATCCCTTTCACAGAGCACGACTCAAGTCTATTTAACCCATATAAGATACTGAATAGAGCTTTCAAAGGAAGATGCAAAAAAGAAACATAACTCCTTATGTGACATGCCAGGAAGAGTTTGATATGCAGGGCCGACTGACATTACCTGTCGATGTGTTTTGGGCAAACATCCCTGTTCAAAAACGGTTAGATCATCCCACAGAAAATGAACGGTAAGCCGCGTTTTCTGTGCATGTCATATTCTTCGAAGATTCAACCGGTCTGCATGCTATGACGCATCACCATCCGGTGCAGGATAATTGTTCGTACGCAGTGTGTAACCTTAAACTTGTCGCTAATAAAATAGCAATTGAGAAAATGGCTATAAACCATACCTCTGAGGAAAAATCTAGCCTGCTTTTCGCTCCAAATTTATTAAAAACCTAAATACATGTACTTCAAACGGGAACATGTTTTTACGAATACTATTGTTTTACTGCACATCTTTGAGAACAGCTTCTAAGTCTAATTATAGTATTTCGATGTAAAGGTTGTCGTTTTGAAATGTAGTCCGGTTCTGTGCCGAGAACGCCCAAATCAGATAGATCTGTATTGAAAAATGCCACCTAGTGGAAGATAATTCGGTTGCCTGAAAGCTAATATTGAGTCTCTAAGCTTATTTAAAGAAATACAGACTGTTAAATTCAACACTTATCTGTTTTACGCCCGATTTAATGATGTTGTGATGTAACTGGAAGTTGCCCTGGGTCACACGTGGCCTGATGGTATGCATAAAGATCTCTTCAGAACATTAATTCATCCAGAATCTTATTTACGTCTTTCCAGTGGGATTTTAGACTGTAATTCAAGGTCTATATTACCCAATACAGTGACATACTTTTCATGTTTTTATTGGTTTTGTTTCATGTCAATTGCATTGGAAGTGCAAAGAGTAGGATAATCATGAATAGTGTTAGAAAAATCCTACAGCGTGTAACTATGAAATGGTAAGGTATTAAAACTTCCTTATACTTTTGTTTTTTAGTTTCAATTTTGCTTACTGATGCGAGCATATTTATTACTTTGAGGAAAACTTTACATCGTTTGACTGCGCAGGCTGACCCTGGTCAATACTTTTTGTTATCTCATTAAGCCCCCTTTCCATGAAGCATGGTTCATGTGTATTTAGCCCCGAAAGAGCTCAAGACCTTTCTGACGTGTTATGACAAATATACCTATCACTCATTGTATATAACATGCCTTAATCCATTATAAATACATTACAAAATTTTGAGAGATTTGTTTAATTCTGCTGAATTTATCCCAAAAATACTTTATTTATGATGACTAATTTGGTAATGTATCATAAAGAAAAAAAAATATGTTTGCATTATCTGATTTACATGTACTCAGCACTTTAACTACTCTTCACCCTCTACCAAACAATCCCTGGTTTTTACGTACCAGAGGCAGAAGCCTTTTTAAAATATTGTGTGAAAAAGGAGAAAATGCTGGTAACCAGCATTTTCTCCTTTTCCCACAAAGTATTCTTAGTCATCTAAAGTCAAGTTTCAATGTTCGAGTCAAGTCTATTTTGTCGTCTGCAAAGGCTTTCAGTTCAGACAAGTCTGATGTTTTGTCGTTTGGTAAAGAGTTAACCCTTCGCCACAATATCCAGAGTTTTAACGAAACTGACAAAGCAGTTTTTTTGAAAACGGTGTAGGGAAAAAGTTCTTGTAATCAGCATTTTATCTGTTTTCAACAATGTTTTCTAAGAGCCCTGAAATGAATTTCATTTTGAGTCATAACTTGAGTTTAACTTGTCGTTTGCAAAAGCTTTCGGCTTGAGACAGTAAAAAATTTGTCGTTAGGTTAAGCATAATTTTAGAGACAGAGAAAGAGGGACAGAGGCATAGACAGATAGACGCAGAGAGATGGAAAGAGAGTAAACTTTTCCATATAGAAATAGTATGCCGGAATATATAACCCTTTTACGACACAGTCCCGAGTTTTAACGGCTCTAACGAAAAAGATTTTCGAAAACATTGAGGTAATATTAGAATAAAAAACTGATAAACAGCATTTTCTCCTTTCCCACAATGTTTTCTACCTTTACAACACCAGTCTTATCAGAAGAGCCACATTTAACATTTAGTGTGTCCTCTGAAAAAGCTTTCAAAGGGGACAAGTCGAAAACTTTGTCGTCTTCTATAGGGATTTGTGGAAATGGACCGTATTTTCCAAAGTGAGTGACGCAGAAAAAAGGAGAGAAATTATATCCGTTTTCCTGAATGTCAACTCGTCGAGGTGAAAAGAAAAAGTCAAATTTTTCAAACATGCACCACTGTCAACATCTTTTTCAATTTAGTAAGGAAATGACATTTGTTTGGGGAAAAGGTATATTTATTCGGATCTACCCTCTGAAACGCTCGCGTCAGAACACAAATTATGTTTGTTGTTTCCCCTCATATCTTTTCACTAACTTCACAGGTTTACCATAAAATTTTAACTAGAGGTTTGTCACCTGCTCTCTCTCTCTCTCTCTCTCTCTCTCTCTCTTCCCCTCGCCCCCTCCCCCCCCCAACTTATCTGTAATATAAGCGTTGCATGTTGTTTTTTACAGTCGAAACAGATCTATATCGAAGCTCAAGCCCTATTGCTCCGGACATAAAGGAATAATGTATAAAGTCATTGCTATGGTGCTTTTTTAGAGGTACAACAAGTTGCAAATTACATTTTTCAATGTAAAAGAAGAAACAAAGTTTTTAATAACCTAAAGAAAAAGTGTGATGAAAGAACTATTACAAATAATTTCCACATTTGCCTAGATGGGTTGAGTCGGTCTGTCTCTGCCTGTCTTTGATGGATATCATATGAAACTTACAAGACAGGCAGCTTGTTTCTTCATGTCAAATGACAGAAATCTTTGTCCTAAAACATGGGTTCCACCACGATTTTCAATACACACCGACATTTGATTCCCCTACCTAATAATTACCTTCCGATTGAAACTAATTTCGGATGAAACCTACTTCGGATGAAACCGATTCAAACCAATTCAAGGCATTTTGCCAGTGATTGAGTGATACAGAGTTGTATAAATTCTAGATGGAATTTCTGAATCAGTGAAAAAGAGGCTAGAAGTGCAATTCGCTGTAGGTAGTTGTTGATAACATGACTTTTACACAAATGGAAATGTATAGGGTGAGTTTTGTCGTATTATTATAGCTCTTTTACTGCCAATGGCAACCGAAATGGCCTGAGTTGCTGAAGGCGTAGATCAATATCAGACTGTACAGCACGTGCTGTCTGATATGAGAACTACAACGTTTGCTTCTTTGTTCAAGAATTATACTAGTATCATCTTAAATTGCTTTTTTGAATGTACTTTTGGACCAAGACAAAAATGTGTATTCCGGTGGTAGCAAAACGTTTAGAGAATCCCACGCTGTACAGGAGACCTTTTCGCCACTGGCTTAGGAAGAATATCGTTCGTAGAAATGGTGATAGACTAAATCCAGGAAAGCATAAGTATGTGCACTGGCTGCCAAGATACAACAGATAAAATGTTGAAAACGGTGTTCAACACCAAAGAAACGCATGGACGTTGACTGGTCGGTTTTTACAAGGTCGTTTTTAGGCCAGGGAATCCCTCTCAAGGGATTCCCTTGCCTAAAGGGATCGTAAGCTGCCTATTCAGACAAAAATGTTGGACGGTGTGTCCACTCTATATCGCTGAGTCCGCCAAAACAACTAGTTTCCCAAGTATATACAGAGATTGCTTATCACACGGTGTGAATGCTTTCCTTTCCTCAAAGCTTTCATCTGCAAAACGCCATGGAATTGCAAGAGTATTACAATCCTTTAATAACTGACGAGTGTGTGTTTTTTATCCCGTTTTTGTCATTAACACTGACCTAATAAAGGTGTAACTTAATGAACTTAGCTTTATCCGGCAGTTGTGTATTCCTACGCGCTATATACGGTTAACATCTATAACGCTCTCTCTTGCACTCCGGATCATTAACATTCAGGTATGGTGATATTAACGAACGACGACTCTGCTCGGAGTTTGTCTATACCGTTGTGTTGACATTTGAACATATGTGTCACAAAATGCGTCTCCGCTAAAATGCGATTGTAAATAAAGCAAACTACATATAGAATATTGGCCTGTGTTATGTTTATCACTTTTTCTTATGTATATCGACTAAATCTAAGGTACTTCAGCGGAATGCTGGAAAAATCGGCCCCTGGAGAAATCGTCCCCAAACTGCTTGGCTCGTGTTATGTTTATCACTCTGGAGAAATCGTCCCCTGGAGACGATTTCTTTGGCGAAATCGTCCCCAAATAAAATTTTAGAAAAATCGACCCCAACATCAAATTTCATCCATATCGTTAATCAAGTTGTCTATAAAAATATTTTTAAAATTTCGTTGTCTTTAGTATGTACATTATGTGTAGTAGTTACCTTTATCCAAGAGTTATTTGGTAGTTTTGTCTTATTCTGCCTATTTTACACTAATAGGATGTATTTCACACCTTTTACACCTGTCACAAATAGATTACACCTGTGTGATTCTTAAAAGTGTCTTTGATTGACTTTGATTTGAAACCAAATAAATGTTTATAATCTTTTTTTCTGTAGTCGTTCGCTTGTCATTTAATGTATTTTTTTCCACTCTCTCTCTCTACAAGTGTCATATGACATACCTGTGACCAATACCATTTAGCTGGGCCATCAGTGTCTCTGACACACATATTTCTAGTGTTCACTAGGGCTTGTGTGCATCCGAATATTTCCGGTCCATAACTTCTTCAATTGTGGATTGATTTCAAAATAATTTGGCACAATTGACCTCCATCACGGTTAGATGTGCCATTTGAAACATCTGTTCAAGTAGGTTCAAGATCAAAGCCACATTGAAGGCCAATTTTTCGTCCGAACCATAACTCCTACATTTTTGGATAGATTCCGATATACATTAGCATAATGCATTGTTCTCCATCATGAGTAGAAGTTCCCTTTGAAACATTTATTCAGGTCCAGGGTCTAGGTCAAGCTTGAGAGTCAAGTGTTCGCGGGCTTGACACAAGTTGTCCTTGGACAACGATTATGAATTAGGATTAACGTCTTTTTATATTATGTATATAAGTATCGAAGCTAAAGTCACTGTGACTTGTCCGTAAAATAGGCAAGTAAAATTGGAAAACCGAGCCTAATCGTTTTCCCAAACAATCCAACCTTTTCACAGTATTTTATTGAGAAAATATTTTGGCTAAAAGAGAAGTCGCTTGTAACAAGCAATTCCTCCCAATTTCCCCAAAATCTTACTTTTCAATATACACGAAGAACTACTTTGGATTTTCAGCTACAACTTCCTTCAAATATGACCAGTTCAAAATTTCATCGACTTGTGGAAGGTAGAGATAACATGACCAACTCCCGTATCACTCCGATCTTTATTATTCATTATATTTTACCTTGATATCTATCTTACATGTATTTTCATTGAAATCAATAAAAATAAATATGTTCTTGCGTCATAAATGTAAAAAATAGCGTCATTCAGGACTACAAGACATCACATGTCTCAGAAAATTTAGATAAACAAAGTTGGTGTTGCACCGATTGAATACGGTTCAATTTTGACTTGGGATTGTTTACAAGCACGACAAATTACTAAGTATTCTAAGCCATTATCAAGCACCGCATAACTGTGAGCACATGCCTAGCTCTGGCTTAATTAGTTTCTGGCTGGTGCTTTCTAGTATCAGTTCAAAATTTCCTGATAAAACCAAGAATTCCAGGGGCTTAGTGGAATCCGCTTGTATCCCTGTCCGTCTACCTGTTTGTATTAATTAAAATTGGCCTCATGTGTGTTTCGTATCCTCAATTTCCTGGCCTTCAGTACTATCAGTACTTTGATTTTAAAGTTAGTCTACTGTAGGTTTCTTTTTTTCTGTTTTTCATTGCGCAATATATTAGTCCTTGTTCATTTTAAAAGATAAGTACGGGGACATGGCTCTAAACAACACATACATCACAAGCTCAAAGTCTGGGTTACGACAGGTTTGGTTTGTTTATTATTTCCCTTGCAGACAGTTTGCAATTTTTGTCCATTTCATTTACACACAATAAGAACTCCCGATAAGAGGGAGTGGTGGTATTCTAAAATCATTATTTCTCTTCGAAAACTTATGTTGTGGGTACTCATTAGAATCGTCTCGATGAGACAATTCTAATGAGTACCAACAAAATAGGGTTCAATGGAGACTGATTAATATTTTTAATTTTGAAACCAAAATTACTCCCTCTATCTGGAGCTTTGCACAATCTTGACCCTTCTACAGGAAAATGTTTAACGCTATGATTCGCAAAGGTTAGATACACGTAAGTAAACATGGCGGGGAAGAGTATAAGCCATTGTTATGTAAAAAGATAGAAACTAAGCTCTGGCAAAACGGTGTTAAATGCATCTCGGTGATGCATTAACCCTTTACCACACAATGCCGACTTTTGACGCTCCTGGAAAAGAAGCCTTTTGAAAACATTGTGGGAAAAGAAGAAAATGCTGGTAACCAGCATTTTCTCCTTTTCCCACAATGTTTTCTAACTCTATCAAAGAAAAATTACACCATTTAAGCCATGGCACACTGAAATTGTCGTCTGCAAATTCTTTCAATTTAGACAAGGCTAAAATTTTGGCGCCTGGTAAAGGGTCAATACGAAACAAGTCATCACACGATTATGGATCCGTATACAATCCATTCTGTCTTACAGTCCGCCGAATTATTAGGAAGACCGGTCGCTTGACCTGTAGAAATTTGCCATTAGTAAACGTTTCGACCCGACCGAAGTTAGCCTGCACAGACAGCCCAAGCTGATCTGGTACATACTTTAACTATTTACCACATAATGCTGACTTTTAACAACACTGGGGAAGACAGCTTTTGAAAACATCGTGGGTAAAGGAGAAAATGCTGGTAACCAGCATTTTCTCCTTTACCCACAATGGTTTCTACCCTTCCCAAAACAGACTTTAAATTCTGAGTCATATTTATTTTGTCGTCTGCAAATTCTTTCAATTTGGACCAGTCTAAAGTTTTGTCGTCTGGTAAAAGGTTAAGCAGATGCATGAAACGCCTTTTCTGCACATGCAGCTTGGCTTAAATAAAATAGTAATGATACACGGACAAAGCTCAAAAGAAAAGCATTAGTATATTGTCAAAGTCTGGGTTAAGATCAGTTGTTCAATTTTTTTGGCCTGGTATTGACACTTTAAGATCTCTCTCTCTCTCTCTCTCTGTCTCTGTCTCTGTCTCTCTCTCTCTCTCTCTCTCTCTCTCTCTCTCTCTCATTTTCAGAGTATTAGCGACAGCTCACTTATACATTTGTGCGTTTCACCTGTAGGCACATTTGGGCTTTAGGGTGGCAATTCCACGAAAAACCTCTTTCAAGTGAAGATCGAACCAACCGGCGGCATCTGGACTGCGAGCTACTTCTGTTACATTCTAGACCAGGTTACATACTAAAGGATGTGACTATATATAGCAAGATACACGTATTGTCTGTGTGAAAAAATAAACAGATACAGCCTCGGACAATATATATCAAAAGACCTTGACTTTGTTATTTATGTCGCCATTATTGGTGGGCTTAAGCACATGTTGGTGCAGCTCAGTAACAGCGGAAATATTAAAAATCAATTTATCCAATATACCTGCCAGTTGTTGGTCTCATAAAAGCCACATTAGTTCGTAGTAAAAGTCATGTTAGCCTGTCGGCACAGACAACTAGCCTGACAGGCTGGGTAGACTTTTGTTAAGTCACCTTTGCAATTGGCGAGCTTTAGGTTTACCATATTCTTTGGCGGATAGTTCGCAAACATGTTTATCGGGACCATAACTCACTGAACCCGAATTCTGTACCAACCGACAAAATTTAAGACCCGTCTGAGTACAAAGCAATTGCAAACAACAAATAATATCAGGTTCAAATTGTGGTAAATGCCTTTTTAAAAGGAACAAAAAGTGGTTGAAAAAAAAATGCCGATGATCAGAATCTTCTCTTTTTCCAGAATGCCTTCAAAATATGCCTACCTTATTTCGCAAGTTCGTTAACGCCCATGAGTGTTTGGAAAAGGGCTAATTACCTTTATGGAAAGTGTAGGGAAAGATTAGGCTGTTCTCAGCTTCGAGCCTGATCTTGACCCAGTATGTATCCGATCTGCTACCGGATTGTAGTATATAACTGAAACAACAGCTTCATATGCAATCCTTTTCTTTTACGTTAACATTCTATCATACAATAGTTTAAATGACCCTGCCATGGTGAGGAGAGCTTTTAAAAAACATTGTGGGAAAAGGAGAAAATGCCAGTAACAAGCGGGATTGTTATGGTAAAGAGTCAGTTCACATAAACACTTGTGAGAGCATCATGGCAGAACTTGAAGTAGTTTGTTTCCAGAAATCTCTGCCTTTACCACAATATTTTAGAATGTATCCCGTTGAAACCCGAAAAGGGTCGTATGAAGGAAATATTTTGTAAACCTTTGAGCGTCTAGGCGAAAACAAGGATTTTTTGCGGACGGCATAGATCAAGAGCGAGCAATCTGATCTTTGATCCATTCCGTCCGCTTGTGTAGTCAAGCCGTATAAAATAACAATCTTTGTAAGTTTCAATGGGTTGTATTTAGAGCCCTCATGAGAGGTCATGTTTATATATTCGGCGCTGGAAAAGTTAAAAGGATAGGTTAAATCGTAGTTTCCATGAATCAAGTTGTTGTTGTTGTTGTTGTTGTTGTTGTTGTTGTTGTTTCAAAAAAGTGCAGAAGCAGAAACAAGCAACTGGTGTGTTCTTAAAATGTCTTAACTTAATTAACACTGGGAGCAAATACAAATAAGGTAATCATAGATCTTTGTCGCTTTAACTCTTTACAGAACGACAAAATTTTAGACACGTCCAAATTGAAAGCTGTTGCAGGCAACGAATTTAACGTTACCCAAAATTTGAAGCTTAATTTCGGTGGGGTAGAAAACAATGTGGGAAAAGGAGAAAATGCTGGTTACCAGCATTTTCTCCTTTTCCAACAATGTTTTCAAAATGTTTCTTCCCCAGAGCCGTGAAAATCAGGGGGATTGTTTGTTAATGGATTAAAGGTAAACATTCACAGGTAATTTAGCGCGCACGTCATATAATTGATGACGGGGCTGCGATTTGTTTCTGAGCCAATTGCTGCCAGTTATTAATGTGACTGTTCCCCTGCGTTCATACTAAACGCTATACATTTATCCGCGAAAACAGTTATTTCTCGCCAAAGGTCACATGTTCATATGGTTAGTAATATTTGTCAAATTGCAGACCCATAAACCCGTTCGTGCAAAATAAAAGAACAAGCAATACCACTCCCACCAATACGTCGTCGCCGTCCTCCTCCTCCTCCTCCTCCTCCTCCTCTTCTTCTTCTTCTTCTTCTTCTTCTTCTTCTTCTCCTCCTCCTCCTTTTCTGCCTCCTTTCCCTCCCCTCGTTCTCCTCCTCTATCTTGTTCCTGTTCTTGTTGTTGTTCTTCTTCTTCTTTTTCTTCTTCTTGTTCTTGTTCCTCTTCTTCTTCGGGTGTTTGACCTGAAGGGCCTCTTGTCCGAACCTGACTGGGATTTTTTTAAATTGGAGTGTCCTCGGGCAAGATAATAATGTTGAAGCGGCGTTAAACGCCATTCAACAATTCTTGTTCGTAACGTTGTTTCGTCTAAACTGCCACAGGTCACAGGGTCAGGAGTCTTACCCCCTCTAGCATAGTTTAACCAAGCCGTAACAAATAGAACAAATATCAAATAAATATATCATATAAATGGGACCATAGGTTACACATGTACCATTTATTACTAGCAAGTAACTAAATTGGTCACGTTGATGAGGCTAGCCTCTTTAATTCATGACCAAACAACAAAATTTTAGGTATGTCCAAATTGAAAGCATTTGCAGACGGCAAAATAAAGCTAACTCAAAAATTGAAATTTGTTTCCAGTAATGCAGAAAATATTGTGGTAAAAGGAGAAAATGCTGGTTACCAGCATTTTCTCCTTTTTCCACAATTTTTCAAAGGGCTTTGATCTAAGAGTCGTAAAAACCAGGGATTGTTTGGAAAAGGGTTAAATCAATATATGTAGTTCAAGTAAGTATAGTAAAGCCCGAACGAGGGGATAGGTTTCAAAGGGTGCAAAGCAAAATCATGCAAGCTCATATTACTTGAGCTAATCCATTAAAATATAGATATTGTTGTGAAGATGACAATCTCCTATACTAATGGGTCGACCGAAGTGTTAGTTGCTGGCAAAAAAAAAATCAGGTAAAATGTTGTCTGCGCATGTCATATTCTTCGAAGATTCGACCTGTCTGCTATGACGCATCATTCTCCCCATTATTGGGGGGATTGCAGTAATACACGCTAATAAAGTAGCAATGGTTAAATTGGCTATTATCAATACATTTGAGGAGTGATCAGACCTGTTTTAGCTCCAGCTTTCTCTAAACTATAAAGATATTCTTTACTGACAAAAATTATTTTAAAAAAAATACGACCGATTATTGCAAATCTATGCATGCATTATCTAAAAATAGATCAACACGATAAACCAAGTGCATGTGCATTACCTAAGCCTATTCTAGTTTGAAATTCAAAGTAAGGGTTGTCGTGTAGAAATATATTTCGGTTCTATACCCAAATTAGATAGATGAGTATTTTTTTAATGCCATCTAGTGGGATATAATGTCAGGTAAAAAGTAAATAAAAGATAGAGCTGCAACTTTCGACCTACATGTACCTTCATTTCCTATGAGAGTGACTAGCACTTGGAACGATAACCGATTGTCAATTTTAAATGGCATGACTTTACTCATCTTCGAAAGCCAAGGCTGACGATTCACTACGCTTCTCTACCCTTGGCGGATCGAGCTTGATTTTTACATTCCCCCGATACGCTTTTTCATTGGATACAGCCGGTGTAATGCAGAGAAATGAGCCCCATTACAAAATGACCCACGGGTCATTTCTCGACGTAGAGGAATGACCCATGGGTTACCAGCATTTTCTCCTCTTCCCACAATGTTTTCAAAAGGCTTCTACCTCAGGGTCGTCAAAAGTCGTCATTGCGTGGTAAAGGGTAAAAAATGTTTTCCTTTTCAAGGACGTTCACGCTCAAGACATTTATTAAAGATTTAAACGTTAAACAATTCAATGTATAACAAGAGGCCAGAATCTAAGCAATTACTTGCGTTGTAAAACATTTTGACGTTAACTCCGTTATGTATACATAAGGTGTAAATTTTATGCAGTTATCAGTTACGAACAAAAACGTCCGTTGCGGTACATTCTACGTAAACCGTTAAAAAACCGCATTGTCCCGAATATTTATTCCCTTTGACAACGTAATTGACACCTGCGAAAAATGATTTCGACAGTCAAGCACTGAACGTCAATTTTACCGAACACTTTCGGTTTTATACCTCGTAAATCGTTCGGCTGTCTTCGGACTAATTCGGACAATCTTTCGGGGTGTTACAATAAAGTTGATTTATAATAGGATAATTTTTTTATATTAATACGTACAAGTGAAGTGAGTAGCTTTCCCATTCAGGAGCTAGGAGCTGTCGGAGTGACCGTGACCAGATCGGTACAGATTTTTTATATCTAAATTTCTTTCTTTTTTTATCGTTTTAATAGGCAATTTACGGAGAAATCACTCAGATTCGTCCGTTGTCTCAATTTGCAGCTAAATAATTATCTTTTGAATTAGATAATTTGTTTTTAAAACTTTATTATTTTCCTTTTCTTTAATTGTCACGTAGTATATACACGTTTTCAAATTTTACAATAGCTTTCCATCAAAGATTGCTCTGTAACCCTCTATACAAAACGACAACTGATACAATTAAAAGTACTTGCATTTGACAAAATAAATTTGGAAAGAAAATTAATTTTATTTTTTGAGGGGACCGGTAGAAAACTTTGTAGTAAAAGGAGAAGATGCTAGTTAATAGTATTTTCTCCTTTTTTCCCACATTGTTTTCAAAGGTCTTCTTTATCAGGGTTGTGGCATCAAACGAACAGTTGCATCAAAACTTGTAAAAGGAGAAAAGCAAATGTAGGATTTCACCTTGATGAACTTATCAATTTAAATTAAAATGATAACAAGGCAAACTGCGTGAATATTTTCAGTGAATTCGAAACCAGTTATGTTATTACTGTGACTTAAAACAGTAAAAGATAAAGTGAATCGTTAAGAATTAAATTTAAAATGTGTTTTGTTTTGTTTTGTTTTTTTAATATAAAAAAAAGGGCATAGTCTTGTTGATCCATAAAATGACCGAGGTCAGCCTGTCACGGAAATGTGCAGGCTGACCTGGGCCGATAATTCTTGCAGATGCTTTGAACCCCTATTCATAGATTATTGCCCATTTTCAAGTTTATTAGCAATTAGTAGGACCTAGTAACTGAATGCATTTATAAATACATAAGCAAAAGTTATAGAATTAAGTCAGGCTGCTCACCCCCTGTCCGTTGTACATCCATGGTCAGTCACATTGACATTTATGATAAATACCAAGACTTTATATGGTTAAATTATGGTACGGTACTATTTAAACTTTTTAATATGATAGTGATATTGTTTAAACATATACGAGTACCTGAGTACCCATGCCGTTTGTAAGGGCTCGCCTGAATGAGTTTTTGAAAAAAATCGCGGGGAGAAAAAAAACTGGTAAGCAACATTTACTCCTTTTCCCCCTACACCGTTTCTTTATCTTTCAAATTCCATCATTCAATTTGAACAAGTCTGGGATTTATCATAGTTTCAGGTAAAGTGTTATATCTTAACCCTTTCCCACACAATGACGACTTTTGACGACCCTTGGAAAGAAGCCTTTTGAAAACATTGTGGGAAAAGGAGAAAATGCTGGTAACCAGCATTTTCTCCTTTTCCCACAATGTTTTCAAGCCTATCAATAAACAATTGCAGCATTTGAGCCACATTGAATTTGTCTTCTGCAAATGCTTTCAATTTGGACAGGGCTAAAACTTTGTCGTCTGGTAAAGGGTTAAGACATGCTGATTATCGATATGTGCCTAGCTCTGGCAAAAGTGGGCTTAATGCATCTTCGTAATTCATCATACCAAGCAAGCCATTACATACTTACGGATCCATAACAGTAACATGTTTTCAATCAATCGACTAAATCATGAGGAAGACCGATCCTTGTATATACAGAAAAAAATACTAATAGGGAGCAAAATGTTTCGGCCCAGGTCAGCCTGAGTCGATACTTTTGCAATCCATCAAACCCCCTTTTTACAGAATATGGCCTATATATCAGATTCCAAAATCAAAATCTGTTTTATTACTTTCATTCAACAGCCGGTACCTACAACCCCAAAACCTGAGATCTACAAGCCACTCGCACGACTAGCTTCTCAGAAGGCTAAACAATTCAACATGGCGAACACAGAGGAGTGTCCGTGCCGTAAAATGGCGGATTTCCGCGAGGAGTTCCGAAGATCAAATCTCGAGGAGAAAACGAGACTGGCGTCAATGTGCACATGTAACAAGAGGCGCGCACTTAATTTCGCTGGAAAGCTTGTGCCTTCGTACAGATATCTTAAAAAGTACAATATCAGGACGGACTTGCTTGCCGACATTATCTGTGGTTTAACGGTGGGCATCATGCAACTACCACAAGGTAAGATTCGCAAGCAAAATTATTTGCAGTTAAATTTCGACCATTCTAAATGAGAAAGACTAAAGATGTTTATGTGACTATATAACATTTTGTCCCATCGTAGACTTGTGTAAAACAGAAAATTGCATGGAAATGGAAAGTGGCGTTTCGGATTAGCCTGCACGGACTGCTTAAGTTAATCCCAGACGACACTTTACTCAAATGTCCGAACGTCCCTTTGTTGGGAGCCATTATGTCACAGCATAGGATAATTGCTTTGCCAAAGGACGTCAGCTCAAATAACGACGACCTGGCATCTATACAGTCCCCAACCACGCTATATGAACATGAGATATGGGTATTATACCATTTCACTTATGTGGTTGGCAATAGGTTTGAAAAAAAGGAAAGACGTTTTAAATACCAACATGATTTCTAAACTTCATAAAATTCGATTTTTTTGTTAATTGACATTAAGTTGCTTTTCTCGTTCTCTATTAAGGGCAATACAATAACAATTAATCACCGTGGTTAACAAGTGATTAACCAAACGATAAAATTATAGATTTGCCCAAACTGAAAGCATTTTTCAGACGACAAAATAAGCATTGTCCAAATATCGAAATCTACTTTTTTAAACATAGGAAACAAAGTACGGGGAAAAAGGAAAACATTTTCTTTCTCGGGTTTGTTAAAACTCGGCATTGTGTGGTAGTGGGTTTCAATTTATGTATACAAGCATTTTTTTATGTTCAGATTTATCACTTTACCACACAATCCCTGCATAAGGCTTCTTTCTCGACACCGAGAAAGAGGCCTTAAGAAAACATGAGAAAAGGAGAAAATGCTGGTAACCAGCATTTTCTCCTTTTCCCACAAGGTTTCCTAACAGTTCAAAAATGAATTTCAATTCTTAGGTCACATTTTTTTTTGTTGTCTGTAAACGCTTTGAATTTGGACATTTGGTCTAAAATTTTGTCGCGTGGTAAAAAGCTATATGGACGTCTGTTGTTTCGTTTTCACAGATTAAGTTAACTCTTTCAGTGGCAGACGCATTAACCTTTAGGCTGTCAAGTACGACTCAATTCACTTTTTGGGGACAGTGTAGATTAATATCAGACTGCACAAAATATACAGTCTGATCTAAAATCAATCCCATCTGCTTGTTTGGTCAGACCTTCATGGTAAATATTAATAAAAAAAAAAAGTCTAAATTTCAGTGACTTGTATGTTCAGGCGTCCAAAGGGGTCCAATTAATATATTGACCTGCTAAATAAGTGAAATGAAAATTTCAATCCATTATAAAAAGCAAACATTTTGCTATTGCAAAGGTTTTCATATGTCAGTCTGATCTTGATCTATGGCGTCCGCAATTAAAGAAAAAAAAACTTGTTTTTCTTCAATAGCACAGAAAGGGTTTAACATGTAAAATAACAATAAAGAAACCAATTAAAACAAGTGTTACATGGTTGTGATGCAATACGTCCTCTGATCATGATGTAAAAATGTTACGTATCGTCGGTTTACTTCAAAAACCTCGTAACTACAGCTTGAAACAAGATGTAGTTACAAGGTTTTTGAAGTAAACTGAAGATATCCATTTGATTATCTACTCGTATTTGGTATATCACAACCGACTCTCAACCGACTCCTACGTGGTTACAAGCCATTGTTCCCTTTGCCTTGGTCCAGATGGTAGTAATCATTTAGTCTACTAAGCGCAGCTCAAGGACCTTTTGAGGACAGTGTAGATCAAGATCAGACTGCACAAAACGTGCAGAATGTGCAGTCTGATCTTGGATCTACACAGAACGATGAGAAGATTTTTCCTTCCCTAAATAAAACTTTGATATACCAATATTTTGGTTTTTAACAATCGGTTTGAAGGTATCATATAACTTTTTCAGCAGGATAAGGAATAAGCATGCCTTACCGCTATCTCCTTCAATCATTGTGCTGAGACATGTGGAAAAACTTGTTTCATCCGTTCTGTAATTATTACCTTGCTTTATGACGAAGTAACGTTCGAAAGATAAGAAAAACGACAAAAAAAAAATTACACGTGACCCTGGCTACATTTTCCAATAACCTTTCCCTGAAAGATTTACAGAAAGTTTCCCTAAAAGGTTCTCATAACGTTTCCCTGAAAGATTTCAATAAAGTTTCCCTAAAATGTTCCTAAAAAAATTCAATAAAGTTTCCTAAAAGGTTCCCATAAAGATTTCCTGAAAGATTTCAATAAAGTTTTCCTAAAAGATTCTCATAAAATTTCCCTGAAAGATTTCAATATAGATTCCCTAAAAGGTTCTCATAACGTTTCCCTGAAAGATTTCAATAAAGTTTACCTAAAAGGTTCCTAAAAAAATTCAAGAAAGTTTCCTAAAAGGTTCCTATAAAGTCGTCCTAAAAGATTTCAATAAATATTCCCTAAAAGGTTCTCATAAAGTTTCCCTGAAAGATAACAATAAAATTTCCCTTAAAGCTCGTATAAAGTTTTCCTAAAAGATTTCAATAAAGATTCCCCAAAAGGTTCTCATAAAATGTCCCTGAAAGATTTCAATAAAGTTTCCCTAAAAGGTTCCTAAAAAAATCAATAAAGTTTCCTAAAAGGTTCCCATAAAGATTTCCTGGAAGATTTCAATAAAGATTCCCTAAAAGGTTCTCATAAAATGTCCCTGAAATATTTCAATAAAGTTTCCCTAAAAGGTTCCCTTAAAGTTTCCCTAAAAGATTTCAATAAAGTTTCCTTAAAAGTTCCCATAAAGCTTTCTCAAGGTTACCGGATAGCGTAAGAAAAGAAAAAAATCTGACTCGAAACAATGCGACATGTTCTAATAAAGTTTCTCTACCTGCTTAAAAATATTATTCTGTTTTTAATTAAATCAATTTTTATCAGTTAAATGCCCCCAACAATGAAGTTAAGGGATGATTTGTGTGTATGTATAATCTCAAATACTCTACGTGAATCTACGCGGTTTAATACAATGCAGTCCATAAAACTCCAGAAATATGCTGATAGGTGCAATAACTGCAACAACATCACGAAGGTCTGTAGAAAACAGTAATAATGGCAAATAAACAAGCAGCTGAAATTTTGAGTCGGAATGTTTAACAGATACCGAAACTGGAAAAGCTTGCACATAAAAAAATGAAAACCACAAAAACCAAGTGGAAATAATTAATATTTCGGAAGTGACAGCCTTCGGGTTGTTTTTCAAAGAAAACGTGGGCAAAACAATCACAATAAAGGTAACATGTCTGGTGTAAACACATTGACGCTTGTTGTTACATTGTAAAATGTTATCTTTTTTTATGTGAAAACGTTTAAAAAATGAGCCACGATCTGGCAAAAGGAGGTTGAAAATATCTCATTGGTGCAGTATACCATGCAAGACATCACCTGATTATAGATCTGTACAATATATTTTTGTCCAAAAAGCGCCTAAATCCCTAGGTAAAATTATTCTTGGAAATACGAAAAATTGACAGCTGGCAAAAAGTTTCGACCCAGGTCAGCCTGTGGGAACTGCGCAGACTGACCTGTGTCAATACTTTTCTGCAGATGCAGGAAAACCCTTTTTTTACTGAGCATCACTAAAAGATGCCTGTCTACAGCCGCTGAGCAGAAACGCTGTTAAATTTCAAAAAGAAAAATAGAATGGTACAGAAATCTGTCCTTTGTGTACACAAGGATAAATTACTGACATATATCGTGTAAATGAAAAAAGAAACACAGGGGTTTATGTGAAAAACCGAAGATTGACCAGAAGAAAACTGGCTGACGATCGAAGCAGTAAACAATGGCGGTGACTCACGGAAATTTATCGTTGATTTCCGCCTAGAGTCGGATACGGTGTAACTTACATATGGGCCTCGATCTCCGTCTAAAAATAGAGGCTGCAACAGAGAAGCATCTATTTTCCTTTATTTACCACATCAAGGCCAAGGTCAAATATAGTCAAGTTACAGAATGCATGATCATCATATGAATCTACCCGAGTGTATAACGGATATCGAAAATCTTCGATTCAAAATACGGAAACGACCAGTCTATTTACATTGAAGGCCGCAAGTCCGCGAAATGCATTTTCTATCAGGCGTAATCTAAGCAACCTTGCAACCGTCAGGCGCAATATTTGGCATAGATATACAAGAATGACTATATTTTGATAAAATAAAAACAAAATGAGTTAAAACTGGCTTAAAATGAGTATAAACCTTCTTGGTCCGTATCAACCAATCATTCTAAATAACATTCTTGGTCTAACTCCAAAGAATTAACTGAATTTGACGGTGCACATAACACAATCTCTGATTGCCTAAACCACATGGAAGAGTCAATCAGAAATTATGTTACTTTCTAGAGGCTGACTTAGGCTGAAACTTTTTGCTGTTGCTCAATTTTCTGCATGTGAAAAGATCGATGTACCTCATGATTTAGTCGGTTATTACACAATGTGGACATTATGGACCCAAAGTTACGTGATGACTTGGTTGGTATCATGCATCACGGAGCTGCATAGACCACATCTGTTAAACCCTCTTTAACTAGAGAATGGCTCAAATATGTTGGGTGTAAACGGCTACTTAACTCCTTCCCGAACAACAAAGTTTAGAGAGTTCGAAAGTATTTGCAGACGACAAAATAAACGTAACTAAAAAATTGGAAGCGTTTCCAACAGGGTAGAAAACTTTGTGGGAAAAGGAGAAAATGCTGGTTACCAACATTTTCTCCTTTTCCCACAATATTTTCAAAAAACTTCTGTCTCAGGGTCGTAAAAACCAGGGATTGTTCGGTAAAAGGTTAAACGAGGAAATATATTGAGAGATAGATGCAGTGTTCATACAGTTGTGATATTATTCCTTTACAGGGATGGCGTATGCAATGTTGGCCGAGATGCCGCCCGTTGTTGGTCTCTACATGTCCTTCTTTCCTGTTCTTATCTACGTTATCTTCGGCACTTCCAAACACATCTCAATGGGTAAGACATTTAAAGTTACTTTAAGTCTGTAAATAATTCAGTGATTGGTCTTCCACGCACATCTCAACAGGTAAGACGCTTACAGTCGATTAAGTCAGTAAAAACTAAGTGGTTGTACCTCCATACACATCTGAATGGGTAAGACGCTTATAGTCGCTTTAGTCTGTGAATAACTCATTTGTTGTTCTTCCATATAAATCTAAATGGATATGACGCTAACATGTATAGTTACTTTAACAGTTTGTAAATAACTCAGTGGTTGTAGCTCTAAGCACATCCCGACAGGTAAGATGCTTACATTCACTTTAGTCAGTAAGTAACTCAGTGCTTGTACCTCCTTTCACACCTGAAACGGCAAGGCGCTTGTAGTCGCTTTAAAATAGTCTGTAAATAACTCAATTCAGTGGTTGTACCTCCACACACATCTAAATAGGTAAGACACTTTTAGTTACCTTAGTCAGTAAGTAACTCAGTGGTTGCACCTCCTTACAAATCTGAATGGGCAAGACGCCTGTAGTCGCTTTAGTCTGTAAATAACCTAGTGGTTGTACCATTATATAAATCTAAATGGATAAGACGCTAACATGTATGGTCGTTTTAATAGACTGTAAATAACACAGTGGTTGTACCTCTTGGCACAATCCAACAGGTAAGACGCTTACATTGACTTTAGTAAGTTAATAATTCAGTAGTTGTACCACTAAACACATCTCGGGTACGACGCCCATAGTTGGATTTTGTGGTTCCATTTATATATATTGCCTCCTTGGTATAGTGCATCACGGACGTACCCCCCCCCACCCCTTTGGCCAGAGCACCGCTCAAATATATCAGTGTCTGTCACCTAGAGGTGTCGTAAAGAGCATAACATTGTCTTTAAATGAAGTCTAAATCTGGAAACATAAGAAAACAAAAAATATGCATTTGTAAACCGCCTTTGAAGGGAAGACTATTGACTCGTATAACGAAACAATTTTCTTTTGGAAATTGCTAACAAGCAATGGAAGTTTCCAAGTTTATACATTTCTTGTATAAATTTTCTACGATATATATGACAACATACACGCACAATTGCACAGGTGCATGTTGTAATATCACAGGGATCTACTGCGTTATTCCACAGGTACTGTTGCTGTAGTAAGTCTGCTCACTGGGTCGGTGGTGGCAAGGTTTTATGACAAAGCCGCAATTGCACAAGATTTTGTGAACGGTACATTGTCCAATGTCACTGACGGGATGGAACAGAATATCGATGATGGTCCACAGCTGGCAACAGATGTTAAACTTGGTATTGTAATGACGGTAGCTTTGCTGGTGGGATTCACACAAGTAAATATGATGATATAATAATTATCATATATATATAGTGTAATGTTAGATTTTCTGGTCTGATCAAAATCGTAAGTTAAGCGAAACCACCCATTTCAGGAAATAACCTCGATTGAGCACTAAAAGCTTACGTGTAAGCGAGGCTGGCTTACTTACTCATAAACCGTCTTCATGACATTCAATTTGACAAACTTACTGGAAAATATCGCCAGGTGATTAACAGAAGGTCTGATTCCTTGGATTAAGAGAAAGCCCCTCTATACCTTAAAAAAGGACGTTAAAGAGAGCATAAAGTAAACAGTTAAAGTACATGTACAAACAGTGACTCTTGGACTACCTTAAAGGATATACGTGGAATCGAATCTTTCAAAGACAAGCTTTTTTAAATGATTCTGTAGCTGCTGTTATACATGTAGAAGAACAAAGTCAGAATGCACAGAGAGTAGATTTACACTGATATTTTTCAAACAACCTTGAAGCAAACTTATTGGCTATTTCTACTGATTTTATCTGTTCCGCTTATAAGCTGGGTTTGAACAGCATTCATATTGGCAAAACGCTCAAAACGTTACGAGTTCTCTGGGGGGAAGCCTAAATACATAATTACCTGAGTTTTAGTACACATTTTAGAACCATTGTTGTTCCATTCAGTCTGGCAGTTCTCAATAATACTATGATTGATTCATCTGTCTCTGTATTGGTCGAAGTTGTTTTCAAATCCGGAAAGTATTTCATCTGTTCCTTTGTCTGGAATTTACGAAGTATCATGAATATCACTCAATTGTCTGCATGCATATTTTTACAGATTACAATGGGTGTACTAAAGCTGGGCTTTGTCACTACATATATGTCCGATCCCCTGATATGTGGATTCACAACTGGCACAGCTGTCCATGTTGGCACAAGCCAGGTAAAATACATACTGGGACTGAAAATACCTCGAACTGATGGCCTCTTCCAAGTCGTTAAGGTAAGTGTGTTCCATGTACTATGAGGTATGTGGAATTGGAGTATCATGTTGATAGAAATCCTAAAGTTGTTTCTTCGTCAAGGTAATTTCTAAACAGGCAAGATTGAAAAAGATACATACGAATTATTGATTCTGATTTTTTTAATTTTTGAAGATATCCTGAAGTCTTTTTGGCATTTGACCTACTTTTGGTACTGTGAGGAATGAAAAAGTTAAAATTTGGTATTGGTAAAAAATGGAGACATGTTTACACTAGGGGTTTCTGCCTATTTGCTGGCATATTTACGCCATCTATCTTTTTTAAAAGACACTTTTGATACTTCATTAGGAATTATGCAAATAATTTCAAAATCAAAAACAAGCCAAGACGTCTATGGCTGAACAGATTTCAGCCACTCTCTGGCAAAAGCGGATTCAAGATATTTCCATGATGCACTATACAACGCACGTCATCACATAAGTATGTACAAATCATTTTTATAACAATCGACTGAATCCTAAGGTAGAAAAAGCCTTGGACAAGCAGGAAAGTAACAAATAGCAAACGTTTTTACCCAAGTCAGCCTGTATGAAGTGCGCAGGTTGCCACTGGGCGATACTATTTGTAGATGCATTTAGCACCATTCACAGAGCATGGCTCAGTTTGTTTCTCTCTCTCTTCTTCCAGACATACATCCGGATATTTGAAAATATCGGCAAGACTAATTTTGCCACTCTGATTATGTCCATCATTTGCATCATCATTATTTACCTCGTGAAGGTACATGTCAACCAAAGATTTAAGTCCAAGTTAAAGATTCCTGTACCAATTGAACTTTTGGTGGTGAGTATAGCGATTTCGTACTCCGTAAACCTCTTGACTATGATAAAATTAAATTTGTATATACACGGTTTTCAGTCACAGTTTAGCAGCAACTCATTCACCTTATCTTTGTGGTTTCAACAATATGGTCGGTGGTCCTACGAAGTGCTACTTAAGTTTACTCCTTCGACTTAAACGCCACCTGCGGGAATCATTGAAAGATTTGTCCCCATAAAACTTCCAAAACTTTTACCACTTGGCTATGTAGAATGTCTGAACCCCTTGGTATGCCTTATTAAAATTGTGTATGTTTTGGCTGACCGGGTAAATGATCGTCACACAAATAATGCTTTACACGACTTGATGTTGACTTTTTGTATGAGCATTACGGGGCGTGAGAGCATGTAATTTCTTATTACATTCCTGTCTAATGATGGTATCAGTAAAGTTTGTAAACGGTTTGTTAGCTCCTCTAAGGACTTCTTTTGACTGTTGTACCATAAATTCATGGATCTTTGACTAGCCTTTTACACGTATAGGTTATGATGATAATGCTTGTCAAAACTCAGAATCCAGTCGGCGTGTAAATACGTGGATAAGGAATCATGAATATTGTTCTTGGCAAATTTAAAAGTATATTCGTATTAAAAGTGAATATCTTTCGCACATAAGTTGTAAATTTTCGTTGTGGACAGATTTTCTTAATATTAACCTTTTTTTTTCGATTAGGTGATTGCTGGAACCTTGGCGTCCTATTTTGGAAAGTTTAATGAGATATACAACATAAAGATAGTTGGCAATGTACCTGCAGGGTTTGTACATATTTATTATAGTGCAGAATTTGATAATCGTCTAAAACCGCTGATTACCTCGTATTTCTACCATTAATAATTAAGTTAGGACCAGGCTATGCACGTGTGATATCTTTGCCATACCAAAGCGAGAGCTACCCTGGAAACTTCTTAATACAATATAAACCGCACATGAACATTTTGTATCTCCAGTATCTCTACTTACAGAATGCCTACACCAAAAACCCCGACTTTCGAAGGTGTAAACAAGTACATCTCTGATATTCCCATTATTGCTGTGATATCTTTTGCACAGTCGGTATCCCTTGCTGCCATTATGGCAAAGAAACACAAGTATGCTATAGATGCAAACCAGGTAAGTTTTCGATTTTGGTAATTGCTTTGTAACATGCCATTTGCAATTATAAGTTACCTGTTGCGTTTTTAAAAAGGAACCACTTATACTTGGTCCTTTTCTAAATTAGTTTTCTCATCTCTGTTCTTTTTTTCAGTTGTTATTCCGTTTTCAACTGGATTGCAGTGAGAATGTTATGTGCGTCCGGCCAAAGATCAGTGTCACTCTCCTTGTATAGAATATAAAGTCCTTGCTCGAATGTACATAATACATATACATGTACATAGCTGATGGACTTCAAAGAACAATTTTGCCACGAACCTCACTGGAGGCCAGTAAATAGTTTCTATAATTAAATCTTCTTTGGGGATGGGGGAAGGTCCACCAGACCTACCTAGAAAATCGCCCTTCCCCTCTCGGCACTTTGCACCTCGGATTATACCTCCAATACTAGCGTTTAGTGTTCTTTATTTTGGGCTAGCTACGACCCTGTCTTGAAATAAGCACGATTGCTGGATATTTTACAGGAACTGATTGCTTACGGACTCGGCAACGTGTTTGGTTCTTTCTTCTCTTGTTATCCCTACGCAGCTTCCGTGTCGAGAAGTTCTGTACAGGAATCTGCTGGGGGAAAAACACAGGTAAGTTCTTCTTGATAACATAGGTCAGCTCCTTACCAAACAAAAAAAGTAAGGCTTATCTTTATCATCAAATGCTACTCAAAATAGGAAACTTGTCGAGTACAGGATAGAAAACATTGTGGTAGACAGAGAAAATGCTGGTTACCAGCATTTTCTCCTTTTCCATCAAAGTGTTCAAACGCCTGCCTCATCATGGTTTCATCAACTCCAAATTATGTGTAAATTGTTTTGGGGTCATTTTCTGAATTCTTTTCGTGGATGTACATGGACATGATTGCAACGTGAGCTTTTTGCATATAACAATAAACATCCCTCTACCTTATCTGCATTGAATTATGATTTCACTTTCCCTTCAAAGTTTCAATGGACATGTACCAACAAAGAGTTGGTATAAATGTACAGGTATTACCCAATGTAATTCTAAACGAAAACCCATCTACTTCTCATTACAAACTTTGCAACTTTTGCAGCCAACCTTCTCGTATATTAATATCAGATTGTGCAGAACTTGCCATCTAGTCTTAGATCTATACCGTACAATGTACTGCCACATACTAGCCAAAATCACAGAAGCACTGTTTGGTTTGGAGTTGGATATTTTTTTCCGATTGGAGTATTGTTATTATTCCGGATTTGAAATCTAATGGTCGTGCCAATATCTGCAGTACAATAACGTTATTATAATCTACTTTCAGTTTGCTAATATATTCTCTGCCAGTTTAGTGCTCGTGGTCATCATTTGGCTTGGACCCCTTTTTGAACCATTACCAAATGTAAGTACTGATATTTAGTATGATCTTGACTTCTTTTCGTAGGTACGAATTCTTTCTTGAACGTCTTTACCTGCATCGTGATAATTAAGACGGAATTGTGTCGTTTCTTTGCGTAGGCTTTCGAGATGGGTTTTTAGATTTTTAACATCTCACCAAATTAAAAATATGCATATTTCACTGAAATTTATATAAAAAAAGCAATACAAATCATGAATAATTTAAGATCATAAAACTACCACAAAAAAATGATGGTGTTTCCTTTAAAGGCTATGTAGCCTCTTAAGGTTTTTTAGATTTCGCGCCAAAAATATAAAAAGACTTGTGAGAATGTCAAGTGACTGACACGTGACTAATGTCGCATAAATTCCATAACATAACAAACATGTAATTTTTTTCCATCGTGTCTTCTTCGGACACTATGTCTGAAGCTTCGTCTGTGTATTTCAGGTATGTCAATGAGCGAGTTGCTCATGTAAAAATAGATCGTGTTTCCCGTCGGTGTCGACCTGGGCCGTAGTAAACCTCTAATTTCTCTTTTTATCAGATGGTTTTTGACTACTGGGGTTTTAAGAATGAAAATTAAAAGGCTTTGGGAGTATACCGAATCTGCTGACGATCACAAAAATTAAAAACGATCACACAACTATAATATTTCATAACTTTTTTAGCATAGGCCGTCACAGAACCGTATTTTCAAAAACATAAAACCATCTTGTTTAATGAAACTGTTTGTTTCTTTTTTCAGTGTGTTTTGTCCGCCATTATAGTGGTCGCACTACGAAGTTTGATTCTACAAGTTCTCGAGTTACCAAAGATATGGCGAACCTCAAAATACGACTTTGTAAGTACGGAAATGTCATCGGAGCATTCACGAAGACTTTTGCCTTATGTAAAGTCTATTTGAAAAAGAATGTCTTAGATAAAGAAAAAAAATCCACACAAGCTAAAGAAAAAAGCGGGTTGAGAAATCACCGACAATGATATATACAGAATTCTAAATACCAAAACTGATCGTCAGATTTTCTAAGACTAAACGTCTCAGCCAAAATCATGGCCAGTCTGCAAATTTAGAATGAGAACCTAAATGTGAATGGGTAGTGAGTATGGCCCCTGTTTGATTTTAGAACATCGCCTATCACCTCTGATCCATGTGAGAAAAGTAGTCAGTGGCTTTGGAAAGAAAGTTGTCAGTATTGGTGTGAGGGAGCCAGGAAATACATGAGTGCGTCACTGACCGCCTAAGCTTTTAAAATGGCGTCAAACTCCAATATGAACCAACTGATTTAAGAAGTTTTCTAGCATTTAAGATTCTGGCTAGAAATTTATTGAATAGATATTTCTACACACTGAAATGTTTCGTTAGTTTCTTTATTGCTCAAAGGTTGAACAGCGAATGGTTTTACTTTCAGATGATATGGGTAATTACCTGTACATGCGCTACACTTCTACATGTAGACTATGGCCTTCTGATTGGAATGGTGTTTTCTTTCTTCTCCGTTGTTCTTAGAACACAGAGGTAGGACTTGATGTACTATTGTGCGTATTGCTTTTTCAAAAATGAAAACATTGCAGAAGACGAAGAAACGGGACTAAATGATGGTCAGTCATTTGTTCTTTTAATCATGGTACTTTCCATGTTGGGATTAAACTGGTGGTAGTCGCCTATGCAATGCCATAGTGGAAAATATTCAAGATATAAAAAACACTATCGAGATATTTAAAATATTCAATCAAGATAGTCGCAGTTATTCCAAAATGGTATATGAATTTGATATATGACAGCAAAATTATCATATCAAAACATAAAACTACTTCAAGACAAATAAATATACTTCAAGATGTCAAAAAACAGTATCAACAATCTAAAAACCAGTCCAAGACAAATAAACATACTTCAACAGAGCTCCAGATAAGAGGGGGTGATGGTATTCTAAATCCTTTATTTCTTTTCAAAACCCTATGTTGTGGGTGCTCATTAGAATCGTCTCGATGAGACGATTCTAATGAGTACCCACAACATAGGGTTTAGTGATGAATAATTAATATTTACGATTTTTAAATCAAAATCACTCCCTCTATCTGGAGCCCTGCTTCAAGATGTAAAAACAGCATCAACATTTTAAAAAACCACACCAAGACCCACGTGACAAATCAAGACTCAAATATCATTTTGGTATAATTGAGACTATCATGATTGAATATTTTAAATATCTTGACAGTGGTTTTATATCTTGAATATTTTCTGCTATGGCATTCCATAGTCGCCGTCGAGGTCGACGATGATATTAGTCGTTTTCTTTTGCCTTTCTTTTATGGAGTGACTCTCCTTCGTCACTTTGATGCGACTACCCTCTTGCTGATAATTTTTGCCGTACAGCAGGCTCTTTGTGCTGTGGGGTTCTGTCAGTAGGCCTAGGTGATGAAACTAACTAGCAGTAGACTGTTAAAATAGACAATATACAATTTTACTTGCTTACAATATTTAGACATGTGAATTAAAATGTGGGAAAAGAAAAAAATTCTGCTTACCAGCATTTTCTCATTTTCCCACAATACCTGTCAAAAAAGTTAAATTCATTTGTTCTTTTTTCAAATTTGTCGTCTACAGCTGCTCTTAATTTTGAAGGGTCTAGTATTTTTCGTTTGAGAAAGGGTATGCATATTTTGTTTATTATCCATTTGTTGCATGAAAGTTTTCAAAATTATCTTTTTCTATGTTTTCAAGGGTGTAAAGTTTACTTAGCCTGCCTGCATTAACGTTATAAGGTTTAAGTGCTTCATTTCTTTCTGTTCCACAGTGCTAAACCGAGAGCCCTAGGAAAGATCAAGGATGGAAATGTGTACAAAGATCCCAAAGTCTACCACAAGGTATGGTATGTCGTTCGGTCAACTATTAACCACATAATGCTGTTTTTAAAGAGAAAAAAAAACTTTGGAAAACATTGTCGGAAAACGAGAAATACTCGTGACAAGCATCTTCTCTTTTTCCAAAGATGTTTTCTACTCAATCAAAGACAACAGATTTAGCCATAATTAGGCGTCTGCATAAATTATGCTTTGATATTGGGCAGAATTTTCCTTTGTCATAGTTTTTTTTTTTTTCATTTCAACACAATTGATTCGAAACCATATTTTCCATATATCTGGCAATGACTTGCTAAAATAGGTCATTCCATTTCTCGGAACTGTGTACTGATATCTGAAATGTTCGAGTCCTGTGCCTGTGTGTTGCCTGTTTTTCCGAAGTGTCTGAAATATTATCTGTAGCATCAAACAAAGGAGCCATGCTCTTCCAAGGGGTGTTTAATTCACGTCTATGATGTTTTATGACAAGCAAGTCATCATAATATTATGGGTCCATAAATCGTTTTTGTCCAATAAACAGTTGAAATCTGAGGTAGAATGGCCTTTGGAAAGGTAGTTAATATTTACCAAAAGCAATAAGTCGCGGTGCAGGTCAGTCGGTGTGGACTGCGCAGGCTGACCTGATTCAATCCTTTTTGCAGAAACATAAAAGTCCCATTTCAAAGAGCACGGCTTGAGTGTTTCTATCTTTTGAAACTTTTTTTTTTCAGACATACGAAAACAAAGACATCAAGGTGATCGGATTCTCGTACCCTCTTTACTTTGCTAACGGAGATTTGTTCGTGAGGGAGGTGTACAGGCTGTCGACGGTCAAACCAGAAAAGTTACAGAAGCAAATTCGTCGTGCGTCCCAACTCAGTCAGGCCAGCCGCAATTCTTCCTTCACCTCTGTCGGCCGTGTGGAGAGTAACGCGGTTTGTATCAGTTAACCCTTTACCAGACGACAAAATTTTAGCCCTGTCCAAATTGAAAGCATTTGCAGACGATAGTTTCAATGTAGCTCAAATGATGCAACTGCTTATTGATAGGGGTAGAAAACATTGTGGGAAAAGGAGAAAATGCTGGTTACCAGCATTTCTCCTTTTACCACAAAGTTTTCAATAGGCTTCTTTCCAAGGGTCGTCAAAAGTAGGGATAGTGTGGTAATGGGTTAAATCAATACCCATGCAACAAAGTTGTTACCGACTCTTTGAAAACATGGGAAAATAGAAAAGAGAAATATCAACCTTTATGACTACATGGAATTAGGAAAGTAACCCTTTTCCAATATGATAACTTTTACACTCTTCTAAACTAAATGCATTTGCAGATCACAAATACGGAAAACGGTACAAATTAAGCTCGTGGGTGGGGAGAGTTAAGAGAGAAAAGACATCATTCAAATACAATACAATACAAAGTGTTTGATGCCTAAACACCATTACAATGTTTATAGCAAGAAGAAAACAGACATATTAAGGAAACAGAAAACACCAATTATATTTATCTGTAGCTCGACTATTTATCTTTACACCAGAGTATCATACAGATGACCGCGGACAGGAAGGCCAGTACAACAACGATTGACGAGGCAAATGAAAAGACCATGAACGGCACAGTTTTGCCTTTCCACTTTGACTACCCGATAACTCACATAGTGTTGGATTTCTCTTCAATACCTTTTGTTGACAGTGTGGGATGTAAAGTTCTAAAACAGGTTAAGTCCTTCAATTTCGTTTAAGCTACTCCTGTTTCGAATCTTACATAAGTTTGCATTTGGTACATTTTTCTTACAAAACTTGTAGATTGTGTAGTTTAAACAAATCTGTCTCACATCGATTGAGAAACAAGTTCTTGCAACTTATACCAACCTCTCTCGATTCTGCTCCCTGGAAACTACAACAGTACTCATGTCGAATGTGTGGACCAATGATCGCCCCAAAGGAGACATCGAATCTAAAGTGTCGTACCCAGAATCTTCTGATTTATCATTACGAGGCCAACGCTGTGCCTCCTATCCACAGGAACATATACTGTTGCTAAGCGAGCCTTGCTTAGTTAAGTAACTCTTTTTTCTCGACCAGCTAAAAAACTAAGATGTCTATGTCAATGTCAGATTCTTCAGTTTATCAAATATTCTTATTTCCAAACATTGTTCTTCATGAGATGAAGAAAATGGCTTTAATATAGTCTTACATTAGTTTTGAAATTTATATGAATGACATGTGAACTTTCTAAAAGAAAAATGCATGTAGTTTAGATCATTTAGTTTACTTAGTAAGGAGAGAAGAAAGTCGTAACTTAACCCTTTCTCAAACGGCAGATTTTGGACCAGACCAAACTGAAAGCATTTTGCAGGTGACAAATTAACAGTTGCTAAAAAGATTATTTTTCTATATGACAGGGTAGAAAACATGTGGGAAAAGGAGAAAATGCTGGTTACCAGCATTTTCTCCTTTTCCCACAATGTTTTCAAAAGGCTTCTATTCCTGACCCGTAAAAACCAGGGATTGTTTGGGAAAGGGTTAATCACGATTTCAAGTTTTGGCTGTTTAATTTACGAAAGTCTTGGTCTGAACTGTTTTGAGATAAGGCCAGTGATAACATAGTTTTGATCAAGTGACTGCACTGGATGTTTATCTCAAATGATGGTAAGTTAAGAAGATTAGCAATCACTATAAGACACAGAGATAAGGGTCGTTATGTGATAGAAGAGAGTTTTAGCTCCTTATATCACAAAATTTGCGGAAGATGCTATAAAGAAACCTCGTAAAATACAGATACTGAATATGTGTCAAGGTTGGTTTTTATCAATCTATCTATCTGCAGATGAAAACCAATTATGTGTACATGTTCCCTTTTTGTATATTTTAGTTATTACAAGACTACGCCAATGTTAACATAAGAGTGTATTTCTGCGATGTCTCTGGTGAGTACCTTATGTCTGTGTATAGTAATTCTAGAAACTTTAATGGTTAGATAGAATTGCCACTTTCGGTATTCATGCTAGTCATATACATTTACTTATGTAAACATTTTATTTCTTTTAAAATATAGGCAGTTTTAGACTGAATTTCTCCACCAATTAAACAATGTAAATAAATAAGTATACTGAAATTGTCTTAGCAGTCTGCTATTGATTAGTGTTCTCTGCAGAAGCGTGCTTGTTTGCACTCATAAGTTTTGATGTTGATCTGTGATCTGTGTGTAAGACATCCTAGCATTTACCTATAATAATAGGACCATAAGTGCAGACGTTGGCCTGTTCTAAATGTTTCCTTAAATGTGGTTATTTAGGAAATCAAAACATTATCATTATTTAATCATTTAATTGCAGACGACATCTGGGATGTGTTTGAAGCGACAGAAATACTACCCAAGTATAAAGACTGTATATTTTTGACGCTGGATGACGCAATCAACGCAGCTAATCAGGACAACACGCAAACGAAAACAGAAAATGGAAATGATAAGGTAAACATTACTCCAACAACCTGAACATGATTTTTGCGACCACATTTGGTTTATTTTTATTAGTATTTTTTTTTTGAAAATATCTCCTTTTGCCACGAAAGTTTCATATGTGTTCACGTCGATAACGATCGTCTTGTAATAAATACTCTCTCTCTCTCTCTCTCTCTCTCTCTCTCTCTCATATATATAGATAGATATTAAGACTTTGTGCTACGGGAAAAATCCGACCTAAATTTTATTTCTAAACAACGATTAACCTACCAACAAGGTTTCTTTTTATTTTAGAGACACAAATGTTCTTGCTCAATGGTTATTGAAGAAGAAATATCTACCTAACTTTTATATAAGTATGCCTAGTTTATTTCGTACCCAATCTTTGAATAATTACCTTGACTTGATCAGAAAGAATGCTGCTGAAGACGTTTTAAGTAAAAGAACCTAAGAACGGATCAGATATTGTAGCCGTTACAATAGACCAAATTATTTTAACATTAAATGTAGGTGATCATCTTTGGCCATTAGAATCACCGCATAAATAATAATGTAGTTCAAGGTCACACTTTTTGTGTAGATTCTTAGACTTTACCTAACAGGAAACTTGGAACCAAGAAAGACCTGTCTGAGTGGAAACAGAATTGTGCATTTAAGTGCTAAGACTGGAGAACGTGACTAACCAGCCGTTCTGAATTAACTTTCTAACTCTTTGAGTCTAACCATCTGATCAGAAGGCTGAGACAAAAAGTCTCTACCAATGAGACAGTTAATCTTGAAAAATAACTTTAAGCCGTCTAAATAAGTTAAATGAACTTTTGAAACCGTAAAAACCTGAAGTTATTCGGTGAAAGAAATATCTGCAGCCTGGTCTTGAGATCTAAACTCTCCGCAAAAAGATTCCTGAGTCCCACCTAGCTGCTTGAGGGCTAGACATAGAGCAATATGAAGGACTGTTTGGTGAATGGGCTTCTGTTTGGTTTTTGGTTTCTGTTTGATAGCCATATGCATTCTAGATATTGTTTGCGGACATAGCCAATTCTTTCAAACGTTCATGTATTTTAGATGATTTTCAGAAAAATTTCCTTGATAAAACCTAAGTTAGATTTGTACCTTTCGATAGAAATCAGGAAATTATTCATGGATTAGGGTATGACTCGCTCAGGTATAGATCTTTACCTATAATATATTTTAGCCAATCCTGCAAAAATCTTAGCTCTAGATCAAACCTTCCACCTTACTGTTTGTTCACATATTGACACATTTCTTAGCAGTTGTACTTTGAACAGACAGCTTTAAAACATTATCTATTATAATCATGAACTGAAATAAAGCACATGCATGCAAATGAAACATTGTATAAAAAGGATACATTGCTTATTGTTACAAAGTCTGCTTGTGATAAGATGTTTTCAAGATAGGTCTGGTGGAACCCAAAAGAGACGTTGTCTTCCGGTAGTTATGTGTTAACTGAAAGAAAATTTATGTAGTTTTCCTTCCTTTTCCTTTAGCTAGTTAATAGTATTTCAACATTTATTAGTTATTTTCCATTTACCTATATATGTTCTCTGTATATCCTATATAAACATTTTGATCCCTCCCCCCCCCCCCCCCCAGCATTTGCTTCATTAACCATTATCCCATATCCTAGCTTCTTTTTTCTAAAAAGTATATTGCCTCGTGCGGTGCCAGTTATACACATAAAGATGTGATTTTTTTTTCTTTTCTTATCTGGCTATTATTGATAATCATTTTCACCCTTTATTACAGTAATAAACGTGTAGTACAATGTCAAAATTCTACATTTGGTTCTGAAAAAGAACAACATGAAAATATCCTAACAGACATATTTCTTTATAGGCTCACCTACCTTTGTAAATTGATTCTAAGTTATAGAAATAATGGTACTGCCTTATATCTTAATTCTTCAGGATCAGTTTTGTATATCTTTTTCAATTATTCACATAATGCTTACCCCAAAAGATCTCATAGATGTAGAAAATTTCCATTGCTAAACCTGGAAAACATTACAGTTTTCAATGCAATTCAATGTTTTATACATTTCTCTGAATGCAAATTCTAGCAGATCTTTCAAAATTATTGGATATTAGGGAGAAACAGGAAATGCAATATTCATGATTCCTAGGAACCCAGTTCCTGTCGTTTGATATGAAAAAAAAAGGAAAAATTCATTCAATGTATTCGGGGATTCAGTACGGTGTCTTTGGAATCTTTTGCAAGTTTGTAATATCACCCTTGACACACGATCACTTGGGTCTGTAATAAAAAGTATTATAAAATGTTTTTCTTACTTTATAATGGTTTTGACTTATATTTACGTTTTTACAGTTATTAAGCTTTTACCATATATACATGTATGTTTAACGTATTTTTACACCGAGTGTTTTTCTCTATAAAACAAATTCATAAACATGTGCTTTGATGGCTGTATCTGTATATCCTAAAAGACATTAATAGCTTTAGTTATTTGATGAAAACTCCATGTCTCAAGTCAAGGACCTGACCCTCTATGTTCGTGTCCAAAGTCTAAGATCAGGGACAAAAGTCAAATGTATGGGACAGAACCGTCCGCTTTTTTCTGAAAATAGACCAAGCATTTGTCATTTAATGATATGTCATAAAAGTTCAGCCGAAAAATCTTAGTCATTAAAAATGGCAACTTGTGCCTATGAATAAAACGCCCCATTACGTATATGAGTTTCTATCAAAAGTAACAAGCTGGTCGCTGATTACGCCATTATTATCTAGGTCACAAAACATGGCGGGGAATCACGTGACACAACAACAACAACAATGACCGATATTTGAAAAAATTCCCCGACTTCAGGTAAGAAAATCTTCAATAATTTCGTTAATACATGACCGATTGGAATTTGGTTTGAAGCACAGAAGGCGGAAGGACTCCAGGGATTTGCTTGATGTGTTAGATTTTTTAAACAACACCTGATAAAAAAGTTATTGACGAGCAAACAAATTATCCAGGGTAAAAAATTTGTTTGCTCGTCAATAACTTTTTTATCGGGTGTTGTTTAAAAAATCTAACATATGAAGCAAATCCCTGGAGTCCTTTCGCCTTCTCTGCTTCAAACCAAATTCCAATCGGTCATGTATTAACGGAATTATTGAAGATTTTCTTACCTCAAGTTCGGGAATTTTTTCAAATGTCGGGTCATTTTTGTTGTTGTTTTGTCACGTGATTCCCCGCCGTGAAAAGACTCGATGTAGCGTAGCAAGTAGGGAGACCCCGGGGTATCCGAGGATGTTTACTACTTGTATTCGAGCACATGTACTCAAAGCCCAAAATTGTAGCTGCCAAAACTAAACAAAGAGCGCGTTTAAATGCACATGAGTGTAAATCTTACCGTTAAAAGGTATCGAAATTATTGTGAAGATGGTCATCCATCATTCCGCAGTCGGTTGAAGTTTTATTCGATGGCAAAAACGTGAATTTCAAAACCAGGTTTACAAAAAGTAAATAAAGGATAGAACGATCTGGCAGCATTTCATCTACTTTTAAAATTATTTCGTTCTGCCAGCGACTAACAATTTGACAACCGGCACATAACAGATTTTCATCTTCACAATAATTTCCATACATTTGGATGGTATGAATTAAACTTAAATTTATGCATTTTACTACGTGCCTTGTGTACTTTTGGCCGCTGTTTGAGCTTGAAACCTACTTTACATTCATACTGTTTGTCTTTATTTTGTTAGATCTTTCTCAAAGTCTACTGCATTTTCTCTAAAAGGTTTTTATTTTCATGAATTCTTGTGTTTTCTTTTCCAGATATCATACATGTGAACCAGTTGGTTAGCCAATGGATCACTACCGGTGTATTTTGGTCATCAGTCGTGAGGGTTGTATAATGATCTACTCATACAGACCAAGACCCAGTTTAAATTGTTTTAGAGCTATATGGATATATAGGAACACAATAGTCGTTAGATAATTTCTTTTCAAACACCGTTCACAGCTGTAAGCGGCCCTGATTGTATTTTTGAGGAAAGTCTTCACCTAGATCTGCCAATACATACGTTAGCTTTGATGGTGGTCTACATGCATCGCTTCGTATTAGCCATCAGATCCCAGTAGATTAATATAAACGTAAAGAAAAGTATATTCTATATCAGTCAACAAAAGGCGGCAGGTGCACCTATCCATGCCATCCCTGAGTTAATTTCACCACTGCCTATTGCAGTAATTTTTCCAAACCACTGGCTACTTTTCCACAAAGCTATGGTCAAAACAATGATAAGCGCTGAAAGATTACATTGTATTTTTTAATTCTGATTCTTCCTGGAAGCAAATTATTTCAAGAATATGCTGTCGTATGTTCTTTATACGGACACTTGCAGTTTGACGAAGTTTAATGCTAGCTATATATCGTCATAATCGGCATGCACCACACAAAAAGAGGAATTTGGACATTTGCGTTAAGTGTCGTCTCGGATCATTCTGCACAGTCCGCACAGGCTAATCCGAGAAGGCACATTACGACTTCATTAGATTTTGTGCTGCAGTAGATCTGCGCAATACAGAAATATACATTAAACGGAAAGTGTCGCTTCGGATTAACCTGTGCGGATTGCGTAGGTTGATCTGAGACGACACTTAACACAGATGTCCGAATGCACCTTTTCGCGTACTGCAGGCCTATGATATAGAGACAAAAAGGTTGTGTTTCCTATACGAACTCTATTGATGGATTTGTTTATTCTGTAAATTTTCTATAAATTCTTATCATGCGCAAACTGAAATGTATGTTTATAACTTCATGGAGTGTTTTATTTATCCAGACCAAGTAGAGTAGTAATTTTTAAGTGTTATCATAGGTCATTTCCACTGGAACAAAGGCACTTATTTAGCCTTCCTCGACCCCTTTCACATGGTACCATATTTTTTTCCCGATTTGCTGCCATAGCAACCGGAGTTTTTTGTTTTTTTTTTTCAATGAAATGCTTTTAAGGAATTCGGAAGAGAAACATGATATTGTTGTTTTTGTAGAGATTGGTCGAAATTGGTTAAAAAATTCAGAACAGAAGATGTCTGAAGAACCTAAAGGCATAGTGCTTGGTGCCCAAGAGCAGAGAAAGCGGGTGTGGCAATAGAATCAAATGTAAATCGTATCATTTAAAAGTATGGAAATGATTGTGAAATTGACATTCTGTTAATGCCCGATCAGCTGTATTTGTAGTTAACAAAAAAGTTTGCGAAAATTTGCAAATTCGTGAAATCGGAAAAATATCCATATCACAAACATTTTCATTTATACAGTATGTCTTCGGTGTACTTAAAAAACCTCGTAACCTTGAAACAAGCTGTAGTTACAAGGTTTTTTAAGTAATCCGACGATTTACTGAAGAGAATGGTAATTTCCCGACCTTTCCACCATCTAATGTAGGTACCAGTATTTATTAATTTTTCTATGAATAATTTTTGTATCCTTCAAAACTTAAAAAATGGTGAAGTTCTACGAGAAATATGGTGTAAAGTTTAGTACATCAGATTATATTATTTTTAGTTTAAGGAGGACTATAACAAATCGTGTTTGCTAAGTGCCGATAGTTTTCGGAAACACCCATCTCCGCTCTTGGTCAAAAGATGCCAGGTCAATCGATCTTTGGTGAACATTTTATCTGATTATATTTTTGTCATCTTCAAAATCATTTCCATACTTTTTAAAGGTATGATTTGAATTCAAATGCGATTTGACCCTTGGCCTATTAATCTGTTAAAGGTATGATTTGAATTCAAATGCGATTTGACCTCTTTACCTATTGATCTGTTAAATAAAACTTAAAAGTCAGTGCTAAAAAACCAAATGTCACGGTTTCAAAATAATTTTTAGAGGAAAAATATTTCCTAATCTGGCAGCGCATATCAAAGATCAGACTACATGTTTTGAGCAGTCTGGTTTTATTCGTCATTAAAAGGTTCTTAGTTATACATGATAGCCAAAGAGTGAACGATGGCAATCAATATTTTTGTAAGATTTGCCCCATTCTTGACCAAACACGACCCATTGATTGATTTACTGAATTGGAGTTTGATACCATTTTAACAGTGTACATGTAGGTAATATCAAAGCGTATAGCGCACCGAGGCATGTGTTTCCTGGCCTTGTCACACCAATACTGACACAAATTCCTGTCCAAGTTACTGACTACTTTCTCATATGCATCATGGGTGAGAGGCAAAATATCGGCGACAAGAAAGTTTAATTCAATTTAATAATATTTTATTCACAATCAAATAATAATTACAATATAATGAGGCATGCAAAATCAAATGTATGAAATGGATTAGAACGAAAGCTGAATGCTTATTAGGTTCTTCTTCAATAGAATTTAAATCCAGAGCCCCGTCTTTAAAGTTTTACAATATAATCTTGATTGACTTACATATTACAAATTGTGAAAATGACTTTTGAATATGATGGACTAATAAAAAAAACAGAAAGATGAATAGTATACATTGGAACGAACAAATGAAAATATATGAATAGAGTATAGAAGATGTGGACATGGAGGAATATGAGGGAAAAAAAAGAAAGGAAATAGCACTCAGAATGCAATGTATGAAATAATTGGGATTATGCTCAAAAACGTATGCTATCTTTGATAAACTTGTGTACTTCGTCGAAAATTGATATATTATCTTGTAATGAAAGATTATTATCGCCAAATAATATAACTGCAAGTGTCACGGTTCTAGTTAGTCTGATAATTCTATTCCTAAGTCTGTGTCTAATTTGTTGATATAAAACACATTCAAAAAAATAATATTAAAACATGACCACAATCACACAGAGGAGAAGTTACAATATTTTTGAAAAACAAATGATGATTCAGAGCGCTACAATTATTGCGTATCCTTGTATGTAATACCTGGATTTTTCTGTCACCGTGGAAGTAAAGTCTGTTTGGAATTGGCTTATTTTGGTTAATTCTTGATTTCAGGATATTTAGAGAATCAGAGGTTCTAATTTCGAGCGACAGTTCATTCCATTCGCGAATTGCAGATGGCAGGAAAGAGTTTCCATAAATACTAGTTCTAAAAGCAATATTATGTACATGTATATTATGGGAGTTTCTCAAATTATGTGACATTGTACTCCCTATCGTTGGAGGCACAAGATCACACAAATAATTTGGCACTAGGCCATTTTGCATTTTGTAAAATAGAATAATTCGATGTTTAAATCTCCTTTCCGCCAAAGTTTCCCAACCCCATTCTTTTTTAAGATCTGCTATAGATACGAATCGACTGCAACTGGTTGTTATTCGCGCAGCTTCGTTGTGAATCTTATCCAACCTGTCCATTTGATATTGAGGAAAGTTACACCAAATCACGTCGCTATATTCTAAAATTGGTCTCATAAATGAAAAATAAATAATTTGCAGAGCTTTCTTATCTAAAGTAAACTGTAGGCGGCGCATTATGTATATTCGTTTCCATGCTTTTGCAGTGATTTGATCGATGTGATTACCCCATGAGCTATCATCAATTAGTACGATTGCCAAGTGTTTATGACATTGAACGTTAGGAAATTCAGTATTAAACATAAATAGATCAGGATGAGACGGTTTGTTTCTTTTGTGCGAAAAGATAAGAGATTCAGATTTTCGCGGATTAAATGAGACATGCCATCTTTTGGCCCAAAGTGAAATTTTATCAATATCTGACTGAAGTAAATTCCCAGCAGTATTAGGATTATTAACTATCACTGATAATTTAATCATGTGTCATCTGCAAACATTTATATTAGACCCAATGTCTTTAACGATGTCGTTGATACACACCAAGAACAGTAGCGGTCCTAAAATAGATCCTTGAGGGACACCAGCTCGAACACACACTAAATCAGAAGAACCTGCTGGGAGTACGACCCTTTGGTACCTGTCTGAGAGATAGTTTTCAAACCACGCCAATAGCGGACCCTGTATCCCAGCTTTTTTCATCTTAAATATGAAACCTTTATGCCAAACCTTGTCAAAAGCCTTACTGATGTCAAAGAATACAACCTGAATTTCAAGACCGTCATCTAGAACTTTACAAATACGATTATACAGAAAGGTCACTTGATTTACTGTAGAATCTCATGGTAAGAACCCAGACTGACAAGGTGTAAAGAATTCAGTTTCAATCAGGTGATTAAAAACGTGCTTAAATATAATTCGCTCAAAGACTTTTTCGATTCCATTCAGCAAACTGAGTACTCGGTTGTTTATACCATCCGGTCCAGAAGCTTTGCCTTGTTTTAATGTTTTCAGAATATCATAAACTTCATATTGCATTATAGTTATAGACGACAAAGGAATTCCATTAAATCTGCATTGTCGATAGGAATATTATGAGAAGAATCATCAATCGATGATTGCTTTGCAAAAAAGGTGTTAAGAACAGTGGCTTTGTCAACATCATCAACAGCCAAATTGTCAGTATCAATAATAAAGAGGAGGAATACTAGACTTCGATGTTGGTGTAATAAATGCTTTAAGAGTTCTCCACCAATCTCTTGATGAAAGGTAATTGGGTTTAAGTTTAAGGGAAAGGCGTTCATAAATGGCTTGCTTCTCTTGACGAATTTAGGATACAACATCATTTCTTAATTTTCTGAATTTTTGCTAGACATGTGGATTATTTGATCTTTTGGCTTTTCGGTATTGTCTTTTTCTTTGCCTTACTTTTCGTTTGATGTTAGAGTTCATCCAATTAGGTTCTTGTGGTTTAATTACAACATTTCTATTGGGTATACATAACTTAGCTGTTTCAGTTATGAGTTCAGTCACATTATCAGCAGATTTGTCAATATTTTTATCTTTTAAATTAGTCCACTCAGCCTCAGATAGAAGATACCTAAGTCGATTATGGCTACCGAGATCATATTTCCAAATTATGCGCTTAAAACTCCTGTGTTTTGGTTTAAGAAAGTAAAGACTCCATAAATCGGACAGTAATAGCGAATATTTTGGTCCAAACAAGGTTCACCTGTAGGCCTACCAGTTGTAAGAATCGAATTTTCATTACTTACAAAAAGAAGATCAATTGTAGATGACGAATTTTCAGTGAAATGCGTATGCTCATCAATGCATTGGATTAGATCAAACTGACTACAAATAGACTCATTTTTACGCCACTGTATATAGTTACAGGTATTTAGATTGAAATCACCTGTTACAAGTAAATCTGAAATATTAGTGTCTCTAGCTGGAGCAATCGAGTCTTCGATTAATGAGAGATATGAAGAATCTGCATTTGGTGGCCTGTAAAAAACTCAGTACAATATATTTCTGTTATTTATTAATTTAATCTGAACCCAGATACATTCAAGGGGATAAAGTTCCAAATCAAGCCGTCTGGAATATGATAGTGAATCTTTAATATATAGTAATACACCACCGTATTGGTTGTGAACTCTATCCTTTCGTTCAGGCGCGCTAAATGACGGGAACAGGAGATCACTGTCATGCACCTCATTATGAAACCAAGTTTCGCTGAATGAAATGATGTCAAAATAAGAGAATTCAGAGATCAACGTAGAGAAAGTTTGTCTCCACCAGGTACTGAACTCACAACCACCAGGTCATGAGTCAGATATGCTGTTACGCTACGTGGTTGAGCCCCAACACGACCCAATTTCATTTTTTTTTTTTTTTTTTTTAAGTAATTAAGACAGACATAGTTGCCAGCTTTCAAAAGTATCTGATTTAAAATATGGCCTCTAGAATACACACGATATTTTTTTTTTTTTTCTAAATTTGTCTTTATTTTAACCTGGTATAACCCAATTTCAAACTCGTCTAAGATATTGTCAAGACAAATGTCCAAACCAATTTTCATGCTAATCTGACTGAAAATGTTGCCTTTAGAGAGCACACACGGTTTTTTTTTTTAAGATTTGACCAAGTGATGTATTTTTGACCCCACATGACCAAGTTTTTAACATGTCTGGTATATGACCAAGACAGATTCTTCACTGTTGAAGTCTGGACAACTGACGTTGTCCAGCGGACATTACATATGGTGAAATCGTTTTGATCAAATAAATATATTTATGCATGTCTCTTAAATGGGACTCAAAAACAGACATAAGTTTTTGGAATGTACATAGGTCTAAGCGAAATTAAATCATACAAATTTGAAAACACTTCTGATGCATTATAATCTATATACTTAAAATTCCTGTCATCCGAAAGGAAAAAAATGACCTCGAGACGCAACAGACAGTTATGAAAAAGTTCATGTTGAAAGCATCATAACAGCTGATCCGTAGCGACACTCTAGCGCCGTCTACAGGCATGATATTAAAGATAAACAAGTAAGTATTACTTCCTTTAAAAAAGTTAGGTATGACGCAGGATAGTATCATATCGACTAATCATTCGTAGATTTTACCAACAAGCAGTATTAATCCGGTTTCAAACAAAGACAGATCATCAGTAATACTAGGTTGCTTAAGGTTCATGTAAAGTGTTTATTTTGCTTAATTTCATACGTCAATAATTCTGTAATTATTAAAATTTGTCCAGGAAAACCATATATCAAATTAAAGCTCTGGATGAGTACAAGCTGTTTTACATAATTATACCTACTGGCCTTGCATAATAAAACTAAAACATTGCAGAAAAAGATGACATCGTTTAAAACCTACAAAATAATAATGACATAACAAAATTGCTTAAGTTTTGGAGAAAACATAGGCTATGGTACATACCAGGTACTGCTACTACCAAAAATCCTATAGTTTCTTTAAAAAGGCACATATTTAAGTCAGAAAGCTTGACATTTTTCCCTTATTGAATTGTCAACCATGTTTGACCTACTTTGTTTTAGTAACAGGTATGGTGTCTCCACAGGATCAAAATGTACAAGTGGTTGTGCATGATAAACTTTCATTAGTAATTTTAGATAATCAATTTTTGACATAAGCATTTTTTTCATTGTTCTTTTTGTGTGTGTGATGGGGTAGTGGGGTGCTGTTTTTGAGAAAGGGTTTGTAAGTGGACATGGAAATTTCACTTGTACAGGTCATTTTTATTCTTTTTTTATCTAAAATTATTACTGGAATAAATTGACCTGAAATTGACCTTTATGCAAAGAGTAATTAAAACGTGAATATTTAAACCATCGGGTATAACCGGACTGTACGGAAACTGTTATCGGTAAATGTCGGGTTTGACCCTTACTGCGCCTTAGTCAAAATAAAAAGGTTTTGCGGAAGGCATAAATTAAAATCAGGCTGCACAGAAAGCACATCATAGATCTAAGTCACCCACCATGTATTACCAATTTAAACCAACAATACAATGGTTATTTCAGGTATTTCAAGTATTCTTTGAAAACACTATACCCGGTAAATCTATTAGCAGCATAAAGAGTTTAGAAACATGCACATAGTTCCGCATGCAGACGACATTAGCCGGAGCCAAGTTAGAACAATAAATCAAGCGTGTAATATATGGTAATTGAGGTCATTTATTTCATGTCAATTTGTTCAGGTAATACTAATGAAAGTTTATTACACACAACCACTTGTACATTTTGATCCTGTGGAGACACCATACCTGTTACTAAAACAAAGTTAGGTCAAACATGGTTGACAATTCAATAAGGGAAAAATGTCAAGCTTTCTGACTTAAATATGTGTCTTTTTAAAGAAACTATAAGATTTTTGGTAGTAGCAGTACCTGGTATGTACCATAGCCTATGTTTTCTCCAAAACTTAAGCAATTTTGTTATGTCATTATTATTTTGTAGGTTTTAAACGATGTCATCTTTTTCTGCAATGTTTTAGTTTTATTATGCAAGGCCAGTAGGTATAATTATGTAAAACAGCTTGTACTCATCCAGAGCTTTAATTTGATATATGGTTTTCCTGGACAAATTTTAATAATTACAGAATTATTGACGTATGAAATTAAGCAAAATAAACACTTTACATGAACCTTAAATATAATCTCTTGAAACTAAAAAATAATCACTGAACTTTTTAAGTCACTGGTAAAAGAGAACTAGCTTCAGGTGTATTGGGTGTAGGACAAAAGCCCACTAGGACAAAAACCCACTGGACAAAAGCCAACTAGGACAATAGCCCACTGTTATGCATAATTATGCATTTAATTAAGAAACTGAGCTTATTTCTAATTTATATGCGTGTTGAGTAAGACATGAGTTTGAAATATAAATATTCATGACCGATGAGTTTACACTAGTTTCTTCTGACATTTCTGCCAAAACAAACAGCAGATTTAGATCTATACAGTGATTTTTTTACCCAAATCTCTGCTTTTTATTCGTGTTTTAATGAGATAAAGTGGTTTGTCTTAAGAAGGGTAGAAAACAGCCATGTGAACTGAAGAAAATGCTAGTATTATTACGAGAAATCATTATCATGAGAAAATGCTATTCAATTGAATTTAAATACATTTATTCCTTTCTCATAATTAAAATCCTTTTCATTAGTTTAGACTCTTTCGAACCTAGCATCGTAATTCAGGTTTGTCTGAAAAATTATCTTTTGTTTTTGTAAATGTTTAAGTAATTGTTCATTACATTGATGCAGTTGGAAACTTATGCTAGCTTCTAGTTGCAATACGCTTACTAATTGTATTAACGTCTTTTCGGTTTGTTGGTGGAGTTGTACCCCGTTTCCGCGCGAACTACGGACGTTCGTACCATGATCACTTCGTACCATAATTTTGCTACCGGTCACTTCAAATTACAGTTTGAACATTTCATACCATAATTTTGCCACTTTGTACCATCGTCATGCTATTTTTTTCTCTGCTGTGAGAAAACAAAACACTACGTCTTCATAGCAGCTTTTCATGTCACTAAATTTGACAAGTTTGCTAATGAGATGATTTTGAGGCATAATATAGTTTTAGTTCACACGTGAACCATTAGTTTTCAAAAAAATGATCTGGGTCTACAGATGCTTGCAAATAATGTATTAAACACCGTAATACGAAAGACACGAACTATTTTATATTCATGTGCATATTTAAAATTTTACAACAGTTAACCGGTCCTTTAAGGGGAAACACATTATACCGTTAACAGATGAATATACACATAACAAGGCGGACAGTAAGTAGTATTATTGCCAATGTAATTTCTTTAAAGAAAATCATCATCACTATCATCAAATATTCTTGTCACATGGAAATGTTTGCATGCATCTTTAGGTTTCCATTGGGCTGGACAAGCTAGTGCTCTGGTGTATTTTGGCCTTGCTTCTTTTTGAACACCATCTTTAGGTTTGTCTTTTTTTTTTTTCTTTTCCTTCATAGGTTGTTTGCAACGTCCTTTCCTCCTGTCATCCTCTGAAGTTGTCTACAAACACAAAATACAATGTATGTTAGCAATGTATCAGGCCTCTGCCAACTCTCAGAAATTGGGGAGAAGTGACTTCTCCCTAGTTTGAAAATTGGGAGAAGTTTTTCAAAATGGGAAGAAGTGGTTAGACTTTGGGAAGAAGTTCGTATGGACATCAAAAAATAGATGTGGGCCGAAATATAGAGGGAATTCACAACACGTTAACAATATAACAAATTATTAAAACTGTAAATCATGTGAATCTAAATGGAATAAATTTATTTTATGCTTTTTATCTTTTTCATGATCAGTATACTTATTCCTTTTGGAAACTACTCAAAACATATTTATTCATAGTTTGCCTTGCTAAATTCATGTACATGTACCTTGAGGATTAAAGCATTATGGAAAGAAATGATAATGGAAAGAGAAAGTAGTGCGAGTTTGAGTATTAAATAGTTTCTCCTGGCACATTTTTTCTTTTCTACATCTTCCAAACACTAGACTATTTGTTTCCAAAGTCCTGAATATAGTTTTTTTTTTTCTAAAAATCATTTCACATGCTCATTTTAATAACCTGCAATTCAATTGTAAATATTTGCAACAAAAAAGAAAGTTACAAATGAGCCCTAACAGCAAAGGTTTTAGTAATTGGCTAAAGTGGAGTAACCATTCCATTTTCTAATGAAAAAGAAAAGAGAAATGTTTTATCTAGTCATAGTAGACATTTGCGGGCAGACACAGGCATGGAGATGGACAACAGAAAGCAGAGAAAACTTGTGGATTGTCTTCACACATTCATTTGTGATGCGTCACACATAAAAGAACCATGTGGAAACTGCAAAAAATATCGACCCGAGTCGGACTACGCAGAATGCGCAGTCTGACAAGGGTCAAAACTTTTTCGCTTTTGACAGATTTTCTAGATGTTGAAAGATCATTTAACCCATTACCACACAATCCCTACTTTTGACGCCCCTGAGAAAGAAGCCTTTAGAAAACATTGTGGAGAGAGGAGGAAATGCTGGGTACCAGAAATGCTGGTTACCAGCATTTTCTCCTTTTCCCACAATGTTTTCTACCCTTCACAAAACAAATTTTAAATTTTCAGTCACTTTTATTTTGTCGTCTGCAAATGCTTTTGATTTGGACAAACCTAAAATTATGTCGTTAGGTAAGGAGTTAAAATGTATGTATAGCCAATCAATATCCAGTGTTTTGTAATCTGTAAGATGGTGGTAAAATCGTTTTAATTCCAGATGTGTTTAAAGAGGGCTGCCGTGAAGGTTGGCACAGACAAAAAACAAAAAGAGCATCGGAGCAAACTTTCAGACTGAAGGTCATTTGATCCCCGCCATAAATACCTGACCTGCTACAAACAGACCAATTACCTATCTTCTTAGTCACACACTAACTGCTTTGATTGATTTATAAAAATAACCCATAAATTTGATTGCCAAAGCATTGGTTTATACCAAGTTAATACATAAAATGCCTCTTTTTGTCACATTTCTTGATACTTTTGGTCATGATACAAGATGGTATAATTATCATGGTACGAGAAGTGGTAACTCTATGATACAAAGTGGTAATTTTATGGTACGAATTGTTAACTCTATGGTACGAAGCGTCAATATAAAGTTAATGGTAAGAAGTGATATATCTATGGTATGAAATTGTCATAAATGGAATGGTATGAAATGATTATGGTAAAAAGTTACTGCATACCTTTCAGGTGACATTTGATATGGCAGCAATATCCTTCGAGGTCCAAAACGTGCCCCTCCTACCTTTATCGGGGAAACGAATTATAAGTAGATAATACACAAAAGGAAAAATAAATGCACAGGTCAAATGAGTTCCATTGCCATTATTGTGATTATGTCAATCAAATTTCATGTGTACAATATTATTAAGACGTCACAAAAGAAAGAATGTAAAAATACAAAGTCATTATCAGAGTATCTTTTGCAAAATGACAGTTTTTGAAGCTACATGTTACCCTTAATGACAACTTTTAGTCAAATCATGCATAAATACTTATGATATCCATAAATCAATGGACATGAAAAAGTGATCGGTCCACAAAAAGGTAAAAGCTGGAAATCCATAGCACAGTAAAATGTTCCTATTCACATAATCCGATAAGACATCTGACTGCCTTTTCTGCTTTTTGATGAATTTAAGCTGTAAATTTCCACAAATGTCTTGATATAAAAGACTGTTTTGCTGCAAATCATCAGTACTGATTGTTTTACCTCTGGTTGAGAACCATTATCGTCATGCCCTCAAATATGAGATCTTTCCCCCAGATTTACAGCTCAAGGGGTAAATGAGGCTATTTTGAGGAGGTTTTATGAAATAAATTTGTATCTGTAATTTTTATTTCAGGAGCATCTATATAGTTGTTATGGTTGTAAACTTGTACTTAAAATTTTTTGTATTCATTGTATTGCAGATACATGTGCTTTGGTATGATGGTTCCTGCAGAAGTGAAGAGATATTTAGTATAACAAACTTTCGTTCCTGTTTCAAATTTCATCTCATACCTACAAGTATTTTGTGACAAGTAACATTTAAGTAGTCTAGTTATCATAGACTTCATTTATAAGTGGAGCAGGCAACATTGGCGCCAAACATACTTTAGACCAACGTACATTCAATGTGTATTATGCAGTAATTACCAACCTTCATTACTCAGTAATTACAGAACTACATGTATACTCAACATGTAAACTTAGGCTCTACAATTAAACCAACAAAACTTTTTACACAGAGGAGAGACTGCCAGACTGACTTGCTTTATTGTTTTACTTATTACCAGAGAGTGTGTACTGCCAACTCATTTTTTCGATTACCTACTCCTAGGACCATGGAAGATTTGTCAATACATGGGACTTTGACTACCTACTTTGTTATTTACCTACCTCACAGCTTGGAAACAAAAAAGGATGTTAAAACATGACATGTAGCGGAAGAGGTGTGTCTTGGGCTCCTGTTTATTGGTAGTACAATTGGTTTGTCAAAGATGTATCATCTCCTAACATCACAAAAAGAGGTGAGGGACTAACGATCATCGATGTTTTCCAACATGTCAAGTCCAATTTGCAAAGTATAAGATTAAATAATCCAACATATTGAAGATTGCGGCACTTGATGTGGTGAGGTAATTAGATAGTGAACAATGTAAAACTGTACGACAAACGGTTGAAGGACATATGAAGTTAGATTGAATGTTTTCATTTTGAAAAGGAATGACATGCAATAGTCATGTTCAAAACGCCTTTGTGCTCCAAGTGTGGCGAGGTGGTATCTTTAGGATGGACCCTGACACTTAAAGAGAAGACCAAGCGGCCTGGTATTTGAGATATATAAAGTAATTAAGTACATGTTAACAGTGATGCAAGGTTGGCAAAAAGCCGGTCAATATGAGTATTGACCGGGCCGGCGGTTTTAACCGGTTAAAACCGGTCAATACTGGTCAATAGTGGTCGATTGGTGGTCAACTGAAGTGAAGTGGTTGATTGGGTCGATTAAATCACTGACTTACATACCTGTCCTGTTTCTAAGCTGGTCTTAAAAGCTCTCCTAAATCCTGTACTGAAGATATATTACATATTATCATCAGTATCATCTGCTGGTCAACTGAAGAGGTTGGTTGGATTGACCTTTCTCTTTGAACTTACGTGCAGGTCAGTTCTTTTCAACCAAAGAACTTTGAAGTTTTATTTATCATCGTTCCTTATAGATAAGATATCTATTTAGAGTACTGCATCTTTTCTCTTTCTCTCTTCCCCCCTCCCACCACAAATACACCTAGGTTTTGGATTATTTAAAAGTTCAAAGATAGCATTAAAAAACAGCTAATTTGAAACTTTCATGTAAAATTGCAGAAAAAAGTTTCACCCATGTGTAAACCATTGTGAAATTTACCTATCATTAATCTACAGGCATAGTGAGTAGCCATAAAGAAGGCTGTGACTGATTAACTAAACAATAGTTAGGGATACATTAGTGTCCAGAGCATATTCAAGTATCTACCTACACCTTAAAATTGTTGTCAAAACACATTAAAAGGTGTAACAGTTGCCCCATTCTATCCCAATGGGTGTGGCTTAAATTACAAAAAGGACCAATCATGTATCCCTATTTGGGAGTAGAATACTTGACACCAGGCTTTATTCCTAAGGTGTGAAATATTGACTTATATGCAATCCAGTTAATATCTTATCATCAGTTACTTAACTCATTACCAAACGACAAAATTTTAGACTGGTTCAGATTGAAAGCATATGCAAACATAAATAAAGGTGATTGAAAAATTGAAATTTGTTCTGGGAAGGATAGAAAACACTGTGGGAAAAGGAGAAAATGCTGGTTACCGGCATTTTCTCCTTTTCCTACAGTGTTTTCAAAAGGCTTCTTTTTCAGGGGCGTCAAAAGTAGGGATTGTGTGGTAATGGTTTAAGGTATCAAAAATTAAACCTAAAGACCTGATTAGGAACTTATATAGAGTTTTGGAAAACTGGCAAAAGCCAGCTGATAAGTAGCCTTGCCAGGGACAAAACACTCATTCCACTAAAGTCAACTCTCATTTTGGTGAATTCAATCAAACATGGAACCAAAAAAGGAAAAAAACCCACAATAAATCATCCACTAAATAACATGACTGTCCACTTAAAATGCATCTGACCAGTAAAATTTCCAAATGACCACTACAAATATCCAATCGACCAGTAATGACCAGTATTGACCACTTTGGGAGTATTGACCGTGGCGGTTTTAACCGGTTCAAACCGCCGGTTAAAACCACCCCTGGTTTCGACCACCCAACCTTGCAGTGATGTGATATTACATTTGTAAGTCTATTCATTTCTCAAATTATAAACGTTGTCTCAAAAAATTTCCAAACAACCCTCATACTTATTGAATTGTTACATACTTAATACATTCAAGTTGTTTTATTTGCATGGCTATAATTAATCAAACAAAGACATGAACATAACTGAAAACGTGGCAGTGAAAGTATGGCTCCAAGTACATGTACTGTATATAGGAAAACAACAACTTTGGCAAATTTTTAAAATCTTTATTTCATGAAGGAAAAACTAGATCTATAGAATGTGAAATAAAATTGTCAACTAGACCCTTGAAAACTGGTTGGTCCATGCCAACACTTATTCATAATCTGATATGCATGGTGGCCACAGAAAATTGTGCAGAAATACTGATCTTTATGCAATTGACAGAGCCTATCAATTTACAATCGCTATTCAATGCAGTTCAGAATTTAAAGAGATGTACTGGTATACATGCTCAATTGAAATTTCCATAATAACTTGTTGAAACATTGCATAATTACCATTTGAATATGTATCATTATGCGCAATGCTACAGAAAAATTACAGCGGATGCGTGGAAAGAAGTCCCAAACTAGCTTTGTTTCCGCACATTGTGTACAATTTTGTAGAAATTTTAATTCTTTCATTGTTTTGAGTCAATTTTGGCATTGTATTAGGTAATGCAGATCAAGATCAGACTGTATGTAACATGCTGTTTGATCTTTAGCTGCACTATCTACTATTCCCAGAGAAATTCCTCAAATTTTAACTCTTTACCACACAAATTCGACTTTAACGACCCTGAGAAAGAAGCCTATAGAAAACATTATGGAAAACGAGGAAATGCTGGTAACCAGCATTTTCTCCTTTTCCCACAATGTTTTCTTCCCTTCCCAAGACAAATCTGAAGGGAAATTATTTCCCTGTCACGCTGAATATTTTCCTCCTGCTGAAAATCTGGTCAATTGACTTGAGATCACTAGTTTTAAAATTAGCATTCGTTGACAAAATAATCAGAGGAAATATTTATTTCATCGGCTTGTGGTCAAAAGCGAAAGGTCCGCGAAATTAACTCATGCCTTACGGCACTCGTTATTTTCGCGGACCTTCCCTTTTTCGGCAAATATTTCCCCATATTAACCACAAGCTGATGAAATAAAATCTATATATTGAGCAATTGAATAAGGCCTTCAGCACCACTCTGTTCAAACGCAGTCTGCAATGAAAATAATTCAACCTGGAACCAGCTATCCTATTGGCAATCTGTCTGGAAATAACTTTAAATTTTCAAATCGATAAGGCACTGCAAAGTTTCACAATTTTGATCTGCATCATTCTGGTATATTTTAAAGAGGAGAGACCATAAAGTTAAACAACTATGCTGCAGAAGAATTTCAGAAGTGGGTTAAGAGAACTTGGAATATTCACTCAAGACTAAACACATCGTCAAGGGCATTGTTGGCACTGCACTTTTCGTTAAAAAATTTCTTATACAGATATACTTGTTTATAACTTTCTTCATCCAGGTATAATGCTTTCAAGAGTGGTAGGGTGTCAATACCACCAAGACAGACTTGTTGAAAGCTCTCCTCAATTCCCATTATCGTCATAGCACGAACAAGTCTTGGAAAATCAAATCTTTGTAGATTGTCCCCAACTAACACAAGACCAATACTGCTTAGCCAATCTAGAAATAATTGTAGTACTTCTTTCAGGGGTAGTGACATAATAGTTGTTCCATTCAAGAAAAGCACTCCTCCTTTAGCTGTCAGCCCTGTCACTTTTGACGCTGATGGGGAAATATGTTTCTTTGCCCTTATGTAATGGCTAAAATGTTTCCTGTCTACACAGGCAGCTATTTGAAGAAGATCACAGTCTTTAGAAAGGGATCCAATTTCTATTTCAAAGAATACCAAATTTTCAATTTCTGCTAATTGCTCTACTGCTGGTTTCATTTCGCCCACAGGAATTGATGAAAAATCCAAGTCTTTGGTAGTGGCAACTCCTGATTGATATGATATTCCCTCTTTCCTTTCTTTAGCACTCTGTTCTAGCCTTTAACTTAGCTTGTTATGGATTTTTTCAGCTTATTTTCTCTCTTATTGACATATAGTGTTTGTCTTTTTAGCTCACCTGAGCACAGCATGCACATGGGAAGCTTTTAGGATCACCCAGTGTCGGTCGTGCGCCGTCCGTTGTGCGTCGTCAACAATTGTTTAAACATCAACTCCTAAACTGCTAGGCCAATTTGGACCAAACTTGGCTGGAATGCTTCTTTGGAGATCCTCTTTAAAAATTGTTCACAGAATTTGATTCCATCAAAAACTTTGGTTGTCATGGCAACCAAATGGAATTTTCTTAGAAATTCTTTAAAAATCTTCTTCTCTGAAACTGGCCAGATTTTAAAATGATTTCACAGAGATGTTCCTTGGGTGACGTGTAATCAAAAATTGTTCGCGAAATTTTGATCCGTCAAGAAACATGGCTCTGGTGAAAGGGGGCTACTTGCACTACATTGACATGAAGAAATTCTTAAAAATTATTCTCTGAAATCGCTGGTCAGATTTTGAAATAATTTCACAGCAATGTTTGTTGGTTGACCCTTTTCATAAAGTGTTCGTGAAATACTAATTCGTCAAGAAACATGGCCCAGGTGAATGGGGGCTACTTGCACTATAGGGAAATAAAGATATTCTCAAAAATTCTTTTCTCGAATGTCTGGTCAGCTTTTGAAATAATTTCAGAGTGATGTTCCTTAGGTGACCCTTTTCAAACACTGTTCGCAAAATTTTAATCAGTCAAGAAACATGGCTCTGGTGAATGGGGGCTTCTTGCACTGTATGGAAATGAAAAAATTCAAAATTCTTCTCCTCTGAAACAGCTGGTCAGATTTAAAAATAATTTCACAGCAATGTTTGTTGGATGACCCTTTTCAAAAAGTGTTTGCAAAATGTTGATAGGTCAAGAAACATTGCTCTGGTGAATGGGGTCTACTTGCAATAAACTGACATGAAGAAATTCTTGAAAATTCTTCTTCTCTGAAACAGATGGTCAGATTTTGAAATAATTTCCCAGAGATGTTCCTTGGGTAACCCTTTTCAAAAAGAAAAAAAGTCTTCGCGAAATTTTGATCCGTCAAGAAACATGGCTCTGGTGAATGGGGGCTACTTGCACTATACAGACATGAAGAAATTCTTGAAAATTCTTCTCTGAAATGGCTGGTCAGATTTTAAATGCCCCTATCTCTATGTAACCTCCGGCAGCCTTTTGTTTTTTGAATAGCTTTTTTGCTTTCATCTGCGGCCGCATTATCTTTCTCAGCTTCCCTTTTTTCATTTGGCCCGACTTTCGTACAGGAATCTGAAATCCATAAGCTTCCAAAGAACAGCCTCTCTGAGCCATTCCCAATGTTAGTTAACCCATTACCACATGAAAATATTTTAGACTGGTCCAAATTGAAAGCATTTGCAGATGACAAAATAAAAGTGACTGAAGATTTGAAATTCGTTTTGTGAAGGGTAGAAAACATTGTGGGAAAAGGAGAAAATGCTGGTTATCAGCATTTTCTCCTTTTCCCACAATGTTTTCTAAATGCTTCTTTCTCAGGGGCGTTAAAAGTAGGGATTGAGTGGTAATGGGTTAACTGAATTGTCAGAATCATCTTCTTGTTCAAATTCTGCGGCAATTTCTCTGTTGCAAGGTATGGAGAGATTGTGAGGTCCATTAAATAGCAAATAGTTTTCTAGTGAATCTTTGTCCATGATTAAGTGGCCCTTCTTCTCTTTATCAAAGAACTATTTAGTAAGATCTTCGTTTATGATGACTTTTTTCATTCCACTTTGATCTATGGTAATGGGTGCAGATATAGATACTCTACTGTCTAATGTATTTGGTAGCTGTTTAGATACTTTGCTGTCCAATGTACTTGATAACTGCTTGTAGCCACAGCCTTGGCATTTTATTGGGCTACTTGCAGCTGTTTATGGGATGGATTTCTTACATTCTTAGCATTTTATTGAAGAGTTCACATACATTGATCTCAATTTTTTATTCATTCTTACAAGCTCTAAAATTTGCATATATGCTCTTTGACGTCTTCAAAAGGGAGGATATTTATGATTTTCGCATTGCTAGTGGTGTTCAAACAGAATTCATGATAAAACAGTTTATTCTGGATAAACCATTAGGGAAGTTTGTAGAAAGATCTGCTTATTAACTTCTGAGCTAGTTGTGCATCCCAAACCGTGATTTTCCTAGCACCACTGCTGGCAGTAACAATGCCTTCACTGATTGTTCATGGTTTGAACGTCCTTATTCTTCTTTTCGAATCCCAAGAACAAGGTGCTGATTGAGCCCTGAAAAAAACATCATAAATCATTTATTGAATTTGAATTCACATCGTCAAGTCTAACAAGTTATTTTGACACAATTAAATATCAAGTTCAGTGTCGGTGTTTGCTGGCAGCGGCTGGAAGAAACTGTGTCTCCAGTTTAGAACTTTCCCATCTACAATTCTTATTGAGGTTTTAGAGATGACTATTTTTAATGACTTTACGTAGTTATCAAGTCATTACAATGAGCCCTGTGGATACCAGATGATATAAATATTAACTCTTTAATTTTTCTTTGCATAATGATCAATTTCAGGTCTATTTTTTTGAGTTTCACAGTCATGCTGTGGCTAGTAGTTTTGAAATTTAGTTATTTCTTTATCTCATTGATTGATACGTTACTCCTTTATTTCCCCAGCATTTATTTTTAAACATGAAATTTTAAAAATTGTTTGATTTGAAGAATCAAATAGATTTATAACTTAATTGTAGTGAAAAAAAAATATTTTTTTTACTGGAATCATATTACACTTGGTGAGGCAACCGTTACCTTTTGCATTATTAATTTATGAAAGGAATACTTCCTGACACATTTGCATCGAATTTAATCTGAAACTTAGTTGCTTGCATTTATGTAAAAAAAGAAAAGAAAACTGCAGTTGAGCTACTTATACAACTGTCAAGTTGGAAATTGTTCTGCAGTGAAGAACAGCTAGCTGAATAGCACAATTCCTTTGAAATATCGGTAAGGGCATGATGTTTAGGGAGCATTTATGGGTTTTTGTATGTGTGTAATTTTGTGATATTTTTACTATGCCTCATTTATCCCATTGAAATAGCCCATTGCGAAAACTAAATACCATATTAGCTCTTTCTAAGCACACTTTGTAAATACATGTGTACCTTCCTATAAAAGCTCCAGGGATCTATGCGAAACATAGATAAGGAGTCTTTATTTTATACTCTATTTGCAAGGCAAAATAGTCTTGTCAAATTTTGTATTTTGTTGTGTTTAAGTGATTACAAAGAGCAAAATATTAATCAAATTAAAGCAAATATTTATCAAATTCTTCAAATATTGTCATTTTGATTAATTAAAGTTATCATGATTTAAGGCTTTCTTAAATTTACTTTCGCATTTTGCAAGTATCCTAAAACCTACACATGTAGTGTACTGTTAATACATATGAATGTTCAACAATTTATCATTACCTGGAATGAACCTTTATAGGTGTAGGTGAAAGCATTCAAGGGATGTAGACCCACAAGCATACAGAAAGTTGGGCAGGTCATTTCCCCCTTTCTTGGTCATTCCTGGTGTAAAGGGAATCCCCCCTCAGGATCCTGAATACAGGCTGTATGTTTCCATTGCACGTTATATTTCATTTGTTATCCTGGAGATGTTGATTAAAGGTACAGAATATCCCTTTCCCAAATGAACGTTTCTATCAGTCAGTTAATCAGCTGGGTCCTCTCTGCCACTTCTCAAGTCTTTTAGTGGCAAAGCAGTGCTAGTTCCTAATGACTTAGCTGTTTAATGACATCAGCATCAGATTGTATGAACAAATTTTGGGCCACCAGCTCATTTCTCTTCACCAGAAGACAGAGACCTTTCTTGCCCCAGTAAAAGAAACAGTTGCTTAGCTAGCCCTTAAAACTAGAGTAGAGATGATGAGAGTCAGTTATACAACCCACCACAATCCTCCACATGAGTGCCAAATATCTAGCTGTATCTTACTGTTGCAAGAAAACACCGTCAATACTTGCTGTAATGGTGAATGTTCGCAACATTTGCAATCTGCATTTATTATCACTGAAAAAAGAAACTGGTCCTACATATATCTGTTAATAACTCCAACCAAAGCTTGAGTGAGATCTTGTCTTACACATGTCATTATGGATGTGAGAATCTGTCCGTGTTCATTACCAACATTTAAGTGCAATATCATCATATTTAAAGGTTGCCAAGCTAATTTCTTAACAACTTTCTATATAGAATCAATTTTGATTATTGTATTTAACACTGATGTTTATTTAAACTAGTCAGTGAAAAACATCCTAGACAGAGATGAGCATAAGATATCCATCTGTGCCTGGGAAGAGGTGAACTGTCTGGTGGTTCAGAAAAAGTTTGACAGGCGAACTAGACTGCGCTGCACTAGAAAAGCCAACACTGTCTGTCAAGTAAAACAAGACATTCTGCAGCCACTTCACTTTGTGTTGTTCCTTAATTTCCTTTCTCATCTGACTGCAGCTGTTTCACAGTTCCCTGTTTCGCAACAGTCTCACAACTTGTGCTGACATTCTGTAAACAATTTTCCATCATGTCTATGAATATTTTGCATGTGGTTGGCTAGGAAGTGCCATTTCTCCACCATCATGGATGTAACGTATCACAATCTTTTTCATTTGCCAGAGATGTAAGCTTTTTCTTCAGTCCCAAATTATATTATTGTAGTCAGTAAACATTACACCATAAGTATAACATTTCTGAAAAATTATGTCAGACTGATTTCACTAATTGAAATAAAATTTGATCTGGGATACAAGTTTTAAAATCAAGAACTTTAGGACTGCCATTTGATCTTACAAGCCTCATACAACATATTGTTTTACTGGTTTAATGTGTAATATTTTATGCCTCTTGCATTGTTAATTCAGCCATAATTTTGACTAAAGCTCACATATTCTTGCATGACATGGGTTTTACCAGTGGGAGTCTATGGTTCTGAATAGTTTTACCCAAGGACATTCCTAGGAGAAATACAGTGCTTCAAGTGAGGCTGAAACTTAGGGTCTCTATGGCGTCCTCCTATTATCTACTGAGCCATGCATGACCCAACAACATAATCAAACACCACAATGAGTGACAGATCACTTGTTTGTTTACTTTGTATGAAAAATTCTACACTGCAATCTGAAGTCCCTCACTATAGAACCTTCACAAGTTCACAACACTTTAACACATAGTGGAAAGAAAAAAAGAATCAATCCACCTTTTGCAACATGCCAAACATCGAAGTAATGAGCTACATCTGGCAGCTCTTCCCTAATATACTTGACAAGTTGAACATGGCAGTCAGTTACAATTTGTCTAATTCTTAATCCTTTTCTTTTGAAGTAATTCATGGAATCCCTGATGAATCCCTCCTTCTCCATGTGGTAACTGCTCTTAACCTGGTTACTCCGTTGATATAGTAAAGCGCATACAAATGAAAGGTTTTACAGTTCTTACACAAGAACTTGGACCTAAAGTTTAATATCTAAAGAAAACATTATACTGTAATTCGCAACACTAGTTCTTTGATTAGTTGGTATACTTGAAGACTAAATTCATAGGATAATATTGTCCTTAATTCATGATACTGAAAAATATAAATGCCCTTTACAGTGCCAAACTAGGGCTGTCACTGAATGTGACTTAGTGCCCCTGCCAGCACTTTGACATAAACAGACACATAATTGACACACAGGCTGATTCCAGTATGCCCCAGAAAACATTTGATTTGTGGAGGATAATAAGTTGAATGTAATCTGTTGTAAAACAAAAGGAATCTCTAATTTTGTAGAATAAAGCATGATTGTATTTGGTCAGAATATCTAAAAATTGCAGATAATGAAGATCAAACTGAATGTTTTTACCAGTCTAATCTTCATCCAAACAGTAATGAAATAGAAAAAAATATTCTTAGAGACATGTGACGAAATAGTTCCTTACTTGTACAAGCTGCGCATCCACAACAAGCATTAAATCCAAATCTAGCATTACATAACTTCCAAATTTGGGAGAGTTTCCAGGCCATCACCACCGTCCCTTTGAGAAACATGTCTGTCACACAATGCTGTTGAAAGAGTCGCCAGACATCAGATATTGCTGGCTGAAGATAAAACTTTTGATGTTGGTGGAATGAGGAGGTGGAAATGGCTGGTCTAGTAATCGAATCACCTTGCTTGGAGTAGAACCTGTGAAAAATATAACAAAACTTCATTGTCTTATTACCTCCTGACACAACAGCAGAAAACAAGAAGGCTTTTGAAAACTTTACGGGGAAAAAAAGAAAATGCTGGTAACCAGCAATTTCTGATTTTCATTAAACGTTTTATAGGAATTATTTAACATATAATTTTTTTTTCATCATCAGCAAAAGTTCTGTTCCAGTCTAAATTTTATCATTTGCTTCACAATAATACTGGTATGGCCAGGGCATCCCTTTCCCTTTGTCCATTGAAGGCTTCTATCAGTCGGGTAAATCAGCTGGATAGTTTCTGCCTCTCCTGTCTCCTGATGGCAAAAGTGCAGTTCTAGTTCACAACAACTTTTTGAACCTTATAACATATCTGCATCATTTTTTTATGAACGAATTTCTGGCCTCTAGCTCATTTCTCTGAGACTTCACCAGATGACAGAGATCTCGATGATCCCAGTGAAAGAAATAGTTGCTTAGCTAGCCCATAAAAGTAGAAAATAATATGTGATGGGAGTCGGTTGTCAGCCACAATCCTTCTCATGTAGTGCCAAATATCCAGCCATATCCTACTGTCTAGGAAGACATCATCAATACTTGTTGTAATGGTGAATTTCCGCATCAGACATGATCTACATAAATTATCTCTAGAGAAGGAATCTGTTCCTGTGTATGTCTCTTAATACCTCCAACCAAGAATTGGGTAAGACCACATCCTTCCCCACTTGTTATTACAAATATTAGAATCTGTGCAAGTTCATTCTCTACATTTGTTCACAATAGCAGTTTTTGTGGGTCGCCCAGCTAATTTCTTACCAACTTCCTTTGCAGAGTCAATTTTGATTATTCTACCAAACACTGATGTTACGCACGCTTCATTTCACCTAGTTTGTTACGAACATCCTGGACATAGATGTGCATAAGCTCTTTTTCCAGGTTCAGAAACAGTTTGGCTGACAAAAACCTGGACTGTGCCACACTAGAAAAACCACTGCAGCCTGTCAAGTAATGCATGACATTCTGCAGCCACTTCACTTTGTGTTGTTCCTAAATTTCCTTTCTTATCTGACTACAGCTGTTTTCCACTCCCCTATTTCGCAAAAGTCTCACAACTTGAATGTCAGAAACCAGTTTAGCAGTTAATATACAGGAAAAATGAGCTCTGTGCCATATGTCCATTTGTCCATTTGAGATAAAATAGCATGGCTGTAGCTAATAACTCTATGTTTACATTTTTTGCCTTCCAGGTTGTCACAGCCATATAATAAAAACCATCAATGTGAGTAACCTGCCTTGGATTTTGTGGTAATGGTTTAAAAGAAAGGAGTAATTGCCCCCAGTAAAATGTTCAGAACAAATGTTGGACCATTTATAAAGGACGAAAAGAGTTTCGATCAATCTTGCTTTTAGAGTCCCTCCAGCATTACTTAGCCCCTGCTGCAACCAGTTTGGTTCTCAAATTTCGCCTGATTTCAGCCACAGTTCTCTTCTTTTCATATCTTCTGGGAATTTATTGAACAACTTTTTCCCATTGTTATTTACATTTTCCGCTACTGTTGGAGCATCCAGGAACTGTCCATTAGAGTGATGCATTATGGGATTTCGTTGTTGTTGTTCCAATCAAAGCTTTTTGGTATCAAATGATCAATTCTTATAAGATGTACATGTACCTGTAGAAGTAGTTATTATTAATTTGTCTAAAAATTTGCATTTTGGACTGTTGGAATTCAATTCCCAGTCGTAAATCATTTTTTACTGTTGAATGTGTTCTTATATGATCCTTTGTGTCAGTATAATGTACAGATGTTAAATTTTAAGAAAAAGGGTTTGACGAGTGGGAATCCGTTTTACTGTGCTTCTTTACTTATCATAAATATGGGGTAATTACATAAGGGAGTTCATTGTAGAAGTTGTTTCCAGATGATTGAATGTTATGTGGGTCAAGATTTTTGCTATTGCTCCTGTTTTATACAAATGATTTGTGGCGTAATTGATGAATCGGGGAGAAAGATTGCGTCAAAGTACCAGGGGAGGTAATATATCAATAAACAAAAGTACAGACACACATGGTAAATTTGGATTTGAAAAGCAGAGGTGGACAGTGAATTTTTGTCGCCAGGGGAGTGCTTATCATATGACGCATAGAAAAAATCGAAACAATATAAAACCAATATTATTAAACAGCAATTACGTGATCGCTGTTAAAAACCATCAATGTGAGTAACCTGCCTTGGTTTTTGTTATTCCTGCAAAACCTGTCACTACAGGTGAGATGGTTTGTGGGCAATTTTCATATTTAAGGCTTTTTAATTGCTTTTTTATCGCTTTTTAATGACTGATGTGTGACATTGTAGCGTGCCCTGGTGCATGGAGGTCATTTATTTTTAGAAACAACGCTCTTGAATCGTGAGAATGGGAAACGAGATGTCTGTATAAGGAAAAGGCGGGAGCCCTGACGACGTGGATGTCACTGGTTCTTCATAGGTTTGTCGTTTTGCCACTCTCTGAGATCCACGCGTGTCTCGCCTTTCCACAAGCACACCTTCAGATATCTGTTATTTCCAAGACTTACGTTGGTACTCTCCATGATGAGAAATTCTGAACGAATGCCTGTCCACGCTCATCATCTTCGTTTTATAGAATGATGATGACATCATTGACAGCTATCGAAGCTCTCCCATATATGGGCCCCAGGTTTCCAGCTGTCAGGATTCAAGAGCGTCATTTCTATTAATGTCTGACCCGCGCTGGCGTCGTCGGGGCTCCTGGCTTTTCCTTATACAGACATACCGTTGCCAGTTCTCATGATTCAACAGCGTCGTTTCAAAAAATACCTGACCTCTACGTGCCTAGGCACACTATGACGTCACATGTTGGTCATTAAAAAGCCATAAAAAAAGCAATTAAAAAGCCATAAATAAGCAAATTGCCCACAAACCGTTCCACCTGTGGTCCCGTTCTCTTTTTTGCAGCCAATTTGAATACAGTATAGTTGAGTTTTCCACTGTTTTTCGTGACATCTAAAGGAACAACATTTTTTCACCTTAGACACTGGCTTTATGTAACAAGAAACCACTGTAGGAATGATAAGGTGCTGTTGAAGTTGTTTCCCTTCTTCACATTATACCCACTCAACCACTCAAACCAAATGTTTTGTGGGGGGGTATACTGGAATCAGCCTGTGTGTCCGTCTTTGTACAAAATACTGTCAAAGTGCTGGCAGGGGTATAAAGTCGCATTCAGTGACAGCTCTTGTTTCATGCGTGGAGACCATCCACGAAGAAGGCTTTGAATAGGACATCACTTGCAAGGGTACCTTTTAATACATGTATTTGTCATGCAATGCATCAAAATTTTTTTCATTAAAATGTCATTTATGCTCTGTTTACAGCATTTTTAAAAGTTGTATCACACTAAATTTTTTTTTAGGGTTGTTTGAGGCTTCTATAATGAACCCCCAAAACAGACTGGGGCTCTGAAAACCTTATGCAATCAGCCTTTCAGGATCAAATCTTACAAAAACCTTGTGTACACTTTAGAGGCCACATTTTCAGTCCAAAACTCCTGTGAGCTAGTCAGAATGTTTGTCTTGATAGTGTCGCAAATTATTTAACAAAATTGGTTATGTCCAGTCTTAAACTAAGTCCGATTATAGTAGAATGTCGTGTACAAGCTCTAGAAGCAACATTTTCTGTCCAAAACTCTTGAAAATTGGTCAGAATATTTGCCTCGAAGGACTTCAATAATGGGCCATATCGGGTCAAAAACTAGGTCACTAGGTTACTAGGTTAAATCTTACAACAACTAGGTACTCTCTTGAGGCCACATTGTCAGTCCAAAACTCTGAAGATTGGGTAGTATGTTTGCTTCATGATACCGTGCAGAAGTTTGAAAGTGGGTCATGTCCGGCAAATAACTACTGGTCAAATCTCAGAAAAAGTTTTGTACACTCCAGAAGCCACATTTTCTGTCTAAAACTTGAAAATTAGTCTCGATGATATGTGTCGGATGAGTTTGAAAATGGGTCATGTCCAGTCATAAACCATGTAACTAGGTCAAGTCTTAGGGGGAAAAAACCTTGTGTACCATACTATATGCCAAATTTTCAGTGCGAAAATTTGGAAAATTGGTAAGAATGTTTATTTATTTTATTTTTTTAGCTCACCTGAGCACAAAGTGCTCATGGTGAGCTTTTATGTTCGCCCAATGTCCATCGTGCGTCGTCCACAATTTCTTTAAACATCGTCTCCTCCAAAACCACTGGGCCAATCTTGATGGAACTTGGCAGAGATGTTCTACCAAAGTTGTTCAAAAGATTAAATTCCACCAATAACTCGGGTTGCCATATACCATGGCAACCAAAAGTAAAAAAAATAGCAAAATCTTTGAAAATCTTTTTTTTTCTGAAACTAGAAGGCGTAGAGCATTGATATTTGGTATGTAGCATCTCCTAGTAGACCTCTACCAAGACTGAAGTCCGTCACGGATAGAACTGTATTTCATGCTAGATACAACGAGATAAAGGAGCATTATTTTTCCTTTAAACCCATCTATACAGATGGATCTAAAGAAGGCAATTCTGTAGCAGCTGCCGCTGTTTATGGACAAAGGAGCTTAAAATGCCGCCTTCCAAACAACTCCTCTTTCTTCTCTGCTGAAATTAAAGCAGTAGATCTGGCCCTTAATCTAGTTGAAAGTTCTAATTCCAACCGTTTTATTATCTTTTCAGACTTTTTGTCAACATTACAGGCCCTTTCAAATCAACGACTTGAGAATCCTTTAATCTGCAGTTTACTTGAAAGGATCTCACAAATTTCTTCTAAGAATAGATTGGTGTTCTGCTGGCTTCCAAGTCATGTAGGCATCAAAGGCAATGAAAATGCTGATAGGTCTGCCAAATCTGCACTTAGCCTTCCCATTTCAGATTTTAAAGTTCCCCACACTGATTTTAAATCCTCCGTTTTATCACATATCCAATCTTCTTGGCAATCCCAATGGGATGCTGATATTTTCAATAAACTGCATTCAGGTAAATCATCCCTTGGTAAATGGTATCCCGTTTACAGATCCGTTCGTCGAGAAGAAGTGATAATTGCACGACTTCGAATTGGCCATTCACGCATCACACATTCCTGGCTCTTGACAAGAGATGATGCCCCTGAATGTATACCATGCAATGCAACCTTTTCTGTAAAACATATCCTACTAGATTGCATTGACTTTCAGCCAGTTCGTTCAAAATATTTCAACGTAGATAGTTTGAAAAATCTTTTTGATTCTGTCAGCGTTGAATCTATTATCACTTTCATAAAGGAGATTGGCATTTACAATAAACCATGATATTTACTCCTGAGTTTCTTACCCATCTTTTTACAACATTCTTTATTTCATTGATATTCAGTTTGCATCTCCTTAATGGGAGGGTTGGCTCTCTTGGAGACATCTTATCTCATTGGAGACAGGACCTCTTTAATGGGAGTGTATTGATCCCATTGGAGGCTCCAATCTTTACCAGTTTTAACCTCATTTCCAAGGAACAACAATATTATCAGTCTTGCCTTTTAATCTAAAACTTTGAGTAGGCAGGGAATGCCCAGCTACTCAATATCATATTTTATGCACATTATAAATGACACATATTTCTTTTTCATTTAAAAAACTTCTTTTTATCAAACCAGCATTGAGTTTAAACCTTTTTATCACATTCTTAAATCTTATCATTTAAAACTCTTGAGTATATAGGGATTGCCCTGTAACTCGATATCTAAAACTGTTGAGTAGGCAGGGAATGCCCAGCCACTCAATATCATATTTTATGCACATTATAAATGACACATATTTCTTTTTCATTTAAAAAAACTTCTTTTTATCAAACCAGCATTGAGTTTAAACCTTTTTATCACATTCTTAAATCTAATCATTTAAAACTTTTGAGTATATAGGGATTGCCCTGTAACTCGATAATGCCCTTTATGCATTCTTCTTAATTCAGTTCTTATCATTTAAAACATTTGAGTATAAAGGGATTGCCCTGTAACTCGATGATGCCCTTTATGCATTAAATTTTCTTAATTCAATTCTTTTATTGTCATTCAAACTTTATTCAGTCTAAACAACTCCACGTTTATTATCTTTTAACATAGATATGCACGCTAAATGACCAAAGTTGTCGATGCGCCATAAAACAACATTCATTCATTCATTCATTCATTCTACCAAGATTGTTCATATGATGCCCCTGGGGTCAAAACTGGCCCTGCCCCGGGGGTCACAACTTTGTAACATAGGAACAAAGAAGGAAAACTTTAAAATTCTTCTTCTCTGAAACTAGGAGGTGCAGAGCTTTGATATTTGGTATGTAGCATCGTCTAGTGGACCTCTACCAAGATTCTCCCTGTGATGCCCATGGGGTCAAAACTAGCCCAGCCCCAGGGTCACAAGTTTGAAACATAGGAACAAGGAAGAAAATCTTAAAAATTCTTCGTCTCTGAAGCTAGAAAGTACAGAGCTTTGATATTTGGTATGTAGCATCATCTAGTGGACCTCTACCAAGATTATTCATATGACGCCCCTGAGGTCAAAACTGGACCTGTCCTGGGGGGTCACAAGTTTGAAATGTAGGAACAAAGAAGGAAAAATTTAAAATTCTTCTTCTCAGAAACTAGAAAGTGCAGAGCTTTGATATATGGTATATAGCATCTCCTAGTGAACCTCTACCAAGAATGTTCATATGATGCCCCTGGGATCAAAACTGGCCCAGCCCCAGGGGTCACAAGTTTGAAACATAGGAACAAAGAAGGAAAATTTTAAAAATGTTCTTCTCTGAAACTAGACGGTGCAGAGCTTTGATATTTGGTATGTAGCATCTTCTAGTGGACCTCTCAATATGGCATGACATTGCATTCAATATAAGCAATGGTTTATTGAATTATTTGTAAATCAATAAAAGAACATCACTTAAGTCTTTTATTTTAATTGGAGACATCTACGGTTCATTTTATTTTTCTTTAGCAGGAGTCATAGTCTGTTTATCCATCATCCTTGGTGATCCAGGAATTGGTATCATCGGTACTCACTTTCTTTGATTTAGTAACCAAATCTGTCATCGATTGTTGTGAAGTTATTCACGACAATGTAAAGCATGTATGGTCTTTTCTCTATCTTTGTTTGGTTAACCCATTACCACACAATCCCTACTTTTAACGACACTGAGAAGGAAGCCCGTAGAAAATATTGTGGGAAAAGCAGAAAATGCTGGTAAACAGCACTTTCTCCTTTTCCCACAATGTTTTCCACTCTTCACAAAACAAATTACAAATTTTCAGTAACTTTTATTTTGTAGTCTGCAAATGCTTTCGAGTTGGACAAGCCTAAAATATTGTCGTTTGGTAATGAGTAAATACATCACCTCATTAGTCCGTCGCCTGCCTGTCAATCAAAATTATTTATTTATCAACTAAGTGAATATGTGACATCTTTAGGAAACCATGTTGTTTATACATCATAATAGACACATCTGTAGCTCTGGTAAATGTTCCAATTTACACCATTTATTGTTCTTGTACAAGGAACCTTCTAGGAATTGCGAAAAGTAAGTGTCAACCCTGGTCAGACTGTGCGAATTGGGCAGGCTTACCAGGGTTGACATGTTTCGCTTTAATGACCTTTGCTGTGTGAAAAGTGGCCATTGTACCTAATTATACGATCCTTTTTGATTTATCAACTTAAACTGACCTGCACTATTGTTGATCTGTTTTCATCTAATTGATGTACAGAATTCGCAGATGGTCCATTTTTGAGGTGATGAGCCACATTAATTTATTTGGCTGAAGGAATTCATACAGGAATGAGTCTTAATATCGCATAATAAGACTCAAGCGACCCAGAGAAAGAAGCCTTTAGAAAACATTGTGGGAAAAGGAGAAAATGCAGGTAACCAGCATTTTCCCCTTTTCCCACAATGTTTTCTACCCTTCCCTAAACAAATTTTAATTTTTGAGTCATGTTTTATTTGTTGTCTGCAAATGCTTGCAATTTGGAGAAGTCTAAAATTTTGTCATTTGGTAAAGAGTTAATGCATCTCTGTAGTACATTACTCCAAGCAAGTCATGTAGTTAAGGATCTACAAAATCCATATTAGCCAGACAAATAACTACATGTAAATCATCAGGTAGAATGGTCCTTTTATCTGAGGATTTCTTTTCCAAAAGCAAAAAGTTTTTTGCCCATATTAGCCCTCGCAAGGTGTGAAAGCTAACCTGTGTTGATACTTTTTGCAGATATAAGTAACCACCTTTTCATGGACAATTACCCATTGGTCATTTGTTTAACCCTTTACCCCATAAGGCATTTATATGGTATCTCTAATTGACCCTAAATAACAGCAAGGATGAAGCTGTTTCTTATGTGTATATGGCACCTTTTGATAGCATAGAAAACATTGTGACAAAAGGTGAAATTGCTTGTCACGAGCAATTTCACCTTTTGCCACAATGTTTTCCAAAGGCTCCTACAAGCAATGCTTATAAATGAATATCTATGGAGTAAAGGGTTGAAAACAATGTTAATTAACCTTTCACCAAACAATCACTGGTTTTTACGACCCTGAGGTAGAAGCCTTTCGACTTGTAGGAACATGAAGGAAAAGGAGATGCTGATAACCAGCATTTTTCCTTTTCTCGCAGTGTTTTCTTCCCTGCTTGAAGCAAATATCAATTTTTAGCTCCACTGGCCAAAGGCCAGCGGGCTTATGTCATGGCCCGGTGTCCGTCGTGCGTCCGTCTGTGCGTGTGTGTGTGCAGCCGTCCGTCCGTGTGTGCGTTAACTTTTATTTCAAACATGTTCTCTGAAACTACCCATCCAATTTTGATGAAACTTCACAGAAATGATCCTGCCATGGTCCTCTTCAGAATTCCTTGAAAGAATTTTATTTCTTCAAAAACTCTGGTTGCCATGGCAACAAAACTGAAAAATATTGAAATTTTTTAAAAATCTTCTCTGAAACCATAAGGCCTAGGGCTACCAAATTTGGCATGTAGCTTTATCTAGTGGACCTCTACCAAGTTCCTTCAAATATTAGTCCTGGGGTCACAATTGGCCCAACCCCGGGGGACACAAGTTTGATATGGGCTTATATAGGGAAAACTTTAAAATCCTTCTGGTACCTAGCCATAGGACCTAGGGCTACCAAATTTGGCATGTAGCTTTATCTAGTAGACCTCTACCCAGAGTGCCCAAATGATAGCCCAGAGGTCAAATTTGGCCCTGCCCCGGGGTCACAAGTTTTATATGGGCTTATATAGTGAAAACTTCAAAAATCTTTTCGTACCAAGCCATAAGGCCTAGGGCAACTCAATTTTGCATCTAGCTTTATCAAGTGGTTGTCTACCAAAGGAGCCCAAATTGTAGCCCTGGGGTCAAATTTGGCCCTGTCTTGGGGGTCACAATTTTTACATGGGCTCATATTGGTATTTTTTTAAAAATCTACTTGTACCTAGCTATAAGGCCTAGGGCTACCAAATTTTGCATGTAGCTTTATCTAGTGGGCCTCTACCAGGAGAGCCCAAGTTATAGCCTTAGGGTCAAGTTTGTCCCCACACCAGGGGTCACAAGTTTTACATGGGCTTTTGTGATAAAGACTTTCTAAGTCATCTTGTTACTAACCATCATAAAGACTAGGACCACTAAATTTAGCCCTGTCTCATGGATTTTATGTTTACAGGGCCTTTTATTGAGAAAACTTTGAAAATCTTCTTGTTTATAACCACACATTCTAGACCTGTATTATTTGGTATGGGGCTTTATCTCGTAGACCTCTACCAGTATTCAAGTAATTATAGCTTTGTGGTCAAAACTGGATTTGTCCAGGGGTCACAACTTTTGTGTTGGTTTTTATGAAAAAAATTGTATGCCCTCAAGTCTGAAACCAGTTGACCAAATAATGTAATGTTTGGCTTGTAGTGTTTTTACGAATTAGCCAGTGGAGCGATACAGGGCCATCATGGCCCTCTTGTTAATGATGTCTATTTTGTCGTCTTCAAGTGCTTTCAATTTGGGCCAGTTTTAAAATTTTGTCATTTGGTGAAGAGTTAACCCATTATCTACTTTTGACAACCCTGAGAAAGAAGCCTTTAGAAAACATTGTGGGAAAAGGAAAAATGCTGGTAACTAGCATTTTCTCCTTTTCCAACAATGTTTTCTACCTTTCCCACATCAAATTTTAATTTTTGAGTCATGTTTTATCAGGGGTTTTTTTGCAAATACTTTCAGTTTGGATAAGTATAAGATTTTGCCGTTTGATAAAGAGTTAATAGGGTTTTAGTTACATTATTTTGCCAGTAAGAAAGCTATTGTATGGCTGTATTATTGTTGTTGTTTTTTCTCTAAATTCTCTATGTGTGCAAACTGAAAAATATTATATGTCTATAACTAAATGATGTGTTACTTTATTTATCTAAACCAAGTTAAATGTTAAGTTCTATGTTTATCCCCGTCTATTTCCACAGGGACAAGGGGGCTAATTCAGCCTTCCCTTCAGGACCCCTCTTTCTGGGGATCATGTATCGCTGCTCCCTTAAATTTTTTGGTTTGTTGTCATTGCAACTGGATTTCTGTGTGGAATCATTTTCCTTAAATTCTGAGGAGGCACAAGGCAGGATTTTTTCTGTAAAGAGTGGTTAGAATGGGCATTATCTCCCGCTAGATAGCATTCTATAAAATACTCATCTAATTTGGGCATCCTGGGTACAGAACCGAACCACTTTCCTACGCGACAACCGTTACTTTGAATTTCAAACCAAAACAAACGTTTGCTCAATAAAACACTACCTTGTGCAATTCACTCAAGCTATGATCAGCAGTTTAGAGAAATCTGGAGCTAAAGCAGGTCTCGTTTCTCCTCAAACGTATTGATAAAAGCTATTTTCTACATTGCTACTTTATAGAGCGTAATATTACAGTCTGCCCGCTTTCGGGGCTAGTAATGCGTCATATAAGACAGTCGAATCTTCGAAAAATATGACATGCGCAGACGACGTAGAATTGGTTCTATAATTTTAGAAGAGAAGATATTTGGAGTAAAGGTCAAGCCTAATCCTGCGAAATAACTGATATAAAACTTTCAAGCAAGAGTAAAAACTCAAATTTAGGTACTTTGGAGAGAATGGTATCTTCTTATCGGACAGTGTAGATTCAAGACCAGACTGCATGTTATGTGCAGTCTGATTTTGATTTACAGTACACTAAAGGTCATTGAGTCGCACTTGGCAGCATAACATTTAAAGCGGCCAAAAGTATAGAAAACTGTCATTAAAATGCAATCAAAGTTAACTCATTCCTTCAAAAAGAAAAAGAAATTACTTGTAATGTGAAGATGGCAATATATTATGGTTGGTCCATGTGTCAGTCACTGGAAGAAATTGAATGAAATCCAAAAATAGGTAAAAATGTTGTGGGGTCGCTCTGTCTTTTGTTTACTTTTTACTTGCTTTTGAATTTCTTTTTAGCCCACCTTAGCACAAAGTGCTAAAGGTGAGCTACTGTGATCGCCCTATGTCCGTCAACAATTTCTTTAAACATCTTCTTCTCCTAAACCACTTGGCCAATCTTCATGAAACTTGGCAGGAATGTTCCTTGGGTGAAGCTCTACCAAACTTGTTCAAAGAATTTAATTCCATCCATAACTCTGGTTGCCATGGCAACAAAAAGAAAAAAAAATCTGTGAAAATCTTTTTCTCTGAAACTAGAGCTTTGATATTTGATATGTAGCATCTCTTAATGGACCTCTACCAAGTTTGTTCCAATTATGCCCCTAGGGTCAAAACTGGCCTCGCCCCGGGGGATATCGAGTTTGAGCATAGGAACAAAGAAGGAAAACTTTAAAGATCTTCTCCTTTGAAACTTGAAGAGGCATAGAGCTTTGATATTTGGTATGTAGCATCTCCTAGTGGACCTCTACCAAGTTTATTCAAATGATGTCCCTCGGGTCAAAACTGGCCCAAGGGGTCACTAGTTTGAGAATAAGAACAAAGAAGGAAAACTTTAGAATTCCTCTCCTCTGAAACTAGAAGGCATAGAACTTTGATCTTTGGTATGTGGCATCTCCTAATGGACCTCTACCAATTTTGTCTAAATCATGGCTGTGGGGTCAAAACTGGCCCTGCCAGGGGGTCACAAGTTCGAACATAGGAACAAAGAAAGAACATTTTAAAATTCTTCTTCTCTAAAACTAGAAGGCATAGAGCTATTATATTTGGTATGTAGCAATTCCTAGTGGACCTCTACCGAGTTTGTTCATATTATGCCCTTAGGGTCAAAACTGGCCCTGCCCCGGGGGGTCACAGGTTCGAACATTGCAACAAAGAAGGAAAACTTTAGAAATCTTCTCTGAAACTTGATGGTGCAGAGCTTTGATATTTGGTATCCAGAATCTTCTATTGGACCTCTACCAAGTTTGGTTATATGATGTCCCTGGCGTCAGAACTGGCCATGCCCGGGAGGTCACAGGTTTGGAACAAAGGAACAAAGAAGGAAAATTTTAAATTTCTTTTTCTCTTAAACGGGAAGATGTAGAGCTTTGATATTTGGTATGTAGCATCTTTTAGTGGACCTCTACCAAGTTTGTTCCAAGGATGCTGCTTTGGTTAAAACTGACCCAGCCCTGAGGACCACAAGTTCGAACATAAGACAAAGAAGGAAAATTTAAAATTTTTCTTTGAAACTGGAAGGTGTAGAGCTTTGATATTTGATTGCCCTATGTCCGGCGTCTGTCGCCCGTCAACAATTTCTTTACCTCAAAGAATTGAATTCCACTCATAAGCTATAGTCTAAGATGAGCGTTCCAGGGCCAATGGCCCTCTTGTTATTTTCTTGTTGATTAATACCTAGACTGACCCTAACATGTCAGATTTTTATCTCCATATTAATTGCTGTACTTTTATGAAAAGTTTTTTATATCTTAACTCTTTTCCACACTACAAAGTTTTAGCCCTGACCAAAGTTGAAACATTTGCAGGCCACAATTTCAATGTGGTTCAGATGGTGCAAATATTTAATGGTAGGATAGAAAACATTGTGGGAAAAGGAGAAAATGCGTGTTACCAGCATTTTCACTTTTTCCCGAAATGTTTTCAAAATGCTTCTTTTTCAGGGTCGCCATAAGTCGTCATTGTGTGGGACAAGTTTAATCAGTTTTAACATCTGCAATGTTTACTTTTCTGGGCCTTTTATGTAGCGATATATGACAGACAAGTGCCGTTCATGAGTGGGTTGGCCCTTTTTTACATCCTCAACATCTTACAGATCACACATGGAAGAAGAGAGATTGGTTGGTTGGTTGTATTGGGGTTTAACGCCACTTGAACAGCTAAGGTCATATCATGGCGGTCGGTGACGCACGTGTTTCATGGCTTTGTCACACCGGTGCTTACACTACTTTCTTTCCAAAGCAACCGACTACTTTTCTCACCTGCTTCAGCTGAGGTGAGAGGCGACAATACGCAGTAAAAAAGTTCGCTCAACCGATTATCGAACTCATGACCACCAGGTCATGAGTCCGACTCGCTCACCACTGAGCCACCTGGGCGGGGAAAGAAGAGAGAAGTTGATACAAAAAAAAATAAGATATCTGGGTCCCATTTTAGAAAGATAGTTACTTAAGAAATTCACATAAAGTTTTACGTAATTTCAGTGTGGTAGCATATTTTTGCTACGAGATACTAGATTACTATCATGATTATAAAAGAAAACTAATGCAATATATCAAAGTTTCCTGTAAAGTTTAAATTTTGATACTATCTAGATAAAATTTCAAGAATCTTTGATTTATAGCAATATTTTTTTTTTCTAAAATAATCATAACAGTTATCTCGTTTCTCGTGACAGAAATGTGCCACCATATTAAAGATACGTAGAACTTACGCAATTTTTGTGGGTAACTATACCCTAGTAAATCGTTACCCTGGACAGCATTCTTTTTTAAATCACAGGCATCGTCAAAAACATTGTCGATGGTGTTGCAGATGATCTTTAACTCATTACCAAACGACAATATTTTAGACTGGTCCAAATTGAAAGCATTTGCAGACGACAAAATAAAAGTGACTGAAAATTTGAAATTTGTTCTGGGAAGGGTAGAAAACACTGTGGGAAAAGGAGAAAATGCTGGTTACCAGCATTTTCTCCTTTTCCCACAGTGTTTTCAAAAGTCCTCTTTCTCAGGGGCGTCAAAAGTAGGGATTGTGTGGTAATGGGTTAAAGAAAGCTTCCGATTTTCTTGAGGCCGAAAGTACTTCACCCTTTACCAAATAATCCCTTATTAGACAACCATAAGAAGGAAAGCATCTGAACTCATTGTGGGAAGGGGATGAAATGCTGATGAAAATAAAAAAAGATATATTAACCAGTCTTCGAATTTGTCGAACTTGTTGTTTAGTAAAGAATGATATCCGGTGCCTCACTTTAAAGGGGAACTTCACGAATCAGACGAACATTCCAATAAGGCACACCAGTCATGTTTTGGACACGTAAAATCGACGGGCATCTAGAGGGTCTGATAACTAACTTACCGAAAGCAATTAGCTGCACATAGCCAATGCAGCTGGGTTGAAACTTATGTATTGATAGTAGGAAGCTTCAATTCACCCGGCTTTACCAAACAACATTGAATTTTAGTTTAGTTTAAACATATTTATTTTACATCGATTGAGAAACAAGTTCTTACAACTTATACTAATCTCTCTCGATTCTGCTTCCTGGGAACTACACCAGTACTCGCGCCGAATGTGTGGGCCGGTGAAAAATCCCAAAGTTGACACCCGCTCCCGGGTATCGAACTCAGGACCTTTTGGTTACAAGGCCGACGCTCTACCTCACGACCACGGACACCACATTGAATTTTAACTACCCTGAACATTGAATTTTAACTACCCTGAACATTGAGGGAAAAGGAGAAAATGCTGGTAACCAGCATTTTCTCCTTTTCCAACAATGCTTTCCAGTCCTGAAAGACAAATACATTATTCTTACCAATTTCATTGTTATCGGCTATTGTTTTCCATTTGGACAAGTTTGAAATTTTGCTCGCTCGGCTGGGTAGAGTTGTATTTGTTGTGTCCATTCAAAATACCTGAAACAAAAGACGGGATTATTTGAGGTTCCAAGGCAAGTAACTTCAAGTGACAAATGTATTAAACGTGCATGCGAGTGGTCTCCCTTGGCCTAACTTAAACGTTGGATCAGGGGCACTGATTGACATGTTTTCAAGACGAGAAAAAACCCAAAGACATTGGATGATCCACCGGAATTCTAATTAATTTAATATGTTCTCTGGTCTTGACAAGAAACTGGGTCATAAAACTGTCTCCAGTCTACTCGCAAAACTGGAAGTCATTGGTTTCAAGAACTCGCTTCTCAGCGAGAACTGAAGGTTTCTTTGAAAAAAAAGTTGATCTCTAGGTAATATTCCATGTTACCAATATATCTGTATCTCTTTACATGCCTAATTTACGAGATCAGACTTCAAATAATCTACGCATTCGTGTGACAATGTAACGACAACACGGGGGTGGGGCTATTAATTCGGCAAAAATCGGGTGATAGGAGCCGTCAAATCCCGTTAGATGTAGGAACGGAATCGGCCGAGATGTGACGAGTGGGGAGCGAAAACGTGTAAATCGAATTATGGTAGCGTTCTACAATTTCATTGGTCAAATTGTTGTAGTATTCGGCAAAGTGATTGGTCAAATTACTGTAGAGTTCTCCAAGTTGACTCGTCAACATTTGTGTAAATTGTGTGCTTGCAAACGCTCGGTCAAGGTTAGGGTTCCGGCTAAACATAAAACAGCACAGTTCTAAATGACCAACTTGTGAAACGGTGAAATTACTGGTCTAGACAGGCAAGTGGCATAGTTTAATAAACCTGACAAAATATGCCATTTTCGCCTATATTGCAAAATTGACAACATGAAAATCAAGGAAGCTAGCCTGAGAGTCCCAAGTCACGTTGAAACTCAAAACGGTTGTATGTTGAACGTAAGAAACAGACTATAGTAAGGTCGTCTGCTATGAACCTACTCCTATTGTTTAGCGCCTATTGTTCAACGTAGTTGTTGTTATGTTGTTGACGTACACGGTTATAATTCTTCTGAAAATATTCATGTACATAGATCTTTAATACTTTATTTGTGTTACTTCGATATATACAGCCTACCAAAAACATACAACACGGTGTCAGAATAAAAACCGTTTTCAATTGGAAATATTCACTTTTATATTATTAAATCATGGATTTAAGTGTTATTCCACATCCTGTGAATTGAAGCAGTTCAAACATATCTGAACAATGGGAGATTTGTCAAACTCATGTCCAGGTAATTTTCTCTGGTCCATTCAGTGATAAACGGGAGGAAGAGAAAATGTCGTATTTGCTTTCATGGGTAGGTGAAGAAGGCCGTTAGATTTACAAATCTTGGACAGTACTCTCAGACGACGATGCCAAAAAGTTAGTCATACTACGATCGTTTTAAAAACCACGTTCAGCCAGAGCAGGGATTCTATATAACATATATGATCTCTGGCCAAAGCTAAACCCGATCTTTGCACGTTTCCGTTGTCTGCGCATGTCATACACTTCGAAGATTCGATGTGTATTGGTAGAATGCCATCTAGCGGGAGATAATGGCACGTGTTGGTTTTCACAACGAGATCCAGGGATAAGATTAATTGATGCTTTCATTTTATAGGCTAAGGATACGTGCACGTGACTTTAACTTTCGAGTCAAAGAACACATGGATATTACTGATGGTATGATTCGTTATCGCATTATATTCGGATGCAATTATCCGACAGTGCGGGAAAGGATGATCAGTGAAGGCAATAAGTTAACTATATAAATCGATGAACAGGACAAATCAGATCGTCCAGAACCACGAAATCAAAAACAGCTCAGTTCCATTACGATAAACATGCCAACAAACGTCGACGTTTTTGGTCAACAGAGACAATCTGGGGCGAAATCCAAGAAACAAGTCGAATCCAGGGCTAAAGTCGAAACCATGTGACAGATCTGCAAATGTGCCGCTCAAAGAAATTTGTGAACAATTTAAACGAGAATACGAGTGAAAGTGTTGGTTGTGTAGATGCGGATTACAGCGTGAACATGGTAAGCGCTTCTTCTCCATCTTCTGCAAATCTACCAGTCCGTGACTCCTTGTTTGTTATTCTCAAAATTGGTCCTAAATTTTTAAAGATCAACTTTAAAGTTGAAACAAATAGTAGTGCCATTATAATTCCGGCCGCAATGTTCAAATCTTTAGACATCAAGAGCACATTAGACAAGGCAGATTGCAAGTTACTAGTAATTGCTTATTCAGGGGACATGGTGTAGACTCAAGGCATGGTAACTCTTGATTGTTCATATCGGAATAGAAAAGTTAATTTACACGTTTCCATATCGTCCACACAAACGCATCTCCGTTGATAAGTATATACAACTTTCAATTGATCTTGGTTAGATTAAACTCACTCTTGCAATAAACAATCAAACAATGACGAAAGAGTATGAAGTTATGGAGGAGATTAAAGACAAAAGTTGAGTCGAAATTGGATCAGATGGTCAAATGTAAGATGATTAGAAAAGTCACTATAGCGACAGATTGGGTAAATTCAATTGCAATTGTAGAAAAACAAAAAACAGGAAAACTCAGAATTTGCATAGATCCGAAAACTTTAAATGAAGCTATTCGAAGGTCTCATTTTCAAATGCCGACACTTGACGATATTACTTCTCAGTTATGACAAGCTAAAGATTTCAGCGTCCTTGAATAACTCCTGCATACTGGTCTGTTGAACTTGATTCTGTAGCAGTCGTCATTACTTACCATGTTTAACTCTTTACCAAACGACAAAATTTTAGACTGGTCCAAATTGAAAGCACTTACAGACGACAAAATAAACATATCTCAAAAATTGAAATCCGACAGAGTAGAAAACATTGTGGTAAAAGAAGAATATTGACCCACAATGTTTTCTCAGGGTCGTAAAAACCAGGGATTGTTTGGTAAAGGTTTAATACCCCTTTTGGCAGATATTGCAATCTTAGACTACCGTTTGGAATTAATGCATTAGGGCAGGTGACATATTTCAGCATTAAGACTGAAGTATTTGAGGGTTTACCTGGCATTCAGGCTTTTGTTGACGATACGCTTATTTACGGTAAACCAAAATCTGAGCATGACCAGTTTAATCGCAGGAATGCATTGAATCGTGCACGGGAAAAGGAAATTCGCTTTAATCTAGATAAATGTATCATAGGCGTGACTGAAGTACCATTTTTCCGAGCATATCATAAGTAGTTCAGGACTGAAACCAGATCACAGTAAGATATTAGTACAGATAACTGTCCCCAAAGGCGATGTTACTTTTCGACTGGCCTCTTCTTGGTACAGAGACGATCAAGACAAAACCAGTAGTCGAACATGAAAAAGATCACCGTAGCGTCTCATTATTGAGACTAGGTAAGATAAAGGCCATTGCCCAAATTTCGATCCCTTCAAACTGTGAGAAGCTAGATACCTTTCTTGGCATGTTTAATTACCTTGCAAAATTTGCCCCAAATTTAGTCGAGGTCTCTGCTCCACTAATGATGTTACTAAAGAAGGAATCATAAAAATTTTCATATGGGACGAAGCACAAATCGGAGCTTTAATAAGTTCAAAGAGATAATCTTGGATATTTTGACCCAAATAAACACCTACTGCTTGAGACTGACGTATCAAATTGCATATGCATCCAAAATTTGAATGCATGTATTCACAAATCAAGAAAGAGTTACTCGCTATCCTCTATGGTTGCAAACGTTTTCATCAATTTACATATGGCAGAGAAATCATTTGTCACTGTGATCCCAAGCCAGACTTTGTGTCAATCATGAAAAAAATGCTCACTTCTGCTCTTCCTAAGTTAAAGAATGTTACTGCAGTTGCAGAAGGACAAATTACTATTCGGCATGTCATTGGGAAAAAATACAGATCAGTAATTGTCTTTCACATCAATCAGTGAAAGAAACGTACCCAAACACGATCGAAGGTCTTGATCTGCACGTGCATTCAGTCAAAAAGCATTTACATCTTACCGACAGTCGTTAGAAAAAAGTCAGAAAAAGTATTCAAAATGATACGCAAAGGCAAATTTTGAAAAAAGACTGTATGAAACGGCTGGACGCGCATGCGTTCAGAATGTCACAAGTAAAATTGAGTTCTGGAACCACCGCGTCGAATTATCATTCGAGGGTAACATGATATTTCGGGGTCAGATTATCATAATTCCCAAGCCTATGAGACAGGAAATGATTACTTTGCTACACATAGGTCATTTTGGCGTAACAAAGACCACACTTGAGAGAGTAAATGATAACTTATTTTGGCCGGGAATGACAAAACGGATAAAAGAATTAGGTTTGAAATGTTCCACCTGTCTAACGTACAGAGACTCAAATGCAAAGGAGTCAGTGATTTCAACGAATTTTCCGAGATGGCCGTATGAAAAATTATGGTAGATATTTTTCACTTGGATGGAAAAATGTACTTGCTGGTGATTATTACAGTAGAATTTTTTAGGTTGATTTTCTTCTGGACACAAAAGCCAGCTCTCTAACACACAAATTAACAGCCCATCTCTCTAGGTATGGCTCGTATTTATGATACTCTGATATCTGATAACGGGCCACGGTTCATAAGTGAAAAGTCCAATTAGATTAGTATATCTTTTAATATCTAAAGTTGTGTTGTTTTATTAATGAATATTTCTTCTCCGTAACATGATACTGCACGTTACCAATAACTACTTGATATGAGACTGGGCTCTACCAAGATTGACTCTTTTAAATCAGATCACTCTTACACATATGTTGCTTTGTTTGAAAGGATTTTGACAGTTGAAATTAACACTTTGCTTTCTTTCTTTTTTTAAAAAGACGGGAGATGTTGCATAGTATTATGTTGGATGTATGAAACAAACTATAGTAAGGTCGTCTGTGGATATAAGATCCACATACTCCTATTGCTTAGCGTAGTTGTTGTTTATTGTTGATGTACTTACATGTTTACAATTCTTGTGAATATATTCCTGTATTTATAACACTATATTTGTGTTAGTTCGATATATATGTCGTAGTCCAAACTGGAATCCAGGCAGATCCGGAATCTGCCTAGACCAAACTGGAATTTGTCTATAACAAATCAGGATTCCAGTTTAGCTTTGCAGCTCTACAATCTGCCTAAACCAAATTTTAATAATTTCTCGTTGAATATAGGGCGTCTACATATGAATCATCTTACTTTTAAACATAAACCCCAAAATAAAAGAAGTTTTAGTCAGAAATTCAGAGTAAATATAAATTTTGAATGTCTTGTACTAATAAGAAAGGTAGAAAAAAAGAGCGATTGTGGAAAAATCATATAAAATGCTTTAAATGAAAATACCTCTCAATTGTAAACATAATCAAATCAATATATTTAAAAAAAATATATTAGAAAACAATGCATTTTGGTCTACACAAAATTTAAATTCTAATTTGGTCTAGGCAGATTCCGGATCTGCCTAGATTCCAATCTGGCCTACGACATATATATATATAGACTATTAAAAACAACACATAAGATATTCATCGAAACAATGGCCGAGTGATTTGTTTCTCTGTAGCAGGGGGAAAAAAAAATGCCTACTAGCAGAGCGAGGTTTCGATCCTCGGACCTCTGGGTTATGGGCCCAGCACGCTTCCACTGCGCCACTCTGCTCTATATCCTATGGGCAAAATATCATATAAAATGAAAATATAATAAAATAGATGATACGATGCATTAATTAGCTTGTTTTCATCCAAAACAAAACATAATATTACGAGAAAAATGTGATAAAAACAATAATAAAAGCTCATAACAGTCACCAGAGAAAAAAATTAGCAAAATCATCGTTCGGCAAACTTCGGATCCTGTGAGATATAGGTACGGAATTTACCGAGTTATGCCGAATACAAGATATTTGTTCCATTCCTTCATATTCGACCCATTGAGGATCGATACAAGTGATTCCAATCCAAGCTGAGGAAAGTTAGAATAAAGTCAATGATCCCAGGTAGTTTCATGTAAGATCCTCTGGTTTTTTTTTTTGTTTTTTTTTTCATTTTTATACCGTCTCTCTCTGCTTGTGTTGTCATTTTATGTATGATCATTATTATTATGTCATTTTAGCTAAGTCACGTATTCGACTACGCCATATATCCGGACAGTTTGTAATCTCACGTATTTTCTTTCTGTCATGCTCTCTTGTGTGTGATAGAATGGTCACAGTGTTGTTGTTCGTATACTTATTAAAGAAATAAGCATCAAGACATATGTAGATGTGAAATAGACATACAGCGCTATTTAAATCGCTATGTAAAGCCTAAAGGAGTGTATCACTACAGTGTAATAATTAGGGAATAAAAAACCGAAAATAATTGTAAGGGGATTGATTGATTGAAGCTGGCATTTATTTATCATGGCATTTATTTATCATAACCAACAGTTGTTTAACTCTTTACCACACAATTCAGGCTTTTAACGACCCTGAGAAAGAAGGCTTTGGAAAAAAACTGGGGGATAAGGAGAAAATACTAGTATTAACCTACCTTCAGTCTGAAGGGTCTGCTCCGATGTTATTTTTGTGAATGGTCTGTGCAGACCCCTTCATATCAGCCGTTCAATAAACACATCTTGAATAAATGCAATTTTACCTGCATCTTTTCAAACGGCTCTATGTGGCAAAATTTCAAATGACAGCTAATGAAATGGATATGGATCGTTAGATAAATGATTAATCTTTACAAAAAGAGTGATGTTTATTAATATCTACATCTTACCTTCGTGCAAATCTGTACTTTTCAATGTAAATAACCGTTGATCCACTTCACCAGAAATCAAAACATGGTGATATCATGAATGCACATGTCTTGGCTGAAATCGCAGTATCTCTGACCTGCTACAGGACGGTTTAGTTGTGAATTTCGCTGTTGACAAAGGCACCTTGTGCAGAAATTATCATTAGGGGTAGATAACAAGACTGTACAATATTCACATTCCGCTTAGTGTGCATGCCTGTTTATCGGATGTCGCCGTGTTAGTTGTGTACAAATCACACTGGATTTATTTACGTTGGGGGAAAAAAGGTGAATTTCCATTGATTTAATTGGTATTTTGAAGCACAGTTTGGGTGATGTTAAAGATTAATCATTTATCACAAAAATGGCATCGGAGGAGACCCTTCAGACTGAAGGTAGTATTAACCCAGAGTTTCTCTTTTTTCCACAATGTTTTCTTCCCTTCCCAAGTCAAATTTCGATTTTGGGTCACATTAATTTTGTTGTGTGCAAGTGCTTCTAGTTTAGACTAGTCCAAAATTTTGTTGTTTGGTTAAGGGCTGTTAGTTTTCTTTATGGAGTATCTGCAAGATACATAATGAAACACATCTTAAGTTATGAAGGGTTCTCTAAAGTGTTCTGTGTATATCACTGTCACATTCGACTTTGGTTTAAAGTCTCATCTGGAAGACTATCAGTTGTCTAAGACTGTCAACCATGGGGCTTACAAGTTACCCAAGTCTTAATGGGTACAAGTCCAGCGCTCTATCAATTGAGTTATGGGGGCTGGTCAAATAAGGGGCACAAAAGCCTTCTTCACTCAACTCATTACCTAAGGACAATATTTTAGGCTTGTCCAAATTGAAAGCATTTGCTGATGACTAGATAAAAGTAAATGAAAATTTGAAAGTTGTTTTTTGAGGGTAGAAAACATTGTGGGAAAAGGAGAAAATGCTGGTTACTAGCATTTTCTCCTTTTCCCACAAAGTTTTCTAAATGCCTCCTTAGGGTCGTCAAAAGTAGGGATTATGTGGTAATGGGTTAAAAGACCAATACAATAACCACCGAGCTATTATAAGAGATATCTCCCAAATGCAGTTGTTAGGTATTGTATTTAAATCAGGACGATGCCATGCATGATACCCTGGTCACATATTCACAGAAGGCCGCCACGGAAGAGCTACAGATTCGTTCCGGCATCGTCCATGACAAATCGTACTAGTCAGTAGTTCTCCATATTGTAACCATAGTCATTTGTAGTAGTCCTTGTATATCCATAGCGGTCCTTGACAATTTTTGAACATGCACAAAAATTCGCTACGGATCAAACAACCGTAGCATATCCTTACAAGTCCGTATTAGACTGTACTGATACGTTCTGGTCCGTATTAAAACCGTATCAGTCCGTACTTATCAGTGGGCCCAAAATTTTTTTCAGGATTTGATACGGAGAACTACGTATTAGCACGGTTACACTATGTTTTAGTTATGTTATGATAGGGATTTGTCATGGAAAGTCATGACCTTAATACGTTGTACTACGGAGAGCCAGGGATTCGCAAGGTCTTTTACGGTTTACTACGTTGCAACACGACACAGTAGTGTACGGAATTGTACGGACCACTATTGTTTGGTAGGATAAATTCAGAATCATGTACTTCAACAAGGGTATTTTTACTCTGTAGAATACAACGCAATTGCGCTTTGTTGTTGAGTTCACAATCATGAACCGTCAACAAATGATGTTTGCAATAAATTGGCTGCAATTGGATATTGGTATGGCATAAAATGTCAAGGCACTTGTCCAGCAGCTTGATGACATACATAGATGTAATAATTATATTTCTATCGTACCACAAAACATTGTACGAAAATGAATGAACATCATTATTATAATGTGACATTCTATCCAAAAAATGATGCTAAACATGCAAGTAAAATGAACAAATAGTGCAAGTACATAAAACTGTCACCGTTTAAATGGTAGTTCAGGCAACCCCCAATGAAACGGGAGGTCAAAGGTTCGAGCCCCGCCAGGAGCTTGTTCTGATATGGCTGGTTGGTGAACCGCCAGCTTGTTAAATGTATGGTTACTGGTTGCCTGCCTGGTGCCAGGCCGGCCCTTTCGAAATGGGTGATACTGACTATAAAGACAAGCACTTTACTTTTAAAACATAAACATTCACGAAAATCAGTGTAATTGTGAAACAAACAGCAGATTCTATGGACATAAGAGACACGTTATTGATCAATATTTTCATTGAACCCTTTGCCATTCAATCCCTTCTTTTTATGGGTCTGCAACAGACAAGTCAAGAAAACGTTCTAATTCTAGGAAATCAAAAAATATGCTCAAAATGGGCAATTTCTCCATTTCGCAAAATGCTTTCTACACTTATTGTAGAACTGAAGCTAATTTGTACCAAATTTACAGTTGTTGTCTGCAGATACTTTCAATTTCGTGGAGGCAAAGTTTTGTCAACTTGTGATGGGTTATTGATTATAATAATCAGGTAATAAAAGACAGAGAATATGTGGACTAGAGATTGGCTTTTACGAAGACCCTTCCATGGCCAGTATGAGGCTCTCATGGCCGAACTTGTTGCATTTTGAAAGTAAGCAGGCTAGAGCATTTGGACGGAATGCTAAATCGTGGTAGGTCCGTATGACGATTCATACTACTACGTATCGGATCGTTCTTATTCGTACTAATCCGTACCTGTACCGTAGCAAATCATAGTGTATCCTTACTACAATCGTCCTGATTTGTGTCGCTCCGTATTAAACCGTGTCCAACCGTAACAGTCCGTATCACTCCTGGAACTCTGACCTACATTTTGGCCATAGATCCGTCGAACTCCGTACTCACACCGTTGCGTATCCGTATCGGAACCGTAGTGGACTACGGAATTTGTCATTTCCGTAGTCATCTGTGAGCGATTAGACCGTAGCTCTTCCGTGGTGGTCTTCCGTGAATATGTGACCAGGGCTTGAAGGAGTGGTCTCCAGTAACAATACTTTGAAAGAAAGATATATTTACATGCTTTTCCCTGGACTTTCATGTTCTTGGGTTATTTAACCCTTTCCCACACAATCCGGACTTTTAACGACCCTTAGAAAGAAGCCGTTTGAAAATATTTTAGGAAAATGAGAAAATGTTTAGAACCAGCATTTTGCTCTTTTCTGACAATATTTTATATTCTTCTAAAGTCAAGTTACAATTTCTGAGTCAGATTTATTTTGTCGTCTGCAAATATTTTCAATTTGGACAAGTCTAAAATTTTGTTGTTTCGTAAAGAGTTAATTTATAGTAGGATAATTACATGTAGCTTGAAGTTAAGTTCAGTACAATAATATTTGTGAAAGTATGATTACCAAAGGGGATATATCTCATAAAGAGCCGTTTTCCCTGTTTATCATTTTTATACTCCCGCAAAAGGAATGTTTTCAGGGGTATACTGGAATCAGCCTGTCTGTCCATGTCAGTGTCTGTCTGTGTGTCCGTCTGTGAGTCAGTCTGTGTACAAAATACTTGTAAATGGATGTTTCTGTCAAATTGCTGGTGGGGGTATTATTAGTCACATTCAGTGACAGCTCTAGTCTTTTTCTCCCAAAAGTGCTGCATAAGTTTTTAGGTAGAGCAAAAATTATAGTTGATGGATGGCTGTTTTTTGTTTTATAGATCTACCCACTAGTGTGTGCAACTGAGTAGAAAACAGAATTTAAAGACAGAATAACATTGCTGTATATTTGTGGGAAGGTATATAAAAGGTATGTATAATTAATTAATTATGAATTGAGGACATAAATTTATACATACCGGTATTCATGTATGATTCTATTATAGTAAAATAATTCTTATTCAGTATCCATTTGACTTATGAATTAAGAAAAGGAAACTTTGATATATTAACCCATCAACACATAATGCCTAGTTTTGACAACCCAGAGAAAGAATCCTTTAGAAAACATTGTGGGAAAAGAGAAAGTGCTGGTAACCAGCATTTTCTCCTTTTCCCACAATGTGTTTTACCCTTCTCAAAACAATTTTCATTTTTTTTGCCATATTTATGTAGTCGTCTGGGAATGCTTTCAGTTTGAACTGGTCTACAATTTTGTCATTTGGTAAAGAGTTAAGGAGAGAATCAGCTGAAATATTGACACTTTGAGGTATTTAGGCTAGATTATGTAGCAGAGTAGCTTACAATGTAGACCTGAGTTCAGATTGCTTGTTCTTTGTTGTCCTACCTTCACCTACTCTGTTTGAAAAAAGCAACTCAAGCCCTTTCCAACATTTTCACTCTTTACCACACAATTTCTGAAGAAGTAGGCTTTTGAAAATGTGAGAAAGGACATGGCCATCATTTTCTCCTGTTCCAACTTTGTTTTGTACCCTATCAAACACATATCATAATTTTAGCCTCGTTTGATTTTTCGTGTATTTGGAAATGGTTTTAATTTGGCACAGTCCAATTTTATATCATTGGTAAAGATAAAACCAGTTTAACTCAAAAACAATTGAAATTTGTTTCCAGCAGGGCAGAAAACATTGTGGGAAAAGGAGACCATTTCCCACAATCTTTCCAAAAGGCATCTATCTTCGAGTCATAAAAACAGTCATTGTTTGGTAAAGGGTTAAGTTATTCTGAGAAATTATAATTACATTAGCTGAGTTAACACATAATTTATATGAATTGTGAAATTTGATTTTCTGCTTATTTAATATTCTACCACTCTATGCCAAGTTTTAACAATGCTGAGGAAGAAATTAAGCATTTGAAAATATTGTGAGAAAAAGAGAAAAAGTTGGTTACCAGCATTTTCTCCTATTCCACAATGTTTCTAGCATTCCAAAGAGAAACCATACCAATTAAGCCACATTCACTTGGTTGTCTTCCAAGGCTTTGAATTTAGACTGGTACATGAAGTTTTGTCATTTTGTGAGGGTTTGAACACACTGTCAAAGTTTGATTTCCAGCCATAACTTTACTTGACCAAACTTGACTTGGGAACAATATTGTAGCAAAATAATCCTAACTTTGAGTACTCTCTATTAAATGGAAATGGTATTCATGTACTTAGTTGGTTGACTTTCAAGCAAATATTTGAATGATATTTTTCTCTTCTTTTTTTTTTCAAATTATTGATTCCAAAGAACGGCTTCCTTGACAAATACCACTGTAGTGTTCTGAACGCTTTGATTTTGAACAGAGTCGTAATGAAGTTTTCTTTATTTTGCCTTTTCGCAGTATTTAACTATTTGCTAATGCTTTACCAGAACTATACCTCAAGACTTGGCTGTAGAGAAAAGCCGATATTTTGAGAGATATTTTGGGTATAACAACTTTTAACTCTTTACTATTAGAGAAACATGTAGACTTGTCCAAATTAGCCCTTTACTCCATAGATACTCATTTCTATGCATTGCATGTAGAAGCCTTTGGAAAACATTGTGGCAAAAGGTGAAATTGCTCGTGACGAGCAATTTCACCTTTTGCCACAATGTTTTCTATGCTATTAAAAGGTGTCATGTACACATAAGAAACGGCTTCATCCTTGCTTTTGTTTAGGGTCAGTTACAGATACCATAGATATGCCTTGTAGGGTAAAGGGTTAATTGTGGCTAAAATAATGGAATTTGTTCTAGAGAGGATTGAAAACTTTGTGGGAAAAAGGGAAAGTACTATAAACAAGCATTCCCCTTTTCCCATAATGTATTCAAAAGTGGGAAAGGGTTAACCCTTTACCATACAATCTTAAAGCCGCAGTAAAGTCAAAAATAGGTAATTTTCACTGTTTGAAACACAGAAATATATTGGATAGATAACCAAAATATATTGCATAGATCACCTATCACAACACACAAATATAAGATCAAAGAAAACTCAAACATGTCAGTTACTGCATTGGTTGCTAAGATATACATGAGCGAAAATGCATGGAAAAGCCTGTCGATTTCATGGAAGCTATTGATCAAGACAACCTTTATTTGTTTATTCAGTTGGACGCTACTGAGACTTTAAGTTGAACAATATATGAAAAAGAGGCCTTTTGAAAACATTAGGGGTAAAGGAGAAATTCTTGTAACCAGCATTTTCTCCTTTTCCTATATTATTTTTACCCTATGAGAGACAAATCCTACCATATGAATTATACCTCATTTGTCAGTCTGCAAATGTTTTATGATTTGGACAAGTCAGGGTTAACCTATAGCATTTCCATTTTTAGCTCACCTGAGCACGAAGTGCTCAGAGTGAGCTATTGTGATCACTCACCGTCCGTCGGCGTCCGTCGTCCGTCCGTCGTCCGTCCGTCGTCCGTTCACATTTTCTTGTTTACACTCTAGCATCTACAAATATCAACCAATCAGCACCAAACTTGGTCAAAGTGTATATGACCATAAGATTTCGGATGAGTTCGCTTATGGGTCAAATCGGACCAGAACATCTGGAGTTATTTGCCCTTGAATAAAGAAAATAGCTATATTTCACATTGTTTACAATCTAGCACCTACAAATATCAACCAATTAGCACCAAACTTTCTCAAAATATATATGACCATAAGATCTCGGATGAGTTCGATTATGGGTCTCATCGGACCAGAACGACAGGAGTTATTTGCCCTTGAATTAAGAAAATTGCTATATTTGACTTTGTTTTCACTCTAGCATCTACAATTTTTAACCAATCGACACCAAACTTGGACAAAGTGTGTATGACCATAAGATCTCAGATGAGTTTGCTTATGGGTCAAATCGGACCAGAACATCTGGAGTTATTTGCCTTTGAATTAAAAAAATTGCTGTATTTCACTTTGTTTACACTCTAGCATCTACAAATATCAACCAATTAGCACCAAACTTTCTCAAAATATATATGACTATAAGATCTCGGATGAGTTTGATTATGGGTCCCATCGGACCAGAACAACAGAAGTTATTTGCCCTTGAATTAAGAAAATTGCTATATTTGACTTTGTTTTCACTCTAGCATCTACAATTTTTAACCAATCGACACCAAACTTGGACAAAGTGTGTATGACCATAAGATCTCGGATGAGTTCGCTTATGGGTCAAATCAGACCAGAACATCTGGAGTTATTTGCCCTTGAATAAAGAAAATCGCTGTATTTCACTTTGTTTACACTCTAGCATCTACAAATATCAACCCCAATTAGCACCAAACTTTGTCAAAATATATATGATCATAAGATCTCGGATGAGTTTGATGATGGGTCTCATCGGACGAGAACAACTGGAGTTATTTGCCCTTGAATTAGAAAAATCGCTATATTTGACGTTGTTTTCACTCTAGCATCTACAATTATTAACCAATCAACACCAGACTTCGACAAAATATACATGACCATAAGATCTCGGATGAGGTTGATTATTGGTGTATTCAGACGAGAACAACTGGAGTTATTTGCCTTTGAATTAAAAAAATTGCTGTATTTCACTTTGTTTACACTCTAGCATCTACAAATATCAAGCAATTAGTTCCAGACTTGGTCACAACATATATGACTCTAAGATCTCAGATGAGTCCGATTATGGGTGACCAGAACAATGGGAGTTATTTGCCCTTGAATTAGAAAGTTTTTTTTAGAATAGTTCTTAGGCTGGAAACTTGGCATTTGTGTTTATTGCAGTAAAACAGAGTGCAGTGTGAAAGAGCCATAACTCTACTTCATACTGTCTATAAGTTAATTCCCTTTGATTGAAATTTTTACAGCATTTTCTGCTTGTCTGGAATATAACTTTGTCATCTACAGCCTGAACATCGTCAAATTTGATATGTATGATTGTTGAAAAATTATGGAGTGCACTGTACAAGAACCATAACTTCCTAGCACAAATTTTGAGTTATTCCCCCTTCATTTTTATAGCATTTCTTGCTTTGTCAGGAGCAAAACTTTGTCATCTTAAGGAGGAATGACTTGATATTTGGTATGCTTATTTGTTGCAGTATTTGGAAGTGCACTGCCTAAGAATTGTAACTGTACCATGTGCTGTCTTTAAATTATTTCCCTTTGAATGTCATTTTTACAGCATTTAGTGCCTGCCCTGAATATAACTGTTATCTTAAGTCAGAACGACTTCAAATTTGGTATTCATGTTTTTTGCAATATTACAGAGTACAGTGCACAAGAACAATAACTCTACGTAGCAGGAATTTTGAGTAATTCCACTTTGATCTTCATTTTTACAGTATTTCTTGCTTGTATGGAATGGAACTTCAAAGTCTCAAGTTAGATTGCAACAATTTGCTGCTCCTGTTTCATTATCATTTGGCCTTGAACCTTGTTATTTGGTATATATCTTTAGTTTAGACCTGTGCTGCTTGGTACTCAGGTGAGCGATATAGGACCATCATGGTCCTCTTGTTTCTCTCTTTGTATGGTTGGAGGGGTGTATTTTACAGTCAAAGTTGCTAATTAAACAAAATCATGTTCTGGAAATCTTCTCTAAGTAAGATAATACAGTACATAGACTTTTACTTTTCATTAATCTTTTTGTCAACCCCTGTACTGCATTAACATTATTGGATCCATTAGCCCATTTCCACACATTCCCTACTTGTGACGACCCTGAGAAAGAAGACTTTAGAGAACATTGTGGGAAAAGGGGAAAATGCTGGTAACCAGCATTTTCTCCTTTTCTCACAATGTTTTCTACCCTTTACAGAACAAATTTCAAATTTTCATTCACTTTTTTTGTCATCTGCAAATGCTTCCGATTTGGACAAGCCCAAACTTTTGTCGCTTGGTAATGAGTTAATTATAGAGTTTTGTAAGTTAGCTTGCATTTTACAGGGATTTTATGAATAAATGTTAATATTAGCTGAGAGTTTCAACAAACATCAGGCTGCACAATCGAGTTGGCTGCTCTACATAATCTTGTCCACATGTTCTTTAAAATAGGCAAGCACATGTGGCAATATAAGGAAAGATAACCCAGAATGCAAAATTTATAAATCAGAATCAGTTGTTTCCCCTGTTTTAATTGGGACGCATTTTTGTGCTTGTGGAAATAGGAGAAAATGCCTATAACAAACATTTTTCTCCATTCCCCATAATTTTCTCTACTCCATAGAAAAACTTGATCATTAGAGTCACATTAACTCATTACCAAACGACAATATTATATACTTGTCTAAATTCAAAGCATTTGCAGACGACAAAATAAAAGCGACTGAAATTTTGAAATTTGTTTTGTGAAGGGTAGAAAACATTGTGGGAAAAAGAGAAAATGCTGGTTACCAGCATTTTCTCATTTTCCCACAATGTTTTCTTAAGGCTTCTTTCTCAGGGGCGTCAAAAGTAGGGATTGTATGGTAAATAATGGGTTAATACTTGTTTGAAAATGCTTAGTTTTGTGGAGTCTACAGGTTTAACTAAAAGGGTGCTAAGCGTGACTCACTGGGGAGAACCTCACAATTTCAGAATGGGGACATAATCGCTATGAGGCTCTGGCAGCCCTCTCCTAAAGTTTTGTGTGTCGTCCACCAGTCATAAGTCTGTGGACTCCATAACTACACATCTGACATTGTCCATTTAACAACAACTACAGTGAATCTATTAATATTTATAAATCAGTCACTCAATGAAAACTGCCAAAGAACTTGATAAATCATGCAAGAAAATAAAAGGAAATGTATGACTGTATGTTTGTGTGTAATAAAAATGTATGTAAAAAATATTTCAGTTGAATGGTGTGACTCAAAATCTACCTTTGTAGCATTGGAGTGTTATTTCAGGAGCAGAAAAGAAGTTTAGTAATGGCAAAGAAATGCAAGGCATATACAAATATCAGACTTTATTTTATGCTCTCCGAAAGGTTATCGAGAATTATCTGTGAAATACTTTTTGATATTTCATGGTTACAACCAGTGAAAATACCAATTGTTATATTCTAACTCTTCACTTGAAGGCAGAAGCAGTTGTTCCTGCACACTAGTTACCTACGGAAGATGCATGTGCCTCACAACAAGACAGAAGTATGGTATAATTAACCTTACAATTCTTACGCTTTGCATGATATATTTTAATGTGTCGCTATGCGGAGAAAATACACTACAAGGACTAACTGAAAAGAACTGTACTGGACCTTGATAAAGGGGTAAAAAGCATGAAATAAATAGAATATTTGTTTTTTTTTGTGAAAGATCAAAAGTTGTTTCATCTTATGAACATTGGCAGAAATATTTTCATTTGTGGCTGTGCTACTCATAAAAATAGCACCATGATGTTCACTTAATAAGATAAATTTCTATCTTTCACTGTAAAAAGCAAATATTCCCTATGTGTTACACATGTGAGGGATCTGATTACGAGATTGGCCAAGGTTTTCAGAGTTGCCTGGATCGCCACTATAAATGAGTGCATACTGGTATTGCTTTTCAAGAGCTGCAATCCTGTGCATCTCAAAATCACTTGATGGCTTAACATTGTCAAATTTTGCGGATACTGTTTACTTCAATATGGTTATCTTGTCATCATAATGGTTTGGAGGGTTTATTCATTACCAGGTACAGTTGTTCAGTTTATGTAAAAATTGCAGCATCTGAAGGTATCAAGTGTCACATTTTTTCTGTATTTAGACATTTAGGTCGGAGTGTATCTTGGTTATCTCCATGTTTTACCACATAATGAAAGTTTAAATGACCCTGAAGAAAAAGCCTATGGGTTATTATAACTATATGAACAATTTTCAGTCCCTATCAAAGATACAATTACTATTATTCTAAGGCTGTTTTTCCCAGAGTATCTCACAGAACTGTTACACAGGGGTTACTGCAGAACCAAAATCAGTTTGCACTTCCTGTACAGTCAGATCTTGATCTATGCTGTCTGCCCAAGCAAATATTTAGAGGACACTGAGTTATGCCTAGTCACAAATGACCAACTGCTGCCAGACAGCAAGTTTTTCAGATTTTGACACATTTCTTCGGGGACGGCATGTTGACCGCCTGGTGGCAGTTCAATTTGAACGGTTGCAGTCCAATTTTGAGATGCTGTCTGGTGCCTGTTTGGAAGTGTAGGAAAAAGTTATAATTGGACGGCAACTGGACCGCAAACATAATACTTTTGCGACATAATCAGTATATTTTAAAAGTGTATACTGATATTTTACCTCATGATAATTAGTTTTAAAGTGAAAATAACACTTACCCTGGTATACCACCACAAAATCTGTTGAATTTTCCCCTCTATCAAGAGAGATTGAAAGCTACTCACCGAAGGCAGAGAAATGTAATAGCAGCTGCTGCTGTTTACCATTAGGAGTGTGCTGGGCAAGGCCGCAGAGTGAGGACTGTGTGGGTCAAAATATAGTTACAGAGGCGTATGATTCCCCGGACAGTATGACATGCCACTGTAGCTAGCCGGATAGAGGCACAAGTTCCGAAAGATACCCATCCAGTCGCCGTCTGATCGCCTCCTGATGACCGTCTGGTTGCCGCCTTGTGCCTTTCTGAATTGAATAGTGCACACATGGCATTTCGAAGAAACTGCCTTCCAATGCCTGTTTTAATTTGTGACTGCTTGAGTGGCGCCCGGAAGATGTCTCAAATCTTTGAATCGGTGTGGTTGGAGGGAATCGTCCGATGCCTGTTTTATTTCTGACCTAGGCATTAGCTGTCATCTTCAGGGGGGCCTGAGCCTCGCAACTAAGGGCTTACGATTAATATGGAGGAATATTCAGCTAATGTTGTGTTAAGGAAGCAGAATCAAGACTGATTTGTTTAAGTTGCAAGAACTTTTTTTCTCAATAGTAAAATGAATACTTTTGAAATAAGTTGTCTGGGTTCATGGCTGCAAGGGTTACAATGTATCTTGGAAGGAAACAAATATGGTCATATATCTCTAAATTCATGATTGTGCAGTGTTGAATATCTTACTAAATTATAAATAGAAGGTGTTTTACCCAACATGAGACTGTTTATTTGTCATTTGATCTGAATCTACACTGCTGTTTATAATTATAATATTTCAATACAGAGTCATTCAGTGCATAAGCCAGTGCACATAGCTTTTTATGATTACTCTTAACCACTAACAGAACATTTACCCCATATCCCTTTACCACGCAGTCCTGACTTTAAATACCTTATGAAAGAAGCCTTTTGAAAACATTGTTGGAAATGGAGAAAATACTAGTAACATTTACCCCATATCCTTTTACCACACAATTCCGACTTTAACAACCTTATGAAAGCAGTCTTTTGAAAACATTATTGGAAAAGGACAAAATGCTGGTTACCAGCATTTTCTCCTTTTCCCACAATGTTTTCTTTCCTTCCCTATACAAATTTTAAATTTTCAGTCACTTTTACTATGTTGTCTGCAAATTCTTCCAATTTGGAACAGTCAAAATTTGTCGTCTGGAGAGATATTTCAGAGATAGAGAATCATTGGAATATATTGTTATTTAAGGAAAAGGAGCCAGTGACTAGGATTTTCTTATTTCATCTTATTTTCTATTAATTGGAGTACAAGTCGTTTCATTTAACTGATTACCAAAAAACACATTTTTAGACTGGACCAAATTCAAAGCAGTTGCAGACAAGAAATGAAGAACTCATTAATTTGATGATTTTTTACTTTGATAGGGTAGAAAATATTGTGGAAAAAAGAGAAAATGCTGGTTACCAGCATTTTCTCCTTTTCCCACAATGTTTTCTAAAGACTTCCGTCTCTGGGTCGTTAAAAGTCGGGATTGTGTGGTAAAGAGTTAATCTGTAAATATTTTGCTATATTCAAATCCTATCAGTTTGATTGAATCTGATCAGTAAAGACCTAAATCCTTAACTTCTTTACTTACTACCTGGAGTTTTTACAACCTAAAACAATAATGCATTTTGAAAATGTTTCGGGAAAATGGAGAAAGCGCAAGCTACTAGCATTAATTTTGCTCCTTTTCCCAGTCTGCAAATGCTTCAAATTTGAAACAATCAAAAATTTTGTTATGTGGTAAGCTAACCTTTGAGGTGCTGGTTCCAACAACACTTATGCAGACTATGTAGATCAAGATCTGCATGCGCATAGCATGTAGTCTGATCTTAGATCTACATTGTGTTGTCTACTTTAGTATAATCATGGAGGAAACGACCTTGAAATAGAAATATTTTGGCTATTTTCCCAATCTGAAAAGGTCCAGTTCATTGCTTGAATGCTTTAATCCTTTACAACAGAGACCAGAAGTTCTGGCAGTGGTGAGGTAGATACCTTTTGAAAACGTGGGAAATGGAGAAAATGCTGGTAACCAGCATTTTCTCCTTTTTCCACTATGTTTTCTACCCTATGTAAGACAGAAATAATTATTTGAAATACTGTTAATTTGTTATCTGCAAATGCTTTCAATGTAGTAAAGAGTTAACCCTTTACCAAACAATCCTGTTTTTCAGTGACCCAAAATTGGAGCACTTTGAAAACATTGTTGAAAAGGGAGAATATATTTTTAACAAGCATTTTCTTCTTTTCCTGTAAAACTTTCTACAATTTTCTGAAAAATATCCCATCAACCGAGTTAAATTTTCATCTGCAAAAACTATCAATTTGGATGACTTTAAAATTTGTTTATTTCAGGTAAACAGTTTAATCTTTACCACACAATCCTGTCTTTCAATGACCCTGAAAAAGGAGCCTCCTGAAAACATTGAGGGAAAAGGAGAAAATGCTGGTAACTAGCATTTTCTCATTTTCCCACAATGTTTTCTTCCCGTTCCCAAAACAAAATTTGAATTTTTAGTAACTTTTATTTTGTCATCTTCCAATGCTTTAAATTTGGACCAGTCTAAAATTTTGTGGTTTGGTAAAGAGTTAACTCTTAACCTAGCTGGCAATCCTGTGTTTTAACCCTTTAGCAGTCAATGCCGACTTTAGATGACCCTGAAGAAGAGGCCTTTCGAAAACATTGTGGGAAAAGGAAAAAATGCTGTTAACAAGTATTTTCTCCTTTTCACACAATGTTTTCTACCCCATCAAACAAAAATCACATCATTGAGCCACAATGAAATTGTCATCTGCAAAATGCTTTACATTGGACAGTTCGAAAATTTGTTAGTGTGGCAAAGGGTCAACAACCATGGGATGGACATGTATTGAAAACACTGTTTAGGAAAGGAGAATATTCTGGTAACCAGCATTTTCTCCTTTTTAAACAATGTTTTCTACCCTATCAAAGATAACTTGTTTCAATAATGTGAGCATCATTTTATTAGTTGTCTGCTTATGCTTTGGATTTGGACATGTCAGAAAGTTCGTCATTTCTGACTTTACCAAACAAGAAAACTTTTGGCTAGTCCAAGTTGAAAGCACGTCTAGATGACAAAATAAACCTGACTGAAAAATTAAGATTTGTTTTTGGAAGAGTAGAAAACATTGTGGGAAAAGGAGAAAATGCTGGTAAGCAGCATTTTTCCTTTTCCCACAATGTTTTCAAAAGGCTTCTTTCTTAAAAGGTCGTTAAAAGTCGGTATTGTGTGAGAAAGGATTAAGGGTTTTTAAACCTTTTCTCAATACACTATACAATATGAAGGTGAATGAGCCATTTGGAAAAGTTTACCTGTGGGAGTAAACATTGATAAAACTTAATACTTACCAGGGCGTAGACAATAACCCCAAAAATTTAAAAGTAGTCGGCCAGCGTTTATTTATATTATACATTCACATTCCATTCTGATATACCTTTAATGTTGGCCGCAGTGTTATATTATACCCTATTAAATAAGTCAAAAGATTTTTTTAAAGTGTAACAGATATATTTTACGATATTGTACTGCTAATGTGCAATAGTATATCATGAGTAAGTTTGACAGTATTCCTATTTTCTTATACTGATTTAGCCGTTGACAGAGAGGACTTTGTGTACAATATTTATTTTTGGCAAACCTGTTATGTTGTTTCATGAAGTGTTTATTAACTGTATAGAAGATTACGAAAGTGGACTTAGCGTTTCAGATTGTTGCAAGATATAATGTGATTAGTTTAAAGTCAAAAGAGACAAACATGAGTTGGTTAAAATCAAAGTCATATACTTTAAAGGTAAGAATTTTGAAATTAGTTCCTTTTTCTTTTTTAGTGCATATAATTGTAATTATCTATCTATACAATGATTGCTTCAGAATAGCAAAGAAATTCAAGGCTTATAAGGCAGTTGAATATTTAACTGAGTCGTTGCAGATTTTCTCAATAACTCCTTAACCCCTTACCAAACGACTAAATTGACTAAATTGAAAGCATTTGCAGATGACAAATTAAACATTGATGAAATGATGATTTCTCCCTTTGGTAGAGTAGAAAACACTGGAAAGGAGAAAATGTTGATTACCAGAAACTTAAATCTCCTTTCTGCATAATAAAATATTTGACTTGTCCAACCTGACAGCATGCAGCCAACAAGATAGATGTATTTGATCAGAATGGAACAGAACATAATTTTATTCAGACTTGTACATTACATACATCGTATTATCCCAATACAATACAAAAAAAAAGTGATAACAATTGTCACGTGATTCTGTGTCATCTAATCATATTTATATGATCATTGATAGGGTTTGTCAATGAAATGGTTGAAAAAAAAAAGATATTTTGAGAAAATGTTGAAAATATATATTGTGTCTGATAATCAGCATTTTCTTCTTTTCCAACAATGTTTTTAGGAGACATTTCCTCTAGTGTTGTTAACATCACTAAATGTAAAATAAATAATGTTTTAATGCAATGATTTAAGCAACATACAAAGTTAATACCTTTTACTATCAAACAAGTCAAAATTCAGGTATCAGGGTCCATAATTCACCAAACATTCTCAAGAATGTTTTTGTCAAGATTCTCTAAATTTAAAAGTACAGTACAACTTATGATTGGCTAAACCAAATGGTTTAGTCAATCTTAAGTTGTGTTACTTTCAAATTTAGAAACTTTTGGAGAATAAGACTAAGAACATTCTTAAGAGTGGTAGGTGAATAAAAGACCCTTACATGAAAAAGAATTACATGTTATATATAAGTCACAGTTAATTAATTTTTCCATGACACTGCAAGTTTGATTTAAAGGTCAAGTTTTGATTAACATCATAATGTGTATCTTTATAAAGTAGGTCTACCATTACTGTTGCAGTCATACATACGTTGAATGATAGTCTTATTTATAAATGGCCAAGTTTTAACCCTTTAACCCATTACCAAACTACAATATTTTAGACTGGTCCAAATTGAAAGCATTTGCAGACGACAAAATAAAAGTGACTGAAAATTCGAAATTTGTTTTGTGAAGGGTAGAAAACATTGTGGGAAAAGGAGAAAATGCTGGTTACCAGCATTTTCTCCTTTTCCCACAATGTTTTCTAAAGGCTTCTTTCTCAGGGGCGTCAAAAGTAGGGATTGAGTGGTAATGGGTTAACAGATTACAAAAGTTTAGACTTTTAAAGTTTTGTCATGTCTTGAGTTATTTTAATTTAAGGTCTGCATCCTTTAACTTTGGACAAGTCTTTAAAAAAATTGCATGATAAAAGAGGTAAACACAATACAAATAAACCAAATGAAGGAGAAATACATGAGTTGGTGAACTGTCACCATGATATGACTGAATAATGTTTAAAATGGTTTAAGACACTATTCAGTCAGTATGCCAGACAAAGTCTGTACCGAAAGTAACAGATAAGACTTTTACTGGTCTAAACCACATTGAAAGTATTTGCAGACAACAATTTTTTTTTTAATTAACCCTTTCCCAAACAATCCCTGGTTTTCACGGGTCAGGAATAGAAACCTTTTGAAAACATTGTGGGAAAAGAAGAAAATGCTGGTAACCAGCATTTTCTTCTTTTCCCACAATGTTTTCTACCCTATCGTTTAGAAAAATCATCATTTTAGCAACTGTTAATTTGTCATCTTCAAAATGCTTTGAATATGGTCTGGTCCAAAATTTGCCGTTTGGGAAAGGGTTAATTGTATTTCATATGATGATTCTCTCTTACATAGGGTGGAAAACATAGTGTTGGAAAAGGAGAAATGCTGACTACAACCATTTTCTCCATTTCCTACAATGTTTTCAAAAGGTATCTACCTTGGGGCCAGAACTTCTGGATGTAAAGGATTAACCCATTACCACACAATCCCAACTTTTGATGCCCCTGAGAAAGAAGCCTATTGAAAACACTGTGGAAAAAGGAGAAAATGCTGGTAACCAGCATTTTCTCCTTTTCCCACAGTGTTTTCTACCCTTCCCAGAACAAATTTCAATTTTTCAGACATCTTATTTTGTCGTCTTTCAATTTGGACCTGTCTAAAATTTTTTCGTGTGGTAAAGAGTTAAAGCATTCACTCACCGTTTGGGAAAAGATCCAAACTATTTTATTTCAAGGTTGTTTCCTCCATGATAACAACAAAGCTGCAAACAATATAGACCTAAGATCAGACTACATGCTCTATGCATGCTGATCTTAATCTACATGGTCTAAATAAGCATCTTCAGATCCAGCACCTCATAGGTTAACATACCACATGACAAAATTTTTATCTTGTCCAAACTTGAAAACTGGTGAAAAAGGAGAAAATGCTGGCATTTTCTCCTTTTTTCCCACAATGTTTTCAAATGCAATATAGTTTAGGTTGTGACAAACACTTAGGCGGTATGGTAAGAAGCTAAGGATTTAGGTCTTCACTAGATCAAGATTCAATCAAACTGATAGGGATGAATATCATGGGCAGATCCAGAGGGGGGGACCGGGGGTCTGGACCCCCCCTGGAATTTTGACAAAAATGTGGTTATCGGATTCGTGAAATGGTACTGGTTTGATACTGCACAGCATTTATGTAAAATACAGTCAAAAATAATAAAAAAAAAGGTTCTAAATGTGGAGACCTCCTCATGGTTAGAACTGGAAACGTTGACTTTTCTTGTAAACGGCTTACATCCACTGAAATCCGGAAATCAAAGTATCATAAGACGACTGTGTTTTCGGTGGGACCCCCCCTGAGAAAGATATCTGGATCCGCGCATGAATATAACAAAATATTTACAGCTTAACTGTTTACCACACAATCCTGATTTTAAACGACCATGAGAAAGAATCCTGTAGAAATCATTTTGGGAAAATGAGAAAATGCTGGTAACCAGCATTACTCTTTTTCCCACAATATTTTCTACCGTATCAAAGTCAGAAATCATCAAATTTATGAGTTCTTTATTTCTTGCCTGCAGCTGCTTGGAATTTGGTCCAGTTCAAAAATTTGTCATTTGGTAATCAGTTAAATGAAAAGATTTGTATACAAATTGATAGAAAAGACTGCTGAAAAAAAAGAAAATCCTAGTTAATGGCTCTTTTTCCTTATATAACAATAATTTTCCAATGATTCTCTATCCCTGAAATATCTCTTTACAAGACGACAAATTTTGACTGTTCCAAATTGGAAGCATTTGCAGACAACATAGTAAAAGTATCTGAAAATTTGAAAGCATTTTCAGGTGACAATTTTGTTGTAAAATCTTCTTATCTTTTAAAAAGGGTTTATGATTTTGTACAAAATAAAAAAAAAACATAGAGTGAAAGATTTCTTCAATATCAGAAGGCATTGCAAACGAAAGATTAACAGCACCTATACCACAAATGATAAAATAAGTCTTTGTAAAGACAGGAAATGATTTGTGTGAAAAGGAGGAAAAACTTAGTATAAGCATTTTCCCACAATTTTTTTAAAAGCCTCCTATATAAGGCTTGAAACTCAGGTTTGTGTAGAAAAGGGTTATTGTTTTGAAATATTTAAATGGGGGTTTTATTAATGATTAGGATCCTGCATTTTTTCTCAATATGAACAATACAGTTTAAACCCCTAAGCAAACAAACAAAAAAAAAGTAGAAGTGTTTCCCTTGAAAGCATCTGCAGAAGTTCAAATTATGGAATTTGTGTTTGAAAGGACGGAAAACATCATGGAAAATCCTTTTCCCACAGTGTTTTCAAAAAGCCTATTTCTGAAGCTCATAAAAATGATGGGATTGTTTAACCCTTTACCACACAATGACAACGTTTGATGACCTTGAGGCAGGTCTCAGCCTTTTGAAAACATTGTGGGAAAAAGAGAAAATGCTGGTAACCAGCATTTTCTCCTTTTCCCCCAATGTTTTCTACCTTCCAAAATCAAATTTTGATTCTTCAGTCATATTATTATTTTGTCATCTGCAAGTGCTTTTAATTTGGACAAACCTAAAATTTTGTCGTTTGGTAATAAGTTAATGTAGTTGCAAAATGTTTTCATAAGGCATTTATCCGAGAGTAGTGAACACTCAGGATTGTGTGGTGAAGGGTTAATGGCTGTAGGTGTGCTCGCTGATGACAAGATGATTATTTCAAAATCGCCAACCATTCCCTCTGAGCTGGCTAATGGCCATTTAACTTTTTACCAAATTACAAAATTTCACACTCATCCAAAACATTTGCAGACAACAAAATAAATGCCAATGAAAAATTGTAATTTGTTTCCAGATGAGTTGAAAACATGGGAAAAGGAAAAAATGCTGGTTACCAGTAACCAGCATTTTCTCCTTTTCCTACAATGTTTTCTGAAAGCTTCTTTCTCAGGGTTATTAAAACTCTGGATTGTGTGGTAAAGGGTTGAAAATGTACCAAACAAACCTGTGGCAAATAACAATCCTGAGGGAAAAGGCTTTTTAAGATGTTGTTGAAAAAAGGACCTTTATTAGCCCTTGAAAGACTCCAAGCTTTTGGCAGTATACATGTATGATTTATTGTCTGCAAATGCTGCAATTCTGAACCATTCTAAAGTAAAGTTAAGTAGTTCACTCAGGTAAGATGAATAACAAACGATTACTGGTAAGTACATAAAAATTGAAAAACACATGAGTATGTGTCATACTTGAAATTTCTCCTAAAACCAAAGTTTTAGGTTCGCATAAGGACATGTGGTCTTGAATTTCTTTGATGATTCTTCATTCAAAACCTGAGTGACACTTCTCACATTAACCCTTTACCTGATATGCCAATTTGGGGCTGTTCCTTTTCAGCAGCAAATAAAGATATGATGTCAAAAATATAAACAGATGAGGATACAAATATCTGATTGAGCGGAAAACATTGTGGGAAAAGGAGAAATTGCTCGTTACGAGCAATTTCTCCCTTTTCCTCAATGTTTTCAAAAGTTGTCTGTTGTTGATATGTCAAAATGAGTATCTATGGAGTAAAGGGTTAAAGGGAGTCTATTGAATGTGACAAACTGCAAAGTTGGTATGCTTAACTGTTCAAGGTAATATAACGATTAAGAAATATATATAAGCATAAAAAAAGGAATGTTTTATACAGTCTACATGTGTTTGAAATTTCCCCCAAAATTACCAGTTTATTACCTTGTTTTGCATCAATTCATGTAACCCTGAATTTCTATATCTCTGTACCAAATGTCAATATTTTGGACTTGCATGCTGTCCCTGATGAAAGCATTTTGCAGATGACAAAATTAATGTGGCCCAAAAATTTTAATTGTTTTCCCACTGTTTACAACTTTTGTGCTGAAATTTTACTGGAAGCCTGCTTACTACAGGAACTAAGTTCACATGCTGTTTTCATCTCAGTTGATGGCACTTAACTCATTACCAATCGACAATATTTTAGGCTTGTCCAAATCGAAAGCATTTGCAGACAACAAAATAAAAGTGACCGAAAATATGAAATTTGTTTTGTGAAGGGTAGATAACATTGTTGGAAAAGGAGAAAATGCTGATTACCAGCATTTTCTCCTTTTCCCACAATGTTTTCTAAAGTTTTCTTTCTCAGGGGCGTCAAAAGTAGGGGTTGTGTGGTAATGGGTTAAATGAGTTCTTGCCTTTGAACTTTAATCTAGATTCAGTTTTGAGGTTAGTAAGGGGCAGGGAACTCCCCAGACTACCTTTCAGAGTTATGATGAGTCCAAAAGTTGCAACAGAACACCAGTAAATTTGACAGTTCTTCAGTCATAACACAGTGAAAGCTAACTGAATCAGTAACCAGTTGTCCTAGATTGAGGCTATGCAGTGGCTTGTATAAAGACTTATCCCATTACCACACAATGCACAAGAACCAGACAAAACCACATGACACCGAATTGCAATGCATGAGATTGGACAAAACTTTCTTTCAACATACAATGAATGGATATTCACCAAACACCAACATACGAGGAATGTACTGGTCAGGTGACGTGCAGAGGATATAAATTGTCAGATGCATTCAAAGCCTATCATTTGCATGTCTCTGTCCATTTTGTACCATGGAACTTGTTGGACATGCTCAAAACTTACCCCAGGATGGAACAGACAGCCCTGGACAAGTAGCAGAATTCACTTGATAAGAAACACACTTCATCGGATACAAAAGGATGTGAACGGATTAAATGATTTTATATCCATTACTTGTCTTAGCTCGATGTGACCCAGGCTTTAGAGTCAGCAATTAGCGTGAAGATGTAGGAATGATTAAAATAATAATTTTGTAAATATGAAATGGATTAAAAACTGACTGATAACAAGTTCAGATGTATTTTTAGTGTTGAAGCAAGAATGGAGATCAAATTGAACAATAATATGTTCAATAGATGAAGTATTTGGGTTTTAGGTGTATTGATTTGTAGAGTTGATAAAATGTTGTTATCAGATCAGTTTACTTTGTAATGTTGCAATTATGGAATGCCAAAATAATGTGCTGCAATATTACATGCTTAACCCTTTACCCCATAAGGCATTTCTGTGGTATCTGTAATTGACCCTAAATAACAGCAAGGATGAAGCCTTTTTTATGTGTATATGACACCTTTTGCTGGCATAGAAAACATTGTGGCAAAATGTGAAATTGCTCATGACGAGCAATTTCACCTTTTGCCACAATGCTTTCTACAAGCAATGCGTAGAAATGAGTATCTATGGAGTAAAGGGTAAACGCAATATTAATTTTATTCTTATTCGTTTACCATCCTTACAAAGTTTTAACAACAACCCTCCTCCCCCTTATAAAGAGGGCTTTTGAAAACTTTGTGGAAAAGGACGAAATGCTAGTCACCAGCATTTTTTCTTCTTTTTTTTGCAATGTTTTCTTTCATTGAAAGACAGAAATCATCTTTCGAGCCATATTTCATTTTTCATCTGCAAATGCTCTCACTTTGGTTGAACCTAACATTTTGTTGTACGCAAAAGAGTTAAATGTCTTATTTTGCACCAGCTAAAACATGAGCATATGATTCTTATCTTTATCTCCTGAAGCCAATAAGTTTTAAAATATGGATCCGGTTCATTCCTTTTTTACCATACAACAAAATTCTATATTTGTCTTAACTCTGTACCAAATGACAAAATTTTAGACTTGTACAAATTGAAAGCACTTGTAGACGACAAAATAAACGATACTCAAAAATTGAAATTTGTTTCCAGCAGGGTAGAAAACATTGTGGGAAAAGGAGAAATGCTGGTATCTAGCTTGTTTTCAAAAGGCTTCTATCTCAGGGTCGTAAAAACCAGGAATTGTTTGGTAAAGGGTTAAGGCAAAACTGAATGGTGGTCAGTTGATGAGACTTGTCTTGTAAAGAGCAAAAAAACATGAGAAAAGGAGAAAGTTTTCATTTTGTCATTTTCAAAGGCTGTCTAAATGCTTATGGTTAGCTCTTTACCAAAGGACAAAATTTCAGATTATTGTCCAAATTAATAGTATTTGCACATGGCAACATAAATGTGATTCAATTATCAAAATCTGTTTTGTGAAGGATGGGAAACATTGTTGGAAAAGGAGAAAATGCTGGTTACCAGCATTTTCTCCTTTTTCCACAATGTTTTCAAAATATTTCAATCTCAGGGTAGTTGAAACTTGGGATTGTGTGGTAAACGGTTAAGTTATATAATTTCATGCCCAAACCTAAATATCCTCAGACTACTCTAATTTTTATCTCGTGATGAATTGATAAATTGTAGATTTGGAAACCTCTTTTACTTAACGTTTAACTCTTTACCACACAATCCCGATTTTTAACGACCCCTGCAGAAGAGGCCTTTGGAAAGCATTAAGGGAAAAGGAGAAAATGCTGGTAACCAGCATTTTCCCCTTTTCCCTCAATGTTTTCTTACCTATCAAAGACAAGTACTTACCGGAGACACGTTTGAATTGTCATATGCAAATGCTTTCAATTTGGACAAGTTTTCATTTTCATCGTGTGGTAAAGAGTTAATAAGCTTATGCATTGTCAGCCAGCTTTTTGTAAGAAAAGTTGGATATCAGTCAGAAGATTCGAGTCATGCCCTGTGAAAAGTGAGCTTAATGCATCTGCGAAAAGTATCGACTAGGGGTCAGCTCGAGCTGACTGACCTGAGCTGAAACTTTTCGCCATTGGTCAATTTTCTGTTTGTCAAATGACCAGTCTACTGCATGATTAACCCTTTAACCCATAGATACTCATTTCTATGCATTGCTTGTAGGAGCCTTTCGAAAACATTGTGGCAAAAAGTGAAATTGCTTGTGACAAGCAATTTCACCTTTTGTCACAATGTTTTCTATGCTATCAAAAGGTGTCATATACACATAAGAAATAGCTTCATCCTTGCTGTTATTTAGGGTCGATTAAAGATAACATAGAAATGCCTTAAGGGGTAGAGGGTTAAGTCAATTATTTAAGAAAGAAGATTAAAGATAACATAGAAATGCCTTATGGGGTACAGGGTTAAGTCAGTTATTTAAGAAAGTGGCTAATATGGATCCATAATTATGTGATGACTTGGGCTCCAGGTATCATGTATCACGAAGATGCATTAAGCCCCCTTTTGCTAGAGATTGGTGCATTTACCAATTAAGATACAAGTTGCATTTCATAATGAGTGAGTCACTGTCTTTCTTTTCAAAACTAGGGAAGCATGACATTAATTTAGCTTGCATGGTTAATTGTCTGTATTTAATATACCAAACACCAAATTTTATACTTTTTCAAAATTAAAGCATTTGCACCAAACAAATATGGCTCAAAACTTAGAATTTAGTTTTTTTGTAGGAAATTGGTAAAATGCTGGTTACCAGTATTTTCACCTTTTTCCACAATGTGTTCAAAAGTTCTCGTTCTTTAGGGTTGTTAAAATTCAGGATTGTTTGGTTATGTCTGGTTAAAGCACATTTTGACAACATTATTTGCCATTATGGCAAGTGCAGATAAAAGTCAGACTGCGCAGAATGACTTGCAGACTCGAAATGTCTGTTGGGGTCTAAAGGCTATTACTCTTGAACATTGTATGATATGCTGGATAGAGGAAGAACTGGGCCTGTATTCACCAACTATTCTTAAGAACATTCTTAGTCTTATATTTCAGAATTTTGTCAGTGTGAAAGTAACAGAACTTTTGATTGGCTAAACCAAATGGTTTAGCCAATCAGAAGTTCTGTTACTTTCACAGTCAGGAAATCTTGAAGAATAAGACCAAAAATGTTGTTATAAGAGTGGTTGGTGAATACAGGCGCTGGATTTATTGAATCTTTCAACAGCCTGCATTTCTTCATTTCTTTGTGTTGGGGGTTGGGTTTAGCCACATGTGTAAAAGAGGACTCAGAAGAGGGGACCATATCCGATGAGATCAAGCATGGAACCCAATGTGTAGCTCTCTGTGCATGCCGAGTGAGACCTGTTGATGCGACCACACAGAAATGCAGACTCTAATGTTCCTTTTATTACCGGTACATACCTTGTCTGACAAAGAATGACTCTTTATCAAACAACAAAAATAATTGACTTGTCTAAATTGAAAGCGCTTGCAAACAAAACTATTTGTGGCCCTGAAGAAGGAATTTGTCTTTGATAGGATAGAAAATATTGTTGGGAAAGGAGAAAATGCTGGTTCAGCATTTTCTCATTTCAGCATTGTTTCCAAAATGCTAATCTTCCTCACTGTTGTTAAAAGTCGGGACAGTGTTAAAGAAGCAAAACAAGCTTAAGTCCTGAGGGAGCAAAAACAGATGGTTTTCCAGTCAATGCAGGCTTATAGATGCAAGCTTACAATTAGAAGAAAACTTAATTCCACCATGATCTAAGACTGTTTTGCCTTGTAATTTTACAGGTTCTAAATTTAAAACAACCTTGAACTGCAATATTTGGACAAACTGAAAAACAGTTGTTTTGTAAATCTGTTACTCTAAGGATAAAGTATTAATTTTCTGCAATAAAGAATACATACATACATCTTATAATTTACAGCTTGGCTGCCTCTGACAGTGAAAATGCATGTTTGAGTGTTTATTTCACCCTTTTTTCTCAGGCTTGTCATCCTTTTCTAAACATGCAACTTACAAACTCTTCTGAATTAAAAGTACATATATTTGCAGACTATGGATCTAAAAGTGGAACAAATCATTTGAAGACCTCTGACAGTGTAGAAAACATTGTGGAAAAAGTAGACAGTGTTGATTTACCAGTATTTTCTACTTTCCCTTAAATGTTTTCAAAAGACCTCTATCCCAGGATCATTAAAATTCAGGATTTTTTCTGTAAGAGTTAAGTACTCTTTTTCAGAAAACAGAATTTTAGACTTATCCAAATAGAATTAGCATTTACAGACTAAAGGATTGGAATTTATGCTTTGGAAAAGTAGGAAAATGTTCTGGGAAATGAAGATCAGGAAGAAAGTATTCAACTCGGATCTTTACCATACTAGAAAAATTATGACCGGTCCAAATTGAGAGGATTTGCAGACAACAAATTAAATGTAAATGATATTGTGATTTTTGTTTTGGACCAGAAATAAAACATTAAGAAAAAAGGAGAAAATGTTGGTCTCCTGCCCCCCACAATGTTTTCAAAAGCCAGGCTCCTATTTGGTTACATTTAAACTCAGGATTTAGTGGTAATGAGTTAACAGATGTAAAAGTTGATAAACAAGAATTAACTCATTACCAAACGACAAAATTTTAGGATTGTCCATATTGAAAGCATTTGTAGACAAAAAAATAAAAGTGACTGAAAAATTGAAATTTGTCGTGTGAAGGGTGGAAAACATTGTGGGAAAAGGAGAAAATGCTGGTAACCAGCATTTTCTCCTTTTCCCACAATGTTTTCTAAAGTTTTCTTTCTCAAGGGCGTCAAAAGTAGGGGTTGTGTGGTAATTGGATAAGCCATCTCAATATCCATGTTGCCCTTGTGGTCTGGGACTTTACCTTCATGTCAGATTTTGCTTAACCCTTTACCCCATTAGGCATTTCTATGGTATCTCGAATTGACCCAAAATAACAGCAAGGATAAATCTGTTTCTTATGTGTATATAACACCTTTTGATAGCATAGAAAACATTGTGGCAAAGGGTGAAATTGCTCGTCACGAGCAATTTCAACTTTTGCCACAATGTTTTCCAAAGGCTCCTATATACAATGTGTAGAAATGAGTATCTACGGAGTAAAGGGTTAACCCTTTACTAAACATTTTTATTTTTTATAGACTATAGAAATAGAGACCACTCTAGCATTGTCGGAAAAGGAGGCAATAATGGTGACCAGCTTTATAAATCTTCTTTTCTACAATGGCTCCCATTCTTGCAAAGGGGAGTGGGGAGTATTGACTAGGTCAGCCTGCTCCGTAGGCACAGATTGACCTAACTAAAACTCTTAGCTACTAGTCAATTTGGTATATGCCCAAAGAGCAGCCTAGCCCATGAATAAGTCGGTTGTTAACCCATTACCACATGATCCCTACTTTTGACGACCCTAAGAAGGAAGCCTTTAGAAAACATTAATTGTGGGAAAAGGAGAAAATACTGGTAACCAGCATTTTCTACTTTTCCCACAATGTTTTCCAGGCTTCACGATACAAATTTCAAATTTTCAGTCACTTTCATTGTGTTGTCTGCAAATGCTTTCGATTTGAGCAAAGCGAAAGTTTTGTCGTTTGGTATGGAGATGAAAAGAGTTGTTATGAATCTACAACTACCAGTATCTGACAGCTTGCTTGGTATGAAGCATCACAGAGGTACATCAACCTCCCTTCTGCCAGAGGATGGCTCAGATTTATCAGGATAAAACAATGTTGTCTCTCTTCATTTGGTGACATGAACTTTAACAATGCAATTTTATTTTTGAATGGTGCATAAATTATCATATAATGATATCCTTGCCAGGCAGTCCATTAACTCTTTTACCAAACTTCAAAATTTTAGACTCGTTCAAATCAAAAGCTGCTGATGATGATATGCAGACAACAAAATAAATGTGACTCAGAAATTGAAACGTGACTTTAGAAGAATTGAAAACATTGTGGGAAAAGGATAAAATACTGGTAACCAGTACCCTGTTTGAAACAAATTTCAATGTTTGAGTTATGTTTTATTTGTCGTCTGCAAGTGCTTTGAGTTTGGAACAGAACAGAACAGAACATATATTTATTCATGACTTGTACACAAAATACATCGTCAATTATACGAATTTAACATTCCAAATATACAACTGCACATAGGTCAAAGCAAGCAAAGGACTATAACAACAATAAAAGAATGAAAGAATCTAAGTCTGAAATCTGAAATAACCCAGTAGACATTCGTTAGAAATAATGTTTTGGAGAGTAAGTCAAAGAGGAAAATTTTAGGATACGATGCAAATTAGTTGATTTCGCAAAAAGAACGCTTCCTGAAGGAAGTGAGCAATGCTACACAATGTTTTCTTCTCTTTAGATTGAAATAACTGGCATAGTTTATACATACAAGGTTTTCTTATAAAGGATGCTGGTAAGTATTTATTTCTAATTTCAACAAAACTTGGACACACACATATAAAATGATACATATCTTCTAATTCATTTGAATAACAAAGCATACAAAACCTTTCATGTCTTGGTATTCTATTTTGTCCATATCTACCAGTCTGTATACGTAACGAATGAGCAGACAGTCTTATTCTGGTTATGTAAAATCTGATGTCATAAGGAACAATATCTAAATAATATTCGTACGTAAAAGAACGTTTAAAGTGTCTATATTCTTCTAAAACTACACTCTGGTCTAATGAACCATACCATTCTTGCACGAAACCATATTGTTTTGGAGAAAATACCTACGACTTTGCAATTTTGAAGATATTCTCTCAGGAACAAACTTTGTCATGGTTATTTTTTTACTACATATTTGCATTCATGTCGCAGATTTCATGGATAGTTTTGATATCACACATGGATAGCTTTCTGCATTTTTATCAGAGCAAAACATTTGGGAAAAAGTAGATAATCGCTTTTAACTCTTTACCGAATGATAAAATTCTGGACTAGACCAAATTTAAAGCACGGCCGTAGGAACGGGGAGGGGGAGGGGGGGGGGGGGGGGGGCAGGCCCCCCCCCCCCCCCCAATAATTTGATCACCAATAAAATGACTGTGTCAGTATTTCGCTGAATACTGCTAGACAATCATCGTGCATAAAGAGAATGAAATAATAGAAAATTTCGAACGATTTAAAATAGTTCTAAACAAACGGCAGCGAGCCATGGAAATTTTTCTTCTACTTTTGTTATCTGACAGACTTCAAAAAATTTCTTGCGTGATTCCGTGTGATTTCCTGCTTTATTTTTTCTGCAAATCTCATAATTCACCACATTGTTAAACAAATTTCCTTCTTTTTCGGTCGTTGCATGGTATTAGTAGGTGGGTTATTTCTCACTGCATAACCAAATGCAATACATGTAAAAACAGGACAAGCCGATTCTAAAATGATGTTGGCCCCCCCCCAATCCAGAATTGCTTCCTACGGTCCTGTAAAGCATTAGCAGATGATAACTGTACATGTATCTTAGATAAATGATTTTCATCTATGATAGGGTAGAAAACATTGTGGGAAAAGGAGAAAATGCTGGTAACCAGTATTTTTTCCTTTTCCCACGATGTTTTCTATCCTGTCTACTAGCAATCGCACTATTTGAGCCACATTAAAATTGTCGTCTGCAAATGCTTTCAATTTGGATGGGCTACAATTTTGCCGTCTGGTAAAGGGTTTAAAGGAGCATTTTCTCCATCTGCCACAACAATGGTGTTGATGTGTTGAAAACTTGAAATGATGTGTTAACATGGCTTTTTCATGGAAATTATCCCTAGTTGACAAAGATTTTTTGGATGTAGGCTGTAAATTTGTTGCAAGAGGTAATTGGGCATAAAAGGTGCACTTGTCCCGGTGAACTTTGATGAAATTACTAGGTGTTAAAAGCAAAGTGCCCTTAAGCTGAATTGGCAAAATTCCTCTACAAACCATAGATTAAACTTGTAAAAGTCACTGTAATGAATGATTTAACTGCAGTGCTTTCTGGTAAATCATATCGCTTATTTCATATCCTCAAACAAAATATTGATAATGTATTCAACTACAAAAAGATTTTAAATGTTATTTTGCAATTCAATTATTTTAACATTACCTTAATTGTTAGCACCATGGAAAAATTAATGGGAAAAGGTTTAATCTTTGCCAAAATCATAAAATTTTAGACTTAACTAAATTAAAAACAGTATAATCATTTGGCTGGAATGACTGGGTTTTTCCTTAGAAAGGGTAAAAATCATTAAGTGGGAAAAAGAAGAAATTCTGGTTACCAGCATTTTCTCCTTTTCTCATGTTTTCAAATGGCTCCTTTTTCAGGTTTGTTAAAACTTGGGATTGTATGATAAATACCAGACTACAAGCACATTCAGACAATAAATAAAATGTGACTCAATGATTGAAAGTATCGTAGGAAAAGGAGAAAACAAGGAGAAAACGCTGGTAATAAACATTTTCTCCTTTTCTTTCAATATGAGTTTCAAACTCACCTTCTTCAGTGTCAGTGGGGTATCAGGTAAAGCATTAACAATTTAATGACGACTTCTGACGACCCTGAAAGAGAAGGTTTTAGAAAACATTGTAGGAAAAGGAAAAAATGCTGGTAACCAGCATTTTCCCACAATGTTTTCTACCCTTTCCATAGCAAATTTTTAACTTTTCAGTCACTTTTATTTTGTCGTCTGCAAATTCTCTCAATTTGGAGCTGTCCAAAAATTTGTCGTATTGTAAAGGGTTAACTCTTTACCATAAAATACCATCAGTTTTAATGATCTGAGGAAATAGCCTTTTGAAAAACATTGTGGAAAAAAGAGAAAATACTTATGACCAGCATTTTCTTCTTTTCAAATAAAGTTGTCTCAACGTTCACAGAAAGTTGCCATAACATCGGGTGCATTTAATAAGTCATCTGCAAATCTTTGAATTTGAACGTGTCGGAAACTTAATAGTTTCGTAGAGTCAAAAGGTGACCATAAAAGGTCATCAGATAGTGTGAGATAGCAAGTTGACCCTTAGGGTACCCTTCAACAGGATATTTGAAATTCCAGACAACCGAGATTAAAAATTTAAACATCATGAAAAAAGTTGTCTGATCTATTTCTACTAAGTGTTATAGAGATGTATATTACTTTATTTTAACCCTTTACCACACAACGATGACTTTCGACAACCCTGAGGTAGGAGCCCTTTGAAAACATTGTTGGAAAAGGAGAAATGCTGGTAACCAGCATTTTCTTCTTTTCTCACATTGTTTACTACCATATCTAAGACAAATTTCAGTTTTTGAGAACACTTACTTTGTCATCTGCAAAGTGTCGTCATTTTGAGGACTAGGCTAAACTTTGTTGTTTGGTAAAGAGTTAAGTGAAGGGGAGTTTCAATTTCCTGACCTTACAGATTTTTAGAAATCAAAACTTTACCAAACGACAAAAATGTAGACTTGTCCAGAATCAAAGCATTTGCAGACGACAAAATACATGTTCCTCAAAAATTGAAATTAAAAGATGTTTTTGGAAGGGTAGAAAACATTGTGGGAAAAGGAGAAAATGCTGGTCACCAGCATTTTCTCCTTTTCCCACAATGTTTTCAACCCTGTTGGAAACAAATTTCTGTTTTGTTTATTGACTGTCCCCTGCAAGTGCTTTCAATTTAGACTAGTCTAAAATTTTGTTGTTTTGATATTGAGTTAATACCACAGCAAAAGAAAGGAGAGTATCACAAGTGAGGTAAAGAGAAGAACACTACCATAAATGTCAAGGACAAACAAGCCCAAATTGGCAGCTAGTTTTGGTGCCCAGCACCAGAGTCATCTTGCCATCGGGTCTTTCCTAGATAATACCTATGGGATGACCTGTATAATTCCTAACCCAAGGGACAGTACTTAAGGTTAAAGTTGAGAGCATTTAAAATTTCTTGATGGCAGATTCTTTTTGGCACAGAAAATCATTTCTGTCTTTGGGGGGGGGGGAAGCTGGTTACCAGTATGTTTTTCCATTTTCCACATTTTCAAAAGTTGTTTTTCTCAGTATTGTTGAATCAAGGAATTATTCAGAAAAAAAATAAATAGTTCAATTAATCCTTTCCTGAACAGTCCCTAGTTTTCACGACCCTGAAAAAGAAACCCATAGAAAACATCGTGTGAAAAGGAGAAAATGCTGGTAACCAGTATTTTCTCCTTTCACACAATGTTTTCTACCCTGCTGGAAACAAATTTCATTTATTTGGTAACATTTAATTTGTTGTCTGCAAGTGCTTTGAATTTGGACCAGTCTGAAATTTTGTCGTTTGGTAAAGAGTTAAGTAGTTGTAATGGAATGTCATTGTTATACATAGGCTTTATCATTGGTGCACTTGTCAAAAGTTTTAAGTGCTTTGCTTACAGCACAGGTAAAGATTAGGCTGCATATCAGAATGTGCAGTCAGATTTAAATGGTTCTCTTCTGTCAATATATTGATATCTCCTTGTTTAAAACCTGAGTTTGTGCCAAATCTACTTGTCTGCTGCATGTCAAAAGTTAAGTCTGTATGGTTATTTTGTTTGTTATAATGGTGTTCAACACTAAGTTTTTCAACATTATTTCAATTATTTTCAAGTAACCAGGGCAACTACTGATGTTTTATAAAATTTCTGTAATCTGTAATGGGCACAATAGCCTTTCTAAGTAACTGGCAGCTGACCTACATTGACATTGTTTAAACAATGTTAATCAATGAGGAACAGTTTTCCCTGGCCCCTTGTTTCTTTGTATTTGTGTGTACCTACTCACATACCCATCCCCAAATTTGTGTGAAGTACTGGTAACAGAAACTCCAGGAAAGTATGGATATGTGCACTTGCTGCCATGATATAACTGAAGTAATGTTGAAAAAGGCATAAAACACTGTACAATTAATCAACCAAAGCAATACAAAATCAAAGTACCAAGGGTCAAAATTGTACAGAAATGGCTCCTGTGACATAGAATCTAGACAGTGAGATATTTCACTTTTCTGGCTACTTTTTGAACTCTCCATATGATTATTTGTGTAGAAGTTGATAAAAAGAGATATTTTTCGATACAATCAAACCACTTATAACCTGGTCAGAACATACAAATATTCAATATACAATACATGCCAGTAAAATATAATCAGTTATTCTATAAATGTTCACAAATATTTGCTCAACCCTGTACCATACTTGTACCAGTTTTATTAACCTCAAATAATGAGGCTGAGAAAAAAAAATGTTGAACAAGGTACCAGGTAAACTGCTGGTGACCAGCATTTTCTTCTATTACCACATTGTGTTTAGTTGACTTTCTGTGAGCCACAATTCTCAGAAATTGCACCAATATGATTATGAATATGTCGTCTGAAAATACTTTGGATTTGAACTGGTCTAAATGACTTCTTGTTTGGTAAATTTTCACTACACAAGCCTGAGTTTTAACATCCTGGAAGAAGACAGCCCTTTGAAAACATTATTAGCAAAGGAGAAAATGCTGGTTACCAGCATTTTCTCCTTTTCCCATAATGTTTTCTTCCCTATCTGATACAATTTTCTACCTTTGAGCAACATTAAAATCGTCATCTGCAACTGCTTTCGCTTTGGATCAGTCAAAACATTTTGTGTGCGGTAGAGAGTTAGCTCTTTACCAAACAACAATATTTTAGGCATGTCCAAATCGAACGCATTTGCAGATGACAAATATAAGTGACTAAAAGTATGAAATTTGCTTTGTGAAGGGAAGAAAAACATTGTTGGAAAAGGAGAAAATGCTGGTTACCACAATGTTTTCTAAAGGCTTCTTTCTCAGGGTAGTCAAAAGTAGGGATTATGTTGTAATGAGTTAAAGAGTCAGCTCTTTACTCGATAACAGTGGCATTTTTGACTCCATCAAATGCATGTTCAAACAAAAACTGTGATGTCACTGAAATTATAGTAATCTTTTCTGCAAAGTATGAGGACATTTATGGAAAAGGAAGCATTGTTTCCCATTCCCAGAAATAATGCTCTTTGAGTCCTTTTTGTGCATTGTTGATAAAACATGGAGTTCCTTGGAAAACTCTTGTGACAGTTCTTAAAAACAAAATTTAAGTCCTCAATAAGTGGAACTAGAAAATGCAAAAGTCTCATAATTTTTTAGGTTTTACTTGAATTTACCTTGCAAAATTTGGCAATGCAGATCCTACATCATATAATGCTTAAAATGCAGTCTGATCCTGAAGTGTAACCAAGAGCTTCTAAGAAGTTGCTAGTGGGGTGAACACTCAAGATGATAAACTTGATCCGGCATAGCATATACCATACTGTTTTCCTGATGTTTTAAGTGTTTATAGTTACTTTAACCCTTTAATCCATAGATACACATTTCTACGCATTGCTTATAGGAGCCTTTGGAAAACATTTTGGCAAAAGGTGAAATTGCTCATGACGAGAAATTTCACCTTTTGCCACAATGTGTGCTACACTATCAAAAGGTTTAGTATACGCATAAGAAACAGCTTCATCCTTGCTGTTATTTAGGGTCAATTAGAAATACCATAGAAATGCCTCATGGGGGGAAAGGGTTAACTCTTTGCCAAACCACAAAAATTTAGACTTGTCCAAATTGAAAACATTTGCAGATGACAAAATTAAAGTAATTCAACAATTTTTGAGGGAGGGAGAAAATGCTGGCCACAATGTTTTCAAAATGCTTTCTTCTAAGGGTCAGCAAAAGACGGGATTATGTGATTAACCCATTACCACACAATCCCTACTTTTGACGCCCCTGTGAAAGAAGCTTTTAGAAAACATTGTGGGAAAAGGAGAAAATGCTGGTAGCCAGCATTTTCTCCTTTTCCCACAATGTTTTCTACCCTTCACAAAACAAATTTCAAATTTTCCGTCACTTTTATTCTGTCGTCTGCAAATGCTTTCAATTTGGACCAGTCTAAAATATTGTCGTTTGGTAATGGGTTAAAGGGTTAAGTATATTACAGTGGAAAACTTAGATGATAGCTTTGAGAAATAGGAAAATTTGTCAATGTTTTATGTTCATAATATTTTTTATGTGTTCAGCTGTATGTTATAAAAAGCTTAATATTATAAAAGCTGATGAAAGGTAACGCAACTAAATGGTGACAGCTAAATTGATTTTACGTCTTTCTATAGACTATAGGTCAAAAGGATTTTACATACTTGAGTTCTATCCAAAAACATAACATCCAGGTATTATTGTATTGAAATTTTAACTCCTTACCAAATGATATAATTTTATTTAAAAATTAAGACTTGTCCAAATTGAAAGGATTTGCAGACAACAAAATATAAGTGACTGAAATTTGAAATTTTTTGGGGGGAAGGGTAGAAAACATTGTGGGAAAAGGAGAAAATGCTGGTTACCAGCATTTTCTCCTTTTCCCACAATGTTTTCTAAAGGTTTCTTTTTTCAGGGTCATCCGAAGTGGGGATTGTGTTAACCTGTAAACATTGACCCATTTCTTGTCAGACTATAATCAAAACCTTTAGCAGACAACAAATCTTCATAGACTTGTCTATACAGAAACTATTTTAAAGATGAGTGCTAAATTCTTTTCCACACAATCCCTTTTTTTAACATCCCTAAGAAAGAAGACTTCAAAACATTGTGGTGAAAGGAGAAAATGCAGATATGAGTCCCATTAATTTTGTTGTCTGTAAATTATACTTTCATTTTTGGACCTGTCTATAATTTTGTTCATGTTCATCAGGATTGTCATTACATTTACATGTATTTACATTTATGTTTCATAATCATAATTTACATGTATATTTCCATTATCATAATTTACATGTATATTTTCATTATCATTGTTTTTGATACAAATGTTTTCATTATCATTGTTAGTAAGTATATTTTATGACCATTATACGGTAAGTCACATGTATGTTTGTCATTATCATTATTTATATTTATATTTTCATCATTATTTACATATATGTTTTATATCATTATTTACATATATTATTCCATTGTCATTATTTACATGTATGTTTTCATCATCATTATTTTCATCATAGTTATGTTATATGTGTATGTAGTGTTATTTACATAATATATGATTCCATAATCTTTTTTTACATTTTTGTTTTCATTATCATTATTTACACATTGTATATCTCCAAAGTCTCCAGCTGTAAGTGTGTTTCAGGTGTTATTTTGTCCTTTTCTTGTTCAATTATTTTGTCCCCTTCTTTTCACACATACATGTACATGTATTTAGTTACCATCTCTTTAACAGCTGTACAGTCCATTTGCATTGTAACCTTTTGAACTTCTACTGATTTATTTTGCTTTTTACCTTGAAGAGATTTCAGATTGTATCAGGTGAATGTGAACTCTTTACCAGACAACAAAATTGTAAACTTGTCCCTATAGGCAGTAAAACAGCTGAGCCATGTGCAGGCAAAAGGGAGCTGAATGCATCTCTGTGATACACCTTACAAAGCAATTCATCACGCAATTATGGATCTAAAAAGTCCACATTTATTTGGTCCAACAAGCTACTATATGGCCTACAACACGCAATAAGGGGCATTCGGATATTTGCGTAAAGTGTCTTTTCGGATCAGCCTGCGCAGTCTGCTCAGCCTAATCCGAAACAACACCTTCCATTTTTATGTTATTTTCTGCTTTGCATAAGTCTACTGTAGCAAAAAAAAATCTATTGTAGTCGTAAAGTGCTGTCTCAGATTGGCCTGCGCAAACTGCGCAGGCTGATCCAAGACAACACTTGACGCAAATGTCTGAATGCCTCTTTTGTGTTGTAAGCCATATCATCAGATAGTATAATGTTCCCTGGACCTGCAGAAAATTTACAAAAAGTAAAAAGTTTGACCCGATATCTGCTTGCGGGAACTGGGCAGGCTTACGTTTGATGATACTTTTTACAAATGCATTGGAGCATACTTTTGTTTTCTAAGAAATATTATGGAATGCCTTGTGCTATCCACACAAAACTGCCTGACTCATGCTTAGCAACTTAATTTCCAGGCTATTTTACATAAACGATAGAAGTACTTCTTACTGTGATTGGAATTTAAATTGTGTTTAATCTGGTGATACATTATTAGAGCCAGTTTTTCACATTTCCAAATTTTTGTCATTTCAGGCCCGCAAGGACAAGAAGAAGGTGGAAAGAATGGATGTCATTTTGAAAGGCGTCCTGTCTTCATCCCACTCTGACAGCATGAAAAAGGACATACTTCAGAAAATTGCTGAGAGTGGAGCCCGAGATCAGACCAATGATGCAATCCTGTCAGTGTTTGACCTCACATCCAGGTGGTTCTTTGATGGTACCACAGAGTTGGAGAGAGTGGATGGCTTTAATGTCTACTTGACCTGGGCTAAGTGCAATCCTCCTCAGTTTGAACATTTTTTCAGTAAAGATTTCTTGCAAAGCTTATTATCTAAGAAATGTAGAAATGAAGCTCAGATTCCAGTTTTTATCCAGGAAAGCTTCAGGTTACTGCAGGTCAGTTCCACATACAGACAGTACTGTGCAATTATTGAAGCCAAAGTTGCTAATTATGTCAGAGAACATCCTGGGCTAGACTGTATGACAAACTTGGTTGAGTTTTTGATGGAATTCAGAGAGTGTATCCCAAAAGGTGAATCAGCTTTAGCTTTTTGCACAAGTGTCATTCATGCATTAAGTGTGTCAACTGCTCCTGAGAATGAAACCGAAATTGTTGATTTCATCAAAAGGGTAAACACAGTGTCTTCCCTTCTGGCACAGATTTGGAAAGGTGCAGACTCCCATATGGTACTGGATTGCTTGAAGGTCATCTTTGGAATCATATCATCCAACTATAAAATAGAGCCCTCCATTGCTCTGGGTTCATTGGTGCCCTATCTGCCACAGGAGATGATACATATCGTTGTGAAGAACGCTACCAGTGACTCCAGTATAGACAACAGTAGCATGATGACTGCAATACAGAGAATTATTGACTGGTTACAGTGGCCAACATCCCGTTTTGTTGATGATTGGGTGATAGCCTTTCTTAAAGGGCTGGCATCAGTCCAGAAATATAGCATTTTGATCACAGTTACAGAGAACAAGGTGGATCAGGTATGCTCCTTTTGTTAATCTTGATTCCTTACATAAATTTCAAGAAATGTGGTGCAGTTTGATTCAAACCCTAAGTTAATCTTGTACAAATCAACCTTATTTAAGTAAACCTGAAGAAGGCTTTTGAAATAGTGTTGGAAAAGGAGAAAATTCTGGTAACTGGTAACCAATATTTTCCCCTTTTTCTTGACTTTAAGCAACAAATTTCATCCTATGAGGCAACTTTGATTCATTATCTGTGATTGCTTGTTTGGCTATGACCTTGTATTTAGGAAAAAAAAAACACATCCATCCACTGATTTTTGAAGTCGCTCTTTACTTTTTGCATAATTCATTGGAAAAGGTATGCTTGAATGTCCACTAACTCCTTACTTCATGACAAAATTTTTGACCGGCCAAAATTGACAGCATTTGCAGACGACGATTTAAATCTGGCTCAATAACATGATTATTGTTTGATAAGACAGAAAACATTATGGGAAAAGGAGAAAATGCTGATTATCAGCATTTTCTCCTTTTCCCACAATGTTTTCAAAAGGCTTCTTCTTCAGGCTAGTTAAAAGTTGGTATGGTGTGGTAAAGGGTTAAGAGCCCTTAGAGCACATGGACCCTCCTGCCTCCAAGTCAGTTTGACAATGATAATTGACCTTTAGACTTCTAAACCTGCCTTTAGATGCTTACAGGGGGCAGCATAGATCAAGATTAGATGGAAAAACAGACTTCTTTGTAGAGTTGAGATCAAGATGAGACTGTGTTGAACATTTTGTCTAATCTTGGATCAAAATATTGGTTACATAGCAAGACATTCTGACACACAATGTTGCAAGTTTTGCATCCCTAGCACTGGTTGAAAGTGTCAGTTTAATTAATTTAGTACTACGAGGGCTAATAAATTCAATTCACAATAGATGAGTGTTTTCCTAATTAATTGAGTTGTTGCCCATCCAGATAAGTTATGGTGACACTTTGGTATGATACATGTTCTGTGTAACACTTTACATGCAAGTTTAAAAGCATGGCTTGTTTTGGAGACAGACTAGACATTGATCAGTATGTGTTTACCTCTCAAATATTTTTGTCTTTCACTTTAAAGTATAAAAACTCATCGGAACAAATTTGTTTACCACTGAATGGGTATTTTAATGTATTCATTGATGGTCTAGCCAGAGTTAATGAAATATTGTGTAAATCAGCATTAGTATTCATCCACTTTAAATGAGTTTAACCTAGATTAAGACTTGATACCCTGTCAATAACTTGACCCATAAACCCATTTATGAAATACTTGTAGTCTAAAGCCAAACTCTAATTGAATAAACATACATATTTAGTATAAAAAGAAAGTGGTTTTCTTTTTCCAATGAACCCTTTTTTTTTTTACGAATTATACCAAAAGTGTTAAATTATTTTTTCCTCTTATAAATAAATTGTTTCGGTGTTCAAAAGGACGGATCTCAGATTTTAAAAGTCAATATTTTGGCAAGGCAGGGATTCTGAGACATTGGCTCTTTGAGTTATAGATATATACTCACTGCATAGGAACTTGGATCCATTATAATTCACCAACCATTCTTTAACTCTTTACCAAATGACAAAATTTAAGACTAGTCTAAATTGAAAGCATTTGCAGAAGACAAATTCAATGTGACTAAAATTCTGAAGGTTGTTCTGGAAAGGATAGAAAACATTGTGGGAAAAGGAGAAAATGCTGGTTACCAGCATTTTCTCCTTTTCGCACAGTGTTTTCAAAGGACTTCCTTTTCAGGGTCGTCAAAAGTCGGGCTTGTGTGGTAAAGAGTTGAAGTCAGTACCACCTGGATCTAAATTTGAAAGAAAGACAACTTCTGATTGGCTAAACCAACTGGTTTAGCGAATCAAAAGCTGTTTTACTTTCAAATTTTAAAAACCGTGGAGAAAAAGACAAAGACTGTTCTTATGAATAGTTGGTGATTGTAGACTTGGTCCATTTCAAACTTATTAGAGAATTACCAGTACTCTTTATTGAATTCATCTCACTCTATTTTTCGAAATGTGCCCTGTTTCTAGCAGTTTTTGACTAAAATGATAGGGCTTGTTTTTGAAGTGTAGAAAAACAATGTGGGAAAAGAAGAAAATGCTGAGTATGCTGGGTGTTATTGCATCCATATTCTGTTAGTTCAAAGATAAAAAAAAATTTCACAATGTACAAGCAGTGATAAAATGCTCTCCGGAGGTCCTTGTTTACCAACTGGCCTTGAGATATGTAAATATAATTTTCCATCATTGTTTCTATAAAAAAGAGACTGTCAGACTTTATCAAAATAAATCTATTACCACCCAACTTCCCTATCTGAAATCTGAGGAGGTGACATTAGAGTTTCTTTGATGATAATAACTGTCATTGTATACCAGCCCTGTTCACAGGCCTTGTTGGGGTCACAGAAAAGTCAGGGTAGGTCAGGCAAAGTGTTTTTTTTTTTACTGGAAATTTACCAAAAAACAAAATTTAAGACATCCAATTTGAAAAGCTGTACAGATAACAGGTTTTAACTTATTACCAAACAATAAATTATTAGACTTGTCCAAATTGCATTTTCAAATGACAAAATAGACATGACTCAAAAATTGCAACTTAATTTTAAAAAGGTAGAATACTGGTATATTGTGCTTACTAGCATTTTCTTCCTTTCCCACATTGTTTTCAGAAGGCTTCTTTCTCTTTGTCGAAAAAACCAGCGACTGTTTGGTAAAGGGTTAAATGTGCTTCGAATTATTGATGAGATTTGCCGCTGAAATGGTTGAAAACATTTCAGGAATAGAGGAAACTGCTGGTTACCAACAATTTTCCTTTATCTCCATACAGTGTTTTCAAAATACTCTTTCCTTGATGTTGTACTACCATAGAATTTCTCGGCAAAGGGTGCACAACTTGAATTTGAAATGTGCAGACTAGGATTAGACTGTACATTTGTGCAGCCTAATCTCAACCTGTCCTACTCATGAAGGACATCAGAGGTGTTGAAACTTGGGGTATGGGTAAGTATAGGTGAGAAGAAAATGGTCATTTTAATAGACCTTTAAAACCGTGGGAAACCATGAAACGTGAATTAAAGTCTCATGTTAAGAGTGACATATATTGGGTATATTGTATGGGTGTGTAGTTTGTCTAGGGAGTTATACTTGACATAATTTAAATAGATGGTGAATAATTATTTATAATTAGGTTGGATACCCGTACTTACAATATATCATATTACACCTCCTTGGGACTTTGATTACATTTGAAAAGTGTCATATGACCATGCTGTTGAAAATCTCTCAACTTTATGAATGAGAACTGAAAATATGTTTTTAAGTCTGAACCACATGATCTCAATTTTTGATGACCCTGAAGAAGAAGGCCTTTTGAAAACATTGTGGAAAAAAGGAGAAAATGCTGGTAACCAGCATTTTCTCCTTTTCCCAAAATGTTTTCTTCACTGTTAATAAAAATGCTTTGAATTGAGACTTTTTAATTTTGTTGTTGAACCTTTTTACCGAACAATCCCTGGTTTTTACCACCCTGAGATAAAAGTCTTAAAAACCTTTTGGTAACCAGCATTTTCTCCTTTTCACACAATGTTTTCTACCCTGCTGGAAACAAATTTCAGTGTTTGAGTTGTGTTTATGTTGTCGTCTGCTAGTGCCATCATTTTGGACCAGTCTAAAATTTTGTTGTTTAGTAAAGAGTTAGGAGGTGCCACTTTACCTGATGACATTTAAGGTTTAGGTTAGTCCAAATGAAAAGGAATTGCAGATGAACAGACTATAGCTCAAACACAGCTTGTCTTTGAAAGGGCAGAAATCGTTTTTGGAACCAATCGAGAATGCATGGTACCAATGCTTTTTGTTTTCTGTTCCACTTAATGTCATGGAAACCTCTAAAAAAATCAAACTACAAGGGATTGCTTGATGAAAGGATAAGAAAAGAAAGTAGGTTATGAAATGCAAGGTGAAATAGTAGAATTTGTTCTCTTTTATCTGGTGTAAATTCTGACAATGATCAGATGAACACAACATGATAGGTGTACCCACATATAGTTTTAATTTGTATATTCTTGTTAACTCTTTATCAACAATCCCGACTTTTAGCGACCAGCATTTTTTTCCTTCTCCAACAATTTTACTAACTTATTACGAAACAATAAATTGTCCAAATTGCATTTTCAGATGACAAAATAGACATGACTTAAAAATTGAAACTTAATTTTGGAAGAGTAGAAAACATTGTGGTTACTAGCATTTTCTTCATTTCCCACAATGTTTTCAGAAGGCCTTTTCCTCTTTGTCATAAAAACCAGGGATTGTTTGGTAAAGGGTTAAATGTGCTTCAAATTATTGATGGGATTTGCCGCTGAAATGGTTGAAAACATTTCGGGAATAGAGGAAACTGCTGGTTACCAACAATTTTCCTTTACCTCCAAACAGTGTTTTCATAACGCTTCTTCCTTAACTTACTCATTACCAAACGACAATTTAACTAAGGTTTGTCCTAATCGAAAGTATTTGCAGACGACAAAATAAAAGTGACTGAAGAATTAAAATTTGTTTTGTGAAGAGTAGAAAACATTGTGGGAAAAGGAGAAAATGCTGGTAACCAGCATTAGTGTTTTGTGAAGCCTTAGTGTTTTGTGAAGAGTAGAAAACCTTGTGGGAAAAGGAGAAAACGCTGGTTACCAACATTTTCTCCATTCCTCACAATGTTTTCTACCCACCCAGAACAAATTTAAATTTTTTGAGTCACATTGATTAATTTTGTTTTCTGGAAGTACTTTTAATTTGGACTTGTCTAAAATTTTGTTGTGTGGTAAAGGGTCAAAAGTTAAAGTTTTATCAGACTCAAAGTTCTCTACTTTCAAGGTCATGTTTGTAAATGCAGTCAACATAATGATTTATGATCAACTTAATTTGTTACCTATCTTATAATTATCAAAACTTTACCCTTCCCACATACTGAACTGTTATTTTGGTTAAAATTAGCCCCTGAACCCAGGGCCCGTATTCACCAACCATTCTTAAGAACGTTCTTGGTCTTATTCTCCAGAATTTTCTACATTTGTAAGTAACACAACTTCTGATTGGCTAAACCATTCGGTTTAGCCAATCAGAAGTTGTGTTACTTACAGATTTGGAAAACCTTGGAAAAAAAGACTAGGAATATTCTCAAGAATGGTTGGTGAATACGGACCCAGAGTTGGTAATTTATTCAGAAACTGAAGGTTTAGCTCAGACTGCACAGAAGATGCAGTCTAATTTGGAATCAACATTGCTTGCTTATTTGCAGATACATGTATTGTGACAAAAACAGCCTTGAAATTGCAACTTACCATTTTTCACCTATTTAACTCTTTACCAAACGTCAAAATTTTAGACGCTCCAAATTCAAAGCAGTTGCAGACAAGAAAATAAGTGTAACTGATATTTGAAATTTGTTTCCAGCAGGGTAGAAAACAGTGTGGGAAAAGGAGAAAATGCTGGTTACCAGCATTTTTTCCTTTTCACACAATGCTTTCAAGAGGCTTCTTTCCCATGGCCGTTAAAGTCAGATTGTATGATAAAGGGTTAACATTCTGCATTTATACAGCGGGTCTTTCAAATGGCGATTACTTTGCAAACGGCACTAACCAAAACCTTGATCAAAGTACCATACTCACTTTACATGAAGGCACCGAAATTTCAGGAAATTTGCTTATGAAATAAGAGGGTTTTGTTAGCGTTTTGCTTTGTGCCCCTGCGCATAATTAGGTGAAATTGGTAACTGTATACAATACCTATAGAGAATGTTCATTCCCTTTTGCATATTTAACACTACAAGGGTTGAAAATACTAGCAGAAGAAAAATCGAAATATGCATCAAATAATTGATTATTTATTATTTTCACCAATACATCATAAATTGAGAATTTTGATCAGCTGAAAAAAAAAATCTCAGCTCCATAAAAATTCCTGTAGTGCCAGAAATATTTAAGCTCTCAAACTATTGTTTACAAACATACATATACATATGAGATTTCATAATATTTCTATTTCACATTTACTATTGAGTCCAAAGTTCAAATGCTAGCTAAGTTTATTTTAACTCAATATCAGACCACAATGAGAAAAACATGGTGGCTTCAAGAAAATAGAATATTGAATATTGATGAACAATGTGTTCTTCTGGTACAATGTTTTCACATGCACTAATGTTTTTGGACTTCATTTAAAGTTGAATGTTCAACATTTTTTTAAACCTGAGAGCATGGAATAAACACACCGGACATTTCTGTCAAGAAATAAGACTCAACAGTAAATAATAGTCTAGAATATCTCAGCAAAGTGGACAGTGTGGATCAAAGGTCAGGCTGCATGTTTTGTGCAGTCTGATCTTAAAGTACACAAGCTCTAAGATAAATAATTATAGTTATGAAAGGGTTAGACTAGTTCAAATTGAAAGCATTTGCAGATGACATTAAATAACCAGCATAATTATGTGGATCAGATAATTTGATTCGTTTCTAACAGATTAGAAAACATGGTGGGAAAAGGAGAAAATACTGGTCAACAGCATTTTCTCCTTTCCAACAAAGTTTTTTTTCTCTAAAAGTCAGGATTGTATGGCAATGGGTTAAACATTATTTGAGGTGTTCAAAGTGGTCTTCTGAAAATTTGTTTTTGCTCATACACTGAGTGAAGGGGGCCAGTCTATCAATCACATTACATATGCACTGATTTGTTTGAATATATTTACGCATCAAAGCCACTGTATGTTGAATTTTCCCATATTATTAAAGTTGATGAATTGTGCAGATTAACATTTTTCATTTTTTCATATTTACAGTTTTCAGTCCGATGGCTAATCTGCACATACCATAAAACTTCCTTAATCCTTTACCACAGAAGTACAGGTTTTAACAAACTTCAGGAAAGAAGACTCTTGAAAACTTTGCGGGAAAAGGAGAAAATGCTGGTAACCAGCATTTTCTCCTTTTCACACAATGTTTTATACTATATAAGAGATTAGTGCAAATGCCCTATACCATTTTTGGCTGCCATCTTCAGCAACTTTCAATTTTGGGAGAGTCAATATTTTGTTGTTTTGGAAAGAGTTAATCCTCTACTACCTTGCAAAGCCCCAGTAGCTCAGTCAGTTTTGTACAGGACTTAAGAAGAGGGGGTCATAGGTTTGATCTTGGCTCAGCCAATTTCTTTCTGGGGATTGATGATGGGTCATCGCGACAGGATTAATTCCTCTCCCACCTCTGACCATTGTTTTTGATGACAGTTATGTGAAAAAACAGCCAGTTGTTTGGAAAGAAAATTGAACAGAGTACTGGTACAAGAGACTCCAGGAAAGCATGGATAGGTACACTAGCTGCAGCAATATAACTGAAATAATGTTGAAAGCGGCATGAAACACCATAGAATAAATCAGTCACCCTCTACTACCTCCTGTAGATAAGATTTTTTCGTTTTATAGCAGATCTATTTTGAAACATTGTTGCAAAAGGAGACAATACTGAATAGCCTATGATAAGAATATGATGTGCCTTATAGCCTTTAACTCTTTACCAAACAACATAATTTTAGACTAGTCTAAATTGGAAGCATTTACAGACCACATACTAGTAATTAATGTGAATCAAAACTTGAAATTTGGGTAGGGAAGGGTAGATAACATTTGGGAAAATTAGAAAATGCCGGTAAACAGCATTTCTCCTTTTCCCACAATGTTTTCAGAAGGCATCTACCTCAGGGTTGTGAAAACACGGTATTGTTTGGTAAAGGGTTAATTATGGCCCTCATATTACCTCTATATTTCAGATATTTGAGAAGATGCAGTATGTAACTGTACGAGAGCCTGGCTTCAACATTCTGTCGCACATGTTGCTGAGTTTCCAACATTCTCCTGAACCTTTCCACAAGGTAATATTGGGCAAATGAGCGAGAGTTACTATCTTATTGCTTGATGTATGATATAATATTCAGAGCTCCAGATAGGGGGGAGTGATTTTGATTTCAAAATTGAAAACTTTAATTATTCTACACTAAACCCAATGTTGTGGGTACTCATTAGAATCGTCTCATCGAGACGATTCTAATGAGTTACTCATTAGAATCGCCATCGAGACGATTCTAATGAGTATCCACAACATAGGGTTTCGAAGAGAAATAATGACTTTAGAATACCTTCCCCCCTTTCTTATCTGGAGCTCTGATATAGCCATGTTTTCTACTAATTTATCCACTTGTAATATTCATTTTGCTTCATTGAATTACAAATTTGTATGTTTTCTTCATTATCCATTGAGAGATTATGAAAGGCCCAGCAGTGGCCAAAAGTCAACCTAAGGTGTGGTAGAATGTATTCAAATTTAAAATGTACCATTTAAAAGTATGGAAATTATAATTGTGAAGAAGACAATCTGTTATTGTTCGATTGACCTCAGTGTTAGTTGGTGGCAGAAAAGTTGCCAGATTTGCTGTACACTGTGTTTACTTTTCTCTTGGTGTCCATAATGAAGATAAATGTTGATGGAAGTGAAATTATCCAGGTTTTATTGTAACAGATTGTCTGTTTTTTCATTCAGATTATACAACAGAGTATATCTATTTATGAATTTAGATAATAAATGCTAATGAATTTCCTCCTCATCATTTATCACAGTACAATTTTACAAGGTTTTCAATGCAACAGATTGTTTGTTTTTCTTGCAGATTTTACCCATGGTTCCGAAGATTGTTGAGCTGTGGATGGTAGACGAGAACTGTAAAGACCTGATGCAGCAACTTGCAGATTTGTTGCATGTACAGATGTATCTACATGCTGGATTCCCTGAACTTTACGACCCAGTGCTAGAATGTATTAAGGTAACTAGCCTACTAATACTCAATGCAAAACCTCTTACAGACAAAATTTTAACCAGGCTGCTTTTGACAAAAACATAAAGGCACATGTATTGCCTGTAGCCCATTGTTGTCCTTGTTGTCATAATGCAAAAGCTTCAACATTTATTCATGTCTCTGTTACTGCTAAAGATAACTTTTACATAGCTAGGCCCATTTTTTTCATATTATGAGAATAATATCTTGTAGCCTTATGGATCAAGTTTATTAACTCATTACCAAATGACAATATTTTAGGCTTGTCCAAATCCAAAGCATTTGCAGACAACAAAATAAAAGTGACTGAAAATTTGAAATTTGTTTTGTCAAGAGAAAAAAACATTGTCAGAAAAGGAGAAAATGCTGGTAACCAGCATTTTCTCCTTTTCCCACAATGTTTTCCAAAGGCTTCTTTCTCGGGGTCATCAGAAGAAGCGATTGTGTGGCAATGGGTTAAAGATCATACTCCAGGTAATTGACACTCTGATCTCAATCTCCAATGTGTGTAAGAGCATTTGATACCACATTTAGCTGAATAAGAGTGTATCATATCAATTACATTCTCAAATTTGTGCTATTCTCTTTTTTTCCAGTTCATTATACATGATAAAAGAAAAATCACCTATCATTTACCAAATTGCATGCATAACTCTAAACCCTTTATCTTACCACAAAGATTCAGACTTGCGAAAATTAAAAAGTAATTGCAAACAAAAATACACCTTACCACAAAGATTCAGACTTGTGAAAATTAAAAAGTAATTGCAGACAAAAATACATGTATTAAATGGTTCAAATGGCAGAACTTTTTCTTGGTAGGGCGGAAAACATTGTCGAAAAAGAGGAAATGTTGATATCTAAACTTTTGTACTTTTTCCACAATATTTTCTCTTGACCTTCCTTAAAAACAGTTTGGTAAAGGGTCAGCCACACAATCCTGAGCATTTACGACCCTTAGCATGAGGGCTTTTATAAACATTGTGCGAATTGGAGAGAATGCTGGTACACTATGGTATCTCTAATGGCCACTAAATAGCAGAAAGGATGAAGCCGTTTCTTATGTGTATATTACACCTTTTGATAGCATAGAAAACATTGTGACAAAAGGTGAAATTGCTCATCACGAGCTATTTCACCTTTTGCCATAATGTTTTCTAAAGGCTCCTACAAGCAATGCATAGAAATGAGTATCTACAGTGTAAAGGGTTAACCATTTACTATACAATCCTGAGTGTTAACAACCCTGAGAAAGAAGCCTTTGGAAAACATTGTTGGAAAAGGAGAAAATGCTGGTTACCAGCATTGTCTCCTTTTATAACAATGTTTTCAATAGGCATCTTTCTCAAGGTCATTAAAAGTCCAGACGGTATGGTAAAGAGTATTGAGACAAAACCAGAAATTGTTCATGTTTGGCATATTTGCCTGTTTGTCAATTTTTTCCCAAATATGTATGTATGTACCAGCCATATACAGTTTTAAAAACCCTAAACAAGAACGCTCTTGAAAACATTTTGAAAAAGGAGTAAATGATGATAGCTTGCTTTTTTCTCCTTTTCCTTTGACATCTTCTACGGTGTCGGGAGCCTTTTCATTATACCCCCCAAAACTCTGTTTGGGGGGTATATAGGAGTCAGCTTGTCGGTCGGTCCGTCCGTCGGTCGGTCTGTAGCTTTTTGTCCGCTCATTCTCATAAACTACTGGACGAATTTTATTCAAACTTCACAGGTAAACTCAGTATCAAGCAGAGATGTGCATATGAAATGTTGGTTATGGTTCATTGATTTTTCACTGAGTTATGGCCCTTTCATGAAATTTCTTGTCCGCTCTTTTTCTCATCAACTATTGGACAGATTTGGTTCAAACTACACAGATAGACTCAGTATAAAGCAGAGATGTGTATATCTTATTTTGGTTATGGTTTATTTAGGTTTCATGGAGTTATGGCCCTTTGATGATTCTGGACAAATTTCTTTTTCATACTTAAATTTTGTCCGGAGCATATCTCCAAAACTATACTAGCTAGGGTTATGAAATTTCATGGGTGGATAGATCTCATCAAGTGGGAGTGCAGTGCACAGGAATCATAACTCTTGGTAGCTTAATTTTTGAGTTATTGCCCTTTGTTGTTTTTTTATACTTGAATTTGGTCTGGTGTATGCCTCAGCTTAACAACTTGGGGTAAGACAGGCATATCTTGTGACAATTTGCCGCTCATGTTCAACTCTTACTTTTGTACTCAACCATTCTGCATTCTGTGACAAAGACCTGTTTGGTGGCAAGGAGCTGGTGGGGGGTATGATAACGTTGAGTGATAGCTCTAGTTTGTACCAATATTGAACTGTCATCTGTGAATCTTTTTGCATTTTTGAAATGTCTGAAATCAATTTTTTGGGAAAGGGTTAAAGCACTAGCAGATAACATTCAGAACTCTTTACCCGAATACAAAATTTCCGACATGTCCAACTTGAAAACACTCAAAAACCTTTCATTAAATGTTGTTCAAATGATGAGATTTGTTTGCTAAAGGATGGAAAATATTGTGGGAAAAGAAGATAATCTGGTTAACTGTTTTTAGCTCCACTGGCCGAAGGCCAGCGGGCTTATGTCATGGCCCGGTGTCCGTCGTGCGTCAGTCCATCTGTGCGTGCGTGCGTGCGTCCGTGCGTCCGTGCGTTAACTTTTATTTCAAACATCTTCTTCTCTAAAACTACCCATCCAATTTTGATGAAACTTCACAGAAATGATCCTGCCATGGTCCTCTTCAGAATTCCTTGAAAGAATTTTATTCCTTCAAAAACTGTGGTTGCCATGGCAACAAAACTGAAAAATATTGAAAATTTTTAAAAATCTTCTTCTCTGAAACCATAAGGCCTAGGGCTACCAAATTTGGCATGTAGCTTTATCTAGTGGACCTCTACCAAAGTCCTTCAAATATTAGCCCTGGGGTCAAAATTGGTCCCACCCTGGGGGTCACAAGTTTCATATGGGCTTATATAGGGAAAACTTTAAAATCCTTCTGATACCTAGCCATAGGGCCTAGGGCTACCAAATTTGGCATGTAGCTTTATCTAGTAGACCTCTACCCAGAGTGCCCAAATGATAGCCCAGAGGTCAAATTTGGCCCGGCCCCGGGGGTCACAAGTTTTATATGGGCTTATATAGTGAAAACTTTAAAAATCTTTTCGTACCAAGCCATAAGGCCTAGGGCTACTCAATTTTGCATCTAGCTTTATCAAGTGGTTGTCTACCAAAGGTGCCCAAATTGTAGCCCCAGGGTCAAATTTGGCCCTGTCCTGGGGGTCACAAGTTTTACATGGGCTCATATTGGGAATTTTTTAAAAATCTACTTGTACCTAGCTATAAGGCCTAGGGCTACCAAATTTTGCATGTAGCTTTATCTAGTGGGCCTCTACTAGGAGGGCCCAAATTATAATCTTAGGGTCACGTTTGTCCCCACACCAGGGGTCACAAGTTTTACATGGGCTTTTGTGATGAAGACTTTCTAAGTCATCTTGTTACTAACCATAATAAAGACTAGGACCACTAAATTTAGCCCTGTCTCATGGATTTTATGTTTTACAGGGCCTTTTATTGAGAAAACTTTGAAAATCTTCTTGTTTATAACCACACATTCTAGACCTGTATTATTTGGTATGGGGCTTTATCTTGTAGACCTCCACCAGGATTCAAGTAATTATAGCTTTGTGGTCAAAACTGGATTTGCCCAGGAGTTACAACTTTTTTGTTGGTTTTTATGGAAAAAAATTGTATGCCCTCAAGTTTGAAACCAGTTGGCCAAATAATGTAATGTTTGGCGTTTAGTGTTTTTACGAATTAGCCAGTGGAGCGATACAGGGCCATCATGGCCCTCTTGTTGTTCATTTTCTACAATAGTTTTAAAAGCTTTCTTCAGTAGGGTCATCAAAACTCAGGATTTTGTGGTAAAGGGTGAAACAGGTACTGGTTTAAATTTTTCCATTGCAAGATAAAAATGCGCTGATCTCATTCATGGACAAGTTTGAAAGGTGGATCAAAGTACTAAAAATGTAGGAAAATGCAACTGTACTCTTTTACCCATATAGAGCTGTCCTTGAAAGACCTAACTAATTTATCACTTTTGAAACAAATATACAGTAGACATACCTCTATTACTGCCATGTTGGTTGGTTGTTTAGTTGGTTGGTTGTTTAGTTGGTTGGCCAGTTATTTGGTCAGTTGGTCGGTCTCTACATGGTTATCGGTTAGCCGTTATATCATGCTGGCCAGTACACCTATCTATGCTTTCCTGGAGTTTCTCTTACCAGTACAATGCATGATATTCTTCCAAAGCCTGTAGCTGGCAGCTAGCTCACTTATCATTGTTGAAACAATGACATGCATAAAGAGATAAATGAACCCTGTTGCAATGACTGTTGCCAGTCTCAAAAAGAAATGGCCAAACTGTGCATTCTAAACAGCCTCCTCCTGTTCTGATGTTTTGTATGCTGCTGAAAGTGCTTCAGCTCTTTACCATACAATGCCGACTTTTAACAACCCTGAAAAAAAAAGCCTTTGAAAACATTGTGGGAAAAGGAGAAAATGCTGGTAACCAGCATTTTCTCCTTTTCCTACAATGTTTTCTTCCCTTCCCAAACCAAATATCAATTTTTCAGTCACATTTATTTTGTCATCTGCAAATGCTTTTAATTTGGACCAGTCAAAAATTTTCTTGTGTGGTAAAGAGTTAATTAGGGCTTGACAGATTACAGCCATGTTAGAATAATGTTTTACCATACAACAAGACTTGCCCAAACTGAAAGCATTCGCAGACAATGTAACAAATCTGACTTGAAAATTGAAGTTTGCCTTTGAAAGGGTAAAAAATTGTTGGAAAAGGAGAAAATGCTTTCAAAAGCCATCTTCCTCAGAGTTGTCAAAACTTTGACCTTTGTGGTAAATGGATAATTAAAGTGGCCTTTTTTCTCACAAACTGAAGTTTTCACATCTTTGGCCATAAAGGCATCTGAAAATGTGGAAAAATAGAAAATGCTGATTAAAGCCCACGCAAAAAAAATATTAAAGGTTACCCTACCCTACCTAGAAAATGCTGCTGATCCTAACCTGTTTTTGCCATAATAGAAAAAATATGTCGGTGTGATTTCACTATACCGGTAATTATGTTGCATGTAAAACAGTTTTGGAAAAAAAATTCCTACCTACCCTACCTAAGACATCTCAGACCGAAACCGTATACAAAAATAGATTTTGTTAGGACTAACTAGTAATTTATTCACATAGCACAAAATTTTCTCTCCTTCAAGCAAACACTTGTTTTAACAACTCGATGAAGGATACTTTTGTAAACATTATGGGAAAAGCAGAAGGTGCTGGTAACGGCATTTTTTCCTATTCCCATTTTATTTCTTTACTTTGAGAAACAAATCCCTCAGTTTCAAAGGTATTCAACTTGTCTGCAATGTTTTCAAGCTAGACAAGTTTTGAATTTGTCTTCTGATAAAATGTCAAAAAAATGTATGTACTAGTTTACTGTCTTTCTGTACCACTGTGTGATTTATCCTGTCAACTTCTACATTTTAATATCAAATTACTTGAATAAGTTTATCATATTACGATTTCCTTTGATTTCCATTGACATGCTTTATTTAACTCTTTACAACACAATCCCGATTTCTAACGACCCTGAGAAAGAAGCCTATAGAAATCATTGTGGGAAAAGGAGAAAATGCTGGTAACCAGCATTTTCTTCTTTTCCCACCATATTTTCTACCCTTTTAAAGATTTTATTTGTTGTCTGTGGGTGCTTTGACTTTGGTCCAGTCCATAAATTTGCTGTTTGGTAAAAAGTTAACAGAATTTGAGACGGCATTGAAAGCATTTGAAGACAAATTTAATATGGCTAAAATGACTTGGTGTGTTCGAAAGAGTAAGAAACACTTTGGGAAAAAGAGAACATTTCGGTGACCAGCATTTTCTCCATTACCAGAGTTATTTTTTAAAAGCCTCCTTAAGTTGCTAATATATTGAACTCTTTGGTAAGGATGAAATATGACTAAACAAAAGTGACATCTTTCTTGAAAAGAACAGAATCTGCAGGCAAAATCTTAACTCTTTTCCACACAATCCCGACTTTTGATGACCCTGGACTGGCGTAGAGGACTTTTGAAAACAATTTTGCAATAGGAGAAAATGCAGATAACCAGCATTTTCTCCTTTTCCCTAAATGTTGTCTACCCTCTCACAGACAAATTTCATTATTAAAGTCGCGTTCAATTTGTCGTCTGCAAAAGCTTTCAATTTGGATAAAATTTTTCCTGTTTGATAAAGAGTTAAGAGAAAATAGATGAATAACTGAATATGTTTTATCATTGACAGGATTTCCCTCAGCCTTCCCTAGACATGATAAAATTCAAACTTTTGTCTTCCAAATGGACTGCACACAGAGATGGGAAGGTATATGTTCCAAAATCCTTCCAACAGAAGGCTGAAATGGGTAAAACAGGGTTGTTCAACCTGGGGAACACCTGTTATATGAATAGCATCATCCAAGCCCTGTACATGTGTGACAGGTAAGTTGACAAGGGTCAGTATTTACCAACATTTCTTATTTAACCCATTACCACACAAGCCCTACTTTAAAACCCTGAGTAAGAAGCCTTTAGAAAACAGTGTGGGAAAAGGAGAAAATATATCACAAAACACATTTCAAATTTTCAGTCACTTTTATAATGTTGTCTGCAATTGCATTCGATTTGGGCCAGCCTAAAATATTGTCATTTGGTAATGGGTTAAGCACATTCTTTGTCTTGTTCTTCAAGACTTTGTAACTGTGGAAGTAACAGAACTTCTGATTGGGTAAACCAAATTGATTGGCTAAACCATTTGGTTCTAGCCAATCATAAACCATTTGGTTTAGCCAATCAGAAATTCTGTTATTTTCACATTGACAAACATCAGAAGCATAAGACTTTGAATGTTCTTAAGAATGGTTGGTGAATAAGGACCCAGGAATAAAAAATGTCCATTTTTTTTATGCATTCTGTCATTAATTTTTGCTATAAAAGTCATTAGCCCATTACCACGCAAACCCTATTTTAATGACCCTGATAAAGTAGCCTTTTGAAAACCTTTTGTGGGAAAAGGAGAAAAAGCTGGTAACCAACATTTTCTCCTTTTCCCACAATCTTTTCTTCCCTTCCTAAAACAAATTTCCATTCTTTAGTCACTTTCATTCTATCATCTGCCAATGCTTTCGACTTGGACAAACCTAAAATTTTGTCATTTGGTAATGAGTTAATTGAGGTCTTGTTATTCTTATTGTATAGCGTTATTGTCATTTAAGCTTTATTCCAGTTATTCCAGAGCATGTATTCATGCTTTCCTGGAATTTCTGTGACTAGTATTCTGCACAGTATTCTTTCCAAGCCGCTGACTGCTTTCCCACATAACCACTGTTGAACAAGTGATCAGCAGAGATACTTTGAAATTCTATTATTATAATTTCATTCATATTTTAGTTTTAAATTCAAACAATTTTTTTAACCTTGCACCAAAACATGTCTTCTTTTCAAAACAACAAAATTTTATACTACTCCAAATTGACAGCATTACAGACAGCAGATATGATGAGGATCAGATGATAAGAATGGTCTTAGGAAGGATAGAAAACATTCTATACTTGTCCCAATTGAAACCATTGACAGGCTGCAAATTAAATGTGACCTAAATGATTTTGTCATCTTTGAAAGGGTGGAAAGCATTGTGGTGAAAGGGGAAAATGCTTGTTACCAGAAAGTTTTTAAAAGGCTTCCCCTCAGGGTCATTGAAACACATTGTTATTTGTTAAAGCATTAAGATAATATAAAATATTATATGCATCTACCTTGATATTCATAAGACGTCATTCTCTCTTTTTTTCCAGTTTTCGGATAAGTTTACTGCAGCATATGCCGTCACCAGAACAGGTTCTTGTAGTGAAACTGCAGCATGTGTTTGCTTTCCTGAGTCATTCACAGGTAAAAATTTCTTCTAAGTTGGACTGCTTTAAACCTTTACCTCACATGCCCTAAGTTTTTAACAACCATGAAAGAGAATGGTGTTGAAAATATTGTTGGAAAAGAAGAAAATGTTGCAAACCAGCATTTTCTTCTTTTCTAACAGTGTTTTCTACCCTATCACAGATAAATCTCAAGATTCAAGCCACATTTGATTTGTGCTTTCTTTGCATGAATATACCAGAGGACTAGATTATAGACTTGTCCAGATTATAGAGTAAATGTGGCTCTAATAATGAACTATATCTCGAGTAGCATAGAAAATATCATTTGAATAGAAAAAAACTTCAGTTACTGATATATAGAGGATAATTAACTGGTTATTTTTGATATGAAAAATATCTCACGAGGATGTGTTGTTAGGGGTTGAAAAAACGAGTGTGCAGCACAAGTTTTTTTTTTTTAACGCCTTAATTGAGCATCCTCGTGAGATATTTTTCTTATAAAAAATAACCAGTTGATCATTCTATTTATTATATACCTTATTATTATTTTTAACTAGACTGAGAAAAGTAGTTGGATTGTCTGGTTGAAAATATAGAACTTACAATTAACACTATCTATAAGTGCTTAATGAAGAAAAAAAATTAGTTCCTAAATTATGGCAGGAAGTGAAAGTTGATATCGTCACTAGTGATGATATCAAAATTTATTACACTGGGAAATTCCAGGATTTCACTGCTAGGTATATTATAATTACTTTTTTTACCAAAATGTTGCTACAGTCCTCTTCTGCAGGGTCATGAAAACACAGGACTGTTTGATGGGAATGATTAGGGATATAACCCATTACCAAACTACAAAATTTTAGACTGGTCCAAATTGAAAGCATTTGCAGACGACAAAATTAACGTAACTCAAAAATTGAAATTTGATTTCAGCAGGGTAGAAAACATTGTGGGAAAAGGAGAAAATACTGGTTACCAGCATTTTCTCCTTTTCCCACAATGTTTTTCTGAAGGCATCAATCTCAGGGTCGTATAAACCAGGGATTGTTTGGTAAAGGGATAACCCTTACCACACAATGCCGATGTTTAACAAACCGGAAGAAGAGGCCTTCTTAAAACATTGTGAGAAAAGGAGAAAATGCTGGTAACCAGCATTTTCTCTTTTTCCCACAAGGTTTTCTATCCTATTAACCCATTACCCCACAAGAAAAATTTAGACTGGTCTAAATTGAAAGCATTTGCAGACGGCAAAATAAAGGCAACTGAAAATTTGAAATTTGTTCTTGGAAAGGTAGAAAACACTGTGGGAAAAGGAGAAAATGCTGGTTACCAGCATTTTCTCCTTTTCCCACATTGTTTTCAAAAGGCTTCTTTCTCAGGGGCGTCAAAAGTAGGGATTGTGTGGTAATGGGTTAAACCAAAATTGCATTACTGAGCCACATTGAAATTGTCGTCTGCAAATGCTTTCAATTTTGGCACATATAAAATTTTGTCATTTAGTAAAGGGTTAATAGATATTATTCACATAGATTAACTCTTTAGACCCCAAAAACTCATTAGTTTGCCTTACCCTGAAAAAGAAAGTTTTTGAAAACACTGCTCTAAAAGAAGTCAAAGCTGATAACCAGTATTTTCTCCTTGTCTCACAATGATTTTACTCTTTTGCAGACTCAAAATCTGATCTGCATATTTATGTTCTGAATAAATTCTGTCAGTCTGGACAATTGTATAATTTTTTTTATTTGGCAGAGAGTTAATTTTCTACTCTTAACGAAACAATCAAGAGTTTAACGACCCTTGAAAAATGCTATACAAACATTTCTGGAAAGGTAGAAAATGCTAGTATCCACCATTTTCTCCTTTTTCCACAATGGTTTCTACCTAAAATTTCCATTTTTGAGTCACATTTACTTTGTTATTTGTTTTTACTCTCAAATTTGGCCAGTCTAAAGTTTTGTCATTTGATAAAGAGTTAACTCTTTCCCAAATAATCCCGTCTTTTAACAACCCAGAGACAGAAGGCTTCTGAAAATATTATGGGAAAAGGAGAAAATGTTAGTAACCAGCATTTTCACTTTTTCTCACAATGTTTTGTATCCTTCTCAATACTGATTTCAATTTTCATATCACATTTGTCTTCTTCAAATCCTTTCAATTTCGGCAAGTCTAAAATTCTGTTGTTTGGTAAAGAGTTAGGGTGCAAAATGAATGAAATGGATTTCTACATCAAGAAAACAGGGCAAATTGTTGCAATTTAAAGATGTTTTTACTGGAATGTTTCACAGACTAGCAGACAGTGTCCATCTTAGATAAGGTTTCATGTTCTGTTTAGTTTGATCCTGATTTACATTGTAAGAGATACTTTCACAGTCTGCAAAAAAAGTGTAGCTTTGCACATAGCGGATGAAAATTTTATTTTCTATGCATAAGTTTAGTTCATTGACCTGAATTTTATGTCGATAGGTGAGACCAACACTATTCTAAGTGCCTGTACAATGTACAGGCACTTACAATTATAGTGTTGCACTCACCTATCGATGTGTCATTTACATGATGGAATGGTAGATCTGATTTTTTTTTGTCTTTCTCTTTCAACAGAGACCTGCATATGCACCTCTGAGCTTTTTGTCTGCTTCAAGACCACCCTGGTTTGCTCCAGGTTTCCAGCAAGATTGTACAGAGTTTCTTAAGTACTTATTGGATCAACTTCATGAACAGGAAACCAGCTACTTACAGAAGACTGGTTCTCCAGTGTCTTTAAGAGCTTCATCAAGTTTTAGATCCCATAGTAAAGGAACCAGCTTTCATAATGAAACCAGAAAAGGAGACTCTAGCAAAACCTTGATAGGTGAGAATTTTGGTGGGAAAATGACAACAACAATAACTTGTTCAAACTGTCAGAAAAAATCTACATGTCATGAAAGCTTTGTGGATTTGCCCCTAGCTTTCCCAGATTATAATGCCACATCCCAAAAAGCTTTGATTGGTGGGAACAGTAAAATGGCTGCTCGAGGTCAAAATTCAAACATGGATTCCATACAGCAAACAACTTTGTTAGAGACTGAAGAAAGGCTGAAATGTTTACACTTGAATGATTTACTTGAACACTACTTGAAACCTGAAAAATTGGCAGGTGACAACCAATATTTCTGTGATAAATGTGATGGTCTGCAAGATGCTGAGAGAAAAATTGACATTGTTGAAACTCCAGAATATCTGATACTTACCTTGCTGCGATTTTCTTATGATGCCCGTCTTCAGTCACGCTCAAAAATATTTCGTGAGGTCAGGTATCCAAAGACATTGGTGATACCAACTTCCGAGTCCAAGAATCATGACACAAATGAAAGATGGGACTCACTAAAATCAGCTGTGATTGGCCAGTTACAAGAGTGCTGCAATTTCAAACTAGACTCTAATTGTAGTGACATTTATTCCTTGTGTTCAGTTGTTATTCATTCAGGAACTTCCTCAGATTGTGGACATTACTATTGCTATGCAAGACATTCTGTGATCACAAACACACAGTCTGTGTTGGACAATATTAAAGACTGTTCGGGAGATGATGTGGATTTTTTACATGACAAATGGTATCTGTTCAATGATAGTAATGTCTCCTATGCTAGCTACTCGTCCTTCAGTAATGTTACCAAGAGATTCACCAAGGATACAGCTTATGTCTTAATCTACAGAAAAATTGACCTTCATAACCAACAAGATCATAGGACGGTGGATACAGGTCAGCCTGTTCAGCCCTCTATTGTGGATGCTCCTCTTAGAGGTGACCTGAGTGCTGCAGTAAATAAGGACAATAAGATGTTTTTGCAGGTATGTTTTTAACCATTTATAGTCACATCACTAACTATACAGGCTTTGTTTAGACATTCTACAGACAAGCATTTTTGGGAGAAAAAAAGGGACAGTATATTCTCTTTCTCAATTGGTCTCGATTTGGACTCGATATGTCTCGATATGTTTAACTCTTTATCAAACTACAAAATTTTAGGTTTGTACGAATGGAAAGCATTTGCAGACGATAAAATAAAAGTGACTGAAAATTTGAAAATTGTTTTGTGAAGGGTAGAAAACATTGTGGGAAAAGGAGAAAATGCTGGTTACCAGCATTTTCTCCTTTTCCCACAATGTTTTCTAAAGGCTTCTTTCTCAGGGGCGTCAAAAGTAGGGATTGTGTGGTAATGGGTTAACTCTTTATCAAACTACAAAATTTTTATCTAGTCAATATAAGCAGCTTTTGAAGACCATGACAAGGTGGCTTAACCCATTACCAGTCAATCCCGACTTTTAACGACCCTGAGAAAGAAGCCTTATGAAACGTTGGAAAAGAGAAAATGTTGGTAACCAGTGTTTTCTCCTTTTCCTACACTGTTTTATTTTTTTCTATCCTGCTGGAAAAAACTTTTACTTTTTGAGTTATTTTTGTCATCTGCAAGTGCTTTGAATTTTGACATTTACTAAAATTTGTCATTTGGTCAAGAGTTAACTTTGTTTTTCTATATTTCAGGAACAAGAGGCAGCTGCTGCCAAAAGTAACAACAGGAAGAGAGCGGTTAACTCAACCTGGTACAACTGGACAGATGATGATGACAGAGGAGGCACTGGGCCTTGTGGGGGAGGAGCCGGGGGATTTGGGGGCCTGAATTCAGGGTCAAGATTTGTCTTCTAATAAAACTCCTGTTTTTTTAAATCCTTTTCTTGTAAAATGAATAATGATAGTAAAAACCAGCTAATTCGAAATTATCAGACCATCCAACTCATGAAGAAAAAACAAATGAATACATGGTTGATTAGCCCCTTACCACACAGCAAAATTTTAGACCTATCCAATTTGAAAGCATTTGTAGATGGCAATTTCATTGTGGCTCAAATGATGCAACCTTTCTTTGATAGGCTAGAAAACTAAGTTACCAGCATTTTTTTCTTTTTTGTACAATATTTTCAAAAGGCTTCTACCTCAGGGTCGTCAAAAGTTGTCATTCTGTGTGGTTAAGGGTAAACTGTTCATTTGAACAAATTTCTTTTGAAATTTATCAAAATTGAAAACATTGGAGAAGTCAAATTTTATTGAATTTCACACAGAAACTGATTTAAGTGTTTGAACAGAAAGAAAACATTGCAGGAAAAAGGTTACCTGCATCCTCACCTTTTCTCCCATCACTTTCAAATTTCCTTGTTCTTTAGAGTCGTTAAAAATAGGATGGCTTGGTACAGAGGTATAAATTAAATCAGTCATCCCTTGTATACATGTATTTGTAGAGATTGTTTAGATAATAGAAACATTTAATCCAGAACTATTATAATTATTGTACTTTTCTAAGAAAAGTATCAGTTCTTATTCTTCATTGTAGAAATATCATCAAACATTCTACAAAGCAATTATCTAACACCACCATCACAATGAATGCTGAACTTCTGTTTTCCATGTCTTTGCACTGTTTAGCAGATGCCAAAAGTTTAGACAGGTCTGCATTAAAAGCATTTACAGATGACAACTTAACTCTTTACCACACTGCAAAGTTTTAGACCTGTCCAAATTGAAAGCAGTCACAGACAACAATTTAAATAGGGCTCAAGTGATGCAATTTTTCTTCGATAGGTTAGAAAACTTAGTGGAAAAAAGGAGGAAATGCTGGTTATCAGCATTTTTCTCCTTTTCCCACAACTTTTTCAAAAGGCTTCTATCAGGGTCATTTAAAGTCATCATTGTTTGGTAAAGGGTTAAATGTGGCATTACCATTTACCAAACAACAAAAATGTGGACTTGCCCAAATTGAAAGGAGTTGCAAACAACAAATTAAATGTAACTGAAATGATGATTTTTGTTTTGGATGGGGAAGAAAACATTGTGGGAAAAGGAGAAAATGCTGGTCACCAGCATTTTCTCCTTTTCCCACAATGTTTTTCAAAAGGCTTCTGTTTTAGGGTTGTAAAAACCAGGGATTGTTTAGTAAAGGGTTAAATTATAATTTGTCTTTAACGGTGTAGACAGTGTTGTAGGAAAATGATAAGAATGCATGCATTGGTGCAGAAACTGTAGTTGATATGGTATTGTAATTTTGTCTTAAATACCAGAATGAATGTACAACTGAATCAAATTTTGAGTTCCTTCTGTTCAGTTGTTATTTTGGACATGTATGCAGTCAAAAGGCTAAAGGAAAGATAAAAAAATGCAGAAAAGGGAGCATTAGTTCCATTTTTCCATGTTTTGAAAGGGCGGTCTTCCTTTCACTTGTTTAAGTGGCACATAGTTCTGAGTTTTAACAAAAGGAAAAAAAGGCATTTGAAAAAATCATATAAGAGAAAAGACCAGCAACCAGCTGTTTGGGATTGTTTGGTGAAGGGTGAAGTAGAAATCTGGCACAGTTTATATTTAGAAATACCCAGGACTATTTCATTGCTGACTCCTAGTGTCCTAGATTCCATTTCTGTCCAGTATAGCATATCAACAGACTAACCAACTGAAAGGATTAAATTTTGAAGACAACGTATGTAGATATTGCTAAAATGGTGAGAGTTGTCATTGATAGGATGGAAAATATTGTGGGTAAAGGAGAAAATGCTGGTTACCAGCATTTTCTCCTTTTCCCATAATTTTTTTTGAAAGGCTGTCCCTCAAAGTCTTTGAAACAAAGGATATTCTAGTAAAGGGTTAAACTTCAAACTGTATTCAAACTTTCATATTCTGATAAATGGAAGATAAAAATGTATGTGTGGAGATAAAAGAAAAAGAAATTCCCAGGAAAAAAAGATAGGTCATAGAATGTAAGAAAAATATTACAGCAACTGAAGAAAATGGTCATCTTTAGCAATTACATGTAACTCACATGTTGCTTTGTTTTAAAGACTCATTTGCTTTATAGATGTAGTAAAACACACGAGTCATGCTCTGTGAAAAGGGGGCTTAATGCATCTGCAAAAAGTATAGACTCAGGTCTGCCTGTGCAGTCCGCACAGGCTGACCTTGGGCGAACTTTTCACTATTGGTCAGTTTTGTGTATGTCCAACACCCAATCTACCTCACTATTTAGTCAGTGGCTGAAAAAAGTAGCTATTATGGATCCATTAGTGTGCAATGGCTTGCTTGGTATGATGTATCACAGAGATGAATTAAGCCTCCTTTTGTCGAGTATGGTTAATATGTATATAAACTTTGAGGAAAAGGGTAAAATGTGGATGCTTGGTAACATTACCATGTTTGTAAAGGTATACTATAGCTTCAGTTTAGCTCTTTACCAAATGACAAAATTTTGGACTTGTCCAAACTGAAAGTATTTGCAGACAACAAAATAAATGTGAATAAGAAATTGAAATTTGAATTGGAAAGGGTTAAAAAACATTGTGGGAAAAAGGAGAAAATGCTGGTTACCAGCATTTTCTCCTTTTCCCTCAATGTTTTCAAAAGCTTTCTTTCTCAGGATCAGTTAAAGTCTGGACTGTGTGGTAAAGAGGTAATGTGTCATACAACAGCTTAATGCAATCTCCTGAAACAGTTTCACAGCTGACATCTTTGAAAATGCCTTTGTAGAAGTTAGACATAAATTAAGGTTTGATCTAGGAGAGGAAATGGGTAAATATTTCGACAGACGGACAGAAAAATTGCTTGTTATTAGGATTTTTACCATTACTACAATGATTAAAAATGGGGCTGCTACAAGATCATACATTGTGTTGAAAAGGCATGGCCTTCTTCATCTGTGTTTTAAATGCAGGATTTTATGACAGTGATTAACCCTTTACTGCATGACAAAATTTAGAAATGTTCCATATTTAAACATTTGCAGATGACAGTTAAAATATGGTTAAAGTTATTTTATTTTTTTCTGAAAGGTTAGAAAACATTGTGGGAAAAGGAGAAAATGCTGGTTACCACCAGCATTTTGTCCTACTACCACAATGTTTTCCAAGGTCCTATTTCCAAGGGACGTTATAATGTAGGATTGTGTGGTAAAGGGTTAATGGCCAAGATTTTATTCAGTGTGTAAAATACTGATTGTATATACATGTAGATCTATATGTCTGTTTACTCATTGTTGTTATGCAGAGATCTGTAGATTTTGTTACTGTTGAATTTATATTAAAGTTTATCCAATCAGTACAGTTGTTTCTTTTATTTCCAACCAATCAAGGCACATGTTCACCAATCATTCTAAAGACATTTATGAGTCTTACCAAAAGCTAAAGTAAAACCAATGAATTTATCTTAAAGTTTATCCAATCAGTACACAGAGTTCCAGTCAAAGGGGGTAATTTTGATTTTAAAACTGAAAATATTAATTATTCTCCACTAAACCCTATATCATGCTACCCATAAGAATCTTCTCAAAGAGATTATTCTAATGAGTACCCAGAAAAGGATTTAGAAGAGAAGGGATTATGAATTGCATTATTACTTCTTATCTGGAGCTCTGAGTAGAGTTGTTTCTTATATTTCCATTGAATCAAGGCACATGTTCCCCACCTATTCTAAAGAATTCTAGTCTTACCCAAAGCTAATGTTAAACCAATGTCCCCTGACTCTACTGAGCAGAGCTGCTACTTTTACTTCTCTACTATGTTACATTCTATGTTTTTTTAAATCAAAAATAAACAATCTCTGGTTTTTACATCTCTGAAATGGAAGCCTTTTGAAAACACTGTGGGAAAAGTAGAAAATGCTGGTTATAAATGTTGGTAACCAACATTTTCTATTTTTCCCACAATGCTTTCTACCCTGCAGGAAATTAATTTCAATTTTTGAGTTGCATTTATTTTCTCATCTGCAAATGCTTTCAATTTTGTTGTTTTGTTCTATCACTTGAGACAAAATTAAATAAATGGTTATCTGCATACATGTTCAATTTGTTAGAGCCTACCTTTTGTCATTTGGTAAAGATTTAAGGTACTATCAATAAAATCTTAAACTGATCTTTGAAGGCACTTCTTTGATGTTTAACAACATTATGAAGAGAAAAAAAGAATTTCCAGTCTAGTTTGCTTGTCTGGTAAAGGGTTAAATATGATTACTCGAAGTAAATGAATGTGTAAACATTGCTGCAAGAGGTGAAATTGTCCATACTCATAAATTTCTCCATTTTTACCACAAATTTTTTCTGAAAGTAGTTCAAAGCCAATAAAAGTGGTTCTGTAAATATAATGTCACTTTTGTTAAACACTTTACCAAACAAGAAAACTGATTGAAAGGAGAAAAGCTATTTCTCCTTTTCCTACCATGTTATCTATCCTTCAATTGAAAAACTTCAATTCTCGAGTCCCATTATTATGCTCCCCAAAGGGCAAGCATAATAATTATAGTCGCTGTTACGTCTATCCAGAGCCTTTTCTTCACAAACCCTTGACCAAATTGGATGAAACTTCATACATGAACTCTTTAGGATGTCATGCCGATGTTTTTTTTTACACATTTTTCCAATTTCATGCTGTGTCGTGGAAAAAGGGGGTTTCTTGTAAAATTCCAATTTTTACTAATATCTCCTTCAGTTATCAAAATTTCACCCCCACCCTTTTCTCCCATGACCAAACATATACCTACAGCCTTAACTTTCATGAAAAGAGACCTGTCCAAGGAATATAATCCATCTATGATGGCTCTTGTTTTGTTTTATATATGTGGTTTTACCGTTAGTTTGGATATGTTAAAAATGTATTTGTCCAATACAGAGTTATATCCAGAAAAGGAAAAAGAAGAAAGTGTGTTTTTATGGAAAAAAAAGACAGGTATAAACATAAAGGCAAATCTCTTGATTGTTTTGCTGAAAAATTTAATATCAAATAACCACAGACAGATATCAATAGTCAGTTTTTCAACCAATGGCAACTAATGATATCTAAAGATCAACTCTTCCCTTTTTGTTAAACACCACATCAAAATCACTTGACCACACGATCCCAAGTTTCAAATGACCCTAAAGGTAGAGGTCTTTTGAAAACATTGTGGGAAAAGGATTTTCTCCTTTTCCCACAATGTTTGTCACCCTTCTAAAAACAAATTCCAAGTTTTGAGTCTCATCTTATTTGTCAGTTGTAAGTGCTTTTAATTTCAATGAGACTGGAATGTTTACCTATGGAAAAGGGTTACACGACCCAGGGCACAAAGGCTTTTGAAAATATACTTGAAATGGTAAAAACTGGGGCTAAAAAGCATTTTCTCCTTTTCCCAAAATACTTCCTACCCTCTCATCTATTACTAAAGCCAAATTTACAATGTTGTCTGCAAATATCCACATTTACATTATACACCAAGACTATTTAAGGACTCCCATCATATTCAGTTCGCAACAGATAATTACCCAGAAAATAGCCTTTCTTAAACAGTTATTTCTGAAAGGTTCCAGTTGAATAAAATTTTACAAGAGATACAATTCCTGGCAATGACTCCAAAGACTGGCACAATGAGTGCAGCTATCAAAAGTTATTCAAACGTCAATCAGATGTGAATGGGTTATCTCCCTTCGTCAAATCAATATCCACATAGCTGTCTACAAAAGTTCCTTTCTTTAAAAGTTGCAGTTTTATTGGTGTAATAGTTTCTCTGTTACTGTCTGTATCTTTTCCTACACTCTTTGATATTTCAGGAACAGTTAGTTTGATCACTGCACCACGACTTATCAGCTCTCTTTCATGGGCCATGGCCAACTGGGTCACAACACGTCTCTCTACCTATAGAGACATGAAAAGACATTAACTCTGATGTAGACATGAAACTAGGGTCCGTATTCACCAACCATTTTTAAGAACGTTCTCAGTCTTATTCTTCAAGATTTTCTGACTGTGAAAGTAACAGAACTTCTGATTGGCTAAACCAAATGGTTTAGCCAATCAGAATTTCTTTTACTTTCACAATGATGAAATTTTGAAGAATAAGACTAAGAACGTTCTTAAGAACGGTTGGTGAATACGGACCCTGATTTCATCTTACAATTTACAAGTTTTCTAGAAAATCTTAAGAAAGACTGCATATTTAAAACTAAACAAATATGGCTTTAGCATTAATACAATAAACATGTGACACTAGAAATATTTAAAAAAAAAAAAGAAAGATGTCAGTAAACAGTGGTCATTTTTGAATAAAAAGAAATAAATATATAACTAACACACTGATATAACAGTGGGTTCCATAGCTCAGTTTGTAGAGGCACTGACAATGGTTTTCAAGGTTGTCCATTCGAATTCCATTGGTGACAATTTTTTCCAGCATTTTTACCTAGTTCAAATACTGGTGAAAATTACATTTAAGACATCTATCTCGACTCGAGCCATGCTATCTCATCTCTGATCTATGCTTTCTACTTTGTGTAACTCTTTACCAAACTAACCAGTGTTTTAATTACCCCTTTGAAGCATGTTTTTGAAAACATTGTGAGAAAATGCTGGGACAGTATTTTCTATTCCTTTTTCAAGACAAATCCCATCATTCAAACCCAATTCAATTTGCACTCTACAAATGTTTTAACCCTTTCCCAAACAACAAATTTTGGACCCTTCCAAACCGAAAGAGTTTGCAGACAACAATTTTAGATTTGGAGAAAAATGCAGGAAGTTCTCAAAAGGGGTAAAAAACACTGTGGGAAAAGAAGAAATTGCTCGTTACGAGCAATTTCTCCTTTTCCCACAGAGTTTTCAAAGACTTTTACTGCAGACACATAAAAAACAGGGCTTGTTTGGGAGAGGGTTAATATGGACAGAAGTAACCCTTTACCAGACAATCCCGACTTTCACTCACCCTGGGAATGAAGCCTTTTGAAAAGACTGTGGAAAAAGGAGAAAATGCTGGTAACCTTCCCAAAACAAGATTAAATTTTTCACTCACATACCAATTGTTGTTTGCAGATGCTTTCAATTAAGACAAGTCCATTTTTTTTTGTGTGTAATAAACAATTAAAATGTCATTGTTCAGGAAAGAGTAAAACACATGTATATAGCACTGATGATTAAAGCTGTATTCAACAATCATTCTTACTCTTTCATTTTTTCATTTCAAAGCTGCATAATTTCCAATGGGCCAAAATCAAACCGTTAAGCCATTAGGAAACTCCATTACTTTATAACCATGTTATTTAGAACAGCTGGAGAATACAGGCCACAGTCTTTGTTGAAATTTCCTACAGTATGGTTTGTTTTCCCTGACAATGATTAAAATGTACAAATATTGTTATACTAACATCATATTTCAGAGACCGTGCCCCATAATGAACATCATATCCATCCGCCAATGCATCAATCACCTGTTGATCCCAAATCAATTCCATATCATGTTTTTTCTTAGCCTGTAAAAGAAAGTAAGGGAACTATCACTTTTTCCTTACTTGAGGTTCTGACTGGTGCTTAACTCATTACCAAACGACAAAATTTTGGGCTTGTCCAAATCAAAAGCATTTGCAGAAAACAAAATAAAAGTGACTGGAAATTTGAAATTTGTTTTGTGAAGGATAGAAAACATTGTGAGAAAAGGAGAAAATGCTGGTTACCAGCATTTTCTCTTTTTCCCACAATGTTTTCTAAAGGCTTCTTTCTCAGGGTCGTAAAAAGTAGACATTGTGTGGTAATGGGTTCATTGGTTGTCATCTTCAGATGTTACCTGTACCAGTACTGCAATTGTAATTTCAACCTTTATCTCTAAACATAATTCAGTCACAATGTTTTCAAATGTATTCCTAGGTCAAATGTTAAATTTTCATTTAATTTGCAGGATTTATTCATATAGATGCTTTCAATGTTGTATTTCCAAATTTGTCTCTAGAATGTATAAGTTCAATTAGAGTAAATAGTGCACCAAATGGTAAATAGCCTTCACAAAACTATGAAATTTGAGTCTTTGCCAAATTATCAGACCTCAAACAAAATGTAGCCACTATATTTTTTTCTAAATGAATAGAAAACGTTGGTAGCTAGCATTTTCTCTCTTTCCAACGATGTTTTCAAAATACTTCACCTCAAGGCTGTTACAACACAAGACTTTTGTAATAGGTATAACCCTTTCCCAAACAACCCTGATTTTTACTTGTCTGCAGTGAAAGTCTTTTGAAAACACTGTGGGAAAATGAGAAATTGCTCATAACTAACAATTTCTCCTTTTCCCACAGTGTTTTCTACCCTTTTTGAGAACTTTCTGCCATTTTCTCCAAATCTGAAATTGTGAAATTGTCATCTGCACACTCTTTCAGTTTGGAAGGGTCCAAAATTTGTTGTTTGGGAAAGGGTTAACTTGTCTCATGGTAGTATGGGTGCTTTTCCAGCAGTCAAAAAAGGGTCTACACCCCAGAAATAAACTTACTCGTTCTGCCCAAAACTCAAGTTCCTTTAAAACAAGCTTGCCCAACTCATTTCTTGAAAACGGCAGGAAATAAACAAACTCGTTGATCCTTCCTAGAAACTCATCCCTCTTGAAGTGCCTCTGTGAAAAAATATCAAATAAAAGCCCCATCAATTATAAATCAATGAAAATATTTTCCTTTGCTTTAAAATATGCCTCTTGTTTGTGACTTAAGACTATTGAGAGGATCTGTACCAGCTTTCATGCTTGCCATTCTGAAATCCTTTTTGCATTGCTTTGTTGTCCTTTTAGCTTAATTGGAGAATGTACATTAAATGTGTAAACTTTTTTATGGTTTGCTATTCTGGAAACAGACTTTTATATTTTTCTCTGAAATGTTTTCAAAAACTGTCTACTGCACAGGCAAAGACAGCCTTTGAGTAGAAACTGCTTCCAACCAAAAGAAACAATTTTCAGACAGGTAGGCCTGGGTCCATACTTTTAAATTTTTCTGATGCATTAAACCCCCTTTTCACACAGTGTATACATGTAGCTCATTTTTGAGGTTACCTTCCGCATTATATAGGTCTACTAATAAAAAAATATACAAACCTTCAATATTGGCCGAATAACAAAATCTTTGAACTTTCTGGATACAGTGACCACCTCATCAGGACTCAAATCATCTGAAATGATAAACCAAAAGGATATTTCTTGGTGTGTGAGTGAAAGATCGAAACTTATTTCATCAAGTGAACATCATTGGTAATATTTTCAAGAGTGGCACAACCATGAGTGAAAAAATTACCAATGATGTTCACAAGGTGATGTTCTCCTTTCTCTCATATTGTTTTCAGAAGCCTTTTCTTTCAGACATTTTTAACCAGAATGAGAAAAACCCACTACAACTACAGATTATACAGATTCACTTTGGTAAGTTTCAAATTATTCTGATGGAAACTGTGGGAGAAGTTGCCCACACAAGAAGTTGTCAGGTATACCCAAACTTGTTGTGAAGCCCTTGCATAGCACAAATACCTTGAAAGATTGCGAGCAATGGTTTACCTATTTTCCCCGCTCGTTTCTGTTTCCAGATTTCTTCGGCCTCTGCTCGTAATTGTAAACCATGTGCAGCAATCTCATCACTGGCAAGGTTAGAAGTCATGATAAATATGGCGTCCTTACATTCAATGGTTTTTCCTTTTCCATCTGTAAGTCTTCCCTGCAATATTCACATTCCAAGCTTTTCAAATAACTTGGTATTTACATTGTAGAGTTCTTTACCAAAACAACAAACTTCCAGACCAGAGGGAAAAGGATGTCATTAAAGTGTTTAATAATAAAAAAAAAATGCAGCAAGAGTTATTCAAATCAACAGAATTGTTCAATTTTTTTTTTTATTTAGTCCCTCCATAAACTGTTTCATTCTATTTGCCATGTAAATTCACAGAACTAACTCGTTGTATATGTATACACAGTTCAAACCAAACTACGTCTGTAAACATGGAACTGTGATCTGTACATTAGCAAAAGGTAATGATGCAGGATACTTGTTTCTTACTTTCTATGTGTGACAGAATCTAACATTTACATTTATGTATTATTATATTTATGATTTATTGTTTTAACTAAACTTGTTGACCAAAAAGTATATGACTTGCAATGGAAGGTTTGTTTTATAAAAATATTAATACATAAAGACTCATCTAAGATCCTCTATGTATAGTTTTGACATCATTACCTCATCAAATAACTGTAACATAATGGTTAGAACATCTGGGTGAGCTTTGTCTACTTCATCAAACAAAACTACAGCTTTAGGATTGGAGGTCAACATTTTGGTCAACTGTCCACCTTGCTCATGACCCACATACCCTGGTGGTGCTCCAATGAACTTTGCCACCTGAAACAAACCAATGGGCAGAAAGTACAATTATTTGTACTCATTAGTTGCCTGCATTCAGCAACCACTGACAAGTTCCCAAATAGGCTGCTTTAAACCCTTATCCTTATAAATAACTAAAATAAAATATTCGAATGTAAAAAACCCAATGTCCTTATTTCAAAGTTACATGTACATTATCTCCTTATCGGACAGTGTAGATCCAAGATCAGACTGCATGTTCTGCACAGTCTGTTCTTGATCTACAGTTTGCAAAAGGTCAGTAAATTATCAGACAGTGTAAATCCAAGATCAGACTGCATGCCCTGTACACTCTGATTTTGACCTACACTGTTCGCAAAAGGCCAGTGAGTCGCAATTAGTAACTTAAGGGTTAAAACTTTACAACCACATTTCCAAGCTCTTTACCAAACAAAAAAATTTTTCAATAGTCCAGAAAAGAATACAATAAATCAAACGGGGCTCAAATACTGATATTTAATTTTGGGAAGGGCAGAAAACGGTGTGGGAAAAGGAAGAAAATACTGGTTACCAGCATTTTCTCCTTTCCAGAACTGTTTTCAAAAAAGTTATCGTTCTCAAGGTCATTAAAAGTCTAGATTGTGTACTTCAGGGTTACCATTTTACCAAATGATAAAATTATAGATTATCCATATTTACAGCAAAATATGGCTTAAATGATGACATCTATTCATAAATCGGTGCAAAACTCCAAGTCAGGATTGTGTTGTTCAGGGTTAAATGGGACTACTCAGATGTTTATAATCTCACCAAAGTTCAAAACTCAATCATCACCGAATTAAGTAAGACATAGAGTTGAAAAAAAAGAAAAAAGTTTTTTGACTTACCTCATGTTTTTGCTGATATTCTGACATATCTAATCTGATAAACCCTTTCTTTAAGTCCTTGTGTAAATATTTGGCCACTTGCTTTGCTGTCTCAGTTTTACCTGCAATAAATTGACATGGGCATCAAGAATAGATAAATCATACTGTTTAAGAAATATGATTATCCTTTAACCCAATTCTCCATTGGTTTCCAACATCTTTTTTAACTATCATTATTTCCACTCTTGAACCCTGTTGCTGAGCACTTTCTTCCATAAATATGTGACAGAGCCCCCCCCCCCCCAAAAAAAAGACAAAAAATAAAAAACAGAATATTGCAATCCCCAGACTTCTCTGGAGAATAGGCTTTGTAGCTCCAAGATCAGATTTACTAGTCTGCAGTTTCTGAGCCCAAAGTTACAAGACATTACTTCAGATACTAAAATTTTTTTCAGAGCTTCAGATTTTCATTAAAAAATTGTTTCCATTTGCGAAGACAGAAAGCCTGTATTGATAATTTCATATTGAGCTCAAGTGAGCATGAAAACTGTCTGTAAGTGTCATTACAAATCTACAGTTTCTCCAAAACAATAGCCAGAGGCAACAACCAAAGGGGTTAAGCCCAAAAGTCTCTAGTAAACAAAAAACATTTTAATACATGCATTTCTAAGTTTCCACACTTCTGTCACTGTAAAACATCAGAATTAAAACCTCTTGCGTAACTAACTCTTGCTACTGAAAAGTTTAAACAAATCTTTTAGAAAAGGAGCAAATGCCTATGATGCAACTGCTCTTTTTCTCACACTGCTTTTCATAACTATGAAAAAAAAAATCTGTGCTTGTAGTTGCTCTTAAATAATCCTACACAGTATATAGTTAACATAAAGAACTGATACATAGTGTTTATTCTAGAGCGGAATAGCAGGGCGCGCCGCCCTGCCCCTTTTTCACTCCGCCCTTCTGCCCTCGAATCTGTGAACACCCGCCCTGTTGCCCTTATCAAATACATACAAAACTTGTTTGTGTATTGTTCTGGTTTCAGAACAAACCACCGGGCTACATGGGCAAAAAACTCATCTTCAGTGTCTCGGCTCTTGTCTCGTCAGGCTTGCACAGTCACAAAAAGTCGCCATAAATTTCTTCCGACCTGATTATATTCATGAAATACAGCCAATCTAAGACTAAGGGTGACACTAACTATCCTTTATCAACTTCGTCAGTTAAGACAGGACAGCAGGGTGTTATAATCCTTCTCTGTCATTAACTTGCCAAACCATCCCTTTATCCCTCGAAACCCTGACTTTTTTCCCCCACAGGTACTTTAACGTCTGCTAATTTCTTTAAATGAGGTCGCACAATCAGTGAAATTTATCAGTACTTGAATAGATTTAAAATAAAGCTGAATTAACTCTTATTGAAGCTGGAGATTATCATTTCGTATATTTTTTGCATAAATTACAAGTATGGATGGTAAACCAAAGTTGCCAACTATCTTGAAAGTACTCGATGTTTGCTATTCAAGCATCGGCAATTTTTTTGAAGCAAAATCTGCATTGCAGTGTTCTATTTTTAGCAGTCTATTTATAGAATGGATATGCAGTAGTACACTACTCCATCAGTAGGCCTGCCTACACACTTTGTAATTCTTTCTATGTAATAATTAAGTTTTTTGTTCATGTTAATCATAGTTGTTGTCATTTCGTAAAACAGCTGAGAAGAAGTTTTTTGTTTTTATTAAGTACTTAATTATAATTAGTTTTTGTTATCTGACGAGAAGTTAGGTACTGGACTTGTAATAGAAAACAGCTATTTCCACAATGTTATTAGCCTACAAAATTTGCTAAAAAGAGTATTATTGTACTACTTTAACAGAGCCAGTTTTTCCTTTTTTCCTTCCTAGAATTATTATTTATAAATCCAAAACCATTGTATTCTCATTACAAAGCAAATTAATAATTACCTCCCTTTTCTGAAAACTAACAAAAGTATCAATAATTGTTTTTAAGAGACATCAAAGGCATTTCTAGTCGGTCAAAAATATGCATAAGTATTTTATCTGTATAAATTATCATTGGATCATAAATAACATGGCAATCAAAACCTGTATAGTCTGATTGTGTTGTTTTGAGTCTATGAGTTGATAAGAATCTTTCCTTATTCTTTTCTTTAATATGCAATTTATATCCAAAGTTATAGTTAGAACTTGTTTCGAAAAGAGTGAAGGACACTGATTTGCCTTTATCTGATATGAGAAGTCATTCAACAAGGCAATGTTCCTCCCTGCCCCTTTTTCCTGCCTCCCTGCCCCTTTTTCCTGCCTCCCTGCCCTTTTGCCTGGTCTAGAATAATCACTAGATACATAAACCAATACCAAAATACTTTAAAAATCAGTGGTGAGAGATAAGTTCCTTTTTCCACAAGTGAGTGAAATTACAACAGCCCCACCAGTCATGTGAAAGTAACAACAACCATACCAATGCCAGATGATCCCAGGAATAAGAACACAAGTGGATGGTCTTCATCATACCAACCATTCTGTTTTCTTCTTACAGCTGGAAAACAAAAAAAAAACATGAAAATCTTTTCATCAAATATCCAAACCATGGCTTTCAAGATTTTGAGAAAAAAATAAAATATTTTCGTATTTGCACCTTCTGCCTCCACCATCTGTCTGTTTAATCAAACTCAAGTTACACATTTTTTACCTCCAATATCTTCACTGAAAAACTTTAAAACAGACAAAATCCTTAGGGGCTGTAAAGACAAGACAGACAGGATTATTCCATCAGATGGAGAAAGTGTACATGTGCCCTTTTTCATCATTTTTATAACAATAACTTTGCCCTATATAATACAGAATGGCTTTCTGTGCCCAGGTAACAGCCTTTGAAACCATTTAGAAGAAAGAAGCAATTGTCAGTTACAAGTGATAAATATTTTTTAAGCAATAATCTCCCTTTCATTCAAGGGGGTACCTTTCTTATGATACTTCTTTGTTTGTTCTTTCACAGATTAGTGCACACCACTGAGTTTCTACACTAATTAATTGTTGCTCACACAATTACATTTGTCTTTCAAAAGAAATCAAAACATTGCTCCCAATGGAGAGGATACTGATTACATCTATTTTCTCCTTTTCCACAATGTTTTCAAAAGCGTCCTTCCTAAGGCTCAGTTACATACAGGATTTTTACAAGGCAAGTGTTCACTAGACCATAAAGTTTTAGACTTTTTCATACAGAAAGCATTTTGCAGTTGCCAAATCAAAGGTTGCTGGACTCTTTGAAACAATCCCTGTTTTAATAGCCCTGACATTAAAGACTTTTGAAAACATTGCAGAGATAGGAAAAATGCTGGTTAGGAACACTTTCTCATTTTCCCACAATGTTTTAATCTTACAAAGATTAATCCCATCCTGTGAGACACAATGAATTTGTTATCTGCAACTGTTTACAATTAAGACAAGCCAAAAATGTTATCATCTTGTAAAGACTTAAATGATAGTATTTGGCTTTGTAAAAGGTGAAAACAAAAAAAAAAAGGAAGTGATTGCTAGATACTTATTTATCTACCTGCTGCTACAGTGTTGATAGCTCCTTCTTGCCCAATTATGTTCTGTCTCAACCTTTGCTCCAAGGGAAACCTTCGTCTCTCTTCTGCCTCTAATTTTTCTTGGTTCTCCTTAAACTGAAATGCAAACATGTTAACCCTTTACTCCATAGATACTCGTTTCTACGCATTGCTTGTAGGAACCTTTGGAAAACATTGTGGTAAAAGGTGAAATTGCTCGTGACGAGCAATTTCACCTTTTGTCACAATGTTTTCTATGCTATCAAAAGGTGTCATATACACATAAGAAATGGCTTCATCCTTGCTGTTATTTAGGGTCAATTAGAGATACCATAGAAATGCCTTATGGAGTAAAGGGTTAAAGCTTTCACAAAGATACATCTCAATCAACCAACTGAGGAAACCATGAGAAAGAGCCAAGTAGTGAAATTTTTCATGGTAAGTTGTTAATTCTCTATCCATCATTACATTTTCCCTAAATCTTTACCAAACAACAATTTTTTAGACTTGTCCAAGTATATGCAGACTACAAAATAAGCTGGACTCAGAAACTGAAATACATGCTTAATGATTCAAATGAAACTTTCAAGCCAACAGTATAAACCCAAATGTTGCTACTCCAAACTTATCTGTAGTAGAAAAATAATATGTCTTTGATCAGTGTAGATCCAAGATCAGACTGCACATTTTGTGCTGTCTGATCTTGATCAACACTATCAGCCAAAGGTCAGTGTGTCAAGCTTAGTAGCCAAAAGATTAAGTGATCACAGAACACTTTCACTGTAAAACCCTACTTCTTATTGAATTAAAAATTGTTACCTTTTTTTCATAGTCTCTCAAAAGATCCTTATGTTCTTGACTTCTCACATAAGCTTCGGCTTTGTGTCCATTTGCATTTTGAAATGAAGGGTCTGCACCTACATGATGTAAAAAAAACACAAAAAATTCATAGGATAAGGAAAACAAGGGGCTTCTGTTGACCCTTTCCCAAATGGCAAATTTTAGACTATCCTAAACTCAGTGTTTGCAGATGACAATTTTGAATTTGATGAGAATGGCAGAATGTTTTGCGATAGGCTACAAAACACTGTGGGAAAAGTGTTTTTTATAGACTTGTACTGTAAACACATAAAAACCAGGGCTTGTTTGGGAAAGAGTTAAAGGAATCAACCCCACTCTATGTAGAATGAATAACCTTTCTTTTACAGCACATCAGAAGCCTATGTCAACTAGAACACAGTGCCATATTGAAAGACAATTGAGTAGAATAGTTTTGGCTTAGGAAGATTTTAGCAAAATGATACGTTGATCGTGAAAGATCCGAAAATGAAGAAAGACACACAATACAGGCTTCATTTTAAATGTTCAAAAATGCTTTCTGCCACCAGGTTTTTTTTTTCAGAAGTCCAAGTACAGGTAACAAAAGCAAAAACACAAAACTGACAACCAAAGTTAACCCTTTTCTACAAAAAAGACTTTTAAAAAGTTTGTAGAAAAAGGAGAAAATGCTGGTAACCATCAGTATTTCCTTTTACCAACAATCCCTTCTTCCTTATCAAACTCTACCATTTCAGTCACATCTAATTTGTCTTCTGCAAAAGCTTTCAACTTAGACAAGTCTAGACTGGTAATTGGTAAAGAGTAACCATTAAGTAAGGAAAAACTTTCAAACCTGCTTCTAACAGTGCCTTCAGTATCTTTTCATCATCTATCAAGGCAGCATAATGTAAAGCTGTGCATCCTTTACAGTTAGCATTGACATGCAGTTTGTCACTGAACTCTGTGGCCCTGGTCTGATGAACTGAAAATGTTATAACATGACAGTATCATTACAATCTCTTATACTCATTTTCAAATCTATACATTTAAACCCTCAAAGTTCCTTTCATATAAATATTTCTCTTCTGTGGTCAGAATGCACAAAATGTGCAGTCCAATCTTTGACATTCACAGTGTGCTTTGCTTAACCCTTTCCCGAACAAAAATTTTTTGGACCGGACCAAATTGAAAGCATTTGCAGACGACAATTCAACTCTTGCTGAAAAGATGATTTCTGTCTATGGTAGGGTAGAAAACATTGTGGGAAAAGGAGAAAATGCTGGTAACCAGCATTTTCTCCTTTTTCCACAATGTTTTCAAAAGGCTACTATTCCAGACCCGTAAAAACCAGGGATTGTTTGGGAAAGGGTTTACACTATGCAGAACATCATGATTTTAGGTGTCTAAATGTCAAACAATTACACAGATGACCAACTCGACCACACGGCACAATACATTCAGAGTTTCTGAATTGCTTGAATCCTTGTTTGTTTATTGTCACCATCCGTTGCCATTAACTCTTCACCAAACAATCCTGACTTTTAACAACCCTGAGAAAGAAGCCTATAGAAAACATTGTGGAAAAAAGAGAAAAGGCTGGTAACCACTTTGTAATTTAAGATATCCAGCCATAGGGCACGAATTCACTATCTAAAGTAACCCAGGACTAGATGTTTACAAGTCCTATACTCTACCATCTGAGCTATGCTGGCCTGTCAGAACATTTTCATCAAAACTGTCGTGCTATAAATGTGCACAGTACATATCTACATAACCAACATAATGTCATAAAAATTTGAAGATTCAAGCTTGCAATCTTTGTACTACAAGTCCTTTGAACTGTACCACTGTGGTCAGTGAATTGAGGGTCAGTGAAGTAATGTTCTCCGTGTAAGGACAACAAAGAACAAGTAGACCTACCATGTATCGGGTGAATATTTCGCTTATCAGCAACTTGATTAATAGTACTGAACTCATCTTCAAGATTTGGATCTGCTCCAGCCTCAAGTAGTAGCTTCACTGCACTGTGAATATAATATGCAAGCTAACTCTTTACCAAACAGAAGATTTTGGATGTCCAAACTGAAAGCTTTTGCAGCCTCTCTCTAATATTACTTACACTATATAAGCACTATTTTTATTAGCGCTATCCGATGACCTTTGAAAATTTCAGTTTCTGTAATTGACCAGTGGAGGTTCAGTGACCTCTGTTAATACACATGGATAGTTTCGTAAAGGATTATAAACACACATAATATTATTATCCTTTCGATGCCTTCCACATCTATTGTTGCCAGTGTGGCCATTTTAGACCAAGATCAGACTACACAAAGCATGCAGCAAAAGAATTACTTTTTCTTTATTATTTTTTTTTGATAATTAACTTTTCTTGTCAAGTTTCAGTTTCCAGAAGCTATAACACATCATAAGATCTACACTAGAGAAAACACATGGTAGTTTAACTCTTTACCAAACGAGAAAAGTTTAGACTGGTCCAAATTGAAAGCATTTGCAGACGACAAAATAAGGGTGATTGAAAAATTGAAATTTGTTCTGGGAAAGGTAGAAAACACTGTGGGAAGAGGAGAAAATGCTGGTTACCAGCATTTTCTCCTTTTCCCAGTGTTTTCAAAAGGCTTCTTTCTCTGGGGCGTCAAAAGTAGGGATTGTGTGGTAATGAGATAAACAAAAAAAGAAAATGCTTATTAATATTACCACAATGTTTTCAAAAAGCTGTCTGTTACATAGGGCACAACAGTAGCCTAGGGGAGGTAATTACTTAACTTCTCACCAGATAACAAGATTTTACATTGGTTCAAAACTGAAAGTCATTACAGACATCAATGTTGCTCCGATGACTGGGTATGTCTTTTGCAGGTTAGAAAACATTATGGTTAAGGGAGAAAACGCTGTTTACCAACACTTTCTCCTTTTCCCGCAGTATTTTCAACAGTTTTCTCAGTGTCATTAAAACTTGGGATTGTGTCGTTAAGGGTCAGGGAAAGACAATTACCTCAAGTTTCCATTAATGGCAGCAACATGTAAAGCTGTCCATCCAAGTTGATGTCTACTGTTTACATTTACTCCTTCTTTTAACAATCTGTAAGCAAGTAAACAATTAACAATTCTTACTCCACACTTGGAATAGCTAACACTGCCATCAAATTAACCTATTACATGTACTCACAATTTATTGAAAAGCCTGCTTTTACCATTTACCAAACAATACCAGGTTTTTACAGTCCTGACAGAGAAAGCTTTTGAAAATATTGTGCACAAAGGAGAAAATGCTGGTAACCAGCATTTTCTCCTTTGTACACAATATTTTCTATCCTTCCTAAGATCTGATTTTGAGTTACATCAATTTTGTCGTCTGCAAAGGCTTTCGATTTGGTCAAGTCCAAAATTTTGTCCTTTGGTAAAAAGTTAACTCATTACCAAGCAACAATATTTTAGGCTTGTCCAAATCGAAGGCATTTGCAGATGACAAAATAAAAGTGACTGAAGTGACACAAATACATGCAGGAAATGAAGAAATGCTGGTAACCACCATGTGCTCTCTTTCAGACTAAGCTTTCAAAAACCTCTTTTTATTTTATCGTTAAAACTCAGAATTTGTTTTGTGGAAGATATAAAGGCAAGATAATATTGCTTAACCATTTACCAAACAATCACTGGTTTTTATGACCCTGAGAGAGAAGCCTTCTGAAAACGTGGGAAAAGGAGAAAATGATGGTAACCAGCATTTTCTCCTTTTCTCACAATGTTTTCTATCCTATTGGAGAAAAATCATTCTATATGAGCCACATTGAAACTATCATCAGCAAATGTTTTCAATTCAGACAGGTCTAATTTCTTGTCCTGTGGTTAAGGGTTAAGCCACTTTGAATATTATTTCAGTCATATTATGGCAAAAGCTCACATATTCATCTGTTTCCTGGGTTTCATCAGCACTGGGCTAGGGATCTGGAGTGTCTTACCCAAGGACATCAAATGAGGCTAAAACCCAGGGCCTCCAGGTCAAAAGTCCAACACTTAACCAATAAGCCACAAAAGAACCTTAATCTATTACTGGATGACAATATTTTACTTTAGCCTTGTCCAAATTGAAAGCATTTGCAGATGACAATTTGTGACTCAAATGATGAAATTTGAACTTGATAGTGTAGAAAAAATTGTGGGTAAAGGAGGAAATGCTGTTTACCAGCATTTCCTCCTTTTCCCACAATGTTTTCAAAAGGGATCTTCCTCATTGGTGTTAAAAGGCTTCATTGAGTGGTAATGGATTAAGGATTGATGATGCTAGTGGTCATTACGAGAAAATTGATTCCACTCTCACAACTGATTCTTGTTTCAGTGATTCCAAGAAATACATGTACATGAATACCGGTAACCTGATACCTTTCCAATGTGAAGCTATCTCCATTTCTTACAGCAGTCAAAATTTGTCCATCTGAAAAAGGGGAAAACATCACATTTAATAAATTGGTCTGGAAAATTACTTTTACAAGTTTATTTTCCATCTTTATCAAACAATTCTAAATCCTATCAAACTTAATTGAAAACATTTGAAAACATTTTTGGAAAAGGAGAAAATGCTAAAAAATTAGGCACTTTTTCCTTTTTCTGCAATGTTTTCTGGGATAAACCATATCATTTGAGCCACATCTACATGATCATACATACATTCCCCAAAAGCAATCACAAAATTCTAGTGCTAAATCTTACAAAACTTGTGAGGCAATGTATCTGTCAAGTGGTCCATGTAGCTTGGTGGTTGGAACACTCATCGTGTAAGCTAGGTGTCATAGGTTTAAATTCCTGCTTCAGCAGCACGTTTTCCTTTAAGAATTTATTCTAACCCTTTGCCACACAATGCTGACTTGTAATAGCCCTGCGGGAGAGTTCTTTGAAAACATCACAGGAAAGGGAGAAAATCCTGGTAATCAGCATTTTCTCATTTTCCGATAATGTATTCTAACCTTTCATGAAAAATGCATCCGAATTTGTGCAACAATAGAACGAGTTCAGTGTTATGTGCAAATGCATTGACCCTTTACCAAACAATCCCTTGTTTTTACGACTGTGAAACAGAAGCCTTTGGACAATTTTTGTGTATTTCTCCTTTTTCAACAGTGTTTTCTACCTTCCTGGAAACAAATTTCAATTTTAGAGTTATGATTATTTTGTCGTCTGCAAGTGGATGAATGAGCTCGGGGACGAAAATGCCCGATACCGTATCGTAGCCCGACGAAGAGTTGGAGAATGTTCCAGAATATGATGCAATCTTTCACAAGAAATGAAGAATAAAATTCATAAAACGCATAAAAACCTTTTAAACACAACACTGAACGATTTTGAAACAAAATCTGAGAATAAATCACAAATAGCACACCCACCGTTGTCCTCATCCCGGCTCTTGCAGTGAACAACTTTAACAAGACCAATTCCGAGACCTGAGGCTGCGAAACCGAAAGTAACACTAACAGCTGTAGCTGGTCGTCCTAGCGATCTGGAAGCCTTTTCAGGTGTTGATATATTTTTCAATCTCGTTCTATGTTCATTATATTTAGAGGAATAAGAATCCCTAGTGTTTGTTGCAAAGTTTCGTCTCAACTGCGGAATCACTCTTCGAAAAATATGAGTTCTTGACAGTTTACTCGCCATGTTGTTTTGTTGTTGTTGTTGTTGTGTTTCGTAATCACTGACTTTCGATCAATATTGCATCAGTTCCAGTACGGGCAGAAGGGATCTTACTTAAGCCTCTTTCTAAGCTTTGTCTGTTTTCATATTAATTTGTGCGACCTTCAGAAGTTCCTTATTTCATCAACTTTTACTTTCTCTCCAACCTGTTTACACTGTCAGTGTGAAGTACGTTATATGTGGCACAAACCAAAACCGGCTAAAATTAGGAGTAATTTTATAGTCAAAGGGAAAAAACTCGTATTTTCTGACACCACTTTTCATGACAGAGTTACTTCCCTTACTTTGTGGACAGCATAAAACCGATAACGAATAAACATTATTGCAGCTTGTGATGACGATCTGTATCAAAAATGAAATGTTCTTAGAGCTGTCGTTATTTTTGATAAAGTTTAAGATGGCCTTGCAGATGCTGCTACTTCCAAAAATATCATGACAGAAGACAGAAGAAAGAAAAGCCCTTTTTTAGACGTGGATTCAATTGTAAACAGACCTGTGCTAATCTTGTATTTCGTCACATTTGTCAACATGGCGATCGCCGGAATTTAAACTTTGAAGTAACAATTCGGTTGTAAAATCAAAGTAAGAGCTCAAGCAGAATCTGGAATTTATCAGCTGATGAATGTAGATCTAGATAGGGTACAACGGCGTGACGTCATATTCCCTAGCAACGAGCGGTCGCCATTTTCGGAGGTGAATCGATAACATGGCAACCATATATTTTAGTACTATTTGCATTTTTTTTTTTGTTGAGAAAAACTACGTTTTTCACTAATCAAAGCTTTTAACAGTTACGATAACTATTAGGAATATACTTTAGAAAACGTATGGCTAGTTGTCAATTTTTCTTTGAGACGATTTTCATTAAATGCGCCTACACAATTAGACCTACCATTTAAATATATAGTGGATCTAGACCCTTCAAACATAGAAATAAATGTTCATTTTTTCTTAGTCTGCTTCATGTCCGAGCCTCAAAATAAATGTAAACATATTATGTTGTTCATCAGATTTAAAGAAAGGTCGGAGAATTCCATGATTCCCAAGGATTTTCTCTCTCTCTCTCTCTCTCTCTCTCTGACCAGAGCTATTTCCTGAATTTTCAAAGGCTGATAAGCTAATAAACCTCTCAAATATCGTCTTGAAAAATTACCATTCTTGTAAAATATCTTGGTATTTGATGGTGATTATTTTAATTTTCTAATATTTGAGCGAAAAAAAAAAAGAATAGTCTGATAAAACTGTTTTTAAAACGTTGCCCCGAGACAGACTTTAAGATCTAACCCATTACAAAAAAAAATCCAATGTTTTTCCGACCATGAAGAGAGAGAATTCTGAAAATATTGCAGTGAAAGGAAAATACCAATCAGCATCCTTTTTTTTTTTCCCACAATATTGCTGTTCTTTCAAAGACGAATTATATCGCTTTCGTTCCAAAATTCTAATTTTGATATATATATATGTTAGATCAGGGATCATATATAACATGTGTATATAGAATCCCTGGTTAGATTAAAGAATGAACTTACCCTCTGTAACCTGCGAAAAATTCCAAATTTTAAACACAAATGGTCACCGTAAGGGTGAATGATCAGTAGCAGACATAAACAGTCAGTGTAATGTGACATGTGTGCGTTATTTTTTTTATTTCCACCAAGCAATTACGTTACAGCTCTTGGGTCGTCCACCCTGCAGTGCGATACCGAGATCAAAGGCACACGGAACACCCTTCACCCCTTTTGTGAAAATTCATATGACACGTACAAAGTATTTCTTAAAGACTTTTGAGAACTGGATTTTAAATATTTTGTGGATGAGGATGGAAAATTAAAAATTTGAACTGAAGCTAGATGTTTTGGAACATGCACAACATAAAAAGTTCGTTTTTTTTCTTTTTTTAAGGATCGTAATTTTCTTAATATTCAAAAGTATGCTTTTAGTGCTGTAATTTTAGTAAATGGACTGTCCCTATTTCTTTCAAGACACCGGAAAGATTCTTAACCCTCTACCAAACGATACCGAGTTTTAACAACCCTGGAAACGTAGGGTGCTTGAACAAAACAATGTGAAATGCTTTGAACCAGCATTTTCTCCTTTTCCCATGATATTTTCTACTTTTTCAAAAGCCATTTCAACAATTTGACCCACGTCTAAACTGTCGCCTTCAAATGCTATGGATTTTGATAGGTCCCAAGTTTTGCAGTTTACTAAGATTTTTAGTCAAATAAGCCATTACTGTCATTGATCAAACCCGACTTTTAGAGACCCCGAGAAAAAATCCTTTAGAAAACGTCGTGGGAAAAGGAGAACATTCTAGTTACAAACATTGTCTCCTGTTACAACGTCTTCTACCTTTTTTTTAAACGAAATTCAAGTTTTGAGCCACACTTATTTTTGTTATCATCACATGCTTTTAACTTGGGCAAGTCATAATTTTGTCGTTCTGTAAAGGATAAATTAATTTTATAAAAATTGCCATAGATAGTCTGATTGTTCAGCACATGTCAGACATTGCTAAGTTGGAAAAGTATAGGGCTTGCAACCCGGGGATAACTGGTTCGATATATTTTAACTATTAACCTTTTACCACACAATCCCCAGTTAAAAAAGAAAGAAATCAATGTAGGAAGGGTAGAAAGTGCTCGTGACCAGCATTTTCGCCTTTTCCTACGATATTTTCTATTCAGTTTCATTAGTTAAGCCATATAAAATTGAAGGGTGTCAATATTTACAATTTGGAAAAGTCTTTTTTTTATCTTTGAAAAGGATTAGGGTGGTGATAAATTTCTGTAATAAGAAAAAAGAGTTTTATTGTGTGCAAAGTTTGAAAGTTGAAACACGATAAAGTTTGAGTTTCTTGATCAAATTCTTGCCGAAGAAGATATCGTATCTTCTTAGTTGCATTTTTATTTTCCATCACTCTTAATCGATGACTATCGTAACGACGAAGGTCTATTCAAATTTTAAACCTGTCTTTCCATCTAAAAATTGTGGTGTATGTTTCATTTTTAGCGAGAAATATGTGCTAAAGCTGTTTTCGTTTTAAAGCTGGTAAAGGGTTAGCCGGGTGTTCCTTTGATCTCGGTATATCACTGCAGTAATGGGGGACACATAGTCTTTGCTAAACACTAACACACACGTGTCATAAAAACGTGTCTGCCCTGTTTAATTTTCACTTGATCATTCGTAAATACGGTAAGCAGGATTCGGAATAATCAACTTTTTTTAAACATAGGGTAAGTTCATTCTCATTTTTGAGTTCCGAAAACTTTTTTTGTTTTCAAATGCATTTTTATTGCTTCCCGATTTAACTACAGTTTGGCTTTAATTTTCTTTTTTAAATTCTTGTCTTATAAGTCAAAGGCAGTTTGCTAGAAATAATTATTTCTTTCTCGGTGTTAATAATGTAGTCTGCACACGAAAGTTTCTATGAAAACCAAAAGGAGATAGCGCTTGAGCAATAACTCTCTTTTTCTGTAAGATACCGGAAAATTGATAACTTGACAGTTTTTGCCTCTTCGAAAGTGATAATGGATACAACTACCGACACGGCCGATTTCTGGCATTTTTATCGTTTTTACGGTGAATTTCATTTCTAAAATGTCATGAATTACTATACGGGTATATTCAAGTTGGCGTTTGCTTTCACCTCCGCCCTTTTTGCTATCACGTGATCAACGAAAATGCCCGGATGTCCGACGCTATCAATACGATAAATAAGCATTATGGTATTACAATATTTTAACTTATATACCAACGCATAGAATCCCTGATCAACAACATGTTTTCGTTCAATTAGGTTTTCGAGGTTAAAGGCTATTAATGAATATCGTAAATATGGGCTGAATTGACAAATTCCAATCATTTCTTTGATAATTGACTGTAACCTTGGAACAGGGGACAAGATAGTGAAAGCATACAGGTCTAAATCTTCCAAGCTAATAGAGATGAAAACTATGATATTTCTCGATTTTATAAATGTTGATTCCAGGTTAGACCCCCAACCTCACCCCCTCTTTATTCTTTTCTTTCAGTGGAAGGTGGGGTGTTAGAGGGGAGGTCACTCTATTAATTTGAACACTTATCCCGGAGACAATAAATTTATTTGATTAAAATTAACGCAACAGCATCCTGCCTTTGACTGAAAAATACCAGCGGGGCAACCACTAGCACAGACTTTACTCGGGTGTACTTAAAAATGAACGTGCAGGCCGATCTTGGTCCAATTAGAACATTTTTCCAAAATAAAACTCCTTTGACACAGCAAAGATCAGAGGTTTCAAAATCGGCTTTAACCCTTTACCAAACAATCCCTGTTTTTTACGGCCCTGAGATAGAAGCCTTTTGAAATCATTGTGGGAAAAGGAGAAAATGCTGTAAACCAGTATTTTCTCCTTTTCCCACAATGTTTTCTACCATGCTGGAAACAAATTTCAATTTTTGGGTAATGTTTATTTTGTCGTCTGCAAGTGCCGTCAATTTGGACTTTGTACAAAATTTTGTCGTTTGGGGAAGGGTTTAAGTCTCTTTGCTTATTTAGCAGAATAAGTGTTAACAGAGGGTCCGGATTTTTCGATAGACCGTATGGGTGCAAATGAACCCTGCACCGGTTCTTAAAGGGCAAATCCTAAGATTTTTTTACCATACTGTTTTTTTGCTCCAATCAGCTGCAAATGATGTTAGTAAACACGTGTCCATCAGTTTTCATAAATACCACTCTGTAACATGCCATAAATCACGCTCGAATTGTCACGCTGATATACGGCCCCAAAAATGGTGCATGGCTTACTTCCCCTGATTCGCTTATCTTCCGTACCTGTGTGACGTCATAGTCGCGTAAGCCTGTGTTTACAGTCAGTAGAAATAAGTAGGGACGCTGATGATTATACGCAGATATCTGAGTATTAACATAGAATTCAGCCGAAAAAATGGTAAATTGTGCAGCCTATGGCTTCAACGTCGAATCAGGAACACATAGAATTAGTATGTTCAAATTTCCGAAGGAATTAAAAAGGAGGAAACTATGGATTCAACGTTTAAACCGGGGCCGGACAGTAACGGAGGATTTTGTGCCATCAGTTCATTTCAAATTGTGTTTGAAACACTTCGAGGACAGTCAGTTCTTATTAAGTCCAAAACTCGTAAAAGAAGTTGGTTATAGGAATATTAGGCTATGATTAAAACCTGATGCTGTGCCGACATTGTTCGAAACTCCGAGTCGAAATAAGATAGGCCATAAGATAGACATTCCGCAATGGCAATCTCCAAAAAGAAAAACAAACATAAGGTCGGTAATTCCTTTAATTGTTTTTCGTAATATTTTATCCTTTTCTAGATCTACATTGTGGACAAATTGGTGCCGTTTTCTCCCTTTTTTCCCCAAATGTTTTCAACATTTAACCCTTTACCAAGAGACAAAATTTTAGAAAGGTCCAAATTAAAAGCATTTGCAAACAAAGCAAACCTAACTGAAATATTGAAATTTGTTTCCACCAGGATAGAAAACATTGTAGGATAAGAAGAAAATGTTGGTTACCAGCATTCTCTCCTTTTCCCACGATGTTTTAAAAAGGCTTCCATCTCAGGGTTGTAAAAACCAGGGATTGTTTGGTAAAGGGATAATTTGCACATGACAAAAGATGGTAATCAAAAAGTTGAAATGAAATTTGATTTGGAAAGGATGGAAAACATTGTGGGAAAAGGAGAAAATCTTAGCATTTTCTCTTTTCCTCACAATGTTTTCAAAGGCAACAAGATAACATATTCATCCAAATTCATAACATAGATTTTGCAAGTACCAAAGTCTGGATTGTTCAAATGATGTTAACTTTCAAGTGTTTCAGCTTTTTCTTCCTTTTCCACAATGTTTTCAAAAGGCTTCTGTCTCAAGGTTGTAAAAAACAAAGGGTCAAGTGACCATTCACCAAACACAAAAATTTTAGACCGGTTCAAATTGATAGCATTTGCAGACAGCAAAAGAATTGTGAACCAAAAATATTTGCAGCTGATTGGAGTAAAAAACAGTATAGTCAAAATATATTAGGATTTGCCCTTAAACAGTAAACATCTTTTTCTTCCCACACTGTTTTTCAAACACTCTTTCTTTGGGTATTGGAAACTAGACCTAGGGTTTGCATGGTAAAGGGTGAAGTCAGTATCTGGCTACCCCTAGTCATGGTCATAAATGTTAATCCATCACCGACCAGTTGAAACAATACAGGAAATGGTTACATAACATTTGCATATCTCACCCCTTTACTCTGTAATGTTTGTTTGTGACAGTAAACCCATGTTACAGCTTTTATCCCGTACACTTCTTCTCTTCGACATTTCACTCTTAAAAATGATTTGACAACTTACTATCATTTTGAACAAATTTTGAATTGTATCTTTACATTTCTGATTTGTGGATATTTCCCTGTTCCTCTCAATACTCTGTCTTCTAGACAGGCTACTGAGAGAAATCTTTTGTTTTTACGACCCTTGTAAAGATAGAAAAAACTTTCGAAAACATTATAGGTAAAAGAGAAATATTGCTGACCAGCATTTTCTCCTTTTTCTACAATGTTTTTTACCCATCAAAAACAAGTACAAACATGCGAGTTAAATTAAATTCGTTGACTCTAATTGCTTTCAATTCGGTTGAGTCAATAAATTTGATGTTTGGTAACAATTTAACCCTTTCCCAGACGGCAAATTTTGGACCAGACCAAATTCAAAGCAAAATTCAAATTCGGATACTGCTCCCTGTGAACTTAACCAGAACTTGTGCCCAATGTGTGGGATTTATATTTAACCCTTTACCAATCAATCCATGATTTTTACGACCCTGAAGACGGCAGACTTTTAAAAACATTGTAAGAAAGTAACCAGCTACCTAGTAGAAAGTAACCTAGTAACCAGCATATTCTCCTGTTAACACAGTGTTTTACTCGGTTGGAAAAAAAATTCAATTTTTGAAATATATAACTTTATTTTGTCGTCTGCAAGCTATTTCAGTTTGGGCCTGTTTAATATTTTGTCGTATGGTAAAGAGTTAAAAGTAGAAAATATTGTGGATAAAGGATAAATTGATACAAACGTGGTTACCCAGAATATAAAATAATTTTGATGATTGGATCTCGGAACATATTATTTTCTCAAATTTCACGCTCGTTAACAGCATTTCAAACTATTCTTATTCTCACGAAAATCGCGATTTATTGTGTAACCCTTCACCCATGAGAGAACAAATTTTGTACCATGTCAATGTTTACAGAATTCTTTACAAGGTACAAATATAGAATCCATCAACAAATAGTTAGAACTAACATCTCACGATTATCAATCGTAAAAGTCAAGAAATCGGTTATTTGACATAAAGTTCATAAAGTTTGTTGAGGCCAAATGCACAGTTATGTGCATAAGCTAGTAAGCTTCTAGGATGGCCCATTCGCGTGTCGTTTTCCCAGTTTAACTTTAATCAGGTGAATTTGGACTTCCTATGTCCAACACTATTTAAATTCATGGAGTGTCGCTCCCACCAAGAATTCACTATCCACTTATATTAACTTTATAGTACACTATACACAAACAGGTGGTCACTATTTAACACTATTTCAACATAGTCTGCACACATGACACTTTTGACATATATATATACACCTATTTTTTTTATTTTTTTTTTTTTTATTTATTTTTTTTTTCAACAGCCTTATTCCTATTGAACACACTAAAAAATAAAACTGAGTGTTGTAGTGGTTGCCGTAGTTAATTTAACAAGGTTTAATTACCAACAAAGTTTTATTTCTTTGCAGTTCCCTGATTTTGTTTAAATAGGATATTTAGAAAGTTGTTTAGCTGTGGTAGTTATCTAAATTGGTAGATATTAATTCTTAAAAACCAGTCCGCAGTATGGCAGTCCATCACTCAGAACAGGTATATATTCACTTTTTTTTTTTATTTTATTGGGTATTATTTTATCTAATTCCTTAAGGGATATTTAGACTATTTTTTTTTTTTTTTATATACTTCTTACAATTTCATGTATAAATGAATTTAATCATTAGTTATCAAATTTGATTGGGTTATAACTAGTAAATATAACATTCGCCATTTAACCTGTCTATAGTATGGCAGTCCATCACTCAGATCAGGCTTAGACTGTCAGGATTCATAAATTGTGTATTTATAAACTTTACAAGTAATACATTAGTTGGTTATATCCTTTCATAGTAAAAATCAACTTAAAAGTCGGATTCATATTTGTTGATAACATTTAGGATAAAATTTACTTGCAACTTTCCATTGTTTATTTAGTCTACTTTTAAAAGTATTTACTGTTGGAGAGGTGACTATTTCATTTGGGAGTTTATTCCAGCTATCAACAATACGATTACTGTAAAAGTTTCTCTTGACGTTGCTCTTGAATCTTGTTTTATACAGTTTGTAACAGTGTCCCCTTGTTCCTCTATCTTCTGTCTTTTTCAGAATGGGCTTAGAAGTTATATCTATTGCTTGTAACAATTTATAGGTTTGTATAAGATCAGATCTTTCTCTTCTGTACTCTAAGCTTGGTAAACCAAGTATCTTTAACCGTTCCGGATATGTCAAGTGTGATATAGATCGTACAATTTTCGTAGCCCTTCTCTGGACATTTTCAATAGCGATTCTATCTTTTTTGAACTTTGGTGTCCAGATTACAGATGCATATTCCAGATGTGGTCTCACTAACGATTTGTAAAGTTGAAGGAACATCATTTTATTCATATAAGTAAAATTTTTTCTTATAATCCCTAAATTTCTGTTTGCCAAGTTAACCTTCGCACTTATATGTTGTTGAAAACTGAGATCTTGATCAAATATAACTCCCAGATCTTTTTGATTTGTAATTCTTTCAATCTTTGAGATATTCCCGTCGTTATTTTTTACATAGAAGTCACCAGGATCTTTTTTTCCTATATGTAACGTTTTGCATTTAGTTGAATTAAAGGTCATCTCCCATTTGTTAGCCCAATCACACGCACTGAAAATATTGTCTTGTAGACTGTTCTCATCCCCCTCAGTATTGATTTCCATATACAGCTTTGTATCATCTGCAAACAACTTTGATGAACAGCTTAACCCTTGTGGGAGGTCATTTATGAAGATTATAAATAAGATTGGTCCTAATACACTTCCCTGGGGTACTCCACTTGTTACTCTCTGCCAAGAAGAAAATTTCCCATTGATCATAACACGTTGTGTTCTATTCTGTAAAAAGTTTTTTAACCAGTTGTAAATTTTCCCTCTAATCCCCATATGCCATATTTTATTTAGTAATCTTAAGTGGGGTACTTTATCAAATGCTGCTTTGAAATCCAAGTAGATGATATCCAATTCCTTTTTATTATCAACCGCGTCAGTCCAATCTTCCATACATTCTAGTAGTTGAATTGTACATGATCTTCCTTTCCTAAATCCATGTTGTTCAGGTTGGAATAGGTTGTTATTTTCAAGATGTTCCACCAATTTGTCTCTAACTATCCTCTCCATTACGCGACAGCATATGGAAGTGACACTAATTGGCCGGTAATTTTCAGCCTTGAGTTTAGAGCCAGATTTATAGATGGGTGTGACATTCGCTAATTTCCATTGCTTTGGTAAAACACATTCATTCAAAGACTTTTCAAAAATTTTAGCCAATGGTTTGGCTATTGAATGTCTTGTTTCATATATAAAAGTTGGGTGGATCTCATCTGGTCCTTGTGATTTGTTTGGATTGATTTTGTTTATTGCCCTTAACACTACTTCTTCATTAATTTCTATGTCGTCAATTGTGTTTTCACTGGTCTTGTCTGGATTGGGGACAGGTTGGGATTCATTAGTAAAGACAGAGATAAAATGTCTATTTAATTCTTCTGCTATTTCAATTTCATCTGTTTCCATTTTACCATTCACTTCTAGAGTGTTGATACTGGATAATGTTTTAGTCTTTTTTCTGACGTATTTCCAGAACATACGAGGATTATCCTGAATTTTGTTGGCTATTTCCTGTTCTTTCTTATATTTTGTTTTCCTCATTAATTTTATAACTTTATTTCTTGCTATTTTGTACTCCTCATAGTTTTTGAGATTTTTAGAATAATAATATTTCTTCCATTTCCTTCTTTTGTCTATAATTCCTAGTAGGGTTTCTTTGTCGACCTGGATATCCCTGCCACCTGGAGATTTTTTATACTTTGGTATAGATTTTTCTTTAATATTTGATATTTTTATTTCAAAATCAGTCCAAGCTGTTTGGATGTCCATGTCGCCAATTTCTTCCCATTCTATTTTACTTATTTCCTTGTTAACATCAATCCAGTTTGTTCTATTGTAATTCATTATTGTTTGACTTGATCTATTAAACAAAGGTAGACTATGTATATTAAATGAGAGAACCAAATGATCACTTTTTCCTAAACTTGGTAAATAGTTAATTTCACTTAATTTGTCTTCATTAGTTGATAGTACTAGGTCCAGAATGGATGGTTTGTTATTCTCTCTAAATCTTGTTGGTTGTCTAACTAACTGGTACATATATGTATCTCTTAGACATTCGAGGAATTTATATTCCATTCGATTTTCATTGCATGTAGTTGATAAACTCTCCCAGTTTATATTTCTAAGATTAAAGTCTCCCACAATTACTGTATTTTTGTTTTTATTTTTAGTTATCATTTTAATCATTTTGATCATATTTTCAAAGTTCTCATTACTACTATTTGGACTTCTGTACATACATCCAAAGATTATAGGTCCATCGCCAAGTAATTCAATCTGTATCCACAGTGCCTCTTTAGAATCAATTGTACAATCAATTTGTTTTACCTTAATTTTAGATTTCAAATAAATAATGATACCTCTTCCATCCTTATTTGTTGAGTATGATGTAAAACCTTCAATTTTGAAAACATCTACTGGTAAAATGTTGGATTGTAACTTCAGATTTACTTCGGTGAGTGCTATTAGGTCTATTTTCTCTGTAACAATCAATTGCTTAAGCTCTTCAAACTTATCATTTGTAAGACAGTCTATGTTTGTATATAAAACATTAATGTTACCGGTAGAATCAATACAATTGTTGTATTCTTTGCTTGATTTGACACACACTTTATTGGTAAAATCATCTGTACATGTTAAAAGGTTTCCCTTGCTAGGGTTAAAACACATATCATTCTCGGCTCTTCATTCCTTCATGTAAAACTTTGATTCCAGGAGAAGGGGTTTTTGAGACTGTTCCTTTGTTGCTCATATGTATTCCTCCTGCAATTGTCTCATGAAACTAAAGTGTAGGAGAAATGTCTTTAAAAGTGTAAGGGAACTGTGTAGTCGTGGAACTGTCTTTTAATCGTCTTTTTTATTATTATTATTATTAACGCCACCCGTAAATCTACTGAAAATACTTCAAGTGAAACAAAGCTTATGCCGTACACTTAATTTTATCATGTATCGAATAATATTTCTGTAAGCGACGTTCGCCCCGTAGCCTAATACATGTAGGCGTGATACTCATCACGCTGTTCAAAAGTCCGGCATAACATCGTTATTTTCGCCATTGGTGGGCGAATTTTTACTTTTATCCTCATCATCAGAAACTATTAAGTTTCATTAAAAACTTGGTGGTACATGTACGGCCTTACCGGCCTAGAATCGTGTATTCCTTCGTCTTAAATATCGCTCATTTCACTATCTGAAACAAGGTCCATATTGAAACAAACGCTCCTATGACGTCACAGATCAAGGTGCGCTACAATAAGTAAGGGAGGTAAGCGATGCAAGAAAAACTAATAAGCAAAAATATAAATTGAAAAAAAGTACTTTTACTAACTTTTTTTTCAAATTACAATATTACCAGGTTGTCATTTGATAGATGTAGATTTCAAAATTAATCATATCAGAAACTTGTTGATTTGCCCTTTAAAGTTTCGGTTAGACTGGTTACCGCCCTAGACTGGTTACCGCCCCTGATACTACTACGTGTATAGGTAATACACGGTATACAACGGTGGCCAGTTCAGTTACCGCCCCTGATACTACTACAACGGTGGCCAGTTCAAGTTTCGGTATGACTGTTTGTAATAGTTGATAAAAAGACTATCCGGAGTAGGGGGGGGGTTACAATAAGGGAGACTACTCTGCATAACTAATGGATACTAAATTCTTCGAGTTTTATCCCTTTGACCATAAAATCACAATGGAATTTGATGGTGAACGTATCTGGGACAGATCCGAGACCGATTTACAGCGATATTTAGGAGCTTTCTCTCGTTTTTAACTATACTGTCTATGTCATGACTGGGTTTCCCCCATCTGTCCATCCGTCTAGCCAACTATTAATGTTTTTCTTGTTTTTAAAGCGATAAAGTCTGCATTTACCATCAGATTTTCGTGGAACTTACACAGTTTGTTTATCTCATCAACAGTTTGACACCTATTGATCTTGGCAAAATTCCAACATATAGTATTGGAAAAGTACCCATTTTAACTTTGAAATTTCCATTTCTTGTTTATGCCATAAGATCTACACTTGTAGTTAGATTTCAGTGAAACTCACCTGTACAGTTTCTTTATCTTTTCGATAACTTCAGCCCTATTAATTGATTTTAAAAAAAAAAATCCAACCAAAACTTTGGGAAATGTAGTCATTTTAAGTTGAAAATTTCCATTTCTTGTTAAAGTGATAAAGTCTGCATTCAACATTGTTATCAGATTTTTGTCAAACTTACACAGTTTGTTAATTGAAAAAAAATCCAACAAACATGCCGAATATGAATACCGTTGCACTAGGGTGTTTATGTCTAACTATAGTTTCACATTTCCTATAAAAAAAAAAAAACACGAAAATTTCTGGGACGAGACGAATTGGTTCCCGTATCTTAAGTAAACAAAAGGTTATCGCCAGTGTCACGCACAGCTGATAACCTCCAACAAAGAAGCTATCAGATAACGGTAGGAAATATTGTCATCTTTGTTCTAATATATCATTCGTTATTCTAAAGCTAAATGAAGATATAAACGTAAAATTTATCAGCGAAACTTTCATTTTGGGGATGTGTGGAGAAAGTCAAAGCCAAAGGTCAATTTTGTGAAGTCGAGGATCATAGTTCATACGTGGAATCGTATGGACGAGTTATGATTGTTTCTGATTTCAAAATGATTATGGCTGCTTTTCAGATTCCCTTTTTTTTTAAATTGCCAATTCATAGTTCTATGTAAATACTTTAAAAATACTACTGTCAGGCAGAAATATCCGAAATGACTTTCACTCGTTACCTCAGACCCCCAAAAAGACCCGACCCTTTACAAGGGAACTAAGGAGAAATCACTCACTCTGTCTGGACCTATTTACATGTATTCTATTCGAATAATCAATTATAAAAAAGATAAACTTCAAAAATGAAAGTTTGTCTCATCATTTATGAAATAGATTTGATGTATACTGGATTGTTTAGTGCATTTGTCTAACTCATTTGAAAGTGTTCCTCACTTCTGCAACTATAGGGGACATTAGATAGTCCCCTCACTTAACACTTTACCAAACGACAAAAGTTTGAACAACTCTGAATTAAGTGCATTTTGCATATAACGTAATAAATGTGACTGAAATTAGAAATTTGTTTCTGAAATGGTTGAAAACATGGTGGGACAAGGAAGGAACGCTTGTTACTAGCACTCCCTCCTTTTCATCCAATGTTTTCTAAAGCTTTATCTCCCAAGTTGTTAAAACATTGGATCCTGTTGTAAACAGTTTAACAAAGCACAGCAAACCCTGTGTCGGAACACTCAGGCAAGGCCAAATGTAATACCACAACCTTACAGACTTTTTCATACAAGCCATGTTGTGGGCCCGCACGGGTTGGTCAGTGGTGAGTGTGTCTGACTCGTGACCGTGTGGTTGTGAGTTTGATACCCTGTCGGAGCGAACTTTCTTTCCGGCGTATTTTTGCCTCTCACCTCTGCTGAAGCATGTGAGAAAAGTAGTCAGTGGCCTTGGAAAGTTGAGTTAATACTGGTGTGAGAAAGCCAGGAAACACATGTGCATCACCGACCGCCATGATATGACCTTAGCTGTTAAAGTGGCGTTAAACCCCAATGCAACCAACCAACAACTAGCCTTGTTCTGGCAAAAGGGAATTTGATGTATGCCTGTAGTGCATATCATTAACTCTTTACCAAACAATAAAATTCTAGACTTGTCCAAATCAATTGTTAATTCATTGATACTGGCAGTGTCTAATGCTGTCATATTTAGATAATAGTGTTTAATAAATGTTGGCTTATGAAGTAATTACAAACATAATTATAAGTGTTGTTAATAAATTTTTCACTCTAGTTCGTCATAATGTACCTTTTTTCTTTCGCCATAACCAACGCATTGACAGACGGGTAAGCTTATTTTCAGTTAACTCTTTACCAGCAGACGTCAAAATAAAAGGGACTAAAAATTCAAAATTTGTTCTGTAAAGGGTAGAAAACATTGTGGAAAAAGGAGAAAATGCTGGTTACCAGCATTTTCTCCTTTTCCCACAATGTTTTCGAAAGGCTTTTTTCTCGGGGTAGTCAAAAGTAGGGATTGTGTGGCAATGGGATAATATGGATTTTGTCGAATAACTAAATGAATCATCATGTAGACTGGTTCTTTCACACCCAGAAAATTTACAAGCACAAAGTTTTGACCCATGTCAGCCTGCGCAGTCTGCATTATAACCCCTTTTCACATGGTATGATTCATATATATAGACTAGGAGGACCGGGAGTGATGACTCAGAAAAAATATATGTACTACTTTTTGGTTCATTTTCAGTGGCTTAACTTCAAAAACAATCCTAAAGGCAATTGCTAGTCTTTATTGTTAGTCTCTCATTGGCTGTCATAGATTGTCTCAATCAGATGGCTACACATGAAATTGGAAAAAGACCAAGAGTTAGGACAGTTAACTTTTTACCAAACGACAAAATTTTGGACTAGTCCAAATTGAAAGCATGGGCAGATGACAAAATAAATGCAACTTTACTGGCTCAGTGGTGACCAGCATTTTTTCCTTAATGCTTTCAAAAGGTTTCTTCCTCAAGGTTGTTTAAACTTGGGATTGTGTGGTAAAGGGTCTTGTCTTATGTGAAAACATGTCTTATATCGGTAAGTTTATGAAACAATTGGCCCTTTAAATGTAGACAATTAACTTTACCCCTTTCCCTATTGGTTTAGAGTTTTAGCAACTCAAAGAAGACTTTTGAATACATTGTGGAAAAGTGAGAAAATGTTTTCTCTTTTTTTCATGTTTTCCTCTCTTCAAAAAACAAATTTCAACTTATGAGTTATGAGTGTTTATTTTTGTTTTTCAAGGGCATTTTACAGCCTCGCTATGACAGAAATAATTCCGAAAGCTGTATGAAATACAAAACAATCTCACATACGGTACTTATATTTGTGGAACTTATATTGATTTTATGTGTATTTGTTTTCTCCTTTAGAACATGAGGCTCATTATATTACCATCGAGTACGGATGTTGGAGAGTGGGCTGCCAAGTATATCCGCAGAAAGATTATAGATTTCAATCCTGGACCAGACAAATATTTCACTTTGGGCCTTCCCACAGGTAAAACTTTACCTTAATCTGTTACAAAACAATCCCAGGTTTTCATGACCCTGAGAAAGCAGCCTTTTGAAAACATTGTGGGAAAAGGAGAAAATGCTTGTAACAAGCATTTTCTCCTTTTCCCACAATGTTTTCGACCCTTTCAAAGACACAATCATTCTTGAGGTACATTAATTTTCCCATTCAGATGAGTGTAAAAGTTTGTCATTTGGGAAAGGGATACCATTTTACCAAACAATGCTGAGCTGTAGTAAGAAGAATAAATAGTTTAAAGAAGACTTCAAAAAAGATTATGGAAAAAGGAGAAAATGCTAGTTACCAGCCTATTGTCCTTTTTCCACATTTTTCAGAGGCCTTTTTCTTCAGAACCGGTAAACTGGTAAAACTGGGGAAATTCATGAAAATGTGAGTTGTGGCAGTGATATGACTGAAACAACATTTAATCATTGAACCCCTTCAAAAAGTGACGGTGTAGATCAGAGAGTGATCAACCTGCAAATTTTGTGCATTCTGATCTTGATCTACACTGGCATTATAACTACATATATACCTGTAATAAGGTATGAGCTCATTTATAATTTATTTCAGGGAGCACACCTTTACCTACCTACAAGAAGCTGATAGAATTCCATAAAGCAGGAAAATTGTCTTTCAAGTATGTGAAAACATTCAACATGGACGAATACTGTGGTAATTAGCTCTTTCATTACTGAAAAAATGAATTGCATTGTCTTAACTCTTTACCAAACAACATAATTTTAGACTTGAACAGCATTTGCAGATGACAACATAAATGTGAATCAAAAATTGAAATTTGCTTTGGAAAACGTAGAAAACAGTGTGGGAAAAGGAGAAAATGCTGGTTGTAAGGGTTGTAAAAAGTGATTGTGTGGTAAATAGTTAAAGGCTGGAAATAGTTTCACTTCAAGATCAAGACAGAGTTCAGGATCCAGAATTAACCCATTACCAAATGACAAGATTTTAAACTGGTCCAGATTGAAAGCATTTGCAGACGACAAAATAAAAATGACCGAAAATTTGAAATTTGTTTTGTGAAAGGTAGAAAACAGTGTGGGAAAAGGAGAAAATGCTGGTTAACAGCATTTTCTCCTTTTCCAACAATGTTTTGTAAAAGCTTCTTTCTAAGGGTCGTAAAAAGTGATTGTGTGGTAAAGACTTAAAGGCTAGAAATACAGTTTCACTTCAAGATCAAGACAGAGTTCAGGATTAAGAAATGGACAGTGTAGATTGTAGATCAGACTGTACATTCTCTGCAGTTTGATCTTGCTCTCCACTGTCCACAAAAACTCCTGATCTTGTCTATATAATGGAAAGAGTAAACCTTAACCTGTTACCACACAGCAAAATTTTAGACTATTATCCAAATTGAAAGCATTTGCAGATGACAATTTCAGAGTGACTCAAATTTTGCATTTTTGCCTTGATAGGGTAGAAAACTTTATGGGAAAAGGAGAAAATTCTGGTGACCAGCATTTTCTCCTTTACCCACAATGTTTTCAAAAGGCTTCTTCCTCAAGGGTGTTAAAAGTCGTCATTGTGTGGTAAAGGGTTGAAAGGCACTTTTTGAAAAAAAAAAAAATTGAAGTTGAAACACGTCAGGATTTTCTTCTTTTCCCACAAAGTTTTAAAAAGGCCTCTTTCTCAAGAGTAGTTAAAAGTCGTCATTTTGCGTTGTAAAGGATCAATGATTTGCAAAATTCTAGACTCTTGATAAAATCCATTGTTATAGTACATGTGTAAGATTTTTATACTTAATAGATTTACCAAGGGACCATCCTGAGAGTTACCATTCCTTTATGTGGAACAATCTGTTTAAGCATATAGACATCATCCCAGAAAACGCACACATTCTGGATGGTAATGCACCAGATCTCGATATAGAATGTGAGGAGTATGAGAAGAAAATCACAGAGGCAGGAGGAATACAGCTGTTTTTAGGAGGTTTGTTGGTTGAGTACACGTAAACGGAATTTAGAGTTTTTTTCCAATTTAAAGACAAGTACAGATGACAAAATCAGAATGTTAAATATGATCTCAGGTTTCCTTAAAGGCCAACATTTTGTAATTTCAAAAGTTTTGGGGTTTTGGACTTTTTGGTTAGATTTGTATATCACACTATTTAGTGAAGTGTGTAAGAAGATCAGACTGACATATGAAAAATCTTCTACGCAATTTGATCTAGATCCACAGTTCTCTGTACAACAGATATTGTGTCTAGTGCATTAAATGGATTTTCTCCTTTTCCCACAATGTTTTCAAAAGTCTTTTATCTCAGGTTTGTAAAAACCAGGGATTGTTTGGGAAAGGGTCAAGGTATGCAGATGAAAACCATGCCCTTCATCTCGTCTTTTTTTTGTCCAGGTATTGGACCAGATGGTCATATAGCTTTCAATGAACCGGGCTCCAGCCTTGTATCTAGAACAAGAGTCAAGTCATTAGCACAGGAAACCATTATTGCAAATGCCAGATTTTTTGGAGGTGATATTTCCCAAGTGCCAACTAGAGCTTTAACTGTGGGAGTGGGAACTGTCATGGATTCCAAAGAGGTGAAATGGAATTTGTATTCTGTTTTTTCATTTAGTGTACATATAGAAAAGACTAGACTCTTTATCAAGAAGCATAAACTGTTGAGACCTGTTTAAAATGAACAAATATTTTCATCTGGTTATTTGAATTATTATCCTTCACCCAAAGGCAGAGTCAAATGTGCTGTCTATCCTTTTACTGGTTAGTCCATTTAGACAGATATTTTCTAAAATCTTTAATGAAAATTGATGAAACATCATTTATGTGTTTTATTTGATAGTCAATTGATGTGCTTTTTATGTTTCTATTCAATGAAGTGCCATATAAAAAGAGGGCTGGAGTATTTTTCCATTATGAACTAACATCTCTATAACTACTGGACAAAATGTTTTGAAACTTCATATTTACATTGTTTATCATAACTTGCAACTTTTTTTTTTTTTTTATCTTTTTTTTTTTTTAATCTCATTAAATGCCATGCCATGGAAAAAGGGGGCTTAAGGAATAATTATCATTATGGACCAGTTTCAAAAAAGCCACATGTACATTCAAAAAATGTCTTTATCCTGTTATTTTAAAAGTGTTAGCCCTTGACCACACAAATTAAGGTTTCAATGACCTTGTGGAAGATGGCTTATCGAGACATTGTAAAATAAGAAAAAAATGCTCCCAACCCTTTACCGCACAATGACGACTTTCAACACCCCTGAGGAAGAAGCCTTTTGAAAACATTGTGTGAAAAGCAGAAAATGTTGGTAAAAAGCAATTTTCCCACAAAGTTTACAAAGGTAAATTGCACCATTGTGTCACTTTGAAATTGTCATCTGAAAATGCTTTCAATTTGGATAGGTCTAAAATTTTGCTGTGTGTTAATGGGTTAACCAGCATATACTACTTTTAATGTGTATAAATGTCCCATCTACCAGAGTAAAAAATTGGTATCGTATATTAAAGGGTCAGAAGATTTCTTTACCTCAATTTTTACCCATTATTTCCTAGGTTATGATTCTGATTACTGGTGCTCACAAAGCCTATGCACTACACAAGGCTATAGAAGGAGGAATTAGTCACATGTTTACTGTCTCAGCATTCCAGCAACACAAGAGTGCAATATTTCTCTGTGATGAAGATGCCACACTTGAACTGAAAGTCAAGACTGTCAAATATTTCAAGGGACTTCACGAGATGCATAGCAAGCTTATAGAGGATCCAGTGCCAGAGACTGAAGCAAAGAACTAGTGTGAGAAAAATGGGATCTTTAAGTTTGTAGAGCTAGATTGACCAGACAGTGCCATGATTTATTGCCTTTTTTATTCCTTTACCCTTTTCCACACAATCTGGAGTTTTGACAACACTGATAGAGCAAGCTTTGAAAGCATTAGTGGCCAGTATGGAAAATGCTGGTAACCAGCATTTTCTCCATTTCACAGAATGTTTAACACCTTTCTTGATACAAAATGTAGTATTTGATCAATAGTTAAATTTCCATCTGCAAATGCTTCCAAGTAAGACAAGTTTACATTTTTTGTCCTGTGGTAAAGATTTAATTTTTTACACTCAAAATTGAAAAAAATCTTCTACAGCATAAATATTACTTAACTCATTACCAAACAACAATATTTTAGGCTTATCCAAATCGAAAGCTTTTGCAGACAACAAAATAGATTTGACTGAAAAACTGAAATTTGGTTTGAGAAGGGTAGGAAACATTGTAGGAAAAGGAGAAAATGCTGGTTACCAGCATTTTCTCCTCTTCCCACAACGTTTTCAAAAGGCTTCTTTCTCAGGGTTGTCAAAAGTCGGGATTGTGTGGTTAGGAGTTAAACTCCGAATAGTGTGGTTATTAGTTAGGGGCCTAAAATATTTACCTTTTCTGTCTTTTTGATAATTTATATAGCATACTGATGATAAACATGCTTCTACAAGGGGTAAATTTATAGCAGATAAAATTTTAAACGTTCCTGTAAAAGGTGGTTTATATAAAGGCGTTCAGCTTCTTTTGTAAAAAAATATAAAAATGAATATTATATAATTATGTCAAAATGGCGGAAAGTTGTAGCAGAAGGAGAAAGTGTGCAACAAACAACTCTCCCTTAGCCACAATGTCTTCAAAAACCATCTGCTGCAAACGAAACAAGTTACTTGTGTTTACTGTATAGCAAATGTCAAATTCCAAAGCATTTGCAGACAACATTAAATCTGGTTCTAATGTCAGTATGTCTTCCAAAGAGAGGAAAACAATGGGGAAAAAGGAAAAAATACTTGTTACAAGCACTTTCTCCTTCATCTCACGATGTTTGTAGGGCATTTTTCCTTGAGGTTGTTAATACTTGGGATCGTTTACTACAGGGGTAATGCTTTGCCATTCTATGTATACATTCCACAGATACATGTACTACACTATCATTTTGTTGTCTATTTTCCTTGCATATCCACCCTGCTACTTTGTTGGATCTTTGCTTTCTTGTACTCTTTACAATGTTGTTGTTGTTATGGTTCCTTTTAAATTGAGAAAAGATTCAATTTGTCTGACATATAGACAACAACTTACCATTTATCTCATACAGTAAATGACCCTGAAAGCTTTTAAAAACATTGTTGAGAAAGGATAAAATACTGGAAAAGAGAAATTACTTGTGATTTGCATTTTCTCTTTTGCTTCAATGTTTTTTACTCTTTTAAAGGTAAGTAACATCATTTCAGCCACATATTGTCGGTTTGCTTCCAAAACCACGTAACTACAGATTGTTACAAGCTGTAGTTACAAGGTTTTGGAAGCAAACTGACGATATGCTCTTTTGAAATGAGTTAAATTAGGACCAGTCTCAAGCTTTTTGTCCAGTAAAAGTTAAAATATCTAGTTAGCTCTTCACTTGAAGTTCCCTCCCCTAATTTAAGCTTTTCTTAACCCTTTACCACACAATGACAACTTTTGACAAAACTGAGAAAGAAGCCTTTTGAAAACACTGTAGGAAAAGGAGAAAATGCTCCTTCCCAAATCAAATTTCGATTCTTCAGTCACATTTATTTTGTCATCTGCAAATGCTTTCAATTTGGACCAGTCTATAAATTTGTTGTTTGGTAAAGAGTTAACTGAAAATAACCTTACCCGTCTGTCAATACATAGGTTATGGCGAAAGAAAAAGGTACATTATGACAAACTAGAGAGAAAAATTTATTAACAACACTTATAATTATGTTTGTAATTACTTCATAAGCCAACATTTGTTAACCCATTACCAAACAACGATATTTTAGGCTTATCCAAATCGAAAGCATTTGCAGACCAAAAAATAAAAGTGACTGAAAATTTGAAATTTGTTTTATGAAGGGTAGAAAACATTGTGGGAAAAGAAGAAAATGCTGGTTACCAGCATTTTCTCCTTTTCCCACAATGTTTTCCACAGGCTTCTTTCTCAGGGGCATCAAAAGTAGGGATTGTGTGGTAATGGGTTAAACACTATTATCTAAATATGACAGCATTTGACACTGCCAGTATCAATAAATTAAAAGTCACCCAAGCTTTCCCACAAAATTAACCAGCATTTTCTCATTTGCCCACAATTTCTTTTGCTCATTCAAAGTCAGAAATCATCATATTCACAAGATTTCATATATGTCTACAGATGTTTTGAATTTGGTCCAGTCCAAAGGTTTGTTCTTCAGTGAAGGGAATAAACTCTGGCTTGTTAACCAGGAAATCCCTATTTTTTCACGTTATCTTTATGGATCTGAAAAAAGTGTAATGTTTACATGTGTATATTGACTTACAGTGCATACATATTATTTTGGTCTTGTTAAGTTTGTATTATTGTATAAGGGTGATAGATATATATAGGACTTGAAGGAAACAGATTCAATCCGTAGAGCACTGAAACCTAAATTCAACATTTTCTACTGTCAAACAAATGTGAATGTCATGCAACTTTAATGCTATTTCTAAGTACTTGTCACAGATAGTGCCAATGTCTGATGTCTTACAGGCTATACTCAGGTTGATTTTTAACAACTCTTAACCTCACAACAAGATTTAGGAGTCATCCCCAAGTCAAAGTATTTGCAGACATCTAACCAATGGTGGCTCAACTGATTAAATCTGCCTTAAACTGTTTACCAAATACTTATGGATTTAACCCTTTACCACACAATCAGGACTTTTAACGGCCCTATGCAATAAGCCTTTTGAAAACATTGATGGAAAAGGAGAAAATGCTGGTCACCAGCATTTTCTCCTTTTCCAACAATATTTTCTACCCTTCCAAAATCAAAATTCAATTTTTGAGTCACATTTATTTCGTCATCTGCAACTGCTTTCAATTTGGACTAATTGCACAATTTTTCACTAAGAAATTGAATTTGCGATTTACATCTTATTACCATACAACATAATTTTGGATTTGTCCAAATTGAAAGCAGTTGCACATGACAAATTAAAGGTGGCAAAAATGACATAATTTTTACTTGATAGAGCAGAAAACACCATGCAGACTAGCATTTTCTCCTTTTCGCACAATGTTTTCTACAGGCTTCTTTCTCAGGTTCATTAGAAGTCAGGATTGCATGGTAGAGTTAATGCAAGTCTACTCAGTATTAATGCTATTAATATGTTTATCCACAATGTGATCATTTTTAGCTCACCTGAGCATGAAGTGCTCATGGAGGGCTATTGTGATCGTGCTGTGTCCGTCGTCAGTCATCAACTTTTTACCTTGTGTACGCTCTAGAGGCCACATTTTCGGTTCAATACTCATGAAAAATGGTCAGGATGTTTAGCTAGATCAAATCTCGGATGAGTTCGAAAATGGGTCATGTCGGGTCAAAAACTAGGTCACTAGGTCAAATCTTAGAAAAACCTTGTGTACGCTCTAGAGGCCACGATTTCAGTCTGATACTCATGAAAGTTGGTCAGGATGATTGTCTGGATGATATCTCAGACAAGTTTGAAAATGGGTCATGTCGGGTCAAAAACTATGTCACTAGGTCAAATTTTAGAAAAACCTTGTGTACGCTCTAGAGGCATTTTCAGTCCGATACTCATTAAAGTTGGTCAGGATAATTGCCTCGATGAAATCTAGGTTGAATTTGAAAATGGGTCATGCCAGGTCAAAAACTAGGTCACTAGGTCAAATTTTAGAAAAACCTTGTGTAAGCTCTAAATGCCACATTTTCAGTCGGATACTCATGAAAATTGGTCAGGATGTTAGCCGGGATGATAGCTCAAACGATTTCGAAAAAAGGTCATGTCGGGTCAAAAACTAGGTCACCTGGTCAAATTTTAGAAAAACCTTTTGTAGGCTCTAGAGGCCACATTTTCAGTCCAAAACTCTTGTAAGTTGGTCAGAGTGTTTGCCTTGATGATATAATAAATGATTTTGAAAATGGGTCATTGGGGGTTAAAAACTAGGTCACCAGGTCAAATCTTAGAAAAATCTTGTATATGCTCTGGATGCCACATTTTGTGTTTGATGATAGGTTATGTCTGATAAAAAACTAGGTTACTGGGAAACTAGATGGTTCATGTTTGGTCAATAGACTCAGGTGAGTGATTTCAGGGCCATCATGGTCCTCTTGTTTAGCAATACCCATAAGATTTCACACTGAACAGTTCCAGGTTTAAGAACCTTGAAGAAAAACGTTCCTGAAAACATTGTGGGAAAAGGAGAAAGAGTTTGTATCCTGCATTTTTATCTGGACCCCAATTTTTGCTACCTTTTTGAAATAGAAGTAAGATTATTTTAGTAATGTTCATTTTGTAATCTACAAAAATTAATACTTTCTATGAGCAGGTCTAAAATATTGTCTGGTAAAAGGTTGGTTTCTGAACAGAAAAAATTTGAAAACTGTATTTTCTTCCACTAGACATGAAGGGTAGTGGACATGCAAATTGATCTTTTAATTTTGCATTTAGCTATAATGCTTTATCATCAGACAAAATTTCAGATTTGTCCTAATTGAAAGCATTTGTAGCTGACAAAGTAAGTGCATCTGAAATGAGGGGATATGTCATTAAAAGGAGGGAAAACAGTGTGGGAAAAGAAGAAAATGCTGATTACCAGCATTTTCTTCTCATCCCACAAGGTTTTCAAAAAGGCTTTTCCACAGTGTTGTTAAAACGAGTAAATGTTTGTTAAAAGGCTTTTTTTAGCTCACCTGAGCACAACGTGCTCAAGGGGAGCTTTTAGGGTCACTCGGTGTCCGTCGTCCATTGTGCGTCGTCAACAATTCTTTAAACATCAACTCCTCCTAAACTGCTGGGCCAATTTGGACCAAACTTGGCAGGAATGTTCCTTGGAAGGTCCTCTTTAATAATTGTTCACAGAATTTGATTCCGTCAAAAACTCTGGTTAGCATGGCAACGAAATGGAATTTTTTAGCAAATTCTTTAAAAATATTCTCCTCTGAAACCACTGGTCGGATTTTGAAATTATTTCACAGATATGTTCCTTGGGTGACCCTTTTCAAAAATTGTTTGTGAAATTTTGATCCGTCAAAAATTGTTGCTCTGGTGAATGGGGGCTACTTGCACTATACAGAAATCAAGGAATTCTTTAAAAATCTTCTCTGATGAAACTGCTGGTCAGATTTGAAATTATATCACAGATATGTTCCTTGGGTGACCCTTTTCAAAAATTGTTCGTGAAATTTTGATCCGTCAAAAATTGTGGCTCTGGTGAATGGGGGCTACTTGCACTATACAGAAATCAAGGAATTCTTTAAAAATCTTCTCCTCTGAAACCGTTGGTCGGATTTTGAAATTATTTCACAGATATGTTCCTTGGGTGACCCTTTTCAAAATTTGTTTGTGAAATTTTGATCCGTCAAAAATTGTGGCTATGGTGAATGGGGGCTACTTGCACTATACAGAAATCAAGGAATTCTTCAAAAATCTTCTCTGATGAAACTGCTGGTCAGATTTGAAATTATATCACAGATATGTTCCTAGGGTGACCCTTTTCAAAAATTGTTCGTGAAATTTTGATCCGTCAAAAATTGTGGCTCTGGTGAATGGGGGCTACTTGCACTATACAGAAATGAAGGAATTCTTTAAAAATCTTCTCCTCTGAAACCGTTGGTCGGATTTTGAAATTATTTCACAGATATGTTCCTTGGGTGACCCTTTTCAAAAAGTGTTCGTGAAATTTTGATCCGTCAAAAAATGTGGCTCTGGTGAATGGGGGCTACTTGCACTATACAGAAATGAAGGAATTCTTAAAAAATCTTCTTCTCTGAAACCGCTCGTCAGATTTTGAAATAATTTCACAGGGATGTTCCTTGGGTGACCCTTTTCAAAAATTGTTCGCGAAATTTTGATTGGTCAAGAAACATGGCTCTGGTGAATGGGGGCTACTTGCACTATAGGGAAATGAGGAATTTCTTAAAAAAAATTCTTCTCTGAAACCGCTGGTCAGATTTTGAAATAATTTCTCAGGGATGTTCCTTGGGTAACCCTTTTCAAAAGGTGTTTGCGAAATTTTGATTGGTCAAGAAACATGGCTCTGGTGAATGGGGGCTACTTGCACTATATGGAAATGAAGAAATTCTTGAAAATTCTTCTTTTCTGAAACCCCTAGTCAGATTTTAAAATAATTTGACAGAGATGTTCCTTGGGTGATCCTTGCTCTTGTGAATGGGGGCTACTTGCACTATATGGACATGATGAAATTCTTGAAAATTCTCTTTCTCTGAAACCCCTCATCAGATTTTAAAAGAAATTTTTCGAAATGTTCCTTGGGTGACCCTTTTACAAACTTGTTTGTAAATTTTGATCCATCAAGAAACATGGCTCTCGTGGATGGGGGATACTTGCTCATATACAGAAATGAAGAATTTTTAAAAATTCTTCTTTTTGAAACTGATGGTCAAATTTCGAAATTAATTTTACAGGTGACCTTTTGAAAATTGCTTAGCAAAATTATAAATTTGGTTCCAATGTTTCAATACCTCAAAAAAAAAAAATAGGCTATGGTCATCTCAAAAATTCAAGTGAGCGATCCCGGGCCATCTTGGCCCTCTTGTTTATCATTTTGATGCTGTTTTTATCACTATATGTGTTAACATTTTTATCTATCAGGTTAGTCAGAAACAAGCTAGTCATTCTCAACAAGCAGTGGCAAGTTGGAAAGGTAAACAGTTTCTCCTTTTCCCACAATGTTTTCAACTTTATGAAAGGCAAATTTCATCATTTAAGTTGCAATAAACCTGTCCTCTACAAGTGCTTTGAATTTAGACAAGTCTAAAATCTTGTTGGAAAAGAATAAATTGTTTACCGAATGAAAATATTTCATACTTGTCAAAATTTCAAGTATTCACATTTGACAAAGTAAATGGGGATTGTATCAGAAATACAAAAAAAAACTTTGTTGGAAAAAGGCCATTTTTTTTTTGTCCAAAAGAAGGATTGATTTTATAAAGGATTTAACAACCCTGAGTAAAAAAGCTTTTGAAAATATTGAGGGTAAAGGAGAAAATGCTAGTTGACATTTTCTCCTTTTCCTATACTGTTTTCTACAAAGACAGCACTACCATTTAAGTAACATTTGACTTGTCACCTGCAAATTCCAACAAGTCTAAAATTTTGTTGCATGGTAAAGGACTTAGAAATTTATTGGTAAGTATGTTTGAAGATCTGAAAGGCAACTGATACACTCACTTTCCTGCTTTCCACTTTAGAACTTTTGTTCATTGCTTTAACATCTTAATACATTGTTTGTGTGTTTTTGGTGCCAAGCCTTAGTAAAGGGTAAACCACTACTTAGCACAACTCACTGACCTTTTGCAGACAGTGTAGTTCAAGATCAGACTACACAGAATGTACAGAATGTGTCTCGAGGTCATTACAAAATGGGATTATTTGGTAAATTAACCCTTCACCAAACATTCTCTAGTTTTTACAGCCCCGGGGAAAAAAAACAGGGTTTTTTGGTAAAGGGTGAAACTCTTTACCAGACAACATCTTAGACATCTCCAAATTGAAAGTACTCGCAGACATCAAATTAAAGGTTGTTCAAAGTCATTTTATTGTCAAAAGGGTAGGAAATCCATTGGTAAAAGAGGCAAGTGCAGATTGCTAGCGTTTTCTCCTTTTTTCAAGTGGTTTTCAAAAGTTGTCTGGCAGGTGGTCATCAGAATTTGGGATTGTGTGATTAAGGGCTAAGAGTTTTCAGAAATAAGTACTGTATTTGATAAACATGTGGCATGACTGTTCAAGGATATTTGAGTAATTGCACAGAAATCATGGTTTATAAAGTACTTGTTTATAAGTATTGTTGTGTGTAATTATTTGGCAATTCTTAACTCTTTACCAAATGCAAAAATCTTAGAGTACTTCAAATTGAAAGCATTTGCAGGTGACAAATGTGGCTATGAAGACTGGAAACAACTTTGAAAGGGTAGAAAGAGTTGTGGGAAATGGAGGAAAAGCTGGTAACCAGCATTTTCTTCTATTCCTACTGTGCTTTCCAAAGCTGCTTGCAGATACTTTAGATTTAGACAAGTTTAAATTTTTTCTGTAAGTTAAGAGTTAAATGATAGAGGTTTCTTTATGATAAAAATTAACATACCGGGGCAATATCTTTCACTTAAACTTTATGCTTTTCTCTATGTATTCCTTTGAATTTGTTTACATATTAAAACAGTATTTTAAGCATCTATAGTTTTGTTTATTTCAGCCTTTCAAGAAACAATTCTGAGCCTGGCTAGGTAGTTCAGTGGTTACTGTATCTGACTCGTAACCTTGTGGTTGCAAGTTTGATGGGGTACAGACAATTGCTCACCTGAACATTTACCCACCAGGACAACTGTTACCTGTAGAAAAGCCCTGTTACAGTAGTAGCAAGCCTGACATTTTCCCACTCCCCTTTTTTCACTTTGCTTTTACAAATTACCTTTATCTTACATGGTTTTAAGTTATATAGTGCTTTTAAGTTATATAATTTTCTAACCATTTTCCTCAAAATAAATAATTTACATTGCATTGAATTCAGAAGAGAAGCTAATTCATCTTGTTTGGAGCAATTTGTTCTCATGTTTTGTAGCCATGTAGAGTTGAGTTCCCCTCATCATAAAAACAAGGCTTCTTCTAGTAGAGGGTTGAGATAATCATGAGTCAACTATCAACACAGTATGGAAAGGCTTTTGTCCTAGGAGGCAAATGGGCAATTGTCCAGCCGTGCAATCATCTTTAATACTTTTATCTGTTGCTTCTGATGCATATGAGAAAATTAGTGACTATCTTGGAATGGGTATTGTTTCATTGATGTGTGAGAAAGCCAGGAAAAACATGTGTGCACTTACCCTCATGCTGTGACCAAAGCTGTCAAATTAGCATTAAACTTCATTATATAGAAAACCAAGCAATCTTGTGTTTCAACAACTCGCAAGAGGAGGACTTAGAAAATATTGTGGGAAAAGGAGAAAATGCTGAATTTTCTCCTTCACTCAGAATCCCGTTTTCTACCATTTTAAAGAGAAATCACATTTCAACCAAATTTGGTTTAATTCGGAGGGGTGATTTCCATGGCTGAAACTGTCCATTTATCTCTTTACCACATATTTTTTAATTTGTGACATTGTCCCAGGTTTTCAAGAGCTTCTATGGGTCATTAAAACATGTGATTGTTTGGTACTGAGTTAAATGATTACATTCACTTCCTGAGTACTTGTATTTGGAAAGTGAACCTATCAAAAGTAGTTCATTCTGCCATGACTATGCCCTTATTGATAACTTGCCCTCCTTTACTTAACAAGATGGCAGGCCAGACAGCCTGTACCACAGTTCTGCCAGTTTTTGTATAAAAGTTTGAAATTTCCTTGGAAACAGGTTGTCCACTTTCTTGCCATACAATTACCATTGGTGGATCTGCCAAATGCATGTTCCATGTGTAGGTTACAACTGCCTTCACATACTTATTGATTCCACTTAAATTTTCTATGATTCTTTGTTTCTCCAAGATAGGTTTAAGGTGGTAATGGTCATACAACTGCAAACAAATAATTATAATACATCTTTCTCAAAATGTTAAATATATATATGATTGTAAAAAGTTGTGTTGACATCACTACCAACTAAAACTGAGATATGGACAAAGACCCATCAAGTAAAAGCTCTATGCATTTATAAGAAATACAGACAAAATCCCATGATATTAACTATTTCCTGTCGTCTGAAATTTTAGCTTTTAATTGTATAAAAAGGCGTAAAAAAGATTTCTTCAATGGATTTTATATTGAAGATTAAAAATTTTCAAAGTAAGTATGTTTATTGAGTGCCTTTGATCTCTGATTGACCTTATCATGCATTTGAAAGCATCCTTAAAAATTGGGAACAACAAACAGAAAATAATTTTTAGCCCTTAAGCAAATGGTACCATCCATTCTTTTCTAAGTATTATAGATGACAAGTCATTGCTCAACTTGTGTGTTCTTATGTATCTCAAATGAGCATCAATAACATCTCTGGTCAGTTGAAATTAAACCAATTGTCAGAGAAAGTGATAGGCTGGCTGCATGAAGGATCAACTGTTAGATAAACAAAAGACTGGCTGACTTACAGACTTTCTATCAGACCAACTGAAAGACTGGTTGAATGAAGGACTGAGTGGCAGCTGGTTGCATGATTGATTGACAGGTCTTTAACCCATTACCACTCAATCCCTACTTTTGACGCCCCAGAGAAAGAAGCCTTTTGAAAACACTGTGGGAAAAGGAGAAAATGCTGGTAACCAGCATTTTCTCCTTTTCCCACAGTGTTTTCTACCCTTTCCAAAACAAATGTCTATTTTTCAGTCACCTTTATTTTGTCATCTGCAAATGCTTTCAATTTGGACCAGTCCAAAATTTTCTCATGTGGTAATGAGTTAACAATAATTCTACCTTTTCTCATAATTATGCCCTGACTTGCCTCTATCAGACTTTGAAGAGAGAGATGACCCAAGGCCTTGATGTATCGCTTCACAAGTCTTTTAGATGTGCTTTCATCTGACATACTGGCTTGTGCTCTTCTTTTCGCAACCTTCAGTAGAATATGTGATAATAGGGTTATAACCACTGAATGACCCGAGTTAACCCTTACCAAGGGTTCTAAAGACAACTTTGTGCTCTATCAAATTGAAAGCATTTGCAGAAAACAACTTAAAGTAGGAATAAAATGATGTTTTTTGGCCTAGTAGGGTAGAAAACACTTTTGGAAAAGGAGAAAATGCCGGTTATCACTATTTTCTCCTCTTCCCACACTATCGTGTGGTAAAGGGATAATACCAATTGTTTTAATAACAGTTCTGTGTATTTTTTGGGTAAATGACCAGAAAATGACGAGAAATGATCCCATGAATTGACTCAAAATTTTAGACTTGTCTAAATTAAAAGCATTTGCAGGCGACAACATAAATGTTAATCAATCATTGAAATTTGTTTAGGTAGGGATAGAAAAAGTGGGAAAAGGACAGAAATGCTGGTTACCAGCATTTTCTCCTTTTCCCACAATGTTTTCAATAGGCGTCTCTTTTCTGGGTCTAAAGGGTCTGTGTGCTAAAGAGTTTATGCAAAACATTTCATTGACAATTATGAACATTGTCCTAATAAAATTCGATAGTCCAAAGTTTATGATGATGTTTTCAAACTTTTCTGTTGTTTTGAACAGGGGATAACAAGACCATAAACATTCAACAGAAAACAATCTGGCAAACAGAGAAATAGTTGATTATGAGAAAGTTTATGTACAGAAGTGTATTATGTAAAACACAAAATAATATACCGCCATATATTTTCCTTCCTTTTCACTTGTTAGTTCCAACTTCATGCAAGTAACATCATCAAGGGCAAGTTTTTCTATCCGATCTGTCATCTCATGTAAAGCTTTTTCACAAAACTTATCAGCACTCTGAAGTTAACAAACTATGAAAAGGAGAATCCAGTGTTTTAACAAACACAAAGAAGAAGGATTTTGAAAACATTGTGGGAAAAAGGAGAAACTGCTGATAACAAGCTTTTTCTCCCCGTATTCTATTCTACTCGTTCAGATACATATCCCATTATTTGACCAACATTCAGATTATGCTTTGAATTCTGTACAAAATCTTGTTGTGTGCCGAGTAAACCGCTTATCATACAGTACTAAGTTTTTTGTACAAGTTTTCTGGTAAATTTCGGCAGCTTTTTAATTTGTGACATTGTCCCAGGTTTTCAAGAGCTTCTAAGGGTCATTAAAACATGTGATTGTTTCGTACTGAGTTAAATGATTATATTCACTGGTCCTTTAAAATGGGAGATAGAGACTGTTTACCTTAACCCCAAGGGAGAATACTTTTCAAAATATTGTGAGAAAAGGACAAATATTGGTAACCAAAACAACCAATCCAATATCAGTGGTTCTGGAGAAATATAGCAACTAATCATGTAATCTTCCATTATCTCTATGAATTTGGAGTTTGATCATAGATTTGGGCTATTTATACTAGTTTTTACCCAGTTTTTTAACCCATATCATCTTTATTTTCTGAAACTAAAATCATTCTTGTACATACAAACCAAATGTTGTCGCTGACAGTTGCAAGTTTGCACAGATTGCGACTGATAAAAAACGTGGTTCAACTTCTGGAGACCTTCAAAGAAATCAATGTGGTCATTTCCAGTTTTGAATGAAAGACAAATTCCTTGAGTTTCTGTATCCCTTAGAGTGTATAGTACATGTATATCAGTAATTTAGATCTATGTTTACACAGCTGACTTTAATCTGAGCCATTGTGCACACTTTCAAGTTTAACTCATTACCAAACAACAAAACTTTTGACTGGTCCAAATTGAAAGCATTTGCAGACAACAAAATAAAAGTTACTGAATATTTGAAATATGTTTTATGAAAGGTAGAAAATATTGTGGGAAAAGGAGAAAATGCTGGTAACCAGCATTTTCTCCTTTTCCCACAATGTTTTCTAAAGACTTCTTTCTCAAGGGCGTCAAAAGTAGGGATTGTGTGGTAATGGGTTAACCTATTACCAAACGACAATATTTTAAACTGGTACAAATTGAAAGCATTTGCAGATGACAAAATAAAAGTGACAGAAAATTTGAAATTTATTTTGTGAAGGATAGAAAACATTGTTGGAAAAGGAGAAAATGCTGGTTACCAGCATTTTTTCCTTTTCCCACAATGTTTTCTAAAGGCTTCTTTCTCAGGGGCGTCAAAAGTAGGGATTGTGTGGTGATGAGATAAGCAGTGTTGTTTTCTGGACTGGCTGTAAGGATGTAATTTTGTACCTTTACAATATCTGCCAGAATTTTTGTAATATCAGTCTCTCTAATTCTCTGCTTTTCCAGATCCTCATATGCGTCAACCCATTCTTCATCATACACAGCGCTGAACTTTTCTGCCAACGTTATTGGCCTGTTTGGGTCACTTAAATCTGAGACTTGAGGGTTCCCATTGGTCAACCTATCTGCAAGCACTTGGCCCAATCTACATGTGAAAAAGATCAATGTCTGAAATATGTGAGCTGTGCTTTGTGAAAAGGGACCTTAACTCCTAACTACATAATCCCCAGTTTTAACAACCCTGTAGGAGAACGTTTTTGAAAACAATGTGGGAAAAGGAGAAAATTCTGGTAACCAGCATTTTCTCCTTTTCCCACGCTTTCTTACCCATCCAAAAGGAAAGTCATCATTACATTGAATTTATCATCTGCAAATCCTTTCAATTTGGAACAGTCTAAATTTTTGTCACTAGGTAAATAGTTAAAGCATTTCTGTGATCCATTCTGCATAGCAAGTCATGTTATAATCCATAAACTCCATTTTAACCCTTTACCAAACAATCTCTGATTTTTACAACCCAGAGGAAGAAGCCTTCTGAAAACATTGTGGGAAAAGGAGAAAATGCTGGTAACCAGCATTTTCTCCTTTTCCCACAATGTTTTCTTCTCTTCTAAAGTCATGTTTCAGTTTTTGAGTCATACTTTGATTATTTCTTTTGCTGTCTTTGACTGCTTTCAATTTGGACAAGTCTAAACTTTTGTCGTTTGGTAAAGAGTTAACCCTTTACCCCATAAGGCATTTCTATGGTATCTCTAACTGACCCTACCTAAATAACAGCATGAATGAGCTGTTTCAATGACACCTTTTGATAGCATAGAAAACATGATGACAAAAGGTGACATTGCCCATCACAAGCAATTTCACCTTATGGCACAATGTTATTCAAAGGCTTCAACAAGCAATGCATAGAAATGAGTATCTATGGAGTGAAGAGTCAACCCTTGTTGTTTGGTAAAGAGTTAAGAGTTACTTTGGCTACCTTGTTTTCAGCATGTTGACCTCTGTGACCAATTTTCTGTTTTCTGCTCTCAACTCATCATATTTATCCCATGATTTTATGCCAGCCACAGGCTAAACAAAGGGAAGGAAAAATAGAGAAAAATAAATCTTATTACCACTGGGTGTAGGCAAAAAATTTATATAAGTACACATTCAGAGCAAATTTTGCCATTGGTTGTCCTATTTACTGTTTTCAAAACAATAAAAATTCTGACTGGACCAACTTGAAAGCATTTGCAGAAATTCAATGCAGCTTAAGTCATGGTTTCTAGCTTTGATAGAGTAGAAAATATCATCGGAAAAGAAGAAAGTACTGATTGCAACTTTTCTCCTTTTTTAACAATGGTTTAAAAAGCTTCCTCTATAATGTCATTACACACAAAATCACAAGAATCACACAAAATTTCTAAGTTATCCAAAAGATCTCAAGGTAATCATTTAAAGGAAAATCATTTTTTTTTTTTTCAAGATTAATTAAGTTTTATTCAACGTACATGTATGTTACTTTTTAACTATTTACCAAACAACAACATCATGGACTTGAACAAAAAGCATTTGCAGTCGACAAAATGAACATAGCTCAAATGATAATTTCCGTCTTTTACAGGGTAGAAAACATTGTCGGAAAAGGAGAAAATTCTGGTTACCAGCATTTTCTCCTTTTCCCTCAATGTTTTAAAAAGCTCCTGGGTTGTTAAAAGTATGGAGTGTGTGGTAAAGAGTTGTAACCAATATTAGTATATTTATCTCAATTCAGTTCTATGTATTTCAGAAAAATCAGTATATGTATCTCTAATTCACAGTTCTTGCATACAAATTTTGGAAATAGGAAGAAAAAAAAAAGATAAACAAATTGATGTCAAAATTTTTTCTAAACACATACCTGTGGCTTTAGTTTTGCAACATCATTCTTTAACTCCCTTATTTCTTCCACCATTGCATTGTAAGTCTTTATAGCTTCATCAATCTGTCTTGTATCAATACTAGCAACAGGCCTTCTCTTCAAGTGTGTCAGTATATTTAGTACAGGATCTGATGCTTTTGTTGCCATTTTGGGGGATAATGATGTATGCCACAACACTGTGATATAAATTACAAAAATGAAAAAAAAAATCAAATAGAACTTATGTGATAAATGGGCCAGCTTCAATGTAAAAATTGAATGATTGATTGTATATTGTTTAATGCCATTTTCAATATTATTTCAGCCATATTGCGGCGGGTGGGCGGCCAGTGCACCTATCATTGCGTTCCTGGAGTTTCTTTTACCAGTACTTTGCACAATTTTCTTTCCAAGCCACTGGCTGCTTTTCTACATGATCATCGTTGAAACTGTGGTCAGCAGTAGATGAGGAATGAATCCTGTCGCAGTGACTATCATCAAACCTTAGAAAAAAATTGGCCAAGTCAGAGGTCCTAGCCAGGTTCCATGTAAAGAGAGTTTGATGCATCTGCAAAAAGTATCACCCCAGGTCAGCCTGCACAATCCGCGCAGGCTGACCTGAGGTGATACTTTTAGCTAGGGGTCAATTTTGTGTATGGCAAAGGATCGGTGAACCTTCAGATTCCAACTGTTGTTATACAAGATGGATTTTATGGGTCCTTTATTGTTTGATGCATTACTTGGTACATGTAGCATGCATCACAGAGATGCATTAATTAAGCCGCATTTAGACATAGCATGTGTAGTATACTGGTCTATCTCACAGATAGATACAAATTGGTTGGTTGGTTTGATTGGAGTTTAACGTCACTTTAACAGCTAATATCATATCATGGCGGTCGGTGATGCACATGTGTTTCCTGGCTTTCTGACACCAGTGCTAACACATCTTTCTTTCCAAACCCACCCACTACTTTTCTCACATGCTTCAGCAGAGGTGAGAGGCGAAAATATGCCGGAAAGAAAGTTTGCCTCAACTGGGTATCAAACTAACAACCACCAGGTCATGAGTCCAACACTATCACCACTGAGCCACCTGGGAGAGCAGATAGATGTAAAGGTATAGTTTGTGTTGGTATAAGGGAACACTTATACTGCCTTGCTATAGAGCTAGCTTTTTTAGCAACGTGGATGGTAGAGTGTTTGCCTTGAGACCCCAAGGTCCAGTCTTCAAACCCCACCAATCACAGCTATTTGTGAGAACTGTAATACAAGTCATGTATGAATTATTTGTGTTTCATAACAGTAAGAAGATGAAGTTGCTATCAAGAGACATTATTTCTTTTCCAATAGATTTCAAATCCTGTCTGAAAAAAAAACTCACAAATCTGCATGTTACCATGGTTTGAAAAATACAGATATCTATTCATACAATTCCTGGATCTACGTTCACCAACCATTCTAAGGATTCTTAGTCTAATTCCTAAATTCAGAAAGTGTGTTACTTTTAACCCATTACTACACAATCCCTACTTTTGACGCCCCTGAGAAAGAAGCCTTTAGAAAACATTGTGGGAAAAGGAGAAAATGCTGGTAACCAGCATTTTCTCCTTTTCTCACAATGTTTTCTACCCTTCACAAAACAAATTTCAAATTTTTAATCACTTTTTTTTTTGTCGTCTGCAAATGCTTTCAATTTGGACCAGTCTAAAATATTGTCGTTTGGTAATGGGTTTAAGCCTTAACAAACAATCCCTGACTTTTGCGACCAGTCTAATATTTGGTCGTTTGGGAAAGGGATAAATTCAGAAAATTCTGGAAAACAATTCTAGTATTGTTCCATACAGCATGGCTCATGGACATTTGTATTGGTTGTATTGGGGTTTAACACCACTTTAACAGCTAAGGTCATATAATGGCGGTCCGTGATGCACATGATTGTGTTTCCTGGCTTTCTCATGCCAGTACTAACACAACTTTCTTTCCAAAGCCACTGACTACTTTTCTCAGTTGTTTCAGCAGAGCTGAGAGGCGAAAATATGCTGGAGAGAAAATTCGCCTCCACTGGGTATCGAACTCGCAACCACCAGGTCATGAGTCCGACATGCTCAGCACTGAGCCTGGCGGGCGGGCTCATGGACATAAATGGAATACTGATAAATAGAACTGATAAGCCTTATTACTAAACATGTATTATAAAATCATTCTACAATTTTATCCCTTTTCTAGACAATCCCTGATTTTTACAACCCCAAAATAGAAGCCTTTTGAAAACATTGTTGGAAAAGGAGAAAATGCTGGTAACCAGCATTTTCTTCTATTCCCACAATTTTTTCTACCCTTCTGGAAACAAATTTCAGTTCTTGAAATAGGTTTGTTGTGTCGTCTGCAAGTGCTTTCAATTTCGACCAGTCTAAAATTTTGTTGTTTGGTAAGGATTTAAGCCGAAACTGAAAGTAGTGTTCTATGAAGAATAAAGGGTTTAGATCATATGGCTATTTTGGTTTTTGCAAATATTTATGCTAATTTGAACCCTTCTATCTAAAATAAAGCATAGTGTCAGTCACTGACCTACATGTACAGAAGAAAAGTAGTTGTTCCTTTCAAAAAACCAACTTAATGCACAAAAAGAGTTGAAAAATTACACTACAAGCTTGAATAAGCTTGATCTTTTTCTGAAGTACAGGTATATTGGATTCTTTAACTCTTTACCAAACGACATCATCTCAGACTAGTCCAAATTGGTAGCATTATTTAGCAGATGACAAAATTAATGTGACTAAAAGATTTAAATTTGTTTGGGGAAGGGAAGACATGTGGAAAAAAAAAGAAGAAGAAAATGCTGGTTACCAGCATTTTCTCCTTTTTCCACAATGTTTTCAGAAGGCTTCTTTCTCAGTGTCGTGAAAACCAGGGATTGTTCAGGAAAGGGTTAAATTACTTCCTGGTTTAAGCCATTGTCTACCGCTAGATCATGGCATTCTACAAACACACATCTATCTACGGTAATTTGGGCATTCTTTGTGCAGAACTGGACTACTTTTCATTGCCCAAACAAGAATTGGAAATTTTAAACTTTGAATGGCTACTTTTCCTACACAGATTGTCAGGGTTTTTTTTTTTCCAAAAGTCAATGGGGTGAAGCTGTTATAATACAAAGTAACCGTGCAAGTTTAGTGAGAATCCGGCCCCAAATGCTGACTTCATCGCACAAACAAGAAATGAAAATTTTCAACATCAAATGGCTACTTTTCCCGTACTGATTGTCAGATTTTTTTTTCAAAATATGTAAGGTTTAAGCTGTTGATAATACAAAATAACTTTGTAATTTTCATGAAAATCCAACCTCAAATGCTGACTTCATTGCATAAACTTAAGAAATAGAAATTTTCATCAGCAAAAGACAACTTTTCGCATACTGTTTGTTTTTTTCTGTCAAATTCATTAGGGTTCAAGCCATTTATGAGATTAACTGTGCAAGTTTGACCAAAATCTGATAAGAAATGCAGACTTTATCGCATTAACAAGAAATGGAAATTTTCAACTTAAAATGGCTTCTTTCTCCATATTGTAGGTTGGATTTCTTTCAAAATCAATAGGGTTGAAGCTATTGATAAGATAAAGAAGCTGTGTAAGTTTCACTGAAATCTGACCTCAAATGAAGATTTTATGGTATAAACAAGAAACGGAAATTTCAAACTTGAAATGGCTACTTTTCCCATATCATTTGTTGGAATATTGTTAAATTCAATAGGTTTCGAGCTATTAACAAACTGGGTAAGTTTCACTAAAATCTGATGAGAAATGTAGACTTTATAGCGTTTCAAGCTATTAACAAAATGGGTTAGTTTCACGAAAATCTAATGAGAAATGTAGACTTTATAGCGTAAACAGGAAAAAAGTTAACCGATGGACAGACAGACAAACAAACAGACAGACAGATGGACAGATGGATGGCGGATTTGACGGAAAGCTCCTACACTATCGCTGTAGATCTGGCTCGGGTCTATCCAAGATATGTTCCGCATCAGATTTCATTGTGATTTTTATGGTCAAAGGGAAACAACTCGAATAATCTGGTATCCATTAGTTACAAAGAGTACTCTCCCTTGTTGTTAAGGAATAGTCTTTTTTTCAACCATTACAAGCAGGCACACCCAAACTTTAAGAACCGGTGCAGGGTTAATTTATACCCACACGCTCTATTAAAAAACCTGGACCCTCTGTTAACTCTTACTCTGCTAAATAAGTGAAATGAAACTTTCAAGTCGATTTTGAAACCCAATCTTTGCTATTTCAAAGGAGTTTCTTTTGGAAAATATGTACTGAATGGACCGTGTAGATTCAAGATCCGCCTGTAGACACGTTCATTGTAAACATGTACACCCGAGTTAAGTCTGTGCTGATGGTTTCCCCGCTGGTATTTTTCAGCAAAAGACTGGATGCTGTTGCGTTATTTTAATTAAATCAATTTATTGTCTCAGGGATTAAATGTTCAAATTAACAGAGAGTGACCTCCCATCTTATAACCCCCTTCCACAAAAAAAAAGTGGAGGGGAGGGGTCTAAACTGGGATCAAATTTAATAAAATCGGGAAAAAGCATAGCTTTAATCTCCATTTATTAACTTGGAAACTTCAGACCTGTATGGTTTCAGTCTCAGTTCCATGTCTTTACTGTCGATGATCAAAGAATTGCTTGGAATTTGACAATCTGGCCCATATTAGCGATATTAAGGTTTTCGAAGACCTAATTGAACGAAAAAATGTTGTTGGTTCGTAAGTTTAAATATTGTAACATAATAAATCTTATTTATCCTATACATTAATCAGTTGATAAATTTAATTGTAAAAATTACATTTAGATTATATGCGTGAGCTCTTTACTTACTTTGATAACCGGATTGTTACTTCCAAGTTTAAATTTCGGCGGTCGCCTTGTTTACAAATGTGAGGAAGTACAAGGGAGACTATCGCCTGTTTACAAAATAGTAACCACGTCTGCAATTGTTTTTTTTTTTTTCTTTTGTCTTCTCTCGTGATATTTTCAGAAGTAGCAGCATCTGCAGTCCTGTCTTCAACTTTACCAGAAATAATGTCAGCTCTATAAACATGTTTTGATACGGATCGTCTTCACAAGCTGCAATGATGTTTATTCGTCTTCGGTTTTATGCTGTCCACAAAGTAAGGGAAGTAACTCTGTCATGAAAAAGTGATGTTAATAAATACGAGTTTTCTCCCTTTGACCATAAAATTACTCCTAATTTGGTTCGTGCCACACACAACTTCCCACTGACGTATATCAGTGTAAACAGAGTAGAGAAAGTAAAAGTGTTCATGAAACACAGGAAATCTAAAAGTCGTACAAAGTAACATGAAAATAGGTAAAGCCTAGAAACGGGCGAAAAAGGCTTTTTTTAAAACATATGTACAATCTCAATCCGTACAACAAAGAATCTGTGTAGATATGTTTCTTTGACACTGCCTAGCTAATTTTTGACGGCAGTTGATAAACATATACTGCTTTATCTACCAAACAACAAAATCTTCACTTTTCTATATTGAAAACTTCTGAAAAAAATTCGGAAGTGAGACAAATGAAACAATAGCCATCAACAGGGTCAAAAACATTGTGGAAAATGGGAAAAAAAGCACTGGTTACAGAATTTTCTCATTTCTCCCCAGGGTCCTCAGATTCCTTCTCCTTCAGGGTCCAGATTATCAAACAGAAAATTTAAATACTGCATGAGAAAACACACACATGTGAGTGATAAGCACAACACTATTGGCAACTGGAAGCTTTCCTAATGGAAAAAGTAGATAAAAAGTTCCACCTTTGCAAAAGGAACCATTTCAAAATGACTATTATCAATCCACATGTTCAGTATGGCCATGCTTGAAAAGAAAAAAGTTCATGGGCGGTATTAACCAACCATTAAGCATTCTTAGTCATATTCTCAAAGATTTACTAAATTTGATAGTATCACAACTTCTGATTTGCTAAACCTTTTGGTTTAACCAATCAGAAGTAATGTTACTTCCAAATTTAGACAAATCTTGAGAATGAGCCAAAGAGCATTCAAGAATATAAGAAAGGTTGGTGAATACAGCCCTAGAGTGTAAGATTGTAAATGTTATACAATCAGATAATTAACCCATTACCAAATGACAAAATTTAAGTTTGTCAAAATTGAAGGGAGTTGCAGACGACAAAATAAAAGTGAATGAAAATTTGAAATTTGTTTTGTGGAGTTTGGTAAACATTGTGGGGAAAGGAGAAAATGCTGGTTACCAGCATTTTCTCCTTTTCTCACAATGTTTTCTAAAAGCTTCTTTCTCAGAGGCGTCAAAAGTAGGGATTGAGTGGTAACGTGTAATTGAACCAGATTATCAAGGGAGACTATTAGACAGGGCTTACCTAGATTTGGTAAACAGTTAAAATTTGAATGTTTCCCTTTGGTATGACATGATTGAAACAGACTTTCTTATTGATTAACCCTGAACCCTTTACCAATCAATGCCAATGACCCTGGAAAAGAGGCCTTTTGAAAACATTGTGGGTGACCAGTATTTTCTCCTTTCCCACAAGGTTTTCTACCCTATCAAGAAAAATTGCACCATTTGAGCAAAATTGAAGAAATTGTCATCTGTAAATGTTCTCAATTTGGACAAGGAAAAAATTTTGTTGTCTGGTTAATGGTTAAAAGGTTAAAGTGCCTTCCACTAATTTTGTTGCCACTGTTTCCAATGTACAACAAGACCAGACTGCACAAAAGTTCCAACCTTGGTATTGCACTTAGTCAGGTTCTCATACTGGACTGAAGATATAGATTTAATTTACAAACAACGTTTTTTTAACTCTTTACCACACGAGAAAATTTTAGACTGGTCCAAATTGAAAGCATTTGCAGGCGACAAAATAAAGGTGACTGAAAAATTGAAATTTGTTCCGGGAAGGGTAGAAAACACTGTGGGAAAAGGAGAAAATGCTGGTTACCAGCATTTTCTCCTTTTCCCACAATGTTTTCTAAAGGCTTCTTTCTCAGGGGCGTCAAAAGTAGAGATTGTGTGGTAATGGGTTAAAGAATCAATTTTTCATGCATGATCTGCTCTAAAATGAATAAAACCGTCTGTAAATGAAAATGTGATGAAGCAGTTGAATAAAATGCAGTATTTATCATGTTGAACACTCAAATGTTGCTAAAATGATTCTGACTAAGCAGAGCCCTGATAGCTCAGTTGATAAGTTACAAGACATAAGAACATGGGTCCAGGGTTTGATTCCTGTCTCGACAATGATTATGTGGGAAGCAGCCTATCGCTTGGGGAGAAAATTACATGGAGCACTGGTAAAAGAGACTCCAGGAAAGCATGGATAGATGCACTGGGGCCGCAACATAACTGAAATAATGTTGAAATCAATTATTTTGGCTATCTTAGCCAGTAGATCTGACAAAACATGAAATTTGTTGTTTTTGTGGTCACTGACAGTCGGGATCAGGCATCCGCAGAACATCCATTCTAATCACAATTTTTACTGCATATATGGAAACATTTTGATCATAATAATGTTGCACTTTCGTGGTTGTTTAATTTAGAATAAATTGCAATGATAGCAGAGCATATAGTCTAATCCTGATCTATACTGTCTTGAAAAGATCAAAGTTGAAGTTGCCAGCAGAAGATTGGAATGAGTCATGGGAAGCACAGGGAATTATACTCAAAGAGCTCCAAATAATCCATAATTCCTGCTATATAACTAAACCCTTAAAGCCCTGGAACCGACTTAACTTGTTTTTGTGGACAGTGTAGATTAAGATCAGACTGCACAGAATGAGCACTCTGATCTTCTATCTACACTGTCCTCTAATTTGTTACATATTCTGGCCAAAAGAAAAACTCGGTACAGCAATATTTCAGATTTTTTTTTCTATTTAAAAATGTCTCTTGTTTTAATTCAGTACTTTAACCCATTACCCCAAGGGGAATTTCTATGGTATCTCAATTGACACTATATAACAGCAAGGATATGACACCTTCTGATAGCATAGAAAACTGTGACAAAAGGTGAAATTGCTTGTCATGACTCCTACAAGCAATGCATAGAAACAAGTATCTATGGAGTAAAGGGTTAAGGGTTAAGAAAAATTTTCAATTTGATGGTAAAAACCTAAGTAATGCTATTCCAATGTTGTTTTGGTGAATATTATCTCCTTATCAAACAGTGTAGATCCAAGATCAGACTGCATGTTCTATGCAGTCTGATCTTGAATCTATACTGTTTGCAAAAGGTCAGTGAATTGTCCTTAGCAGCCTAAGAGTTAACAAAGCAGACATTTTTACATGGATCTACACTGTCTGTATCGGTGATTCCTGTGAGTGACTTTCAACTCTTTACCAAACAACAAAAATTCAGACTGGTTGATATCCAAAGCATCTGCAGACAAGTTAACCCTTTCCCAAACAATCCCTGGTTTTTACGGGTCTGGAATTGCAGCCTTTTGAAAACATTGTGGGAAAAGGAGAAAATGCTGGTAACCAGCATTTTGTCCTTTTCCCACAATGTTTTCTACTCTATCATATAGAAAAATCATCTTCTTAGCAACTGTTAATTTGTTATCTGCAAAATGCTATTAATTTGGTCTGGCCCAAAATTTGCCGTTTGGGAAAGGGTAAAATTGTTAGCAAACCATGAAATGTTGTAATTTGTTTTGGGAAGAGTAGAAAACATTGTGAGAAAAGGAGAAACTGCTGGTTACCTGCATTTTCTCCTTTTCCGACAGTGTTTTCAGAAGGCCGCTTTCTAAGGGTCATAAAAATCAGGGTCTGTTTAGTAAAGAATTAAATGTGGCTGAAATGATTTGTATTGTTTTTTCAAATAAATTTCAGTGACATATACATTTTTTAATTTGGTTTGATGTGAAAATTCTAAATACCCACTTTTAAGGGTTGTTACAAGTCGGGATTGTGTGATAAAGAGTTAAATTTTGATGAAGCCATGCATGAAGGAATAGCCTCCCGTAACTATTACAACTAGAGATTGTGTGGTTAAGGGTTAAATAACTCTTACAATCCAATATCTTAGTCTGTTTTTTTCTGATGTATCATATCCATTTGTTTATTTGACTGTTAAATGGTTAACAAATAAATAACAATGTTTTTTCTCAGTGTCTCCTGCATTTCTATTCACTTTCTGTTCTTGACTGATGGCAAAGCATTTATAATATGGCAAGAATAAAAGATATATTTGGGCAGTATTGGAAAGGCATTTGTAAATACTATATACACAAAAAAAAAGGGGGCAAATGAAAAAAAAAAAGTAAGGTTCCACCGAGATTTGAACTCGGATCGCTGGATTCAGAGTCCAGAGTGCTAACCATTACACCATGGAACCAGTTGGCACATCTGGGAACTATTAAAATAACTAAAGCTAATGCTAAAAGAAGTGGGCGGAGTTTCTTTTATGAACCAATCGTTGGGATTGTTAAATGGAAAATACCTTACGTGACGTACTCTATTTTCCATTTCTATTTTAAGGACAATGACACGGTCTCGTGACTCAGCTGTCAAGGGTCGTAAACACGAAAAATTGCTTCAAAACAAACTTACTTTGCTTTGACACTTCTGGAAATATTTACGGTAGTTGATTTTGTACCATTTCATAACAATTTACGCTGTTGTCATTTTAGTGTTTATTCATTTCGGATAGGATAATCCTGAGGGTAAGTTATATTACTTAGTTCATTAAAAAAAGGGGTGTGTCCCTCCGAGATCGTCGATCGAGTATATAAAATTTTCTTTCAAGTTTTACCGCACAGAATCCACTAAAAACAAAATGTCGTGAATTTCAAATTGAAACGCAATATTACGCAAAAGCAAGCTTCTAAGAGACATGTTTCTATTGATTGTAGCATTTATTGTGGGCTATGCATTTCATATTCATTTGAACTTGAAGCAGACGACACGACTTTGATCCACGAGTAGCAGACTAAAACTGACTCTTTTCACCCCACCAGGCACGCATACAAATAGTTTCACAATAAATTTTTGTGTTCAAGTAGGATCTAGGTTTAGATTATGTAAATTCTCTCTTCGAAAACACGTTAAATGACAGATATCTAGATGATATCCACATAGATCTGTTTCCTTTTTATATACATTGCAAACCTGTAAAAAGTTCGCACAGACCTTTTATTATATGAAAAATTAATTGACGCTAATCCAAACGAATGGCACAATTTTTTTTTTGCACCATAAATGCGTGCTTTGCATCGATAGATCTGGACCTGTTGGGTTACTGATTTTTAGTGATAAGTGAAGATTTCAAGAAGATTTCAAGGCCTTACTATGTGTATTGAATTTCAAGGTTCTTTGCACAAGTCGTTTATATCGTACAGCCTATATATACAAGATCAAACTGCAGCATCTGTTGAGCCTGATCCTGATCTAGGTTTGATGTTACATTCTTCTTTGAAATTGATCTAATAAGAAAATTGTGAGAAAAGGAAAATGCTGGTAAAATTCTGATGAGCATTTTATCCTTTTTTCACACTGTTTTGGAAAGCTATTTTCCCCAAAGTAGTGAAAATTTTGGGATTTAGTAGAAAGAAAGGATCAACTGTGTACCAGACCACAAAGTTTTGACATAGCAGAATAAAAAGCACTTTTGCCATCAGATTAAATATATATCTAGAATGAGTTTATTTGGCAGGTGAAGAAAACCATGTGGGAAAAGGAGAAATTGCTATTAACCATGTTTTGAGTTCTTCCTGGGTTTCTTTTGATGGGATTTTCTTGGAAATTCAAGTAAATATTGTGGATGATGCAGAAAATCCTGCCAGTTAGCACTTTTTTCTTTATACAGCAATGTTTTTAGAGGCCTTTGCTCCCAGGGTCATTGAAATTTAAGATTGTTTGATAAAGGGTTATACTTATGAAGAATGTTACATGTATATAAAAAAGCTCTGAACTGTATGAAGCCAATACTGGAAACACCCATAATCATGAAAGGCATTTTTTGCCTATTTTAACCCTTAATCCTTTACCAAACAATCCTGAGTTTTAATAACCTTGAGACAGGAGCCTTCTGAAAACATTGAGGTAAAAGGAGAAAATGCTGGTAAACAGCATTTTCTCCTTTTCCCACAATGTTTTCTTCCCTTTCCAAAACAAATTTTCAAATTTTCTGCCTCTTATTTTGTCATCTGCAAATGCTTTCAGTTTTGACCAGTCTAAAATTTTGTTGTTTGATAAAGAGTCAAGGACCTTTTGCAGACAGTGTAGACCAAGATCAGACTTCACAGAATGTTCTATGTGGTCTGAGTTTGATCTACACTTTCTAATAGGGAGATATTCCTATCCGCTCCATAACCAAATTTGGGGTTTTCTTATTGGCTTGAATTTTTTCATTTGACATTAATTTGCAGGTTAAAGGTTAAGTTAATATATTATAAAAAGCAGGATAGTGTAAATCCAAGATCAGACTCTCATGCTTTCACATGATTGTATTCATGTGTTGATCCTAAATGTACATTGATTGTCCATTGTTTGACTCTACATTACTTCTTCTTCAAAGCCATAGCTGCAGCTTTTGTTACATAACTTTATGAGTTAAAGGAAGGGGAACTGACTGAGTCATACCCTGGTGTGCCACATCCCCTATATCCATTTACAAAACAATCCTGCATTTTTGACCCGAAAGTAAAGGACTTTTGAAAACATTATGGGAAAAAGAGAAAATTCTGGTAACCAGCATGCCCTCCTTTTCCCAGTATGAATTATATCATTTCGTACACAAATCATATCTCTTGGGTGACATTTAATTAATTTCTTGTCTGCAAGCCCTTTCTGTACATACAAGCATACTTTTTTTTGTCTGATGAACCCTTTACAATACAATCCCTAGGTTGAATGATTCTGAAAGAGAAGCATTTAGAAAAGATCCAGGGAAAAGGATAAAATGCTGGTAATCAGCATATTCTCCTTTTCCCACAATGTTTGTACTTTATTACAGACAAATTCCAATCATTTGAGGCACATATAAATTGTGGTCTGCAAAATGTTTTGAATTTGGGTAAGTCTACAATTTTGTTGTGTGGTAAAGAGTGGTTAAAGGATGTTATTTATATACAAGAAAATATGGGAGAATGTTTGAAAAGATCAAAGGTTGTATATTTGAGTTTCAGATAAGAGGATACACATGTCTTCATTTTCCCTGAATACTTACCTATATTTTAAGGATACCAATGCTGTGGGTTCTTAACAGATTTCTCTTGATCAGAAAATGTTCAAATGATACCTACAACAAAGGTATTTTAGCAGAAATACAGAAATTATATCCGTGTAGATTTCATAATATTGCTGTTATCTGCAGCCATTATGGATGTTATCAGTTTATGAGTAATGTACAAGAGCCATGTTCACACTTTAGTCATTCTGTCCTAGTACATGTATGTTATAGTCTGTTGTGATTGCGAAACTGTAAAAATGCTTCTTCTTTTTTTCACTGCCTTCTAAAACAAATTTACCATTATTGCAATATGACAAAATTTTAGGACTCTCCTAAAAATTGATAGCATATTGACAGACAATGAATTTTTCACCACCAAACGACAAAATTTTGCACATGAACAAACTGGAGGCATTTGCAAATCGCAAATCAAAGGTAGCTGAAATACTGATTCCTTTCATTTCCAGGATAGGAAACATTGTGGGAGGAGAAAATGGTAGTTACCAGCATTTTCTCCTTTCTCCATGTTGTTTTCAAAAGCCTTCTTCTGCAATTATTAAAATTTGGGATTGTCCTGTAAGGGGTAAAAGTGTACATCAAATGGTGGGATTTGTATTTGAACTAGTGGAACACAATAATAGGAGAAAAAACAGTAAGAGAGCAAGATACTGCTCAGCATTAACTCATTACCACACAATCCTGACTTTTGATGACCCTGAGAAAGAAGCCTTTTGAAAACATTGAGGGAAAAGGAGAAAATGCTCAGGTAAGCAGCATTTTCTCCTTTTTCCACAACATTTTCTACCCTGCTGGAAACAAATTTCAATTATTGAGTTACGTTTATTTTGTCGTCTGCAAGTGCTTTCAATTTGGACCAGTCTAAAATTTTGTCGTTTGGTAAAGAGTTAAACCACTTACAAGTACTGGTACGTATTGGTTTGCAGCAAGATTTTTTTTTTGATACTCTTTCATTCCATGTGAACACCTGTTAGCTAAAACGTTTCGGAAGAACTTAAATCTTGGTTTATAAGGAACTCACAGTACCATACTTCTATGGGTAGTAAAGATGAAGATCAGGATGCACATTTGGTGCAGTATGTTGATGATACATGTATTCACCTCCTTTCCACAATAATTTTTACTGATGTATTGGAGCAATAAAAGTCTATGAAACAACAAAATTTTACAATGATCCCAAATAGAAACATTTGCAGAGAGTCTATTAGCTGGTTGATGGTAATTGTGTGTGACAGTAGAAAACATTGTGGGAAAAGGAGAAAATGCTGTTAAGCAGCATTTTCTCCTTTTTCCACAGTGTTTTCAAAAGCCTTCTCTGCTCGGGTTATTAAAACCTGCAATGGTATGGTATAGAGTTCATTTTTGAGCTATTACTGTTGGCTATTTATTTTGCAGCTTAACCCTTTACTAAAAAAAACCCCAAACACCCTGAAAAAAAATTTTTTTTAAAACAATGCTGGAAAAAATGCTAGTATTAAATATGTTATCCTTTTCAACATATTTTTTATCCTTTCTGGTTCAAATCTCATAATTTATGCAAAATTTTTGGCCTGTTAGTGCTTGCAACTTTAACTTGATACCAAATGACAAACCTTTAGACTTACCTAGTTGAAAGCAATTGCAGACAACAGATCAGCTACGGTTCATCTGCTGTTTTCTTTTTAAAAAGGTAGAAAACATTGTAGGTATGGGAGATAATGCTAGTTAGTAGCGTTTTTCCTTTTCTCATATTGTTTTCGAAAGTTTTCTTCCTAAAAGGCTTTAAAACTCTGAGTCGTGCAGTAAATGGTTGGGGTTTTGCACATACATGGTTGTACAGGGTTGCAATTACCACGAACAATAGTGTAGTTCAAGATCAGACGACATAGGTTAGACAGGATAGAAATTGTAGTATGGTTTTGGAAGTAAAATGTGCAAGTAATATATTCAAAGAAATAGTATGAATAATGGCAGACTGGGCCTTGAACTGTGAACACAGTATTTGTTTTTTACATCCATTTATGTTGGACCCTGAAGGTTATTGATACCAGTTATATGACATCATGTGATAAAAACTACAAATCTACCTGGATATGCATAAAAACACATCACTAAGCAATTTGTCATGCGTCCAGAATTTATATCATGTACACTTGTCAGATATTCGTGGGAAGGGTTGTGGGAAGGGTCGGCCAGGGAATCCCCTTGGCTATCTGATTTCGATACTGATTGTAAATGTTGCTAAATCCTGCAATTTTACTGTAATGCTCAAGGGTGCCTTTTACAAATTAATTTGAATAATATGAAAAAAAATGTTCCAGGTAAAACTTCCTGATTATTTAAGTTTTTGTGAACTGAAATATATTGAAAGCTAATTTGATTGATTTGAAAGGATGTTTTCTGATTGTATACTTCATTATAGCAGTATACATGAGTAATGGGCAAAGGGAACTCATGCTATTTACGGGACAATACCATATATGGTAATCTGTTGTATTGTTTACCCTTTGACTGATATTTTGTAGGGGTTTCAAATTCAGTTTGGTTGGTATTAGATCATGCTCCTTTTTTTCCTGCAGAATTAAATGCATGGCATGGTGCTCAATGCTTCCTTTGCAGTGGCCAATATTTCCTAACCATTAAGGCGTTTCACCCTTTATCAATCAACAAAATATTTTAGATAGACTGATCCAAATTCAGAAGCTTGCAGGTGACAATATATGGCTAGAATTGTGAGTTTTTGGTTTGTAAGAGAAAAAAACCAGCATTTCTCCTTTTCCCCACAATTTTTTGTGGACTTTCTCTCTCAGGGTCATTTAAAAACTCATGATTAAGGGGTAAAGGGTTAAAAATCATTAACTTTCTTTAACCCATTACCACACAATCCTTACTTTTGATGCCCCTGAGAAAGAAGCCTTTAGAAAACATTGTAAGAAAAGGAGAAAATGCTGGTAACCAGTATTTTATCCTGTTCCCACTATGTTTTTTACCCTTCATAAAACAAATTTCAAATTTTCAGTCACTTTTATTTTGTCGTCTGCAAATGCTTTCTATTTGGACAAGTCTAAAATTTTGTAGTCTGGTCATGAGTTAAACAAAAAAATATGTGGCTTTTGAAATTGGAAGGATTTGGATGGCTTTGTATAATGAGTTTTAACCTTTTACTCCACAGATACTCATTTCTACGCATTGCTTGTAGGAACCTTTGGAAAATATTGTGGGAAAAGGTGAAATTGCTGATGACAAGTAATTTCATCTTTTGTCACAATGTTTTTTATGCTATCAAAAAGTGTCATATACACATAAGAAACTGCTTCATCCTTGCTGTTATTTAGGGTCAATTAGAGATACCATAGAAGTGCTTTATGGGGTAGGAGGGGTTAATAGGTTTCATGGGCGGATCCAGAGGGGGGGACCGGGGGTCTGGAACCCCCCTGGAATTTTGGCAAAATGTGGTTATCGGATTCGTGAAATGGTACTGGTTTGATATTGCACAGCATTTATGTAAAATACAGTCATAATTTAAAAAAAGAAGGTTCTAAATGTGAAGACCTCCTCATGGTTAGAACTAGGTATTATCTGGCTTCTCCGACACAATAGTGAATACCAACATGATTTTCTTGCCAAGCTATTAACTGCTTTTCTCACTTGCATCAAAGCTAAGGGTTGAAATATCAAGAGAAATAAGTTTGCCTTAATTAACCCTTTACCAAGCAATCCCTGGTTTTCACGACTCTGAGATAGAAGCCTTTTGAAAACATAGTGGGAAAAGGGGAAAATGCTGACAACCAGCATTTTCTCCTTTTCCCGCAATGTTTTCTACCCTGCTGAAAACAAATTTCAATTTTTGAGATATGTATATTTTGTCGTCTGAAAGTGCTTTCAATTTGGACCAGTCTAAAATTCTGTTGTTTGGGAAAGAGTTAACCCTTTACCAAACAATCCCTGGTTTTTACGGCCCTGAGGTAGAAACCTTTTGAAAACAGTGTGGAAAAAGGAGAAATTGCTGGTAACCAGCATTTTCTCCTTTTCCCACAATGTTTCTAACCTGCTGGAAACAAATTTTAATTTTTGAGATATGTATATTTTGTCTGAAAGTGCTTTCAGTTTGGACCAGTCTAAAATTTTGTCGTTTGGGAAAGATTTAGTTTAAACATATTTATTTTACATCGATCGAGAAACAAGTTCTTACAACTTATACTAATGTCTCTTGATTCTGCTTCCTGGGAACTACACCAGTACTCGCACCGAATGTGTGGTCCAATGAAAAATCCCAAAGTTGACACCCGCTCCTGGGTATCGAACTCAGGACCTTTAGGTTATGAGGCCGGCGCTCTACCTCACGACTACAGACACCACTGGGAAAGATTTAATGGGGTATAGAACCCACATCCACCAGGGCATGTGTCAGATAACAGTTCGTTTATCATGTATGTATGATTTGAACAATAAACTTGATTGATAGATTGATAACCCTTCAGCAGGTCATGAGTTAAATAACAATGAGCTTACCATAACCCAGCTGCATGAGCTGGACTGAGAGGATTTGCTGACAATATCCTGAATGCTGGTCGAATAAAATAGTTGAAAAATTATTTGAAAAAAAAAATCGCTGTAACCATCATTTCATCCTTTTCTAAAAGCTTTCTCCTTCAGGGTTTTTGGAATACTGAATTATTTTTCAAATGGTAAATAACTGCTGTTCAATTTTCAGTGTGACAGAGGATCATTTAAATGAAAAAAATCCACAGAAAGACATCTTTGCGAGCCAAGTTTACGATCACTATGCGGATCTTACCTTGGCTGATAGAGCCTGATTTCGAGATTCCTGCGATGCACCCTCAATTGGATGTTGGTTATTACCCTCCTTTACATCATATTTCTAAAAGCAAATGAAATATTATTTTACAAACCGCTTACAAATACATGTGAAGTGATTTATAGCAGACATCCACGTGGGTTTCTATGTTTACCTTCTATTCGAAAGGTAGAGACCTTGTTCTATTTTTATCAAAGATGAAATGCTACAAGTGATTTCATTCGTTGCAGCTAAAGCTGGCTGCATCCAATGAAAAAGCGTATCGGGTGAATGTAAAAATCAAGCTCAATACACCAAGGGTAGATTTACGTAGTGAATCGTCAGTCTTGGCTTGCGAAGATGCAGAAAGAAGGTTTTGAAATAATTGTTGGAAATGATGTAAATGCTGGTAACCAGTATGCAATTATATATTTTAGGCAAAATTTACTTCGTTATCTGAACACATTATGCTTTCAATAGGCACTGGACTGAGATTTTGTTGTCTGCTTAACTCTTTACCACATAATCCTGAGAAAGAAGCCATTTGAAAATATTGTAGGAAAAGAAGAAAATGCTGGTAACCAGCATTTTCTCCTTTTCCCACAATGTTTTCTACCCTTACCATGACAAATTTCATTTTTGAGCCATAGGTAATGAATAATGTTGCTTACAATTTGGACTAGTCTACAATTGTGCAGTATGGTAAAGATATGTTGTCTGCCAGTACTTTCAGTCTGGCCAAAACGAAAATCTTGTGCTTTGGTAGAGTGCTTTAGTTCAACTCTATACATGACAAAAGTTTAGACTATTTCCACATAAAATCACTTTCAGACAACAGTTTAAATGTAGCTCAAGTGATGGAATTTTTCTTCCATATAGTAGAGAACAATTAGTGGGAAAAGGAGAAAATGTTGGTCACTAGCATTTTCTCCTCTCTTTCGACTGGGTCATTAAAAGTCACGAATGCCTGGACAATAGACATATTGGGCATTGATGGGTATCTAATGGATACTTACTTTCATTTTTAATCGGCCTGTAATTAGAGTGATTTGTATTTAAATGATTAAATAGCAGCCTTTAGTGTTGCAGTTTATGGTCGATTCACTGTTCCATGTCATTTGCATTATGGGGGACTTGCGGTCTTTATTGCACATCCACGCTGTCACCTTAGACATTTATGCAAATTTAAGTGTATCTTTTGTCACTGACCTATTATGATTATCTCATGAAGATGCATTTTTGTGTGTCACATAGTCATTCTTTGGGAATATTGGAGCAAAATAAGAAATTGGCACAATTTTTTCCATGTACTTGTGCATTAACGCATTTACCAAACAACAAGTTTAACTGTTTTGAGACTATGCAGTCCATTAATTGAAAGCATTTGTAGACCACATATTAAATTTAGTTGAAATGGTAGTAATTGTCTGTGAAAGTATAGAGTACCTTGAGGGAAAAGGAGAAAATGTTGGTTGCCAGCATTTTCTCCTTTTCCCTCAAGGTTTTCAAAGGCTTTTTCCTCTGGGTCAATAAAACTTTTGATTGTGTCGTAAGAGTTAAATGAACATTGCAATGTTTTCATACCTGTTTGTCTATTAAACAGTTATTTATATTCAATTCATGGGTCTTACTTCATCATTTGTAATGTTTTGAAGATGCATCTTTGTAGCCAGAGAGAAAAAAAATGCTATTAACCCTATACCACACAATCTTGACTTGAAAATCCTATGAGTGAAAGCTTTTTAAAACATTATGGAAATAGAAGAAAATGCCGGTAACCACCATTTTCTCCTTGTCCCATAATGCTTTCTCCCCTTCCAAAAACTAATTTCAATTTTTGATTGACATTTGATCTGTCATCTGCAAATGCTTCCAAATTGGTTCATTCTAAATTTTTATTCTTTGGTAAAGAGTTAAAACTTTATAAAGTGTAGAATGGCACAGAATTTTGTCAGCTGTGTTAACATAAATAAATTAACAACTTATATGATGTAAGAGATAAAGGGGTTTGTCTTCCATTTAAAACTGGAAACAACTAAAGCTTTCTTTGAAATGCTTTTTACATTGGTCATATTCTGTGCAACTTTGCAACCATCAGGCATAACATTTGGCAAGTAGATTAAAAAAATATTAAAGTTTCTTAAAACAAATATAAGATGGGTTAAATTCTTGCTACCCCTAGCAAGCCCCTATTTAAGGACACTTTAAATATTCATGGTAAGTTCTGTCCAGATTTGAAGATGTTTGCTTAATCTGACTCTTCAAAACTGCATTCCCTTTCAAAGGCAACCAATTTGTGTGTGCAGATGGCTGCAATACGAACAAGTCTGAACTTAGTCATTTGATAAAGAGTTATAAAAAATATTTGAGTTTACAGACATAATATCTTAAGATGTATTTTCACAGACAGGTTTGACAGTTATTTCAAAATATTTGCACATGTATTTTACCCTTTGTGTGCTTAGTAAATTTAATGCAGAGCTTCAGTGTGTAACAGATTGCTGTACAAATTGTTATAATTTTATGCCTGTAGTATGTAGCTACATCCTTTGAAAGTATTAAATAAAAATTAACTACAGTTACTGTTTGTAACAACTTTTCCACTCTATTGAAATTCTGACACATTTTGTTCTTGGTGCATTTTGTATGATAATTCCATACACTGGTAAGCTTTAACCCTTTCCCAAACGACAAACTTTTGGACTAGACTAAATTGAAAGTATTTGCAGGCAACAATTCAACTCTTGCTGAAAAGATGATTTCTGTCTATGATAGGGTAGAAAACATTGTGGGAAAAGGAGAAAATGCTGGTTACCAGCATTTTCTCCTTTTCCCACAATGTTTTCAAACGGCTACTATATTCCAGACCGGTAAAAACCAGGGATTGTTTGGGAAAGTGTTAAATAAGTTCAATCCGTTACAGCACAATCCAGATTTTTTACAACCCTGAGAAAGAACGCTTTTGAAAACATTTTGGGAAAAGGAAAAAAGTACTGGTGACCAGCAGTTTCCCCTTTTCCCCAACAATGTTTTACCCTTCCCAAAACAAACTTTAATTTTTCAGTCACATTTATTTTGTAGTATGAAAAAATGCTTTAGATTTGAACAGGTCATAATTTTTTTGTTTGGTTTACTTTTGTTCAGAGCTGCCATATTTAGTAATCTTGATATAGATGTGTTAATCTAAGAATTATTTTGTCATAGCAAACAACAAATCAACTCAATACCATGGTTATGTGGGAAAGCACCAAACGACTTGCAAAGAATATTGTGGAAACAGTGGTGAGAAAAACTGCAGGAAAACATAATTTGATATGAGCACTGGTTTAAGATGTAAATGAAAACAGCCTTACTTACCATAGAATAATAACCAGATTAAATTCTGAGGGCTAATGGAAAGACAATGTTTCAGTCAATATCATTGTTTGCTTTTGAAGGAAGTCAACACCACAATGACTCTTGTCTCATAATTACGTTTCTAACAGAGGAGAGGGACTTTCTGCAGCATATTATAAGTGGATTGTGCAACAGGTGTAATACTGTATTTTATATGCATATTTTGTATGTGTACAGTTGGTCTTTCAACTTGCAGAAAATTGACAGCAAAAAGTTTTGGCCCAAATCAGCCTGTATGCAATGTGTAGTCCAGACAGGCCGATCAGTAATGGCACTCAAAATTAAGTGAGATGACATATTGCATGAATGCCTTTCTTACAATTTTTCATTCTTTTGGGTCTATGAATATGTTATAATCTGAAGGAGAATTATGGAGGCTGACTTTGGGATATGTTGACTTAATTATGGCATTGATTAGCACAATAATATTTATTCACATGATTTCCATACATGATTACCTTTGTTATTCACTGTCAGCAAATTCTGACATTGAACACCTAAATCAATTCACTGTTTAGCTTTGTTGTTTGTTTGATCCCTCCTGACAAGGACTGGTGTTGTGAGGTGATTAATGGGCAAAGCACTAAACAGCCCAAGCCTCTTAGTATTGGGCAAATCAAGGAAAGTGATCGGATGAGGTGTCACAATAACTGAAAAAACCCAAAATTTGACATTCATGAAGAAAAAAAAAGTAGTTTTCTCTTAAATTGTCTAGAATAGGTCATTTGGTAAAAAGAACATGAACATTTTTTACAGAGCTGCAGATAAAGGGAGTGATTTGATTTCAAAATTGAAAATATTTACTATTCAACACTAAACTCTATGTTGTGGGCACCATTAGAATTGTCTCATCAAGATTCTAATGAGTACCCACGACATAGGGTTTCAAAAGGAAATAGTGTTTTAGAATACCACCTTATCTTATAGTTTGATGTTGGATTCACAGTTGGTGCATGTTCACATGTCAAGAAACTTTTGTATAGAAGATTAAACCCTTTACTGCATTACAAATATAGATATACTGGATCAGATCGAAAGTTTCTGCAGATGACAGATAAAATGCAACTATACAAAGTGAATTTCCTCCTTTGAAGGGTAGAAAACAATCTGGAACAAGAAGTAACTGCTTATTACCTACTTTCTCTGTCATGGTCTTTAAAACTCCGGATTGTTTGGTAAGGATTAGCTGTTTACTGCATAATGTCAACTTTGGATAAACCTGGGAATAAGGCCTTATGAAAATATTGTGGGAAAAGGAGAAAATGCTGGTAACCAGCATTTTCTCCTTTTTCCACAGTATTTTCTACCCTATCAAAGAATAATTGCACCATCTGAGAAACATTAAATCAACTGTTATCTGCAAATACTTTCAATTTGGACAAGGCTTAAAGGTGGCCCTTCAGATTTTGGGACGAAAATTTAACAAGAATACAAAAAAATCACCGTTATACTCCAAAAGCCTTATAATTTTCATTCATAACACCCCAGCAGTCGAAAACCATCCAACAATATGAGAAATTAGAGATTTACTACAGCCCAGTTCGATACCGACGGGAAACATGGTCTATTTTTAGATAAGCAACTTGCTCATTTACACACTGAAAATATACAGACAAAACTTTAAACATAACGTCCGAAGAAGACATTATGGAAAATAATTACATGTGTTTGTCATTTTATGGAATTTCAGAGTCATTAGCCACGTGCCAGTCACTTAATTCCCACAATGCTTTTTTTTACTTTTGGCGGGAAATCTAAAAAAAGCTTAAGAGGCTACGTAGCCTTTTAAGGGAATACCATAAAAAAAATCTTTTTTAATGTTATGATTCTTAATTATTGATGATTTGTATTGTTTTTTCATATAAATATCAGTGATATGTATATTTTTTTATTTGGTGGGATTTGAAAATTCTAGATACCCACCTTTAAATTTTGTCATCTGGTAAAGATTTAAATTGAACTGATGCAGTGGTGAGGTTTATTGACCTTTCATGCCTAGGTACGGTCATCAACCTATGGAAACGGTAATAACTATCTTTTACCATTTATCAAATAATCCAACATCGTAATGACCACAAGGAGGAGGGCTTTTTGAGCTAAATTTAATATGCAGTGCACAAAGTTTATCTCTTTAAGAAACAACAAATTTATAGACTGGTCCAAATTGAAAGCATTTGCAGACGACAAAATAAATGTGACTGTAAAATCAAAATCTGATTTGGGAAGGGTAGAAAACATTGTAGGAAAAGGAGAAAATGCTGGTTACCAGCATTTTCTCCTTCACCCACAATATTTTTAAAAGGCTTCTACCTTAGGGTCATCAAAAGTTATTGTGTGTTAAAGGGTGAATGATTTCATTTTTGATTTAAAATTTCATTTTCTGGTAAAGATTTCTAATACTGCAAAAGGAGAAAATGCTGGTAATTATCATTTTTGCCTTTTCTGATGAATACTTATTACCCTTTCAAAGAAAATTTCAGATTTTTGATCACATTAAATAACTTGTTGTCCTCAAATACTTTTAATTTGGATCGGTCTAAAATTTTGTGCTTTGGTAAGATTTAGTTAATCCGTTAAATTACCAAACAACAAACTTTAGACTGGTCTGGTCCAAATTTCAGTATGTTTAGACGAAAATTCAAATGTGGTTCATTTGATGGAATTTGTTTTTGATGGGGTAAAAACCATATTAGGAAAAGCAAAAAATGCTGGCTAGCCGCATTTTCTTGGTTTCTCATTACATTTTCAAAAGCTGTTTTAGTTACGGTCATAAAAACTCAGTGTTCTCTGTAAAGAATTAACTCATTACCAAATGATAAAATTTTAGGTTTGTCCAAATCGAAAGCATTAGCACGCAACAAAATAAAAGGGACTGAAAATTTGAAATTTGTGCTGTGAAAGGTAGAAAACATTTTCCCATAATGTTTTCTAAAGGCTTCTTTCTCAGGGGCGTCAAAATTAAGGATTGTGTGGTAATGGGTTAACCAATTTTCTGTCTTGTTTTTCTTGTCACCAAGGCCAAGGTTCTGATTGCATTGTGCATGTGTACTAGACTTTCACATGACAAGATGGGATTTGTGTTGATGGGGGTCAAAGGCACAGACCTGTCGTCTGACCCTTTACCAGACAAGCTCATGTTTTTATTGTACATACGAAATTTTTGTAAAAAAAAGACCATAATGAAATACGAGGAAATACTGTGACCAACATTTTCACCTATTCCCAGAAGCTTCGCAACCTTATCAAATATGAAGGCGATTGTCCCAGCCACTCTTAAAGTTTGTCCTGTGCAAATGTTTTCAATATGGGCAAGTCTAAAATTTTGTTGGCTGGTTACAAAGAGTTAACTCTTGACCCATTTCCACACAATCCCTACTTTCTAAGACCCTCAGAAAGAAGTCTTTAGAAAATATTGAGGGAAAAGGAGAAAATGCTGGTCACCAGCATTTTCTTCTTTTTCCACAATGTTTCTACCCTTCACAAAACAAATTTCAAATTTTCAATCACTTTTATTTTGTTGTCTGCAAATGCTTTTGATTTGGACAAGCACAAACTATTGTCGTTTGGTACTGAGTTAACCAAGCATTTAAATTTTGGACATGCCCAACTTGAAAGTATTTGCAGATAACAAACAATGTGATTAAAAATTATAATTTGGATGGTGGATGGCTGAAAACATTGAAAATGCTGATAACTTTTCCTCATCAAGTTCTGAGGTCATTGAAACTCAGGCTTTTGTGGTAAAAGGTTAAATACAGATCAAAACAATGACAGCAATTGTCATCATCCAGGCTCCCCTATCTACCTGTCCAGATTGTTTTGGGGTCATTCAAGGTCATAGATAATACTTGAACTTTTATATTTACCTGAGGTCCAATCTACCTCTAAATTACTATTTGTGAAGCCCTTTTCTTTTCAATTATATGTGCACTGTGGGAATAAACTCAAACAGCTTTTTACAAAATAATTTTTGAAAACCCTGTCTACTGCTTGTATGGTTTTTATGACCCAGAGGAAGAAGCTATCTGAAAACATTGTGGGAAAAGGAGAAACCAGCATTTTCTCCTTTTCCCACAATTTTTTCCACTCTTCCAAGGCCAAAATTCAATTTTTGAGTAATGTTCATTTTGTCGTCTGCATATGCTTTCTATTTGGACAAGTCTAAAATTTTATCATTTGGTAAAGAGGTAAGATAGGACTCAAATGCTGGTGGCTTACTTCAAAATGAAGAAAACATTGTAGGAAAGGAAGAAAATGCTAGTTCAATGATGGTCATTGCCACTTGGTTCATTCCTCTTTCATAACTGAATAATTTTGCCAATGTACATGTGGAAAAGAAGTCAGAAAGAATGTTTTACTTAGTACTGTTGAAGCTTAGATAGGTGCACTAATTAGTGCCACAATACTTCTAGGAAAATGTGTTGGGAAAAAATATTGAAAACTCATATCATAGATAAACAGATGATGAGTCTCAAAGATGTAAAATATGAAACAATTTAGTGGATAATCGTTGGATCTGCTTTAACCCTTTACTCCATAGATACTCATTTCTACACATTGCTTATAGGAGCCTTTGGAAAACATTGTGGCAAAAGGTGAAATTGCTCGTGATGAGCAATTTCACCTTTTGCCACAATGTTTACTATGCTATCAAAAGGTGTCATATACAAATAAGAAACAGCTTCATCCTTGCTGTTATTCAGGGTCAATTAGAGATAACATAGAAATGCCTTGTGGGGTAAAGGGTTAAGAATTTTCATAGAGATGATTAGGAAAACCAGCCTTTATGACAAAATGGATGTTGTTACAAAAGATATGGCTAGTAGAAAATGAGTATGCTGGTCTATTGGCATTTATCACCTTTTTCTCACATTGTTTTCAAAAGCCAAAGGGTTTTTTTGAAAACATTGTGGGAAAGGATAAATTGCTGGTAACCAGCATTTTCTACTTTTCCCCCATGTTTTCTACTATATCAAAGACAGAGATTATCATTTGAGCTAAATTTATTATATTTCTGCACATGAAAATAGTTTGGTAGGGTCCCAAATTTTGTCGTTTGGTAAGGAGTTAAATTGAAACGAGTGTAAATTATCCATATTACATACCAGCCGACTTCATATTGTAGGAACCATAGAGGCTTAAATGTTTTCCAATACAGAGATGTATAAAAACCTCTGTAATCAATCAATGAAAATGGCCCCCCATCCAAGCCTTGGTGATGGATGGAGGGCATTATTGAAGTAAAGCCGGAGGCTGAGCATGTAGAAAACAGCATATCGTTCCGAACCTTAAACGACCATCGCGCTTTAAAAACAAACAAGTGTACCCCATTGCGTCACCACCGGAAGTCACAAACATGTGTTTCTCATAATTCAAAGAAATGTCTGTTTAGTTGCTGTAAGAACCCTGGGAGGGTATGAATCAGAGTAGTACAAGACAGATATGAAAAGGCAATGTAATCAAAAGGGATGGGTTCCTACATGCTCAGCCTCCGGCTTTACTTCAATAATGCCCTCCATCCATCACCAAGGCTTGGATGGGGGGCCATTATTTCCCGTAAAGCCTTTGGCTTTCACATGTAGAAAACAGCATATTCAAAGAGCAACTAAACAAGCCAGAACAGCTAGACAGACAAAAAAGTTACACGAACATGAAAGTCCTAATAATGAACTGAAGTAATACAAGTCAATATAACTTCAAAAACCAACTGGAACATCTATATACACAGTTAAGTAATAATGATACATGTCTGTACTATTTTAGAACTGCACTTGCAAAGGATAACTGCTCACTACTCACAGTCTGTCTATGGTAGAACTTTCTGAAGTTTTTGTCTGAAGACCAGTCTGCAGTAGACAGTATATTACTCAAAGAGCATCCCTTCCGAAATGCAGCAGAAACAGAAGCACTGCGAAATGAATGAGCTTTGAAAATTGATGTATCAATTCCTGACAGATCTAATACACATCTAAGCCATCTGGCTATAGTACTCGTACTCACTGCTTTGTAAGTCTTATAGGACACAAGCAAGAAGTTACTTTGTCTTGAACGTTTAGTTCGTCTCAAATAGTGAACTAATGTATGAAAAGCACACAAGCTCTCATCCCTGAAATGTTCTACTTTGAAAACATAATTATGTCCATTTCTTGAGGATTTCAATCGAATTGGAAAAGTGAAAGTCATAATATTCTGTGTTTTAAACAAGTAATCTAAATGCAAATTAGCCAAAGTCTGCGCTCTAGGGGCTGAAGCTAAAGCTAAAAGAGCAACCAGTTTATACGTAAGTTGTTTCAGGGACAAATTTTGCAAAGGATACAAATCTGAAAGGTACTTTAACACAGATGTAACATCCCACGTGAACTGATATCGAGGCAGAGGTGGTTTTTGAAAGAAAACTCCTTTCATAAATCTAATTATAAGAACACAGTCTTTACACCAAGTATTACCAAGCAGAGGTAATGTTTGTAACAGCATAGCCTTATGACTATTAATACACGAGTATGATTTACCTGATTTTAGCAGAAAAAACAAGAACTGAATTACTTTAACCTCAGTCGTGTGAAATGGATCTCCTGCCCTAAGAGAGTTCCAAAGACACCATTTTCGCCAAGCCAAGTTGTACTGTTTCTGGGTACCTTTGCTCCAAGAACTGGTAATAATTCCTGTAATTTCTTCCTGAAGGCCTGTCTTATGTAACTCCTGCCTGATACAACTACAGCGATCATCTGGATGGAATTGTGAAGAGGATGTATTTGACCGTTGTGTGGCAATACTAGAAGATCTTTGTGCCTTGGTAACCTGGTAGGAAAAGAGCAAATATTCTCTAATACAAGAGGAAACCATGACTGTGCTTTCCAGAAAGGGAATACCAGAATAGCTCTCTCAACCTGATCCTGCAGAATTTTATTCATGATACGACTTATCAAGTTAAAAGGAGGAAAAATGTACGGACTAAGATCAGCCCAGGTTAAGGTAAAGGCATTATAGTGCATAGCACCAGGCTCAGGGAACCAAGAAACAAAACTGTTCAAGCGAGTATTTAGCCTTGAGGCAAACAAATCAACGTCTGGTTGAAAGAAATGAATACAGAGTCTATCAAAAATATCCTGTTTCAGCATCCACTCTGTGGAATCAGAAAACTTCCTGGAAAGAGAATCTGCAGAGTTCTCTTTACCAGCTATGTAAACAGCAGAAATGAAAATATGTCTCTCTACGCACCAATTCCACAGATTCCCTGCTAGAAAGTCGAGGCTTTGAGAACACATTCCTCCCATATCATTCACATATGTCACAGCACAAACATTATCAGACTGAATTTCTATGTGAACATTACTGCATTTGGAATAAAATGCTTGTACTGCATGAAAAATGGCTAGCAACTCTAAAAAATTGATGTTTTCATTAGCCTCTAACAAATTCCACCTTCCCTGTGCACATAGCTCAGTTTCTAAACTGATGGCCCCCCAACCGGCAAAGCTAGCATCAGTTCTACACCTATAGTCAACCTCTGTTGGACGTATACGTTTTCCATTTTTCTGATAAACATTTTCTTGCCACCAATGCAATTCTGCAAGGCTATGATCAGATAACACAACCTCATTATCAAAATTACCATCTGATCCCAAGCCATAAAGTTTATTTCTTTCCAGTGCTCTATAATGAAGAGGTGCTTCAAGGATAGCATCAAATGCACTAACAACAAGACCAATGAAAGAAGCAAGCTCTCTGACTGTTACCTTTGTAGCCTCAATTAGCAATTTTGCCTTAGTGACAATCTTCAAAATCTTCTCATCAGTTAGAAAAACCATAAATTTTATGGAATCAATGACAAAACCAAAAAATGTAATTCTCTGAGTAGGAATTAACATGGATTTCTTGACATTTATAGAATAACCTAGATCTTGCAAAGTAGCTACTATTGTTCTAGTGTTATTTTTGCAGATAAGCTCATTTGAGTTCATGTTTAAAGAGTCATCTATATAGTAACTACAACGTATGTTTTGTTGTCTAAACCAGGCATAAACAGGCTTGAGAATTTTGGTAAAGACATATGGAGATGATTTTAAACCAAAAGGAAGGCAAACAAACTTATAAAGTTTCCCCTTCCATGAAAATTTGAGATATTTTTGGTAATTTTCATGAACTGGTACAGAGAAATAGGCATCACTTAAATCAATTGATGTGAAATAATCATTTTCTTGTATCAGATCCAGAACAATTTTGAAAGTCTCCTGTTTGAAGTGATCATAGTGGACGAACTGATTCAAATATCTCAAATTAATAACAGGTCTGAACTTTCCATTCTTTTTGGGTACTATAAATAAAGTAGATATGAACTCGCCATCCTCAGATTCTGAAGGAACAATTGCTCCTTTAGACAGCAATTCCTTAACTTCGTTATCTACCAAAAGGAACTGGTCCCCACTAAATGGGATTTCATTAGGTACTTTGTACTGACAAGGGAGACTATCGAAATGAATTTTATAACCAGAAATAGTTTCTAATACCCATGAGTCATTGGTAATCTGATGCCATTTCTCTGTATGGTTTTTAAGTTTTCCAACATTTGAGTAAGTAATACTTACATTTGATTGTATATCTACTCGTTTGGGGAGGTCTGTGTGGCTGTTGGGGACTTTTTTGGTATTCGAAAGTTTTTTGAACCCCTTTGTTGACCTCTGTTTGAAGAATAAGGTTGAAACCTTTGATTCCCACCACTATATGAGTTGGGATTGTAACTGTTATTGAAACCATAGTTTCCTCTTCTTTGAAATCTGCCTCTGCCACGAAAGGACGAAGGCCTGTAAGAGTAAGACTGCTCTTTGCCAATTGCAACCAAAGAATCACAAGTCTTTATGTCCTTTGAAATCTCATCTCCAAACAGATTAGTAGTAATTGGCATAGAAACATTGCAAAGTGAATGGTATTTTTTCTTGAGTGTGGGTCTAATCATGTATCTTCTCCTTACTGACAAATTAAACTGGACTTGACCCAGTAATGTGAGAGAATCTGCTAACAGCATCTTAGCTTCATTGTTCCCCGATATCTGAGGTTTCAACACTTCAGCTAACTGAATGATAGGGGTCATACCAGAACCCACCAGGTTCTGAATGTCTGCTAAACTTCTGTCAAGAGTCTGACTTCTTTTATCCATAACCTTCCATATCTCATGATTAACAAGAGGGGCACAGGCTTTATCGCAATTCTCTGGCACCTTATACTTTCCAAGCAAAGTTTCAGTGTCACACTGAGACGTGCATGCTGTGTTTATCAAGTTGGCAAGAGACTTCAACACTGGCTTCCCTTTAACAGGTGCTTTCAAACGGGGCAACTCCCACTCAGATACATCGTCAGTGTCACTTTCTCCAAATAAGGCACTGGTCATGTCTTTTATATTTCTATTTGATTCTCTCAATGGGGATTCACCTCCAGAAATGTCATCTCTATCAATACTGACAGTCAAGTTACGAGAATTTGACAATGAATGGCCATACAGTTCCTGCATGTCCTGGTTTTCCAAATTTTCACTATCACTTAGTTGAGGGTTTTCAATGCCCAAGAGTGTTCTCAAACTCACTATGTCAGACTGAGTCAGTTTTGACAAGTCAAACTTATTAATTTCAGACGAGCTAGAATTGGAAGATTTTTTCTTCGTTTTCGTAGAAGTTTTCTTCTTTTTACTGACTTTCTCCTGCGGAGTGTCTTTCTTTTTCTCAACAGTCTTAGCATGCTTTTTCACAGACGAAGTCGTCGACTCCTTTGGTGGTAATTCACGTTCGGATTCGCTCAGCGAGCTAAATCCCGAGAAAGATTTGTCAGATTCATCAATGCTCAAGACAGCGTCTTGTTCATTTGAGGCCATTTTGTAGTGCAATATAGTCTCTGAATACTGAGGACAGCGTCCACAGAAGCCTCCACGTCGAGCACTTACCTCGAAAAGAAATAATAGACGAAGCGCGACAATTTTCGATGTCCACAGGTCGCACGCCAGAACGATTATGAGAAACACATGTTTGTGACTTCCGGTGGTGACGCAATGGGGTACACTTGTTTGTTTTTAAAGCGCGATGGTCGTTTAAGGTTCGGAACGATATGCTGTTTTCTACATGTGAAAGCCAAAGGCTTTACGGGAAATAATGACGAAAGGCTGACTGATAACTGTCTGCAATATTACTCACTTTGAATCATGTCGACCAATGCATACTGTGAGTTTGCCATTTACTCATCCTGGCAGGCCAAAATTTCTCTAGAGGACTTGGAAAACATCTATTTTCTAGTCTATCAAAGTCAGAAATCATCATATAACAAAAATACAATTTTTTGTCTGCAGAAGCTTTGAATTTGGTCCAGTGCAAAAAACTGTCGTTTGGCAAAGAGTTAAAGTTCTCTGTATGTGCACATCTGTGCAATCTGGGCCTGTATTTACCTTGACCTTTCTTAAGATTTTACTCTCAGTCTTATCAAAGATTTTCTACATTTGAAAGTAACACACCTTTTGATTGGCTAAACCATTATGGTTTAGCCAATCAAAAGGTGTGTATCTTTCACCTTTAGAAAATTCTGGTGGACAAGACTTAATATATTCTAAAGAATTGTTGGCAAATATGGGTCCTGCTCCTTCTTTAATCACTTTTAATGGACATTAAAAGTTGCAAAACATTAAGATACTAGTATTTGTTTTTTTATCTTTTTGCCATTTAATCCTTTACCAAGTGACATTTTACCTCCAGCCCAAACTGAAAGCATTTTCAGATGATGGCACAGATGATGGAATTTGTCTTTGAAAAGATAGAAGAAAATACTAGCAACCAGCATTTTGGCCAATGATGTTTCAAAGAGAATAATCTGTTTCAAGCTTGTTGAAACCATTGATTGTTTGTTTAACTCTTTACCTAATGACAAAATTATAGACTGGTCCAAATTCAAAGCATGCACTTGCAGATAACAAAATAAATGTAACTCAAGAATTGAAATTTGTTAAATTCCAGCAGGGTAGAAAACATTGCAGGAAAAGGAGAAAATGCTGGTTACCAGCATTCCCTCCCTTTCCCACAGTGTTTTCAAAAGGCTTCTATCTCGGGGTCATAAATGTTATGTAAAGGGCTTGTTGAAACCTGGGCTCATTTGTTTAACTCCTCACCAAACGACAACATTTTAGACTGGAAAACATTTGCAGTTGACAAAAAAATGTGACTGATCAATTGGAATTTGGTGGTAAGGGTAGAAAATATTATTGTGAAAAGGAGAAAGGTTTGTCCAAATTAAAAGCACTTGCAGACGACTAAATAATAATGTGACTGAAGAATCAAAATTTGATTTTGGAAGGTAGAAAAAAATTGGGTGAAAAGGAGAAAATGCTGGTTACCACCATTTTCTCTTTTTCCCACAATGTTTTCAAAAGCCTTCTTTCTTAGGGTTGTTGAAAATTGAGATTGTGTGGGAAACAGTCAAAAGATAATGCAGAGCTCCCCATTCCTAATTCAGTGTCTTTTGTAAAGATTTTGTGATAAAAAGAAAACTATGCTTAATGCACAAAAGCACTGCTTTTATTTTTATTGTGTCTCCATCTGCAATTTAAATCTTAACCCATTTCCACATGATAACCAATTTAAACTACTTTGAGAGAGAAGGCATTTGAAAACATTGTAGGAAAAGGAGAAAATGCTGCTATTACCAGCATTTTCCCACAAAGCTTTCCTCAGTTTCATATCCAAATTTTAATTTTGAAGCACATTTACCATTAGTTTGTCTTCTGTTAACCCTTTCCCAATTAACAAATTTTAGACTGTCCCAAACTCAAAGTGCTTGCAAGATGACAATTTTGAATTTGATGAGAATGGTAGAAAGTTTTCCGATAGGCTAGAAAACACTGTGGGAAAAGGAGAAATTGCTCGTAATGAGCAATTTCTCCTTTTCCCACTGTGTTTTCTAAAGACTTGTACTGCAGACACGTAAAAACCAGGGCTAGTTTGCGAAAGAGTTAAGTCTTTCAATTTGGAAAACAAAGGTGGTTGTCTTGTTATGAGTTAACTCTTATAGATAAGGAAATGGACCAAGTCTAAGTTGTTACTGAAAATGAAGATATTGCAGTTTAGAAGATGTTTTTGTCTTCATGTCTAGGTAAAATGTACATATAGAGATCACTATGCGTGTTCTCTGCAGTCTAATCTTGGTCTGCTCTGTCTGCATAAGCTATTTGTTCTGGGTTCAATGGTAACTTATGTAGTATACTGGTCTATCCCACAGATAGAATGATGTACCTAGGTACGGGTATTTGGTGATATATGGTGCGGCCATATCGACATGTGGTTTGGTAGCTCAGTTGGTTAGAGTGCAGAAACAGCATTCCTGAGGCCTTGGGTTTGAATCCCAGTCGAGCTGCAGTATTCGCATTCCTGCACTCCAACTAATTGAGCTACAGTACCACATGTCCATTCGGCCGCACGATATATCACCAAATATCTGTACCCGGCTACATTTTGAAAAGTTGAAAGCATCTGTCACAGTTGCCAGGCAGCAAAGCCAGACATCACAGATTTATGTAATTAATGATACATACAGACAAAGCTTATCAATTTGAAATTACCATAATTTTGAAATAATGATAACAGGGTGCTTGAGGAAAAGCAGTTACAACTCCTGTATTCACTGTATTAATTCTATGCCAGTTATAAGCATTTTCTGAACACAAGTAAAATGACATGGTTTAATGTATAGGATTTGTACCTAGAAGGACATTTTCTCCTTTTTCCTTGATGTTTTCAAAGTCTTCTGCCTCGAAATTATTAAAACAATTATTTTTTTAAAAGATGAACTTACGAAATCTGTCTTTAGCAAGGGCAAAAAGAATAATTGTTCTTGCACAGTACGAAACTACATTTGGGGAAATTCCAGACCTACCAAACCTCTATTAAATATAACACACAGGACAAAATAATTATGTCAAAGAAAGGAAGAAAAACACTGTTTATTCAACAGCAAGGAAAACAAGTTAGTCATTTAGGGAAGCTTGAAACCAAGTCTGACAGATTGTAATGATCAATCAGCACTTACTTGACAGGTGTTATTTTATATCTGTCCACAGAGTTACTGAGTTAAGTTTGAGAAAAATGAGAAGCTGAACATACCAGGAATGCCCAAGTACTGTTTACAAAATTGTAATTATGAGTCATGCTCTGTGAAAAGGGGGCTTAGTGCATCTGCGAAACATTATCAACCCAGGGCAGCCTGCACAGTCTTAGCAAGCTGACCTGGGCTGAAACCTTTGGCTATTGATCAATTTTCTGTATGTCAAAGAGCCAGTCTACTTCATAACATAGTTGTTAGACAAAATTGCTTTTTATAGATCAATATTTATGAGATGTCTTGCATGGCACAATGCATTGTGGACATGCATTAACTCTTTACCACACAAGAAAATTTTAGACTGGTCCAAATTGAAAGCATTTGCAGAAGACAAAATAAAGGTGACTGAAAAATTGAAATTTGTTCTGGGAAGGGTAGAAAACACTGTGGGAAAAGGAGAAAATGCTGGTTACCAGCATTTTCTCCTTTTCCCATAGTGTTTTCAAAAGGCTTCTTTCTCAGGGGCGTCAAAAGTAGGGATTGTGTGGTAATGGGTTAAGTGCCATTTGGCAGAGCATATTTATGTCGATGTTGTCCCCAATGAAGTTCATTGACCAGCTGCATTTGCTCAAGTTGTAGTAGACTTGTGAATGACAAATCTTGGGCCACTTTAGGATGTGGGTTAGATCCTCTTGGTTTAACAAAAGAAGTCTGTCAGATTAGATGTTAAACCTAGGGCATATTTGATGGGTATTCTCAATAATGAGACGCCCCGGTGATCTTTTTCATATTTGGACATTTACTGTACACCGTACCGTCTCAAGTCTATCGTAATTGGAAGGCGAAATTTTCATTCTCGCCTTCATATTTCAACGCTTAGCAGCTTGCTGAAAATGCCTCTGAACAGCATTATCAAAACACCTTTCAAATAGTTCAATACTTCTCGAGTATATTAGAACAAAATAATGTCGAGACCATTGTAAATTTAATCAGAACAGCAAGAAAAAACTTCAAGTTTCTAGAAGGAGTGAAATCGAATTCGTGAAAAGCATTATTTTTGACAAATGCAAAATACTTTCATTTTACAGTTCATTGATACAATCATGTTGCTACAGCAACAAATAAATCATAGCTATATTATAAGCCAATCGAAAGCTACTAACATGACGTCATTCGGACCTACTTCCACTTCACAACGCACAAACAACTAACCAGTGGGATCGTATATGTAAATTTACGATCCCAGAACTAACCAATCGGATAGCTTCTTTGAATGACGTATTGCTGATAGACCACTTTCCTCTGTTGGCAACCTTATTCTGTCTTTGTGAGAAGTAAAATTTCAATGAAATAAATTCCTTTGAATCATCAAGTGTTTAAACAAAATTTTCTCTTTCAAAGAAATAGTATTTTTCTTTTATCAAAGTTGTGCCTGACTTTATGATTAATGACTAGGTTATTGTTACGCGTCGGCGTGGCCGAGTTTTGATTCCGGAGACCCCTGAAAGGAAAAAGGTAAATCTGCTGGCCAGTATAATGTATCCATGTATAGCCTGGGTTCCAGTCGCTTCTTTCGTTATATACGAGTATGATCGGATTTTACTGCGTCAAAAATGACAATAACATGATCTGTAACCGTTTTAACACGCAAAAAGATTTAACTTCTTCTTTTGGTCGTCACGTTGCTTAACGTTCAGCAAGTATTCATAAATATTTAACCCTTTACCACTCACTTGAAACGACTCCGAAAATCAAGCTTTTAAAAACATCGAGAGGAAAGGGGAAATTGCAACCGGAAACCGGCATTTTTTTTTATCAAGAACAAATTTCTTCGCTAATTTGGGACACCCTGAGTTTGTCAGCTGCATGAACCAGTGCTTCACTTTTAACTTAGTCTGAAATTTCTTTGTCAGGAGCAGAATAAACGCTTACCACAATAAACTGTAATAATCACTTACCTCCGTCATTATTAGGACTGAAATCTTTACGTTATATATCCCATTTATTTTCCTCGCAATAATTAAGCATTTTCCCGAGATATAAAATGCCAATTTCATCAATCCAGTGCTCTAGTATAAGGGTTAACAGAGTCATAGATTACAAGAATCTTATAAACGAAGAACACCTTCCGACGTTCCTTATAGGATCTAAGAGGTCAACCGTCAAATGATGTTGGTTGGTTATCCTTAATAGGATGGTAAACATTGCGCAAAACGGAGAAAATATTCGTTGCCAGTATTAATTTTCTCATGTTCCTGTATGCTTTCAAAATACCCTTCCCTTTCTAAAAAGCCCCATTCTTTAAGGTCATTAAAACTCAGCACATGTATTGTAATCTAACATTGAAAGTTGTTTGTTTTGAAACTCTTTTTCAGTCTTGATAAAGTACATTTCAAATAAAATGGTAAACAAATAAAAAAAAAGCCTTTTAACTGAACGACAAAATTTTGACAACCTCATGGGAAAAAAAGTTTTAAAATACTTTTGGAAAAGGAGAAAACGCTAGTCACCAGTATTTTCTCTTTTTACCACTATGATTTGTACATTTTCCCAGCCAAACGGCACATTTTCAGCTGCTCTTAACTTATTATCTGCTAATTGCTTTAATGTAGACGGCCCTAAGTACAGGAAAATGTATTGCAATATGTTATGCCTATATTCTAAACTCGCCTTCTAACAGTACTTTCAGTACTTTGATTTTTCTGGTTAGCAATTATAGAGCGCTATACTGACTTTCGGTTTTGTCGGTTTTATCTGTATTGCGGCAAAATGCAAATAACTTTTAATAATAAACATGACCAAGAACAGATTGTTAAACTATTCATGACTTAAAGAGCTTATAGAAGTCGTTTATAACATGTTTGTCTCGGAAAAATCACGAACGAAATTTATCGTGCGTGGCGGCCATTTTGTATGTTTTCGGGAACGTAAACAACACAAGTTACTGATGAAATGCTTCGTGTTTTCTCACGATCAGCGTTTAAATTGAAAATATTTGTATGTCAAATGAAGTAATATTGAATACGCAAGCAATAGGTATGTTTAAATCCTAGTTTTGTGCTCTATTAGCGAAATTATGGGAGTTCAAACTTGCACACAAAATCTGTGCGGAACTTTCAACTGATTTTGTCCGGATTGTCTCTGTGCTCAGAGGCGACCAGTCAAAAAGTAACATCGCCTTTGGGGACAGTTATCTGTATTAATTTGATGGGCTAAACAATGAGCATGTTGGGGAACCAGGTTAGACTTAAATTAGATTTCCTCAGCGACCTAATGATCATCCCTTTAAAGGTGGGTATTTAGAATTTTTTACATCTCACCAAACTAAAAAATATATATATCACTGAAATTCATATGAAAAAATAATACAAATCATCAATAATTAAGATTCATAAAATTACAAAAAAAATTTTTTTTGATGGTATTCCCTTAAAAGGCTACGTAGCCTCTTAAGCTATTTTTAGATTTCGCGCCAAAAATCAATAAAGCATTGTGGGAATGTCAAGTGACAGGCACATGACTCATAACGCTTAAATTCCCTATCATAACATACATGTAATAATTATTTTCCACGATGTCTTCTTCTTACGCTGTGTTTGAAGCTTCTTCTGTGTATTCCTGTAAGTAAATGAGCGAATTTATCATCTAAAAATAGAATGTGTCTCTTGTTGGTGTCAACCTGGGCTGTAGTAAATCTCTAATTTCTCGTGTTGTCTGGCGGTTTTCAACTACTGGAGTTTTATGAATGAAAATTAAAAGGCTTTGGATGATTTTCTGCACTTTTGTAAAATTTTCATCCGAAAATCTGAAGGGCCACCTTTAACTCATTACCAAACGACAAAATTTTAGACTCCTTCAAATTGAAAGCATTTGCAGACAACAAAATAAAGGTAACTGAAAAATTGAAATTTGTTCTGGGAAGTGTAGAAAACACTGTGGGAAAAGGAGAAAATGCTGGTTACCAGCAGTTTCTCCTTTTCCCACAGTGTTTTCAAAAGGCCTCTTTCTCAGGGTCGTCAAAAGTAGGGATTGTGTGGTAATGGGTTAAACAGTAACCAAGGAGAAATTCTTCACATACTTTGCCTGAGGAACTTTTGTAATCATAGGCACAAATCAAAAATAATTTGCTAGTAGAAGAGTGAAAGAATATACAGTGGTTTTCTTGAGGGTTATAGTATTAGTTTGTGGCTTCTGAGGATTTAGCCTTGCTTCTTATGTCTTCTTGGACATACCAGAGGCTGTTGAAGAAATACCAGTTTTTTTAACCCACAGATCTACATTGCAGATGAAATTGACATATTGGCTGCATTGTCAGGGCAGGTGCATTACCAGGAGGAATTCTAAATCTGGGGCTTCAATATTTATTTTGCAAGTACTTTTATATGAATAAAACGATAAAATCCAAGGAACTTCCCACCTAAAATTAAAATTTATAATAGTCAATTTTGTAGGAGTAACCCAAGAAGTGTACTGGATGAATTTAGAAATTGTGAGTACGCAAGTCATGCATATTCAGTATTTCAACATTCATTTTGCACATTTCTTGCTCTATCCCCCTAATATTGTGAATGGAAATTTATGGTGGACAGTTCCCTTGGTTATGTCGACAAAGAACAGCAAAATAGTCAAACACATGGAGTTAGCCTCCTAGGTCCTAGTGATGAGCATGGTCTTAGCTATGTTTCTCATAGGCGTAACTTCTATTACGCACACCACGCACGTGCGTAATGTACAAAATTTCTACCACAGAAGAGGCTCGAAATTGTTCATCAGCCATCTTGAATATAGGAATTTTCTTGGGGAAGGTTCCCCCCCCCCCCATGAGACGGCGCAAGATACCCTCTCATGCTCTCTCTCTTTCCCCTCAAACCCCCCCCCCCCCCCCCCCACGCGCCTATGGCGTGTGTATAATTTTGCAATGTTTCTGGCAACCCTGCAAGGTTATTTTGGCTAAAGCATCAGAACATAGTTGACGCTGTAGAGCAAAGGTTAGACAGAATGATTTACAATGTCTGCTTAAACCTTTACCAAACAGCAAAATTTTAGAGTGTTCCAAATTGAAAGCACTCGCAGCCGATAGAATAAACGCAACTCAAAAATTGAAATTCGTCTCCAGCAGGGTAGAATACATTGTGGGAAAAGGAGAAAATGCGGGTTACCAGCATTTTCTCCTTTTCCCACTATTTTTACAAAAAGCTTCTATCTCAGGGTGGTAATAACCAGAGATTGTTTGATAAATGGTTAAGCAAATACAAGCACATTAAGTTTTCTGAAATGCACTCAACTGTTTTTTATCAAACTCTCCAGGTTAAAATTTTACGGCTGTTGTGTTTGAAATCAAATATAGTGACGAATTTATGAATCTTTGGCAGGTTTAAAATAACTAGTACATAAAGAACTAAGTTTTACTATGTACCACAAAATGACAAAGCCAAAATAAATTGCCATGACAACAGTAATATGACATGTGACATTGAGAGTAGTCATAATTTTTGTATAAAATATGGGTCAGAATTCTACATGTCTCTGTGATCCTTTCAGAGCCATAGCCAAAAACAGGTTCTTGGAAGGGACATAGACTAAGACCAGAGTGCAAAGAAATGTGAGATCTCCTTATTTAGTCAAGTCCATCTGATGACAGTCACTTTTCATTTCAGCACAATCTATGTTTACCTGTCAATAGAGGTCTACTTTATAAATATGGGGCTGTTAGAGTTAGTAAAGAGAGAGTCCCAGAATGCAATACACACATGTGGTGCAATATATGCACCACTGAAGTTCTTACACTATTATTATTGTTTCTTAAACATCAACCTAACATTCCCTCTGTGTTAATGACCATAAGGAAATTCAAGCCTTGGAAACGTTGTGAGAAAAGGTGAAAATGCTGGTAAATAGCATTTTCTTCTTTTCCTGCATTGTCCTCCAAGCCTTGACAGAAAAATCCAAACGTTTGAAGATAGCTAATTTTTTTTCTGTAAGTGCTTTTAGTTGTGTTTGGTTTCCTACCTAAGTATGTATTTCTCACAATAATTGTCAATATCATACACTGTCAAGGTCACACAAATTTTGCAACATTACACTTGGGAAACTGTCATCCATGCATGGATATCTATTCAGTATCAAATACAGGTGTATTTCTGAAATAACCATATGGATTGCGAAACATTAAACCTGAAAGCCCTGAACCTGGACTTACATGTGGCATGGTAGATAGCACAGTACACAACATCTTGGACCTCAACTCTTAGCTCTTTTGCCAATATTCCAACAAACACCGCCTTAACCCTACCCAAAAACAAAATTAACTCTTTACCACATGGCAAAATATTAGACTTATCCAAATTGCAGACGACAATTTCAAAGTGGTTCAAATGGTGCAATTTTACTTTGATATGGTAGAAAACTTTGTGGGAAAAGGAGAAAATGCTGGTTACCAGCATTTTTTCCTTTTCCCACAATGTTTTCAAAAGGCTTCTTTCACAGGGTCATTAAAAGCCGTCATTGTGTGGTAAAGGGTTGATATAGACTCAATATCTGCATCTTTAAGATTTACTGTTTACAAGAAGATATCTTTTAACTCTTTACCACACAATTCCGACTTCTAATGACCCTGAGAACGACAAAAGAGAATTGTTTTCTACTTTTTCCCAAACAGAATTTCAGTTTTTTTCACATTTATTTTGTCATCTGCAAATGCTTTTAGATTGGACCAGTCTTAAATTTTGATGTTTAGTAAAGAGTTAAGTCACATTAGATTTGTCCACAGCACTTCACATCAAAATCAGATGGCATAGAAGGCATGCAATGATTTAGGAATGTAGTATTCCCAGATTTCCTATGTCAGAGGCTGTCATCTTGGGATCATCCAGAGGATTTGTAGACAACTTGCATCAGAGCAATAAGGCCAATAAAGCACCTTGCACCAAGATCTGACTGCACAGATGGGTTAACACAGAATGTGTGCAATGTGGAATTGGATCCTGGGTCAGTACCTTTTGGTATATCCTCAGATGCTGATCCAGAGTCCTTCAGTTACAGTATCCTGGTAAATCCAACCTAGAAAGAACTATATACTGTCACATTATAGGTCTCTTCCAGACAATCCTGTATAATAAAGTAACCCTTAGTTCTTAGTTTTTGAAAACATTGTTAAGAAAAGGAAGAAAATGCTAGTAGTATTTTCTGCATTTCCCAAAATGTTTACGACCCTCTAAACCAACCCATCTTCCAATTACAGCAATGTTATCTTTGTAAGCAAAATGCCCTCAGTGGAAGAGTCTGTCTCGTAAGCCAGTATACAATGATTTTCCCATAATTACTCTACCCTCTCAAAGAACAATCCTGTCATTGGCCCACTACCACACAATCCCAAGTTTAACAACTCTGGAGAAAAAGGCTTTAGAAAATATTGTGGAAAGGAGAGGAACTATTGGTATCCATCATTGTCTCCTGTTTCCCACAATGTATCCAACCCTTCTTAATAGAAATCCAGTCGTATCAGATATACCTAACTTAATGTCTGCAATGGCTAAAGAAAATGAAAAAAGCCAGAATTTTGTCATCTTGAAGAATTAATCCTTTGCTACGCATTAAACTTAAACCCTTTACCAAACAATCCCCTGTTTTAATGAACCTATAGAAGAGGCCTTTTGAAAACATTTTTGGAAATAGAGAAAATGCTAGTTAAATCCTACAAGATTGCACCATTTGAATCACACTGAAATTGTTGTTCACAAATGCTTTCAATTTGGGCATTTTATTATCTGGTAAGGGTCAAGAAAGGCCCAAATTGAAAGCATTTGCAGAATACAATCTAAATGTGACATAAAATTAAACAAATTTTTCATCAAAAAAGGTAGAAACAAATTAACTATTACTTGAATTGTAGAACTTGTCTTTGCCGGTTTTATTAATATTGTGCAGAAAGGAGAAAATGCTGATTAGTAGCATTTTCTTCTTTCCAGTCTTGTTTTCAAAAAGACTTTTATCTCACATCTTTTCTTTGAAAGTTGGGACAGTTTGGTAAAGGGTTAGGGATCTTTAACATTATGACTCATGATCAGTATTGTAATCCCAAACTCACTTGTATGTGCATGCGGATGTGGTTAGCAGACCACAATTTAACTTTAGCTCATGTGCAATTCAGGGCTTTTCCCTTCTTTTAATTAACTCATTACCACATAATCCCAAGTTTTAAAGATCATGACAGAGAAGCCCTTTGAAAACATTGTGGGTAAAGGAGAAAATGGTGGTAAACAGACAGAAATCATCATTTAGATCTACAATGGACTTTTCCTGGGCATGTAAACTTTCAGTTTGAAACAGTTTGGAATTTGTAAACAGCAATAATTCGAGACTTGTCCAGATTGAAAGCATTTCCAGACGACAATTTTAATGTTGCTCAAATAGTGCAATTTTTCTTCAATACGGTACAAAACATTGTGGGAAAAGGAGAAAATGCTTGTTTCAAGCATTTTACCTTACCCTTTTCCCACAATTTTTTCCAAAGCTCCTCAGGGTCGGGATTGTGTGGTAAAGGATTAAATCATATCCAGATTTGCAGTAGACAGAAAAGGTATCCACACTGCATTTTAATTCTATCAGCCATTAATTCATATAAATATAGCCTTACTTTCAACCCTATATATTCAACACAATCCCAAGTTAAAAAAAAAAGTTTTGAAAACATTGTGGGAGAAGGAGAAAATGCAGCAATCAACATTTTCACTTGTTCTCACAATATTTTCGTAACAAAGACTTCCCATTCTTTGAGCCATATTTACTTTGTCATTTGCAAATGCCATCACTTTTGTCAAGTCTAAAATTTTGTTGTATAGTACAAAGTTAAAGGGAACTTTCAGATTTTTACAAACTCCCATAACTTTAACCTCAGGATCCCAAACTGTAGATAAATGCATCTATACTGACCTGTCTTCTGAAATATCGCCATAAATTTTTAGTTTCTTTCTACCCTTCTCCTCACAATCTCAAGTTTTAGCAACCCTGGAGAAAGGAAGCTCTTGAAGACATCATTTAAAAAAGAGATACTGCTGTATACCAGTATTTTCTCCTTTTCCAACAGTCTTTTGTACCCTTTCAAAGACAGAAATCAACATTTGACCTACCTGTCCATTTTTTTAGAGGCTTGCACATGCTTTCAATTTGGATAAATCTAACAATTTGTTGTTTAGTAGAGAGTTAACCTAGCCAATAAATGTAGTCTCTTCATCAATACTTTTGTCCCCCGAAGTCAGATCCATCCATGCAGGCTGTTAACTTTATTCAGACGAAATTATATAGTGGATATTTTTGGCGAAATATCTTAATATCTTGTAAGCATAATCAGTAATATTTTCTCTTGTTGCTGTGCTACTCATGAAAATATTACTGATGATTTTCACTCTTTGAAATAAACTTTGATCTCTCACTGGATTAAAAAATACTATACTTATTTCATGTTTCCAAACCGTTTGTTGCTGACACTTCATCAAAATCCATTATAGCTGTTTGCGGTTATTCCCCGTGTTGTATTCCCTAACATATTTGTTTGTTTGAATGGTGTTTTACACCGCTTTCAACAACATTTCAGTCATATTATGGCAACAGTTCATATGTAGATGTATGTTTTCCTGGGTTATACCAGTACTGGGTTGGGCTCGGAAGTGTCTTGCCCATGGATGCCCCTGGGAAAAGCTCTGTATAAAAGTGCTCAAGAAAGTTACATATAGCAGGAAAAGGGTAGGATAAAATTTAATGTGCATAATCTACATCATATTTCCATCTGGTTGAATGGCATTTTCTATTTACTAAGTTTAACTGTTTACCACACAATGACGACTTTTGACATTACCCTGAGGAAGAAGCCTTTTGAAAAAATTTCCTCCTTTTCTCACAAAGTTTTCTACCCTATCAAAGGAGAATTTATGTCATGTGAGCCAAGAAATCGTCGTCTCCAAATACTTTCAATTTTGATTGGTCTAAAATTTTGCCATTTGTTAATGATCATGTGACTGAAGCCTATGATAGTATCTTGTAGATATTTATTTTTGCATTCTACAAGAGAAGATTGAATTATACATAATTATTAACTGATGTCAAAATAACAGATTGAGCTTGCTTTTGTAACTTCATTTAGATCTCTGTTTTCAATTTGATGAAACACTGTAACAATTCTATTCTACATGATTATCTAAATGATTTACATTTCAATTTGCCTACAACATGCAAAAAGGGGCATTTGGGCGTTTGCGTTAACCCTTTACCAGATGACAAAATTATAGCCTTGTTCAAATTGAAAGTATTTGCAGACGTATATTTCAATGTGGCTTAAATGGTGCAACTTTTCTTTGATAGGGTAGAAAACATTGTGGGAAAAGGAGAACATGCTGGTTACCAGCATGTTCTCCTTTTCCCACAATGTTTTCAAAAGGCTTCTTTCCCATGGGCGTCAAAAGGCAGCGTTGTGCAGTAAAGAGTTAAGTTCCAATTTGAACAGCCTGCACAGTCCAGGCTACAGGCTAATCCAAGACAGGGCTTTATGTCATAATCACATTTTATCCCACAGTATACTTACATGAAACACAAAACCACACACGATTGGAAAGTGTTGTCCTGGATCAGCCTGTGCAAACTACCATGGTTGATCTAGGACACTTTAGGCAAATGTCTGAATGTTCCTTTTAGCTTGTTGCTGGCCAAATGGTTTGCATTCTGGAGTTTATCAACTGTGAAATGAATATAGCAAAGCATAGCCTATTACCTCACCCTCAAAATTATTTTAAGTAATAATCCAGAGTTTGAATAACCTAACATGGATGGCTTTTGAAAACAAAGTGAGAAAAGGAAAAATGCTATTTACTAGCATTTTCTCCCACCCCGGCTATGTTTGCTTCCCCATCAAAAGCAAATTTCATCTTGTGTTCCACATTCAACTATTTGTCTGCAAATGCTTTGAATTTGGAATAGTCAAAAATTTTGTCACTTGGTAAAGAGTCAAACATACTTTGATCCCAAAAGATTAATTTACCTACCTACTGTTCATAATAGTTACTATAGTCTCCATTGAGTATTTTCAATTCCTCACTGGTAAGCCATTTCTATGCATTAATGTAGAACTCTGTTGATATTGCTGAATAAATTGATGTCTATGTACAAGACTACTTTTTTAGAAGGTTAATGGAAATTGTTGTATTTAGTTATGCGTTGACTTCACTTGTGAAGGACAAAATACTCATTTATCTGTCCACTATAGATATATGGTACATTGTTTTATTGATCTAGTGATAGAAAGTGTATTTATGACTGTCGCAATGTTTGACTATGGGTTGTACCTGGTCGTGCAAAGATAACTCAGATCTCGCATAGACAGCGCTGGAGTAATTTTTGTGCAAATATCAAACATATTAAACGGGATTATCTTCAAAATATTGTGTGGAGAAAGGAATTTTGTTTATGTATGCCTTATATGGTAAATATTTTTCTTTTGTATTTAGCCTATCAAAAACTATTGCAATGTTAGAAATTAACAGGTGTAAAAAATATTCTTGAATCTTGATAAGTTATTTAACCTGGAAAATTGTTTCAGGTGTTTCTATAACACCAAATTTTGCAAAATGATAAGATGCTGAATTTTGTCGATGTTGATATTATAGTCGGACAACAAATTAGTTAGGCATAGGCTGAAATGGTAGTGGTAAACATTGTATGAATTTTAAGGAGAAAATGCTGATTACCAGCATAATCTATTTTTCATACAATATATTCAAAAGGCACAGGATCCTTTGGTACAGGGATAAAGTTCTAATCTGTGTACATGTGCTATTGATGGGTAAAATTTGCAGCAGACGGCTTCCAGAAATATCATCCTTGTAAAATAGGAATAAAATTCTTGCTTTAACTAAATTTGAGTCTTGAATAGTTTTGCAACATTGTGGTAAAAGGAAGAAAATGCTGGTTTTATCACAGTGTTTACAAATTTAGCCTGGTCTACTGCAAGGTATGAAAACAATCAACTCCACAATCATGAAAAAATGGAGAATTTCTGTAAACAGGTAAACATGTTTCAAAACAAATCAATTTTTATCCTGTACTGCAATGTATTAAATATGCATTGTTAAAATAGAAATTCTCAAGCTAAAGTAGAGTAAGGTTGAAGACTTTTTTTGTCAGTGTATAATTCATCAACTCTGATATGGTATATCCCTGATGAGACTGCAGTTTCTACCAGTCTAATCAACTTTGAAAACAAACAGCATGTGAGGTTGTGGGTTTAATGTAGTTGCAAATACTAAATGAATGAACAAAGAGTAAATGAGCTGAGAGATTATTGTCGAGATATCATGAATGAAGATGCAATCATTTAAATGCAAATCTATTTTCTTGCTTGGGGCCATTTCTAAATTGTAATTCAAACTGTATTATTTTGTTTAACCCTTTCCTAATTGTAACATCTGCAAATGACAAAATGTAAATTTTGTGCACATGACTCTGATAGAGTAGATAACATTGTTGAAAAGGGGGAAAATTCTGGCTACCAGCATTTTATCCTTTTCCATCAATGTTTTCAGAAGCTTTCTTTCCCAGGTTCATGAAAACCCAGGATTGTTTGGTAAAGGGTTAACCTATTACCACACAATCCCTATTTTTGATGATCCTGAGAAATAGGCCTGTAGAAAACATTATGGGAAAAGGAGAAAATGCTGGTAAGGAGCATTTTCTCCTTTTCACACTATGTTTTCTACCCTTCACAAAACAAATTTTAAATTTTCTGTCACTTCTATTCTGTCTGCAAATGCTTTCAATTTGGACAAACCTGAAATTTTGTTGTTTAGTAATGAGTTAATTTATGAGAGTACAAAACCTGTCCGAAATTGAAAGGACTGGGAGAAGGCATAATTATGAAATGAGGCTCAGTCTTTGAAAGTGCATTAAAACCTCTCCTTCAGAGCCATAAAACGGGGGTTACTCAGGACAGGGTTAAACATTTCAAAAAGAAACATTTTGCAAGCAGGTGCATCACTGTCTTACCGATTTCAACAATTACTGGCCACAGAATGATATGCCTTGTAGGAAATGGTGGTTGACCATTTCTGTACTTGTACAAGTTCACATATCCTCACTGTTGATAGCTTTTAACCTTTAACCACACAATCCCAAGTTTCCATGACCCACAGAAAATAGCCTTTTGAAAACCTTTTGGGAAATGTAGCAAATGCTGTTAACCTGAGCATTTTCTTCTCTTTCAACAAAGTTTTCTACATTTTCATAGACATTCACCATTTCAGCTAAGTTTGGTATGTCCTCTGCAATTATTATTTTCAATTTGGATCTCTCTAAAAATTTGTCATATGGTAAGGAGTTCAATGGACACTAAAGTAAAAGGGCCAATCATTATTTCATGCTTTCCAGTAGGATATCGAGAAATAGCAGTGAAAATATTTTTTATCTTACACTGGTACGACCAGTGAAAATACCGATTTTCATGTTCTTGTTGCCAAGGTAAATTGGGTCTGCCTGACAACCAGATGGGAAAGGTGACGTCATATACCTTACATTTCTCGCGCTTGACGTAATATTGTAATGCATTGCTATGCGGGAGGGCTATGCCACAGGGAATAATGGAAAAGAACTGTACTGGATTTTGATAAAGCTCCTCCCAGAAAGGGTTAAAAGCATGAAATAAATAGAATGTTTGTTTTTTCTGTGAAAGATTGAAATTTATTTCATCGAGTGAACAACATCAGTAATACCTACATGTATTTCCACTCGTGAAAACATTACCGATGTGTTCACTCGATGAAATAAATTTCTTTCACCGAAAAAAAAAATATCCTCTATTTGGTTGTTACATATCTTTGTACCTGCCATGTTTGCAGCCCAGTTCATGATATGAATTTACCTTTTCTTCAAATTTTCCAGCTTCATGTATTTTACACAGATTTCGGCAGGTATGAATTCACCTGTTCAATGATGTTTGATTATGTGGGAAAGCTGCCAGCGAACTTTGAAAGAATACTATATAACTGGTAGAAAATATCCAGGAAAGCATGGGTAGGTGCTCTGGATGCAGCATTATATCTGAAATGATGTCAAAGTAGTGCCAGACGCCATACAGACGAACAATAAATTTAGCTTGTATGAGGTAATGGTAAAATAATTTCAGATATGATGTATACACACCTTGAGCCTGTCCAGTGTGACAGGGACGATACATACAGGTAAACAACCAGCCCTGAAGTGTATACATGGCCTTTAGCCATCGATTTTATATCAATTTTATGTAAGTTACATACAATTGAGTCATGCTCTGTGAAAAGGGGGCTTAACACATCTGGTCAGCCTGCACTGAAACTAGCCGAAACAATTTACTATTGTCCTATTTTCTGTATGTCAAACGACCAGCCCACCTCATGAATTAGTTGGTTGTAACTAACTAAAAGTATTCTATGGACACCCATAAACATAAAATGACATGCTTGATATCAAGCATCATGAATATGTATTAATTCTTTACCAAAGGACAAAATTTTAGACTGGTCCAGATTGGAAATATTTGCAGACGACAAAATTAACGTGGATCAAAAATTGAAATTTGATTTGGAAAGGGTTGAAAGCATTGTTTACCAGCATGTTCTCCTTTTCCCACAATGTTTTCAAAGGCTTTCTTTGTCAGGGTTGTTAAAATCAGAATTGTGTGAGAAAGGACCAAACCCTTCTTTTGCCAGGACGTTGCTCAATTATTATATATGTAGACAAACGGGGACAGAAAAATTCACACCTTTTATCCATTACTTAGTGCAGACAACTAATGTTTTTGATGCAGCAGATCACTTTTGTCTCAATGTTCTCTCACATGTTCATTAATCAAACCTTGACCCATGCAGAATACCCAAGTTGTATAGGAATGTTGTCAAATTTGTCTGGCAAGAATGTTTTTATGGGTAAATGAACTAAGATTTTTACAAGTCTCCGTTCAGTAAATTTTCAGGGGGTTGTTCTGTCTCACCATTATGTTTATAATTATGATGGTTACATTTTATTTCTTAGTTATAGGTAGCTTTGAATTTTTAAGTTGGATTGGTTTTATTTTCTGAAAAAAAAAAGCTGAAACTCCATCTTTTGAGCGGTTCTCAGTCAGAATAGCTGTTTATCTTCAATTGACATTATTCTCTTTCTTACTCTCTATTATCACATACAATACATGTTGATAACCTGCAAGTAGAAAGTGTTAGTTGGAACAAACTAAATCTATGACAGAGGACAAATATTTTCAACGCTGTTCAGTGTTACCCAATGGCATTATAAGTGCATGTGAAGAAAGCAAATACAAAGAAAGAACTAGAGAGAGAGAGCAGAAAATAAGTTGATGATATTAACGTTGTCTGGGCATGTCATATTCTTCAAAGATTCAACCTGTCTGCTATAATGACGCTTCACCCATCTCCATATACATGGGAATATTGGGGCTTATATCGAAGCTCTTAGCCTGTTACCCAAGCATGTATGGGCTGTTTTAATACGTGATTGGTTTATAGGTTAATACATGCTAGCCAATCATAGCTGAATGAATGGCACCAGGTAACATTTTATCAAATAAACGTTAATTTCATTGGAAATTAAAAAGAAACGGTTGTTGTTTTGAAAAATTACTCCGCTTCTGTACCCAGAATGCCCAAATTAGATAGATGTGTATTTCTAGCAAACCATTTAATGGGAAATTATGATGACGTTACTATCTTGTAGACATGAAAAGGCATGCTGTTATTTGATTTTGCAACCACCACTCCTACACATCTTACTGGGAGACGACCTACTCTAATTTTAGTACCACAATACCATTTTTGGCCTCATCCTGGCCCCAATATCAGGTTTTCTGCTCAAATGGATGAAAATAGAAGGGAATTTCTATTGCCAAACTCTAAATGCGATTGTCTTCTTTGTATCTTTAACTAAGCTAGACAAATTTTGGAATAGTCTGTTGTGTCATCATTGGCCAAGAAAATCTCTCTTGCCAAATGGATATGTAAATCTGACATGTATCCTCAGTGATTTGAGACAGTCATCAAATGTCTCTGTTGCAGACAGGAATGACATAAAACTCTTAACTCATTACCAAACGACAATATTTTAGGCTTGTCTAAATCAAAAGCATTTGCAGACGACTAAATATAAGTGATGGAAAATTTGAAATTTGATTTGTGGAGGGTAGAAAACATTGTGGGAAAAGGAGAAAATGCTGGTTACCAGCATTTTCTCCTTTTCCCACAATGTCTTCCAAAGGCTAGACTGTCCTCTAGGCATTCTTCATTTTGACTCCCAGAACGCATAATAAACCTATCAGTTATTTTCAGTTCGAGACCGAAATTTAATAAGAAGACTCGTATAGCTCTAATTTTAAGTTGATTATGCTCAAAATGTCTTGCAAACTTGACTGATCAGAATAAAGATCAGAATGTAGGTTCTATGTAGTCAGACTGATCTTCATTGGGCACAAATATACAAAACTTGTCAAAGGCATTTTTAAGCTTTAGATTTTTGTACTTTATACAGAGTTACTTACCTACTTTGAGAGAGATCTCTGTCTGAAAGAGCCTGAAGTTGTCACATTGTAATGGTTTTGATCCCTGCTTGTTGTACATGTTGTGTTTGAGCCTGCATGATTATATGACTTTAGACTGGAGATCCAGATAAAAGGGAGTGATGGTATTCTAAATCCATTATTTCTCTTTCAAACATTTAGTATGTTGTGGGTACTATCTCAATGAGACGATTCTAATGAGTATCCATAACATAGGGTTTAAAGTAGAATGAAATATTTTACACTTTGAAATCAAAATCACTCCCTCTATCTGGAGCTCTCACAGGACATTGAAGAATTCAAGCCTTGGACTGAAGAAAACCATGCATACTTAAAGGTGGCCCTTCAGATTTTGGGACAAATATTATACAAAAATACACAAAAAATAATCTGTATACTCCCAAAGCCTTAAAATTTCCATTCATAAAACCCCAGTAGTCGAAAACCATCCAACAGCAAGAGAAATCAGAGATTTACTACAGCCCAGGTCGACGCCGACGGGAAACATGGTCTATTTTTACATGAGCAACTCGCTCATTTACATACTGGAAATGCTCAGACAAAGCTTCAAACATAGCGTCCTAAGAAGACATTATGGAAAATAATTACTTATTTGTAATTTTATGGAAGTTAAGCATCATTAGTCACGTGCCAGTCACTTAACATTCCAACAATACCTGTTTTGACTTTTGGCACAAAATCTAAAAATAGCTTTAGGGACTACATAGCCTTTTAAGGGAATACCACCTTCAAAATTTTTTTTTTAATATTATGATTCTTAATCATTGGTGATTTGTATTTTTTCTTCATATAAATTTCAGTGATATAGATCTATATATTTTTCATTTGGTGTGATGTGAAAAACCTAAAAACCCACCTTTAAGCTTACTTGTTAAATCATACAACCCTCACCTAATGGAATAGAATGTCTGGGCAATCTTTGCCACTAGATTCTTTTTGTTGATGTCCTCAAAAGCAAAAAGTTGCATGCTAAATGATAGTAAAGATTATCATGATAGAAAAGATTATCAGATAGCATCATCATGGATAGGTTTACAAATTCAAGGGCAACCTGATCTTGAATTTCCTTCTCTTCAAAACCACATTCAGTTTTCAGTTCCGTTAGAAGTATGTATTGGAGAAGCTGTCGGGGGAAAAATATTGTAATGGTAATTACACACATTCAAAGCATATCTAGGTACATTTATACAAGTGTGACATTTACTAAAAAGCAAATGAGACTTGGATAAAGTTAGAAAAATGGGTGCATGTTGAGGTTCATAAGGCCATGATGGCACATGAAATTTGGAGAAATCTTTGGATCTTGGTGCATTGGTAGTCACATTATCTCCCACTAGATGGCTTTCTACAAGAACACAGTCATCTATCTAATTTTGGCATTCTGGCTATAGAACCAGACTACTTTTCTACATCACAACCATTACTTTAAATTTCAAACTAAGATAAAAGTTAACTCAATAAAATGCTACCTGGTGCAATGTATTGAGCTATGATTAACTAATATGTAACCTATGCACCAGTCGTTGATTAACTGTTTACCAAACAACAAAATTTAAGACTGATCCAAATTGAGAGCATAATTTGCAGATGACAAAAATGAATATGGCTCAAAATTGAACTGTGGTTTGGGAAGGGTAGAAACATTGCAGTAAAAGGAGAAAATGCCGGTTACCAGCATTTTCTCCTTTTGCCACAATGTTTTCAAAAGGTTTCTTTCTCAGGGTCGTTAAAAGTCAGGATTGTGTGGTAAAGACTTAAAACAGCCCCATAACAGGCTTTTGTAATAGCTTCGTAAGCCCTACTTTTCCCTAGCAAATGCGATCAGTGATGGCACACAATCCCAAATTCTAACGACCTTGAGGAAATAGCACATTAAACACCTTGTTGGAAATGGAGAAAATGCTGGTAACCAGCATTTTCTCCTTTTCCTAGAAGTTTTCTGTACTTTCACCGACAGTTATCATCGTTGTAGCTAAAATTAGAATGTTATCTGCAACTGCTTTCAATTTTTAACAGTCTAATATTTTGTCATATGATAAAGATGTAGGCGTTAAAGCTGCTATATTTTGCCTGAACTGAAAATGTCCTTTTTAATCCTTTACTCCATAGATACTAATTTCTACACATTGCTTGTAGGAGCCTTGGAAAACATTGTGGCAAAAGGTGAAATTGCTCATTACTATGATTTCAATGCTATCAAAAGGTGTCATATACACATAAGAAATGGCTTTATCCTTGCTTTGCTTTTATTTAGGGTCAATTAGAGATACCATAAAAATGCCTTATGGGGTAAAGGGTTAATTTATAGCTCATAATTCTTGGAGTAGACAATTCTCATATGTTGTGATATGTTAATATTGAACCTTCTGGTACGCAATGTTTAACCACATTATGCTATAATGTGTTAATGTGACATTTCAAGATTCCTGCAACAACATTCTATCTTACAGCTAAATAAATACCCTGAATGGAATATTTATCTAGTGTTCTTTCAGATAGAAGTTGCCTTTGCACACAGTGTTGATCTAGATCAGCACTGCACAAAATGTACAGTCTGATCATTGATGTCTCTGTCTGCTTTGCTGATTGAGAATCTGCACTGAAGTAATTGTTGATATGCAATTATTTGTGTCTTATTATAGTGTTGTCTGTGCATGTCATAATTATTCTTTGAAGATTCGACTCGTCTTATAATATTATGACCCATCACTCCCCACGATATATGGCAGACTGTAGTATTACATGCTATAAAGTAGCAATGGAGAAAATGGCTCTCATCGAGGAAAATGTCTTTTTATATGAGGGGAAATCAGGCCTGTTTTAGCTCCAGATTTCTCTAAACTGCTGACCATAGCTGAATGAATCGCATTTTATTAAGCATATGTTTATTTTAGTTTGAAATTCAAAGGGACAGTTGTCACGTAGAAAAGTAGTCTGGTTCTGTACCCAGGATGCCCAAATTATTACATATTTGTAGAACGCCATCCTGCGGGAGATAATGCTTATTCTAGACTAAAAAAGTCTCAAAGGTTTATTTGGTGCTGTGCAAGTTACATGATGTCAGACCAAGCCTGGATCCCAGGCAGTATTAAATTAAATTTTACCCTGTATCACACTATCCTTATCTCAATCTGCAAATCATCTGTAGCTATCTGCTCATAAGTTCGGTTATAATCCTGGGACATTGGAGGGGAGGGTCTCCCAATAATTATCAATTGTGCTGATAATCTAACTATAGTTTATCGGGTGACATCATGATGTTGATAACGATGGATTCACACTTTTTTTTTACCAATTCAAGAATGGCTGGGATTACAAGTTTCATGAACGAGTGACTTTCTTTAACTGGTTTGAGCCCTTTATGCTCAGCTAGATGGCATTCTACAAATACACATCTATCTGGTTTGAGCATTCTGGGTACAGAAAACGGACTACTTTTCAAAACAACGACTGTTACTTTGAATTTCAAAATCAAATAAATGCTTACTCAGTAAAAAGCTACCTTGTGTGATTCGTTCTGCTATGATCAGCTAGCATGTCACATAAGCACCAGCCATTGATTAAAACGGCCCCTATAGGTTGGGTAATAGCTTAGGTATAAACCCTACTTTTCCCTTGTATTGGATTCGCTGTTCATGGCAGTAGACAGGTCAAATCTTTGAAGAATAATGCACAGGCAATGGCTCGGTGCCATCAAAAATACATTTTGATCTTTAACAACATTTGCTATGGTAAAAATATTCTCTAAAATTGAGAATATCTCATCTGAAATTATATTGTCAATATATATATTTTTAAGATGGGCGCATAGGAGGTGATGAATATTTGAATTTCTGAATCTATTTTTAGTCATTTACATTATAAATAGATGGCAGCGACATCTAGTTTTACCCGCAGTAAGATGGGGTCAAGTAAATGTCACTGTGATAGATTTTCGAATGTGCACAGACAGTATTTTTTGACATAGTAACATCAAAATCAAAGAATAGGACAGAAAATTAACACACTTGGACCCAGGCTGAGTAAAGACCCAACTATTTCAACCACCTTGCTCGCACCTCAAATAAATCTTGACTTCGGATTCAAGATTTGAATCCATAAACTTCGCTGTATGCTGTATGTAAAAGTTTTGAAATCAGGCTAGCACTAAAGTCCAAAAGAAATCAAAGCAGGTCTTTAAGTGCATTTTGAATTTATATCATACCATTTATAATTATGTAAGTTATTTAGAAGATGACAATCATTCTGTCCTTGTACGGTTAGTTCAAATGTTAGATGCTAACAAAGAAACTGATTTCAAAACTAGGTTAAAACTTGCCAGGTAGTAAATATCTATTGTTTACCGTTTGTCTGGCCCGCCCAGGTGGCTCAGTGGTTGAGTGTGTAGGACTCATGACTTGGTGGTTGTGAGTTTGATAACTGGTTAAGGCAAACTTTCTTTCCGGCATATCATCGCCTCTCACCTCTGCTGAAGCATGTGAGAAAAGTAGTTGGTGGCTTTTGAAAGAAAGTAGCATTAATACTGGTCTGAGAAAGCCAGGAAACACATGTGCGTCACCAACCGCCATGATAATATTGACCTTAGCTGTTAAAGTGGCGTTAAACACAACCAACCAGCCAACTGTTTGTCTGATTTTGAATGATAATGGACATTATTTTGTTATATTTTCAAATGATATGATATAAATTTAAATGTATTATGACACCTGCTTTGATATTTTGCCCTTTACTGGTGTTCTGATACAAATCTTGATAACATTGCATTAAGTCAAAAAGACTTTTACTGCAGACACTTAAAACCAGGCTTGTTTGGGAAAGAGTTAAGTCAAATAGATTTCAATCTAAAATCCTGAATTAGATCCAGAATTGATGATAAATCATCGCCCGAATGACAAGTTTTGGACCCTTTCAAATTGAAAGCAATTCTGTAGACAACAAATCTAAAGGTGGTACAACTGAAGTGAAGAATATATCTGGTAAAGAATTAACTCTTTACCGCCTAAAATTGTTAGAGTTGCGCAAGTTAAAACAATGTGCAGAATTTAAGACAAGTTCTATACTGATACATGGCTCATATGATGCCAGAGTTATCCATGAAAGTGTAGAAAGCATTTTTGGAAAAAAGAGAAAATGCTGGTTTCCCACTATGTTTTCAGTGTTAACACATCAGATTGTTTGGTAAAGGTTTGATGATTTCAGAATGATTATTTTCTTTAAAGTTGTCCTTCTGGGTCAAAGAAAACTGGGCAGCCTAGATTAGTGTGGATTATGTCTGGATAATCCAATGGATAATGATGAAGCTGACCCACCGAAAGATTGCAGTCTGGCCTTCAGTGGTGAAAGTTTTTTTGTTAGATATTGCATGATGCATATTTGATCTTGACTCTTCCATAACTTTTGAAAAGAACAAGGAAATAATTTTGAATTGAAGAAGACATTTAATTTAGAGTTGTCATGATACAAAATGGAACCTGCTATGGTCAAAGAATTGCTGACGCAATGACAACAAGGTTTTCTTTTAATATCTTGCTGTGCTTGAAATATTACCTTTATTACCAAGCAACAAAATTTTAGATTGGCCCAAATTGAAAGCATTTGCAGACAACAATATCTGTTCAGTGTAGCTGAAATTTTCATTTCTATGTTTGACAGGGTAGAAAACTGTTGGAAAGGCTATTTCCTCAGTACCTATGACTTAACTGACATTACCAAAAGACAATATTTTAGGCTTGTCCAAATCAAGAGCATTTGCAGACAACGAAATAAAAGTGACTGAAAATTTGAAATATGCGTTTTGAAGGGTAGAAAACATTGTTGGAAAAAGAGAAAATACTGGTTACCAGCATTTGCTCCTTTTCCCTCAATGTTTTCTAAAGGCTTCTTTCTCAGGGTCGTCAAAAGTAGGGATTGTGTGGTAATGGGTTAAAAGGGAGGGAATTTAAATGCTGATTAAAAGGAAAAAAAATCTGTAGTATCAATGTTGTAATCAGAATCTGTGAAATTGCAAAAATTGTACTGATTTTGTCAAGAAAGACAGGGATATTCCTCAAACTTTTTAACCCTTTCCCAAATGACAAACTTTTGGACTCGACAAAACTGAAAGCATTTGCAGACAACAATTCAACTCTTGCTGAAAAGATGATTTCTGTCTATGATAGGGAAGAAAACATTGTGGGAAAAAGAGAAAATGCTGGTAACCAGCATTTTCTCCTTTTCCCACAATGTTTTCAAAAGGCTAATAGGGAAGAAAACATTGTGTGAAAAAGAGAAAATGCTGGTAACCAGCATTTTCTCCTTTTCCCACAATGTTTTCAAAAGGCTTCTATTCCTGAGACCCGTAAAAACCAGGGATTGTTTGGGAAAGGGTTAAACAAACTTCTGTTATGCATGTCAAACCTTATTCCATGCATTTTGATTCCTTTGTTAAGTAACAGGTCCATAGCACAGTGACAAATGAAAAATGCCAAAAAAAAATAGCCTGTTTGCCTAGTTAATTCACTGTTTGTCTTATTGTTTTGAACACCTTCTTCCATATTTACTTGTGTCATAAAAATTACCAAATTTATTCTTCTTTAGAAATTCAGAAAAACAAAGAGACGGCTATAATTCTGAACGAAATCATAGTGGTTTGTGGACAGTGCTGATCAGACTGAAAAAGTATATGTGATCATTGATATGTAATGTCTGATACATGTGCAGAGCCCCAGATAGGAGTAATTTTGATTTCAAAATTGAAAATGTGATATTTCTTCAATAAACCCTTTGGGTACTCATTACAATGGTCTCATTGAGACGATTCTAATGAGTACCCACAACATAGGGTTTCAAACAGAAATAATGGACTTGGGATACCATCACTGGACCAGTCTTATCTGGAGTTCTGTCATGCATGTGTTAGGCAATCAAGCCAATCAGCTTATAACTTGTACTTATGATGTCTTTGAAAGAAATATATATTTATTAGCTCTACTGGCTTCTCAGCCAGCAGATCTTATGTCATGGGGTAGTTTCCGTTGTCCGTCCATCCGCCCGTCTATACGTCTGTCCATCCATCCGTCTGTCTGGCTGTCTGTCCGTCCGTAAGTCTTTTTCTTGTTTACGGGATAAAGTCTGCATTAAGTGTTGCCCGATTTTCGTGAAACATGCACTGTTTGTGTATCTCATCCAAAGCTTTAACCCTATCGATTTTGAGAAAAATCCAACAAACGGTATGGGAAAAGTAGCCATTTCAAGTTGAAAGTTTCAAATTCTTGCTTATGCAATAAAGTCTGCGTTTGTTGCCCGATTTTCGTGAAACTTGCACAGTTTGTGTATCTCATCAATAGCTTTATTCCTATCGATTTTGAGAAAAATTCAACAAACGGTATGGGAAAAGTAGCCATTTCAAGTTGAAAATTTCAAATTCTTGTTTACGTGATTAAGTCTGCATTTGTAATTAGATTTTTGTGAAACTTGCACAATTTGTTTATCTCACCAATAGCTTCAACCCTATTATTTTTTAAATAAATCCAACAAACAGTATGGAAAAAGTAGCCATTTCAAGTTGAAAAACGCGATAAAGTCTGCATTTGTAATTAGATTTTTGTGAAACTTGCACAGTTTGTTTATCTCATCAATAGCTTCAACCCTATTGATTTTGAGAAAAATCCAACAAACAGTATGGAATAAAATAGCCATTTCAAGTTGAAAATTTCAAATTCTTGTTTACGGGATAAAATGTGCATTTGTAATTAGATTTTTGTGAAACTTGCACAATTTGTTTATCTCACCAATAGCTTCAACCCTATCTAACAAACAGTATGGGAAAAGAAACCATTTCAAGTTGAAAATTACCAATTCTTGTTTTTGTGACAAAGTATGCATTTCTTGTCAGATTTTCATGAAAAAGCAAAATTGAATTCTCAGCCAGTAGAGCATATTCAGGCCCTTCAGGGCTTTCTACTTTATGAAGAGTCAAACCACATAGTTAAATAATCCCATACTTTATTGTGCTTGTGGAAGAACGCTTTTTAACATATTTTAGAAAATGAGGAAAATGAATGCTGGTTACCCATTCTGGTTTTTGCATTGTGGAAAACAAATCCCACTTTTTAAGCCTCATTAATTTTGTCACCTGCATACGGGTATGCATTATATATAGTGAGTCTGAAAGTTGGCATCTTCTGAACACCAGATATCAGTCAGACTGCACGGAATGTGTGCACAGATTTTTACCTGCACTGCCCCAAACTGAGGGAGCTGTTTTGGTCACATGAAACTGCTACAAGCAGGACCTGTCTACATGCTGACCTCTTTACCACATGATCCCGAGTTTTCATGACAGAATAGGTTTTTGAAAATGTTAGTTACAAGCACTTTCTTCTATTCCCAGAATGTTTTCTGTTATATCTAATACAGATTACATCATTAATTTTGTGTTACATAGTTATATTTTATCATGTCCAAAATGCTTTCAACTGATAGTGCTCTATGTCCATTTTTGTGAAAGTTTAGATTCATATATCATTTGAATTGTCTTGAAGAGTTCTTTCTCCCCATGAAATCCTTTTTGCATTGTAGGCCCTGGTTAACTCTTTACCACACGAGAATATTTTAGACTGGTCCAAATTCAAAGCATTTGCAGACGGAAAAATAAAGTTGACTGAAAAATTAAAATTTGGTCTGGGAAAGGTAAAAAACACTGTGGGAAAAGGAGAAAATGCTGGGTACCAGCATTTTCTCCTTTTCCCACAGTGTTTTCAAAAGGCTTCTTTCTCAGGGTCGTTGAAAGTCGGGATTGTGTGCTAAAGAGTTAAGAAGTTTTGAGTATAAACTTGTACTAACAGTACTCATGATTCTACCACCTTCAGAAACTTTAGAGCTAATTTTGTCCAAGAACATTCAAATGACAGTTAAAACACCATTGTAATAATGTGACGAAGTCAGGATTTTGTGGTTTGGTAAAGAGTCAAAACTTACACGATCTGTTGAAGAGTTCAAGGACAGAAAATTAACTTCAGGAAAAAAAAACAAGAATGGGGAAGTTAAGTATTGTGTTATCAGAAAAAATCAAGGATATAGATCTGACTGCCAGAGTATCATCTATCAACCTTGTGTTCCTGCAAGTTAATATCTTCCTGCTTTCGTTTTGAAATGCAAGGTTTTGCCCAAAAATGCATCTGTTTGACATTGTTCAAAAAGTCAGTAGAAGGTAAACTGTAAAATTTAGGGAACAATTGTAAACTGTTGTGGATCTCACTCATTGCCACCTCAATCTAATGGACATTTTTTTCAATCGGCAAAAACACCAGTTTAACTCTTTACCACACAATCCTGACTTTTAACGACCCTCAGAAAGAAGCCTTTTGAAAACATTGCGGGAAAAGTAGTAAATGCTGGTAACCAACATTTCTCCTTTTCCCTCAGTGTTTTGTACCCTGTTTTAGCTAGCAGCATTTTCTCCTTTTTCCACAATATTTTCTACCTTGTGAAAGAGCAATTTCATGCTTTGAGCAAAAATTACTTTGTTGTCTGCAAATGCCTTCAATTGGTATAAGTTTGGTAGAGTTAAGATTATACAAGCTGTGTTTCCTCTTCCATCCTTGCTTGGGGCCCTTGACTGAATGGCAGATTTGTAGACTAGTTCATTTTGAAAATATGTATAGAAGAAAACAAATAAATGTAGATAAAATAGATAAAATTCATTTGCTGTTTGGTCTTTAAATAAAGGAAAAATATTATCTTTCAATGGTGAGCCTTCATTACATAAATATTATATGCACATTTTGTTTGTATAACTGATGCCTGTCTATGACAAGTAAGTATGTAAACCTAATTAATTAATAATGCATAATGACGGCAATCAATAACCCTGTCATGGAACAGGAGTTCTCAGGTATGAATACTTGTCCAGACAACAACATTTTACATACAACTTTTAATAATAACATTCTTAGTATTTGTCATTTCAAGAAGGGTTAACACTGTCGTAAAAGGGAAATTGCTATTTATATCAACATTTTCACCTTTCCCCCAATACTTTCAAGAAGTCTTTTTCTGAAGGGTTATAAAAACAGCATATTTCTTAGTAAAGGTAAAGATGTCCGCCATATTCATGATTATCTAGCATAAAACAGAGACATTAATTTTGTACCTTCTTGGTGTTGTAGTAAGTTAGTAACTGAAAACTCTGAGACCAGGAGCAAAAAATCACTTGCAATCAGTTTTGCCTTTGCCACAACAATTTGACTATCACAGTAATTCTAATTCTTGGTGATTTTCCAGATTTGCATGGATATTATGCAAAGTGTATTGCAGCAAATTATTTACCACACAACAAAATTCTGGCCTAGCTCAATTTGAAAGCATTTGTAGATGACAATTTGAGTGCAATGTAAGAGTTGTAGTTTGTCTTTCTTTAAAGAAGATAACATATTGGGAACAGGAAAAATTGCAGGTTACCAGCATTTTCTCCCTTTCCCACCATGTTTTCAAAAGGCTTCTTTTTCAGAGTCATTAAAAGTTGGGATTGTGTGTAAAGTGTTAAATGAGAAAGAGTAAAGTTCAAGGTCGAGTGGTAATATCTCTTACTCCCACATAGTTATAGCCTATGCTAAAGGGGTCTGGAGACATGAATTTTGCTTTAATATCTGGAAATTGATCATGATCACAGTCTTTTCTGATTTAACACTTTACCAAATGACAAAATTTTACACTTGTACAAATTGAAAGCATTTGCAGACAACAAAATAAAGTTGACTGAAAAATTGAAATTTACTCTGGGAAGGGTAGAAAACACTGTGGGAAAAGGAGAAAATGCTAGTTACCAGTATTTTCTCCTTTTCCTACAGTGTTTTCAAAAGGTTTCTTTCTCAGAGGCGCCAAAAGTAGGGATTGTGTGGTAATGGGTTAAGAGGGAACAGACAGTTAGATTTTTTCACCTGTCATGGATACATGTAGATCTCTTAAAGGTGGCCCTTCAGATCTTGGGACGAAAATTTTAAAAAAAATGCAAAAAAATCATCCTTATACTCCCCAAGCCTTTTAATTTGCCTTCGTAAAACCCCAGAAGTCGAAAACCATCCCACAGCACAAGAAATTAGAGATTTACTACGGCCCAGGTTGACACCAACGGGAGACACATTCTATTTTAAGATGATCAGTTCGCTCATTTATATACTGGAATACATAGACAAAGTTTCAAATATAGGGTCCTAAGAAGACATTATGGAAAATAATTATTACATGTTTGTTATGTAATGGAATTTTTAAAAGCGTTATAAGTCGCATGCCATTGACATGACATTCCCAAATTGCTTTATTGATTTTTGGCGTGAAATCTGAAAATACCTTAAGAGGCTGCGTAGCCTTTTAAGGGAACACCATCAAAAAACATTTTTTTTGTAATTTTATGAGTCTTACTTCTTGATGATTTGTATTATTTTTTCATATAAATTTTAGTGATATATATGTTTTTTAATTTGGTGAGATGTAAAAATTCTAAATACCCACCTTTAAATAGCAAGTAGTTTCTGTTTTGCAATATTTAGGATTTTTAAGTCGCACGTTTGTCAAAACGTTCGACTTTTTGCGATGAGCTCGAGGAGCTCAGGGTGGGTTGGGGGTGTCTATAGTGGGTTGAAGAATCATGAAAAAAATTGGATCAAAAACGTCGTATATACTTCATAAACGAGGTGCAGTTACTCTGCTTTAAACCCAATCGCTGTAGAACTACTTTTTAAAACAGCGATTACGTAATCGCTGTTTTAATAATATTGGTTTTATACTGTTTGGATTTTTTCTATGCGTCAAAATAATTGGAACCCCTCGGCGACAAAAAATCACTGTCCACCTCTGTTTTTCAAATCTAAATTTACAGGGTGTGTCTGTACTTTTGTTTATTGATATATTACCTGTCTCGGTACTTTGACGCACTCTTTCTTCCCGATACATCCATTACACGACAAATTATTTGTATAAAACAGGAGCAATAGCGAAAATCTTGACCTACATAATTTTCGAATCCTATGGAAACAACTTCTACAGTGAACTCCCTTTTGTAATTGCCCCGCTGTTTTAATAGACATCGAAGTACAGTAAATCAGATTCTCAACTGTCGAACCTTTTTTCTTAAAATATAACATCTGTATGTTATACTGAGCACAATAAATCGTATGTAATACATTTCACAGGAAAATAAAATTTCCGACAGGATATTGACCTTGAACGTTCCAAAATGCAATTGTTTAAACCTTTAAATAATAATTATCTTCCACAAGCACAATTTGTAAGAATTGATCTTTTGATACCAAAGTGCTTTGATCATGTGGATAATTTATGCGTCACTTTTCTCCTACGGGGGTTACACATTGTATGCTAAGCAGTCTTATTACCTCCCTTTAATATGTATGTCAAAAACTTAACTTTTCTTTGCCAATGATTGAAGTATGCAATATTTTTTTGTATACCAAAGTTCTTCAATGATCATGGGGATAATTTAGTTGTCACTTTCCTCTTAACGGGGGTTACAAATTGTATGCTAAATAGTCTTATTACTTCCCTTTAATATGTATGTCAAAAACTTAACTTTTTCTTTGCCAAAAATTGAAGTATGCAATATTTTTTTGTAAAAAGCAAATATTTCTAAAGAGTAATATGATTCTGTGCGAAAGAAAAAAAAACTTTTTTTTGGTAAAATCTATGCAAAATCAAATCTCGAATTATAAAAATATTTTATAAGCAAGGTACGCTAACGTAAAGGCTGTATCTCATCAGAGAGAGGCAATACTGGCAACGATTACTACTAACCGAATAGGCAGTTACTGTTTTTATGACATGAACGAATGATATACCATGATGTACAACAGAAACTCACGTCAATTTTCATGTTACGTAAACCGAGTGTAATGCAAGTAGCATGCTTAAAATCTTTATTTAAATATACACCTATTTATAGCCAATACAAATACTATAAGTACGAGATGCGAAAGGATGGATGTATATATATAGTATACAAATTGAAAAAAAAGTGCGTGTCGGTAACACATGAAGGAAACATGGGAAGACAGATGCTGATTTAGTTAAAAAAAAATAAATTGCATGTTAACAGTCGGTGTTCTAAACCCATCGACTGCTAAGCGCGCCTCAATACAATAGTGCAAACGATGTAGATTAGGGTCGGACCGCACAGTGTGCAATCCGATCACTAATCCACGAAGTCTGAGAAATTAAATTTCAAACAAATGAAATATCTGCTTTTTTCTTCAGGAAGTTTTCGCATTATAATTTTGCGGTTTGATGGTAAAGCATTTGCATTAATACATATTTATATACATGTATACTAAATTAATATAAGTAGATCGCAAATAATTACGAATATTACAAAGGATGAAAGTTGATAAGTGCAACAACATGCGGCAGGTAAAGTTTTATGGGAAACTGTGAGTGTAGATCAAGATCAGACTCCCAGTAATTGCATTCCGATCCTAAATTCACACGGTTAGCCGATAATTGCAACATTATACGGTTGCTAAAGTTTCTGGGGTGTAGTCAAAGATCAGAATTACAAGAAGTGCAGTCCGATCCTAAATCAACACGGTAGACTACGTTCTTGCGATATATATATATGACAAAAGAAGTAATTAACTAGTACTACGAGTAATACTGAACTTGCAAGCTAACAAGTGCAACCAAATTCGGTAAGTAAAGTTTCTCAGAACGGTGTAGATTAAGAGCAGAGTTGTCAGAATTGCCGTCTGATTCTAGTTTTACAGTGAACTACGTACACCTATATACACTTACAAATGTTTTGACAAAATTAGTCAATAATTACGAATAATACCAGAGATGTAGGCTGTTACGTGTTAAATTTCTGAGGACGGCGTAGTTCAAGAATTGCAGTCTAATCCCAGATCTACACAGTCTGATTACCAATAATAATGGAGATGGAAGCTGTCAATTGTAGCTCGGTTAAATTTCTGAGGACGGTATATATCAAGTATGCTTCATCTTCTCATTGTATGCTGGACAGTCTTATTACCTCCCTTTAATATGTATTTAAAAAAACTTAACTTTTTCTTTGCCAATGATTGAAGTATGCAATATTTATTTGCAAAAATCACATATTTTGAAGAATTATATGAATTTGTACGAAAGGAAAAAATACTTTTTTTTTTGTTAAAATCTATGCAAAATCAAAATTTTAAATTATATAAATATTTTATATATAAGGTGTTCTATAATCAAATTTGTGTATTGTCAAGAAACTTCAACACTGTTAACTCTGAATGTTACTCGAAAAGGCAATTACTACTCTTTTACAACGACGTCGAATGATATACGAATCTGTATAAAAGATGAAAACGCCTATGTCGAGTTACGTAAACCCAGTGAAATGCAATTAGCATGCTTATGTGACTAATAGACGAGGAAAATCAACGATACTCAAAACTGACAATTATGGACAATGGTTCGTGCGAAGGATGGATTTTTGTACCATTTGAGACAAGGAAGAAGAATCATGAAACCTTGGTACAAATTTGATATTTTAGACCTTCTAGATCCAACTGAATTATCACCAGTCTACAGTCAAAACGTACTAGAGCTAAAATGTTACCAACCCTCATACTGTATCATACTATACAGTAAAATGTTTACTCAATGTTTATTAAGTGTGTTCATTCTTTGATCTTTAAAAAAAAAAACATTCATGTTCAAAATTGTAAGACAAATTAATGTAGTACTCAATCAGTTTTGAGTTTGTGTTTTTTAACCCATTACCACACAAGCCCTACTTTTGAAGCCCCTGAGAAAGAAACCTTGGAAAACATTGTGGGAAAAGGAGAAACCAGCATTTTCACCTTTTCCCACAATGTTTTCTAATATTCAAAAAACAAATTTCAAATTTTCAGTCACTTTTATTTTGTTGTCTGCAAATGCTTTCAATTTGGGACGGTTCAAAATTTTGTCGTTTGGTAATGAATTGTAGCTTTCTGTGCCTTTTTTTCATAAATGACAGGAACTGTTGATAAAACATAGCATTATAATTTTATTTAAATATTTAAATGTATCATTAGCCAAGCCCTGATACCTCAGTCAGGGGCATACAGGACTTAGGAACATGCGGTCAAAGGTGCAATCCCCTACTCAGAGGATTAATGATAGTTATTGAAATAGAATTCATTCCTTCTTCACAGCTTTCTATTATTTTTTTTCAACGATGGATATGTGGGAAAGCAGCCAGTGGTTCAGAAATAATAGTGCTTGAAGTACTAGTGAAAGAAATATCAAGAAGGAATGGCTAGATGCACTGGCAGCAGTGATATAACTGAAAAAAAAAAACGTTGAAAACGGTGGTAAAAATCAGGCAGTCAATAATGTATCATTATGAATAATCATGTATAAACATGATTTTCTATCTAAATTTTGCCTACATATATATATTTAAAGAATTAGGTCTTTACCACACAATGCTGAGTTTTACCGACCCTAAGAAAATAGCCTTCTTTAAGAAGATTTACCGGTAGTAGAAGGAGAAATAGCTGATAACATGCATTTATTCCGTTTCCCAAATTGTTTTCTATCCCTTTAACCCATCACCACACAATCCCCACTTTTGATGACCGTGAGAAAGAAGACTTTAGAAAACATTGTGGGAAAAGGAGAAAATGCTGGTGACTAGCATCTTCTCCTTTTCCCACAATGCTTTCGACCTTTCTCAAAACAAATTTAAAATTTCAGTCACTTTTCTTTGTCGTCTGCAAATACTTTCGATTTGGACAAGCCTAAAATATTGTTGTTTGGTAATGACTTAAATACAAATTCTATCACTTGAGCCCAGCTTGAATTGTTGATCGGAAATGCCTTCAATTTAGGCAAGTGTACGCTTAAGTCATGCACTGCAAAAAATTAAGAGAAATAAATATTGTAATAAGCGAGCAATTTCAACTCTTAAAGTGAGTGTGACTTACTTTCAGAAGCGAACAACTTATCTAGAAAACACACGCAATACTGCCAATTATATTTTTCTAAAATTTGGTACATGTATCAGTTTATTATGTAATAGTGGTTGAACTCATTACCAAACGACAAAAATTTAGACCGTCCAAATTGAAAGGATTTGCAGACGAAAAATTGAATTTTACTGTAATGACGTTTTTTTTTTTTTTGTTTTGGATGGGGAAGAAAACATTGTGGAAAAAGGAGCAGAATTTTCTCCTTTTCCCAGAATGTTCTCAAAATCCTTCTACAATGTCGTTAAAACTCGGGATCGTGTGGTAATGGGTTATGCTACCTTCCCACTATCACGATTTGCGCCACGATTGAAATCGTGATGATACTATCAGAACTTAAAGTTAATCGTGGCGTGGCAATCGTCCCATCACCACACAATTCCTACTTTTGATGACCCTAAGAACGAATCCTCTAGATAATGTTGCGGGATATCGATTTAATTTAAAAATATCTTACCAATCTTTGCTAAGGTGAATGAAATTAATAACAACTCTAATACAGTACATTCTTTTATTTAAAAGTTCATGTTACTTTTCACAAATATTTGATTTTTGCAATAAAATATCGCATACCTCCATTATCAGCAAACAGAATTTTAAGTTTTTGATATACGTCTTAAAGGGAGGTAACTTCAATATTCAATAACTGCATTTCGCATCAGGAAATTTGTGTACAGGTAGAAAACATTCTGGAAGTAGAGTTTAACCCAGACTGACATTGCAACACCAGTTAAACCCTTGTTGTTGTACTGCCGTGTAATGGAAATTATGCCATAACAGACACGAGTAAACGTACGAATACCTCTCTCAATTCTGTATGCGTAACTATAGTTACTCGTCGACCTCACGGATTTGGTTGGTTATTTCCGTTTATTTATCGTCGCTACCGGTTGCCCATCCGAGCCCGGCAACGGAGGGAAGTTGAATTTTTATCTGAATTTTCATGATAATTTTAAATCGATAATTTTCTTGAACAGAGAAATACCAGCACACAGGCTGGGTGGGAGGGTCTGTAAACCATTCAGGAGTTAGCAGACGATAAAATCCAGATCAAACTTCGCTTTCCCACCGTTGTCGGTAAGTCTTGTCTAATCATTCTTTTTATCGTCTGCTTAACTCCGTAAAAAATGATTATTAAACAGAAAAACAACACGTTTAATAACATTTCATATTTCGTCCAACGTTTCGGCATAACGCCTTCTTCAGGAATAACATTTATTAACGGACATGACGTCACGTCAAAAAAACATTAATTAATATGAAATAATTTGGCGGAAAAACTGTTTCGCGGAAAAGTGATTAAATAAAAGAATGTCAATAAAAGGGAAAAAAGATGTAGATTGGATGCCATATCAGCGAAATGTTTTCCGATCAAGGTGTGTCTCCCGTGAAATGAACATATTAGACTAAATAGATTGTAGTCGACTCTGATCGGCTGTCTCATCAAAGGCAGAACCCTCGAACGAGATCTACGCTAAATATTACGTTTGAAATTTAAACGTTTGAATCATGCTGAGTGTCATCGGATAATTAATATACTTAATTTCCTATATGAATTGTCAATCTCGAAGCGGAGTTGTTGTTCGTTACTCTCACCATACGTCTCTGCAATGGGCTAAATGACAAGAATCTTGTCAAACCGAGGAAAACATGTTTTCTTACTGTGTAACATTATTAAGTAGACAAAGGAAATATGATTCTGGATACAATATAGGTGCATTCAATTGATGAATTTACCTGTATACAATGGAACTATTTTTTTCAAGCTTGTTCACTGATCAGAATCTTGCGCCAATTTTAATAAAAATGACTGCGCCCATGAATGATGACAACAGTTTTGATACACTGATGGATCTAAGTTGTGTAAGATTAAAAAACAAGTTATCGTCGTTTGAAAGACATTTAATCTTTTCAGAAAAACCCTCTCAACCCTCTTTTTCACATTTCCAACCACTAAGTCTGATTGGCCGTATGCTGTTTGAACAGCATACAAACAATCGATATCGGTCTTTCTTTCACCGGCGTTTGTGTCGCCATTTTAAGTTATGGTCATGTGACGAAAAATCACATAATGACGGACTATTTTCTGAGCCCACTGCAGATGTGAATGAGCCGGAGTGCAAGAGAGTGATAAATTGTAAAAAAAAAAAATCCGTAAAGGCTTCACAGAGAATTAAGAGAAATTTCTATGTTTAAGTTTTTTTCTTGAATGGTTATAATTTTGTTCACAAATAATTAAAGCACCAAATAGGCTATGATATTCTACTTCTGCTACTTACATACATCATTATAGCATAAAGTCTTGATCTGTTACTGGATTGAGTGGTAAAGAGTCAATCTAGAACGTGTCCTGAGTATCATTGACTTCTTATGTTGTTAATTTCTTTCAAAATTATGGTTTATAATGCCATTACGCTTTACCTCATTTCCCCAAGTTTTCACCCACTTTGAACTTACCCTAGCAAACCCTACATAATATTTAGGTCTCATGTAAACTGTGTCTGCAAATGCTTTGGATTTGGATTTGTCCAAAATTTTGTCCTTTAAATTTACTTGTGCAAATCATACAGTAAATGATCTTCTACCTCGAATCAATTATTGCTTAAAACGTCATCAAATAATTAATTGCCAGCTCGCTGTTTTTTTAGTACTGTCAGTACTTTGATTCTTTGGTATGTCTGGAATTTGTTCTTTATGATGGGACTGGACCCGGTAACTCATATAACTCATATACCTACGCTAGAAAAAGGAGAACGTGACTCAAATTTTAAATTAAAAAAAAAAATGCGGTTATTTTGTATATCATGTGAAAATTTAACATCTATCTTTGTTTAGATGGGTAAAGAAAACACAATTCATTTAAGATATCCCCCATCAGTGCTTAATGTGAGTTTAAAAGGGATCGCGGATTAATATGGCTTATCGAGAGCACCTTACTGTAAATATTTATGTATTATCGAGACCGGTAGAGCTTCGCTTATAAGGGTGGAATTTCGGACTCGAGTGATGTCATTTGAAATCAACTCTTTTAAACCATGCAAACCATGAATTCAGGGTTAAATACCGTAAAACTCGCTCTAAATTTGAAAATTTGTTTCGTTCCGCAGCTTTGACCTAGTTTGTAACGTACGTCTCGGATGAAACACCCCAAACCACTCGAATACCTCAAAACACCCAAAAGCTATTCCATTACACATCAAAAAACTTCTGTAACATATAAAACTGCATGCGAAACGCTTACATACACGATTTTATGGAAATTAGACATGAACTTTTGCTATCAATTCTAGTATTTTAGGTCTTTGATCAGCTTAAGTTTGAAGTACAAAATTGTACTTTGATTAAGAAAATGCAAATGGCGGACGGGATAGAAAACAAACGCACATGACGATTAACACCAGTAAAGTTAAAATGTTGATTACTGCATTTGTTCGAACCCCAAAAGAGTGGCGACAAGGATATTGCATCCCCTCCGTATACAGTAAATACAACATGAAATATGGAACGCAAGGTAAAATACAGCAATTACGACCGTACATTGACAGTTGCACTGTTGAGGGGTTTACAGTCAAAACGTACTCAAACCAAAACGTACCCAAGTCAAAACGTACCCGAATGGAGTCAAAACTTACCCAAATGAAGTCTAAACCTACCCAAGTGGAGTCAAAACGTACCCAATGTGTAGTCAAAATGAACACATGATTTTTATAGTATTTCTAACTTCAATTTGTGTAAAAATTAATAGAAATTACGTATTCGTCATCATGACGATTTATAACTCTTGCTTTATTTTGAATTTGCCTTACATGATTAAAACCAATGATGAAACTTATTTAACAATAAACATAGCGAAGTCAATCAAATGCTTAGTGATAAAATCACTTTTTTCTTTCTATTTTTTTTTTTTTTAAGGAAGATAAAGTTATTATTAATGAAAAAAAAAAAAGCATATTGGATACTTCAAAAATATTTATCCATCATTATAAAAATATGTTTTATATATGAAAAAAAAAACGTAAGCATCAGCACATTTAAAGAAATGATATAACAGAGAAATGTGATACATTAATTACATTGTTTGGATAGCAAAGATACAATTTCAACACTCAAAAAGAGTGTAACAAATTTAATGTGGTGATTAACCCATTACCACACAATCCCTAGTTTCGACTACCCTGAGAAAGAATTTGATACAATAATAACATTGTTTGGATAGCAAAGATACAATTTCAAAACTCAAAAAGAGTGTAACAAATTTAATGTGGTGATTAACCCATTACCACACAATCCCTAGTTTCGACTACCCTGAGAAAGAAGCCTGTAGAACACATTGTGGGAAAGGGAAAAAAATGCATTTTCTCCTTTTCCCACAATTTTTTCTAACCTTCACAAAACAAATTTCAAATTTTCTGTCACTTTTATTTTGTCGTCTGCAAATGCTTTCAATTCGGACAAGCCTAAAATTGGGCTGGTCTGGTAATGAGTTAAACTAATTATTCACAATGGTCTTTAACCTGTTGTAGATTGCATAGTTATTAATTACTTTGCAAATATTTTTTATAATTTGAGAGTCAGTTTGGTTGAGATGAAAAACCTTCGGACTGTTTTTTCAGCTAACCTGAGCACAACATGCTCAAGGGAAGCTTTTAGGATCACCTGGTGTCTGTCATCCGTCATGCGTCATCAACAATTCTTTAAACATCAACTCCTCCAAAACCGCTGGGCCAATATGGACCAAACTTGGCTGGAATGTTCCTTGGGAGGTCCTCTTTGAAAAGTGTTCACAGAATTTGATTACGTCAAAAGTTTTGGTTGCCATGGCAACCAAACAGTTTTCTAAGAAATTCTTTAAAAATCTTCTTCTCTGAAACAGCTGGCCAGATTTTAAAATAATTTCACAGAGATGTTCCTTAACGTAGTGGACCCGTAATAGAAAACAGCTATTTCCACTATAATATTACCCTAGAAAATTTGCTAAGATTAAAAATGAGCACTATTGTACTACTTTCACCGAGCCACTTTTTCTTTTTTGTCCTTCCTAGAATTATCATTTATAAATCTATAACTACTATAATTTCATTACAAATGGATATGATAATTACCTCCCTTTTCTGGAAACTAACAAAATTAACAACAAATAATTTCAAGACGGACCCCGAAGGAATTTCTGTTCGGTCAAAAATGTGCAATAGTATCATATCTGTACAAAATATGTCTTATCAACTGTCCAGAAATTTTATGCCATGCTGCACTATGCTTATTACAGGTCCACTACCTTAAGTGACCCTTTCCAAAACTTTTTCGTGAAATTTTGATCAGTCAAGAAACATGACTCTGGTGAATGGGGGCTATTTGCACTATACAGGAATGAAGAAATTCTAAAAAATTCTTCTTCTCAGAAACCACTGGTCATATTTTGAAATAATTTCTCAGGGATGTTCTATGGGTGACCCTTTTCAAAAATTGTTTGCGAAATTTCAATCCGTCAAGAAACATGGCTCTGGTGAATGGGGGCTACTTGTACTTATATGGACATGCAGAAATTCTTGAAAATTCTTACTTCTCTGAAACGGCTGATCAGATATTGAAAAAAGTTCACAGAGATGTTCCTTGGGTGACCCTTTTAAAAACTTGTTCGCGAAATTTTGATTTGCCAAGAAACATGGCTCAGGTGAATTGGGGCTACTATATGGAAATGAAGAATTTCTTGAAAATTCACCTTCTCTGAAACCCATGATCAGATTTTAAAATTATTTCAAAGCAATCTTCCTTGGGTGACCATTTTCAAAAATGTTTTCGAAATTCTGATCCATCAAGAAACATGGCTCTGGTAAATGGGGTCCACTTGCACTATTCGGACATGAAGAAATTCTTGAAAATTCTTCTTCACTGAAATGGTTGGTCAGATTTTGAAATGATTTCACAGAGATGTCCCTTATGTGTCCCTTTTCAAAAATTGTCAAGTGCTAGCATCGGTATGCAGTGGCACTGTTTCAGTAAGTTCCAAGTAATAGAGGTGACCAATGACATACATTTAATATTGTTTTGGGTATTTTATGTCAGGCTATATGCCAACATGGATATATTAAAGAAAAAGAAAAATGAAAAGATCTAACTTGGTGGGAAGCTGCCTATTACAAGTAACTGCATTTGCTCAAGTAAATTGCAGACTAGTCAAAATCGAAGAATTGCTGAAAACTAATCAAATTTGACTACACCATTAAATTTGAGTCTAATTGGAAGAAAACCTTGAGTAAAAACAAATGAGTTTTTCTTTCTTTCAGCTCTGTTTTCCAAAGCTGTTTGAATTACGTAAAAGCAAGATTGTCCTGTAAAAGGGTGATGACCATCTATCAGTCCCAAAATATCAAGGTTTCACCATTAGTGCGACTTTCAGGACCTTCAGTCCTTTGATTTTATTTTCTTGTATATAGGTAATAGGAGCTTGTTTATAGGTAATGAGAGTAAATATGTGACATTATTTTACAAAAACTTTGAGACTGAATCTTAAATTTAAAAAAAAAAACTTTCCAAAATAAAAATAATTTTATCTCTGCTGACATATCACACCAAGACTATGATTCATAAGTTATACAAGGTAACTGTAGATAAATCACCAACCACTGACCTCATTCAGCAAATTCATAGTGGATTAGAGTTATGGAAAAAAGAAATAGAAAAAACCAGTTAGCAAGTAATATTTCCAGTTATTCATTATTCACACTTTAATTCTTTCAAAATTTAGATAAATGAAATGTTATTATAAACTCTCCAAAAATTATATGCATTTGCACAGGGCATAATGACATGCAGCCCATCGGTTAACGATGGAATTCCTCTTTGAAAAGATTGTAAAAATTGATGAGGTAATATTTTGTTCATGTTTTGCTGTAATTGTGTTCTTTATTACAGCCAAAAATGCATTATAATTCTGCAGAAGATAGTATGTAATGACAAGTGATGTCATTTTTCATGGAAAGGCTTTTGTAGCAACATGGGAGAATGCTTCCCAAGGAACCTTGGGGTCCTTGGTCTGATTCTCACCCCAGTAGTTATGTATCAGACACACAGAGTTACACCTGCCTGTCATGGTGGTAAAAACACAGGATTGTGTGATGAAGGGTTGAGCCTGTCAGTTCAAGATCAATGTCACATTCTGTGCTTACTTTATGATAAAATTTATGGGAGGATTCATAAACTGTTCACTCTTGGTATTACTTCATGTGCAAATTTTACGCCATTCCCCAATTTGTTAGCAAGAAGGTCTGTACACAGGAATTTGACATTCTGTAACCAAAATAAATGATAAAATATGAAAAAAATCTCCCCTATATAATATTAATACTTGCATTATATAGGGGAGATTTTTTTTCATATTTCATCATTTATTTTGGTTATAGAATGTCAAATTCCTGTGGTCTGTAGTACTTACAGAAGATGAGTTCAAACTTGCAAAACTTGTTTAACCCATTACCACATAATCCCTACTTTTGACGCCTCTCAGAATGAAGCCTTTAGAAAACATTGTGGGAAAAGGAGAAAATGCTGTTAACCAGCATTTTCGTCTTTTCCCCACAGTGTTTTCTACCCTTCACAAAACAAATTTCAAATTTTCAGTCACGTTTATTTTGTCGTCTGCAATTGCTTTCAATTTGGGCCAGTCTGAAATTTTGTGGTTTGGTAATAGGTTAAAGATTTTTGTCATTGCTACAGGATCTATCCCCCTCCCGTTCCTGAACATGATTTAGATGTTTATTAACCCTTTACCAAACAATCCCTGATTTTTACGACCCTGAGATAGATGCCTTTTGAAAACATTTTGGGAAAAAGATAAAATGCTGGTTACCACCTTTTCCCACAATGCTCTGCTGGAAACTTATTTCAATTTTTGAATTATGTGTATTTTGTCGTCTACACATGCTTGCATTTTGGACCAGTCTAAAATTTTGTCGTTTGGGAAAGGATTGAAAGAAGCCAGTGACATAGAAAAGAGAATTGTGTGAAGTTCTAGTTAAAGAAACTCATGGAACCTTTGGTTAGGTGCATTACCCAAAGTCAAATGAATGACATAATACACTGTACTGAAAACACCAAAGTCAAATGAATGAAATAATTCTGAAAACACCAAAGTCAGATGAATGAAGTAGTAATGAAAACACCATAGTCAAATGAATGAAATTGTACTGAAAGTTTAATGTCAGTTGCAGCCTATAAACTGGCTGTATGATAGAACGGTTCTTTGGGTTTGTCCATGGGTTGACTGTCTATGTTGGTATAGTGTGTTATGTTCTTTTCAATGTCATTTCTCTTATACCTCAAAAGTGTGTTAAACTAGAGGTTTGTAGAGGAATGACTCCTGTGGCAGTGACAATCATCAATCATTAGAGGAAGAAGGTCCAGTGGGTGACAAAACTAGGAAGCCCTGTGGTTTCAAGTCTTTGGTCGCTATTCACCAACCATTCTTAAGAAAATTCCTAGCCCAAATCTCAAACATTTTTTAAAGTTTCTCAACCTCAGATTGGATAAACCAGACAGTTAAGCAAATCATAAGTAATTGTTTACTTTCAGTTTAAGAAAAACTTTGAAGAATACAACTGAAAACATTGTTAACCCCTTAACACAAAACCCAGAGTTTTGAATACCCTCAGGTAAGTACTAGACCACTGGCTACTGGTAGTGAAATGAATAAATGCTTCCATGATGTTGAATTATAAAATATGGTTGTGGGCTAAAATCTCATGCTAAATAATCAAATAGAGGGCATCATTTATTTTTGTCCTGCCATTCACCCTTGCAAACAATTTGGACACAATACGACACTGATGTACTAATTGGATGTTGACATTGCACATAGAGAATTTTCAAAATTCAATATTTATTTCAAATGTCATTAAACCCATGTCTCAGGTGAATAATACCATGTAGAGTGCCTATGTCAAATTCAGGTAATTTATAGTCTAGATTAAGTTGAAAATGCTGACAATGTAGATCATCATGAAAATTTTTGACATTGTAGATCAAGACATGATTTCTGATAGTGTGAGTTTACTGACTGTAGATCAAGTTGTGATTGCTGATTCTGTAGATCTAGTAGAGATTGCTGATGGTGCAGATCTAGTTCAGGTTGCTGATAGATTAGATCTAGGTAAAGTTGCTGACAGTAGATCAAGTTAAAATTGCAGACAGTTTAGATTAAGTGGATGTTGCTGACAGTATTAATAAATTTGAGGTTGCAGAATGCTGACAGTGTAGATCTAGTTTAGAATGATGACAATGTAGATTAGTAGAGCTCACTGGCAGTATGGATCTACTTGAGGTTACTGAAAGTGTTAATCAAATATAGTTTGTTGATATTGTAGATCTAGTAGAGATTGCTGACATTGTGAACCTAGAGGAGGTTGCTGACAGTGTAGATTTAGTAGAGGTTATTAACAGTGTTAATCAATTTGAGGTTGCTGACTGTGTAGATTTAGTAGAGGTTACTGAAACTGTTAATCAATTTGAGGCTGCTGACAATGTAGATCTAGTAGAGGTTACTGACAGTGTAGATCTAAAATAGTTACTAACAGTGTTAATCAATTTGAGGTTGCTGATAGTGTAGATTAAGTAGATGTTACTGACAGTGTTAATCAATTTGAGGTTGCTTACAATATAGATTTAGTAGAGGTTACTGACAATGTTAATGAATTTGAGATTGCTGACAACGTAGATCTAGTAGAGGTTACTAACTGTTTTAATCAATTTGAGGTTGCTGACAGTCTAGATCTAGTAGAGGTTACTTACTGTTTAAATCAATTTGAGGTAGCTGACAAAATTATATAGTAGAGGTTACTAACTGTTTTAATAAATTTGAGGTTGCTGACAGTGTAGATCTAGTAGAGGTTACTAACTGTTTTAATCGATTTGAGGTTGCTGACAATGTAGATCTGAGGTAAATAAATTAATTTGAGGTTGCTGACAGTGTAGATCTAGTAGAGGTTACTAACTGTTTTAATCGATTTGAGGTTGCTGACAATGTAGATCTGGTAGATGTTACTTACTGTTTTAATCGATTTGAGGTTGCTGACAATGTAGATCATATAGAGGTTGCTAATGGTGTAGATCTAGTTGAGGTTGCTGACAGCGTAAGTCTAGTTAAGACTGCTGACAGTGACAATCAAGTTAACCTAGCTGACATTGTATATCAAGTTCTGCTTGCTTAGAGGATGCATTTGGATTTTGGGTCTCACTCTGTCCCATATTTATAAGATATTCTTACCATAAACATCTTGAAGTTGCATAATTACAGAAAATTTCATGTACAATGTATTTGGATCCACTAGTCATTGTAATGGGTTTGTGAGTAAATGTAAGTCTTATACAGCTTTTAGAAAAGAAAATATAACCATTGTAAAACTGGTAAGTGTTCCATGGTTACTTCCTATACTCTTTACCAAAAGAATCCACTTCAAATATTTGACAAGCACTTTAGGTAAAGGGGGTTTGTATTGAGTTAAAGGGTTATAGTTCTAAAAGACAATGAGAAGAGGAAGGGAATTGATAGCAAAATAGTAAGATGAAAGTGTTTGATCAAGGAATAAACCTAAAAATGACCGAATTATCCATAAATTGAAAATTTAGCTTTGCTGTTACCAAACAATAACATGTTTTATGATCCTGAGAAAAAGTGTTTTAGAAAACACGGTGGGCAAGGACAAAATGCTGGTAATATCATGGTAACATGGACTTGACTGCAAGTTAACAAAGAAGCAAATTTTGGTGAATTTCTATGAATACATTAATCAAGATGTTTCACCACTCAAAAGAAATATATAAAAATCTCCAAATACTTTGAAGAGGAGTTAAATGTCGGATTAGCTAATAGAGGGTAGATATTTGTTGTGAGGTCAACAACCCTATTCTTTAAGGTCATCCCTGGATGTCAATCCCCTGTCCATTGCTGACAGGTAGGTTTGATTGGGTTTAAGTTTTTAACATACATGTATTATATTGTCTGCATCTAAAAGAGTATCTTGATATCACCCAATGCCAAAATTTTAGACTGGTCTAAATCTAAACCATGTTCACGTGATAAACAAAATGATACTCAAATGAAGGGATTTGTATCAGAAAGAGTAAAAACCAACGTGGGGAAAGTAAAATATGCTATTTACCAGCATTTTTCCCCCTTTTATCAGCATTTTAAAATACCTTTTATATAATGGTTGTAAAAACTTGGGACTGAGTTGTAAAATGATAAATACCCCATTCAGCATCTTTACCAGACAATTTAAGATTTTAGACTTTTCCAAAATGAAAGCATTTGCAAATGAAAGATTAATGTGGCATAGATGTTGGAATTTGTCTTTGAATTGGAACAGAAAATTGTGGAAAAAGGAGAAAATACTGATTACCAGAATGTCCTTTTTTCCCCACAATGTTGTATAAGTCATATTTCTCAGGATTTTGATATGGATTGTCCAGCAAAGATCTATAAAATGATGTTTTGCTCTGCAGGATTAATCTTTTACCACACAATGACGACCCTGAGAAAGAAGCCTTTTGAAAATATTGATGGAAATGGCAAAAATGCTGGTAACCAGTATTTTCTCCTTTTCCCACAATGTTTTATCTCCTCTTTGATACAAACTTCAAATTTTCAGTCACTTTTATTTTGACGTCTGCAAATGCTTTCAATTTGGACCAGTATAAAATTTTGTCTTTTGGTAAAGAGATAAGGCAGTTGATATCAAAAGTAATTAAACTGCTGACTCACTGCTGCGGTTTAACTTTTACCACACAGTCCCAAGTTTTGGCCACTCTGAGGAAAAGACATTTCAAACATTGATGGAAAGGGAGAATATGCTGGTGGCTATCATTTTGTCTTTTTCCATCAAAGTTTTTACCTTATCAAAGACGGAAATCATCAGTTGTTCCACATTCAATTTGTCACCAGCAAATGCTATAATTTTGGTCTATGATAAAAAGTTTAGTTGGTTATTAGGATTAACCAATGCATTAACTTTTGCAGTGGTAATCAGGATTAACCAATGCATTAACTTTTGCAGTATGTAATTTTGTCATCATTTTGAATACTGTTAGAATGTTGTCATGCAGAACTGGTTACTGCAAGGCATATTATGAACTATTGAAATATAAAGTGAATATTAAAACACCCTTTCCAAGTGCTTTGATAGGATAAACAGATGTTCTAGAGTGTACAATGTACTAAAATGTTTGGGTCCAAGGGGAGACTATTTGTTTTTTGAGGGAGGTTTGGGGGAGTGAGGGTATAAACAGGTGGTAATAGCTCAATAAATGACCTAAATGACTGACAGAATATTATGGACAAGGCCTTACTGACCAAACAAACAGCTTGATACCTGTTTTTGCAACAAAAATACTTATGAGTGTATCCTTGAGTTTTATCTATTATCATACAAATTGGACACCTACTGAAAATATTGCGGAGAAAGAAACAATAACTTGTCTCAAGCTCATGTTGCCCTCAACATTTTTGTACATCTGTTGATATATTTTCTTTTTCTTCAGATTTTGTAAAGTTTGTGAAGTTTTCATTGATCTGTACTGTTCACATTTTTTCAGGGTCATATGTTTTTATCGGTGAAGTCACAGTTTGGTACAGTAGGGAGGGGGGTGCTAGCTGTCAAAAATTGTTGTTTGGAGGGTCCAGGTAAAGGGCTCCTGTGTCTCGCATGTATCAACATAGCAGCAGCAACATGGGAACTGGGTTTTTATGCAAATATTTGATGCTGTGTACCAAGCAAGCTACATAATCACAGATCTATAAAATCCATTTTGCCTTGAAATCTGTAGATTCCTGAGGTAGAATCGTCTTTGAACATGCAGAAATGTACAAATAGCAGAAAGTATCAATTCATGTCAAACTGCACGAGTGAGGTGGTTGATATGGTGTGATACTTTTTGCAGATGCATGAAACTCCCTTTTCACAGAGAGCAACTCACAGGTAATTGGATGTGAAGTAAGGTTTAACCCTTTACTCCATAGTTACTCATTTCTACGCATTGCTTGTAGGAGGAGCCTTCGGAAAACATAGTTGCAAAAGGTGAAATTGCTCTTCACGAGCAATTTCACCTTTTGCAACAATGTTTTCTATGCTATCAAAAATATACACATAACAAACAGTTCCATCCTTGCTGTCATTAAGGGTCAATTAGAGATACCATAGAAATACCTTATGGGGTAAAGGGTTAATACATGAAAACATCTAAGAAAATTGCTGTCGAGGGAGAAGTGCCTGTTGCCAGCAATTTCTTAGTTTGACATGCATTAAATCTTGAAAAAATGAAAGATTTGTCTGAGGGAACTTAAGTCCTGTTCAAAGTTGACAACAAATTGAGTGTGGATTGAATGTGGTTTGTGATTAGATTTCTCTTTAAAATGATAAAAAAAAATTTTGGAGCAAGAGAAAATTCTGGTTACCATACTTGTTCAGTCTGTCATTACTTGATATTAGACCTGGTAATCATCAGATACAACTTCATTGCAAAAATGCTGCAACTCCTTCTTGTTTTCCACCACAGATAGTTCATCCTTGCTGTTTTCGTGGTGATATGTATCGTTTATCAGTTATAGGTCTCAATAACAGCTGCTGTCAAGGCTGTGATAAGAAAGGAAATCTCTTGAGAAATAATTGAACTTGATGACGTTTATCTTTCTCATATTTTATACACTTTACCTATTCATTACTGCTAATATACAGCTTTTTATGCACCTGCTGTAGTCTGCAATGAAAAATATTGAGTGTAACAGAGGAATTACTGGAGACTCTTTTCCCAACAACAAAATTTTAGACTTGCCCAAATTGAATTTGTCCTCAATTAGGGGCTTAACTCTTATCTAAATGAAAAAAATATTTGACTAGGCCAGATTGAAAGCATTTGCAGACAACAAAATAAATGTAGCAAAAATCATGATTTCTTCCTTAAATGAAGTCGAAAACATGGTGGAAAAAGAAGAAAATGCTGGTAACCAGCATTTTCTAAATCAGCATTTTCTCTTTTTCCCACTATATCTTCAAACGGTTTCTTGCACTGGGTTGTTTAAACTTGGGATTGTGTGGTAAAGAGTTAATCCTTCAATATGTGAATCCTTCCATAATTATGTGAATGAATAAATATGGTCTTTCTTTCCAGATCAAAATATTTTAAATCCTCACTGAGCTTAAGGATAACTTTTGTCACAGTTTAGACCAAAAGAAATGTGATATAAGACCAGGCATGTTATGCTGAGATTGTTCTTTATTTAGTGCAAGACTTAATACTATTGTGTCATTGATGGAGTGAGAAAGTTAAAGGTGAAACATAAACCACAAAAATATATTCAACACCACAAAGTAACAGGTGTTATGTTAACCAGAAAAATATATTCAACACCTCAAAGTAATAGGTGTGACATAAACCACAAATACATATTCAAAACCTCAAAGTGAAAGGTATAACACAAACCACAAAAATATATTTAACACCTCAGAATAAAAGGTGTAACATAAACCACAAAATTATATTGAACACCTCAAAGTAAAAGATGTACCATAATCCACAAAAATATAACACGTCATAGTAAAAGGTGCAACATAAAACACAAAAATCATATTTAACACCTGAAGGTAAAAGGTGTAACATCAACCACATGAATACACATGTATTTGACACTGTGGTGTCTGTAGTCGTGAGGTAAAGCGTGGGCCTCATAACCTAAAGGTCCTGAGTTCAATTCCCAGGAGCGGATGTCAACTTTGGGATTTTTCATTGGCCCACAAATTCGGTGCGAGTACTGGTGTAGCTCCCAGGGAGCAGAATCGAGAGAGATTAGTATAAGTTGTAAGAACTTGTTTCTCAATCGATGTAAAATTAATATGTTTACTAAAACCTGAAATCCGTCGTGCAACTCTTTACCACACGACAAAATTTTAGACACGTCTGTAATGAAAGTATTTGCAGACAACATATTAATGGGTCTCAAATGATGGAAGTTTTTTCCTGAAAGGTTAGAAAACATTTTCGGATGAGAAGGAAATGCTGGTTACCAGAATTTTTCCCATTTCCCTCATCGTTTTCAAAAGCCATTTTCCTGACTTGGCAAAACTGGGGGTTGTGCAGTGCAAGTACCTATAGGGATTTTTTTGTAAAAAAAAAAGCTTGCAACAAACCATCAGAACCTTATTTTTCATTGTGCATTTTTCAAAGCAGGCAGTTATAGTTTGAAAATAAAGTTATCACATGAGCCCTTTACCACACAATCCTGAGTTTTAATGACCCTGAAAGAGAAGCCTTTTGAAAACATTACGAGAAAAGGAGAAAATTCTGGTAAACAGCATTTTTTCCTTTTCCCACAATGTTTTTTGTGCTGTCAAAGACAAATTGCATCATTTGAGCCATGTTGAAATTGTAGTCTGCAAAATTAACGCTATCGATTTTGATAAGTCTAAAATTTTTTTGTCTTGTAAAAGGTTAAAAGACAATCTTTTTTCTTTTGTCAGATGATCTTCAATGATCATTTCTTGTCGCATGCAGTCGTCAAATGTTTGATATCTAATTACAGAAATATTTTTGATAGTCTGTACTACTTTCAAGATTAACCCATTACCACACAATCCTGACTTTTAATGACACTGAAAAAGAAGCCTTTTGAAAACATTGTGGGAAAAGGAGAAAATGCTGGTAACCAGCATTTTCTCCTTTACCCACAATGTTTTCTATCCTTCCAAAAACAAATTACAATTTTTCACTCACATTAATTTTGACATCTGCAAATGCTTTCAATTTGGACCATTCTATAATCTTGTTGTTTGGTGAAGGGTTAATCTATTTTGAAGTGTTTAGTTTTCATTGCAACATAAGACTGTAAGTAATTATGTCCCCATATTTCAATGACATGCCATTTAAAAACAGCAATGATCATCAAGAGCAAAATATCATGCAACACACAAGAGAAACACCATGCTCTTTGAAAAGGAAGCTGCAGAAAATTTCAACTCGTGTCAGTCTGCAGTCCATGGAGGCTGATATGGCTTGAAACTTTTTGCTACATGTCAATTTTCTTGATTCAAAGGACCAATTTACACAATCATTCAGTTGGCTGTCGGACAAAGTTCGTTATTATGTGATGACTTGCATGGCATGATGAGTCATGGGCATGCATTAACCCATTACCACTCAATCCCTACTTTTGACGCCCCTGAGAAAGAAACCTTTTGAAAACACTGTGGGAAAAGGAGAAAATGCTGGTAACCAGCATTTTCTCCTTTTCCCACAATGTTTTCTACCCTTCTCAAAACAAATTTCAAATTTTGAGCCACTTTTATTTTGTCGTCTGCAAATTCTTCCAATTTGGACCAGTCTAAAATTTTCTCGTGTGGTAATGAGTTAAGCTCCCTAAATTGCCAAAGAACATTGTTGATGTATTTTATTAAGTGAATAAGTAAATGGGAAACACTGCCAACATGCAATTATCTGACTTTTATAATGATCCAGTTTGCATAGGTAATACGTCACATGTATTTTTGATTAAGTCTGAATATTGCAAAACTTCTTCGAAACAGAGTGAACGGTAAAGTTTTGGAATTTCTTAAACTTGAATGTACAGTTTGCTGTCTTGATTTGCTGTTTTGTTGTCTATTGAACACTGTATCTGAAAGATTTTTTTCTTTCTTCAGCTTCATAATTTCGTCTGGTTTAATAAACAGAAAACAGACAGCTATGCATCGATTATGGCAAACCTGATGGAGAACAATCACTGTTTACCCTGTACCAAAATTTAATGGTACTATGTTTTTGATTGATGGTACTAACATTGATTGATTGAATGGCATTTTACACTTTTTTGGACATTATTTCTGTCATATCTAACATATAATATCTACCAAATCTCATCGTTCTAGCCATAGTTAATTTGAAGTACACATATGTTTTAAAAATTAATTTGTCTAACATCTTGCATTGTATCTTGAAGAGTGAGTAACAGCAAACAACCAACTGTGTACAGATAGTATCAGTTGTGGAGGACAACGACTGTCAACCCTTTAAAACATTTTAGACTTTTATAAATTAAAAGCATAAATGCATAAGACAATTTCATAGTGGCTCCAATGATGCAATATTTCTTTGATATGGTAGAAAACTTTGTGGAAAAAAGGAGAAAATGCTGGTTACCAGCATTTTCTTCCTTTCCCACAAATTTTCTCAAAAGGCGTATTCCACAGGGTAGTCGAAAGTCTTCATTGTGTGGTAAAGGGTTAATGAACATATTTTAGGAAAATAGGATATAAGTTTCAGAGCCTGAAGGTTGCATTACAATTACCATGGGGATACCCATAGTCCAGAAAAGGAAGATGATACTTATTGATAACAACAGTAAACATATATTTATAAAGAAATGTACTATCTTTTACACTAAATATTGTTTTATGTAATTCTTCACCAGATGACAAAATTTTAGATTCTACCAAACTGAAACACTTACAGACAACTAAAAGACAGTTGCTCGAAAATTCACATTTGTTTTTGGAAGGGTAGAAAACTTATTATTATACTGCAAAAAAAATTCTTGCGATCTGATTGGTAAATAACATACCACGAACATATATATCATGTACACTGGCAAAAACCACAGAAAGCCAGTTTCCCTTTTGAGTGCCACGTAGATATCACTTCACATGCAACACAGCATCCAAAATGGCGGTGTCGATCAATCACTAGACTGCATGCTGCATGTTTATGCACCAAAGTGCACATGTTAGAGATGGCAGTTACGTCAGTTTTCATTGAATTGGGGCACTCAGACGGGAATTCCTATTTCGTCAGCATACTCGATTCGTGAGATTCTAAAACAGGAAAATTTAGCTTAATGCGCTTTGAAAGGGTAAAACTTTGCAGTATAATAAATTCGTTGTACGGTCAGGTGGCAGGGGACTTGGAAACTTGATAATGGCTGTGTCGAATCATGTCACCACCTCGCCTTCGGCTCGGGGCGACATGATTCACAACAGCTGTGAACAAGTTTCCAAGTCCCCTGCCACTTGACCGTACAATTAGTAATGTGCAGGTTAACATTATTATTTTCTTTTCCCATTTTCCTTTCGAAAGCCACCTTCCTCAGGGTTGTTAAAAGTTGGTATGTGCCTCAAGTCACCTCCACCATCTACTTTGTCCCTCAACATGCCTACATGCCCCCTGTCCGTCATGATCCTATCATACTTCAGTCTATGACGCAAGCCCAGTATCAGGTCCCATCCCTATCAGTTGTAACACAGTAAAAAATATGATAAAAGAGCAAAGTAATGCTGATAAAACTCAATATAGTGTGCATGAGATGACAGGTCCAGACCCTTCGCAAAAAAACGAAATTTTAAACACGTCCAGATTGAAAGTACTTACAGCCAACAAAATAAACCCAACTCAAGAACTGAAATTTGAGGCAGTTGGATATATTTGCAACAAAAAGCCCTTACCGTATGATAAAATTTTGGACTGATTTAATGTAACACTACACAATCCCATCTTTTAAAGACCATTGGCAAGAAGACTTTTGAAAACATTGTAGGAAAAGGAGAAAATGCAGGTAATTGACAGTTGATAAAGACAGATTTATACAGATATAATATTTTTGCGTATTTTTAACCAACCAGAAATTCCTTTGATGTCTAACTTGAAATTATTTGTTGATACTTCTGTTAGTTTCCAGAAAAGGGAGATAATTATCATATTCCTTTGTAATGAGAATGTAGAGGTTTTAGATTTTAGAGGTATCATATTCCTTTGTAATGAGAATGTAGAGGTTTTAGATTTATAAATGATAATTCTAGAAATGATAAAAAGGATAAATTGACTCCATGAAAGTTGTAAAATAATACTCATTTTCAATCTTAGCAAATTTTGTAGAATGATATTATAATGAAAATAGCACTTTTCTATTACAGGTCCTCTATGTTAACCAAACAACGAAATTTAGGATTCAACCAAATTGAAAGCTTTAGCAGACTATAAAATAACTGTAGTCCTTATGATGGCTTTTGTCTTTGCTAGGGTAGAAATCATTGCTGTGAAAGGATTTTAATCTTAGGCCTCTTTATCAATGGTGTTAAAACTTGGGATTGTGTGGTAAAGAAATAAATTGTGTGCACAAAAACCTAGGATCCGTTGTACTTAAAATAGAAGCCATTGACTTGGAAAAACAAAGAGAGACTGAGATTAGATTTCAGAATTACATACATACATGTATTTTTTCTTCATTTTACAGGTAGACCAGAATTCAGTTTTAAAAATTGATGATTTCCAGTCAGTGTAAATTATTGAAATTGGACTTAAAAATCACTAAGGTAAGTAAATCTGATTCTAGTGACCAAGAACCTGCTTTGCAATTTCAAGTTTGATTGACCGATTTTATGGTGTGTAAAACCTTTTTCAGCATTATTTCATTTATATCGCTTCAGCCAGTACACCTATCCATGCTTTCCTGGAGTTTCTCTTACCTGAGTAATGTTTGGCTGATTTAGAAAAGGACACTTTACACTTTCTCCTTTTTCCAAAATATTTTTTAAAGCCACTTTTTAAAGCCATAATATATATGCTACTGCACAATCTTCTTTCCAAGCCACCCAGGCTGCTTACCCATATAAGGGGTGCAACACGCGAAAAGGGTCATTCGGACATTTGCGTAAAGTGTCGTCTCGGATTCGCCTGCGCAGTCCGCAGAGGCTAATCCAAAACGACACTCTCCGATTTTATGTGATTTTCTGTTTTACGCAAGTCTACTGTAGCACAAAATCTAATGTAGTCGTAAAGTGCCGTCTCGGATTAGCCTGCGCGGACTGCGCAGGCTAATCCGGGACGACACTTTACGCAAATGTCCGAATGCACCTTTTCGCGTGTTGCACTCCATAATTATCAATGGTCAGCTGTGAGAGAGGAATGAATCCTGTTGCAATGACTATCATCTATCCTTGGAAAGAAATTGGCCTAGCCAGGGGTTAAACCCACAACCCCTTGTTCTCAAGTCCTGCACTTGCATTATCTAGACTTGAACGATTAGTGAGCTGCCATAAGTAAACGAAATGAGTGTCAAAATGCATGAATTTCAGTCATACCATTTGAAAGTATAGAAATTTTTGTACACATTAAGATGACAATCAATTATTAGTCGCCGCGCAGAAGCGCGCGACTATATTTTTAATAGTTTTTCGAGTTAGGACATGGATAGTGGGAATTTCGTTTTTATAGGGGTGTTAGGTTAACAAGGAATCTTTCTAACGTTACTTCGCCTTAAACTGGCTTTTTAATTCATTCTTAAACTACGAAATTGCAATACGATACTATTTTTGTTCTTTTAATACTTACAACATCAAAAAACCGCCTAATTATTTCTTTTATTGTCGCTATTCGTGAGAAATGGACTCGTCCACATAAATGCCTTGTTTCCATTGGTCAAGGCTATACACGTTTCCAGTCATTTCGTACCTTGTTAATTTCGTACCTAGGTCATTTCGTACGATTTTGGTCATTTCGTACCTACTTATACTTTCAATTTTGGTCATTTCGTACCCAGTTGGTCGTTTCGTACAACCTTCGTACACAGGTTTAATAATCATTTTGATTATTTTGTAGATAGTTTTTCCTACTATTTGTGTGTTTTTTGTTGAATGACCACTGCTAAAATTGTGCATTGCTGAAATTGTGCTAAATTCCGCCGAAGAACGGGTATGATGGTTATGACTGTATCTGACCATTATTGGTTACTAAGTTATTTCTAAGTTTAGTTTTTACAACAAAGATAGTTTAGAACTCCTTTGTTTATTTCTCAATGAGCTCTGCATAAATTTAATTTGTGGAAAAAATCTGGAGTGAGGCCACTTTTTCGCTGTGTTGTTCATAATGATAAAGCACGTCGCAAAACCATGATTCTTTATGAACACTGTTCACCAAACACTATAGTCTTAGACTTGTTTAAATTGAAAGCATGCCTTGCAAACTTACGTCCTCTTGAATCATACATTCCTAGGACAGCAACATTTTAGTAACTTAGCCCTGCTTTCACCATTTTCCCAAACAAACACGGGTTATCACATGTGTGCTATCAAATTCTTTTGTCAAAACATGTTGGATAAGGAGAAATTGCTCGTTATAAGCAATTTCTTCTTTATTAAATACTTTTCCCCATTACTAGCGAATTTTCCACCATTTTTGCAGCTTTTTAAATTGTCATCTGCCTACTCTTTGAATTTGGAAGAGTCTGATATTTGTCGTTTGGAAAAGAGCTAAGAGAGCGCTGTGCTAGGGTATTAGATACTGTAACAGAAGACAAGTTTTGATTACTATTCACATAATTTCATAATGTGTTAAAAAATCTGCTGATGAAAACTGACATTTACTTACTTGCCCTGGCTTTCTTGAAGCATTAAACAATTTTTTTGCGGCGACTTTGATGCTTTGCATCAACTTTTTCTTGTTGAACTGTTGATCTGAGTGTTAGGCTCTGCTAGAAAAATGAATTTCAAAACAAGTGTCAGACCACTCTTATCTTTGTCTATTTCCTGCCCGATTTCAATTTTTACTTTTTTTGCAAGTGACTAAATATGGAACAATTACACAATGAATGAAACATTAAAAGTATCATTTAAAGACATTTTAATACCTTCATTCATTTGGGCAGCTATTTACCCTTTACCTCATGGCAAAGTTTTAGACCCATCCAAATTGAAGGCATTTGCAGACAAGAATCTCATAGTGGCTCACATGGCCCAACTTTCCTTTGATTGGGTAGGAAACTGGAGAAAATGTTGGTTACCAGCATTTACTCCTTTTCCCACAATGTTTTCAAAAGGCTTCTTCCTCAGGGTCTTCAAAAGTCGTCATTGTGTAGTAATGGGTTAAGCCTTTAACTATTTTACAGGCATCTGTGGAAACATAGGCTATAGTTGTAGTAACCAGGATCATCTCATTCTCCGACATTGTTTTCTACCTTTTCATACACAAACCATTATTTGAGCAACATTTAAGTTGACACCTGCAAATGCTTTTCAACTTTGACAAGTCTGAGGTTCTTTTGTTTAACTTAGGGTCACTGGTATTACTGGTACCCACTGTATAGAGTAAGATCAGACCAATCGTGGATATTTCTGATACTTTATGAGAGGATCTTAGAAAAAGCAGCCTTAAAAAATCTCTATAGCACAGAATTGTAGACTTGACCATATTCAGAGTATTTTGCAGACAACAAAATGTAGATCAAAATGATGAATCCCTTTTTGAAAGCTTTGACAATATTGTAAGAAAAGGAGTAAATGCTGGTGACTAAGAGTCATGAAAGCATGGTATTATTTTTGTTAACTCTTTACCAATTAACAAATTTTTGGACTGGACCAAATTCAAAGCATCTGCAGACAATAAATTAATTCTGTTAATATAATGATTTCTGACTTTGATAGGGTAGAAAACATTGTGGGAAAAGGAGAAAATGCTGCTTGGCAGCATTTTCTCCTTTTTCCACAATGTTTTGTATGGACTTCTTTTCCAGGGTCATTAAAAGTTGGGATTGTGTGGTAACGAGTTGATATTGAAATATTTACACCATCTTTTCCTGACAGAAACCCAGTCCAGGACTAGTAGTGCAGGAGTAAGCATCATGGACTTTAGAACAGGGGTCGCTGGCTGGAGTCCCAAGCTCTGAATTTATGTCCAGGGATTGATGATAGCCATTGCAACAGAATTCATTCTCCTCTCTCTCTCCTAATCATTGATTAGAGGATAGCGATGTGGGAAAGCAGCTAGTGCCTTGGAAAGAATACTTTGCAAAGTACTTTTTAAAGAAGCCCAAGGAAAGCATGGATAGGTGCGCTGGCTGCAACAATATAGCCTTAAATAATGTTGAAAATGGTATTAAACATCCAATAAACCTATCAGACCCAAACAGAAAAATTCAGATCCAGCCATATAGATATTACACAGTACATTGTGGCTTTACCATTACCAAACAATCCCTGGTTGGAGAGAAGCCTTCTGAAAACATTGTGGTAAAAGGAGAAAATGCTGGCAACCAGCATTTCTCCTTTTCCCACAATGTTTTCTACCTTTCCCAAATAAATTTCAATTTTTTAGTCATATTAATTTTGTCGTCTGCAAATGCTTCCAAGTTGGACTAGTCTAGAATTATGTCGTTTGGTAAAAAGTTTGAAAATGAAGACTTATCCAAATTCAAAGCATTTGCAGACGACTATAGATATGCTCCTCAAATAAAGGGATTTGTCTTTGATAGGTAGAAAACATTCTGTGAAAAAGAAAAAAATGCTGGCTACCTCAGCATTTTCTCCTTTTCCTACAATGTTTTCAAAGGGCTCATCTTTCTCAAGGCCATTAGAAGTTGGGATTGTGTGGTGAAAAGTTGACTGGTAAAGAGCAAAAATGAATGCATAGTGAGAGAAACATATTTCCTTTTAGAATATATAATTATGAAATACATCTTGTTTGAAAATAACTTTATGCAAGGTTGAAAACTAAAAATTTAAAAGCCTTTATTGTGGATCAAGGTCAGTAACTCTTAACTTGTGACACCAAAATCTGTAGATGTTTCCATTCAGAAGATGCCAAATTAAATGACTGCTTAAAATTATGTCTTTTGGAAAGGGCTGTGAATGTTCGGCTGATGTAGAAAAGGACACTTTACACTTTCTCCTTTTTCCAAAATATTTTTAAAGCCACTTTTTAAAGCCACAATATATATGCTACTTGGCTCATTAACTGAAATGGCAAAATTTTGGCTAGGCTTGAATTGAAAGCATTTGCAGACAACAAAATAAATGTGACTTAAAATCTTAAAACTCATTTTGTGAAGGGTAGAAAACATTGTAGGAAAAGGAGAAAATGCTGGTTACCAGCACTTTCTTCTTTTCCCACAATATTTTCCCAAGGTTTCTTTCTCAGGGTAATCAAAAGTAGGGATAGTGAAGTAATGGGTTAAGCCGGTGTTTTAATGACTGTTTGGAAGAGGCTTTTTAAAAAAACGTGATGGAGAGGAGAAAGTGCTAGGTGCTAATAATCAGGATTTTTATGTTTTTTTCGCAATGTTTTCTGACAATTTTTTTTTCTGCCAGGAGACAGATCTCATCCTATGAGTCAGTGTTATTTAGTTTTCTGCAAATGCTTTCAATTCAGACGAGTCTGAAAATGTCATAAATCGAGATCTGAGATCAGACTGGAAATCCTATTAGAGCTGTTCTTGATATAGGTTGTCAATTAACCCTTTACCAAATGAAAAAATTTAGACAGGTCGAAATTCAAAGCATTTGCAGACAGCATTTAAATCTGATTGAAGAAATTAAAATTTGCTGTCGGAAAGATAGAAAACTTGGTGGAATAAGGAGAAAATGCTGGTTACCAGCATTTTCTCCTTTTCCCACTGTGTTTTCAAAAGCTTTCTCTTTCAGGGATGTTAAAAGTCGTCATTGTGTGGTAAAGGGTTAACAGCAAAACTGTAATTTTACATTACCTTCAAGAGTTTGGATATTAACTATAATCAACAAAATCCTCTACTTTTACTGTAAAAGGGGATAAGATGGGTGTAGAAAGAATGTGAAACATTATGACACCCACTGGTGGATATCATATTTAGGTTTTTTTTTTACACTTTTGGCCTAACTCTTTATCACAAGGTCCCCAGTGTGAATGACATAGAGAAAGAAGGCTGTTGAAAACTTTGCTGGAAAAGAAGAAAATGCTGGTAACAGTTACAAATCTCAGCATTTCAGCCAAGTTTAATGTTTCATCATCATGTTTTGAATTTGGACCAGTCTAAAATTTTGTTGTTTGGTACATATTGAACACTTTATGTATTCTGGCAAAGTAAATGTATAACTAAATTTTATGATGTTATTTGTCTTTTGAAGGTAAGAAAACATTTATGGATATAGGAGAAAATGCTGCTCACCAGCATTTTGAGTTTTTCCTAAACTATTTTCAAAGCCCTTTCATCTTGGATCATAAATATATGGGATTGTTCAGTGTATTGTTAAAAGAATAATAGTAGACTTTTTGACTGAATACATGAAGTCACACTGTACATTGTGTATATAGTAATTCGAACTTACGGTTACGAAAACAGAACATTTTTCTCTCTTTGTGGCTATAACCCCAGAGCACTAAATGTGACTTTTCAGCTTTTACCACATAATCACAAGCCATAAAACCATGAAGGAAAGGCCTTGTCCACAATTTCCATTACCCCATCACAGAAACAATCAAAGCATTGAGAACGCTGAAGTGGTATTTATCATGGAAGCCATTGTGTGAAATTAATAATTTAATAGAAAAAGAGAAATATTATTCAAATGTTGGCTTGAAAGTCAACCTAATGAGCAAATGTTCAATACCATTTTGGTTGAAGGGAGAGTAGATATCACAAAGTAGGATTATTTGTGTATTGATGGTCTCCCTTTGATCATTTGGAGTCAGGAGTAACCAACCCCTTTAAAGTAGGAGCGATTATGATCAAATTTTTTCTTCTTGGTATCATAGCCCCCGGAATCCATCAGAAATTGACACACGTTTTAATGCGGGTCTATACTGGTGGAAGCGGATTGATACAGTTTTAATTCTGTATGGACCCACAAAATCTGGCTGTGTGTGACTGTAGCATAAGTCAGTGAACTAGGATTGATCCATACCAAGGTTACTGGTCACAAAAAAGTGCCCCTGGACAAGGCTTTGCAGAGTCCTAGCCTTGTAATGGTGAAATAGAAAAAACATAAGAATGATGGAGCTATCAGTGTGATTTGGTTTGAATTTTGTCAAAAGTGGTAAAAATCACATTACACATATAAGTTAGCTGATGCATCAATGTAACGATAAGGTTTATTTATATCCTTGTATAATTGTTATATACTTCTTTCTATACTATAGATGATGCCAAAAACTTTTGTGGATGGTGTAGATCAACATCAGACTGCACAGAATATGCAGTCTGATCTCTGATCTACACTGTCCACTACTTTTTGCTAGATTGCAGAAGTAATGATGGAATGACAATGTGTTGTATGTGTCGTATACAGACCAAAATACTGAGCACTGATTTGCTAATTTATCAGAACCAGTGGCCAAAAATGACATAAAATCAAATATCAAGATAATTCCAATACCCAACAATCACTGAGTTTTATTTACTCTGAAGAATGGGTTTTTTAAAACCATGGCTGGAGAGAAGAAAATGCTGGTCTCAATACTGTCACAGACAAAACAAAACACCACAACTGTTTTGCGAAGGCGAGACAGGTATAGAAATGACACCCAGTTCGTTAGAATCGGCCATTCTGATAAGCTTTTGCCTGTGGGCTATCATGTCTTTAGCTGAAAAATATGAAGTAAGGTTCAATATACTGGTTTTAACAATGTTTTTTGTTTTTTTTATTAAACACTAGTAAAAACGACCGGAGCCGCCGACTGCTGCCTCTCTGAAACTACGTTCTATTCGTTCCTTCAAATACACGGAAATGTCGAACGGTTACCTGAAGATCAAGTAAACATATATTTTTGAGTGAGAAATTTGGATTTGAAAAAGTTTCCCTTGATACTAAATATTTTGAAAAACAAATAAGAAAATTCTTTAATATCTCCTTATGCCGCAATGAAAGTGAAAAATATGTATATCGATTTCTTGAAAACCTCTTTTTGCGGCAATGTTTTATTACCGTTATTACCCTTTAAGAAACAAAGGCTTCGAAAATAAGACAAATAATGATAATAATAAGACGGACTATACCTTCTGCAAGTTTATCTAAAGCTTGAACAGAGTTTAGTTCCAACGACTTTTCTGCTTCAGACAGTTTAAGCGATACTTTGGTGTTAAAACGAAATTGTTCTTCGTTACTTTTTCTCTTGAATTCTGGAGTTTCCGAAGCTAACAAACAATCGAGCTTGTCTAATTGGGAAAAGTTACTGGTTGCACTTATCTTGCCAAATAAGCTTCCCATTCCCTGTAGTAATTCTTCTTTCTGACGAGCAAAGGCTGCTTTCATCTTCTCTTCAACAAGTTGGTGAAGTTTCTCCGACCCGCCCTCATTTTGCATTTCAATGTCTGACATGATGAAAAGACGATGTTGGCAGTGTGGAGGTCTCGCTAGAAATGACCACGTATCCAATACTGGTCTATTATTAGAACCCACTGACCAAACCTTGCATAACCGGTTTTGGTCACTTCGATTGAGACAACAATTCTCCGCTATACGCTGTAACGTGGAGAATAATATATATTTTCTTCTTTTCTCCCATTGGTTTCAGCTTATTCAGAGCCAAAACTTATAATTTGATTCACTCACTATTTTTCATCTCAACCAGTAAATTTTCTTTTGTGGCAAAGGGTATTCAGAACTAAAATGTATTTATACAGGTATTGTTTTCAATTTTTCATGACTTCTGTTACTAAAAATACCCCAGCAACATGTTATGAATCAGTTTTATAGTACCCTTGAATTATTGACTATGATGTTGACATTCCCAGAGTGGATAAATTATGGTCCCAGAGACCCATTCTGTGTTCTTAATTTTTGACCCTGTATGAAATGATCATGTCTTTATATGATTAAAGAGTAAAAGGTTTTTGAAAACAGCGTGTGAAAAAGAGATGGTGGTTTCACTAAGACTGTCTCCTTTTTTCCACAATATTTTCTATAATTGTAGCCACATCCCATCATTTGAGCCAATAAGTTCAATCTAAAGATGCTCTTGATATTGATGTTAAAAGTTTCATTTTCAGGCAAAGATATATTATTGTAGGGAGTTCAGTTTTTAGTACACAACAACTGATTACGGAGTTTGCCAAAGACAGTCAGCTAGAAGACAAAAAGGTTTTCTACCCTATGAAACAAAAGTCAGATCATTTAAGCCACATTGATATTGCCATCTGAAAATATCTTTCGATTGTGTCCCAGTTTTAATCCTTGACATACTTTTCACAACTAGAAGCGCCTTTTTAGCCATTATAAATCAGGATAAGGCTGCACAACATATGTAGTCTGACCTTTGATCTACACTGACTGCTTTGCTAGTTTTCATAGACAATAGCAACAGTAATTAGCTACCATTAGATGGCATTCTTCAAATACACATATCTAATTTGGGCATTCTGGGTACCGACCTGGACTGCTATCAGGTCCAGATACCAAGCCATCACTTTGAAATTCAAAATGAAATAAACATTACTCATTAAAATGCTTCCTGATGCGATTAATTCAGCTATGACCTGCCAGTATGTAACCTATGCATCAACCACTTATTAAAACAGCCCGTATAAGCTTGGGTAATAGGCTTATACATCAGAGCTCCAGATACAAGGGAAAGATGGTATTCTAGGTCCATTATTTCTTTTCCAAATCCTCTGTTGTGGGTACTCATTAGAATCATCTCAACATGACTATTAAATGAGTACTGACAACATAGGATTTAGAAGAAAGGAATGAAAAATTTTCAATTTCAAAATCAAAACCACTCCCTCTGTCTGGAGCTGTGAATACATGTAGCTTTGGTAAAAGCCCCTACTTTTCCAAGGTATACAGGGATGGGTGATGCATCATAGCAGAAAGGCTTCTTTCTAAGGGGCGTCAAAAGCAGGGCTTGTGTGGTAATGGGTTAATGACCCAGACAGAGAAAGTCCTTGCAAAGATTGTGGGGAAAGAAGAAAATGCTGGAGACCAGCATTTTCTCCTTTTCCCATAGTGTTTTCTACAATACCCAAGACAAATTTTGACCTGTGAATCAATTTTATTTTGTGGTCAATAAATGCTTTCAAATTGGGCTGGTCTGAAATTTTGTCGTGTGATAAAGAGTTAAAAGTGGGTATTTAGAATGTTCACATCACACCAAATTAAAAAATGTACATATATATGTCACTGAAATTTATATGAAAAAACAATACAGATCATCAGTAATTAATAATCAATAAATTACAAAAAAAAATTTTTTTGGTGGTACTCCCTTAACTCTTTACCAAACGACAAAATTTTAGACTGGTCCAAATTGAAAGCATTTGCAGACGAGAATTTGAATTTATCCGAAATGATTATAATTGTATGTGAAAGTGTAGAAAACCTTGTGGGAAAAGGAGAAAATGCTGGTTACCAGCATTTTCTCCTTTTCCCACGAGGTTTTCCAAAGGCTATTTCCTCAGGGTCGTTAAAACTCGGGATTATGTGGTAGAGAGTTAAAAGACTACGTAGCCCCTTAAGCTATTTTTAGATTTCCCGCTATAAACAAAAAAAGCATTGTGGGAATGTTAAGTGACTTGCACGTGACTAATGACTATTAAATTCCATCACATAACAAACATGTAATTATTTTCCATAATGTCTAGGACTTCGAATGCTATGTTTGAAGCTTCGTCTGTATATTTCCAGTGTGTAAATGAGTGAATTGATCATCTAAAAATAGAACGTGTCTCCCGTTGGTGTCAGCCTGGGCCGTAGTTAATCTCTCATTTCTCTTGTTGTCAGATGGTTTTCGACTGCTGGGGTTTTATGAATGCAAATTAAAAGGCTTTGGGGGGTATACGGATGATGTTTTTGCATTTTTGTAAAATTTTCGTCTCAAAATCTGAAGGGCCACCTTTAAGGACACCTGTCAATAGGTGATATTAACCCATTACCACACAATCCCTACTTTTGACGCCCCTGAGAAAGAAGCCTTTAGAAAACATTGTGGGAAAAGGAGAAAATGCTGGTGACCAGCATTTTCTCCTTTTCCCATCATGTTTTCTACTCTTCACAAAACAAAATTCAAATTTTTAGTCACTTTTATTTTGTCGTCTGCAAATGCTTTCAATTTGGACCAGTCTAAAATATTGTTGTTTGGTAATGGGTTAAGTGATTTCCTCTGAACAAATTTTGCAGAGACATCTAGTACAATATTACGTGCAGCAAGTGATTATGTGCGGACTTGCACACTCTTTTGTTTTCTGCCTTATCAGGGACAGGTATAGACTGAGTTTATAGATAAGATCTAATATCCCCAACTTTAGGCAAGCAGCCCTTTGTAAAAATTATCAGAAAAGGAGAAAATGCTATTCAGCAGCATAATAGCTATTTTATCCTTTAACTACAATGATTGCTACCTCATTGAATTTGTCAACTGCTAGTATTTTGAATGTGGGTGAGTTTATAATTTTTTAGTCAGGTAAAGAATGATATAAATGGTTCTTGTCTAAAAATACATTTGTAGTCATTCATTTTGGCACGGTTTTGACTATTGAAGGTCAATGTCATTGACAGAAGGTGTCATATTTCTAGACACTAACCCTGTACCTATCCCATGTTTTTATGAATTATAGATCACATGATTTTGAAAACATTGTGGGAAAACAGCATCTTCTTTTTTTTGATATTTTCTGTCTTTTCACAAAAAATTTGGGATCAGTTAGTTCCTTGTCAGTAAATATATTCAGTCAGACAAAATATAACGGCAGCATTTCCCTGTCACTTAATCCTTTACCACACAATCCAGACTTTTAACTACCTGAGAAAGAAGCCTTTTTAAAATATTTTGAGTAAATATATTAAGTCAAAGACAAAATGTAACAGGAGCAATTTGCTGAGTTATTCAACCCTTTTGCCACACAACCCCAGCTTTTAATGACCTGAGAAAGAAGCCTTTTGAAAACATTCTGAGAAAAAGATAAAATGCTGGTTAAGCAGCATTTTCTCTTTTTTCCACAATATTTTCTACCCTTTCTGAAACTAATTTTAAATTTCATTCACATTTAACTCATTACCAAACGACAATATTTTAGACTGGTCCAAATTAAAAGCATTTGCAGATGACATAATAAAAGTGATTGAAAATTTGTAATTTGTTTTGATAAGGGTAGAAAACATTGTGGGAAAAGGAGAAAATGCTGGTTACCAGCATTTTCTCCTTTTTCCACAATGTTTTCTAAAGGCTTTTTTCTCAGGGGCGTCAAAAGTAGGGATTGTGTGGTAATGGGTTAATCTGTCATCTGCAAAAGCTTTCGATTTGGACATGTCGAAAATTTTGTTTGGTAAAGAATTACGTAAATATTCAGAAAATTCTAGACATTTTAACCCTTTCCCAAACAACAAATTTTGGACTCTTCCTAAGCAAGAGTTTGCAGAGGACAATTTGTAGATTTGGAGAAAATGGCAGAAATTTCTCAAAACGGGTAGCAATTTCTCCTTTTTCCACAGTGTTTTCAAAAGACTTTTACTGCAGACACATAAAAACCAGGGCTTGTTTGGGAAAGAGTTAATCTGTATACTGTTATTTAGGGTATTTTTCTCTCCTGAAGTTCCTGGACAACATACTGTGCTTCTTTTGACAGCTTAGATCAATGATCAGACTGCACACATTTTACAGTTTGATCACTTACCTACAATGTTCAATATGTTTGAAGAACTTTTGGTCAAAGTAGACCTAAAATTTCTACTAATTGATAATTATGTTTTACTTACTTGGGAGTCTAATAGATAAATTTAGTTTAACTTTTTTACCAAACAGTTCCACATCTCAAGGAAGAAAACTTTTGAAAACATCAGGGGAAAAGCAAAAATTGCTAATAACCAGATTACTCCCATTAACTCTTTACCAAACGACAAAAGTTTAGGTTTGTCCAAATCGAAACCATTTGCAGACGACAAAATAAAAGTGACTGAAAATTTGAAATTTATTTTGTGAAGGGTAGAAAACATTGTGGGAAAAGGATAAAATGCTTGTTACCAGCATATTCTCCTTTTCCAACAATGTTTTCTAAAGGTTTCTTTCTCTGAAGGTCGTCAAAAGTAGGGATTGTGTGGTAATGGGTTAAGTACCCTTCCAAACAGAAATCATTACTTTTGAGCCACATTTGATTTGGGATCTCGAAATACTTTTGATTTGGACCAGACTACAATTGTATTCTTTTTGAAGGGAGTTAATGGCTTTTTCACAATTTGAACCAAATAAGGTAACATGGCAAAATTGTTTGTGCGAAACACGCACACAGCTCTAACAATGGGTTATAGAAAACACAAGTTCTGTAATCTTGCCTGGATGTTTTTTGTCAAAAGCTTTTGAATTTTATCCATTGTTCATACTGATTATACCATCCTATACATGTATGGATGAGAAGGGTTTACGCTTTACCATACAGTCCCAACTTTCAATGACCCTGAGAAAGAAGTCTTTTTAAAACATCGTGAGAAAAGGAAAAAATGCTGGTAATCAGCATTTTCTCCTTTTACCACAATGTTTTATAATCTTTCCAAATCAGGTTTCAGTTTTTAATTCACATTAATTTTGTTGTCTGCAATTGCTTTCAATTTTGACCAGTCTAACATTTTGTTGTTGGGAATGGGTTAAGGGTTAACTCTTGAAGTACCTGGCTAAATTTCATTGTGCATTTTTGGACACTGCAGATCAAGATCAGACTCCAAGAAATATGCAGTCTGATCATTTTATGCATTACTTGCTATTTTGAGGAAAACTGGCCTTGAGAAACTGTCTTTATATTTGTCTTTATATTTATATATAACTGTCTTTATATTTGGTTTTCTTACTCGATGGAAAATGTCCACTCCCAGTTTTAGTTTGCTGCTCAAAGGATTAACTCTTTACCACATGACAAAATTTTAGGCTGGTTCAAATTGAAAGCATTTGCAGACGACAAAATAAAGGTGACTGAAAAATTGAAATTTGTTCTGGGAAGGGTAGAAAACACTGTGGAAAAAGGAGAAAATGCTGGTTACCAGCATTTTCTCCTTTTCCCACAGTGTTTTCAAAAGGCTTCTTTCCCAGGGGCGTCAAAAGTAGGGATTGTGTGGTAATGGGTTAATTGACTGTCCTTAACCCTTTCCCAAACGTCAATTTCAGACTCTTCCAAACTCAAAGAGTTTGCAGACGACAATTCCAAATTTGATAAAAATGGCAGAAAGGTTTCCAAATGGGTAGAAAACACTGAGGGAAAGGGAGAAATTGCTCGTTACGAGCAATTTCTCCTTTTCCCACAGTGTTTTCAAAAGACTTGTACTGCAGACACATAAAAACATTAGGGCTTGTTTGGGAAAGGGTCAAACCCAGTCATGTGTGAATGAATCACGTTCCTTATATAAATGTTGGAAAAGCTTGCATAAAAATATACGAGAAAATGTACGGGTAGTAATTTCACCTTTTATACATGTAAGTAGGTCATGTACCCAGTGAAACGTAACAAAAACATACTCTGAGCTTCGAGCATCCGTCATAAGTATTCAGACTCGTAATCAGTCAGCCTTCAAGATCGATATAGTCATACCTATGTAGATGTACGATGTATAAGTACAGAAATGTTTGACTGATAGGGATACCACCATTTATTATTTACATTTAAAGCTAAATATACCTTTTTACATATTGGATAGTATGGCCTCATGTTTGGTTTTGGCAAAAAGAATTTGGATTTAATAACAAGCTTGTGATTTTTTAATAGTGAATATATATATATTTAGTTAAGTGTGTGAAATCTTGTGATTATTTATTAAATCTGGTGCAAGTGCAAAAGTTGCTGTTACATAATTCCATCAAAACCATCACAATAACTTTGATTGATGACTAATTTCATAAACTGTTTACTATTCTGGAATAATATATTACCTGTAATTGTCATTTGGTTTTAATTCATACAGAAAAAAGGTAAGTCAAAGTTAACATGGGTATTTTTTGTTAGGTGTAAAACTGTGTAAGTTTTGAACAGTACTTTGGTTAAGATACAGTACCTAATGCACCTGTCTATGTGTTCCTGGCCTTCTTTTTTGACCAGTACTTACAGTCACAACTGTCTTTTACAAGGCCCTCAGGCACCTTTGCAGCTGAATCAGTTAGCACTGAGCTGTTACATACTTCTTAAATTATAGCAGTTTCTTTCGTATTCCCTATAAAGATCATGAACCTATTTTAGTTTGACAAAATTTTAGACCTCTCCAAATTGAAAGCAGTTGCTGATGACACTTTCAATGTGGAGCATATGGACTGATTAATTCTTTGATAAGGTAGAACACAATGTCGGAAAAGGAAAGAATGTTGGTAACCAGCATTTTCTCCTTTACCCACAATGTTTTCAAAAGTCTTTTCTTTCAGAGGCGTTAAAAGTCATGTCAGATTGTGTGGTAAAAGGTTAAATGGCATTTTACTCTGCTATCGACAGAATTGCAGTCAAACCAGTCTGACAGCCCAGCCCTTGTAGCTCAGTGGGTTGTGTATCTGACTTGTGACCAAGTAGTTGTAAGTTATAATATAGTCTAGGTTCAATACCTTAGCTACTCAGCAGCAATTTTCTCCCTGTCACCCCTGATGTATGTGAGCAGAAAAGTGGTCTCTGACTTGGAAAACAAAGCTGCATCTGTACTGGTGTGTGAAAGCCAGGAAACACATGTGTAGGTGCACAAACTGCTATGATATAACCTAAGCTGTTAAAATGGTGTTAAAGTACAATATGATTTATCAATAAAAGTGACAGCTCATTTTACATTTTTTCACCATTACAGAGATCGGGCTCTACCAGTCTGAGTTTTAAAGACCCTGATAAATAAGGTATTTGAAAATGTTGTGAGAAAGTGCTGGTAACTAGCATGTTCTGATACCACCTTAAATATTTAAGTTATTGAATTCTTCCTTGAACTTCTTAAAGAAAGCAACTTCATGAATTGTTCAAGAATAATCAGTTCATGAACTGATGTCAGGGTCTATTTCATGAACTGTTAGTGATAGTTCATGAATATGGATTTCATGAACCACCAGTTCACGAACTACCACTTGACAGTCCAAGAATTTTTCTACCAGTTCTTGGATAGTTCATGAACACTTCATGAACTGAAAACATATACTGTGAACTGTTCATGAAGTCAAGAACTACTTTTCGGAGGGGAACCTTCTAATGATATTTCTGCCCTTTCAAAGATAACTCTTCTCATTATACCCCCCCACAACGTAGTGAAGGGATGTTGTGGGGGATATACTGAAATCTCCATGGCTGTCTGTCTGCTGTCCGTTATGTCCGTCGAACGATCTGTCCATCCATCTGTTCGTGGATGCAAATCTGTCCGGAGCAATACTCCTACAGTTTTTCTCGTACTGAAATGAAATTTACACACAGGGTTCCTATGTATATAAAGTTGTGCATTTGCAATTTTCATGACCCTGCTGTGATTTGTGAAGGAATTATCTCCCCTTGAACTTTTTTCAACTCCTACATTTGTACTAAACCGTTTTGCATTCTGTGACAAAGACCCGCTTTTGTGACGTGGGGCTGGTGGGGAATATAATCATGTTTAGTGATAGCTTTAGTCTGAACCTGATGACAGTTGGTATATTAAGTTGTGTGCACTGTGCAATTTTTTTCAAATTATTAAAGCCTGAAATTTTAATATCTGTGAGAAGGTTAAGGGACAGTTCCATAAAAAGCTGGTACTAGAATGCAGGATGGAGGATTTAACCTAGGGCCTATTGATTTGAAATTCATCAACTTCACTGCTGATCAACACAGATCCTGTCTAGTAATAGATGTAACCTCTTGGCACACAAACATGTGCTTAAATGGCCCTGAAAGCCTTTTGAAGACTTTGTGGGAGAAGGAGAAAATGCCAGCATTTTCTCCTTTTCCCGTAAGGTTTTCTAGCCTGTCAAAGAAAGTTGATTCATCTAAGGATTTGATGTTTGCAATAATTGCTTTTTTGGAAGAGTCTAAAATTTGTCAAAATCTTTTCTAATTGACAAAAATGTAGACTTATCCAGATTGTTAGTAGTTGCAGATGAAATTTACATGGGGCTCAAAAGATTATCGTTGATAAGGTAGAAAACATCATGGGAAAGGGACAAAATGCTGGTTCCAAGCCTTTCTTTCCTTTTCCCCACACTGTTTTCAGAAGCATTCTCTTTCTTGGTCGTAAAAACTTTGGTTTGTGTGAGAAAGGATTAATAGTAAGAATGGTATGATTTGAATGAAGCGAAGCAGAAATAGATGGTGAACTACCTGTAATTCTTGCACCCTTAACATTGTGAGAAAAAAAAAAAGTTGCTGTGTTTGGTAGCTCGATAGGTAACAAACATGCCTTTTTAACCAGATGGTAACAGGTTGCGGGTTTGAATCAACAGCCTTGCCATTTTCTTTCTACCTCGGGATTAATACCCCCTTAGTGTTTGTGTCTGAATTGCAATGTAAAATAGGCAGGTACTGGTGGTGATGTATCATGGTAGACAGAGAGTTAACTCTTAACCAAACAATCCCTGGCTTTCACGGCCCTGAGATAGAAGCCTTTTGAAAAGATTGTGGGAAAAGGAGAAAATGCTGGTAACCAGCAATTTCTCCTTTTCCCACAATCTTTTCTACCCTGCTGGAAACAAGTTTCAATTTCTGAGTTGCATTTATTTTGTCGTCTACAAGTGCTTTCAATTTGGACCATTCTAGAATTTTGCCGTTTGGTAAAGAGTTAAGCTCTGTACTAGACCGCCAAAATGAAGATACTCAATTTGAAAGCATTTTCATATGACAAATTAGGTAAGACTTAAATGATGCAAATTGTCTCTGATTCGGTAGAAAGCATTGTGTAGAAAGGAGAAAATGCTGGTTACTAGTATTTTTTCCTTTTCCCCACAATATTTCAAAAGCCATCTTTCTCGGACTCATTAAAACTCAGGATTGTGTGGTAAAGGGTTAATGATGGACATAGAATTAAACACATTACCAGACAACAAAATTTGTAAAATCACCTAAATTCAAAGAATTTCCATAGGAAAAATAAAATGCTGTTCAACTGATTGAATATTTCATTGAAAAAAAGTAGAAAACATTGAAGAGAATACTCAGTAAAAACATTTTCTCATTGTCCCACAACTTTGGGTTTCAAAAGGATTCTCATCAGGGTCATTAAAATGCAGTTCAGTGTTGTGAATTGTATTAAATCTTTTGCTGCAGAAATATATCTTTTAACAAAGTTGGTTTTGACTAAGTTGCAGTGTGTTGGAAAAGGATCAGTCATTCTTTTACCAATAATAATTTTCAAGAAGAATATCTTTCTTTTTATACAAATATCTGTTTTTATCTCATTTGACAAATATTTTGGCCCTTTAAGAAAAACAAGGTTTGTTAGATGTAAGGTTAACTTTTTATGATCACCAAAATTATTCTAGACTAAATGTTCCAATTAAAAGCATTTGCAGATGACAAAAGACAGCATTTTCTCCTTTTTCCACAGTGTTTTCCAAAGGCTTCTTTCATAGGGTCATAAGGAAATTGTGTGGTAAAGGGCAAAATAACAAGCTCATCCTATTAAATTTCTTTTCAAGGTTTGTGTATTGAAACTATGTGAAACATGAAGAAAATACAGATAATTTTACTATTGAGTTAAGATCCTATCCTCACATCCCATTACCATGTCTGCTTGTCATACCTCTTTGAAGAACAGCTTTTGAAAACAGCATGGAAAAAGGTGCAATTGTGTTTTACAAGGAATTGCTCCTCTTTTTCCCCCTTGCTTTCCATAGAAGTGCAAATGATTTTTGTTATACTAAATGAATGTAACCGGTACCTATTTCTTATATCATTTAGTCTGACAAACAATATGAACAGCTATAAGAAGGTTTTCCAGACAACCATTGTAAACTCTTTTACCCTTGAGGTGCTGTCAATAAACATAACTCGTTACCAAACAACAAAATTTTAGGTTTGTCCAAATTGAAAGCATTTGCAGACAACAAAATAAAAGTGACTGAAAATTTGAAATTTGTTTTGTGAAGGGTAGAAAAACATTGTGGGGAAAAGGAGAAAATGCTGGTTACCAGCATTTTCTCCTTTTCCCACAATGTTTTCTGAAGGCTTCTTTCTCAGGGGGCGTCAAAAGTAGGGATTGGTGGTAATGGGTTAACTCTTTACCAACTGGTCCAAACTGAAAGAAGTTGCAGATGACAAAGTAACACAACCCAAAAATTGAAATTTGTTTCCAGCAGGGTATAAAGCATTGTGGGTAACTAGCATTTTCTCTTTTTTCCACAATGTTTTCAAAAGGTTTCTATCCCAGGGTCGCAAAAACCAGGGATTGTTTGGTAAAGGATTAAACTTGTAAAAATAAGATCCAAAATAAATGTACTGTTAACCCATTACCACACAATCCCTATTTTTGACGCCCCTGAGAAAGAAGCCTTTAAAAAACATTGTGGGAAAAGGAGAAAATGCTGGTAACCAGCATTTTCTCCTTTTCCCACAATGTTTTCTACAGAATTCAAATTGTCAGTCACTTTTATTTTGTCGTCTGCAAATGCTTTCGATTTGGACAAACCTAAAATTTTGTCGTTTTGTAATGAGTTAAGGTGTGTGATGTAGAGAATGTCTCAATAAAGTAGTAAGTGTGGATCAAAGATCAGACAGGACATTTTGTGCACACTGATCTTGATCTACACTGGCCTGCAAAATAATTACAGTTATGATGGACTCTTTCAGGACTTAAGTACTTACATACATGATAGTCTGCATCAAATGCGTAGTTTAACTGTTTACCAAATGACAAAATTTTACACTGGTCCAAAATGAAAGCATTTGCAGACGACAAAATAAACGTAACTCAATTGAAATTTGTTCCCAGCAGGATAAAAAACATTGTGGGAAAAGGAGAAAATGCTGGTTAACAGCATTTTCTCCTTTTCCCACAATATTTCCTAAAGGCTTCTATGTCAGGGTCGTCAAAAGTAGGGACTGTGGGGTAAAGGGTTAAATACAACCCCATATAGTGGGATTTGAACCTGTGCAGAAAATTCCAAGATTATTGAGGTTTGAAAGACCAACACCTATCTACTCAGCTAAAGAGAATTCTTCCTAGTGCAGTTGTTAGGTATTGGTTTCATATGGGATGAAGCTAGGCAGGTGAGGAGTGATCTCTCATAACAAGAGGCAGTGAAGAAACTGAAACAGATTGCCTCAGATCACTGTGGGATTGGTGATCATAAGGACCCTCCCGCTCAGGTAACAACCAGATGGCGCTCCGATGGTGATCAAGTAACAACCATTGAGATTCGACAGTGATTGAACTGTACATGGTTACTATCGTAGCCTCGCTAAGAGTTGCGACCTTTTACATCCTGTTTTCACTCTGTTAGCGACCTGACCATACTGTAGTTAAAACTTTTGACCAAAAAATTAATTCCACCTACACCTGTCGGTTTCCAAATGTGAACTGATGATATGATGACTTTGTAGGATCGAGGTCCCTCAGTGCTCAAGGCATTTACATGGTAGTGGATCGTTAGAAAGAAAGGATCAAATACAAGGAAATCGGGCTACAGTCTCCAAAAATCTTCTTGGAATAGACCTCATTGTTTCCTTAACCTGTCAGGTGTAAAGCACATAATTATCCCCCCCCAGGTTCGGGTTCCAAACCAGTTCACCTCTAGTTGGATCGGAAACACAAGGTGTCTCAGAAGGGCCTTAGTTTGGCCGTGAATCAAACCTTGGGCCTCAGGATTGATAGTCCAACATTTTACCACTACCCTGAAATGATGATGTTCAAGACAGACACTCATTTATGTAATCCCCCAAGAGCATGATGGGAGCGCCATCATATTGCCCCTTGATCATATCGGAGGGCTACCATATCGCCACTTGATCGTATCGGAGCGCTATCACATCGCCACTTGATGGCAACAGAGCGCCACTGCATCTCTAACTGTCGCTATCGGATCACATAGTTCCATTTCGATAGCGATTTACATGAATAAGTAGCAATGTGACGGTGTTCTGCATAGATTGCCAAGGATCTTTGTGCGAGGGAGCAGACTGATGGCTGATCTCGGAGATCCATTAAAGATCTCTCAGCATTCTTGGCGCTTTTCATGGCGATCTACGGCGCCATAGATTGCCGCCTAGTAGCAGCCACGTAGGAAGCATTTCAATAGGGGGGGCTAACTTGGAAATACTGAGATTTTTTACGTGGTAATTGCATTGCGCTAAAAACTCATAATTTAGTTACTATGATTTTCAAAATTATTGGGGGGGGGGGGGAGGGCTGAGCCCCACTAGCCCCCCCTGTTCCTACGGGCCTGAGTAGAATGGGGGTATTACATTAGATGGTACAGGTTATCCATTTAGTGAATAGTTTTAAGTTTTAAATAAATGATTTTTAACCTTGAACCCAAAATCAGAATTTGTAGGTTCATTTTCCTTTGGCTGAATATACCCATGTTATTTTTCTAGTGCAGTATTTAGTGTAACCTTTTACTTCGCAATCTCAACTTTAAAACAGCCTTGAGGGAGACGCCTTAGTTTAACAGAACTGTGGGAAAAGGAGAAAAAACTTGTTACTGGCACTTTCTTCTTTTCTCTCAGTTTTGTCTATTCTGTGAATGGTACAAGTCATGTTTTAAGTTACACATAATTTGTCGTGTTCAAAGGCTTCAATTTTGACAAAGCTGAAATTTTGGTAAATAGGGATAAAGATGACAATGAAAGAAAACAAGTAATCACAATCATTGTCTATGACAAGCAAGCAGTTCTTTTCCCACAATTTCATCAAACATATCAAATAAACATTTTTACTCAATCTGTTTTGAATTCTTACTTCTTTTATCATTAGTTTTTTGTTGGCAAAAGTAACAATTAACTCTTTACCCTCTAGGAAAGTTTTGACTTGTTTGGCTGTATCAAAAACAATTACAGGAGACAAATGGAGAAAAAAATGATTACATATACTTTTGAAAAGATGGTTACCAAAATTTTCTCCTTTTCCCACACTGTTTTCAAAAGCATAATCAAATAAGAGGATTGTTTTGTTGACCCTTTACCAGAAGACAGTTGGTAAAGGGTACAGAGAAAAGGTTTTAGATATATTTGAAGATAGGCTAATATGCACACTTTAAATTCTTTCTTTTGTAATCCACTCTCGGTCAGATACTACAGATACTTGAGTTCACCCATTACCAATCACAAAAGAGACAAAGAAGTATCAAATATTCTTTGATTTTTTTTCTTTGAAGGTAGGGGAAGGATAGATGTTAATTCTAAGGGGCTATTTGGCCTTTTTTTGGGTACGATTTTTGGCCCCTTGGTTGGACAGACATCATTTGAAATAAATTTGTAAATTCCTGCAGGTACTAATCGTAATTACTGTTTTGCAGATCTTAAATTGTTTGGTTTGTTTGCTTCTCTTGTTGGTTGCTGCTCTGATTCACATCCCAGACATATTGCTGCCATCATTGCGAGCCAAGATTACGATTACTATGTGGATCTTACCTTGGGGGATCGAGCCAAATTTCGAGATTCCCGCGACATGCCCCCTATTGTATGCTAGTTATTATCCCCCTTTACATCATATTTCTGATAGCCAATGAATAATCATTTTACAAACCTCTTACCAATACAATAATTCAGCATGAAGCAATAAGCGCAAACACACTTCGACATTCCATCGTCAGGAGCTGGCATATAGCCTAACACCTCCGATAAATGATCAGTCATGCTGAAACTATCTGTAAATATTGTTTGTCTATGTTTTTTCAGTATTAATTCATTTTAGATCCTACACACATCCAAGGAGGTATTCATGTTTACCTTCTATTTTTCTTTGAAAGGTCGCGACCTTTTGCTATTTTTATCAAAAATGAAATGCTCTGTGCGATTTGATTCGTGCAGTTAGAGCTAGCTGCAACCAATGAAAATGCATATCTGGGCAATGTCGAAATCAAGCTTGATCTGCCAAGGGTAGAGTAGCATAGTGGATTGTCACCCTTGGCTTGCAAAGATGTATTGCTGCAGGTCACCTATAATCATGCTTTGTTGCCACTCTTTTCATTTACCAGCAGTCTTTAAAAGATGATGTCAAAGTTATTGGCTGCTTTTCCACATAAATAGCATATAAAAAATGTTCTGTAGTTAGAGAAGACTGAATTCTTGGAAATAGTCAAGCTTTTGCAGCATATGGTTGAAAAGAAGGCTCTATTATTTGCAGACATAAAATTTGCAGAAAAAGAACCGTTACATCATGCAACTGTGGCACAAAACAATCGTTCATTGTTGATTAGAGTTTCCCTAATAACTTGCTGTTTTTCCACTTCTTTCAATGCTTTGATTTTTTAATCTAACCCTCACCCTTTCACCTGTGATAGCAAAAAATGAATGATGACAAAATGGTCATTTTGAATATTGTTTTAATAGTTAACTGATGCAGAATTATGGCATGTTTACCTGTATCAAAGGACATTTTGAGAATAAAAACAATGTAAACAACAATACCTCTTTGTCTTTACTGGAGGGGTTACAATCTGGTAATGGTTTTTGTATTACCATTTTGTACATTCTTAGAGAACAATAGTTAGAATGAATGGCTCTTATTAACTCGGAGATCTCAATAATACAGCAAGCAAAACAGTCTTATCAGAAAGGTCTGCCATTGCAATAATATGCCCTAATAAGGAAGTTAGGACTTTATTGAACCAAGGGTTAAGTTTTATCTCAAGATGGCCAACTTCCTGCTGGATATGAAGTTCGGATTGTGTTACAAGTGATGCTGCATCCTGATCTCCCTGTTACATATATAGGTCTACAGGATCTGAATTTCGACATCTTTTAGGCAAGTTCAATTCATTTACTGGGTTTTTCTGTCTAAGGATTGTCATCTTTCAGTGTAATGTGCTTAGTAAAGCAACCATAAAGCATGTTTTCTCTATGAAATTTTTTCATCACAATTTGGGGTGCTTATTCAAAACCTTAACATCAAAAAAAAAAAAAGGCCAAACAATGGCCAATGGTTTTTTTTTATACATTTTCAGCATGTTGTTCTAGTAGAAGTTTTACATGCAGCAGGGTTTTTGTTACACTTTTGGGTTATGGAAACTCTCGCAGTAAGAATTTTAACACTGTTTGAGCTATTTTAATACGAAAGGGGAGTCAAGAGTTGATATCTTGATGTCAGTTGGCCGTATGTCCTTAAGCTGACATGATAAGTTACCAGGGCTATGTATCACTTTTGAAAGACAAGTTTGATTCTGTACTCGAAAAGAAAGACCGCCACATTCAAAATATTATAAATGACTGAAATGACACCAATGACAAAAAGATAATTCTGAATAAGAATATTTATAAAAATGCTTAATGTAATGAAAATTGAATGAAATTGTAACACAAAAAAAAACCTGACATATTTTCTCTCTCTTAATTTGAAATTTAAAAAGCCATATTATTAATGTACAAAAGTATTAACTTACTTTCTGGACACCCTGTATAATTATTAACCTGGCAGGCAGTTTTTTGTTAAAAAAATGCATTCTTTGAACAAATGCTTCTTGCAGCATTATAGCTGTTTATTTCCATATAAGTTCTGCTAAATTACTGCAAAGAAACAAAGTCATCTTAAAAACTGTAACACCAAGAAGAGCACAAGTCTAGCCTAAAGTAAGTGTGAAGATGACCAGCTTCCGTGATGTGTTGCGGATGTAATTAATACAAGCTTATGGAGACTAGGTGGATGGTCCTTGAATGAAACATACATAAGTCTTTGACATGACGAAGTTGGATGTGTATTTTGTGTAGATATATTGCAAGTAGTGATTTATGGAAGATATGTTTTTTGGACATGTAGAATGATTATGTAATATTGAGACCTAAAGTCTCTTACCATGGAACATTAATACTAGAATAATATGTGGTTGTAGTACTTCAGATGTACTATATGTCATTAACATTTGAAAAAAAAAAACAAGATTTAATTCTGAACTCTTTACCAGAATTTAGGATTGATCCAAACTCAAAGCATTTGCAGACAACAAAATAAACATGGCTCAAAAAATGACATTTGTTTTGGCAAGGGTAGAAAACATTATGGAAATAGGAGAAATGCTTGATCACTGCAGTTTTACCATTTATTGTTTCCCACAATGTTTTCAAAAGTTGTTTTTTAAGGTCACAAAAACTTATCATTGTGTGGTAAAGAGTTTAAAATTGTTTGTATACAAATCCAGACCTTGTATCTTATAAAATCTCAGAGTTCTTAGAACTTTTAATTTTTGTCCATAATAGTATCCACCTGTCTTCCATTATGGCAATTGTATTAGACTTTGCCATCTTTTTGAGTGATTCGTAATTTTCTGAAATAAATGAAAAAGACAATTTCCATCTGCAATTAATGCTTGATCACTGCACTTTTACCATTTATTGTTTCCTTTAGATGACTTATCTTGTCTTTGCACTGATAACTTTTGAAAGGGGAATGTTTTCATTATGTATTCATATTAGATCATACCATAGTAAGGCCTTTCATAACTCTAAATGCCTTTCAGGCCAATGTGGTCTGATGTTTGATCTGCACCATCCGATTTACTGAAGATACAGAAAACCTAGTTGCGCTTGCTTTGGTACAATTTCTTAGTCTGAAAATGTCTGTTGAGTTTATATGGTGCCTTATGAGTAAACTTTTTACCACACTCCAAAATCTGAGACATGCGTTGAAGGCATTAAATTTTATAGACAAAGTAGGACACCATCACACAAAAAGGGATCATGTGGGATTTCTGTACATCAATTAGATGAGTGCAGGTCAATTTAAGTTGATAATTCAAAAATGATTGTATAACAAGGTACAATGACCACTTTCATACAGAATATGTCATTACACCGAAAAAAATCTACCTCAGTCAGCCTATGCAATTTGCGCAGTCTGACCGTAGTTGACACTTAATGCAGTTCCAAGAAGGTCCCTTTTTGTGTGATGGGTCACATTTCTATAAACTGTGGCGCAAATAATAGCCTTTAACTTTGAAAGAGAAGAAAACTTTGCATGTAGAGGAGAGAGCCTTGGTTACCAGCATTTCCACCTTTGATTATGTCTTCAAAAGACATCTTTATGGGGTCATTAAAACTCGGTATTGTGTGGTAAAGGGTTAACTCTATTGCACACAATCCCTTCTGTTAACGACCACGAGGAAAGGCCTTTTGAAAATATTGTAGGAAGAGGAGAAAATGCTGGTAACCAGCATTTTCTCCTTTTCCTACAATGTGTTTTACGAATTTCAGTTTTTGAGCCAAATTTATTTTGTCGTCTGTAAATGCTTACAATATGGAAATATGTAAAATTTTGTCGTTTGGTAACGAGGTAATATGAATTATCCTAGTGTAGGTGGATATTTCCATGTTGCCTCTTGCAAACTTGTGATTCAGAAGGTGACAAGTTGATTATTGGTATAAAGTGGATGTCCAGGAAACTCCTCTGACAAACAGGATATACATTGATGGATGGTTGGATATACATTTATGTTAGAGGATTACTAAGACATTTGACTAGAATATGTCAATAGTGTTTGTAAATATTATGTTGTGATTGGAACTTTGAATACCACAGTCATTATGATGGAATTACTGAGTGTGGACAAGGTAATTTGTCTCATAAACTTTTGATTAGGATAATTATAGTGTTGGTGGCCATACCTAACATTGTTCAAGTCTAGAGTTCCAAGATTATAACTACCAGAATGGCTGAGAAATTGTCTCTCGGCCAATCAGAGGGCAATAATCACTGGCTATTCTTTGAAAATTCTTAGTCTTATTCTCCAAGCTTTAAGAATTTGAATGTAACACAACATCTGATTGGCTAAAACAAATGGTTTAGCAAATCAGCAGCTCTGTTACTTTCAAAATAAAAGTTTTGCAGAGTTAATTTGAAAGAAACTTCTTAGGAATGGGAAGTCAACACAGACCCTGGTCTTAGAATGCTTATTTATTTCTAATTCCAAGTTTTTGCACCTCAGAAGCATGAGATATTCTGTCTTTCAGCAGTACAGTAATTTGGACCAGTCTAAAATTTTCTCGTGTGGTAATGAGTTAAGGGAAGCCCATCAAAAAAAATTTTTTTCGTAATTTTATAAGTCTTAATTATTGATCATTTGTATTATTTTTTCATGTAAATTTCAGTGATATATATATTTTTAGCTCACCTGAGCACGAAGTGCTCATGGTGAGCTTTTGTGATCACTCAATGTCCGGCGTCCGTCGTCCGTCGTGCGTCGTCCGTCGTCCGTCGTCCACAATTTCTTTAAACATCTTCTCCTCCTAAACCACTGGGCCAATCTTGATGAAACTTGGCAGGGATGTTCCTTGGGTGAAGCCCTACCAAAGTTGTTCAAGAGATTGAATTCCACCCATAATTCTGGTTGCCATGGCAACTGAAAGGAAAAAAATAGCAAAATCTTTGAAAATCTTCTTCTCTGAAACTAGAACATGTAGAGCTTTGATATTTGGTATGTAGCATCTCCTAGTGGACCTCTACCAAGATTGTTCATATGATGTCCCGGGGGTCAAAACTGGCCCCGCCCCAAGGGTCACAAGTTTGGAACATAGGAACAAAGAAGGAAAACTTTAAAATTCTTCTTCTCTGAAACTAGAAGGTGCAGGGCTTTGGTATTTGGTATGTAGAATCTCCTAGTGGACCTCTTCCAAGATTGTTCATATGATGTCCCGGGGGTCAAAACTGGCCCCGCCCCGGGGGTCACAAGTTTGAAACATAGGAATAAAGAAGGAAAACTTTAAAATTCTTCTTCTCTGAAACTAGAAGGTGCAGGGCTTTGATATTTGGTATGTAGCATCTCCTAGTGGACCTCTACCAAGATTGTTTATATGATGTCCCGGGGGTCAAAACCGGCCCAGCCCCGGGGGTCACAAGTTTGAAACATAGGAATAAAGAGGGAAAACTTTAAAATTCTTCTGCTCTGAAACTAGAAGGTGCAGGGCTTTGATATTTGGTATGTAACATTTTCTAGTGGACCTCTACCAAGATTGTTCATATAATGTCCCTGGGGTCAAAACTAGCCCAGCCCCGGGGGTCACAATTCTGAAACATAGGAACAAAGAAGGAAAACTTTGAAAATCTTCTTCTTTGAAACTAGAAGGCGTAGAGCTTTGATATTTGGTGTGTAGCATCTGCTAGTGGACCTCTACCAAGATTGTTCATATGATATCCCTGGGGTCAAAACTGGCCCCGCTCCGGGGGTCACAATTTTGAAACATAGGAACACAGAAGGAAAACTTTGAAATTCTTCTTCTCTGAAACTAGAATATGTAGAGCTTTGATATTTGGTATGTAGCATCTGCTAGTGGACCTCTACCAAGATTGTTCATATAATGTCCCTGGGGTCAAAACTGGCCCCGTCCCGGGGGTCACAATTTTGAAACATAGGAACACAGAAGGAAATCTTTGAAAATCTTCTTCTCTGAAACTTGAATATGTAGAGCTTTGATATTTGGTATGTAGCATCTCCTAGTGGACCTCTACCAAGATTGTTCATATGATGTCCCTGGGGTCAAAAATGGCCCCGCCCCGGGGGTCACAATTTTGAAATATAGGAACAAAGAAGGAAAACTTTAAAATTCTTCTTCTCTGAAACTAGAAGGTGCAGGGCTTTGATATTTGGTATGTAGCATCTCCTAGTGGACCTCTACCAAGATTGTTCATATGATGTCCCTGGGGTCAAAACTGGCCCCACCCCGGGGGTCACAAGTTTAATACATAGAAATGAAGGAAAAATTGAAAATTTTTCTTGTCTGAAACTAGATTACGTAGAGCTTTTATATTTGGTAAATAGGATCTCCTAGTGGGCTTCTACAATGTCTGTTCATATGATGCCCCTGGGGTCAAAACTTGCCCTGCCCCATGGGTCACAAGTTCGAAACATAGGAACAAAGAAGGAAAATGTCGATATTATTCTTCTCTGAAACTAGAAGGCGTAGAGCTTTGATATTTGGTATGTAGCATCTTTTAGTGGACTTCTACAAAGTTTCTTCATACGATGCCCCTGGGGTCTAAACTTGCCCTGCCCAGGGTTCACAAGTTCGAAACATGAACAAAGAAGGAAAACTTTAAAATTCTACTTCTCTGAAACTAGAAGGTATAGAGCTTTGATATTTTTTAAGTTGCATCTCCTAGTGTACCTCTAGCAAGTTTTTTTTTTTCTTAGGATGCCCCTGGGGTCAAAATTGGCCCTGCCCAGGGGTCACAAGTTTGATTTTACAGCTTAGTACTCAGGTGAGCGATATAGGACCATCATGGTCCTCTTGTTTAATTTGGTGAGATGTAAAAACTCTAAATAACCACCTTTTAAGCCTAATCCTTAAAAGCACAAAAACGGCCAAATGTAAACAATTGAAATATAGCTGAATTTAATAGGTACTACTTGTAATTATGGGTGTAATCATAAGTGTGCCAATCTCTCAAAGTATGGTCTGCGAAAGTTTCAGAGTTTCAGTCTGTGGCAGAGTAATAACTAATAAAACTAAAATTTATGTCGACAATATGAAATTACCAGTGTTTCATGCAAAGAAATTTCAATTATTTGCTGCTTTGGACCAGTTTAACAAGGTCAGTTGTTATTTGTGGTACCTTTTGAGGGGTTGTAAATAAAAGTCTATTATATTTCTCAATGCCATACTCAATGTAGCAGCAATAGTAAAATTCAAAGTTTACCACAAACTCAGTTGAGCAATGAATTCAAATTTTATAAGAATGGGTCCTTAATTATCAAAGAGGTGTCAGAAGGTGCTTTGCTACAATGCTACCAATGTGATGCACCAAAGTTATATAATAAGTCCCATTTTTGTGTTAACTGTCTTCACCATGCAATACTGAGATTTAATGACCCTGAGACAGAAAGCTTTTGAAAACATTTTGGAAGCTCGTAACCAGCATTTTCTCCTTTTCCAACAGAATTTTCTACCCTGTTTAAGACAGAAATCATCATTATAGCAACATTTGTTTGTCTGCAAATTAATGCTTCAAAGTTGGAGCAGTCTAGATTTATGTTGTTTCATAAAGAGCCAGGCAGGTACTGTTTACATCGGTACTTTAGAGTCAAGTGACTTTATGTTCGAGATCAGTGAATAATATATCTAGGATCCAGGATTTTCTCAAGTAGATGTAGAGGACTTAACTTATAAGAAAATACTTAACAAAGGTCATTATCTGTTGATTAGATAGATAAACATTATTTGGCTTGTTAGTTGATTCCTTTGAAAAGTTCAATAACTCTTTACCAAAGGGGTGGTAATAACTAACAATTCTAAAGTGTATTATGAGACTTACCCTGGATTTTGTGTGTAAAACATTGTTTTTCTGATTGGGCCAGCCTACACCAAAAGGGTGTAGCCAATCAGAAAATATTTTACTGTTAAATTTAGTAAATTTCATTCTTGAGAATTAGACTAGGAATATTCTTAACCCTTTCCCAAACAAGCCCTGGTTTTTATGTGTCTGCAGTAAAAGTCTTTTGAAAACACTGTGGAAAAAGGATAAATTGCGCATAACGAGCAATTTCTCCTTTTCCCACAGTGTTTTCTACCCTTTTTGAGTGACTTACTGCCACTTTCTCCAAATCTAAAATTGTCGTCTGCAAACTCTTTCTGTTTGGAAGGGTCCAAAATTTTTTGTTTGGGAAAGGGTTAAGAATAGTTAGTGTCTAATATGATCTCAGATGATATGGACAACAAATTTAGTGTGGCAGAGTTGTTGTGATTTTTGTTAAAAAAAGGTAACCATTATTTTCTTCTTTTCCTGAAGAGTAAAAAAAGAAATGCAGACAGAAGTTTTTTGTAACTTTTGTCATGCTTTCTATTTAGATAAAGTGTCTGTGGTTGTGACAAAGAGCGTAGACCTCATAACATTATAAGGTCCAAAGTTCAATACCAGGGAGCGGGTGTCAATTTTGGGATTTTTCAGTGGTTCATGCATATTTGACCAAAGTTCTGGTGAAGTTCTCAGGAATCAAGGTCAAAGAGAGATTAGTGTATGTTGTAGGAACTTTATGATAATCATAATCGATGTAAAATAAATAAGTTTAACCCTTTACCACACAATCCCGACCTTTATCGACTCTGAGAAAGAAGCCTTTTGAAAACATTGTGGGAAAAGGAGTAAAATTAATGCTGGTAACCAGCATTTTCTCCTTTTCCCACAATGGTTTCTACCCTTCCCAAAAGAAATTACAATTTTTGAGCCACACTTATTTTGTCATCTGCAAGTCAGCTTTCAATTTGGACAAGTCTACAAATTAGAATTTTGGTAAAAGAATTTTGGTAAAGAGTTCAACTAAACTTCAATCTAGATGAGTCTGAAATCTGTTATCTGGTACGAAATAAGGCTTTCTCTTTATAGTTAATACAGGGAAAGGCTTTGGGTTCTCCCAATGAAAGGATAATAATGTTTTTGTAAGGATGACAATCTATTGTGTTCTTACAGGAAGTGTAAAGTGGAATGTCAGAGTCACGAGTGGAATGTCTGAGGGCCCCCACTTTACTTCTTTCTTACTGAACTCTATACCAAACAACAAAATTTCAGACTAGTCAAACTTGAAAGTATTTGCAGATGACAAACATTGCCCAAAAGATGAATTTTGTTTTTACATGGTGGAAAAAGGAAAAAATGCTGATTTCCCGCATTTTCTCCTTTTCCCACAATGTTTTCTAACCGTCCCAAAGCAAATTTCAAATTTTCAATCACGTTTATTTTGTTGTCTGCAAATGCTTTCGATTTGGACAACCCGAAAATATTGAGTTAAGAGGCAGGATTGTGTGGTAAAAAGCTTATGAGTGTGTTACATAGACTGATTTAGACTTTTATTGTTGACTGCAGAGAATTTTTGCAGCATTTGACTCTGTGACAAGATGGTTTATCCCCTAAATGGGCATTAACCTTTTACCAAATGACAAAATTTTAGACGAGTGTAAATTGAAAGAATGTGTGGATGATAAATGTTGCTAAAAAGATTAGCTCTATCTTTGATTGGGTAGAAAACATTGTGAGAAAAGAATAAAATGCTGTTTACCAGCATCTTCTCCTTTTCCTACAATGTTTTCAAAAGGCATCTCTCTCAGGGTTGTTAACCCTTTACCACACAATCCCGACTTTTAACACCTCTGTGAAAGAAGCCTTTTGAAAACATTGTGGGAAAAGGAGAAAATGCTGGTTACCAGCATTTTCTCCTTTTCCCACAATGTTTTCTCCACTTCCTAAAACAAATTTCAACTCTTTAGTAACATCTATTTTGTCGTCTGCAAATGCTTTCATTTTGGACCAATATAAAATTTTGTTGTTTGGTAAAGAGTTAAAATTTAGGATTGTGTGGTTAAGAGTTTAAAAAAAGAGGAAAATATATGAAACCAAATTGATTGAAGCCCATTTTGTTTTTAACAAGTCGCATCCGGGTACAGAGAGAACTGCAAAAAATTGTTGAAATCTCCAGTCACAGATTTTGTTCAAATGTTTAAACTCCCGCATATGACTTACGAAAAAGAAATGGATTCAGCTACAACTTGAGTAATCCGTAATCAGTTGGCCGATAGAGGCTTCTCCTTGCCTCAATTTATGGAATTCGCAAGTCTTCTTAGCCATATTTGTATGATCTAAGCAATGAAAAGCAATGTTACATGAATTCCATTAGGGAACCATCCTTAAATAACATTGATTTTGTCGACTGCAAAGGCTTTCAGTTTGGATAAGTCCAAAGTTTTGTCATTTGGTAAAGAGTTAACTCCTTACCATAAAAAAGATTTTAGACTGGTCCAAATTGAAAGCATTTGAAGACGATGATTTCAATGACTGGCTGAAATGGTGCAATTTTCCTTGATAGTGCAGAAAAAATGTGGAAAAAGGAGAAAATGCTGGTTACCAGCATTTTCTCCTTTTCCCACTGTTTTCCAAAGGCTTCTTTACCAGCAGAGGCATAAAAAGTCGTCATTGTGTGGTGAGGGGTTAAGGCTTTGTCAGACCAGCTAATGGTATACATGCGCGGATCCAGATATCTTTCTCAGGGGGGTCCGACTGAAAACGCACTTGTCTTATTATATGATACTTTGATTTCCAGATTACAGTGGATGTAGCCTAAGCCATTTACAAGAAAAGTCAATGTTTCCAGTTCTAACCATGTAGAGGTCTCCACATTTAGAACCTTTTTTTAAAATTTATGACTGTATTTTACATAAATGTTTTACAATAGCAAACTAGTACCATTTCACAAATCCGATAACCATATTTTTACCAAAATTGCAGGGGGGGTCTGGACCCCCTCTCTTGATCTGCCCATGGGTATGTAACGGGAGAAAAATGAACAAAAACCATGCAAAATATGGTTATCCAGTGACAAAATTAATCTCTTTACTGGATAAAATGGAAGTGGAACGCATGTAAACCAGACAGAACTTTCTTCCAACGTACCATAATCATAAATGTTCGCAACACCAACGTATGAGGAACATACTGGTCACGTGACATGCCTAGGATATAAATTGTCAGATGCATCCAAAGCCTATCGTTTATATGTCTCAAAATTTGGCACAGGTCGGAAGAGACATTGCCGGACAAGCAGCAGATTCACCAGATAAGAACTTTAAGAGACATAAAAGGGATGCAAACAGATATAACACTCATTCTAAAAAATACGGCCAATTTCGCACACTTATATTGTCAAAAATTAAGTATCTGCAAACATATGTTTGCCGATTTCATATCAATGTTGAATGTGTTGGGATAAAATTTTTGTATAAGGGCATAACACATTCCTCGATTCCTGAGACTATTGTGGTGTCAAAGTGGCACACCGAAATTTGGAAAGTATTATACGTGACGCTGACGAGTTTGTTATCAACAGGGGCGTAAAATATGACATAAAGAGAAAAGTATATCAGAACATTTCTTTATCAATTATACTGGATCATATAAAATCACAAAAGGTCAAACTTTTACCACCAGCTGCATTAAAATAAACATTTCAGTCGATTTGAATTGACACCTGTATAAATTTTTTCCCTATTTTCTGCTTAGAAAGTTAACACTTTTTTTACAATGTATATTTGGGAATGTTGGTAGACATTACATATGGAGATTGTTTGCTTGAAAAGGGGTAAGATGCACTAGAAAATATTTAATTTCCAATTTAATGATTTGTCAAGCATGTTTGTGAAATATTATCAATTTAGATGGTGTGAAAGATGTCACGTAAATTACAAAAACTACCGTATCTGTGTAAAAACGTGTTGTGCTACTATTTTTATATCCCTTACAACTTATTTCAGATGTGATTTACATAGCACAATGGAATGAATCAGGTATGCCTGTTTACCGTGAAAAGCATTGATGAAACAGTAAAATACTCACTGATAGTACTTAATGTCACGTAAAATACTACAGCAGACATACTGCTAGTAAATTAATCAACCGAACCAACTGGACATCTCAGATGCACATGTTGCATATAGAAACGTTATATTGAACAGCTATTCATATCTTTAACATTGAACCAACTATTCTTTAACATTAACACAACTGTAATCAATAACTAGTATAGCGTCACGTAAATTTCACAATTCCTCAGACATTAGAGATTCCAGTTCTTTTCTGTCCATCTCCGTCAGCTTAAACAGCCGTTTGGCCTTGCAGTTTTCAGCCAGGTACCATTTGGTAAAGCTTACTTTCTCTCTCTATACGCTCCCTGACGTTCTGCATGCGATCTTGACGTTCCTGGAAAAAAAGTTGAAAAAAAATATATTATGGCTCCAAGCAATGTGAATAGAAGATATACGGACCGTTGAAAGGAACATATTTCTACTTACAGTCCCTCTAGCATAATACTGGTTTCTAAACCAGGAAATATTACCCCGTATTTGATATTTTGTATTGTATTTACAAAGTTTCATGAAGATCTGTTCAGAAACTTAGGAGTTGCTCTCACAAGAAATGGACGGACGTACAGCAGACGGAGAAGATGACGCCAATACACGCCCGCCTCCTGCGGTGTATGAAAATGTGTGAAATTTGGTCTTTGCCCATTATGTTTAGCTAGGAGAGTTGATGCTATGTCTGGGCCCCTCAGTTCTGGATAAGTTCCTGGGATGGCACAGACCAACAAAAATCCCCGTATTATAGGAGCACTTTGCCTTAGACATACTCTCTGTTTCCTGGTCGGTAATTGCCCTAACAGCAGATGTTTCAGCAGCAGCCAGCTGTTGCTCCTGTTATTAACTAAAGCAGAGCTTTCACTCGTCTTTGGTTGCTATACGACCATCCTTTCTGCCCTTCTCAAACTCTTCACACAGGTCCGTGTTGGTTAAACCATCCAGAATCTTAGCACCAGCAGCAATATGTATTTTACGTGACACTTGCCATATGTAATGTTTCATATTTCAAAAAACCGATGTACTCCTCTGTTTAACTTTCATTTTTTTGCTATTTGAATATATTAATCTATTTGGTATACAACAGTAATTGGAAGAAGTGTTCATGACCATTTATGAAAAATCACAAGTAGGGATTTTATTTTTTCCCCCATAAAATTTCGGCTCCTCTGCAATGTATCTGGACAACACTACAAATCCATTAATTATTAGTTTTATAATACATCATTGGCACAAATAGAGATACCTTAACTAAATAAAATACATAATTCACTTGTTGAATTATGAATTTACTGCAAATTAACGGGGGAAAACGGGAAACTAAAACCTGAATTTTACGTGACACGGATGTGTCATTTACGTGACACAAGTATCTCACGCAATATGATTAACAGAACAGATGGATGGGATGATGCAATGTGTATTAAAGTAAACTGAATATCATATTTTCTGTATTGAAGAGGAAAATTGCAAAAAGGTGCTTTATGAATCCTGTAAAACATAACTAAATAGTTGAACTCACCGAATGTCCTCTGTCTATTCTCGAATTTACTCAACGTTGATTTCAATTTTGAAACGAAATGGCGCTTTAAACTTCCGTGTAGGTTAGGCAAATACAAATAGACAATAGTATCGCGATCGTCTTGTAAATATGTGTAGGTAACATATAAACCGTCACGTAAACTACAGTCACGTGAAATACATTTAAGCATTTGAACATACATTTTCCATACGTAATATTTTATTAGGTTTGCCAGACTCAACTGAATATATGGTATTATCACAACGTAACAATGTGTACTATTTAGCACTGTTTCATTGATCGAATACTGACTACAGAGTTGTCACGTAACAATACACGTAAAAATCCCTGTTAGGAATACATAAAATAATGACATAATTCAAACTTTTGATCATTTTCAGAACCAAGAATTGATATTCTACACAAGTTTAAAGTAGTAATGGCTTTCAAAATCAGACATAATTGATGTCAATATAATTTTGCTAGATTTATTAGTGGATGGTTAAAGTTTTCGTCACGTAAAATACACACATCCTGTGACAAAATTAGAAAATGGAGTTTGAACAAAAGAATAGGAAAACTTACATCTTTCTTGCGTTTTTGCAACATAAAAGCAAGGTATTGATTTAAGATAAGAGCATAACTTTAATATTTCGAGCATTTATGAATATATATCCAGGCAAACGAAACAAAATTGCTTTGTGACAAGAAGAATTTAGGGGGGTACTTGTTTTAAAAACCGCAAAATAGCTTACAAAAGGACATCTGATCTTACTAAACCAGTACAAATATTTCAGAAACAGTTTCATAAGATCACAAAAAGGGGACTTCGACTTATCTAAAAACAGAAAGTGCATAATAGCAATGAATACATGTGTGACACTGTTTTGGCCATTATTTTGAGAATGAGTGATAAACAAATAAAATGATTTTTTATCCGTTACTTATCCATCAGCCAGGTGACACAGACATGACCAAGGCTTTTTAAAACCCTTAGCATGTGAAGAGTAGTTTCATTAATCTTACTTGAGATATTTATTTCCAAAAGAAATGACTGTTTAAAATGGAAGTAATTTCTCCTTTATCTTACAATATTTTCACATCTTTTCGTGTATTTAAGCTAAATTCCTTACTGAACTGTTTGGAGTTTTCATGACCATGACACAGAGTGTATCGAAAAAAAAAAAAACTAAAGAGGAGAAACTGTCGTAGCCATTATTTCAAATTTCCAACAATGTTTTCTGAGCTGTAACAAACAATTTTCAAAGTTTGAGCCCTTTTATTTTGTCATCTGCAAATGCTTTTAAATTGGACAAGTCTAAAATTTTGTTATTTGGTTATCTTGATGTTGGTAAAGCCTGACAATCATGGTGACTGTGTATGTGTGTATGTGGCGGAAAACATTTTGTTATGATTGTGCTAAATTCAAAGGAACTGATTTTGTGTTGTAATAATGTCAACATTTTCTAAGATTACTCCAAGACTCTTTTAAGCTTCCACACATTTTACTATTTATGTTTGATTTTAACTTTTTCGTTATGATGCAGTTTATGCCATTTACGTTCATTTTCTTCCGAGAAAGACCAAGATTTCAGATAAAATTTTCAACTACCGATACAATAATTATTGTATTTGACTTTTTCCTCATTCCATCCACTGTCCTTCCCCTGTAACTATCACTTACTCATTCTTTGAAGTCTAATTAAAATTTTCTGGATGTAAGTATTCAAGGTTTGTAAGAATATCATATAAAATTATTCAAATATCTGGATTTGTAATTAAGAGAAAAGTCTTTCTTGACATTATTTAAATAGCAGTCTTGACAATCCATGAATTGTGAAGTAATAGGCGAAAAAGGAAGAAAAAAATGGAATAAAAATGTCTTACTCCTCCTTGACTAAATAATTTACCAAAGATGTTGAGTCACACTGTTGACATAACAATTGGATTTCCAAAGATTATTTTTAAGCCTTTCCCAAACAATCCTGTGTTGTAATAAACAAGCATGGGGGAGAAGACTTAAAAACATTGTGGAAAAAAGGGGTAAATGCTGGTAATCATCATTTTCTCCTTTTCGTATATTTTCTACCATTTAACACACACCTCCCCCCCTTGAAAATACAGGCAGTTTTGTCTTCTGAACATCACTGAATATGTCAAATGTTTAGTTGGGTCTGTTAAAGTCAATGTGCTCATTCTGTGGAGTCTGATGTTTGATCTGCACTGTGTGCTTTGAATAGGCATTGTGCACAAAAGCAACCTTGACATTGAAAGTATTTGGGTCTTACTTCTACATTAAAGCTGTAAAATTTGCCTTGCAAATATTTTGAGATATTTGCCTTTTAAAGTATTCTGCTTGTAACCAGCATGTTCTCATTTCCAACAATAATCTCTTCTCTCTCAAAGGCAAGTCCAGCCTTTTGTGTCATAGTTTTTTTGTCATCTGCAAATGCATTCAGTTCGAAATTTGGTCATTTAGTAAAGAGTAAACAGGAATATAAAGATTAAGTCAGACATATTTTTAGTTATACTCTTTTTGTAACTGCATAGAAATTGGGTAATTGAATATGCACTAAAATGACATAACAATTACAAAGAACAATTGTACCTGTCACTGGTTTAAATCCTTTACCACACAATGCTGACTTTTGACGACCCTGAGAAAGAAGGCTTTTGAAAAAATTGTGGGAAAAGGACCAGCATTTTCTCTGTTTCCCACAATGTTTTCTCTCTTCTTTGTTTAAAATTTTAAATTTTCAGTCACTTTTATTTTGATGTCTGCAAATACTTCCAATTTTGACTTGTCTAAAATTTTGTTGTCTGGTAGAGTGCAATCCTATACCAAGCAAACACATATGTTAATGACCATAAAGAAGAAGCGTTTTGACAACATTGGGGGAACAATAGCAAATGCTGGTAGCTGACATTATATTTCCTATCTAATGAAAGATCATTCCCCTAAACTGAGATGTGTGTAATGTTGAATGCAAACTGCTGAGGATAAAATTTGCAAAAGACACTAAATTTTATAGACTTTTAACTCTTAACCACACAAGAAAATTTTAGACTGGTCCAAATTGAAAGCATTTGCACTCGTCAAAATAAAAGTTACTGAACGATTGAAATTTGGGTTGAGAAGGGTAGAAAACATTGTGGGAAAAGGAGAAAATGCTGGTTACCAGCATTTTCTCCTTTTCCCACAATGTTTTCAAAAGGCCTTTTTCTTATGGGTCGTTAAAAGTCGGGATTGTGTGGTAAAGAGTTAAAGAGTTTATTCTTTTCTATACCCTTTACCATACATTCTTGTGTTTAGATAACCCAGAGAGAGATGGCTTTTGAACATTGTGGGGAAATGAAAAATTGCTGGTCACTAGCATTTTCCCATAAAGTTTTCCTCCCTTTCACAGAAAAAATCTATCATTGTAGTCACATTTAACTCTTTACTATACAACAATTGCTGTGTGGTAAAGAATTAAGGTGTATTAACCCTTTACCACACAATGACGACTTTTAACACCCCTGACAGTGAAGGCTCTTGAAAACATGGTGGGAAAAGGAGAAAATGCTGGTTACCAGCATTTTCTCCTTTTCCCACAATGTTTTCTACTCATCAAAGAAAAACCATTTCATATGATTCACACTGAAACTGTCATATGCAAATGCTTTCAATTTGGACAGATCTAAAATTTGTGGTGTGGTAAAGGGTTAATTTAAAAGAAAAAGAGGGAACAAGATAGCTATTTAAAGTGGTAGAAAGACATTCCTTGTTTTGTGAGTTCAATAGAAGAATCATGTAGAAATTCTGTGGCCTTGACACCAAACTCTTAACCAAATGACAAAATTTTAGACAAGTCAAAATTGAAAGCATTTGCAGACTACAAAGTAAATATGACAGAAAAATGCACTTTGTCTTTAGATGGGAAGAAACATTGTGGGTAAAGGAGAAAGTGCTGGTTACCAGTATTTTCTCCTTTTCCCATGAAATAGGCGTAACCAGGAAAAAGTAAATTATACGCACGCTGAAGTTGGCCATTTTTGAGGCAGTTGACAGGAGCAATTCGGAATCAGTCGAATGGATTCGAAGCCGTAAAATCAAGATATTTCTGATCATGGCTGTTTTAAAAAAGGTCCAAACTGAAAAATATGCGAAAAGAGGCAACTTACGACCTATTCTCTATTTTTTTACATTACGCACGTGCGTGGTGTGCGTAATGGAAGTTACGCCTATGCATGATGTTTTCAAATGGCCTCTTTTTCAGGGTCATTAAAGCTTGGGATTGTATGGAAAAAGGGTAAGAGGAAGAAAATTGCAATTTAACCCTTCATCAAACAATACATGTATTAAGTTTTATCAACCCAGGGGAAAAATATTCAGGAAAACATAGTACGAAAAGAAGAGTGTACCAGCATGGTTCAGACCCTGTAACCTGTTGATTGCTTTTAATTTGTTGCCTACAAAAAAATTATGATAATGACAATTCAATTTTCTCTGGTAAAGTTTAAAACTCTTTACGAAACTAAAAAAATTTATACTAGTGCAAATTGGAACCATTTGCAGATTTATTTATATGTTGTCTTTCCAATATGTCTGGCAGTCTGTGGAAGAATAACTGAATGACATGTTTCAGAAGTCAAAGTTGAAAAATAAATAAATAAAAAATCGGTGTGCATGATGTTTTTGTTATATAAAGTCGTCAGAACCACAGGAGAGTGCTAAATTCAGTAGTGGGTGCTATGTCAGCAAAAAGCTGAGGTTAAAAAAAATATACATTACTGTGTCAACATGTTTGAAAAATATCCAAGCTGACTGGCAAAATTTTCAACCATCAGCAAAGTATGAGTACTGAGATGTTCTCTGATTGTTTCTGTTTTGCAAACATTTAATGCCATTAAAATTTTTGTAGAAGTTGTTGATCTGTGTCAAGGTTGACACAAAAAATGTCAAGGCAGCCGTAAAAAGTGTCAGGTGGTATTATTGGATGCTTTTTTCTGACCTTGTAGGTGGACATTGAGGTTGCATGAAACATAAAAACCGCACAAATTTCTATCACATAATTTTGAAATGATCAACAAATTAACCCTTTACCACATAATCCTAATAGTTTTAATGAACCTGAGGACAGAGCCTTTAGAAAACACTGTGGGGAAGGAGAAATGCTGGTGTTTTCTACTCTATTTTGTACACTTCCCAAAACAAATTTTGGTTTTTGAGTCACTTCATTTTTGATGTCTGCTAATGCTTTCTATTTGGAACAGTTCTACATTTTTGTCTGGGAAAGATTAAATGAATTTAAACATTGTCAGTTCTTACCAGGCTACAGTGAACTTTACTGTTCCATATTTAATGCTTTTCCCCATGACGAAATTGTGGACTTAGCAAAATTGAATGTTCTTTCAGACGAAAATAAATAATCCGGCTCAAAGTGATGGAATTTGCTGCAGTTATCAGCATTTTCTTCTTTTCCTACAATATCTTCAAAAGCTGTCCAGGAAAGGCAAGACTCTAATGTTCAATTTTCTTGAACAAGGCAATAGTCGATATATAGAACATTAGAGTGTTATTTTTCATAGTGTTTTAATTATTCCCTTGGGAATTCAAAGTGTCTTAGTACCTAAGGATTGTTTAACCCTTTACCAGATGACAAAATTTTAGCCCTGTACAAATTAAAAGCCATTGCAGACGACAAAATAAATGTAACTCAAAATTTGAAATTTGTTTTAGAAAGGGTATAAAAAATTGTGGGAAAAGGAGATACCAACATTTTCTCCTTTTCCCACAATGTTTTCAAAAGGCTTCTATCTCAGGGATGTAAAAATCAGGGATCATTTGGTAAAGGGTTAAACTTAGTTTGGATTGTGTGGAAAAGCGTTAACAAGACCTACCTGTATTTGTAAATCAACCATGAGACAACATAGACATATTTTCTGGACAATTTATAGTTTGATTGTATAGGAGTTTAATGCCATTTTGAACAGCTCATAGATCCTATCAAAGCAGTCAGTCCATCTACACATGTCTCTCCTGGCTTTCTCCTGCCACTACTGACACAACTTTCTGTCCAAGTTGCTGACTTCTTTTCTCATATGCATTGAGCTCACAACCACCAGGTCAAGAGTCAGAAACGCTAACTACGGAGCTACCTGGCCGGGCCTCTTGGCAAATGAAAGTGTCTGTTTATTTTTTAACTAAGTTTATACCATTTAATTGCACAGTAATTCATGTAGGTGTTTCGACTTCTTTGTTATGTCATAAGGTTTAATATTTAACTCGATACAAACGATCTTCACAACCCTGATTTTAGAAAAATTGTGAGAAAAAGAGGGAAAACTTGTCACTTTTTTTCCTTTGTTGTGCAATGTTTTCTACCCTTTCAAAGAAATATCCCATAAAATGGGCTGTTTTCCACATGCCATCTGTAAATTGTTTTCGTCTCTCATCTGGCAAAGAGTTGATCGTATGCATTTGTCCTCCAGTATGATAAGAGTGGGTGTTTGTAAGAAGTAAACAGACCATGTAATCATTTGACAATACTATGATTTTATTTGTCAAAGATTTGTAAAAAAAAATCTATTGAAATATGGAAAAAAGAATAAATTTTAGACATGAATAAAACAAGTTTTGTGAAGAGAGAAGATTGCTCATAGTAGCAAATAGTGCCTGTACTAAGCCTTGTAACCTATAGGATTTTAATTCTAACTAAGAACAACATTTTTAGACTTATAAGTTAAAACATATTTATTTTACATCGATTGAGAAACAAGTTCTTACAACTTATGCTAATCTCTCTCCATTCTGCTTCCTGGGAACTACACCAGTACTTGCGCCGAATGTGTGGGCCTATGAGAAATCCCAAAGTTGACACCCGCTCCCGGGTATCGAACTCAGGACCTTTTGGTTACGAGGCCGACGCTCTACCTCACGACCACGGACACCACACATGTGTCTCATATGGACTGTGACAGGCACAGGGAAAAAAATGTAATATTTTTATCTATCTGTCTATACGATTTGAACGTTATCAGATTTAATCAAATTTCTGCTCACCTTAGAGGCAAGATAGATTAAAAAGATACTTTAATTCTTTGCCAGCTTTTTCATTTGATTATAACGCTTAACTCTTTACCACACAATCCCGACTTTTAACGACCCTGAGAAAGAAACTCTTTGAAAGCATTGTGGGAAAAGGAGAAAATGCTGGTAACCAGCATTTTCTCCTTTTCCCACAGTGTTTTCTGCCCATACCAATTCAAAATTCAATTTTTGATCCACATTTATTTTGTTGTCTGCAAATGCTTTCAATTTGGACTAGTCCAAAATATTGTCGTTTGGTAAAGAGTTAACTCTTTACCAAATTTCCCTCAATGTTTCCAGAAGCTTTTTCAGGGTTGTTAAAAGTTGGGATTGTGTGGTAAAGAGTTAAACCTTCCCCAAACAATCCTGTGTTCTAATCACCCTGTGAAAGATGTTTGAAAAGATTGTTGGAAAAGGAGAAAATGCTGGTTACAAGCATTTTCTCTCCCACAATGTTTTCTACCTTTTTACAGAAATAATCAGTTATCTAACTTTTTCATCTTTGACTGGTTTTTCGTCTTTAAATGCTGTAAGTGCCAAACAAGCTGAAATACATGTATTATTTTGTAGTGAAGAGGTAACTATTCACCTACTGACTGTATTATCTACTGTTGTCTGTGCATGTCATATTCTTCGAAGATTTGACTGTCGTATATGACACATCACTGGCCTCGAAAGCGGGCTGACTGTAATATTAAGCTATATAAAGTAGCAATGTAGAAAATAGCTTTTATCAGTAAGCTTGAGGAGAAATGAGCTCCAGATTTCTCTAAACTGCTGATCATAGCTGAGTGAATTGCACGAGGTAGCGTTTTGTTAGTAAACGTTTATTTTAGTTTGAAATTCAAAGTAACGGTTGCTGCGTAGGAAACTGGTTCGGCTCTGTACCCAGGATGCCCAAATTAGATAGATGAGTATTTATAGAATGCCATCTAGCGGGAGATAATGTATTATCTAACTAACTGAAAAAGTATTGGTAGTTAATATGAGTAAGTGTAAGTAAGTAAGTGTAACAATTACAGCACCAGATTTATCTTCAATGACTGAAAGTGCAATTAACTGGTACCCTAGAAGATTGTTTTCTGACAGTCTAGGCTAAACAAGTGGATATATATCCGACGCAAAACTGCATTTTGTTGTGCAGTCTTATCTTAATCTATACCATCCTCTAAAATGCCTTTTTTTGTCCATGGCTTTGGTAATATGACTTGATCAGTAGCTAAAGTTTTTTGATTTAGGTTGTATTGGATCACCTCGGCTTGCACTGAAAGTGTTTTCCATCCACACACCTTTGACCTACTACCTTTTTGTAAAGGTGAAATACTATAGCCATCCAGAAAGGGCTATTAACCCTTTACCACACAGTGACGACTTTTAACCACCCTAAGGAAGAGGCCTTTTTAAAACTTTGTTGGAAAAAGGGAAAATGCTGGTAACCAGCATTTTCTCCTTTTCCCACAAAGTTTTCTACTCTACCGAAGAAAAATGACATCATTTGAGCCAATGTGAAATTATTGCCTGCAAATGCTTTCGATTTGGATAGGTTTTAAATTCTGCTTTGTGGTAATGGGTTATTAGATATTTTCAAAACTAGTTTTAAAAGTACAGTCACACTGAAACTTTATGCTTGAAATCCTTTTGAAAATGCTGTGACGAAATATATTGGGCTATTCGCTGCTGATCTTTATATGTTTCCAAAATCAGCAGATATCTGGTATTGACCTGAAGACTTCCAAAGATTCCTGTTTGGCTTTAACCTACACAATCCCTACTTCTGACGCCCCTGAGAAAGAAGCCATTAGAAAACATTACTGGAAAAGGTGAAAATGCTTGTAACCAACATTTTCTCCGTTTCCCACAATGTTTTCTACCCTTCACAAAACAAATTTAAAATTTTCAGTCACTTTTAATTTGTAGTCTGCAAATGCTTTCGATTTGGACAAGCCTGAAATATTGTCATTTAGTAATGAGTTAACTCTTTACCAAATAAAAAATTTTAGACTTGTTCAAATTGAAAGCAATTGCAGATGACATAATAACTTTACATTAGAAGAGTAGAAAACATTGCGGGAAAAGGAGAAAATACTGGTTAATTATGATACCACTTAGTTGTTGACAAAAGAAAATTTTGTATAATATATTTTTATTTTTTAGACAATGGTAGACGTAATACCAGCTGATGCAGATGACATTCCATCCAAGATTCTTGAAGAAACTTGGGATCTTCCATTCCATGAGGACTGTCCAGGTTTAGAACTGGTATGTAGCTTTAATAGTGGTATTTTGGTACCGAATCATTCCACATATTAATTATATCATTCACACATTTTGGCACTTAACACAATATTTTCTATCCTTTTGAAAACAAATTTCATCATTTCAACCACATTTACTTAGTTGCTGCTCATGCTTTAAATTTTTAAGTCTAAATTTTTTTGTTAAAACAAAGTTGTTGGTGTAGTCTAGCCCAACCACACTAACTCCGAGTTTTATTGACCCTGAGGAGGAAGCTTTTGAAAGCATTTTGGGAAAAGGAGAAAATGCTGGTAACCGGCATTTTCTCTTTTTCCCAGCATTTTCTCCTTTTCCCACAACCTTTTCTACCTTTATCAAAGAAAAATTCCACCATTTGAGCCACATTGAAATTGACAGCAGCAAATGCTCTCGATTTGGATATGTGGTAAACGGTTATGCCCTGTTTATCTTTGTCTTTCAGGATTCCGATCCTTCTGTGATAGTTGTGAATGAACCAGAGAGCCTTGCTAACTTGTTCAGTGAAAAGCTTCATGGTTTTGAGAAAGATGAAAGTTGGAAAACAGAGCAGCATCAATACCAGTGCAGAAAGTTTTTCAAAAAGTTACGTATGGAAGCCAATGAAAGACTGCTATCAGACTCGTCCAGCTCCTCTTCCACAGAGATGGACACAGATAGTGAGGAAGAATGTTACCATGTGCTACGACAGGCGCGTAAACTTCGTCGACGAATCATGAGAAGTAGGCGAAGATGTAAGTACATTAAAACCTGTAGATCTATGACACTTTCAATTGGCAGTAGGAGTGGTACAAGCATTTACTTCAAAGAAGCCAATCTGTTGATCAGGCTGGACATGCAAACCTGAAAAAGTAATACCCCGACATAGTCTTAATTTTGCTACAATATGCTGTTTAACACTTTGTGATCATATCACATACAGGTTTCTGTTACATAATGTATTTCCATAGACATTAACTTCAGGAATAAAATATGACAGCTTTGTGCGGGATTAATCTTTTTAACACTTGAAACAATTTTATAATCATCCATAACAATTTTAAATATTTGGAGAGAAGATGACTAAATAGAGATCATTGTGGGTAAAGGTCATCAGTATTTTCTCATTTACCCACTATGTTTTCAAAAGTCACTTTCCTCAGGGTCATTAAAACTGTGGATTGAATGGCAAAGGTTCAATCAAGAATTCCTTTTTATGTCCAAGGCTGTTTAACAAATGCCGAAAGGAGATAAAACTGATGCTAGTGATCTACCAAGACAGAGAATCTGGAATATATTGTCCCACTGAATCAGAAAAATGTCCCATAACCCTTTACCCCATAAGGCATTTCTATGGTATCTCTAATTGACCCTAAAAAATAGCAAGGATGAAGCCGTTTCTTGAGCATATATGATCTCTTTTGATAGCATTGAAAATATTGTGGCAAAAGGTGAAATTGCTCGTCACGAGCAATTTCACCTTTTGCCACAATGTTTTCCAAAGGCTCCTAAAAGCAATGCTTAGAAATGAGTATCTATGGAGTAAAGGGATAATTCTGCATAAAAGGAGACAATTACCCTGTCCCTTTTTTAACAGTTTACCAAGCAACAAAAATTTGGACTCAATTAAACTGAAAGCACACACAGAGGACAATTCAAATATGGTAAAAATGGTAAAATTATCCTTCGATTGGGAAGAAAACATTGTGGAAAAAGGAGAAAATGTTGGTTACCAGCATTTTCTCCTTTTCCAACAATGCTGTCAAAAGTCTTCTGTCTCAGGGTTTTTGAAGTTGGGATTGTGTGGTTATAAGAATAATAAAAAATAATTCCATCATAGGAACTGCTTAAGTTATCAACAATGCACAAAATGTGCCGTCTGATCCTAGATCTGGCTGTCCAAGGAGATAATTATTATTCCCAAAAACATACTTTTGAAAAGGCATTAGTTTAGTGTAAAACATATTTATTTTACATCGATTGAGAAACAAGTTTTGACAGCTTATACTAATCTCTCTCGATTCTGCTTCCCTCAGTTACGAACCCGACGCTCTACCTCACAACCATGGACACCATATGAAAAGGTGTTATTAGTGGGATTTTTTAAATTACTAAAATGAAAACTTTGTTTCAGTTATTTCGCAGGATAAGGAATAACTTTCAAGCAAAACAATCTCTTCAATGCTAGATTGACATGGGGTGGAAATGTTAGCCTCATCCTTGTATAGATCTAATTACTATGGAATTTTAACCCCTTTTTATCACCTATCTAGATCTAATTCTGTGGAATTTTTACCCCTGATTATCACCTCTCTTTTTACAAAATGTTGCATTATCTCGGGAGAGCTGAATGGCATCATACAAATACATGTACACATCTATCTAGTATGGGCATTCTGGATACAGAACCAGGCTGCTTTTGTAAGCGACAACCGCTGCTTTGAATTTCATAGTAAAATAAACCTTTACTCAATAAAACACTGACTGGTGCGACTCATTCAACTATAATCAGCAAGCAAGTAACCTATACACTGGCCGTTTGAACAGCCCCTATGAGCTTGGGTAATAGCTTTGGTGTAATCCCTACTTTTCCCTAGTATATTACCAGTAGATTGGTGATGCATCACAGCGCACAGGTCAAATCTTTGAAGAATATGACATGCGCAGACAATGACAAATGTAACATTCACTATCCTTGCTAACCCTTGTCCTGCTAAATAAGTGAAAGAAAACTTTCAAACCGGTAGAAAAAATTGGAATGTTGCTACTTAAAACTTACCCTTTGGAGAGAAATATCTCCTAATCGGACAGCATCGATCTTAACTCTTTACCACACAATCCCAACTTTTAACGACTCAAGAGAAAAAAGCCTTTGAAAACACTGTGGGAAAAGGAGAAAATACTGGTAACCAGCATTTTCTCCTTTTTCCACAATGTTTTCTACCCTTCCCAAAGCAAATTTTAATTTTTCGGTCACCTGTATTTTGACGTCTGCAAATGCTTTCAATTTGGGCCAGTCTAAAATTTTCTCATGTGGTAAAAAGTTAACTGTTTGCAACTTATCTGGCAGTGCAGATCCAGGAGCAGACTGCAAGTTCTGTCCAGTCTGATCTTGGATCTAAAATGTTCATGAATGGTAAGTGAGTTTAACTTTGCAGCCTAAGAGTTTAGTTTTTACCACATGATCCTGTATTTTTACAATCTTTTGAAGAAATTCTTTTGGAAATGTTGTGGGAAAAAAGAATGAAAACCTGAAAATGGCTATTAACCCTTTACAACACAATGACGACTTTTGGAAAGAAGCTTTTTGAAAACATTGTGGGAAAAGGAGAAAATGCTGTTAACCAGCATTTTCTCCTTTTCCCACGTTTTCTACCTATCAACTAGCAATTGCACCATTTGAGCCACATTGAAATTGTCGTCTGCAATTGCTTTCAATTTGGATGGGGCTAAAGTTTTGTCATCTGGTAAAGGGATAAATTGTAAACTAAAACAATCTATCCTTTACACATGATGCTTTCCACCGACTCAAAGACAGATGCCATCTTTGTATCTTGATTTCATGTGTTGTGTGAAGATAATCGAGTTTTGTCCTCTGGCACAGATTAAAGTGAATAATAGGTCTATTTAGATTATGTAAAGCTTAACCCAGTAACACACAATCACAAGTTAAATGATCCTGAGGAAAAAACCTTTTGAAAACAGTATGACAAAAGGAGGAAATGCTGGTAACCAGTATTTTGCTTTTTCCCACAATGTTTTCTATCCTATTAGTCTACTAGACAATGTCATCTGCAAAGATACTGCTTTCTTTTTGGACAAGTTGACATTTTTGTTGTGTGGTGTAAAAGTTAAGCATAGGTTATTCGTAGATTCTGGAAAACTATTCTGAAGTTTTTGTGTGAGATAACGTGATTTGTTTAATTCAACAAGAGGTGCATGATGAATTTGATAGAAGACAAATAATGTCAGCATGTTTCACTGCTACAGAAAGGAGTGTAGGACAAAACCATCCTAGGCCAACCTCTCCCCCCCCCCCCCCCCCCCCCCCCCCCCCCCCTGGACAAAACCCCCACAAGTGATTCCAGCTTTAAAAGGATTTAAAAATTATAGACTTTCCCACTTTTAAAGTGTTATCAGACAGCAATTTAAATGTGTCGTTAAAACTCGGAATTGTATGAATAGGAGTTAAATCATGATTAAACAGCCAGTGAGTGTCAAAGGAAGTAGTAATTAAAGGGAAGGGGAGATTTTATGAAGTCTGTGGAAAATTAAATGTATATAAAATGAGGAACAAAAAAAAAACCTGCCTCTTTTTATCTAGAAAATCAAATTTGATTTTAAAAAATATTTGAAAGAGATAGGATAATTATCTTCCCAAACATTGATAGGCCTAAGAGACCGCGCTTTGAAGTGTATTCAAAACTGCAAGTGTAAGGGAGATAAATCCTATGAACAGTGGCGGCCTTGAAGGTCGTTTGCACCTGCTTTTCAGTCCGTGTGGGTTGATAGTTTATGAATAACACAAATCGGTTTTTCCATTAGGAGTTGAAAAAATTAAATGGCATCCTCTAAATTAGAAAGGATCTTCGAAGGTTAACGGATATATAGTGGTCATCTTGTTTCGTATCTGCACCCCCCCTTTTTTCGTGGGAAAATAATCAGGCCATAACATGTGTTTACATACAACACCTCGTGGGACCAAAACATTGGTGATCCTTCCGCGACTAGTTAATCATATATTGTAACCTGTGTTTGAATTAATATAATAATTTGTTGATGTAACTTGAAATCAATTAAATATGTTGAAAGGGTAGAATTGAAATAAAATAAATGATCTGTAAAGAAATTAAAACGGTTTATGTGTATGAACTATTTTTCAATCTCTTATCACTTCCGTTTTTATCAACGTGTATGGCGGAAGAATTGAAATCTTCGTATGAGATATGGCTTCGACAGCAAAACAAACGCTAGCTAATAACTTAGATCTACTACTCCAAGCAGGTAAGGTTGTAGTTTTGAACAGACTGAGATAGTTTCTTAGAGATTTCGTTTTCAATTCGATGTTTATCTAAGAAGTCTTTCGCCTGAAAACCTCTCAATGATAAAAGAACAGTAGAACCAGGAAGTGAAGGTAACACAACAACCCTCACTTCCTGTTGTTGCTATCGCCTGTTAAAACGAGTTTTTGTCAGTTTTTGACAGAAATTATGCATTATTCCACATTGATAAACATATATTGAAGTATCCGTATCACTGTCGAAGTTTTCAACATTGTCTGACCGAGCGTTAGTGCCGATTGCTATCTTTGGATGGAACGTGCTTCCACGTGTTTTCATTCAATTTATTGACCGAAGAAAAAGGTCAAGTGCTAGGTTACAACCACTATTATGAAGCCTAATTCACAAATTGAAATGATATGTTTTGTGGATTAACTACAAAATATAGATCACAAAGTCTGACCATAACTTGTCACTTCTAAAGTAGTGAAGATTTACACCTGTATATATCCTTTGTGGTCATGCACATACCTTTGGAACCTCTTAGAATATTCAGTGCATACTGAACTTGTATTCAAATTTCTATTCTTAAAGAAGCATTCATGCTCATTTTCACCCAGTTTTAACTCATTTTGTCTTTATCTTATCAAACTATAGTCATTCTGATATCTTCATGCCAAATATTGCAGCTGACGGCTGCAAGATTGCTTAGATGGAAAATACATTTCACTAAGTTGCGGCCTTCAATGTAAACAGACTCACCGTTTCCGGAGATTTTCGATATCCTTTTTACACTCGGGTATGTTAGTGTTATGTTCATGTATTCTGTCACATGACTTTATTTGACATTCGCCCTGCGTCTAATGAGGTAAATAAAGAAAAATGCAGGCTTCTGTGTTGACGCCTCGATTTTCAGACGGAAGTCGCGGCCTATAGGCATATTACACCGTATCTGACTAGGCGAAAACCAATGATAAATTTCTGTAATGCACCGCCACTGTTTACAGCTTCTATCGTCAGCCAGTTTTCCTCTGACCAGTGTTCGATTTCTTATACAAATCTCTGTATTACTTACTTTTCAATTACACCATATATGTCAGTAATTTATCCATGTTTACACCAAGGACTGACTCCTTTACCATTCTAAATTTTGTGAAATTTAAGTGTTTTTGCTCACCGGCTATAAAGTATCTTTAAACTTGATTGTAGTATCATATAGAATGTACAAATTGTGAATTTCTGTAGTTGAAAAATTGTAAAAAATATCAAGACTTACTAGTACAAGCAACACAGAGAGACAAAATTTTGTTAAGAGCGGTGTAACTCACAAGGGTTTCTTTCTTAATAGAAATACTGCAGTTCAAAGCTTTGATTATAACCACTGATGTTATCGCTTGTCTTTTTGTGACCGGGTTATCATTTGTGAATGTTAGATTTGTCCATTCTACTTTATTACATTGATATCAAACGAGGTAACATGTCTATAAACCTCAAGGGTTTGTAAAATAAAAGTCAAGGGGAATCCGGTTTGAGCTGTAGTCAGTGTGAAAGGATTCATTGCTCTCTCACAGCTGAACATTGTTTCAAGCATGGCTAGGTGGCTAAGAGGTTAGCATATCTTACTTGTGCATGACCTGAAGGTTGCAGGTTTGATACTTGCTTTTGGCAACTTTCTTTACAAAGATTTTTCACTTGTCACCTCTGATGCATGTGAGAAAAGTAGTCGGTGGCTTTGGAAAGAAGTTTGTGTCAGTGCTGGTGCGAGAAAGCCAGGAAACACATGAGTATATCATTGACTGCCAAGATATGACCCGTTGTTAAACTGAAATATGAACCAAACATTGTTTCAACAATGTTTAACTCTAGAAATGGCCTATTTGGCACTTAAAAATTTCTTACAAATATACATGCACATCTTACTTGTGTTGTTCAGATGCCCGTAGGTAAGTCATGTAAAAGCTCTGGCCTAGATCTGAAAAATCTGGACACAAAATTTAGTTCCTGTTGTAATATGACTGAAACACCATTGGAACTTTCATACAATTCTTTGTTTTCTGGTGTGGAGAACATATGCATATGTGCACTGACCCCCATAATATGACATTGATTGTTAAAATGGTATTAAACAGCAATATAGATGAAATACAATCCTTTACTCAACATATTGTTTATGATAAATTTTAGAATTTTTTACGCCCAGAGTGTTGTGTTATGTTGTGGCCCCGGTCGTCCGTCTATCCATAGAATTTTTAAACGTCTGTCTGTCTGTCCGGCTGTCTGTCAACTTAGCAATTTCTTGTGCACACAGCTCTGCCTATAGTTTTCACATAAATGAATAAAAAGAGATCAAACTCCAAATATCATTTCAAAAAGATATTTTACTTTGATGTTTTATTGAAAAGATATTTTATTGACTTTTATAGTTTTCACAGGAATAAGTTCAAACTTACCACAATGAATCTCTATGATGTGTAGTTGCGCATGTGACATAAAATTTGGGTATCTGCAGGCGTTCTAGTTTTTAGCCCATTTCACGAGAAGCCCCTTCGGGCGTTTATGCACTGCTTTGCGAAGCTCTTGTTTTGTATTAGATTTAGATAAAATTGCACACAGGGAATTATGTGATAGTCTAGAATCAGATGTCAAATCAGCACTCTCACCCTTTCAACACTATACCAAATGACAAAATTTTAAACTTGTCCAAATTGAAAACATTTGTAGACGACAAAATTAACATGACTCAAAAATTTATATTTGTTCTAGGAGGGTAGAAAGCATTGTATGAAAAGGAGAAAATGCTGGTTGCAACAAAGCTGTCAAAAAGTGTTTTTTTTTCCAAGGTCATGAAAACCAGGGATCATTTGCGACAGTTGGCACTTCAACACATTCTGTGTTTTGATATGACACCCCCCAGCCCCAAAAGAAGGTTCTCGAAAACATTGGGGGAATAGGAGAAACTGCTACTAATTAGGATTAGCAATTTTTCCTTTGCTCAAAATGTTTTAGACAACTTACAATACTTAAACCATGTGTAATTGTTGTCTGCAAGCAAGTTGAATTTTGAAGTCTTAGATTTTGTCATTTGTAAAAAGTTAAACAAATTTTGTTTGAGGTCAAAGAAATTTGTGTGAAATTATAAGGTTTAACCCTTTACCAAACAAGTCCTTGTTTTTACGACTGAGAGATAGAAGCCTTTTGTTAACAATGTTGGAAAAGGAGAAAAAATGCTAGTAACCAGCATTTCCTCCTTTTCCCACAATGTTTTCTACCCTGCTTGAAATAAATGTTAATTTTTGAGTTCCATTTAATATGTCTTCTGCAAGTGCTTTCAAGTTTGGCATGTCTAAAATTTTGTCATTCGGTAAAGAGTTAATCCATATTGCATGAAGTAAGAAACATTTTGAAAAAAAGTATAAGAAAAGGAATAAGTACAGTCAAATCTGAGCTAGCTGTCATACCTAAACAGCGGCCGATCTATCGACAACGGCCACTCGAATCCCCCCGTACAATTTCCTTCTTTAATTGCACTGTGTATAGCGTGATATTGTGAAATGCAGCCAGCGGTCACATTATTTGGTCGGGATCAACAGTATATTACAGCTAAACAAAGGTCAGCCGACACAACACACGGCCTAATTTGTCGGATGTGGAAAATCGATAATTAGCACTATACTGTAGTTATTGATTTTTCATTGCCTTTAACTTCTTTTCTTTTTCTGTTATCCCGGCGACGATGGCATGAACACTGTTGAAATATTACCTACAGGCATCAAGTCAAGTAATCCATGTTTATTTTTTTCTATTGCATTTCGGCTGCGAGGATTTTTTGCCAACAGTCTAACTAATTTTCTGCTGACTACACAAAACATGCGACACAACTGCCCAGGTGTTCTTGAAACAGCCATTACTAAAAGCGATGCGACCATACATAAATTTCGTGGGGTAAAACTGTAGTAAATGTACGTACAACCCTCTTGCTTCAAATGACTTGCACGTTACGTCATCTAGATCTACCCCAAATAAAAAAAATTACTGCAAACGCGTGTATACCTGTGACAGGCATAAAATCACTTTGACGGACGGCTTGAATTATATTTGGGTCGTTCATTAGATTTGGTGATGACAAGATGGCGGATTTCAACGTGTTGTTGGACGGTGTCAGACTAAACAGAACTTGCAGTCTGATCTTTGATCTGTCTCATCCAGTTGAACAATGACTGAACTCGTATTAAAAAGCAAATTTTCGAAGTCTCACAAGACTGAATAGATGCCGAAACTTAGACCTATACTATTTTGACCCTTCACGCTTGTTCTAAAAATAGATGCAAATTTGTCGGAGTTAACTATTTTGGACACACGTTAGGACATCAAGGCAAAAAGCGTCATTTCATTTATAATAAATGACTCGAGCTCTAAACAACACAGCTGTTTCCTTCTGCCACAATATACTGGCGAATATGCGGTAAGCTGTCTTGTTTTCCGAAGTGACCCAGACATGTAGGAAAGGGTGGCTTCGGAAGACAGAGCAATTTCAAAGCAGACGATTCTGAAAACGTCGTCATATCTTTTACGGCTTAAAATTTGACTGGAAACTGTGACTACGTGATTAAATAATAACGATGTAAATTGTAAATAATTAAACATGTCTTAATTGATAGACTTGAGACCGGCGGTCACGTTATCAGATAAGTGTCATAAACTTTACACCCTTTACACTCGATATGATACCTGCATACTTCTCATCGATCGATTCCCATCTTATTTCATATCAACGAAATTATATGAATCCACAGTAAGTACTGTGAACAGCAGCCAATCTGTGTACAGCAGCCAATTTGGGCTCATCCCTTGACTGGCTGCTGTACACAGATTTGACTACTCGTGAGAAGCAAATTCTACTTTTGCTATAATAAGTTTCTTGTGTTGATGCAGTAGATTTCCCATAATCTTAACCCTCTACCAAACAATTCCTGGTTTTTACGACTCTAAGATAGAAGCCTTTTGAAAACATTGCGGGAAAAGGAGAAAATGCTGGTAATCAGCATTTTCTCCTTTTCCTGCAATGTTTTCTACCCAGCTGGAAACAGATTTCAATTTCTGAGTTGTGTTTATATTGTTGTATGCAAGTGCTTTTATTTTGGACCAGTCAAAAATTTTGTCATTTGATAAACTTGCCTTTGCTATAATAAGGTTATTGTGTTTATGCAGTAAATAGTCCCATAGTTTTAAAGCACTGTCAGTGCACTGCATAATATATAACCAAAAGTTCCAGGTCATGAAAACCTTTCAACAACTGGCTATAAATGGTAGTAAACAACTGCCATAGATTTGTATAGATAAAGAGATTGGACTCCGTAACTAAAAACATTTTTTTTCTCTATATAAAGACTTTTTCCAAGAATTTCTGTCACTGTGAATTCCGAGAATTCAGCTTCCTTATCAGTATACTGAAATCTGATTGGTTCGCTAGGTGACAGCTGCCTCAGAATGTAACATTGAGGGATACTGATAATCAATAACTGCAAAATGTTGTTATCCCGATACCTTCTAATCAGTTTATTGTTGTAGGAAATTGCCTGTTTGTATTATATTAGCACTTGGTGAAAATTGCAGTGTTGGAATGAATATTGTGCTAAAATTGATTAAGACATGATATGCAATAATTGGCTGCTTTTGGTAGAGGTAAGTTAAAGTATAATTATATGTACTAGATCTTTTAACCGTTTACCACTCAATGAAGACTTTTAATGCCTTTTAGGAAAGAAGCCTTTTATAAACATTTTGGGAAAAGGAGAAAATGCTGGTAACCAGCATTTTTCTCCTTTTCCCACAATGTTTTGTATTGTATCAAGATTAAATTCCATTAATTGAATTTTAATTGATGTCTGTAAATGCTTTTAATTTGGACAAAGCTAAAAATTTTCCATTTGGTAAAGAGTGAAGTCTTCTACTTCCATAGGCAAGTTAAGAAGCTTTTGCAGACATCATGAACAAAGATCAGATTGTAAACAACAAGCAGGCTGATCTTTAATCTAGATTGTTCTCAAATTATGACCATAAAATCTTTTCAGTGGAATTAAGGTCATAGACCTAACAAAAAGTGTTCAATTATTTTCCAGCCAAGATTTTAACCATAAAACTGCTTAAAAAACAACTTTGCATGCATTTAAAAATTAGACTGCACAATTTTAATTGCTCAGAATGTGCACTTTGAATGTTGATCTAGTTTAATTAAGAAATGGTAAGGATTTTTTTTTTGACAAACTAATTTTAAAATCAAAGATATGTGGGTGCACCCTCTTTGCTGGAAATTCTTATTCAGTGTTAACTTAATGAAGAATTTCAAGGATAAAAGTCTGTCTGTATGGCAAAACCTCCAAAAGTGGCTCGTTTAAGAATCAACAACAGTTATGATTTTTGATTATATGATGTTTTCCAGAGTAAAATTGCAATGGCAATAGATGTTCCACTTCAGCGTAGGAATACTTGAAGTACAAAGCATTTTTATAAACAGTAAAATGGCTCATTAACCCTTTACCACATAATCCCGACTTTTAATGACCCTGAGAAAGACACCTTTTGAAAACACTGTGGGAAAAGGAGAAAATGCTGGCAACCAGCATTTTCTCCTTTTCCCACAATGTTTTATACACTTCCCAAACCAAATTTCATTTCTCAGTCACATTTATTTTGTCGTCTGCAAATCCTTTCAATTTGGACTTGTCTAAAATTTTGTCATTTGGTAAACAGTTAATGTACTAAAAATTAATGCTCAGAAGAAAAAAATCAACATTGCTGGAGGCTTTCCATAGAGAACAAGCATTTTAATGCTCATACTTATGTCTGGTCTTACAGATTTAAATACCTGATCTTGAATGTTCTCCTCTTTCCATCATGTATTCTATCTTAATACTTGTAAGTCAACTCCAGTCAGTTATTTTTTGTGATATCATTGTTTAAATCATTGTATACAGTTGAGACTTGAGTTATATTTGAAAAAGTTCATACAGCTGCAATTTGATGTCTGATAAGCAATTAGACTTGGACAAAAAATACAGTACCTGCATTGCTTTCTAATTTGTGTGCAGTCTTGTTTTATTGTTATACCCTTGATAAGAACATTTTGTGCAACATGCACATGTGCATGAAAAAAAAACTGCTACTTAAGTCATAAATCACAATATCCTATACAGATCTTTGCTTCATTTCAAACTAAAACAATGGCTTGAACTGATGCAATGAAATTGCTCTATGCTTTACCCCCCTCCACCTCCCTCCCTTGTTGGCATTTCTAGCCTCACTATGCATATTAATGCTTTACCCCATAAGGCATTTCTACGGTATCTCTAACTGACCCTAAATGATGGCAATGATGAAGCTGTTTCTTATATGTATATGACACCTTTTGATAGCAAAGAAAACATTGTGGCAAAAGGTGAAATTGCTAGTCACGAGCAATTTCTCCTTTTGCCACAATGTTTTCCAAAGGCTCCGACAAGCAATGCGTAGAAATGAGTATCTATGGAGTAAAGGGTTAATACTGTAATCCTAGCTATGCCAATGCTCAATATCATTGAATGAAATACAGTTGGATATAGATCAGACACACTAAATTTGTGCAATATCTGTGAGAATGCACAGATAGATACATGTATAATGTGCTGAATCAACAAAATTAACAACATGATGGACTGGGTATTTCTTGAACTCCTGACCAAACAACAGTATTTTAGGCTTGTCCAAATAGAAAGCATTTGCTGACAACAAAATTAAAGTGACAGAAAATTCAAGAATTCTGCAGATGGAAGAGAGATAATTCTATGGGTGTCACAGGTTAAAGTTTTAGATTTACTCCCCTTGTAATTTGTCTGAGCAAGTCATGTAAAGGGAAACGATCCCATTCATTATTCAGTAGTGCAAGTTGTACTTGAAGTCATGTACCAGTAATTTCCCTTGAATCTTAATGTATTTCATGTGTCTTAAATTCTCAAAGCATTGTGGAAGATAGACTTTCTGTTTACAACTCTGTTTCCTTGGCGTGCAGTGTAGATGAAGGTCGGGCTGATGAAAGAGTCGGGTTTAGGTCATTATGGAGAAAAGGTGCCTGCAGAAAGATGCCTGGAAAAGATCACATTTGACAGATTAAGCTGCATGATTTGAAGCAAACACTTGCTGAGCCTGTTTTGTCACTAGCCATTGTCAATGTAACCTTCGACATTATTCAACTCTTGACCAAATGACAAAATTGTTAAGTTTGAAATTCAAAACTTATGCAGGCAATGATTAAATGTGGCTCATTTGATGGTATTTGTTTCTGGAGGATGAAAAACATTCTGGGAAAAGGGGAAAATGCTCGGAACCAACACTTTCTCCTTTTCCCAAAATATTTTCAAAAGCCTCCATCCTCAGGATCGCTGAAACTGAGGAACATCAATTAATCCTTTCCCAAACAAGCTCTTGTTTTTACGTGTCTGCAGTACAAGTCTTTTGAAAATACTGTGGGAAAAGGTGAAATTGCTCGTAACAAGCAATTTCCCTTTTCCCACAGTGTTTTCTACCCATTTAGGGAACTTTCTGCCATTTTTATCAAATTTGAAATTGTCGTCTGCAAACTCTTTGAGTTTGGAAGAGTCTGAAATCTATCGTTTGTGGAAGGGTTAAGGATTAAGGTTGAATTATGTTTCTCAGAAAATAACAATTATGTTTTCTTTTCCTGTTGTCCTGTGCGCTTGATGTTGATGCTCTTGAAGCAGATTATTGGTTACCAAGGGATTCTTTTTTTTTTGTCTTTGCGGAAGATAACTTAGAGAAAACTTGTTGGATAAGCAGCCAATGCTTGAAACCCAAATCTTCTCTTTCCTTAATCCCTTAATGCTTTTTAACCCTTTACCACATAATCCCAACTTTTGATGAACCTGAGAACGAAGCCTTTTGAAAACATTGTGGGAAAAGGAGAAAACGCTGGTAACCAGCATTTTCTCCTTTTCTCACAATGTTTTCCTCTCTTCCCAAACCAAATTTCTGTTTTTCAGTCACATTAATTTTGTTGTCTACAAATGCTTTCAATTTGGACAAGTCTAAATTTTTGTAAAGAGATAACTTTTAAAAGATAATTGTTCTGTCATTTGAGACATATTTTGTGGCCTTTATAATGGTGAGCCAAAAACTTTCCGTGAACATTTTGAGATTTTTTTCAACAACAATATGATTATTTACAGTATCTATCTGAAGCTCAGTAACCTGTCCAATTGTTTCACACAAAGATAACTTGAAAGGTCTAAAGCTATGTTACAAATGGATAAATTGTCACTGGAAAGTTTCTCATTCATCATTATTTCATAGGAATATTTCTAGCCATATTTGTAAGACAAAATTTATGCTCTCCTTTCTTGTTGAACAAATCAGCGTTAATGGGTTAACTCTTTACCAAACGACATACTTTTAGACTGGTCCAAATTGGAAGCATTTGTAGACGACAAAATTAATGTGACTCAAATTTCAAATTTGTTTTTTGGAAGCAAAGAAAACATTGTGGGAAAAGTAGAAAATGCTGGTTAACAGCATTTTCTCCTTTTCCCACAATGTTTCCTAAAGGCTTCTTTCTCAGGGTCATCAAAAGTAGGGATTGTGTGGTAATGGGTACTGTAAACAGTGCTCAAGCTAAAGTAAAAAAAAGGGGGTGGGTGCTGGGGCTGAGAAGGCATCTTGAGGTATTAAGTGCCAAGCAGGGATAAGTGTGAATCTTTACAGAGCAAAATAAACATATCAAATGATTTTTATCCCAGAAAATTTGGCCTAAGTACCTGTAATTGTTATTTCATGGTCGCCTATAAATCTTTACAATTTTTCAGAAAAGATGGAAGATCAGGCTACACAATTTATGCACCCTGACCTTGCTCTATGCTTTCAGCAAAGGGAACAATATGACGTGACTCCTTACCATGCAATCCCAACTTTTAACAACCCTGAGAAAGAAAGCCTTTTAAGTAATTGTGAGAAAAGGAAAAACTGCTGGTAACCAGCATTTTCTCCTTTTCCCACAATATTTTGTACCTTTTCCAAATCAAATTTCAATTTTTGATTCACATACCAATATATTTCGTTGTATGCGAATGCTTTCAATTAGGACAAGTCCAGAAGTTTGTTGTTTGGTAAAGAGTTAAGGGTTAAGATGCTATTTACAGTGAAATTTTATATAAGTGATACCATGTTGTCTCTGTTTCATCCTGAAAGTATTGATTTCTGTAGATTGTTATTTTGAACTCATCTCAGCAGTCATACAAGGCAGGGCACCGAGTCCTTCCCTTGTGAAGCTACAGGTCTCATGACAGTCAACAGTGTTGAAGGTGAAAATGCTGCTTTCCAGTACTTTTTCATTTTGCTTCAATGTTTTCTGAAGCCTTCTCTGTTTGGGTTGTTGTCCTACCCACGTGGCTCAGTGGTGAGCATGTCAGACTCATGACCTGGTGGTTGTGAGTTTGATAACTGGTCGAGACGAACTTTCTTTCTGGCATATTTTCGTCTCCCACCTCAGCTGAAGCATGTGAGAATATTTTCGCTTCTCACCTCTGCTATTGGGCATATGAGAAAAATAGTTGGTGGCTTTGGAAAGAAAGTTGTGTTAGTACCGGTGTGAGAAAGCCAGTAAACATAAATGCGTCACCGACTGCCATGATATGACCTTAGCTGTCAAAGTGGCATAAAACCCCAAAACAGACTTGTTCAAAGTGACCACATTAATTTTGCAGGCACCAATTCAAACTTGACTCAAATGAGCGAATTAGTTTTTTAGAGGGTGGAAAACATTGTGGAAAAAGGAGAAAAATGTAGTTACCAGGATTTTTTCCTTTTTCCACAATGTTTCGAAAAGGCATCTTCTTCGTCCTCAAAACTCAATGTGGTATAAGGTTAAGTCATTACCATACAATTGTCTCTTTTAATGACCCTGAAAGAGAGGGCCTTTGAAAACATTGTGAGAAAGGAATAAAATGCTGGTAATCAGCATTTTCTCCGTTTCCCACAATGTTTTCTGCCCTATTGAAGACATAAATCATCATTTCAGCTACATCTAATTTTTCATCTATAAATGCCGTGAAAGAGTTAACCCTTTACCAAATTAATCCTTCAGGTTTTTACAATCCTGAGATAGAAGCCTTTTGAAAACATTGTGGAAAAAGGAGAAAATGCCTGTAATCAGCATTTTCTCTTTTTCCCACAATGTTTTCTACCCTGTTGGAAACAAATTTCAATTTTTGAGTTACATTTATTTTGTTATCTGCAAGTGCTATCAATTTTGACCAGTCTGAAATTTTGTTGTTTGGTGAAGGGTTAAGGGAAGCAAAGTGTCCCGATTAAAGATTTTGAGGAAGTGCTTGTTTGAAAATCTTTTCTCTGATATGTAGGGTTTTGTTTACTCTCAGATAACCAAATTTGTGAACACTGTGTCACCTGTACTCCCACGTTTCTATCATCTTGCAAGGATTTGCCAAACTGCATTATCTTTTAACCTTTCAAAAATTTGTTACAGTATTTTTGTGTAAAGATATTGAATATTGAAGATTAAAACCTTTATACTCATAAAGATTAAATTCAATATTTTAAGTTGTAAAAATAGCCATACTTTAACAAATTCAAGACCCTGTCAAGTTACATATTGTGCATCGTTGTTAAACATTCTGTTAAAAGGACTGTTGATCCTGTTAGACTGTATTATCTTTAGCTACCAGTGGTCTGTAAAATGATTTTATGGCTACTGTCCTCAAAATAAGTTACCTCTCACAACCAAACAATCCCTGGTTTTTACGACCCAAAGGAAGAAGCCGTCTGAAAACTAACATTTTCCCAACAATGTTACTCTTCTATAAAAAAAATCCATTTTTGAGTTACAGTTATTTTGTCATCTTCTCTTCTGAAAATTATTCCATTCTTGAGATACAGTTATTTTTTCATCTGCAAAATTTAATGCTTTCAAATTGGACAAGTCTAATATTTTGTCATTTGTTTATAAGTTGAATGCTGGGATTTGTCTATGAAAAAGCAGAACACATAACTTGAAGACTAGAAAATGCCTGTCACCCACATTTTAATCTTAACCCATTACCACATGGCAAAATTTAAGACCTATCCAAATTGAAAGCAGTTGCAGACAACAATTTCAAAGTGGCTTAAATGGTGCAATTTCGCTTTGATAGGGTAGGAAGCTTTGTTGGAAAAGGAGAAAATGCTGGTTACCAGCATTTTCTCTTTTCCCACAGTGTTTTCAAAAGGTTTCTACCTCAGGTTGTTAAAGTCGTCATTGTGTGGTAAAGGGCTAAATTGCCACTAAATAGTTTATGAAAGCTCATCTTCTGGAGGATGGTAAACTCTTTACCAAACTGCAAAATTTTAGAACCATTCAAATTGAAAGCATTTGTAGACGACTATATCTTTGTGGCTCAAATGATGCTATTTTTCTTTGAAAGAGTAGAAAATCTCCTTTTCTCACAATGTTTTCACAAGGTTCACTGATTAACTCATTACCAAACGACAATATTTTAGGTTTGTCCAAATCGAAAGCATTTGCAAACAACAAAATAGAAGTGACTGAAAATTTGAAATTTGTTTTGTGAAGGGTAGAAAACATTGTGGGAAAAGGAGAAAATGCTGGTTTAAACCAGCATTTTCTCCTTTTCCCACAATGTTTTCTAAAGGCTTCTTTCCCAGGGGTGTCAAAAGTAGGGATTGTGTGGTAATGGGTTAAGGTCGGTAAAAGTCGTCACTGTGTGGTAAAGGGTTAAAACTCGTGATTTTTTTAGGGTTAATGAAGTCATCACCTTGTTATCCTGTTACACATCTCTGAAGTAACATAAGTTTTGTAAATGAGATAGGATGGGATGGGCAAACTGAAAGCCAATTTTATTTTGTCACATTTATTTGAAAGTATTCCCTTGCTAGTGTGACTCTCCGCTTAATCCTTTACCTCACAATCAGGACTTGACGACTCTGAGGGAGTAGCTTTTTGAAAATGTTTTGGGAAAAGGAGAAAATTCTGGAAACCAGCATTTTCTCCTTTTCCCACAATGTTTTTTACTCTGCTAGAAACAAATTTCAGTTTTTGAATTACATTTATTTTGTCGTCTGCAAACGCTTCCAATTTGGACAAGTCTAGAAATAAGTCGTTTGGTAAAGTGTTAAATGCACAGGCCTTGGTACCAAGCCCTGGTGGATCAGTTGCCAGAGTACATAAGTTGAGAACAGAAGGTGGCTGGTTTGATCCTTGGCTCAGCCAATCTTAGCACTGATTATAGTCTATGCTGCATGATGCATTCGTCTTTAACAGTTGGCCATTGTGTTGGTGATGGTTTTGTGGGAAATCAGCCGGTGGCTAAGAAAGAATATTTTGCATAGTACTGGTGAAAGAAATTGCAGGAAAGCATGGGTATGCGTACTGCCCACTATATAGCTGAAATAATGTTGAAAGCAGTATAAAATACCTTAGAGTCAAATCTGAATAATAATGATTAGATCACAGAGCACAAATATATTGCAGGTGTTGTAGAGAATTTGTTTTGCTACTCAGGGTTCTTTGGTTGTTAGCTCTCAGTACTAAACAATCCCCAAGGCATTTGAAAACATTGTGGGATAGAAATAAATGCTTGAAACCAACATTTTCTCCATTTCCTACAATAAATGTGTTTTCTACCTTTTCCCTGTTAAGTCTTGTCATTTGAAGCACATTAAATTAATGTTTGCAAATGATTTTACTTTGGACTAATCTAACACCTGGTGACAAGTTTTGGTGTTCAGTTTTTGGATAGGAAGTCCTGCCAGTATTATGATCCTTTCTGGTATCCGGGCCCGTATTCACCAACCATTCTTGAGAATATTCTTTGTCTTAATCTCCAAGGTTTTCTAAATTTGTAAGTAACACAACTTCTGATTGGCTATACCATTTGGTTTAGCCAATCAGAAGTTGTGTTACTTACAAATGTAGAAAAATCTGGAGAATAAGACAAAGAATGTTCTTGAGAATACGGGCCCAGTTAGTTACATGAGATGATTTACATCATTTACTTGTTGGAGTGATATATAACTGCAATACTTTTGAAAGAAGCCTTAAGTCCAGTACAAACAACAGCCAGAATTTATTTGGCACAGTTGTCTGACCAAGTCCCGTAGCCTAGCCAGCAGTGTGCAGGACTTGAAAAGGGGAAGTTGGGGAGCAACCATTGGCATAAGAAGAAAATTGCAAAGTATCCAGGTAAGCATCTTCGCGAGCCAAGGTTACAATCACTTCATGGATCTTACCTTGGTGGATCAAGCCCGATTTCAAGATTTACCTGATGTTCCTCTATTGGATGCTGCTGCTTATTCGCTTTTTACATCATATTTCTTATAGCCAATGAAATATCATTTTACAAACCGCTTGCAATATTTCAACATGAAACAATGACCACAAAATGTACTTCGACATTCCATGGTCGGGTGATTGATTTGTCACACTGAAACTTTTTGTAAATATTGTTTGTTTATATCTTTTTCGGTAATAAATCATTACAGATCCTGCACACATCCATGGAGGTATTCATATTTACCTTCTATTTTAATCTGAAAGGTTGCGACCTTGTTCTATTTTTAACAAGAATGAAATGCTACAAGCAATTTGATTTCATGCAGTTAGAGCAAACTGCAACCAATGATAAGGGTCCCTATAAACTGAGAAACGGAACTGAAACGAAACGCAACGAAACGGAACGAAACGAAACGTTACGAAACGAAACGAAATAGAACGAAACGGAATGGAACGAGAACGAAACGGAACGAAACGAAACGGAGTGCTATTTTTGGTACAAAATCAAGCAGAAGGAAAACATAATTTGTTTTTGTAAATAACCCTACTTTTGATTGCCGAAATTGTTACGAAGTAAGACTTAAAATTTCGACGGCGCACTATGATCATGATACTTTGGTGAATTTTGACAATTTAAATGAAGACATTTTATTTGAATGTTGGTTTGAGTGAAGTTAGACTATTGTTTACTTTGTTATGACATAAATCTCCAATAAAATATTCTTCATGTTTATGGCCATCTCCGGGAGCCAAGGTTACGATCACTACCTGGATCTTACCTTGGCTGATTGAGCCCGATTTCGAGATTCCTGCGATGCGCCCTCTATTACACTCTTTACATCATATTTCTAAAAGCCAATGAAATATTGGTTTACAAACCGCTTACGAATACACATGAAAGCGATAAGCAGACATCCACGTGGGTTTCCATGTTTGCCTTCTATTCGAAAGGTAGTGATCTTGATCTATTTTTATCAAAGATGAAATGCTACGAGCGATTTCATCCATTGCAGTTAGGACTGGCTGCATCCAATGAAAAAGCGTATTGGGGGAAATGTAAAAATCTCGCCAAGGGTAGAGTAGCGTAGCGAATCGTCAGCCTTGGCTGGCAAAGATGGTTTTTAGCAGCCATCAGTACTGCAAATACGTCGCAGTCTGGTTGATATTTTGTATATTGTTTCCATAAATACTGTGATTAAAAATTCATGTCCAAATACAGCAAGGTTGAATGCACTGATAACCGATTATGAATGATTGATTTTGTATGGCGTTAAACGCCGATTTCAACATAATTTCAATTACAAAGCAGCTGCCAGTGCAGGTCTATCAGTGCTTTCCTGGAATTTCTTACAAAAGTTTTCAACATTACGTTGTTTACATGCCATTTTTTTGCTTTTCTACATAACCCTCGCCGACACAACAGCCTTCGACGACAGAGGAATGAATCTTGCTGCAATGACTATCATCAATCCTCGAAAAGAAATTGGCAGAGTAGGGAATCGAACCAGCGACTATCTGTTCTCAAGTCCTGTACAGTACTGACTGAGCTACCGAGACCTTTTGATAACACCTACTGCCGGTAATGAAACCGGTTTGGATTCTTACAAGATGCTTTAGAAAAATAATCCATTTTATATCAGGCGAATTAGAATGCCGGTTTTGAGTCTTTATTTAAATTGTGTACATTTGTGCAGATATCTCCTCTCTTCATGCACTGTCTGTTTTTCAATCACTTTGATTTCCATCCCAAAATAGTAGCCTCGAAGACCTTATGTCACTGAACATGGCTAATTATATTGAATGTCTTTTTTTTTGCATGAAACAGACATACATAAAAAATCGTCGAGACCGGGACAGACGATTTTGATTGATTGACTGATTCTAGATTGAACGCCGCTTTCAACAATTTTTCAGTTATATCACGGCAACAGCTCACAGATTCATGTATTGTGAGTTCCACCAGTACTTGGCTAGGGTTCTGAATGATCTTGCCACCAAAAAGCCAGTGGATCCAGTGAGGATTGAGCCCAAAGCCTCCAGGTCACAAGTCCTACACTTTACTACTGAGCCACTCAGGACCCTGGAAAATGTTAGGTTTGAAATTATTTTTCTAAGAGAAATTATGTCTGCGGCATATGTACCTATTCATTTTAAGGTTTCTGGATACATCAAAAGTTTTATGCACTATTTTTCTCTTTCAGTCACTGTTTGAAACCTTCCAGTTTGCTCTGTCCTAGTTCATTTTAAATAGAAATAGAGGTTTCTTAAAAAGTACATAAAGAAATTTTAACTAACAGTAGCCCCAAAAGACGACTTTAAAATAAGTTAATACTAACTTACAGTTAACGAAATATACAATGATACATGCTCGGGCAAAAGGGGGCTTAATATATCTCCGTGATTACATCTCCGTGATGCACGATACCAAGTAGGTCCTCACACAATTTTAGATCCATGAAGTCTTTTTTTGTGTGTAACTTTGCACTGTAACATGAAGTACTCTGGTCCTTTGACAGGCAGAAAAGTGACCAATAGGGAAAGGTTTCGGCTCACGTCACCTTGCGGGGACTGCGCAGGCTGACCTGGATGGATACTGTTTACGGTTTACGGATTCGTTAAGCTCTCTTTTACAGAATATTGTTCAAATTAAGAATTAAAATCCTGGAAAAAAAAAACATATTTGAAATATTCCAACGCTTGATTTTATTGACTGTATAGTGTTTAACAGCCTTTTCAACATTATTGTGTGGCGTCCGTGGTCGTAGGGTTGAGCGTCGGCCTCATAATCATCAGGTCCCGAGTTCGATACACGGGAGCGGGTGTCAGCTTTGGGATTTTTCATTAGCCCACACATTTGGCGCGAGTACTGGTTTAGTTCCGAGGAAGCAGAATAGCGAGAGATAAGTACACGTTGTAAGAACTTGTTTTTCAATCGATGTAAGATGAATATGTTTAAACTAAACATTATATCAGTTGTATCGCTGCATGGCGCAATCTGTGCAGGCTGATCTTAATCGAAAATGTTTGCTAGTTAGTCAATATTCTACCTAGTCAATATTCTACCTGTCAAAGGACCAGTGTACCTTGTGATTCAGTCGGCTTTTAAACAAAGAGGGAAATTATGTATCCATAATAATATGATGACCTACTTGGTATCATGTATAACTGCGAGGCATTAAACCCCCTTTTGCCAAAAGCAAGGCTCGTATCTAATCGTAGTGTTACATTTCCAACAATATGCACAACAAAGAGGAAAGAGATGAAATTGCTTGTGTGGTAAAAACAATAAAAAACGTCAGCAGAGTCAACCGAAGCAGTCATAGAATTGAAATCGTATGAAAAGTGGTGTAAGACGCCTTACAACCCAAAGGCCAGCTAAAAATTGTTAAGCTGTGCCGAGATAGCGACGGTCACAGACCTGCCGTGACCAGGATTCAAACCGGGAATGTCGGCTACTTCGCAAAGCACTAACCACCATACGATCACAGCTCTCATTGCAGGACAGATATGACCTCAGTTTTCGATTTAAACATGAAAGAAACAAACCCCTTGTTACAAAATCATGAGTTCCACTGCCCCTAAAGGAGAATACTAGTACTTTTGAAAATGTTTTAAGAAAAGGATAAAATGTTCGGTACCAGCATTTTCTCTCTTTACTACAATGTCTTAAGATCTAACGCCCTATACAACATGAGTTGTATCGTTGCATGTATCGCTACATTTGGCCCGGCCGGATCGCTCAGTGGTTAGCGCATCAGACTCGTGACCTGGACTTGGTCAGTACTGGTGTGTAAAAGCCAGGAAACACATTAGTGCGACACTGACCGCCATGATATGACCCACGCTGTTAAAAAGGCATTAAACTCTAATACAAACCAAACAAAATCGCTGCATTTAACCTATCTGTGTTTTCCTGCTGTTATTTTTACTTTTGGTACTTCGAGAGTAATATTCTTCCCAAGCCACTGGCTGCTTTTAATCGCTTACTATCAGTGATCACAGGAGAGAGAGGAATGAATCCTGTCGCAATGACTATCATCAATCTTTGGAAAGAAATTTGTCGAATGGATATTTGAACTGGCGACCCATGTTTTGAAGTCCTGTACGCTACCAACTGTGCTACCCAGGCTCGCCATATTCCGGCGCCCTGTGATAATACTCTGATACCATAGTGACAGAACAAAATTAAATTTTCTCTACACGTCAAATATTTAAAATTGCACCTAATATGTTTTTTGTGCAACCTTAAAACTACACTCCCTTGTAGAGGATTATCGTTTTAAGTGCTTAATCTTGACTTTGACCAGATTTTCAATGCAAAATAATTGCAAAAATTCAGCGACATAATCCTTTTTGTGCCTTAAATACACTGTGGGATAAAACAATTGGAAACAGTACAACAGAAAAACGATAAATTGAGACAAAAAGATAAGTTTAAAAAAAAAAAAACGCTGCTAGATTTCATTTCGTTTCGTTTCGTTCCGTTTCGTTTCGTTCACGTTATATTCCGTTTCGTTCTATTTCGTTTCGTTGCGTTTCGTAACGTTTCGTTCCGTTTCGTTGCGTTTCGTTTCGGTTCCGTTTCTTACTTTATAGGGACCCCCAATGATAATGTGTTTCGGGGATCATCGAAATCAATCTTGATCCGCCAAGGGTAGATTTACGCAGTGGATCGTCACCCTTGGCTTGCGAAGATGCCAGGTAAGACAAACTGCAGGAAACCTAAGATGGGTGCATTGGCAACTGCAATATAACTAAAGTAATGGTGAAATAACACTATACATCATTGAAGCAAATTACCATAATTTTGTGTAAATTAGATATTATAATTATTATGATCAACCTGAGGTGACTGTGTAATCTTTTGCTTAGCAACATCATGAAGAAGGCTTCTGAAAGGAGTTTTTGGAAAATGATTTTTTTTTAGCTCACCTGAGCACAACGTGCTCAGGGGGAGCTATTGTGACCGGTCATCGTCCGGCGTCCGTCCGTCCGTCCATCTGTCCGTCCGTTAACAATTTCTTTAAAAATCTTCTCCTCCAAAACCAGAAGGCCAATCTTAATAAAACTTGGCAGGAATATTCCTTGGGTGAAGCTCTACAAAAATTGTTAAAAGAATTTAATTCCAACAAAAACTCTGGTTGCCATGGCAACAAAATGGCTGAAAATGGACAAATCTTTAAAAATCTTCTTGTGACAAACCATAAGGCTGGGAGCATTCATATTTTGTATGAAGCATCATTGGGTGACCCTTTACCAAAATTGTTAAAATTATTCCCCTGGGGTCATATTTGGGCTTTGCCCGGGCGCACCCTATTTTACATAGAAACAAAGAAGGAAAGCTTTAAAAAATCTTCTTCTGACAAACCATAATGGCTAGAGCATTCATATTTGGTATGTAGCATTATCTGATGATCCTCTACCAAAATTGTTAAAATTATTCCTCAGCTGTCATATTTGGGCTCTGCCCGGGCGCACCCTATTTCAAAATCTTTAAAAATCTTCTTGTGACAAAACATAAGGTTGGGAGCATTCATATTTTGTTTGAAACATCATTGGGTGACCCCTCATCAAAATTGTTAAAATCATTCCCATGGGGTCATATTTGGGCTTTTCCCGGGTGCACCCTATTTTACTTAGAAATTTAGAAGAAAATCTTTAAAACTTCTTCTGGTGACAAATCATAATGGCTAGAACATTCCTATTTAGTGTGTAGCATTAACTGATGATCTTCTACCAAAATTGTTGAAATTATCCTTCTGCGGTCATATTTGGGCTTTGCCCGGGCGCACCCTATTTTACAATCTTTAAAAAATCTTTGTGACAAACCATAAGGCGGAGGGCATTCATATTTTGTTTGAAGCATCATTGGGTGACCCCTTACCAAAATTGTTAAAATTATTCCCCTTGGGTCATATTTGGGCTTTGCCTAGGCACACCCTATTTTACATAGAAACAAAGAAGGAAACCTTTAATAAATCTTTTTCTGACAAACCGTAATGGCTAGAGCATTCATATTTGCTATGTAGCAAAATCTGATAATCTTCTACCAAAATTGCTAGAATTATCCCTCTGCGGTCATATTTGGGCTCTGCCCGGGAGCACCCTATTTTACATAGAAACAAAGAAGGAAATCTTTTAAAAATCTACTTGTGACAAACCATAAAGGCTAGAGCATTCATATTTTGCATGTAGCATCATCTAGTGACCCTGTATAAAAATAATTAAAATTATCCCCTTGGGGTCATATTTTGGCTCTGTGCCCTGGTGCACACTATTTCTCTTAGAATCATAGAAGGAAATCTTTTAAAATCAATTCCATCTAAAAAGGAGAAATTGTTTGTAACAAGCAATTTCTCCTTTCTCACAATCTTTTCTACCATATAGATCACTTATTTTTCATTTTAGATACATTTTAAAATGTCGTCTGCAATTTGTTTCAATTTGGAACGGTCTAAAATTTTGTCGTCTGGTAATGGCTAAACTACAAGTCAAAAAGGGAACAAGACACTGTGAAGAGAAAAATTGATGATAAGCAGCAGCTTTTAGCTCCACTGGCCAAAGACAAAGAAGGAAATCTGTAAACATATTTTTGTGACAAACCCCAGGGTATGCCTTATTTGAAAAGAATTAATAGCCTGCCCTTGATAAACCATATAAGTTACAAATATACTCAGGTGAGCGATATAGGACCATCATGGTCCTCTTGTTTTCCTCTTTACCCTATATTTTCTATTGTTTTTTTCATTCAAAAGCAGTATTTTCCTTTGGTTAGTTTCAAGTTTGCTTGTACAAAATTATTAATGCTTTCTTTAAATGTAAAGAAGTCTGATATAGAGTTTGTCTTTAACCAAACAACAAAATCTTAGACTGGTCCACATTGAAAGCATTAAGTCTTGCAGACAACAGAATGAAAGTAACTCAAAAATTGAAATTTTTTCCCAGCAGTGTAGAAAACATTGTGGGAAAAGGATAAAATGCTGGTAACCAGCATTTTCTTCTTTTCCCGCAATGATTTCAAAAGGCTTTTATCTCGGGGTTTGTTTGGTAAAGGGTTAAAGTAGCCTTCAGTGCATTACTTGCCTTTGACGCCAATGTAAATCAAGATGAAATATAAAGAACATGCAGTCTGATATTTTACCTACAGCGCTCACTTTGCTGGCATTCTTGACAACAGTTAGCTTAAAATTGCATGTCAATTTGCGTCATGTTGCTTGACTAAAAATGGCTGTAGGATCTATTCAAGGCTTCATTAGGCTCAAAAAAGCATGTTGCAGTTTGTGGTGAATTTGAGGTCTGTGATCAGTTGTAAATTACCTGAACAGGGTTCTAAGAAATTGTTTGGTTTATAATAGGTAGTAGATGTGTCATCCCTGGCTTAACCCTTTACCAGATGACAAATTTTGCACTAGAGCAAATTGAAAGCATTTACAGGTGATATCACGAAACAAATGTAGCTCAAATGATAATTTTTCTTGTTGATAAGGAAGAAAACCTTGTGGCAAAAGAAAAGGAAATGCTGATTACCAGCATTTTCTCCTTCTCCTACAAAGTTTATAGAAGCCTTCTTTTTAAGGGTCGTTAAATCTCGGTATTAAGCAGGTAAAGAGTTACAGTGCAAAATACATGAAAGTTAGATGCTTACCAGACGATAAATTTGCACACACATTTACGTTGAAAACACTTCTTTTCAGATGTGGTTCATTTGATTAGGTTCACATAGAAAATATTACGTTAGCAAAGGAGAAATGCTGTTTACCAGCATTTTGTCTTTTTTCCCACAATGTTCTCAACAGCATTCTGTAAGGTAGTTACTAGTACTCTGAATTGTTTGATCAAGGTCAATTATCTTCCGATTTCAACAACCCTAGCCAAGAGGGCTTTTAAAAACAGTGTGAATTGGAGAAAATACTGGTAACCAGCATTTTCTCCTTTTCTGTCCAATCAAAAATGAATTTTCTCATTTTGAACTACATCTTCAATTGTTGTTTGTAATTTACAATTTTTTGAGAAGTCTAAAATTTTGTCATTTGGTGAAGGTTAACTCTTGACCATGAGAAAATTTTAGACTGATCCAAATTGAAAGCATTTGCAGATGACAAAGAAAAGGTGACTGAAAAATTGAAATTCATTCTGGGAAATGTAGAAAACGCTGTGGGAAAAGGAGAAAATGCTGGTTACCAGCATTTTCTCCTTTTCCCACAGTGTTTTCAAAAGGCTTCCTTCACAGGGGCGTTTAAAGTCAGAATTGTGTGGTAAAGAGTTACGGGAAGCAGAGATAAATGTAAATTCAAAATCTAAGAAGTTCTTATCTAATATTCTTTCTAAACTAAAGATCAGTCTACAATTTTTTGTGCTGTCTAATGTTAATTTTTTTACACATTTAAGTTAGTTTAGCATAGTATCCTAGTCAGTGGTTAACCCTTTGCCAAACAACAAATATTTGGACTGGACCAAGTTCAAGGCATCTGCAGACAATAAATTAAATCTTGTTAGCACATGTATGATGATTTCAGACTTTGATAGGGCAGGTATGCTGGTTACCCGCATTTTCTCCTTTATCGCACAGTGTTTTCTCTAGGCTTCTTTCTCAGGTTCATTAAAAGTCGGGATTGTGTCGTTAAGGGTTAAAATGAGTCTCGTATGACACCCACCGAATATTGTTGTTTATTAGTAATATAAAACGTGAAAAAAGGTGTGTCTTGTTCAAACTTTAATGCGTCACTGAAAAGTTTTTTTTAAAACTGAATCAGACAGAGATCATTAAAACAAGATTTTAGCCCTGGATTGTGTAAGGTATAAATTGTCTTCATATTGCATAACTTGTACCAGCTGAAACAGTTTTCCCTGACAGCTCTATAAACTTTTAACCCTTATGAAGCATTTTCATGTTTAATCCTTGACCACATAACTGTGTTTAAATGACTCTGAGAAATATTAAGCCTTTAGAAAACATTATGGGAAAAGAAGAAAATGCTGGTAACCAGCATTTTCTTCTTTTCCCATAATGTTTTTTATCCTATAAAAGACCTACTGATATTCTCTTGTTAAGCAACATTTGAATTGTCTTCTGCAAAATGCTTTTAACTTGGACAAGTCTACTGAGTTAAACAAACCTTGGTAAGATATCTTTTCAAAGCATTGTGGGAAAAGGAGAAAATGCTGGTAACCAGCAGTTTTTCCATTTTCTTAGAGTGTTTTGTACCATTTTAGAGACAGGTTACATTAACTGAGCCATATTTAATTGCTGTTTGTCTGCAATAGGTTTGAATATGGATGAGTGTACAATTTTGTCATGTGGTAAAGATGTAAATAATAGATAATGAGCTTACGCTTAGGATTATGTATGTGTTCTAACACAAGGAAACATTGTGGCAAAAAGAGATGCCTGTTACTAGCATTTTTCTTTTGCCTACATGATACTGAAACTACTATTCTACAAGATGGAGCCAAGCCCCTGTAGCTCAGTTAACTCATTAACATATGACAATATTTTAGGCTTGTCCATTTCGAAAGCATTTGCAGACGACAAAATGAAAGTAACTGAAAATTTGAAATTTGTTTTGTGAAGGGTAGAAAACATTGTGGGAAAAGGAAAAAACGCTGGTTACCAGCATTTTCTCCTTTTTCCACAATGTTTTCTGAAGGCTTTTTCCTCAGTCGTCAAAAGTAGGGATTGTGTGGTGATTGGTTAATAGCATGCAGGACTGGAGGAAAGGGGATCCCTGGTTCAGACCCCAGACTGTGGCCAAATTGTTTCTGAATTCAGTTTCCAGAGTGGCCAAATTGTTTCTAAGAATTGATGATAATCATTGGAACAGGATTCATTCCATTTTCCACCAACTTGCCCACCTGGGTGGCTCAGTGGTGAGCGTGTCAGACTCATGTCCTGGTGGTTGTGAGTTCGATACCCAGTTGAGGCAAACTTTCTTTCCTGCCTATTTTGGCCTCTCACCTCTGCTGAAGCATGTGAGAAAAGTAGTCGATGGCTTTGGAAAGAAAGTTGTGTAAGCACCGGTATGAGAAAGCCAGGAAACACGTGTCACCAACTGCCATGATATGACCTTAGCTGTTAAAGTGGCGTTAAACCCAAATACAACCAACCAAGCAAACCACTAATTTTTGTTTTTGATGATGCCGTAATGTGAGATAGCAGCCAATGGTTTTGAAAGGATACCGTGAGGAGTATTAATAAAGAACTTTCAGGAAGGCATTGATAGGTGCACTGGCCACTGTGATACAACTGAAATAATGTTGAAGTCAGCATTTAACACCAAAGAAGATGGAAAAAAAGTCATCTACTTGAAGAACACTGTATTTGAAATGGCCCATGCTTTGAATTTGGCCTAGGCTCAATATGTTGTTTGGTAGAAAGTGAAAATAAACTTTTACCATTGCCTTTCAGCCCGATTTTTCCTCATCAAAATATAGATTTTCTGGAAGTTTCTTTTTTGTCTGGTTACCAGCATTTTCTCCTTTTCCTACAATATTTCAAAAGCTTTCTTTCTCAGGGTTGTTAAGGTCGGGATTGTGTGGCAAAGAGTCCAGGAGTGAGGAAATGATTTCTGTACAGTCATTATTTAGTTTCACTTCTTTTTTTCCTTGATTGTAGATTACATATTGTATATCTTTTAGCAGGATAATAAAATCTTAGCCTAGCCTATGTTGACAGTAATTTCAAAGAAAAAATTAAATGTGGCTTTAACCCATTATCACACAAGCCCTACTTTTAAAGCCTTTTGAAAACATTGTGGGAAAAGGAGAAAATGCTGGTAACCAGCATTTTCTCCTTTTCCCACAATGTTTTCTCTCCTTTTCGATACAAATTTCAAATTTTCAGTCACTTTGATTTTGTCATCTGCAAATGCTTTCAATTTGGACAAACCTAAAATTTTGTCGTTTAGTCATGAATTAAGTGAATTTGTTTTTTTTTTCCATGAAAGGGCAAATAACGATTATAGGGAAAGGAGAAAAATGGAAGATACTAAACTTTTTCCCTACGTTTACAAAGTTTTACAGAGGTTTCTATTACAGTGATTGTTTTGCAAAGGGTTATACAAAACAGGATGTAGGAAATGGAGGATGATTAAAGGGTCGACAGTCATACTTCAACAACTAAAAATGTTTTTTAACCCATTACCACACAGTCTCTACTTTTGACGACCCTGAGAAGAAGGCCTTGTGAAAACATTGTAGGAAAAGGGGAAAATGCTGGTAACCAGCATTTTCTCCTTTTTCCTACAATGTTTTCTACCCTTCCCAAAACAGTTTTATTTTTTTATTCATGTTTAATTTGTCGTCTGCAAATGCTTTCAGTTTGGTCAAACCTAAAGTATTTTCGTTTGGTAATGAGTTAAGTGACAGAGAGATTTTTCAATAAAATAGATCAAGTTTAGTATGGACAAAGACCCAGAATATTGCATTAATCAAGTCCCTTATGCCAGATTATTTCACGAAATATTCAATAAAGTGTAGAATGGGCACCAGAATGCATATTCTGTGCGATTCTAACCTTAATTTATAGTCTTGAAAAAAGTGCATAACTCCTGTCTTTTTAACTCTTTACCAAATGATAAATATTTGGACTTGACCAAATTCAAAGCATCCGCAGACAACAAATTAAATCTTGGTTATATGATGATTTCTGACTTTAATAGGATGGAAGATATTAAAAGGAAAAGGAGATACCAGCATTTTCTCGTTTTCCTACAATGCTCTCTAAAGGCCCCTTTCTCAGGGTTATCGAAAGTCAGAAATGTGTGTTAAAGAGTGAAGGACCCTAAGGAGAAGGGCATTTGAAAAGGAGCTAGAAAATGCTGGTCTTGTGCTGGTGAAAAAAAAAGTAGATTAAAAATTGCATGGTTGTCTGAATGAAGGAAAGATTTTCTAAAGGTGCAAATATCTGATTCACAGCCTATATTAAGTTTTACAAAGATATTCAATCGGGCATTTTATACATACCCAAAATGAAGAGAATTTGAGACCTGATTTTATCAGTATTTTCTACGTCACATTTGTATGAACCTTGGTTTACTTAATACTCGATCGACCAACAAAATGCCATCTTTTTCCCATTCCTCGATGATTTTTAACGAAAAATGTTGATAACCTGTCTCTCCTCCTTTTTATATGCCCGTCGAAGACGGGGCGTATTATGGGATCACCCGTGGCGGGCGGGCGGGCGGGCGGCGCCAGTTCTTTGTCCGGAGCATATCTCCAATACTATTCCACCTAGGGTTATGAAATTTCATGGGTGGATAGATCTCATCAAGGGGGAGTGCAGTGCACAGGAACCATAACTCTTGCTTGCTTAATTTTTGAGTTATTGCCCTTTGTCGTTTTTCATACTTGAATTTTGTCGTTTTTCATACTTGAATTTTGTCCGGAGCATATCTCCAAAACTATACTAGCTAGGGTTATGAAATTTCTTGGGTGGATAGATCTCACCAAGTGGGAGTGCAGTGCACAGGAACGATAACTCTTGCTTGCTTAATTTTTGAGTTATTGCCCTTTGTCGTTTTTCATACTCGAATTTTGTCCGGAGCATATCTCCAAAACTTTACTAGCTAGGGTTATGAAATTTCATGGGTGAATACATCTCACTAAGGGGGAGTGCAGTGCACAGGAACCATAACTCTTGCTTGCTTAATTTTTGAGTTATTGCCCTTTGTCGTTTTTCATACTTGATTTTTGTCCGGAGCATATCTCCAAAACTATACTACCTAGGGTTATGAAATTTCATGGGTGGATGGATCTTATCAAGGGGGAGTGCAGTGCTCAGAAATCATAACTCTTGCTTGCTTAATTTTTGAGTTATTGCCCTTTGTCGTTTTTCATACTTGAATTTTGTCTGGTGAATATCTCCAAAACTATACTAGCTACGGTTATGAAATTTCATAGGTGGATAGATCTCATCAAGGGGGAGTGCAGTGCATAAGAACCATAACTCTTGCTTGCTTAATTTTTGAGTTATTGCCCTTTGTCGTTTTTCATACTTCATTTTTGTCCGGAACATATCTCCAAAACTATACTAGCTAGGGTTATGAAATTTCATGAGTGGATAGATCTCATCAAAGGGCAGTGCAATGCATAGGAATCATAACTCTTGCTTGCTTAATTTTTGAGTTATTGCCCTTTGTTGTTTCTCATACTTGATTTTTGTTTGGTGAATATCTCCAAAACTATACTAGCTAGGGTTATGAAATTTCATGGGTGGATAGATCTCATCAAGGGGGAGTGCAGTGCACAGGAATCATAACTCTTGCTCGCTTAATTTTTGAGTTACTGCCCTTTGTCGTTTTTCATACTTGAATTTAGTCTGGTGCATGCCCCAGCTTTACAACTTGAGGTAAGACGGGCGTATCTTGCGACAGTTTGCCGCTCTTGTTCACTATGTTTTACACCTGATTAAAGAAATAAATCAATATTTGATCCTTATTTTATAATACTATGTTTATTGCAAACTTTGTCTTTATTCTGTGTCTCAAAAAGTAGGATTTGCTTTTAGACAGATTGAAAAACGCTGAGGGAAAAGTTTAAAAAATGCATCTTAATGCATGTGAAGTTGTCAGCATGATAAACTCCAAGCCTTGCCAAAGAATGAGTATTAGAACTTCAAATAGATACAAGATCAACTGACAGCCTTGTCAAGTATGGGAGAAAAAATGCACATTGCATGTGGCTGCAAGTTCCAGTATCTCAGTATCACAGACTGCTAAAAGCCTTTTAAGTTTGTCACTGAAGAACTTAATGACTTGGTTACTATTTTGATGGGGAGGAATTACTGCAGATATAGCTTTGCCAGGTGGTCCTGATTATGCAGACTATTATAATTTGTCAAAAAGCATTAGTGATGGGGGCTGTGAAGTAATATTGTATCAACTTAATATACCATCATTGTTATAGTATATCCTTAGAGGAAGCTATGCTTGCAACCTTAGTTTGTATGCACTCAGATTGCAAGTTGCACACATGGTAATTTGTCACTTGTACATTGAAAGGAAATTCTCTGCAATGAATACTGTTATTTCATTGGCTGTTTTTGGCTGCAATGCTAAATCATTTGGCAATGCTTTTGTTTCTTCCTACCATGACACAAAACAAAAAAGCTTTTGTTAACATTATGCAAAAAGGAGAAAATACTGCCACATCCCCAAACTGTTTTCAGTACCCATCAGTACCACACAACAAAATTTAAGGTTAGTGACTGATTTGAAAGCATTTTGCAGATGACAGTTTCAATGTGGCTCATATCAAATGGATTTTGTTTGATAGGGTAGAGAAGAAAATCTAAAAAAACATGGTAGGATAAGGAGGAAATGCTGATTAACCAGCATTTTCTCATTTTCCCACAATGTCTTCAAAATCTTTAAGGTCGATAGAAGTCAAGATTATGTGATATAGAGTTAATTGGTCTATAATCATCTCCAGGCTTTGCTCTGTCATGTATTTATTGGTAAATAATGAGGAGTATTCATGCATGGTCATGATAATAACTTCCTGATCTCTCGGATATTATACATGCATTTCCTACAGGTCTACAGATTTATACATGTATTCTCATGTATAGTAATGTTTGATGCCGGCACATAATCTAGTATACGATGAACTAGTTTCTCCATTTGTCAACATGGCGAGCCTGGCTGCACAGAACTTTGCTAGTGTACTGGAATTGAAACCAGGGATCACAGGTTTGAACTATCAGCTTTGCAAAATTTTCTGTCAGAGCATTGATGATAGTTATTGCAGCAGGATTCCTCTCTCACTGTCTCACTGCCTATTATTGTGATGTCAATGGTTATTTTGGAAATTAGCCAGAAACAAGAGTCAAACTGTAAGAAAGATAGATTCATCAGCCTTGGAGATATAATTGAAATAATGTTGGGAATAGCATTGAACACTTGAAACACCAGTCATAATCAGTCAGTCAGTCAATGATCTCAGAAAAATAAGACTTAAAACGTTCTAAAGGGTGGCTGTTGAATAGACCCAGCAATTTCTCCTCTTGCCACAATGTGCTTTAGCCATTTGCCATACAATGACAACTTTTAACGACCCTGGGAAAAAAGCCTTTTGAAAACATGGTAGGTAAAGGAGAAAATGTTGATAACCAGCATTTTTCTCCTTTCCCACCATGTTTTCTACCCAGGCCAAGAAAAATCACACGATTTGAGTTACAATGAAATTGTCATCTATAAATGCTTTCATTATTGACAAGGCTAGAATTTTGTTGTCTGGTAAATGGTTTATGTATTTATGTTTTTAAAGCTGTGTTATTTATCTGTGTTTTAAAAAGATGTTTTTCAAGTCTTCTGCTTAATATTTGTCCCAGGAAATAGAAGAAAAAGGGTTCTATATTTCTCAAAATTAGAAAGGTGTAATAAAGCCCAAAAACTAATCTGGCAAGCCTAAACACTTAGGTTTATCTCTGCACAGTTAACATTATCCTATTTTTCAAAAAAAAAAGATGAAGAAAAGCTTCTGAATGATTTGTTGCAAAAGGAGAAAAATTAGATGCTGATAGCAAATACATTCTTTTTCCACTACTTCTAACTTTTTGTGAAATTTATTATATAATGTGAGTAATATCTAATAATTCTGTGCTTTGCAAATGCTGTAAATTTGAATAAGCTTGAAATTTTTTTGCCTAGGAAAGAGTTAACACTTTACTACACAGTCCCAAGTTTTAACAACCCTGAGAAAGACAACTTTTGTAAACATGGGAAATAGACAAATTTCTGGCAGCAGCATTTTCTCCTACCCTACCATGTTTTCTATCCTACTGCAAACAAATCCTGTGATTTGGCTAGCAGATAAATTGTTGTCTGCACATGCTTTGAATTCAGATAAGTTAAAGATATTGTCATCTGGTAAAGAGTTAATGTACGTAGAGACTGACACATTCGATACTGTCTGTAGTCAACAGGCGAACAAAACCTGTATACATAGCTTGAAGTAGATATTATGTTTACCATAGACAGAGATTTGCAACCAGTGAGCAGTGACCTAGATCAACAAGGCAGTCATGTGACAGCGGTAGTTGACAGTGTATAACTCAGTTCCTGTATTATACTGACACTATGTAAAGGAAATACTTCCTATCGGGGAACACACCTATTGTTACTGGTTGAAACTTGTCACTGAACTTTGATTATAGTTTGAATTTCTGCAGCAGTGTTTATTATTTACAATTTTGCTGTATAGTGTATGGATGTTAAACTGCTGTTTATAAAAATAACGTAAGGATTTGTTAGCTAACTGCTAGTGTTGTAAGATTTAAATCAGTTATAAATGAGGGACGAGGCAAGATTGAATTACGTGGAATTATATCCTGTGATAAAAATAGCTCAAGCAGTTGGGAAGTATTAGGTTCTTCATTATGCTTTTGTTAAAGGACAATATTTTTTGTGATCATGCCTTATGGGCTTGTGGTATTTGGGTTTATTGACGATATAATTTGTATATTGTCCTTTATATTTTCCTGCTATGTACCAATTCTTAAAAAAAATCATTTGTTTGATTTGTGGAGATATTCATGATGGTAACATGACTGAATTTATTTTATGTCCTTACAGTGGATTCAGGGTATAATTAATGGATATATTTTTGATACAGAAAGATTTGAACAGACTTATTTTCTTGATTATATTTTAACATTTTTCATTGTGGACTAAAATCAAATGTTGATGAGTGTTTATTCTAGAGAAAATTTAAAGCTGGAGCCGTGTTATCAATTGCCAGCTATGCCTGTACCAGACTTTATGACCATGGAGAGAGCATTTTTTCCAGTATTTCCTCTCCCATCCTCACAAACATTCCCCCAACCTTACATTGTGCCTCAACAGTACATTACTGCACATCCTAGACCCAGGGATATACCAACAGGAACATTGCTACCGGAGGAACCTCCAGTTCTAGACTTATCTATACGTAAGCCAAGGCGAGACTCTACATTGTCTACTGTTTCAAATAATTCAGATCAAGATGACGAAGAAAGTGAAAAAGGGCTAGACTTGACATGTCCAGATAGACAAAATACTGGGAAAACGTTTAAAAAGGCTCTCTTAAACAGATACAGTAAGTCAAAAAAATTGCTTTCACATCTGTGATTTTCATAAGTTTGCAATTCTATCCTGGTTATAAGGATGGATCTTTGGCAGCTAAGTGGTGAATGTGTAGGTAGAGCTCCAGACAGAGGGAGTGAATTTGATTTCATAAGTGAAAATATTTATTCTCCACTTAACCCTATGTTATGGGTACTCATTTGAATCGTCTCATAGAGACAATCCTAATGAGTACCCACAATATAAAGTTTGGAAGAGAAATAATATTTAGAATGCCATCACTCCCTCTTATCTAGAGCAGGTTTCACAACCTGAAGAGCATAGGTTCAATCTTCACTGTAGGCAGTTGGCTTTTTGATGGAGAATATTTGGAGCTTTGGCAAGACACATCAGAGCCCTTGTCTAGTCTTGGTGAAATCCTGGACGCACCTGATTAAGTAAGCTGACTCAAATATTGTTGAAAGGCTGTAAAATGCAAGTCTTATTAACTGCATCTAAACCTGAAACTGATATTTACAGAAATGGTGAGCTGGTTTAATACCAGTCTAATACCAGACTACACAGATTGAACTGTCCATTCGGATCATCATAGATTTGCATTGAATAATATGTTGTGAGATATTTCAATAAAACCAGAAATCTTATAATAACACAAGTCATGTTTGCCCAATTTTGTAAGATGAAAACATTGTGGGAAAAGGAGAAAATGCTGGTAACCAGCATTTTCTCCTTTTTGCACAATGTTTTCTACCCTGCTGGAAACAAATTTCAATTTTTGAGTTGCATCTAATTTGATGTCCACAAGTGCTTTTAATTTGGGCCTTTCTAAAATTTTGTCGTATGGTAAAGAAGACATTATAAAAATGAAAAAAAAAAGCAGCATTAATTCAAAACCAATGTTTGACTTGTGTTAAAATTTTAGTCTGCTTCTGTAACTTACGGAAAAATATTGAGGGAAAAGGAGAAAATGCTGGAAGCCAAGATATTCTCCTTCCCCACAATATTTTTGCAACTTTACAGAAAAGGAATCCTATCATGAAGACCATGTTAACTCTTCACTAAACAACAAAGTTTAGGACATTTTCATTTTCAAAACATTTACAGGCAGTAGATTATAGATGCATGGTTCAGATGACAACAGTAGTCCTTTATAGGGTAGAAAAGGCTTTAGGAAAAGGAGAAAATTTTCTCCTTTTTTAACAAGGGTTTTTTTTTTAAAAAAAAACCTTCCTCAGGATTGTTAAAAGTCCTAAAATTTGGTGTCTTGAATTTGAGATAAAGTACAGAATAGTCAACAATAGAAACTGATGTACTTGAACAGACAGATAGGAAACCACTGTTATTTCCTGATTATCCTTTACATAGAAGTTGAAAACTCTGTCAATCCTGTTTTCAGAATCATTCAGACCTTAACATCTTCCTTTCTTGATATTCTGAATGTGTATTAAGTAAAACTGATACAATATGTGGACATAACTTTGAAATTATTGTGGCAATTTGTGAAAGTGCTCTGTAAGACTCTCTTAATTGCCACAGTATTGTTCAAAATCATGTTGTAGAATGAGAAAAAAGGGGGCCAAAAGATTGGATATTAATCTTTGTCGGAAGTGAACTGGTTACCGTCACACAATTTTGTGTATGAATTAAGATAACATTATCTGACCTACGGAACAGATCTCTAAATCATTACCATAAATGGGCATGTTCAACCCTTTCGGCACTTAACAGAAATAAAGTTGCCAAATGTGCAGGTAGTGTTGATTAAGATCAGTCTGCACACAATAATTATGTTTTCTGATACTTGCACTAAATCTCTGACATTATATAGGTCTTATTAGCCATGAAATTGTTCAAATTGCATCTTCAATTCTTTTTTTTCCAAGTATTTAGCAACCACGTAATGAATTCAAAGTTTGTTTAATCTTTCGCAAGCAATGTTGTGTTTCCACAGCCCAAAAGAAATAGGCATCTGAAAGCATTGTACAAAGAAAAAGGAGAAATTGCCTGTAACCAGTATTTTATCATTTTCCCTCTGTGTTTCTGTGAGTTTTTATTCTTCAAGAGCCACTTTTAATATGTTGTCTGCAGCTGCTTTGAATTGGGAGTTATTTAAATTTTTGTCCTATGTGTAGAGTGAAGACTGATGCCACATGAGAAAGTATATGAATTCCTTTTTGTTGATCAAGATAGGAACTAAGTGGCCAATCAATCTCAAATTCATTGATATTTTGGTGAACATTTTTAGGTTTTAATGGTTAAACCTTTTACCAAAAAGCTTGTGGTTCAACTTTTTCCCAAAGGACTAAACTTGCAAATTACTAAGGAAATATTGGCTCAGCTGACGCAATTTGAATACCTGCATATTCTACTTTTCCCACTATGGGTTCAAAGCACTTTTCCACAAGTTTGTTAAAATTTGGGATTGTGTGGTACAAGGGGACTTAGAAGCAGAAAGAAGACTTTTTATACATTTTGAAGATAGGAGTCCAATCCTAATCACAACTACTTTTGTAACCGGCATCATCTCTGTCCTGCTTGTTTTCTACCCTTTCACTGAAAAATTCTATCCTTGGGAAAAAAAACTTGAAATTCTTAGATGAAATTAAAATTTTGTTTTTCTCAAGGGAAAAATGAATTAATTAACCCTACCTGAAAGGACATATTTTTGGATGGGATCAAATTGAAAGCATTTGCAGATCTCAAATCAACTGTAACGTAAATGATGATTTTTGTCAATGAAAGTAAGTAGAAAACATTGTTGGAAAAGAAGAAAATGCAGGTTACCAGCATTTTCTTCTTTTCCTACAGTGTTTTCACAAGTTGTCTCTCCTATTTTATCAGGATGACCTGAAACTGCCTTACTATAAGCAAATGAACAGGATATCCAAAGCTTTTGCAGATGACAAATTTGATATTACTGGTGTGGTAAATTTGTCCTTAACCCTCTCCCAAACAAGCCCTGGTTTTTACGTGTCTGCAGTAAAAGTCTCCTGAAAACACTGTCGGAAAAGGAGAAATTGCTCATAACGAGCAATTTTTCCTTTTCCCACAGTGTTTTCTACACTTTTTGAGAAATTTCTGCCATTTTCTTCAAATGAAAAATTGTTTTCTGCAAATTCTTTCGGTTTGGAAGGGTCCGAACTTCGTTGGTTGGGAAAGGGTTAAAAGGGTATGGAGCTTTATAGGATTAGGAGAAAATACTGGTAAACTATAGTCAGAAAACATATTGGGGCAATTTTTCCAGTTAGGACATAATTAGTTGTACCGTCAGGTGGCAGGGGACTTGGAAACTTGTTCACGGCTGTGGTGAATCATGTCGCCCTGAGCAGAAAGGGAGATGGCGACATGATTTGACACAGCCATGATCAAGTTTCCAAATCCCTTGCCACCTGACCATACTATGAATTTATTGTACTGCAAAGTTTTACCCTTTCAAAGGGCATTAAGCAAAATTGTTCTGTTTTATAATCGCACAAATCGAGTATGCTGACGAAATAGAAATTCCCTTCTGAGTGCCCCAATTGAATAAAAACTAACTTCACTGGAAACTGATGTCACTAAAACGTGCAGTTTGGTGCATAAACATGCAGTCTTGTGATCGATCGACGCCACCATTTTAGATGTTGTGTTGCATATGTAGTGATGTTTACGGGGCCCTCAAAAGGGAAACTGGGCATGTTAACCAATCACATCTTGAGAAATTTCTTTGCAGTATAATAAACAAGTTTGTCCTGTCTCTGTTCTCCAACTGAAATACTGTTTATATGACATATAAAGCATCATCAAGTTGACAACACCAATTCCTATACCAGCATGAGAGGTCTGACCTAGCCTTTAGGCAACCAAATATATATGTTGAGGATGTAGTTTGATATGGTTTAATAAAAGGTATAAATTTCTGTAATTCAAAGTCTTTTTTTTTAAAAAAAAAAAAGAAAGAAGAAAGCATGACTGTGCTTCGGAAAGTATCAAGGCACAATATAGATTGCAGATTTTGTTCTGATGTATCTTGATCAACTTGTTCCATTAAGTTCTATTAAGCTTTATTCCAACATTAAGTTCTTTTAAGCTTTTTACCTGACATTCAGGGTTGTAACCACCCTAAGAAAGAGATGTTTCGAAAACATGATCGGAAAAGGAGAAATGTTGGAGCCAGGGTTTTGCTGTCCTTTTCCCACAATGTTTTTAGCCACTTTGAAATTTATAATTTGGATTTTGTCATTTTAGCCCTTAATGCAGTTTTGTGTCTTCAACTGCTTCCACTTTGGACAAGTCTAAAATTTTGTTGTCAAGTGAAATGTAGATGAAACTGGGGTTTCATGTGGTAATGCAAAAGACAAAGCTGGATATTTTAACCCTTTCCCAAACAAGCCCTTGTTTTTACGTGTCTGCAGTACAAGTCTTATGAGAACACTGAGAGAAAAGGAGAAATTGCTCGTAACGAGCAATTTCTCCTTTTCCCACAGTGTTGTGTGCCCGTTTGGATTATTTTCTGCCATTGTTGTGAAAGTTAAAATTGTCGTCTGCAAACTCTTTTTGATTGGTTGGTTGTATTGGGGTTTAACACCACTTTAACAGCTAAGGTCATATCATTGCGGTCAGTGATGCACATGTGTTTCCTGGCTTTCTCACACCGGTACTAACACAAGTTTCTTTCCAAAGCCACGGACTACTTTTTTCACATGCTTCAGCAGAGGTGAGAGGCAGAAATACGCCGGAAAGCAAGTTCGCCTCAACCGGGTATCGAACTCACAACCACCAGATCATGAGTCCAACACGCTCACCACTGAGCCACCTGGGCGGGCTCTTTCAGTTTTTAAGTCTAAAATTTGTCGTTTGGGATAGGGCTAATCACAGGCACCATAAAATTTGCCATTTTTTCCTGGTACTTCCAGATGTTTGACTGGCTAAAATATTTTCATGTACTTGAAAACAACAGTCTCTAATTTATCTAATTGTTCCTAGTGTCATTCACATATAATAGAAATGTGGTTTACATTTCAGTAATTATTTCTTCTGTTACTACTGTAAAATTGGGACGGGGATCCAGAGGAAGAAAGAATATGGATACATGGATTGGAATAGGATAGGCACTCCTGGATCAATAGTTACTTCTGTGGCTAGTGTAGATTAAGATCAGAAAGCAGTCTAAATTTTGTTGTTTGTCAAAAAAAATTGTGTCATCTTTAATCTACACTGTCATCAGATCTAAAATAGTCAGAACAAGAGCAACCTTATAATTGCATTCATGTAGGTAATAATTTTTAGACTTGTTTAGTGGCTTGGTGTTTTTTCTCTTTTTTTTTTTGTTGGGGGGAGGGGGGGGATGGAAACACTAATAATTGCTTTCTAGGTCTAATTCTAGATTTAATAAATATTTAAGTTATGCAATACTGATTGGCTAAACCAAAATCCATTTGTTTAAGCCATTCAGGGTTTTAGTTACTTTCAAACTAGAGCATTCGAGCTTATGAATGAGTGTAACCCTTTACCACACAATCCAACTTTTAACTACCTGTAACAGGATGGCTTTGAAAACATTGTTGGAAAAGGAAAATATGATGGTTACCAGCATTTACTCCTTTTCCCACAATGTTGTCTGTCATTTCAAAGAAAAATTGCATTATTGGAGCCACATTTGTCTCCTGCAAATACATGTACTTTTAATTTAGGCAGGTACTTTTAATTTAGGCAGGTCTAGGATTTGTTGTTGAGTGAAGAGTCAACTGTTTACCAAACAACAAAATTTAGACTGGTCCAAATATTGAAAGCATTTGCAGACGACAAATTACAGATGGCTCAAATGGTAGAATTTGTCCATGATGTGAGTTTAAAACGTTGAAAAAGAAAAAAATGCTGGTTACCAGCATTTTTCTCCTTTTCCCACTATGTTTTCAAAAGGCTTCTTTCCAAGGGTCATTACAGTACAGGAATTTTTGTTAAGCCTTTACCAGACGACAAAATTGAAAGCATTTGCAGACGTATGTTTCAATATGGCTCAAATGGTGCAACCTTTCTTTGATAGGGTAGAAAACACTGTGTGGGAAAAGGAGAAAATGCTGGTTACCACAATGTTTTCAAACGGCTTCTTTCCCATGGACATCAAAAGGCGGCAAAGGGTTAAAGGGTTAAGACTGGACAATATGGACCCTGGTCAAGGAATTTGCTGACTATTGTTTGTACTAATAATGACATTGATTTGACCATGTGCTGTGGAATGAGAATGTAGGGAAATGTGGGTGTTATTATCATTATGGTGGTAAATTCAATCATTCTTCCTGGTCTTCCATTATCCTTTTAGCATAGTATTACAGTCTCTTGACTTGCACAGCAACCATTATATTGGTAGCAAGGCTTTGAAAATATTGCTTGAGAAGGAGTAATGCTAGTTACCAGAATGATTTGTTGAGGAATAATGCTATTTGTAAATATATGGAGGGTAATTCAGTCATTCAATTTGGTCTTCCTTTTGTCTTTTTACAAGATGACAAAATTGTAAACTTGTTCATATTGCAGTATAGCCATACAATAATTGTGGCCACGAAACAGCCAAATTTGTCTTCATGAGAATAGAAAACAATGTTAAAATGGTGCTTACCAGTATATTTGCCTTACAAACATTGTTTTCAATAGCTATCTTGTTGATTTGGATAGATCTGAAATTCTTCTGTGTGGTAAAGGGTTAAGGGGTTAAACCGGTAGAACTAAGATGTGGATGGAACTCTTATTTAGCTAATTAAACATATTAGCTCTGTAATGACTTGGACCTGAGATGTTTGGTACCAAGTCTGTACACTGTCCGAGATTTGTAACACAATTTGTTTGTACTTTGGATATCATACTGACCTTGGCAGTAATCTGTCATTACATTATTCAATACACCACTCATATCTATATGGCAGTATGGCATCAGCCGTGTCCATTGTATCTAAAACATGTTCTGTGAAAAGGTAGACTGATCTTGGTTGAACATCTAGCTATTGGTCTACTTTCTGCATGTCCTGCAAGGCTTCTTTCTCAGGTTGGTCAAAAGTAGGTATTGTGAGGTAATGAGTTAACCTGCATTCCATGGTTGATTGGGCCTATTTTTTTAACCTAAGTATTCCAGTCTGATTGGCCCTGTCCATAACATCTATATACCACTTTGATAGACCCTGTCCATAACTTCTGTATTCCAGTCTGATTGGCCCTGTCCATAACATCTATGTACCACTTTGATTGATCCTGTCCATAACATCTGTATTCCACTTTGATTGACCCTGTCCATAACATCTGTATTCCAGTCTGATTGCCCTGTTCATTATGTTTATATTTGAGACTGATTGGCCCTATCCATAATATCTGTATTCCAGTCTTATTGGCCCTATCTATTACATCAGTATTCCAGTATGATTGGCCATGTTCATTAAATCAGTTCCAGTCTGTTTAGCCCTATCCATTTACATTGGTATTCCAGTCTCTTTGGCCCTGTCCATAACATCTATATTCCAGTCTGATTGGCCCTATCAATTACATCAGTATCCTAGTCTAATTGGCCCTATTCATAACATCTGTATTCCAGTCTGATTGGCCCTATCCATTACATCAGTTTTCCAATCTGATTGCCCTGTTCATTACATCTGTAATGGTCCTGTCTCATAGGAAAAAACCACACCTTCCTAGTCAGAGAAAAAGAACCAGATTGAAATTTCAAAGCTCACTTGGTTAGAAAATGCAAAATGCTAGACAGAAGATATTACTGGGTGTTCTGTGCAGTGTCGAACAACCATTACCCACCACCATTCTAATTTTTGTTATTTTATTTCTAAATTTTAGGACTAGCTGTTGAAAGGCTGACATTATATTTACCAATCAAAAGTTGTGTTACTGTCAAATTTCGTGAATTGTGGAGAAAAAGAACATTGTAAGAATGGTCAGTGAAGATGGATTCGGGCTTGATCTATTCTGTCCACAGTTGTAGGGAGATATTTCTTCCATAGGGGAGATAACTAGAAACTACATATTTATCTTGATAAGAAGCCTCATAGCTGTTAGCAGTCTGGAAAGTGATTACGAACCCTTTGACCACATGACATAATTTAGACTTGTCTGAAATGGAAGCACTTGCAGACATATTACTTGCAACAAAAAGGATAAGAGTTGTTTGTGAAAGAATTTTAAGCAACTAGGAAAGGGAGAAAATACTGGCATTTTCTCCTTTTCCCACATTGTTTTCAAAGCCTTCTTCCCAAAGAGGATGGTATGGAAAAAGTTAAATGTCGCATCGATATAGACACATCTACAGCTGTCTGATCATAAAGGCACTTTGGCAAAATGAGGACTTTTTGTGATGAGAGTTCCCAGTGTACTGTCTCATGATCATTGTTATATTTACTTCCTGTCCATGTAGACTATCATCTGACTTGTGCTTTTGATCAAGCATCTTGTCATTAGAGAGGTTGTCAGAACTCTCCAACAGGTGTGATTATAAAAGGTAGAAAGCCACAGAATTGGCTGTATAAATCCATTTTTCTTGCAAATATTGGTCTGATATGCAATCTGTTTTGTCATGGTTTTGTAAATAAAGTGAAATAAAAAAACGAAATGTTAGATTTTTATATGGCGAATTTCAGAAAAGTTTTGTTGTATTAATTTGCCACGGAAGTTGCACATAACCTCTCGAATAGTTGTAATTTTCATTAAGCAGATAAATCTACGCAGAAGGAAAAAAAAGAATTTTGTTGAAGGAAAAAAAAGAATTTTGTTGATAAAGAGAAAGAAAACTGCCGGACAAGATTCTGCGACTGGAAAACTCTGCAAGAAGAACAAATGTATAGCAGGTTTCTACGCAGCGGCTTTTTGACTTGACTGTTTGTCCACATATACCAAAATAAATTGAAATTGAAAGCCAATAAACTATTTGGAAACGTTGATGCTGACCTCTCCTCAGGTTTCTGTTGTAAAGAAGCCAACTTGTATGATTTAAATTTGGTGTATGGCATACAGAAGTTGGGAATAAGATCTATTTATTCGTTCAGAAAAGGGTATGTAGGAGAAATGAATCCAAACTGCTTGTTGTTCATTGCTTAAATGGTAGCTAAAGAAGCTTTTGATGATAGCATAGATCTAAATCAGACTGCACAGAACTTGCAGCTTTATCCTTGATGTGCACTGCCTAATTACTAGATAATAAACTGTGACCAAAGTCATCTTCAATAGTAGTGGAAATCTACTTTTAGACCATGAAAAATGTGGAAGTTGGCAGTCTGTGTTTACCAGTTTTCCTGTAACCGTGTGGCTGCTTAGCATGACTCAAAACATGCAGACAGCAGAGATCTAGATCAGACTGCACAAAACGTGTAGATAATTTAGAGATGATTTAGATTTGGAGATAATTTTCCTCCCGAAATTACTTTTAAAATAGCAAATTTGGATTTTTACTATAGGCTTGAAAATTTTATCTTGGTCATTAATAGGAGGAAAAGGGTTAACCCATTACCACTAGTGACCAGCATTTTCTCCTTTTTCCCACAATGTTTTCTACCCTTCACAAAACAAATTTCAAATTTTCAGCCACTTTTATTATGTCATCTGCAAATGCTTCGATTTGGAGAATCCTAAAATATTGTCGTTTGGTAATGAGTTAAGTACACATTTTACAACTATGGTTGCCTTTGAGTCTTCTGTAGACCTCGACAAGGCTGCATAAGGTCTTTGATCTACACTGTCCATAATTATTGCTGAAAACCCTGGGTACAAACAATGAAATGGCCATCCTTCAGATCATATTTCCATGCTAAATCATCTGATGTGTTATTTCTAGCACTGTATATGGCAAAAATAACCCCAAAAAGTAGATAACAGTGTACATGTGCTTTATAATGAATTTCGCCTTTGTCTACCTTTTTCATCATATCTCTATGATGGATAATCTATCCTTCATACAATTCACCCAAAAAATTTTCTCTCATCAATCAAACCCTTTGTTTCAAGTAACCCTTGACCGCAAAATCCCGATTTTTAACAACTTTGAAGAAGAGAGCATTTGAAAACATCGTGGGAAAAGATGAAAATGCTGGTTAACCAGCATTTTCTTCTTTTCCCGCAATGTTTTCCTGCCTATCAAAAACAAATTTTATCAGTTGAGTCACTTTTGTTTTTTTGTCATCTGTAAATGCTATCAATATGGACAATTCCAAAATGTTACCATTTTGTAATGGGCTAAGTCAGTACCTTATGTTACAGAGAGCATTTTGGTTTTCCACAAGCAAACCACTTGTTACAGCATTGTTGCAGAAGGAGAGATTGCTCACAAGAAGTATTTTCTCCATTCACTATGTTTATAAACGTAGTCTGCTGCAAGATAATGGAAATTTTTAACCAAATAAACAGTATTTAATTCTTTACCACACAATCCCAAGTTTTATCAACCCTGAAGAAAGAAGACTTTCCGTAAAAGTTGTGAGAAAAGGAGAAAATGCTGGTAACCAGTATTTTTTCCTTTTCCCACAATATTTACCACTTTATCCAAGACAGAAAGTATTATTAAAGTGAGATATATTTTGTTTGTCTGCATACTTTCAGTTTGGTCTAGTCCAAAATATTGTTACATGGTAAAGAATCAGTAGAAGAATGTTTTAACTCTCTACAAACAACAAAATTTTAGACTGTTCCAAATTTGAAAGTAAAGCATTAGCATAGGACAAAAAGAAAGTGACTCAAAAATTGAACTTTGTTTTGGGAAGGGTAGAAAAAATTATGGGAAAAGGAGAAAATGCTGGTTACCAGCATTTTCTTTCTTTTCCACAAAGTTTTCAAAAGGCTTCTTTCATCAAGTTATGAAATCCAGGGATAATGTTTGGTACCCATTCTGAGTTAAACATTGCACAAAAGGCGTTTAATTAGCCTTTGCCTTTGTTTCAAAAGTTATTCTGTAACAGTGGTATCACTTTATTTCAAAAAGAACATTTAGTGGATATTTTTGGGTGCAAGGCAACATGTATCACTTTGGTTTCTCACTGAAACCTTTGTTATGCTAAATATTCATTACGAAGAATGATCTCATTTAGACAATTCTGATTGTCTCGAGAAGACAATTCTGGATAGTATCTTCTACACAAATTTCATGAAGAAAAGATGTTTTGTAACTTTGTTTCCCTAGGGATCCTCTGTTCAAGAAATTTGGAAACTGTAAGAGTAGTTGAAAATATAAGTACTGAAATCTTGTGGTGAAAAGCTTTAGCTCTTTACCAAACAACGACTATCTTCAACAACCCAGTGTAAAGAAGAATGATGAGAAAGAGAGAAAATGCTTGTATACAACGCTTCTCTTTTACAAGAATATTTTCAACACTATAAAAGCCAAATCCCCTGTTTGAAATGCTTTCATTTTGTCATTTGATAAAGGGTTAAAAGTTTCCAGTTTTACTTCATCAAAGTAAAATTTTGTTTTCAAATTTATCTTAATGTGGGGACACATAGCAGTTTGAATAGATTCATTAGTTATGCGGCATAAAGTGAACAAATTAACAATTCATACTTCCACAGCCGTAGGGCAGCAATACATTTATTGTAGGTTTTTTTGTGTGTCTGTTTCTTCTTCTACTTGTATTTTTCAACCCATGTGTTTGATGAATTGTTCAGATTTGATGGGGAGGACACTGTGCAGCTATAACTCCATACCAGACAACAGAAGTTTAGATTTCCATTTTAAAAACAGTCTCAGATACCAAATTTATATGTTTCTCAAACGATGGAGTATGTCCTGTTTTCAGAATAGAATACTTTCTTGAAATAAGAGAAAATGCTGGTCACCTTAGCATTTTCTCCCTTTTACATAATATTTTCTTAAATATTCCTTAAGGTCATTAAAGTGTTGGACTGTTTGTCAAAGGATTTGAAAAAAAAACCACTAATTTTATGAAGGTTATAAATGATACATTCAAACCAACATATTTTAAACTTATTTTGGATTAACACATGTTAGATTCTGACCAAATTAAAAGCCCCAGCAAAAGTAAAATTCACAGTACATATTCGATAGGGTATGAAACAAGGAAGAGAAATCAGAAATTGCCTATTACAAAGAATTCTCTCTTTCCCTAATGTTTTGAAAAGGCTGCCTATGTAGACAATTGTTGAAACATGCTTTCTTATAAATCATGCATATTTCTTTTAACTATGTTTTATGATCTTCAGAGTGCAGAATAACGATAAATACCACAAAGTATTGGTCCATTCTCAATATTTGGGCTTTTCATGGCATGAGAAACTGAATATTGCAAAAACTGTCACTCTAGATCCAAGATTAAAGTTTAACTCTTAACAACAAAACTTTAGACCTGTTCAAATTGAAAGGAATTAAGACAACAAAATATTATGTGACTAAAAAATTAAAATTTGTTTTGGGACGAGAAGGAAACATTATTACCAGCATTTCTCCTTTTCCTACAATGTTTTCGTAAGACTTCTTCCTTAGGTTTCATTAAAAGTTTGGATTGTGCAGTAAACGGTTACGATCTGGCTTTCCTAATTTTGATCTGCCAGCATTACAGTGTCTACAAAAATATGTAAACTCATGATATATACTGATGCCATTAAGGAACGATAGTATATTTTGACACAAATTTTGTCATTTGAGTTGGGCGGAACTTTCAAGAAGTGAGGTCACCATAATTTTCTATTTGGCATTGTATGGAAGTAGGAAATTCTTGTATCAAGTACAGTATTATCAATCAACTTCTTGACAACTTCTGTTACAATTCTGGAGAAAGGCAAAAGATCAAAATTGTTGCCTTTTGGTAAAATTTCAGATGGCAGTTGGCCATAAAAAAATTAAGGACTCAAAGACAAATCTTTTTCTTATATTTTAGATAATACGTTGTTGTTGCAGTGTCATTTGTCTACAGTACTTGAATTTCACAATTTATCCTAATGTCTTCAAATACAATACTTTTTATAGATATCAAAAGGTGCTAATATTTTTTATAGCATGTAGATGTAGTTTGTTTTGGATGTTTTCCAAGAAAATTTAAGATATTTTTATATCCCAGTCATTACTGTCTATGCAAAAACTACAGTTCTTTACATCAGACCTTGGCTAGATGTTCAAAAAAGAAGTCGTAAAGGTCAGGTAACCAAGAAAATACTTTTGACATTGTTATGTCCCTTTTTTGACCTAGGATTTTCACTGTAGAAGCATTTGGAAGCAATCCTTGGTAAAGAGTTAACCCTTTACGACAGAATCCTGACTTTTTATACCTGTGAAAGAAGCCTTTTTGTAACCAGCATTTTCTCCTTTTCCCACAATGTTATCTTCCATTCCTAAAACAAGTTTTAATTCTCTAGTCACATTTATTTTGTCATCTGCAAATTCTTTCAATTTGGACCAGCCTAAAATTTTGTTGTTTAGCAAAGAGTTAAGGATGCAGAGACTTGTTTTGTCAGCTATTAGCCGATGCAGACAGCCTGCGGCAGTGGAAGGGCAAAGCAAAGTGTTGTCACGTTTGTGTCACCTTCACTCAACTTTAAATCATATTTATACTCTCTAGAAAGACAGCTTAATATTTGATGTCAGAATTCTTAATGTTGAAATTTGATTTCTTAATTATGCATCAGTGTATTCATATATAGAGTTTCAAGGTTCATCATTTTTAGACTATTAGTTTATTCCGTTATCATTTTGTAGAGCTTATAATTATGCTCATCTATTACATATATATTTAATTGTTGTTAAATTAAGATGAGCTTTTGTGTCTAGATTATCATCCAGCTCCCAGGATGTGTTGTGCTGCTAAGGCCACTCTTTTTTTTAGATCATCTAAGTAATACACTTGGTCAATTGAAGGGAAAAAAGGTTACAAGATTGAATAATTTGAAATATTCTTAACATTAACCTTAAGATAATGGCAAATAATTAGACTGGTCCAAATTCAAAGCATCTTCAGACAACAAATCGAATGTGCCTGAAATGATAAAACTTAAGTTTTAACCCTTTCCAAACGACAAATTTTGGACCCTTCCAAACTGCAAGAGTTTGCAGACGACAATTTTAGATTTGGAGAAAATGGCAGAAAGTTCTCAGAAAGGCTAGAAAACACTGTTGGAAAAGAAGAAATTGCTCGTTATGAGCAATTTCTCCTTTTTCCATAGTGTTTTCAAAAGACTTTAACTGCAGACAAATAAAAACCAGGGCTTGTTTGGGAAAGGGTTAAGAAGGTTGGAAAACACTGTTGGAAAAGGATAAAAAGCTGATTACCAGCATTGTTTTCAAAAGACTTATTTCTATGGTTGTTGAAAATGGGGATTGTATGATAAAGGGTTAAGCTCCAAATAAATAGTTCTAAATGAGCCATTCTAAAACTGCCAATGTCAGTGCTCCTTAATTTGATATCCACGTTAAATACATATTTTTGGTGTGGGTCTAGATCAGTCTTCACAACTTATGAAGTTTAATCATGGATCTAAGCTGTTTTAGTTTTTTGAGATGATCCAGCCAAGAAAAAGAAAAGCTTTGAAAATGGAATATTAAGCTATCTATTTTGACTTAATTAATGTGTACATTTTAATTTTTCTACAGAATTTTAAACATAGAAAACAGAGGAAGGGATGGGCATAAGTTACCTGGAATACATGTTTCTCAGTTGAAAAGGTGATTTATGTCTCAAAATGTCGACCACAAGTAAATGACAAGATGCATCATATGATTGTATATGAACATCATAATGCTAGCTGGGGTTATAAATTAATGTTTATAGCTTCAAAAAAACAATGTAAATTTATGTGAAAAATGATTGTATGATAAATTAAGGACTGATTTTAAAGTACGCTTTAACTGACAGTTTCAAGCGGTAAAAATTTGAGGATTTGATGGGAACAACCTTACCCATTTTCTGAAAAAAATAAAGTTTTGGAGGGGGTCAACAAGAATATTTCTACACCTCTTGAGCAATAATTGCATTTTTGGTCAGCACCTTTTGCAACAAAACAGACAAATTAATCTGTACAATTTTTAGTTGCACCATTTCTTGCATGTTGTTGCTCACATCATGAGTAATTGTCTTACATGGAACTGAATCTTCTGGTTAGAATTTCATTTTCAAGAACTACAGGATAATCACAGATCAAAGAATTTTGCATGGCCTGTTACTGGCTCAAGCTACCATAGATTTGGATTAACTCTATTGTAACCAAACAATTTGGTCCAGTCCAGAAATTTGTTGTTTGGTAAAGAATTAATATTTTTATCATACCATAATAATATCTTTGTCCTTGGAAAATTCAGAAAATTCTGGGTTGTTTGGAAATAGATTATTAAGAAACAAAAATAGTTGTCTGACCTAGTGACCTGAATTCTTGAAAGTATATAATCGGGACCACATTTGTTTTGTTTTGGCCGAATTGATAAAAAGAGCAAAACCCTTCTGGACAGCACATAGAGTATTCACAGGCATAAATTTTCCTCAGGATTGCCAGAAATTTGTTTGGTATAGGGTTAACATCAATCTGTGCACATATTTTACCATCTGATCTTGATCTAGTATGCATGCAAAAATAAGTTTACTGGTAATTATTCTAGGCATTCTTAACTCTTTACCACACGACAAAATTTTAGACTGGTTCAAATTGAAAGCATTTTCAGACGACAAAATAAAGGTCACTGAAAAATTGAAATTTGTTCTGGGAAGGGTAGAAAACACTGTGGGAAAAGGAGAAAATGCTGGTTACCAGCATTTTCTCCTTTTCCTACAGTGTTTTCAAAAGGCTTCTTTCTCAGGGGCGTCAAAAGTAGGGATTGTGTGGTAATGGGTTAATAGATAATAATAAATGGTCTTAATTGGTCTTGTAGATGTAATAATTACGAACTGCACTCTTGTTTCTATGTGATAATTCCTAATGACATTATATGACAAGCTTTCAACATTGTTTGGCATTAATTGACTGTATTATGGAGATGGGAGAAAATACACTTATGAAACTGAATATCTGTCAGTTGCGGAAGCAGGAAGTCAAAGGAAGTCTGCCTGATAATCAATACATATTGCAGTCTGAAATCTGGTAGAAAGTGAGTGCAGACCAGATGATTTCTTGATCTTAACCCTTTGCCAGACAGTCCTTAGTTTTATTGACACTGAAAAAAAAAACCTTTTTAGAAACATTGGAAGAAAAACCAGCATTTTCACCTTTTCCCACACTATTTCCTACCCTATCAAAGACAATTTCACTATTTAGCCTCATTTTGATTGTTGTCTTCAAAATGCTATCAAGTCTACATTTTGTCATTTGGTAAAATTGCATCCTTTACAAATAATCTGTATGGAAAAAGCCTTTGAAAAATATCGTGGGGAAAAAGAAGAAAACCCTGGTTACAAGCATTTTCTCTTCATTTCTAGTTTTCTATGCCCTTAACGATCAGTTTTTATTTGAGTCGGTTACTTAAACTGGGCTCATGATTATGAGATTTGTCAAGGATAGAAAATGTTATGGTAATAGGAGAAAACTCTATTTTTTCCTTTTCATACAAAGTTTTTCAAAAACCTGAAGTGCTGTCAAACACTGGATTATATGGTAACGACATAATGTACAAGTGTTTTAAGTGTACCAGAAGAAAAGAGTTGCCAGCGGGCATGACTTGTGCTCTATCATACATTGCAAAAAAACGGTCCGACGAAATACCGAAATACCACCGAAACACCGAAATACCCCTAATTTTTCATTACTATGTTTTTATTACAATTATTGAAGTTCAACAGATTTGGGTTTTTTTGTAGATTCAGGCCTCCTAGTGAAACCTTTAAAACCTTTAAAAACCTTTAATTTCAGAGCAAACCTTTAAAACCTTTACATTTCCCCAGAAAACCTTTAAAACGCCAAAATAGCCTGTAATTCTCACTCAAAACCTTTATATTTGCTCTGACTGGTTGCCGTGCTAGCTTAAAGCAAGTAATGGATTTTGTTCTGCATTTTCCCTTCTTTTATGTGTAGTTAAACAATGCTGCTTTTGTTTCTTCCATCTTGAGTTTTTCAGAATGCTGTTATGTTCACCAGACTACCAGTATATAACATCAAAAAATGACTTTGGTATGATTGTGGGTTTAATAAAGAAATGAGAACTTCGATGAAAATAGCCTTTATTCACTCTTTTATTTTTTTCATATTTTACACTAAAAGGCCTTTATTTTCATACATTGGAGCCTTTATAAAAACCTTTATTTTTGTTTTGGCCTGCTAGGAGGCCTGTAGATTGAATTTGACCCAAATAATGTCAATAGAGATGAAGGGCTGTTAATTTAAATCATAATGACAAAATAACAACGTATCATTGAGGTCCGATGTAAACAATGCACCGAGATAGACACGCCAGTAAGTCACCGAGATAGACATGCCAGTAAGTCCACCGAAATACATGCGCGACGTTGTAAATATTTGTTAATTTAGGGATTCAACCTGCGCAAGATTTGGCTCTTTTTCACCTAAAACATGATTAATCATAGCAAGGATCACTATAGAGAACATATTTATGGATATAGATCAACCTTGTAAAACAGCTACTATAGTAGGAACGTAAATTCCCTAAATCAATGTCTTTTACTACGTCGTGTGGGTATTTCTGTGGACAACAGGCTCGTATTTCGTAGAACATCCATTACGGCGGACGTCAATGGTATGTTGTTATTTTGAAATTATGTTTTAATCTAACTACCTTTCATAAATAAAACATGTTTATGTTAAGAAAAGAAAAAGACAATTTTTTTTCACTTACACAAGTCATTTGACTTAATTGTAAAAAAAATGGGGTATTTCGGTGTTTCGGTGGTATTTCGGTGATTCGTCGGACCCCACAAAATTTGCATCAGTGAGTGGGAGAATTCAAACCTCCAAGCAGCCAGTAAATTCAGACTAATTTTTTGGCCTTATACAGCATCACTTTTAACAAACTTTCAAAACATTGAGACTAGTAGATAATTTGTTTTAGTGAGCTGGGGGGTTTTATCAGTGTTTTGCCCCTCCGTTTTTCATATGAAATTTGAAGTTCACCTGCTGTAATTTTTTTTTTTGCAGCAGATGTTTTCAAATATGAATTAAATGGATGAGGTGGACCTGTTACATGTGTATTGCCCCTACCCTCGAGTATATAAGGTTTTGAAATGATTGAGGTAAATAAAGCCTTTAACTGTGCTTGAAGTATTTTTCCTATCATTCAGAAAAATAATTATGTAGTGTAATTTCTCATTCGTGTCAACTCAACCTTCATATTTGGTATGCCTAAAAAAGGTCCATATGGTATTGTCTTCAACTTTTTACAAAAGAGATAAATTTGTAGGCTTGTCCAAAATGAACGTGTATGAATATGACAATATAGACAAGGTTCAAATGATATAATTTATCTTTTACGCTATACCACAGTAACTTTTAATGATGCTGAAGAAGAAAGAATTGTGGTGGATAAAATGCTAGAAACATACCTGTTCTCCTTTCCTCACAATGTTTTCCATCCTAGCAGAAGCAGAAAGCATGACTTTTTGCCCCCTTACAAGGAATGCTTTCTATTTGTTCATTTCTAAAATTTGGTAAAGGGTAAAACGATCGTAAATATTGTGGAGAAAGCTAAGGTTGTTGGTCACCCAGGCATTTTCTCCTTTGCACATAAAGTTTATGAAAGCCTTTTTCCCAAGGGTTAAAGCAACATATGCTATGAAATAGACTGGGTTATTACTCTATTTCAAGAATTGGAATACCAGACAGAAATCTAATTTTTCCTTAATAGGAAGGGGGAAAAAATGTATATACCAAAAAAATGAATTGTTTGTTATTTGAGTGAGGAAGTTGTATTTCCGCAGTGTATTAGTCAACTTGATGCTTGACTCATGTTACATTGTAAAGTGTTTTTGTGCCAGGAAGGATGGTCATGAAAAAAGGTGCCCAATATATTTCTGTGACATTATTGTTTTTGGCAGATTTTCATTTTTTTTTTAATGGTTTTTGATTATGATACACTCTGTGGTATGCCCTTATTGCAGTAACTCTTAGAGCATAAAAGAAACAAAATGGACATTTCAAGAACAAGACATAAACACGAAGTTTTTGGATTGCATTTATAGTTCAGACTGCACATTTTTAGCAGTATAATCTATACAGCCTGTTTAAATATTTTTCTTCTGCTTAGCATTTATAGAACAGAATCATATTTAGATTCAGATACCAAAATCATGTTGACCAGAAATAATTTCTACAAAGTCTTATTCAGACTTTCCCAGCAATTATGCATTTTGATTTATCACTTGGACTACTAGGGTGAGCTGTAAAGTGCTGAGTGGCACAGAACACTATCAGGAAAGGCCAATGAGGGTTTGAGGATCAAACCTAAAATCTGGACCAACCAACTGAGCCATGCAATAACCAGTTCTCAAAGATAGAAAATTATGAACAGATTGTTTTTGTCTGACTTACAAGTTGAAAAATAAGGAAATAAGACAAAGAACAAGTGATACTTGACTTCAATTTATGACTTAAACACTCAATTAAGAATTGTTTTTGAAAGGATTGTTATGTCCTTCAAAACAATATTTCCTGACCATACACTGCTAAACAAAGCATTTTACCATTGAACTTTAATCTTCCTTGTTTTAATAACTCATGACGGCACTAATTAGTTTTCGAAAAATGAAAACTGAGGGAGAAATTGAACCCATGACAGGCACAAATATGTGCTTAAATATTCCTAAACACTGACCATGGCAATATTTATATACTGTTTATGTCTCTTTTTCAAAATTATTGGTGATTTTCTGAAAACATTTGATGCAGTGATACTTGGCATCCAATTAGGGTTAAGAATTCCTTGACACTGTTCATATTTCTTCCAAAATTTATCTTTTTCCATAATATGTGCTTGGTTTTGACTTTCCATTTTTGGGTTGTTCTATAGTGTTTACTAGGATTTCTTTTTCAACATTGTTTTGAGATTTGTTTACACTGATTAGTTTTCCACGTTTACAGAAGTTTCCTTCTTTGGGAACTGTGTTCACAGAAGTTTGACCTTCCATATTTGCAGAGTTTCTCCATGTTTACAGAGGTTTTACCTTCCATGGTTTCATCTCCCATGTTTCCAAGGGTTTTACTTATCATGTTGACAGAGGTTTTAATGTCAATGTTTACATAGATCTATAGGTTTTACCTCCCATTTTTATAGAAATTTTACCTTCCATGTTTACAGAGGTTTTACCTTCCATTTTTATAAAAGTGTGCCTATTACGCTACGACAAGGAGATTTGAAACTTCATGTTTTAAGACATGTGACTTTCCATATTAACGAGACAGAGATTTTTTCTTCCCTGTTTACAGAGGTTTGTTCGTTTAAATGTGAAGAGAATTATGCCTTATGTTAACAGAAGTTGAACTATACATTTTCTGCTTAGAGAATTGACTGTCACATGGTTTAATTTTACATGTATATTTGAGGACTTCTTTTTTCCATTTTTATAGAGGCTTTTATTACTTTATTTTACAGAATTTTGCTATTGTAGTAGCTTTGATTACTGGTTGAAAGCACTACAAAATTTTATGACATAATGCCTATACAACCTTCCAAGATGAAGTTGTTTAGTAATAGCATTCCTTCTGGGATTGAACAAAGAACTTTACACAAGGATGTAAACAATATAGTAAGCATAAATCCTCATAGGTTTTATTGTTAAGGAATCGGTCTGTTTTCATTTTCATAATTTCCTTTTCTTTGTTTTATTGCTGGCATATTATGCTAGACTCATCATTGATGAGGACATTTTAGTGGTAGGCTACAAAAAGGGGTGATGTTCAGATGATTATTACATCAGTATTACAGCACTCAGGTTTCAAGAATGATTGTGCTTTGTCCTCAAATTCATCATCAGATAGGTTACACTTATACCATGCTACAATGACATAGAGAATTACCAAATGGCAAAACTTTGGACCTGTCCAAATCCATGGCATTTGCAGTAAACAAACTGAATGCAACTGAAATGTGAATACTTGTCTTTTAAAGTACAGGAAATTTCTTGTGAAAAGAAGAATATGTTTTACCTGTACCACAATGATTTAAAAAGCTCTAATTTTACAGTCAGTAATACCAGAATTCTTTGGTGAACAGTTATAGAAAAGTAAAGTGTCTTTTTAGATTATTATAATCTTTTATGGCACAATCCCAAGTTTTGACAACCCTGAAAAAGCTTTTGAAATCATTTTGGGGAAAGGAGAAAATGATGGTCATCATAATGGTTTCTAATCAAATCAAAGGAAAATTCTATTATTTCATCCTATTTCCACAATGACTGTTTCTAAACCATCTTTTGAAAATATTGCTGGAAAAAGATAGTAATAAGTTAACAGCATTTTTGCTTTTCTTCTACAACATTTTCTGCCTTTTCAAAGACTTGTACCATTACTGTTCAACTTTAAATCCATTGTCTGCAAATGCTTTAAAGTTGGACAAGTCTAGGATTCTGTTGTGTGGTGAAGTGTTAACCTCTCCAGGTTAGAAGCAGACATGATATTATTTAGTAGATAATCACTCAATTATGAGTGAGGATAATTACTTTGAAAAATCATATGGTAGAAAAATGGTACCCTTGCAATTAGGAGCAGCACTCTGGCTTCTTGCTTTTCTCTTTGAAAACATTAAACACATGAGACAGTTCTTAGCAAAACATGTTAACAATTATGTAGGTCCTTGTAATGGGATGTTATGACTCTTTCCCCTCGCAAAACAGTTTTGTGGGAGGGTATCTCTGGTAGCATTGATTTTGGGCATAGAAATTGTAGAACCTTCTGTATGTTATGACTGACCACTGTAGTTACTAGTTTGTCAGTCACATGTTCTTGGTCCTTTCATCTGGAATTCAATTCTATTACATCTTTATGACTGTTGTCAGGTTGTTTCACAAATCCAGCAAGAGACCTTGTTGCCTTTAGAGAGATGGACTCGCTCATCATAGACAGAAATGTGCTTTTTATGTTTTTGGCAAGTCAATGACCTAGAATGTTAGGTCATCATTTTCTTTCATAACAGTGGCATGCTTTGAATGCTCTTGGGCTCTTCATTATTTATATCGGCTTCTGATCCAGTCTTTAGTACTAGGATATTTTGGAACTTTCAAGTTATTCATGTATAAAGGACACTCAGCAGTATGGCAGGACACTCTTTATTTTACTACACTTAGAATGTTATTGTGCCTTAGTTACTTAACAGAGGGTAATAAGTGATGATCTATCATAGCTTTGTCGTAAATATGGTGCTTTGTATGTCCCCCTTCATAGAACTTTATTTTCAGAGTTATGGTGTATTTGTTTGGAAGAGATATCTGGGTCTGTATTCATCAATCACTGTGAACTGTTTACCACACAATCCAGACTTTTAACGACCCTGGGAAAGACTCCATTGAAAACATTGAAGGAAAAGGAGAAAATGCTGGTAACCAGCATTTTCTCCTTTTCCCACAATGTTTTCTACTCTTCCCAAGACAAATTTCAATTTTTGAGCCATACTTATGCTGTCATCAGCAAATGCCTTCAATTTGGACTAGTCTACAATATTTTTAACTCTTTGCACCTAGAAATCATAGAAAACACTGGGAAAAAGGAGAACATGCTGGTTACCAGCATTTTCTCATTTTCTCATGATGTTTTCAAGAGACTTCTTCTAAGGGGTTGTTAAAACCCTGGCTTGTTTGACAAAGGGTTTACATAAATTTAGATTTAGAAAACAACACCTCCTAATTGGCGAAATCACTTTTTGAAAATTCTTGAAAATAGATATATTTTCTAAAAAATTGTTGTTGATTATAGATCCTGTTTGTCTGTTTGTACAGGGTAATATTTTACCAATTAGAAAATAGTAGCATGGACACAAAGGACAAATATATTCTTTTCACATTACAGCATCTGACAGGATTGTATGTCAGAAAAAGAAAAACTGCATCAGACAAACAACTCCTTGTCTGACAAACTTTCCATATCAGTGGAATTAATGAATTAAACTTTTCCGCAATACTGATTCATGTAATTTGAGGACATTTGATTGTATTGTAACAGAATTGCCTAATTGGTAATACATCAGCAAAGAAGAAGGGTTTTGCTTTCAGATTTTAACCTTGATTAAAATTTTGAGTGTGGTTTTTGGGGATAAGAAATAATCAGTATCGATATACATGTTGGTAATGTAATCGATAGCCTCTGAATTGATCTTAAAATATCAAGTTACCTGTATGATACAGCATTAACATTGTCATCATTTTCAGGGTCATTATTTTAGGTAATGATGCTAAATAGAAATCTTTGAGAGATAATGGAAGCACTCATGAATTCGTTGAGACAGAATGAGGAATTTACCTTTTGCCAAACATTTAACCCTGTATTTTAAGGACTCTGAGGAAGGGGACCTTGAAAACACTACAGGAAAAGGATACATGCTCGTTTGCAGCATTTCCTGTTTTTCCAACAGTGCTTTTTATCCTTGTTAGTACAAATCCTATTATTAATGAGTAACAATTTGTCTGCCAATTGCTTCAACTTGGAGGAGTCTAAAATTTTGCTAATTGGCATAGTGCAATATATGAAAAGGCGTCAGAGGACAACCAGAAAACTGTACAAGCCCTCATAGCAAATCCTGGATTCATTATCCTGTTTATTTGATTCTCATGACATATTGGGCAAGTGTAGTGTATTCTGTAGAAATATGAAGTGCTTTACTCTAAGATATTTCTCTTTTCAGTGGAAACCTGCGAACAACAGCAGAAGAATGGTCGGCAGTTAGCAGCAGAAGCCTTACTTTGCATGGAATCTCCCAGCACAAGTTCAGAAAGTAAAACCTTTTTACAAGGCATTCTACAGCAGCAATCAAATGGTAATATCTTTAACCCTTCATCCCAGATTTTAACAATCCTGAGAAAGATAATTATCTTTTAACCCTTTACCACACAACAAAATTGTGGACTATTCTGAATTGAAAGCATTTGCAGAGGACAATTTTCTATGCATCTTTCTATGATAGGGTACAAAACCTTGTGGGCAAAGGAGAAACTGCTGGTTACCAGCATTTTCTCCTTTTCTCACAATGGTTTCAAAAGAGTTCTTCTTCATTGTCTTTAAAAGTCAGCATTGTGTGGTCACCAGCATTTTCCCCTTTTACCACTATGTTTTCTACCCTTACACAACCAAAAAAGCGAAACTTCAGCCGCATTTACTTTGTAACTGCTGTTGTTACTATTTTAATTTATTATTTACTCCAAAATGTTATTGTTGGTAAAGTGTTGACAGCAACTCTTTGTCATGCACTTTTATTTGGAAAGATTATACAGTCTTTTCTTGAATGTAACATATTAACTCTTTACCACACAATCCCTACATTTAACGACCCTGAGAAAGAAAACCTTCGAAAACATTGTAGGAAAAGGAGAAAATGCTGGTAACCAGCATTTTCTCCTTTTGCCACAATGTTTTCTACCCTTTCCAAATCAGAATTCAAAATTTGATACACATTTATTTCTTCGTCTGCAAATGCTTTCAATTTGGGCTGGTCCAAAATTTTGTCGTTTGGTAAAGAGTTAATTTAGCTCAATACTAGGAAACAAAATTTTAGACTCAAAAGTATAAAAGGAATATTGCAGACAACAAGTTACCTTTTTACCACGCAATACCAGCATTTAACAACCCTGAGAAAGAAGCCTTTTGAAAACATCTTGGAAAAAAGAGAAAATGCTAGTGACCAGCATTTTCTCCTTTTTCCACAATGTTTTGTATGCTTTCAAAGATGGAAATATTCCTTTTAGCTTCATTTTATTTGTCATCTGCAAATGCTTTCAATTTGGTTTAGTCCAAGATTCTATTGTTTGATAAAGGGTTAAACAGGGCTACAGTGATGGGATTTGTCTTTGTTAGGATTGAAAATGTTGTTAGAAATTTAGAAACGGCTGGTTTCTAGGGTCTTCTTTCCCAGGGTTGTTAAAACTTTGTTGTTTGGTTATATCCTTGCCCTACTTACAGTAGAGGACTTTGAAAACATCATTGTTAATTAGCAAAGCCATAGTACCTATAATACGCACATACATACAAAAAACATACTGTCAAGCAGGCGTCATCACACAGCTTACTGTGCTTGTGAATATTTTATCCCTGCCTATGCATGTGAATAGGAATAATTCCTATTCATGTGAAATATATAATATAACTTCCTCACTATGTTTCCTACACTATTAACTCTTTACCACACAATCCCAACTTTTTACGACCCTGGGATAGAAGCCATTGAAATCATTGTAGGAAAAGGAGAAAATGCTGGTAACCAGCATTTTGTCCTTTTCCCACAATGTGTTCTATACTGCTAGAAACAAATTTCATCCTTTGAGTTACATTGATTTTGTTATCTGCAAATGCTTTCAATTTGTACCAGTCTAAAATTTTGTCGTTTGGTAAAGAGTTAAAGAAGGAATTTTGAGCTATTTTCAAATTGTTGTCTGCAAGTACTTCCATTGTGGTCAAGTCCAAAATTTGACTGTGGTAGAGTACAAATGTTTTGGTCTTAACTTTTCTCTCAAAACATGGAAGATGCAAGATATGACAATATATAAAGGTGTAAGGCACAATGTTGCACTAACTCATCCCAGCTCTAAGTCTTGCTGCTGACCTCTGTATGACATGCTTGGTAGAAAAGAAAGGGTTGAAATCTGAACAAATGAGCACTTACTAATGAGGCAATTACTGTGTGAGAGCTGCACTTAGTTAACCCCAAGACTGCTAAATATATGATAATAGAAATTTTCAGTTACATTAAAATAATATTTTTAAGATGTACCATGTAGCTAAGTACGTATATTGCTTTGGAAACTGTAATGCTTGTCATTGAAAGGAATGGATAGAGTGCAACTAGTGGCTGGAGATCCCTGATAGATCTGCAAGTGTTGGGCGATCTCTATACAGTCAAATACTTCTTCCAAAGTCAGCCAAAGGATGCATCTTGTTGTGCAAGCTTATGCATCTTGTTGTGCAATGGTTTGCGGCATTTTGTAAGACTTAACCCTTCCCCAAACGACAAATTTTGGACTCTTCCAAACTGAAAGAGTTTGCAGACGACAATATTAGATTTTGAGAAAATGGCAGAGAGTTCTCAAAAAGGGTGGAAAACACCGTGCGAAAAGGAGAAATTGCTCGTTATGAGCAATTTCTCCTTTTCCCACAGTGTTTTCAAAAGACTTTTACTGCAGACATGTAAAAACCAGGGCTTGTTTGGTAGAGGGTTAAGGCTGTTGGTACAGCCAAGAACAACTATTTTGATCACATGCAGTTGCATCAACTTTGAACAAAGATAAAGTATTGCTGGCGGTTGTAAGTGGCAAGACAATTGCAAAGAGGGCTAACAGGGAAGCTGAAATAGATCAAGTACAGAATATGTTCATTGTACATCATTATAGCCGTCACAATAATAAACAGAGTCATGAACACAGTTTAATGGCATCAGTGCATGATTGGTGAATGCACATGTGGTAATAATTCATTACAAGATGGTAAAATTTGATACTTTTCCATTTTAAAGCAGTAACGGGGAAAAAAATACCCTTATGTTCCTACAAAAAAGATGTCTTGGCATGCTCGTAATTTTAAGATAAATTTGTGTCATTCTAAGACTTTCCCCATAATTTTGCTTTTCTTCACAAAAGACCGTTAGCTAACTCTATCAAATAATAAAAATTTTGGACTAGGCCAAAATGAGAGTATTATACATACGACAATTTAACTCTTTATATAACCACACAATCCTGACTTTGAATGACCCTCGGAAAGACGCCATTTGAAAATATTGTGGGAATAGGAGAAAATGCTGGTAACTAGCATTTTCTCCTTTCCCACAGTGTTTTCTACCATTCCCAAACCAAATTTGAATTTTTCAGTCACTTTCATTTTGTGGTCTGCAAATGCTTTCAATTTGGAACAGTCAAGAATTTTGACATTTGGTAATGAGTTAGAAGTTGCAAAAATGATGATATTTGTCTTTGATAGGGTAGAAAGCATTGTCTGAAAAGGAGAAAATGCTGGTTTCCCAGCATTTTCTTGTTATACAATGTTTTCAAAAGCATTCTAGTTTCGGGTAAAAAAAGTTGGGATTTTGGGGTAAAGAGTTAATAGGATATTCTCTTCAATACTGAAAATTTTGTTCAGGCTCCACTTTGTAATGGAACATGTTGAGCATCCAAAATAAGTTCAAGGTAATTTTGGGTTCATACGAGTGCAGATGGCTGGGAAACCTTTATAGTGTTGCTAATTTGGTCAGTGACTTGGGTCTATTTATGGAGCTATCTGTTAGCATAGCCCATTACCAAAATTTTAGGTTTGTCAAAATTGGAAGGAATTGCAGACAACATAATAAAAGTGACTGAAAATTTAAAATTTGTTTTGTGAAGGGTAGAAAACATTGTGGTAAAAAGAGAAAATGCTGGTTACCAGCATTTTCTCCTTTTCCCACAACGTTTTCTAAAGGCTTCTTTCTCAGGGGCATCAAAAGTAGGGATTGTGTGGTAATGGGATAGAAAAGGAGAACATGAAGGTGGTTTGTGCAGACAGGGTAGGTCAAAATGAGATAGCAAAGAACATGCATGCAGTCTGAGCAACATTGCACATTATGTTGTATTTTTAGCCATATTTTTGTCAAAACCGCAGCTGCTGTGAAAGTAGATTTTTTTAAAGTTATTTAATTGTTATATCTCCACAAAACGAATGTTTTTGTGGGGTATACTGGAATCAGCCTCTCTGTCCGTTTATCTGTTGCTGTTTCTGTGTACAAAATAGACGTAATTGCCTGTTTCTGTCAAAGTGCTGGTTGGGGGGTATTAACCCATTACCACACAATCCCTACTTTCGACGCCCCTGAGAAAGAAGCCTTTAGAAAACATTGTGGGAAAAGGAGAAAATGCTGGTAACCAGCATTTTCTCCTTTTCCCACAATGTTTTCTACCTTTTACAAAACAAATTTCAAATTTTGGGTCACTTTTATTTTGTCGTCTGCAAATGCTTTCGATCTGGACAGGCCTAAAATTTTGTCATTTGGTAATGAGTTAAGTCACATTCAGTGACAGCTCTAGTTTTATTTGCATAGTGTTTAACCCGGTACCACACAATGACAACTTTTAACGCCCGTAAGAAAGAAGCCTTTTGAAAACATTGTTGGAAAGGGAGAAAATGTTGGTAACCAGCATTTTCTCTGTTTTCCACAGTGTTTTCTACCCTATCAAAGAAAAATTTTGCACTATTTGAGCCAAGTTGTAGTTGTCGTCTGCAAATGCTTTCAATTTGGGCCAGTCTGCAAATGCTTTCAATTTGGGCCAGTCTAAAATTTTGTCATTTAGTAAAGAGTTTTGTACCACACAACTCTCTTTTGCTTATGCAAAGACCATAGGTGAAGATTTAAAGGTGGCCATTTAGATTTTGGGACGAAAATTTTACAAAATGACAATACTCCCAAAGCCTTATAATTTTCATTCATAAAACCCCAGAAGTCGAAAACCATCGGACAACAAGAGAAATTAGAGATTTGATACAGCCCCAGGTCGTCACTGCCGGGGAAACATGGTCTATTTTTACACCAGCAACTTGCATTTGTGTAGTAAATCACAAAAAAAGTCATTTTATGGAGTAAATCACTTAACAATATACAAGTTGCCATTTTCCTGGTATAAGCTCTGTTTCTCTTTCATTTCTCTCTTCACCCACATGGCAAAATTTTAGTCATCCAAATTGAAAGCATAGCAGGGGACATAAAATGTTGTCTAAACAGTTGGATCTGTCTTTGACAGGGGTGGAAAACATTGCTGGTTTACAGCATTTTCTCATATTCCAAAGCTTTTTTTCCTTGGGAACCATTGAAAAATGGGGATTGTGTTGTGTAGGGTTTATAGAATAATTTTGAATTATGTGTTAAGGAAAAGAAGCAATTGATGTGTCTTTGTCCTCCAATGAGGAAAATTGGCTTGTCATGAAAACATGGTTATAATTATATGATAGAATTGGCTAATGACTTTGCACTTGATTGAATAAGTATGCAGTCTGGAGATTGTTCAAATCAAAAATAATATTAAAATGAAGATTACATTATGTATATCTGGATGTAGAAAACTTCCCCAAGACATACTTGCCTCCAAGAACTGTAGAGAACATTGTCATATTATAGTAACAGATATTCACTGTGAATTTTAGTGTATGACTTAACTCTTTACTCCATATACACGTAAGAAACAGCTTCATCCATGCTGTTATTTAGGGTCAGAGATACCATAGAAATGCCGTATGGGGTAAAGGGTTAACTTTTTACCAAAACAGAAAACCAATTTTTACTCTTTATTTTAGTGAAGCAGTTATCCCACTTTCCCAATCAATGTAAAGGTGACACATTGTAATGAGCAAAAGCTGCTCATGAGGACCGTGTAGATGCAGATCATTCTTTATGGAACATGCAGTCTGATCATGGATCTACACAGCCTGCTCCTGTGTTATGCATTCTGACCAAAACAGCCATGAAAGAGCTACATTTAACTCTGCCAAAGGACATTTTAGACTGGTCCAAATTCAAAGCATTTGTAGACGATAAAATGAATGTGACCAAAGAATTGAAATTTGTTGAAGAAAGGGAAGAAAACATTGTGGGGAAAGGAGAAAATGTTGATTACCAAAACAAAGCAACAATCAGCAGAGAGAGAGAGGAATGAATCCTGTCGCAGTGACTATCATCAACCCTTGGAAAGAAATTGGCCCAGCCAAGGATCGAACTCATGACCCTGTTCTCAAGTCCTGTACGCTACTGACTGAGCTATCGGGGCTTGGCAGACAACAAAATAAACGTAACTGAAAAACTGAAATTTGTTTCCAGTGGGATAAAAAACATTGTGGGAAATCGAGAAATTGCTGGTTACCAGCATTTTCTTCTTTTCCCACATTGTTTTCAAAAAGTTTCTATCTCGGGGTCGTAAAAACCAGGAATCGTTTGGTTTACCTTACCACACAATCCACACTTATAATGACCATGAGGAAAAATGACTTTCGTAAATTTTGTTGGAAAAGAAGCAATGCTGGTAACCTGCATTTTCTCCTTTAATCTTACAATTATTCTGTCCCTTTCATAGATGACTACTATCTTCTGGACCACATTCAGATTTTTGTTTGGAAGTGCTTTTAATTTGGACATTTCTTAAAAGATTTTGTCTGATAAAGGGTTATGCTGTTTTTCCTTATTTAACCCTTTCCCAAACAGCAAATTTTGGACCAGACCAAATTGAAAGCATTTTGCAAATGACAAATTAACAGTTGCTAAAAAGATGATTTTTCTATATTGTAGGGTAGAAAAAATTGTGGGAAAAGGAGAAAATGCTGGTTACCAGCATTTTCTCCTTTTCCTACAATGTTTTCAAAAGGCTTTGATTCCTGACACGTAAAAACCAGGGATTGTTTGGTAAAGGGTTTAAAAAGGTTTAATTGAATTGTTTTGTTTGGGAAGATGTAACTTTCATTTTGTGAAGGAAAAAGGGCCTTGAAGGTAATTGTCATTTTGTGGAGTTATTCATTTAAACTAACATAGGATTTATATTTCAGTGTACAGGAATGTCAAGAGAGCAATCACGCAATTTTTTATGTTTTTGGCTTGTTATTTCCTAATTGCTGTATTAGCTCTGTTTAAAAGCTTTAGAAGTACTGTTATTATCTCCTTAGCACAAGACAAAAAAAGAAGGCTTGTTCAAAGTAAAAATGTTAGTAGACAACATTTTGACGAAGGAATTTTCTTTTGATATGGTAGAAAATATTGTAGAAAAAGGAGAAAATGCTGGTTCCCTGAGCATTTTCTCCTTTTCCCATTATGTTTTCAAAAGGCTTTTTTTTCTCTGGGCTGATGAAACTTAGTATTGTGTGGTAAAGGGTTACAGAATTTATTTTTGTGGGTGACTGTATTCTCAAAAGGACTTTTCCTTACTATCTTTTCCAGTGTATTTGATTCATGTCCTGGCAAAAGGGGATCTTAATTATAGCAAAATAGTGGATCCAAAAAATCAAATGTGAAAAACCAACAGAATTATGTAGTAGAAAGGCCTTTTGAGGTCATGCAGAAAATTTACCAGAAGAAAAAGTTAACCCATTACCACACAATCCCTACTTTTGACACCCCCGAGAAAAAAGCCTTTAGAAAACATTGTGGGAAAAGTAGAAAATGCTGGTTACCAGCATTTTCTCCTTTTCCCACAATGTTTTCTACCCTCCACAAAACAAATTTCAAATTTTTAGTCACTTTTATTTTGTCGTCTGCAAATGCTTTTGACTCGGATAAGGGTAAAATATTGTCGTTTGGTAATGAGTTAAGACAGTTCAGCATGTTCAGACTGCACCAACATTAGGCTGAATAGTTTTTTATAGGGTTAATTCACGTTTTTGAGGTCGTTAACATTCGCAGAGGCCCAAAAAATGCTTTAACGCCCGAGTGCGAAGCACGAGGGTGTTTAAGTATTTTGAGGGCCTCTGCGAATGTTAACGACCGAAAAAAACGTGAATTAACGCTATTATTGCATAAATTAAAGGTATTCTAACAATAATTTGCACAGATAGCAAAAACATTTCCATGGAAATGCAAATAAGCGAATTTCAAATGTACTGTACGCAAATGGGTCAAAACCGGAAGTCGGCGAAGAAGTTTTTGTTACGATTAGGAAAGGGCCGTTAGTCCTGTATGCCAGTTTTGATTCTCTCGCAGTAAATACACTTTTATTGATTTTTAATACACACTGGACATATGTGGAATAAACTTGCACACATTTGGACGATTACAACTAGGATGAATGCGTGGATATAAATTTCTGTAACTGAAGGCTACAGAGGGTTCGATATACATCAAGCGAGGCGGACCGATCACGTTAAAAAGTGGGTGGGATGTAGCTGGTTTAGAGTACATTTCACGGGTGAATTTTTGTTCAGATCTCGATTAGACTGAGATTCTGTGCAAAGGTTTGTTTGTGGTGTACTAATATCATCAAAGACAGGCCATGAAAAGGATCGAATATGGTACGAATTCCTACAGTTTGATGGTCGGAGTCTAGGGAAAATCTGACAAGGACAAACGTTGTTTACAAGGTAGGCCCGAATCGAGGATATTGATAGTACAAACCCGGGCGTTAACGGCGCGTGAATTTACTGATTAATACACGTTTTCTCCCGTTAACCGCCCGATTTTTACCCGTTAATACATGCTTAAAACGGCCCGAAAAGGCACGTTTTATGCAATAATATAGGGTTAATTCACGTTTTTGAGGTCGTTAACATTCGCAGAGGCCCAAAAAATGCTTTAACGCCCGAGTGCGAAGCACGAGGGTGTTTAAGTATTTTGAGGGCCTCTGCGAATGTTAACGACCGAAAAAAACGTGAATTAACGCTATTATTGCATAAATTAAAGGTATTCTAACAATAATTTGCACAGATAGCAAAAACATTTCCATGGAAATGCAAATAAGCGAATTTCAAATGTACTGTACGCAAATGGGTCAAAACCGGAAGTCGGCGAAGAAGTTTTTGTTACGATTAGGAAAGGGCCGTTAGTCCTGTATGCCAGTTTTGATTCTCTCGCAGTAAATACACTTTTATTGATTTTTAATACACACTGGACATATGTGGAATAAACTTGCACACATTTGGACGATTACAACTAGGATGAATGCATGGATATAAATTTCTGTAACTGAAGGCTACAGAGGGTTCGATATACATCAAGCGAGGCGGACCGATCACGTTAAAAAGTGGGTGGGATGTAGCTGGTTTAGAGTACATTTCACGGGTGAATTTTTGTTCAGATCTCGATTAGACTGAGATTCTGTGCAAAGGTTTGTTTGTGGTGTACTAATATCATCAAAGACAGGCCATGAAAAGGATCGAATATGGTACGAATTCCTACAGTTTGATGGTCGGAGTCTAGGGAAAATCTGACAAGGACAAACGTTGTTTACAAGGTAGGCCCGAATCGAGGATATTGATAGTACAAACCCGGGCGTTAACGGCGCGTGAATTTACTGATTAATACACGTTTTCTCCCGTTAACCGCCCGATTTTTACCCGTTAATACATGCTTAAAACGGCCCGAAAAGGCACGTTTTATGCAATAATGCGGATTAACCCATTACCACACAATCCCTACTTTTGACACCCCTTAGAAAGAAACCTTTAGAAAACATTGTGGGAAAAGAAGAAAATGCTGGTACCCAGCATTTTCTCTTATTCCCACAATTTTTTTAAAAGGCTTCTTTCACAGGGTTGTTAAATCAGGATTGTGTGGTAAAAATGAGAGAATTTGAAAGGACCTAAGTTAACATTACATTATTTAGACATTCATTTTATGGGCAGACTGCTATTTAAAACAAGCGCAAGAGGAGAAATTTATATTTTCAACTTTTTTCCTGCTCAAGAGTTTTTCCATGTCTTAATTAATTTATCAATAGTTGAAACCAATATTTTTGTATACCTTCTTTTGATATGGATATTTTGAAATTCATCGCTGCAAGTTTGTTTCATATGGTAAGAAGTTAATATACTCTGATAAGCCAACAAAATTTCAGACCTTACTATTTTGAAAGCATGCATGTGCAGATTTGCAGATTACATATTGAATTTGATCCATAATTATCATACAGTTTGTTTTTGTTAGGACTGAAAACATTGTAGGAAAAAGGAGAAAATGCTGGTTACCAGCCATTTTCTCCTTTTTACAACAATGTTTTTCATGAACTTTCTACTTTAGGCTCTTTAAAACTTGAGACAGTTTGGTAAAGAGTTAACCCTTTACCAAACAATCCCTGGTTTTTACGACCCTGAGATAGAAGGCTTTTGAAAATATTATGGGAAAAGAAGAAAATGCCAGGAACCAGCATTTTCTCATTTTCTCACAATGTTTTCTACCCTGCTGGAAACAAATTTCAATTTTTGAGTTGCGGTTATTTTGTCGTCTGCAATAAGTGCTCTCAATTTGGACAAGTCTTAAAATCTTGTCGTTTGGTGAAGAGTTAACTCTATACAAAACAATCCTGACTTTTAACGACCCTTAGGAAGAAGCCTTTTGAAAACATTGTGGGAAAAGGAGAAAATGGTGGTAACCAGCATTTTCTCCTTTTCCCACAATGTTTTCTACTCTTCCCAAAAGGAATTTCAATTTTTCAGTCACGTTCATTTTGTAGTCTGCAAATTCTTTCAATTTTGAGGCGTCTTTAATTTTGTCGTGATGAAGAGTTAACCCTTTACTCCACAAATACTCAATTCTACGCATTGCTTGTAGGAGCCTTTGGAAAACATAGTGGCAAAAGGTGAAATTGCTCGTGACGAGCAATTTCACCTTTTGCCACAATGTTTTCTATGCTATCAAAAGGTATCATATACACACAAGAAACAGCTTCATCCTTGCTGTTATTTAGGGTCAAATAGATACCACAGAAATGCCTTATGGGGTAAAGGGTTAAAGGTAGATTGTTGAACAATGGGGTTTAGTGTTTCTATTGAATCTATTCAAGGCTGGGGTATAGGAAATGAACAGTATAGGATATCATCCTACACAAGGAAATACCAATCTTTTTTCACCCTTAGCTTTTTAAACAGGATTCTCATTTTTGCTCTGAAAGAATAGGACCTCCATACCAATAGTTACCTGTATTCAAACTATGCCATATTTTGGTAACCCTGAGGAAAAAGTAATCTAAGATTAACCCATTATCACACAATCCCTACTTTTGACGTCCATGAGAAAGAAGCGTTAGGAAAACATTGTGGAAAAAGGAGAAAATGCTGGTAACCAACACTTTTTTGTGCTTTTTATGACAATTTCCACCCTTGCAAAGGCAGAACTTGTTATTTGTGCCATGACTGAAGTTTGTCAACATCAAATGTTTTGAAGGAGACAAAATTTATGATATTTTGTGGTCTGATAAACATGAAACTGACATAATATCTTACAAAATATCAGACAGTACAAATCCAGTGTTCAGTCTATTATGTCCTGAGGTTTCTATCTAGATCTACATCTTGGAAATATCATTACTAAAGTAAACCACCACCGAGCATTTTATGAGATGACAATTTTAGACTTGTCTCTTATGTTTCTGGCAACCAGAGAAGAGTGACTAAGATCATTAAATTTGTTTGGAATTGATAAAAGTTTTGGATTGTGAAGAAAATGTTATCTGTTAGCACTCTCTCTTACTTTTTAAAATTTTGTTCACAAAGGGAAACAAAAGCATCTGATCGTTTGGTAAAATTAAAGTACCTCTTTATCAATCAACAATTTTTTTCATTTGTATGACTTTAAATTATTTGCAAAGAATGAATTTGGTTAAAACATTGTGGGTTTTCTGTGTGCGTGGAAGGGTAGAAAATGTTGCTAACCAGCATTTATTCCTTTTTCAACAATGTTTTCCAAAGTCTGTCTGTCTGTTGGTTGTTGAAACTCGATGATTTTTCGGTAAAGGGTTAGAGGGCCCATATCGGGTGTTATATGACATTGGCCCGCCAGTAATCTTATTCAAATTGAACAACAAAAGGACTGTTTAAATTTCCTGTTCCACAATATAAAATAGCATAATAAGAGTTCAGGATCTGTGCCAAGTTTGATAATAATCTCGACTAAATTTTTACGCTTGAGGGACCAAGCACACATGTTTTAAGTACATTTACTGACAAGAAAGGGCAAGATCAGACTGCAGAGATCATACAACTTGATCATGGATTTATACTGCCCAATATTTCTGAAAATATTCTGAAAGGATTTCATTGCAATAGCACAAACTGATCAGTTTTGTTCATATGACAGCTAAAGGAACTGGAAGCCAGGGCCCATTTTCTCTTTTTTTCCTGTGAAGTTCTTAAAGTCTTTTTCTGCAGGGTTGTAGAAATTCCTTATGACTGTATTCATGAAAAGACAGAACAAAGAGTTTTCATGTTTTCAAACATTTACAGAACCTTTATAATCCATGCTTTTTACTTTGAAATGGATATTTAAGTCAGTTACAATATTTTCTTTACTTTTGAATACTCTATGGTCTAACTATTGTTTTATAAGCTGCAAGATAATTTATGCTCTAGACTCAACAGTCTTATACTGATCTGTAGTTTCCAGTCTTATTTTGAACTATAATATCTTCAAAATGCAAATTTCTTTGATATTTGTGGGAACGAAATTAGTTTAACTGTTTACCACACAGTCCTGACTTTTAATGGCCTTGAGAAATTAGCACTAAAAAACATGCAATCGATCAAAAACCCGACTTACAGACTTGTTATTTCCTCTCTCAGGGCCTCATTTGAATATTGTTTATCATTTAGTAGTTTGTAAAAGTACCTGTGCTCACGATTTTGTTTTACTGTTTCAGGACATTTTGATCTAAGTAAATCAGATCAATTGGAAAAGGAAAAATGTCGGGTAATTTCTCCCTCTGCCCTAATGTTTATAAAGTTTATCAGATGAGGATAATTCCAAAGTCTGTCTACATGCTTTCTTTCAGGATTGGGAAATTCTCGTTCCCATAATGCATTTTAATGATCTCAGATGCATGCTCTGTCAGACATGCTTAGTTGCGGAAGTTGAAAATAGGTTAGGTTTTATTTACGGAAATCAGTTTTAAATTCAAAATACAGGAAGTAAATTGGATGCCAGTTGATAACAGAATTTCCTACAAAACATGCTGTAATCCTTAACTTACTGGTATATTATGCAATGGGTTTAGTCGGCGCTTGTTTTTTCATTGCAGTCTATGGCGTAACACCTTGTTGTTTGCCCATCTTGTATCTTTGACAGTTTAACAAAGTAAAGCTGAAGGTAAAGATCCAAACAGTAAGGATCAGACAGCAAAGAACATAGAGCATGATAGTAATAATTGTAAGAAGTACATGATCATGAATCTTAGTCTAATAATGTCCATAATTTTCAACTGATTGAAAAGTCACAAGTAGTCTATTCAAACCAAGGGTTAAGAAAGAGAACATTGTAACAATCAGTTTTACTGGCTCTCACTATTTGAAAAAATTAACAGAGTCAACTCCAGTTGAAATAATGGAATGATTGTAATTATGTTCCAAAAACTGTCATGAATATTCCTTACTCATTTGAAAGGCCTGTAAAAAGTAGCCATGCTGCACTGTAAGGAGAGTGAAGGGCATGTGATAAAAAGCTGACTTGGAGTATGCTGGAATTAATGGCTTATCAGCAAACCAGCTGTTTTGAAACATGCTGAATTAGAATCATGTTTCCTTTTATAAATCTCCTGGCTAGATGAAACTGATAAATCAATTTATTTTCAAGGGTGCATTTTGGAAATTCTTTTATTATCTGGGGTGATGTGAACCAGATTGAAGAGGCTGCTGAACCAGTTCCAAATGCTGGCAAATGTTTTACTCTTAACCAAAAGGACAAAATTTTAGACTTAACCTAAGTCAGAACATTTGCAGGCAAAAAGTTAAACATGGCTGAAAGAAGAGAATTTAACTTTGAAGGGACAGAATACATTGTGGGAAAAAGAGAAAATGCTTGTTACTCTAAGTATGCATTTTTGACTTTTCTTTCAATGTTTTAAAAAGCTTTCTAAGAGAAGTTGATGTATTTTAATAATATTTATTATGATATACAACAAATTATGGACCTGTCAAAACCAATGCATTTGCAGATGGCCAAATAAATTTTGATCAAATGGTTGGAGCTGTATAAACACAGGGTTAATTGTGGTTCAGGAAGAATTCATATTTCAAATATACTTCCAAAGAAGTGGTCTGCTGCATGTTTGTTTCAGAATTTTGAGTTGGTACATGTATGGTCAAATATTGTGTATCTGGGAACTGATTGACATGAATTTGTCTGACATTTGTAATGATGACATTTTTACCTTATTTGGTGAACTGTACTGGATGATTTTTATAGCAAAGTGAATTTTGTTATGGGAATTGTGCTTGTGTAGGAGTTAAACTTTCTGTACTCTCTGCACTCTTCCAGCATAACCAGCATTTTCTCGTTTTCCCACATTGTTTTCTACCCTATCAATGAACATTTGCAACATTTGAGCCGAATTAAAATTGTTCTCTGCAAATGTTTTCAATTTGGACAGAGCTAAAATTTTCTTGGCTGGTAAAGGCTTAAACATGGATGCATATGCAAACACCATTTTATCCATTCTTTTAACCATTTACCAATCAGCAAAATTTAGACTTGACCAAATTGAAAGCATTTGCAAATGACAAAAAGATTGTGATTCAAAAGTTGATAACTGATTTTAGATGGGTAGAAAATATTGCAGAAAAGGAGAAAATGCTGTTACCAGCAATTTCTCCTTTTCCCATAATGTTTTCTGAAGGCTTCTTCTCCAGGGTTGTAAAAACCAGGGATTGTTTGGCAAAGGGTTAACCATTTATCTGTTGATTAGTTATTTGAAACTCCCAAGCCCATGATATAGACCCAAACGTTGCGGTTTCAAAATTATCTTTTCGGAAAAAAATATCTCTATACTGGTATTGGACAGGCTAGGTCTACTGATTTTAACCCTTAGGCTGCTAAGAGCGACTCACCGACCTTTTGCAGACAGTTTAGATCAAGATCAGACTGCACAGAACGTGCAGTCTGATCTTGGATCAAGAATGTCTGATACGGATATATTATTTCCAAAAACATAAATGTGAAATGGTAATATTTGGGTTTTTACCATCGAATTAAAAATTTTATTTCAGTTATTCAGCAGGATAAGGGTTAACCCATTACCACACAATCCCTACTTTTGACGCCCCTGAAAAGGAAGCCTTTTGAAAACACTGTAGGAAAAGGAGAAAATGCTGGTAACCAGCATTTTCTACTTTTCCCACAGTGTTTTCTACCCTTCCCAGAACCAATTTCAATTTTTCAGTCACCTTTATATTGTCGTCTGCAAATGCCTTCATTTTGAACCAGTCTAAAATGTTGTTGTGTGGTAAAGAGTTAACAAAAGTCTTTTAATTTCTTATCTCGTAGCAGTTTAGTGAGACTGTTTCCCTATTCTTGCAAATTCATTTTTTAAAGTTGTCTGCTGTAAATTTATTCAACTCCTTACCAAACGACAAAATTCTAGGTTTATCCAAATTGTAAGCATTTGCAGACAACAAAATAAAAGAAACTGAAAATTTGAAATTTGTCTTTTGAAGGGAAAACATTGTGGACAGAGGAGAAAATGCTGGTTACCAGCATTTTCTCCTTTTACCACAATATTTTCTAAAGGCTTCTTTCTCAGGGTTGTCAAAAGTAGGGATTGTGTGGAAATGGGGTGGGGGGGGTGTTATTTGAGACAAAGTTGAATTAACCGAGTTATGGTATATTTTCAGCAGTATTACCACCCAGTCCAGCAGACAGTGATAGTGGTGTATCAAGTGATCTGGAATCAAATATAGACGACAAAGTGCGATTACAAGGTAAGGCTTATTAATATTCTGCAAGATGCAATCAGTTTTAAAATGCAATACACGTATCAGAATACTCCTTTTTCAAAGACAACTCACTGAATTCAGTTTAACCCCTTACCACACAGATCCCAAAGTCTAACAGCCCTAGGAGAAAGGCCTTTGAAAACATGCTTATTACCAATTTTTTTTTTTCTCTCTCGCAATGATTTCTAGAGTTAGATGTAAATCAGATCAAAGGGCTCTGTAATCTATAGGGAAGTAGAGCAAATCAGAGCCATTATGGACCTCTTGTTATTGCTTATCTCTAGACAGATTAGAAGCTTAGAATAACAAAAAAGGTGAAAAAACTGTTTTGCTGCCACAACTAATTTGTAAAGATGATCTAAAAAATGTACTGCATATATTATGAAATGATCATAAAATGTATTGTTTTATCGCAATGTCTAATTAACACTCTTCACAACATGAGAAATATGTAAACTTGTCAAAATAGAAAGCACTCACATACAACAATTTTGATATGACTCAAATAGAGAAATTTGTCTGTGATAGGATGAAAAACATGGAAAAAGGAGAAAATTCTGGTTACAAGCATTTTCTGCTATTCTCACAAGATGTTCTCACAAAGCTTTCTTTCACAGGGTCATGTTCAAGGATTAAAAAGTACATGTTTTAGCATTATATGACTTGCAGCATTTTTTGTAGCCATTTTCATCTTCTGCTTAATTTTCAGCATACTTATCTTCACAACATTTGTCAATGAAAGCTTCATCACCTAGCAACAGCTATGTCTCTCCATATTGTCAGCCCCCTCCAGCTCATCAGCCCTTACCAGCTCACTTTAACACAGCCACACATGTAGCCATGCGACCAGGTAAGTTTTGGTACTTTCCAAACTATTCGGCAGGGTCTGTATTCACCAACCATTCTTAAGAACATTCCTAGTCGTATTTTAAAGAATTTTGTTAGTGCGAAAGTAACAGAACTTCTGATTGGCTAAACCAATTGGTATAGCCCTTTACCAAACGACAAAAATTTATGGTGGTCCAAACTGAAAGCACTTGCAGACAACAAAAGAAATGTAACTCAAAAAAATGTATCCCATGGGGTAGAAAACATTGTTGGAAAAGGAGAAAATGCTCGTTACCAGCTTTTTCTCTTTTTCCCACAATGTTTTCAAAAGGCTTCTATCTCATCCTCGGATTTCCCGGGGTCTCCCTATTTGCTACGATACATCAACCCCTTGGACAATTAATTGAATTTCCCTCACTTTACCGCTGGCCGAATGGTGGCTTTTCATTGGTTCCATCATCATTTTGTGATGGGCGAGTGGACTGTACGCTATGACGTTTCATATCGATTTTTGGCGGCTGATTCAAAGTTTTATTAGTCAGTTGTCCCAGGGGTCGATGTAGTGTAGCAAATAGGGAGACCCTGGGGTATTCAAGGATGCTTCTATCTCAGGTTCGTAAAAAACGGGGAATGTTTGGTAAAGGGATAGCCAATCAGAAGGTCTGTTACGTCCACAGTTAGACAATCTTGAAGAATAAGACAAAGAATGTTCTAAGAATGGTTGGTGAAGACCCAGATAATATGAAGTAAAAATCTTCAGTAATGACAGAGATATTATGAAATGTCAAGGTTTGTATCATGACAAGGATGCAAAGGAGGTCAGAGCTCTATGACAATTTCAATACCTCGACCTTTTCCTTGAGAGCAGCCAAATTTAAAATTGTCTTCAAATTTAAGTGAGTTACAACTCAAATATCATATTCTTACGAGCTCTTTCCTCTTTCTGCACAAATTTTAGCTTAGCTGTTTTCAAAGAAAACATCACAGTATGGTCAAAGCCCTGTCGTCTTTTTTGTTGTCATGCAACAAACTTTGACATTTCATATCTCTGTCATTACCGTAGACATTAATAAAAATTGGACTTGTTCTTGGCTATCAAAAGGGAAACCAGTACAACAGGGGCAGGCAACCACCAAAATGTCTTTTTTATGTTGTTGTGCCCCTTTTTTGACTGAACTTTTATTGTTAAGCAAATGCGGCCAAGATTTGGCACCTGCATGCTCTTTCATTTGTATTCATATAATCAGCTTTTTCCACATGTTTATCAAGAATGTTCACAAAGTTGTCATGTGCAGGTTTGTTTTTTGGGGTGTAATGAGGCAATTACGTCAACAAAAGTAAAAAAAGTTGCGGCTGTAATGAAAACTGTTTCCACATGTGTGGTGATAAAGGGGTATTTACTCTTCAAATGTAAACCCTCCTACTGTCTTCAGGGTTGTAGAGGCCCTTGGGGCCAGTGCTGATCAAGATCTACGTGCAGCCATATCTTTGTTCTACATTGTCAGTTATGCTAAAACACTATAAACAAAAGCAAATAGAAAATTATGTTGGCCCTGGACAAATTTTTTGTTGGATTTATATTGGGGCCTCAGAGGGTTAACAGTGATAGGGACTTTTCCATTTGGCAGAAGAAAAAAATCCAACATTCCACAACTTCACCACTAATTTCGCTAGAATTTTTCTTGCATAATTTTTGGCAATATAGACCCAAGATCAGACTGCATGTACTATGGATTCTGATCTTGCAGCACATGTATTAAATACAAAGGCAACCCATGTACTTGGCATGTAAAGAGATAAGTAGGTTGAATGTATATTTTCGGTGTTTAATTTCTTATACATGAAAACATGCCAGACGTTTTTATTTGACGGGCTGGGGATAAGCTGATAAGGAGTTCCCTAAGAAGTAATCAGGGAAGTTTCTCAAGCTTCAAGGAAGTGTTGCATTCTTCCAGAAAATAATTATTTGACATAATATCTGAGCACCAGCATTAAAAGGATTAATGGCATTTGAAGTGGAGAGGGGGAAACATACCATGAATGTCAAATCTAACCCAGTGATTTCCTCATGGTCTATTTAAAACTCTTTCCCAAACAAGCCCTGGTTTTACGTGTCTGCAGTACAAATAAGAAAACACTGTGGGAAAAGGAGAAATTGCTCATAATGAGCAATTTCTCCTTTTCCCACAGTGTTTTCTAGCCTATCAGAAAACTTTCTGCCATTCTCAACAAATTCCAAATTGTCATCTCATAATGAGCAATTTCTCCTTTTCCCACAGTGTTTTCTATCCTATCAGAAAACTTTCTGCCATTCTCAACAAATTCCAAATTGTCATCTGCAAACACTCCGAGTTTTGGACAGTCTAAAATTTGTCATTTGGGAAAGGGGGTTAAGTCTTTACCAAAATACTGAGCACTTTTGTAGATACTTAAATAAAATATAACTCATATAGAAGGATTTGCTATTGAAAAGGTAGAAAATATCGTGTGAAAAGGAAAAAATGCTGGTTCCCAGCATTTTCTCCATTCCCCACAATGTTTTCTCAAAAGCCTCTTCCTCAGGGTCATTAAAACCGGAAACTGTGTGGTAAAAGGTTAAGTAGTAAGAGATTACCAGAAATTGTCAGGGTTTTTCCACCACTACAACATAGGACTGCTATGACGATAGCTCAGACTTTTCTATGAAAACAATCAAGCTTCTCCCCGAATCAGATAAAAACATGTTAGGCTTGTCTAAATTCAAAGCATTTGCAAATTACAAATTAAGAGTGATCTATACATTTTTCTTCTGTCACTTGAAATGGTGGAAAAAAAATTGGCGAGTAAGGAGATAATTATGGTTACCTGCATATTCTACTGTTAAGAATGTTTTCAAAAGCCCTCTTGGTCAGGGTCACTAAATCTCTGGATTGTGAGCAGGGCTGAAAATTAGCACTGGTCTGAGGTCCGGGACCTACTGAAATGGAGAACGGACCCAGGGAAAAAATCAAGGTGAGGGTTCAACAGGCCTGTCAAAATGGAGATCGGACCTGTTCAGTCCTCAAAAATAAAAAGTCCAATGCCTGGAATGAATTCAAAATGTCTAAGTGTTGAATGTAGAATAGTCATTCTAATGAAAATTCAGGTCTGTTTGTTTAGGACTGACTTTGTGTGAAAGTGAAGCACTTTGAGATTTTTCGGTAAGCTGGCCGCCCGAGGATGCTATCACATAGACTTGTTTAAGTCATTGCAATATCAAAAGTTTTCCCTTGTTCCCGGTTTGCCTGTCATCAGTAAAAGTTACATACGGTGAAGCTGGTTAAAATCTAAGAATATAGCTTCAGCTCCTGAGATTCACTGCCTTGTACAACGAAAAAAATACAAACGGACTTGCCCAAGTATACTTAGGACCCTTATGTTGTAAGGGCCAAAAGATTACGGACCCAGCTATTTCTATAACTATTTTTCAGCCCTGGTGTGGTGAAGGCACAACTGTTACAGTTTTAGAAGTCATATTGCTCTTTCAAACTACTGATACTGATTTAGTATACTTTTTCCTCTGGACGTTTTAAAGGGTTTTAGAATTTGGAATCAAATATGTCAGCAATGCATGTGAAAACCTTCAAACACAGACGGAAAGATTTCAGCACTTAAAACCTATCATTAGTGTGCTACCATGTTGTTTTCAGTTTTGCATTAGCAAAAAATTCAGGTTATACACGAAGGATAAACACTCAGAAAAGTAAGTAAGTAAGGTATAAATGAAGAATGTGAGAGTTTCTGTATAGTATGACAACTATTCAGTTTAATGCATAGCGTATAAGTGCATTAATCCTCAGAGGGATAATCAAATTAGAGATTTTTTAGCCACAAATAGACACAACCATGTAGTTTCTAAGGCATTATGCCTTATTAGAAGTCAGAATATTCATGGTAAGACTGCATGTTCATTACTATCTGATGTTGATAACTTCATTGTAAGCAAAAACAATTGCCATAGACTTGCTTGTGACTTGCATCTATTTTTCACAAATTTTGGATTACTGAAATTGAATGTGTAAGCAGGATATTATTTAAAAGAAAGGCAAATAGAACAAATTTGTGTCTAGCATAGAGCTTGCACCGCTAATCACCATTTAGCATGATGTTTTCAAGGTCATCATATGTATTTGTATTAGATGTGAATAACTAAAGGGAGAAATGAACTCCATAACATTTGACATTTTCAGGAAGCAGAAAAGACCCTAAACATTCAAATGTTTTTGAAGCAATTTAGGGAGAATACAACACGAAATGTCCAACAGAGTAGATTCATTTTCAGACTGTACATTTTGTTTGGTCTGATCTAGATCTGCATTGGTTTGGTCTGATCTAGATCTGCATTGGTTTGGTCTGATCTAGATCTGCATTTGTTTGGTCTGATCTAGATCTGCATTGGTTTGGTCTGATCTAGATCTGCATTGGTTTGGTCTGATCTAGATCTGCATTTGTTTGGTCTGATCTAGATCTGCATTGATGTGCACAGAGTGGAAAAGTGTTATGTGTTGTCAGTAGCATGCAGAGTTCAACCTTTACGAAAAGATCCTTAATAAGGAAGAAAGCTTTATGAAAACATTGTGAGAAAAGGAGAAATAGCATTTTCAGTATTTCTTCACTGTTTTCTAATCTTTGAAATACAAAATTTATGTTGCCTGTAACATCTAACTTACCATCTCTAAATAGTTGAATTTTGAAACGTCTAAAGGTTTGTTGTTTAGAAGAGTTTAGCACTCTCACCTGGGACAAACCTATCTAGACATTTAGATACAAAGATAATTAACAAGTAAATGCTATCCTATAGGGACACTGAACTGCATTGATATTCTGCCACATAAAATGTACATGCCTTGGACATTTTATACTAAATTAAGGCTACTGCTTCTGCAGAGTTGGCTGCTGTAGTAAACCAGAAATACAGTCAAATCTGTGTACAGCAGCCAGTCAAGGGATGTGCCCAAATTGGCTGCTGTACACAGATTGGCTGCTGTTCACAGTACTTGCTTTGGATTCATATAATTCCGTTGGTATGAAATAACAAAAGACGGGAATCGATCGATGACAAGTATGCAGGTATCATATCGAGTGTAAAGGGTGTAAAGTTTATGACACTTATCTGATAATCTGATCGCCGGTCTCGAGTCTATCAATTAAAACATGTGTAATTATTTACGATTTACATCGTTACTATTTAATCCTGTAGTCACAGTTTACAGTCAAATTTTAAGCCGTAAAAGATACGACGACGTTTTCAGAATCGTCGGCTGCTTTGAAACTGCTCCAACTTCCGAAGCTACCCTTTCCCACATGTCCGGGTCACTTAGGAAAACAAGACTGCTTACCGCATATCCGCCGATATATTGTGACAGAAGGAAACAGATCTATTGTTTAGAGCTCGAGTCGTTTATTATAACTGAAATGACGCGTTTTACCTTGATGTCCTACAGCGTGTCCGAAATCAAAGCATTGAGAATGCTGAAGTGGTATTTGTCAAGGAAACCCACTGTGTGGAATTAATAGTTTGAAAGAAACAGACACCTACTGTTCAAATATTGGCTTAAAATTGAACCCACTAAGCTAATGAATACCTTTCCGGTTGAAGGGATAGTACTTATGACAACATTTGGTTTTTTTTTGTATAAGTGGTCTCCCTTTGTTCATTAGGAGGAAGCAGGAGTAACGCCCCTTGACAGTAGGATGCATAATGAATAGAGAGAAAAATCCTGTTGATATATCTAACAAAATTAAGTTTGTTCCTGAAAACTATAATTTTGAATATCTCTAGCCTTTTACATTTAATTTCCAACATTACAACTAATTACCTCGATTTATAAATATTCATGTACAATCAAATGAGTAGCGCACATCACAGGACGAACAAGCCATGGAACAAATTGGTTTTGGAATGAAAAAGCCCAGTGGGCAAATTTGTATCATTGCGCCAATAAAAGACTATGAGCGAGAGAGGCTATTTTCAACAAAGAATAAATATTTCAACTATCGATGGCCTCGCCTAATGTATTTTAATATGCCATTTGAAAGTACATATCTGAGTGCCACCGTAAAACTCGTTTGCCTGAGAAAAAATGAGTTTAACTGGGCTTATTTCCTTCGGCTTTGCACAAAATATGATACATGATTATCAAAATTCAATCTTGAACTCATAGTGGTATTGTCTTCGACAAATACCACAATAAAAAGTGTTGACTCGGACAAATTTGCATCTATTTTTAGAACACGCGTGAAGGGCCAAAATGGTAGTAGATCTAAGTTTCGGCATCTATTCAATCTTCTGCAACTTCGAAAAGTTGCTTTTTAATACGAGTTGAGTCATTGTTCAACTGGATGAGATAGATCAAAGATCAGACTGCAAGTTCTGTTTAGTCTGACACCGTCCAAGAACACGCTGAAATCCGCCATCTTGTCATCACCAAAATTTAATATTAGAATGACCCAAATATAAAACAAGCCGTCCGTCAACGTGATTAGCCTGTCACAGGTACACACGCGTTTGCAGTAAAATTTTGATTTGGGGGTAGATCTATGACGTAACGTGTAAGTCATTCGAAGCATGAGGGTTGTAATACAGACGTTTGTTGTACACATTTACAACAGTTTTACCCCGCGTTTAGTAATGGCTGTTTCATGAACACCTGGGCAATTGTGTCGCATGTTTTGTGCAGTCAGCAGAAAATTAGTTTGGCTGTTTGCAAAAAATGCTCGCAGCCGAAATGCAATAGTAAAAAATGTCATGGATTACTTGACTTGTTGCGTGTAAGTAATTTTTCAACAGTATTTATGCCGTCGTCGCCGGGATAACAGAAAAAGAAAAGACATTAAGGCAACGAAAAATCTATAACTACAGTAAAGTGTTAATTATCGATTTTCCATAGGCCTATCCGACGTGTCGGCTGACCTTTGTCTAGGTGTGATATACTGTTGATCCCGGCCAAATAATGTGACCGCTGGCTGCATTTCACAATATCACGCTATACACAGTGCAATTAAAGAAGAAAATTGCACGGGGGGATTCGAGTGGCCGTTGTCGATAGATCGGCCGCTGTTCAGGTATGACCGCTAACTCAGATTTGACTGTAGTGTTAACTTAGCATTAAATCAGTTAGATTTTCAGTGCAAGAAAGTTTTAAACTGAAGCTATGGCAGTTTGCTTGTTTAACTAGATACAACATTTTGATATCTCATTGAAGATGTCAGCAAGTTTTCTTGAAAATTATCAACCAACGATCTACAAGTTCTTTTGTGCTCAGTATGGTGTGACTCCAGACTGAGTCAGTGATTGGTGTTTGGACAAGGTGTGTTTTCCTGTTCAGAATCATAGTAGATCCATGAAGATACAGAGAATAAGCAAATTTTTTCAGAGACTATGTAAATTAAGAGCACACTGATCTGATATATTCTGTGAGACACAAGATTTTCAAAGTTGGCGTTGAAATTGTAACATCAGAGAATTGTGTTAACTTTAACAATTTAACTTTACCACACAATCCCGACTTTAAATGACCATGAGAAAGGCTTTTGAAAATATTTTGGGAAAAGGAGAAAATGCTGGTAACCATGTTTTCAGAAGGCCTCTATCTTAGGGTTATAAAAATCGTGGATTGTTTGGTAAAGGGTTAAACTAGCAAGATTGTTTGGTTAGGGGTTGAGGGAGAAAAAGAAATAAAGCTTGAAACAATCCTGTAAATAAAGCAATGGCTGTCGGTAAGAACAGGAATCATTTTGTAGAAATTCCCTACAAATCTCTCCAAGTCAATTAATCCTACTGTGTATTTTGGTAATGCAATGGGATCAAACACCATGATAATTTGGGGATCAAACAAGAGAAATAAAAACAAAATGAGCAGATTTGCAAATGCCTGCTGTTTTATTGGCAAGAGAGAGGAGAAAAGTGAGTTAATTTGAGGCAACCACTATTCTATGACTAGACTGCCCTCAACTTGAGTGTTACCATAATGTTGTAAAGCTTCATTTCATTTCTGTTTTTTTCCCCCAGATATTTATTTCCAGACTGATATATCAGTATTAGTTTATAGAAAGGTGGTTATCTCGCTCTTAATTTTGCTCCTGAAGACAAATTCTAGATACATCCATATTGGTATGTATCTTTGAAAGCATAAAAAACTTTATGGAGATACAATAACTCTATGAATTTCTCAGAGAATGAATGAAACATTGTAACAGTTACTCTTTTGCAAATGACAAATTTTGGACTCCTCTTAATTGAAAACACTTGCAGACGACAAAATAAAAGTTACTGAAAATCTGAAATTTGTTTTGTGAAGGGTAGAAAACATTGTGAGAATAGGAAAAAATGCTGGTTTCCTTTGTCCACCATGTTTTCGTAGGGCTTCTGTCTCTGGGTTGTAAAAACCAGGCGTTGTTTGGCAAAGGGTTAAAAAAGACAATGCAGGGTTTTCCATGACGCACAAATCCTGTGTCATTGATGCAATTTTAATTCAAATGACCCCCAAAATAAATGACAGTGCGTCATCGGTGACGCAACTTTCCAAAATCTAAATAATGTACGAAGTTGAATGAAGCGTCATAATTCGAAGTCTGTTCTTATTTCAATGTCAGACGAACACCATGCTTTTTTTAACTACAGGGTTTATTTTAGATAAAGGTGGTTTTCCGGTAATCTATTTATAGAATAAGACTGGTTTACGCATTATTGTCGAAATGTATATGGACACGTGTCTTAAATATGGGCCCAGTCAAAGTCGTGGTTGGGTTCTCTCTATTTCATTGCATATTTTACACGACTTCCGGTATATAACAGTACACATTACCGGTCTGTGCTATTAGCGGAAAAATAATGTCATGACGAAGAAAACTGTAGCATTCTTCTATCGTCTGCTTCCTACAACTGTCGATCGAGCCACGTCAAGCAGTGATTCAGACGAAAATGTTTGGATTGTCAAAAAGTGACATCACCCTTTCCGTCAGAAATGATCTTCTGACTTTTCAATCTTGGAAGTTGGCGTTTAAAGGTAAAATGCATTATAAATCGTGCTTGAAGTTGACGACCAGGAAATCCATATTTTTGACCCCCAAAATTAATGAAATGACCCTCAACTAATGAGGAAGGGGGTCAAAATGACCCTCAATTTTCAAAGCCGAGGGAAAACCCTGCAATGCTAGCAATATTTCAGCTATGGCCATTTTCAAGAGTTTAAAACTCTTCTTCCTCTAAAGAATTGTTTAAACATGTATTATTCCAACCAATATGTTTTACCATTATAATGGAACTAGGGAGAAATCCTGGTTCCCAGCTTTTCTTTTAGGATGTTTTTAAAACAATAGGGTCCTTATCATTAGAGATTCTTTGGTAAAGGGTAAAATCTTTGACAAACATTCAGGATGAAAATTAATAATCTAATTAGCCATGCAGAGAAATTCAAATGAATACCTATAATACAGATATTGGTGAGGCATGTAAATGTCTCTGCAGCTTTTATTTTATATGAGCCATGCTCTGGCAAAAGGCTTAACCCTTTACCAGACACCAAAACTTTAGACCCAACCAAATTTAAAGCATTTGCAGACGACAATTTCAAAGTGGCTTAAATGATGCAATTTTGCTTTGATAGGGTAGAAAACTGTGGAAGAAGGAGAAAATGCTGGGTACCAGCATTTTCTCCCTTTTCCACAATGTTTTGTTAACCAACCACCAGAATCCTGGGGTAAACACATGCCTTGAGATGCAGAAAATCAGCTAATAGCATAATTATATAATTTTGGCCCAGATCAGCATGCCTGGACTGAAGACCCCATTTACAGAACATAGCTCATATTATTTTGAATTTGTTTCCATGTTGTAACAGAAGGCATAACTGTAACAACAGGGAGCCGTTCTAGGACATGTCTCTATAGCAACTAGTCATGTTTGTACCTTGGTTGTAATCATGTTGCTCACAAAAGGTAATTAGGCCATAGAATTATTAATATGCAGCAATTTCTGGAAACACACCTCCAGCAATAAAACAAAAAAAAAATTGTATAGTGTGGAGCAAAATTACATGCTTGGTTATATAACCCATTAGCACCTAAAGAAATTCATGACTTGTCTGCATGGAAAGCACTTGCATAGATCAAATGTTGCACAGATTATAGGAAAAGTCAACTGTTTAGATCCTGGTGAAAATCAGATGATTTTGAACTTTAAAAGCAAATTCCATCATCTGCAAATGGCTTCAATAAGGACAGGTCATTCATTTTTTGTCTAATTTAAAGAGCTACCTGTTGCTTGGTGACTTACCTTGATTACACACACCAAGGTCACCAAGAAACACCTAATATTTCTAGGTCTGTGTTCACCAGCCATTCTGAAGAACATTAATTTTTTTGTCTTATTATCAAAAATTGTCTAAATTTGAAAGAAATGTAAGTTTACCATTTGGTTTAGCCAATCAGAACTTGCTGTACTTTTTTAAACTAGAACAACATACAGAATATGTTAAAAAATTGCTGGTGAATACAGACCAAGGACAGGTTTAACCCTTTCCCAAACAACAAATTTTAGACTTTGAAACTGAAAGAGTTTGCAGACAAAAATTTCAAATTTGGTAAAAATGGCAGAAAGTTCTCCAAATGGGTAGAAAACACTGTGGGAAAAGGAGAAATTGCGAGCAACTTCTCCTTTTCCCACAGTGTTTTCAAGACTTGTACTGCAGACACGTAAAAACAAGGGCTTGTTTGGGAAAGGGTTAATTTGCTTTTACTGACCGAAGTGTTGATCAAGACTGTTAGGGCTGTATAGAATGTTTTTTGCCTTCACTGGCAGATTTACTTCAAACTATTCCGAGGTGTATGAATTGGACTTACCATCATCATTTTACTTCTTTCACTACTGTGCCTTTTCTTTCTTCTCGCTCTATACCAGCCTAGATACTGGATAAAAATTTAGCATGTTGGAATTATGGCAATACAAAAAAGGGGCATTTGGCCATTAACGTATAGTGTTGTTTCACGTTGCGCAAATGTACGAATGCCCCTTTTTGAGTATTTCCATATATCATAGCTCTATTCCACACAACAAAATTTTAGATGTGTCCAAACCCAAAGAATTGTCTGGTAAAAAATCAAATTTTGCTCAAATTGTGGAAATTGTCTTTGAAAAAAAGCTTTGTGAGAACTGGAGAAAATGCTGGTTACCAACATTTATCTCATTTTCCCACAATGTTTTCAAAGTCTTCTTTTCAAAGATATTAAAAGTTGGGACTCTGTAGTAAAGAGTAAACACCTTGCAACCAAGTTTGATAAAGTTTATTTTGATATGCCATCAAAAACATAATATGAAGTGAACTGTCTTGGCCAATAGAAGGCTAATTTAGAATGAAAACAGTACTTGGAAGTGGGGATGAGTTGCTGCAAAGGCTGTGCTGGGCCACACTACAGCTGAAGAAAATATGTCTGTTTATTGATGAAAAGGTGGAAAATAAGATAGAAGGAGGGAGAGCCCAAAGCATTCTTTTTTTTACCTTGTCAGGATGTAATAATTTATTCTTGTCTGTTGCCTTCTCCATGACCTGTGGAAGTTATTAAACTGCGGAAGGTTACATGTCTTCTTTATTTTTATACTCTGGCAGATGACGTCAAATGACAAGTTACTGCGCATTAATTTTTATGACAGAAAGTAACGGCATTTACATACCAGACTAGATGTAGGACCGTCCTAATACAGAATGAGATAATAAGTTTTTGCTGATGATCTGTATTTTATTATGTACTTTGATGGGAAGTGGGAAAGCAACCACATAAAGTTACCAAGTGAATTATGCAGATTTTTTTTTAGATTCTTTTAACTTGCCATAACATTTGTACCTGGTTTCTGTTTTAGAAAGGGTAAACTGTCATCCGTATAAGTATGTAAGGCAAATATTTATAGGAGATGTTCTTCAGCAGGTTTATGTTAGCAAAAAATTATAACTGAGCTTCTTTGTTTAGGCTTATGCTGAATCCCTAAACTCTTCATCACTCAACAAAATTTCAGACTTGTCCAAGTTGAAAGCGTTTGCAGGTGACAAATTTAATGACTCAAAATTTAAAGCTTATTTTTGGAGGGTCAGGAAACCTTGTGGGAAAAGGAGAAAATGCTGGTTACCAGTATTTTCTCCTTTTCCCGTAATGTTTTCAGAAGGCTCTTTTCTCAGGGTTGTGAAAACCAGGGATTGCTTGGGAAAGGGTTAATGTAATATTTCACTAATCCATATTAAAGCATCAGTATGACAGTTAAAGCTCAAATAAAGGAATTTTTCTTTGAGCCCATATAAAATATGATTGGAAGGGGCAAAAAATGCTTATCTCTTTTCTATCAGTATTTTCCAAAGCTTTCAGCCAAAAGGCAATTAAAATAGAAATTGTTTGGTAATGTATGAAAGATATTGAATACTCAGGTTCTTGAGATAAAATCTATTGCAGAATGTCTTTGTTTGATTTAGCCTTTTATTTGAAAATGATAAATCTCAACACAAGTAAATTTTATATCTTTGATCATATACGATACCTTTTTTTATGCCCTCTATTGCATTTCACAACTTCAGTTCCCTTTGCAGCCAGTTAAGGTCAAGATCAGATTGCACAAAATGTACTTTATGATCTTTGATCTGCACTGTGCCTTTTGCTTAGATATTTTGTACAAGAGGAACCTTGACATTCTAATCTGGATGGTCTTGCCTATAGTCTGAAATGTCTGGTTCAATTAGTGCTCTATGAGTAAAATTGTCACGAAAGAAATGACAAAAAAATCTTAATTTTAATGCGGCCATTCGGAGCTTCAGATCAGGGAGAGTGATGGTACTCGAAATCCATTATTTCTCTTTCAAACCCTATGTTATGGGTACTCATTAGAGTCATCTTAGTGAGACAATTTTAATGAGTGTAACACACAACATAGGGTTTGGTGCAAATTCATATTTGTAACTTTTAGAATCAAAATCACTTACTCTATCTGGAGCTCTCTCTGACCAAATATAGGGGTCATATTGGTCAAGTTTTTGGAACTTCAGACAAATAAATCTGTCCAAATGACATTTTAATGCCAACTTACAGTTTTAAGACTCATGTTTCTGCCATGAACTGGACCTTTCATATATTTCATAGTAAGTAATAAATTGTCATTACCATAGTTATTACTTATATACGTTGAAACTGTGTGCATTAAATTTGAGTTGTTTGCTCTTGGCTGCTATTGTATCTGTAGAAAAAATTACATCTTTTATCTTTTGATAAATGTGACAACCAGAAGGTTTTGGTTCGCACTGGTAATGACTTTGAAATTGTTGGTGTAAGCTGCTGTTTATGCGGCATTGTCTTGATCCATTTTGTACAGCTGCCTAGAAAGCAGTTGCTTCAAACAGTAACTCTTATGTTTACATGATTTTCAGTTTAATTCTTTACCAAACAATAAAATTTTAGACTGGTCCAAATTGAAAGCAATTGCAGACGACAAAATGAATATAACTCAAAAACTGAAATTTGTTTCTAACAGGATAGAAAATATTGTGGGAAAAGGAGAAAATGCTGGTTACCAGCATTGTAACCAGCATTTTCTGAATTTCCCCCAATGTATTCAAGAGGCTTCTATCTCAGGGTTGTAAGAACCAGGGATTGTTTTGTAAGGGCTTTATGTCATGGAGGCAAACCCATGATGGTCTTCATTCAGTTGTGTAAAAATGTGAGGGAGACAGGGAGTTGCCATTGCCAGACAAATGGATGAAACTATGAAATAGTCAACAGCTTACACAAATACTTATTCAGGCGATAGTGAAAGAATAGGTTTCAGTACCCGCCTTGTTTGCTCAGTTGTTTTAGGAAAAAATGTTACAGTGCTCTCAAGGCCCTGTCATTGTCTGCATTTTTACCATCCATTTTTTTTTTATACGCCCGAAGGGTCGTATTATGTTACACCCCCGGTCGTCCGTCCGTCCGTCCGTTAGCAATTTCTTGTGTGTGCAACTCCTCCTACAGTTTTCATCGGAATTCTTTGAAACTTGCCACAATGAATCTCCATGATGTCTAGTTGTGCACCTGGGTCTTAGAATTTTGATCGCTGTTTGCGTTCCAAAATTATCTGCCCTTGATTTCTGAAATAACCAACTTTTCACTTTGAATTTTTGTTCAGGCCATAACTTCCATACCATACAAGGTATCAAATTGAAACTACATACACTGATAGAACACATTATGGCGAAGTGCAGTACACATGGAACATAACTCTGCCACTTCTATTTTTTGAGTTATTGCCCTTTGTTGATTTTCGGATTGAATTTTTGTCCAGGCCATAACTTCCAAACTATAAAAGCTAAAAACTTGCAACTTCATACACTGATAGAACACATTATGGAGAAGTGCAGTGCACATGAACCATAACTCTGCCACCGTTATTTTTTGAGTTACAGCCCTTTGTTAATTTTCAGTTTGAATTTTTGTCCAGGCCATAACTTCTAAACTATAAAAGCTATTAACTTGGAACTTCATACACTGATAGAACACATTGTGGAGAAGTGCAGTGCACATGAACCATAACTCTGCCACCGTTATTTTTTGAGTTATTGCCCTTTGTTAATTTTCAGTTTGAATTTTTGTCCAGGCCATAACTTCCAAACTATAAAAGCTAGTAACTTGCAACTTCATACACTGATAGAACGCATTATGGAGAAGTGCAGTGCACATGAACCATAACTCTGCAACCTTTATATTTTTAGTTATTGCCCTTTGTTAATTTTCAGTTTGAATTTTTGTCCAGGCCATAACTCGCAAACTTTAAAACCTATCATCTTGAAACTTCAAAGACTAATAGAACACATTATGAAGAAGTGCACTGCACAAGAACCATAACTCTGCCATCCTTCCTTTTTAGTTATTGCTCTTTGTTAGTTTTCTCTTTGAATTTTCGTCTGGGCCATAATTTCTAAAATATAAAAGCTATGATCTTGAACCTTTCAAGGCTGATAGAACACCTTGTGGAGAACAGCAATTCACAAAATTTGTACCTGTGCCACCCTTCTTTTTTTATTTAGTTATTGCCTTTTAATATTTTTCACATATCATGGAGATTAAGTACTCTTCATTATTGGCCCTTCTATCATTTCAACTCAATTCACTGACAAGCCCCTTTGGGCGTATATGCGCCGCTTTGCGAAGCTCTTGTTTACATTTTTATCATTACTAACAATGCTTCTTTTAAACTTAATGGAGCTCTAGCCTTACACTATCAAAAGGGGAACCCACTCTACATTGGCAGGTAATCTGCAAATCTTTAAGACTTTGTTATGCTCCTGTTCGAGCTAAGCATTTCAATCTAAAATCTGCTACATTGGTTGCATTGGCTTCGCATTTTGTTACTCTTTGATTTATCTCTCTCCCTTTCAAAAACAGGAAGGTATATATTGCTCTGTCTTAGTCAATCTGCCGGTCTTGTAAACCTTCTATAGAGGATAAGTTACAAGCACCATCTTGACCTAGATACTTCAGACTGGGTGCAGATATTCAACAAGTAATGTAAATGTTTCTTTTTAGTTATGAGGTCAATAGGGCTATGTTCAAGGTCACAGTGATCTTAGCCTGGCCAGATGGCTCAGTGGTGAGCGTGTTGGATCTGGTGGTTGTGAGGTCGATACCCAGTTGAGGCGAACTTCCTTTCCGGCGTATTTTTGCCTCTCACCTCTGCTGAAGTATGTGAGTGATCTTAGCCTGCCCAGGTGGCTCAGTGGTGAGCGTGTTGGACTCATGATCTGGTGGTTATGAGGTCGATACCCAGTTGAGCCGAACTTTCTTTCTGGCGTATTTTCGCCTCTCACCTCTGCTGAAGCATGTGAGAAAAGTAGTTGGTGGCTTTGGAAAGACGGTTGTGTTAGTACCGGTATGAGAAAGCCAGGAAACACATGTGCATCACTGACCACCATGATATGACCTTAGCTGTTAAAGTGGTGTTAAGCTCCAATATAACCAACCAACCACAGTGATCTTAATGGATAAAGACCTTAAATTGCTGTCAACAATTTTGTACTGAAATCTCAATTTAAACGTGTGAACTTCAAAAAATGTGAAATGAGATGTGCTAGATGAACAGTTTCTATATCTAGGTCACTTGCTGAGGTTCCACAAATCCTTGTGATAATCAAGTAAAGAAATCTGATATTTCCAAACTAATGAAACTCTGTGACACTGCTATCTGATGCTGTGTCATTATCTGTAAAATGCCAGTATTACAAAGCCAAGAATAAGGTTATAGCCATGCAGTACTTTACTTACTGCTTCTTTTCTAAAGAGGCCAATTTTAATCCAATGAGAAACTTAAAACTCACTAAGATTATAAATATGTTAACCCTTTACCATACAGTGTCATCTTCTGGACTCTCTAATCCTTTCCCAAACAAGCCCTGGGTTTTACGTGTCTGCAGTAAAAGTCTTTTGAAAACACTGTGGGAAAAGGAGAAATTGCTCATAACGAGCAATTTCTCCTTTTCTCACAGTGTATTTAAGCCTTTTTGAGAACTTTTGCCATTTTCGCCAAGTCTAAAATTGTCGTCTGGAAACTCTTTTGATTTGGAACAGTCCAATGACCTACATTAAATTTTTCCTTTGCAAATGTTTTCAGTTTGATGTAGCCTTGATTTGTTGTCATCTGCTTGAAGTTTAGATTTTATAATGTTGGCTTCAACAACACAAAAATCAATGAGTAGTCTGCAGATTCATTAGCTTCTACTCCAATGCAACAGTTCTTGAACTTTCTTTACTATTTTCCAGGCAACAAAATTTTACTCTTTGTACAAAATCAAATCCTTACTGGATGAGAAGATCATTTGTAGCTCATGAAATTTGTGACTGAAAGGGTTTAAAACATTGTGACAAAATGAACATCAACAGCATTTTCCCCTTTTGCCCGCAGTATTTTCAAAATCATTCTTTCTGAGGGTCTTTAAAACTAGGGATTATTCGGAATCAGGTTAAGTTCACCTAATAGTATTTTTTACCAAAGCACAATCAAGTTTTGCTAATTCAAGGTCATGTTTTTTCTTTGGTAATACAAGTTTTTCAAAGGTTCACTTTTTGCCCTACTTCTTGATTGACACAACTTTCAGTCAATAACTTTTTATTTTGGTTTGAAAAGTATCTGGTATTGGTGTAAGAATTTTGTCCGCTAAGGCTAACCTATTTTCTTCACTTTCATGAGATCAACCCTTAACTAGATGACAAAAATGTAGACTTGTCCAAATGGAAAATGTATGCAGACCACAATTTAAATGTGGCTGAATAATTGTCTTTGACAGGGTTGAAAAAAGTATGGGAAAAGTAGAAAATGCTGATTACCAGCACTCTCTCTTCTTTGCACTATGTTTTCAAACAGCTTTTGTAGTTTGTAAAGCTCTGTAAAACTTCAGACTGTGTGGTAAAAGGTTAGGTTGTTTTCAAAATCCATGCATTGTCTGTTAAAGCGTTAAAGAAATAATTTATTTCAAACTGATGATAGCAACGTCAATACTTAACTCAATAACATTAATCATTATCAACACACCTTGATGAAGGATGTAGCTATCATGAGAACATAGTTAATAATCAACCAAATGTTTTTGTATTGTTTCAGATCATGCATACAAAGGTCATCACAGTCCACTCCACATGTCCAATTCATCGTCCACTGGTTTCCATTTTATCTCAGAGTCAGATTCAGGCACCTCATCCACAACGCCACCATCCTCTCCGCTTAGATGTAAAAATAAGAAAGGTAGGTCTGTGGATGTGTCCACCATTAAATTTGAATATTTAGTCTTAGACAAACTGTCAGAGTGGCCAACTTGGACAATGAATTAGTTGAATTAATGCTTTTGTATTCATAATGTGTGCACTGTCCATGTGTAAACAATTATCTTGTATGTACAGTGTCCACTCTGATTATCATGAAACTTGGTAAGAATGGCCAAAAAACTAAAATCCCTGGCTCAAATCTTAGAAAAATCCTCATATGCACTGTTAACAACATCTTCATTCCAGTACTCATGAAACATGGTCAGAATGTTTGTTATGAGGAAAAACGTAGACAAATAGGAAAGTTAGTCAGATCAGATGAAAAAGTAGGGCACTGGGACAAATCTTTGTAAAAACTTGGTATGCTCTAAGTAGGCCACAATTTTAGTCTGATACTGATGAAGTTAGATTGTTTGCTCTGATATCTTGAACTACAATGAAATAGGGTCACCATAATTCATTAGGTCACCAAGTTAGATCTTAGCTCTGGAGGCCACATTTTCTTTTTCAAACTAATGAAACTTGGTCAGAATATCAACTCATTACCAAACGACAAAATTTTAGGCTTGTCCAAATCTAAAGCATTTGCGGACAACAAAATAAAAGTGATTGAAAATTTGAAATTTGTTTTGTAAAGGATAGAAAACATTGTGGGAAAAGGAGAAAATGCTGGTGACCAGCATTTTCTCCTTTTCCCACAATGTTTTCTAAAGGCTTCTTTCTTGGGGGCGTCAAAGTAGGGATGGTGTAGTAATGGGTTAATCTGGATGATATCTTGAGTACATTTGACACTAAGTTATGCCAAGTTAAAAGTAGGTCACAGGTACAAATCGAAGAAAAACCTTGTGTGCATTCTAGAGTCCACAATTTCAGTCATCAGCTGCCATAGCTCTGAGGTCTGTGTTTATTAGTGGTCAGCAAGCCCAGGGGTTAGTGTGTCAAAAACAATTCTGAAAACATCATTTAACATAGATCACACTTTAAGCCTATATTATGCTAGCTCATTTTGTCCAAAGGAGGAAAGAATGACAGATTGGAAGATTTTTACTGAAAGGTAGATGATATTGTTACTTGTCATCAGCAGTTGCTGCTTTACATCAATATTTTCATGTTATCCATTGAATGGACTTGATGACATGGTAAATTAATTTGCAGTAGTGGATCATCTGCTTAACCCCTTACCACTCAATCCCTACTTTTAATGACCCCGAGAAAAAAGCCTTTTGAAAACATTGTGGGAAAGTAGAAAATGCTAGTAACCAGCATTTTCTCCTTTTCCCACGGTGTTTTATACCCCGATGGAAACAAATTTCAATTTTTGAGTTACATTTATATTGTTGTATGCAATTGCTTTGAATTTGGACTGGCCCAAAATTGTGTGGTTTGGGAAAGGGTTAATTCACTGTTCTATGTTCTCAGGTCGCAAGCCAAAGAGTCCAGTAGACTACCATCATCTTAGCCAGCCAAAAAGGAAGAGAGAAAGTAAGTACATGTAGATGGGGCTTTAAAATATCTAGACAACTTTAATGACTCTGAGAAAGATGCATTTCAGAAAACATCGTAGGAAAAGAAGAAAATGCTGGTGACCAGCATTTTCTCCTTTTCACACAATTTTTTCTACCCTGCTGGAAACAAATTCCTGTTTTTTAATTACGTTTTTTATTTAGTCGTCCGCAATTGCTTTTAGTTTGGACCAGTCTTAAATTTTGTTGTTTGGTAAAGAGTTCATATTTTGAAAAAGTGCTTTATGAACATGCACATGCATTAATCTCACATCGGTAAGTTTTAATCCTCCACCAAAAAATCTTCTGTTTCAACAACCCTGTGGGAAAAGGCTTTTGGAAATATGGTAAGAGAAAGACAATGCAGGTAACTAGCATGTTCTCCTTTTCATGCAATGTTCTCTTCCTTTTCACATCCAAATAGTAACATTGGAGCCACATTCAAGTAATCATTTACAATTCCTTTGTATTTGGACAAGTCACTTATTTTATTGTTTGGTGAAGGGCTAAATGTAAGGTAAGGTATGAAAAACAATATCTAAACAAGTTACTGTATGATGAAGCGGTTTCAGATTTCAATCTTGCAAGACATCATTAATCCTCTACCTTAAAGTCCATTGCTGTTATGAATACAGCTGAAGATTGAGAAGAGGGCTTTTGAAAACATTGTTGAAAAAGGAGAAAATGCTGGTAACCAGCATTTTTTCCTTTGCCAATAATGTTTTCTACCCTTTTAAAGACAAACCACATTGTTTGAGACACATGAGTTTATCATCCCACATGCTTTAAATCTGGAAAAGGCTCTATTTTGTCATTTTGTTGGTACTCGACTTTTATCCTCATTAAAATGTAGCATGAAAATTCACAAAGTGGAAAACAAAGGAAACATACTTATTAGCAAGTACATTGCTGTTTTGGTCTGAAAATTTTACAAAGTATAAATCCAAGATCAGATTGCATATTCTGTTCAGCCTCATCTTGATTTATACTATCCTCTTAAAGGATCTTGGATTCTTCTGAGCATGTCAAGTGTCAAAACCTAAAGAGAATTAACATTAAAAAGATTTCAGACAGACTTATTATACCCCCCAAAACTCTGTTTGGGGGGTATATAGGAGTCAGCTTGTCGGTCGGTCCGTCCGTCCGTCGGTCGGTCTGTAGCTTTTTGTCCGCTCTATTTCTCATAAACTACTGGACGAATTTTATTCAAACTTCACAGGTAAACTCAGTATCAAGCAGAGATGTGCATATAAAATGTTGGTTATGGTTCATTGATTTTTCACTGAGTTATGGCCCTTTCGTGAAATTTCTTGTCCACTCTTTTTCTCATCAACTATTGGACAGATTTGGTTCAAACTACACAAATAGACTCAGTATAAAGCAGAGATGTGCATATCCTATTTTGGTTATGGTTTATGTAGGTTTCATGGAGTTATGGCCCTTTGATGATTCTTGACAAATTTCTTTTTCATACTTGAATTTTGTCCGGAGCATATCTCCAAAACTATACTAGCTAGGCTTATGAAATTTCATGGGTGGATAGATCTCATCGAGCGGGAGTGCAGTGCGCAGGAATCATAACTCTTGCTAGCTTAATTTTTGAGTTATTGCCCTTTGTTGGTTCTTTATACTTGAATTTTGTCCGGAGCGTATCTCCAAAACTGTACTAGCTAGCATTATGAAATTTCATGGGTAGATAGATCTCACCAAGGGGGAGTGCAGTGCACAGGAATTATAACTCCTGCTTCCTTAATTTTTGAGTTATTGCCCTTTGTCGTTTTTAATACTTGAATTTGGTCCGGAGCGTATCTCCAAAACTATACTAGCTAGGGTTATGAAATTTCATGGGTGGATAGATCTCATCAAGGGGGAGTGCAGTGCTTAGGAATCATAACTTTTGCTCCATTAATTTTTGAGTTATTGCCCTTTGTTGTTTTTCATACTTGAATTTTGTCCGCAGCGTATCCCCAAATTATACGAGCTGGGGTTATGAAATTTCATGGATGGATAGACCTCATCAAGGGGGAGTGCAGTGCACAGAAATCATAACTCTTGCTCGCTTAATTTTTGAGTTATTGCCCTTTGTCGTTTTTCATACTTGAATTTGGTCCGGTGAATATCTCCAAAACTATACTAGCTAGGGTTATGAAATTTCATGGGTGGATAGATCTCATCATGGGGGAGTGCAGTGCTTAGGAATCATAACTTTTGCTCCCTTTATTTTTGAGTTTTTGCCCTTTGTTGTTTTTCATACTTGAATTTTGTCCGGAGCGTATCCCCAAAACTATACTAGCTCGGGTTATGAAATTTCATGGATGGATAGATCTCATCAAGGGGGAGTGCAGTGCACAGGAAGCATAACTCTTGCTCGCTTAATTTTTGAGTTACTGCCTTTTGTCGTTTTTCATACTTGAATTTCCTCCGGTGCATGCCCCAGCTTAACAACTTGGGGTAAGACGGGCGTATCTTGCGACAATTTGCCGCTCATGTTCAACTCTTACTTTTGTACTCAACAATTCTGCATTCTGTGACAAAGACCTGTTTGGTGGCAAGGAGCTGGTGGGGGGTATGATCACGTTAAGTGATAGCTCTAGTTGATTAGCCTGTTCTCATACAAGTTGCTTGATTGTACTTTTATGTTTATATTTTTTTTAAAAAACAAGTAAACCATCTTTCTCTACTTTGTGTTTAAGGGTGTTAGGCATTTGTATCAGTGTAACTTGTAACAAAATTTTAGTTTTGTCCAATTGATCCGTATTTGAAGTTTTTTCAGATGATGAATTGAGTATGTTTAAAATGAGGGGATTTATCTTTGAAATAGTCAAAAACATTGTTTAGAAAGAACAAAATGCTGTTTGATTATCGCTCTTTACCAAACGATAAACTTTCAACCTTGTCCAAATTGAAAGCACTTGCAGACAAGTTAAATGCCGCTTAGATAATAGGATTGTCTGTAGAAGAGTAGAAAATAGTGTGGGAAAAAGTAGAAATTGTTGGTAAAAAGTTAATCACATTGACAAAGTTTTTCTTTACCAATTTAGGTAGTACCACATACCTTTGGGAGTTCCTGCTGCAGCTACTTCAAAACAGGGAAACCTGCCCTCGATACATCAAATGGACGAGTCGAGAAAAGGGAATATTCAAGTTGGTGGATTCGAAAGCAGTCTCAAAGTTATGGGGGTTACATAAAAACAAACCTGACATGAACTATGAGACCATGGGTAGAGCACTAAGGTATGGTTTGTATATTAAATTTTGTTATTACTTTGTCTTTCCTGTACTTGTATTAAGGTATAGTTTTAATAAAAGAAAATCAAGAAATTAAATTTAATTCATTTAATGGAAAAAATTCCGGCTGAATTTGATCAACCGATATACTTTTTGGAAACAAAGTGACCAAAGTTCTAAGCACAGGTTTGTAAATTGTAATCTCATTCTGTACTCTCCAATACTAAATTGTCTGTTTACTCCTTGATCAAATGGCCAAATTTTGGACATTTCCAATTCCAAAACATTGGCAGACTACAAATCAAGCATGGCTCAACTTGTGGATATAGCCTTTGAAAAAATGGTGCAAAAAGGAGAAAAATGTGACCTGCCAGGCGAAAAAAGGACAATCTCGAAATTGTGTACATCAAGGAGATGAAAAAAGATCAAAGACAGTGCAGGTCAATTTAAGTTAATAGTTCAAAAATGATTCTATAGTAAGTTAGAATGACCACTTTTCATACAGAAAATATCATATAAGCAAAAAGTGTCGACCCTGGTCAGCCTGCCCAATCCATGCAGTCTGACCAGGGTTGACACCTCTTGCAGTTTCCAGATGGTCCCTTTTTGCATGATGGGCCACAAATTTTTCCAAATGGCTCCATAGCTTGAGCATGTTTTGACATTTACTACTTTGTATAACTGTTCTTCTTTTTTTCGCAGACAGTTTTAATCAAAACCAGAATCTATGAAATGTACTTTGAACTTATCAAATAATGTGTGAGATGATATTATCCAAACAGTCCTCAGCTGTTATTTTTTGAGGCCACATTGTTTGAATAATTAACCCTTTCCCACACAATGACAACTTTTGATGATTCTTTGAAAGAATCATTTTGAAAACATTGTGGGAAAAGGAGAAAATGCTGGTAACCAGCATTTTCTCCTTTTCCCACAATGTTTTCTACCCTTCACAAAACAAATTTCAAATTTTCAGTCACTTTTATTTTGTTGTCTGTAAATGCTTTCGATTTGGACAAACCTAAAATTTTGTCATTTGGTAATGAGTTATGATATAATTTTCACTGTATTTCTGTTGTTTTCAGGTACTACTATGCCAGAGGAATTCTCAACAAGGTAGATGGACAGAGACTAGTGTATCAGTTTGCAGAAGTCCCTAGAAACATTGTAGAGATTGACTGTACCAATGCATAGCACTATGTACAGTGAAAAAGCAAATAAGACAGTATGGGATGAATCAATCTCAGTACTCTAACACGCCTGTGTCATGTGATTTGTTATCATTAAAACTTACAGTAGATCACATGGTCACACCATGTGATGTCACATGGTTGACAAGGCCATTAGAGGAGGAAACTCGGGTCTGAAATTCCTAGTCAGTGATGTGCTTTGGGAAGTTGCGATGAATTGGGTGCGGATTGTTTATTTGTTGCAGTGCAAGAATAGATTGTACAGGATCAGATTAACTGTTGGTGAAAGTAGAGAGTAGTGCACCATGTAGGCCTATCTGACAACTCATGCATACTGAAAATAATAGTGTTTTATAATTGGGCAAATAAGCTTTAAATATTATGAAAATGTAGCTTTCTTTCACTGGATATTGGTGACTTTCTTTAAATGAGCCAGGCTTTAGGAAAATGGTGGTTACGGCATCTCCGTACCATATTATTCCAAACAAGTGGTCACTTAATAACGCTCCATTTGTCCATAAAAAGATTGAATCCTGACATAAGATGGTCATTTGAGATGAAAAAAATCTTCAAGTGGTAAAAAGTTCCAACTTTTGTCAACCAATGCAGACCATACATGCCTAGATTGCTTGGTACTTTTTGCACATGCATCAAGCCTCTACCAGATGACAAATGTTATGACCATTCAAAATTAATTGCATTTGCAGAAAACATACTAAATATGATTGAAATAATGAAGGTTATTTTAGAAAGTGTAGAAACCATTTTGGGAAAAGGAGGAAATGCTGGTTACCAGCATTTTCTCCGTATCCCGCAATGTTTTCCAGAGACTTACAACTCATGATCATCAAAACTCGGGATTGTTTGGTAAAGGATTAAACCACCTTTTTATAGAACATGGTTCTATTACTTCAGATTAATCTGAAGTACTAAACCTGGGATGGTATTTTTCACAACTCATATAGTTCTGTTGATTTGCAGTAAAGTTCTGTCTTGGTCAATTACATATTTAAGCTTAGACATTCATTTGAAATACAAAGTTCAAACTGAATTTAGTCTTTACCACAAGGTTAAGTTTTTGGACTTTTTCAAAGTCAAATCATTGTCTTTGAAAGGGTAAAAACATTGTGGGAAAAGAAGAAAATGCTGGTTAGCATCATTTTTTTCTTTTCCCACAAGTTTTCCAAAAGGCTGTTTCCTTGGGGTTCTTAAATCTTGGGATTGTATGGTAAAGAGTTGTAAGGAAGTTTTTTTCCACTCACCTCTGATAATTTTTTTTAGGAGAAAATGAGTTACAACTTGAAGATTTTATATGCTGCTATGTGCCTTCTAAAGAAAGTTATTGTATAGTTGAAGAGTCGGATGTAAAGCCACAGGAGTTTCATACAAAAAACTGAGTCTGAAACTTTCTCCAAACTGAGTTTTATCAGAAGCTGTAAACAATAGCTTCACCATTCATTCTAAATACTTGTCAAAACTTTAACCCATTTCCGCACAATCCCTGCTTTTGACGAAGCTGAGAAAGGAGCCTGTAGAAAACATTGTAGAAAAGGAGAAAATGCTGATTAACAGCATTTTCTCCTTTTCCTGCAATGTTTTCTACCCTTTACAAAACAAATTTCACATTTTCAGTCACTTTTATTTTGTTGTCAACAAATACTCTCAATTTGAACAAGCCAAATATTTCGTCGTTTGGTAATGAGTTAATTTCAGTACCAGCCATCTTAACTCTTTACCAAACAACAAAATTTTAGACTGGCCCAGGGTGAAAGCATTTGCAGATGACAAAATGAATGTAACTAAAGAATTTAAATTTGTTTTAGGAAAGGAAGAAAACATTGTGGGAAAAAGGAGAAAATGCTGGTTAAAGCATTTTCTCCTTTTCCCACAGTGTCCTTAAAAGGCTTCTTTTACAGGGGTGTTTAAAGTCGGGATCGTGTTGTAAAGGGTTAATTGCTATAACAAGGTGTGTTATCCAATCAGATGTCGACTCTTTTTAATGAAACTTGAATTTAGAATGGGTAGTGGAACTTGAATTTAGAATTGATAGTGGATGCAAACTAAGATGTAATGACCGTATGATAATTTGTTTCCACTACAAAAAATTTACTGTCAACCGACAAACAACGTAAGTAAAGCACGTATTTTAAAAACCACAAATTAACTGTAGCCTAAATGATGATTTCTTGTTTTTTTTTTTGTATTATTTTCAAAGGACTTCTTTGCCAGGGTGAATGTGTGGTGAATGCTAAAGGCTTTAGCAAACAGACCCTGATTTTTGAGATAGAAGTCGTTTGAAAACATTGTGGGACAAGGAGAGGTCCAACATTTTCTCCTTTTCCCACGTTTTCTGTCCTGCTGGAAACAAGTTTCAATTTTTAAGCTATGTTTATTTGGTCAACTGCAAGTGCTTTCATTTTGGACTGGTCTAAAATTTGTCATTTGGGAAATCGTTTTATGCAATAGTGGCTGTAAAAAATTAATATCTGCATTTTATTATTAGTCCATGTTTTCCATGACAGTTGACACTTTCTAGTGCAAAAAGAACTGAAACAATTCCAATTTTTTGGTGAATGGATAAGTTGCTCATAGTAATTGATAATTGTATTTTAAAGTTGCCTACATCGAAATGTTTTCTGTATACTCTTTTGTATCTTTCCCAGTATATAACTGGCTGGCATGGATACTACATTTTACATTGCCACATAAATTTTGTTGAAAACATGGTAGGAAAAGGCACATTTGCAGCTTTCATATCGAGGTCTTCCTTGTGCAACAAAATCATATTTTTTTCTTTTGTTAAATTTTGAATTCTTTGAAATTGCTTTTGGTCTGCATGTTTACCAGATGACAAAAGTTAAGACTTTTATAACTTTAACTCATTACCAAACAACAAAATTTAGGCTTTTCCAAATCGAAAGCATTTGCAGACGACAAAACAAAAGTGACCGAAAAATTGAAATTTCTTTTGGGTAGTGTAAAAAAACATTGTGGGAAAAGGAGAAAATGCTGGTTACCGGCATTTTCTCCTTTTCCAACATTGTTTTTTAAAGGCCTCTTTCTCAGGGGCGTCAAAAGTAGGGATTGTGTGGTAATGGGTTAAAATCCCAATAGCAGCCAAAGGTAAACAAAGTAGTGGTAAAATAAATTAAAATCTAAATCATAAGTATGGACATTATTGTGAGGAGGACATTCTGTTATTGCAGGTTGGTCCAATTGTTAGTCAATGGCAGAATAAAGAATTTTTGAACTAGTTCAAAAGTTGCCAGTTTACTGTATCTTTTGTTTGTTTAGTTTTTAACCTGGTTTTAAAATTTGTTTCAAGCCAGAAACCAGAGGGCGACATCTTTTGAAAACATCGTGGTCAAAAGAGAAATTGCTCTTAACAAACAATTCCTCCTATCGCTAAAATATTTTCATTTGTATCAATCTAAACCTTATTTATAACATATACATACTGTACAAGAACGTTGCAAAAGTGACCTGCAATTTTGTCTCGAGAGATAGATCCAGTAATGTAAGTAAAATTCATAACTCCTGGCTGTAATGTAAGCCCAAAGAATGAAGGTATCAAAATATGTACACTCAGCATTCACATTGTTATTAATGCTCACGTAAACTGGTGCCATTAATTGTTGTTGTTTCTTATGGAGGAAAATGTTGCAGATATTTTTATTACCTTGTATAATACATGTAAATAATGGCTTTGTATTGTTTAATGGCATTGTAATAAATCCATCTTCATCATCATCAGTTTTTTTTAATCGAGCACATGTGTAACCTTTTGCCACATGTTCTTTGTGTATTGATGATTTCAAAGAAGGGGCTTTGTAAAAACATGGTGTGAAAAAGAAGAGAATGGTGGTTACCAGCATTTTCTCCGTTTCACACAATGATTTTTACATTATTTTCATTATTTTATACACTCTTCATTCGCAGCCTGAAAATATTTTCAGTATCGACAAGTCTAGGATTTTATCTTGGGATCAAAGATTAGAACCTGAAAATACATAAAGGCAAAACTTCACCCTATGTTATATATATTGTAAAACAGCATTCAGTCTCTTTGACTTTCGGACCACATAATAGTCATAAGCACAAAAAGGGGGTCCAAATTCTGTCTGTATTAAAATTGTTTCCATTAACAATGCTGTCAGAGATACTTTTTAAGCCATAGAAGAAACATTTTCACATGATTTATTATACATCACCACCTGCAATGGTGCGTTTTTTTAACCCATCACCAACAATCCCTACTTTTGACGACGCTCAGAAAGAAGCCTTTTGAAAACATTATGGGAAAAGGAGAAAATGCTGGTAACCAGCATTTTCTCCTTTTTCCCACAAAGTTTTCTTCCCTTCCTTGACCAAATTTTAATTCTAGTCACATTCGTTTTGTCGTCTGCCAAGGCTTTCAATTTGGACCAGTCTAAAATTTTGTCGTTTGGTAAAGGGTTAATCAAATACCAGCCTTTGAGAACAGTGGGTCGCTAAAGGACAAACTGCCTTTTACTTTGCTTTACTTTGTAAATTGATTAAGTCTTTACCATCTGATCTGAAGTTAAAATAATCTTGAGGAAGACTTTCTTTCTTTTTTTTTTTTACATTGTGGATAAAGGAGAAAATGCTGGTAAGCAGCATGTTCGCCTTTTTCTATATTGTTTTCTTTCCTTTCAAAGGCAATTTTCACTTTTTTACCCACATTTAATTTGTTATATGCAAATGCTTTGGATTTAGAAAAATCAAAGACTTTATCATCTGGTAAAGAATTAAGGATGCTGTTATGAAGTAAGAACCAAATATTGCAATTTGTGTACTGTTCGGTACAAACCTGCACAAAGTGTCTGACAATTTACGCCCACAATCTTTTTGCACAGTCTAATCTTCATCTACACAGTTCACAAAAGTGCATTATATTCGCCTTTAGCTTTTGAATGAGTAAGGCCCTAATTTATCGAGAAAATCGTCTCAGAAATATTGCTTCAGCAAGTTTCCCCTCCTGTGCCTACCATGCCTGTAAGGTTCATTGTTTTATTTTGTTTATTAGTTTGTTTGTCATGATGTATGTGCTTTACTTCCATTATCATAATGTGCTAAATTATCATAATTTGTTATTAATGTAATACTCTTGCCTCTGGAATTTCGAGTCCCACTCTTTTAGCTTATAGTTAACGCTTTACCTCACAATCCTGTGTTCTAAAGACTCTTATGAAAGAGACTTTTTGAAAACATTGTTTGAAAAAGAGAAATGCTGGTCACCAGCATTTTCTCCTTTTCCCATACTGCTTTCTTCTCTTCCATACACAAATTCCAATATTTTGGCTACACTGAATTTGTGATCTGCAAAAGGTGTCAGTTTGAACTTTGTTGTTTGGTAAAGAGTTAAATCTGTATGTGGCAACACAATTTTACACCTAACCAAGTCAAGATTTTATCAGACAACAAATTTGAATGTTGCTCAGGTGTTGGAATTTGTCTTCAGATAGTAAACAAAACATGGAGGGAAATGAAGTAAATTCTGGTATAATATTTTCTTTTTTGCACAGAAGGTATTCAGGATCCTTCGTCAGTGATAATTGACAGGTTTGTTAGGGTAAGGAGTAACTCTTTTCCACTTGTGTTTAATGGCCCTGAGAAAGAAGACTTTAAAAAACATTGTGGAAAGGAGAAAATGCTAGTAAACAACATTTTCTTTACTTTCCCCAGTTTTCTGTCCTTTTGCATCATTTTGTGTTTTCGTCCATTCCTCATTTATCATGTTTGTAGTATGTTGTTGCACACGTATGTTATTTTCACCTCGCATTATTGTTTACTAAGTAAGTGCGCCCAATATGACCTAAGTTGTCGCCGGGCCTTAAAACGCTATTCATTCATTCATTTCTATCCTTTCTTGGACTGTACTTCCTGTTGTAATCCTTTCCCAAATGATAAATTTTAGACTGTCCCAAACTCAAAGTGTTTGCAGATGACTATTTTGAATTTGATGAGAATGGCAGAAACTTTTACGATAGGCTAGAAAAACACTGCGGGAATACGAGAAATTGCTTGTTATGAGCAATTTCTCCTTTTCTCACAGTGTCTTCTAAAGACTTGTACTGCAGACATGTAAAAACCAGGGCTTATTTGGGAAAGAGTTAAGCTACACCTGACTTGTTGCCTGGAAATAAATTCAATTTGGACAAGTCCAATATTTTGTCATATGATTTGAGATTAGCCCTTTCCCAAACAACAAATTTTAGTATCTGAAATTTAAAGCACACACAGATAGGAGTCTCAAATTTAATATGAATCAACTGATGTTTTCTGGTTACCAGCATTTTCTCCTTTTCCCGCAGTTTTCTATTTTCTCTCTTACTCCCATCCATCTGTTGCAACATGTCCAGTTTATTGTAAAGAAATGCTTTTGAATTGGAGAAATAAAAAAGAATGCTGCCAAAGGAGTTTTGTACAAGCTACATTGTTTCCTTGTATCAGTACTTTTATAATGCAAGTTGCAGAGAAACATATACTTTACTACAGTAAAGTCCAGTTTCGGCCTATTTCTCTGAAGTTAGATCTTCATCCAAAATTGGTATCATCATGCAGTTTCGCCCATTTTTCCCCCCCATTTGCTTCATTTCTTTTTAGAAATGCATGGAAAAATGATGGGTGGAAATATTTTGTTATCATGATAGTAGAAGTAAAATGACCTATAAATATTACCAATATTAAGATTTTTATGTTTATGTACAATTTTACCATTCCCAAAAAAGTGTCCAAAAATACCTTACATGTACATGTAGATGATGTTCATATTGTTAGATACTCATATTTTGGTGATAAATAATTGATATGTAAATATTTTCTAATGTAAATATGTGTAGAATAACTTGTACAGTTGGCACTTGTGTGCCATATAACATTAGTGCCTCACTTTGTGTTGAACAATGAAATTTATATCATTCCTTATTTTTTACATCCCAACCAGGGGCCATAGTCACAAAACATTCTAAATTCAATTTAACCCTTTACCAACCAATCCCTGGTTTTTACAACCCTGAGATAGAGGCCTTTTGGATACATTGTGGGAAAAGGATAAAATGCTGGAACCAGCATTGTCTCCTTTTCCCACAATGTTTTTAGCTCACCTGAACACAACATGCTCAAGAGGAGCTCTTAGGATCATCCAGTGTCCGTTGTGCGTCAGTGCATTGTCAACAATTCTTTAAACATCAACTCTTCTAAACCGCTGGGCCAATTTGGGCCAAACTTGACTGGACTGTTCCTTGGGAGGTCCTCTTTAAAATTTCTTCACAGAATTTGATTCCATCAAAAACCCTGGCTGCCAAGGCAACCTAATGGAATTTTCTATGAAATTCTTTAAAAAACTGCTCTGAAACTGCTGTTCAGTTTTTTAAATAATTTCACAGAGATGTTGCTTGGGTAACCTTTTTCAAAAATTATTCGTGAAATTTTGATACGTCAAGAAACATGGCTTTGGCTACTTTCACTATACAGAAATTACGAAATTCTTTAAAATTCTTCTTAACTGAAATCGCTTGTCAGCTTTTGAAATAATTTCACAGAGATGTTCCTTGGATGACACTTTTCAAAAATTGTTCACGAAACTTTGATCCGTCAAGAAACATGGCTCTGGTGAATGGGGGCTACTTGTGCTAAATGGAAATGAAGAAATTATTAAAAATTCAGCTTCTCTGAAACCGCTGGTCAGAATTTGAAATAATTTCACAGAAATGTTCATTTGGTGACCCTTTTCAAAAATTGATAGCGAAATTTTAATCTGTCAAGAAACCTGGCTCTGTTGAATGGGGGCTACTTGTACTATATGGCTTTGAAGAAATTCTTAGAAATTCTTCTCTGAAATGGCTGTTCAGATTTGAAATATTTTCATAGAAATGTCTCTTTGGTGACCCTTTTCAAAAACTTAGCAAAATGCTGATTTGTCAAGAAACATGGCTCTAGTGAATGGGGCCTACTTGCTCTATATGGCCATATAGAAAAAAAAAAAGAAAAATTCTTCTCTGAAACAGATATCAGATTTTGAAAAAAATTTACTATGGTCCTCTCAAAAGTTCAGGTGAGCGATCCAGGGCAATGTTGGCCCTCATGTTTACTCTTTCAAAGTCAAATTTCAATTTTTGAGTCACTTTTTTTGCTGTCTGCAACTCTGAAATTTTGTAATTTGGTAAAGAGTTAAGAATGGCCCAAATTGAAAGCATTTGCATTTGACAAATTATTTGTTAATGAAATGATTGGGTTTGTATCAGGAATATTGATAGATAGCCTTGTGGGAAAAGGAGAAGATACTGGCTATCAGCATATTCTCTCTTTCCCACAATTTTTATTTAAAGCCTTCTCTATCTTGGTCGTGAAAGCTCAGTGTTTGTTTGGTAAAGGGTTGAATTTCAGAGCAACCTATTTGATTGAAGGCCAGACTATCGTAGCCTTTTACAGTAGTAGTCTTTGAACTTAGATACTGTAGAATGATTGGTGAGAAGAGCCACTAACTTACCTATCAAATTCATTGTTACTTGAACTTATTTTCACTGTGCTTTTCTGTTGTTAAATTTTGACCTTTTTTTTTTTTTTTCTCCAAGAAATAGTGAATTTTAAATACATTTAAAAATTAGAAAGTTCAAAGAAATTCTCAAAACTACCTATATGGCCTGTCATTCTGATATTTCATATGCAGCCATTTTTGGCTTTAAGGGAAGAAAAGTGTTCAAACAATAGGAGAAATTGTGACCAGTATGGTGTCCATGACAGATGATTGATAAAACTACAAATCTCTCCAGAAATGGAAGTCAGCGCTTTAAACTTAAATAGGATGTGATGTTAATTCATCGAACTTTTCAGCACTGTGTTTTATAAATTTAGATGTGTAGGGAAAAGTGAATAGACCTTTTTTGGAACCATAACACTGAAGTGTAAACTTTGATATTTGGTGCATTACATTATATAGTGGTCCTTGATCAAATCTGTTGATGGTAAAGGATATAAAAAAGATTCTAAAATCATCTTTGAAGCCACATCATCTGTTAAGCCACATGGGCTAGAGCTAAGACAGTGATATCAATTCTGCAATAATTTGAGAATTGGACTGTTTCATGAGAGTAATGAAGAACTATCATGAACCTTTACGGTTTTTAATTCAATTTTGTTGCATTTACATAACAATTTCTCACAATAATTTCTGAATGTGTCTAACGTATGTTTCTCAAAACTTGTTTCGATGAAGAATAGATGTTATTTCTTGTCTCTGTGAGAGGGCTTCCCAGCACAGGATCTGCCTGTGTGGATTTGGTTAGTCTGTGATGCCAGTTTTTGTTACACTGATTGAATCCTTTAACAATTTTACATATCAGCCTTACATAATGTTCAATCTGTACTGTCCTTAAGTGTTACATATGTGCATGAAATTCAATATGTGTATGTTTTGTATACATTATGTTTGGTCTTGTTTTTCCATTCATAAAACAGTTTAAACTTTAAATGACCCACCTGGACAAAACATTTGAAAACATCGTGGGAAAAGGAGAAAATGCTGTTAACCAGGATTTTCTCCTTTTTCTACAAGATTTTGTATTCTCGAAGTCAAATTTCATCATTTGAGCAGCATTTGATTTGTCAACTGCAAATACATGTACTTTGATGTTGGACAGGTGTAAAATTTTGTCTGGTAGTATAGTGTAATGGAATCTACTGTTCATGCTTAGTCAGAATTACAATTGGTCCTGTAACATTGTCTGACATAACTTTATGCACATATAGCCACACTCTTCTTTTGTTTTTCCATTACTTAACTCTATAAAGTATTTTGTATGGTACATGTAGCAATTTGAATTGCAGTTTCATAACATGAGATTGTTTAACACATACTGTTTAACTTTGTGCCTGGACTAGTCCAAATTGAAAGCATTCACAAATGACTGGATTTTTGTTGTGAAATATTAGAAAAGATTGTGGGTATTGGCAAAGATACTGATTGATGGCATCTTGTCTATTCCAACATTCAAAAGCTTTTTTCCTTTGGGCGATTTTAACACTGGATTGTTGGTAAAAGGGTAGGGCATAGTTATCGTTAACAGCTCATGCAACCCTTTACTACACAATACGAAGTTTTAATGACCCTGAGAAAATAGCCTTTTGAAAACCTTGTTGAAGGAGGAAAAAATGATGGTAACCACCATTTTCTCCTCATTCAAAAAGGTTTTCTACATTTTTACAGACACATCATTTAGCTAAGTTTATAGCAATTTGGACAAATCTAACATTTTATTGTATGGTAAATAATTACCTTTGAATAAATTTACCAACTTTAAAAACAATCCTTGTGAAATGTAACAAATATGAATGGAGAGTTTCTAGATATAAAAACATTTCGGCAAAATGAGATATTGATTGTTACAAGCAATATCTCTGTTTTCCACAGTGTTTTGTTTGGATTTTTTATTCAAAAATGGTCTAGCTCTCTCTGTGAAATGATTTGGCAATCCAAGCATGAGGTATAGAAGAATCCTAACTTTGCAGGTAAGAAAATATGTTATTCTAGTTCCATTTAACACTTATTTTCATGACTATGGAATTTCTTTTTATAGGATAGTAAATGCTTACATGCGGTGTCTTATATGAGGGAAGTACAAAAAAATAATTGGCATGGCATATTTGTCATAGGTAACCTGCAGTACCTTGATTTTTGGATAATCTATTTCCCTCATAAGTGATGCCCTCTACCTGTATTCTGAAGCATTCATGGGTTTATTTTTTCTAAGCAAATTAGAACAACACTGGATGCTTTCATGAGAGGTTTGCGTGGGCAGTGTAGTTCAAGATCAGACTGTATAGAGTATAAAGCCTAATCTTTGATCTACACTGTCCAGTAGAAATCCCAATATCCTGACCCAAATGAGTTTTCATTTATCAGGATTCTTCTAGTGATTCAGAGGAGCTCCTTCATTTTTAACCAATTAATGGACAAAAACAGCTAAATAGATTACATCTTTGTAAAACAATTGGGGAAAAGGAGAAATCGCTTGTTATCCCTTTACCCCTAAGACATTTCTATGGTACTCTAATTGACCCTAAATAACAGCAAGGAAGAAGCTGTTTTTTATTCGTATATGACACCTTTTGAAAGCATAGAAAACATTGTGGCAAAAGGTGAAATTGCTCGTCAAGAGCAATTTCACCTTTTGCCACAATTTTTTCCGATGGCTCTTACAAGCAATGCATAGAAACAAGTATCTATGGAGTAAAGGGTTAAAAGTAAAGACTTGTTTTCGTTTGAAATAGTTCTGGATAGGTTTAAAGATGTCCTTTAGAGTTAAGGGTAAATACTAGAAATCAGTTTATGGTTGAATATATGCTCTATGAAATAACCTCAAGCTGGTTAAGTTCTTTGCTACAGATGGCCATAATCGTTATTTTTGATATTAACTCTGTAACCTTTCTTCATCTCTGTTTACTTTGTTTTGTTCTTTGTTAAATACTATATTTGATGGCAAAAAAAAAATACAATGTATTGAAATCCATTCTGTTGTTTTCCATTCATTTCTGTCCCAATTCTGCCCACAGATAAATGTCCCTCAAATAGTTCTTGTTTGGTAAAGCAGGTTTTGCGTCTGTACACTCAAGCTGCATAATCAACATCATCTTTCCTCCAGCCTAGTATTTCAAGATAAATAGGATTCTTCTCTTTAAGTCTTTGTCGCTTAACAACTTAGAAAAAGAAGGTTTTTGTAAACATTGTTAAAAAAATCCTGATAATAACGGATCTGAGGAAAAGGCTTTTACAAACATTGTTAGAACAGGAGAAAATGCAGATAACCATTTATATTTTTAGCTCACCTGAGCACCACGTGCTCAGGGGGAGATTTTTGGATCTTCTGTTGTCCGTCGTCAACAATTTTTACCTCACCACAGCACAGTGTGCTCATGGTGAGCTTTTGTGATTGTCCACTGTCTGTCGTCCACAATTTTTCTAAACATCTTCTCCTCCTAAACCACTGGGCCTATCTTGATGAAACTTGGCAGGGATGTTCCTCATATGATGCCCCTGGGGTCAAAATTGGCACCGCCCTTGGGGTCACAAGTTCGGAACATGGGAACAATGAAGTGAAACTTCAGAATTCTTCTCTGAAAATAGATGGTGCAGAGCTTTGATATTTTGTATGTAGCATCTCCTAGAGGCCCTCTACCAAAATTGTTCATATGATGTCCCTGGAGTCAAAACTGGCCCCACCCAGGGGGTCACAAGTTTGAGCATAGGAACAAAGAAGCAGAATTTTCGTATGTAGCATCTTCTAGTTGACCACTGCTTAGTTTGTTCATACGATGCCCCTGGGGTCCAAACTGGCCTGGCCCTGGTGGTCACAAGTTTTAACATGGGAACAAGGAAGGAAAACAGTACTGTATTTTTTTTTTCTCTGAAACTAGAAAGCATAGTATGTGGCATCTCCTAGTGGAACTCTACCTAGTTTGTTCAAATGATGCCCCTAGGGGTCAAAACTGGCCCCGCCGTCATAAACAAAGAAGGAAAACTTTAAAAATCTCCTCTGAAACTAGATGGCATAGAGCTTTGATATTTAGTATTTGGCATCTCCTAGTGGACCTCTACCAAGTTTGTTCATATAATGCCCTTGGGGTCAAAACTGGCCCGGCCCCGGGGGTTACAAGTTCAAACACAGGAACAAAGAATGAAAACTTTAATTTTCTTCTTCTCAAAAACCAAAAGCATCTCCTAGTTGACTTCTATAGTTTGATCATATGATGTCCGTGGGGTTAAAACTTCCCCCGCCCCAGGGGTCACAAGTTCGGCACATAGGAACAAGGAAGGAAAACTTTAAAATTCTTCTTCTCTGAAACAAGAAGGTGTAGAGCTTTGATATTTGGTATGTAACATCTAGTGGACTTCTTCAAAGTTTGTTCATACGATGCCCCTGTGGTAAGAGGTTTGAACATGGGAATAAAATAGGAAAACTTTAAAACTCTTCTCTGAAACAAGAAGGAGTACAGCTTTGACATTTGGTATGTTGCATCTACTAGTTGACCTCTACCAAGATTGTTCAAATAATGTCCCTGGGGTCCAAGCTGGCCCCGCCACGGGGTCACAAATTAGAAACGTAGGAACAAAGAAGGAAAAGTTTATTTTTTTCGATGAAACTTGAAGTCATGAAGCTTTGATATTTCATATGTAGCATCTTCTAGGGGACCACTACCAAGTTTGTTCATACGATGCCCCTGAGGTGCAAACGGGCCTGGCCCTGGTGATCACAAGTTTGAACATGGGAACAAAGAAGGAAAACTTTGTTTTTAGCTTACCTGAGTACGAAGTGCTCATGGTGAGCTTTTGTGATCGCCCGATATCCGTCGTCCACAATTTCTTTAAACATCTTCTCCTTAACCACTGGGCCAATCTTGAAGAAATTTGGCAGGGATATTCCTTGGGTTAATCTCTACCAAAGTTGTTCAAAAGATTGAATTCCAGCCATAACTCTGGTTGCGATGGCAACCAAAAGGAAAAAAAATAGCAAAATCTTCGAAAATCTCTCAAACAAGAAGGCGTAGAGCTTTGATATTTGGTATGTGGCATCTCCTAGTGGACCCCTACCAAGATTGTTCATACGATGCACCTGGGGTCAAAACTGGCTCCACCCCGGGGGTCACAAGTTTGAAACATAGGAACAAAGAAGGAATACTTTAAAATTCTTCTCTGAAACTGGAAGGTACACAGCTTTGATATTTGGAGTGTAGCATCTCCTACTAGACCTCTACCAAGATTGTTCATATGATGCCCCTGGGGTAAAAACTGGCCCCTGGCCAGAGGTCACAAGTTTGAAACATAGGAATAAAGAAGGAAGACTTTTAAAATCTTTTTATCTGTACATAGAAAACTTTAAAATTCTTTTTTCTCTGAAACAAGAAGGTGCACAGCTTTGATATTTGGTATGTAGCGTCTGCTACTTGACCTCTATTAAAATTGTTCATATGATGGCCCAAAGGTCAAAACTGGCCCACCCAGGGGTTCACAAGTTTGAAACATTGGAACAAAGAAGGAAAACTTTAAAAATCTTCTTCTCTGAAACTAGAAGGTGCAGAGCTTTGAAACATGTATTTGGTATGTAGCATCTTCTAGTGGACCTCTACCAAGATTGTTCATTTGATGCCCCTGGGGTCAAAACTGGCTCCGCCCCGGGGTCACAAGTTTGAAACATAGGAACAAAGAAGGAAAACTTTAAAATTCCTCTTCTCTGAAACTGGAAGGTATACAGCTTTGATATTTGGAATGTAGCACCTCCTAGTAGACCTCTACCAAGATTGTTCATATGATGCCCCTGGGGTAAAAACTGGCCCCTACCCGGAGGTCACAAGTTTGAAACATAGAAACAAAGAAGGAAAACTTTAAAAATATTTTATCTGTACATAGAAAGCTTTAAAATTCTTTTTTCTCTGAAACAAGAAGGTGCAGGGCTTTGATATTTGGTATGTAGCATCTGCTACTTGACCTCTATTAAAATTGTTCATATGATGGCCCTAAGATCAAAACTGGCCCCACCCCGGGGTTCACAAGTTTGAAACATTGGAACAAAGAAGGAAAACTTTAAAAATCTTCTTCTCTGAAACTAGAAGGTGCAGAGCTTTGATACATGTATTTGGTATGTAGCATCTCCTGGTGAACCTCTACCAAGATTGTTCATATGATGCCCCTGGGGTCAAAACTGGCCCCGCTTCGGGGATCACAAGCTTGAAACATAGGAACAAAGAAGGAAAACTTTAAAAATCTTCTTCTCTGTAACTAGAAGGTGCAGAGCTTTGTTATTTAGTATGTGGCATCTCCTACAGGACTTCCACCAAGATTGTTCATATGATGCCCCTGGGGTGAAAATTGGCCCCGCTCGGAGGTCACAAGTTTGAAACATAGGAACAAAGAAGGAAAACTTTAAAAATCTTCTTCTCTGAAACTAGAGGGTGCAGGGCTTTGATATTTGTAATGTAGCATCTCCTAACGGACCTCTACCAAGATTCTCCATATAATGCCCCTGGGGTCAAAACAGGCCCTGCCCTTAAGGTCACAAGTTTGAAACATGGAAACAAAGAAGGAAAACTTTAAAAATATTTTTTTCTGTACATAGAAAACTTTAAAATTCTTTTTTTCTCTGAAACAAGAAGATGCAGAGCTTTGATATTTGGTATGTAGCATTTGCTACTTGACCTCTATTAAAATTGTTCATATGATGGCCCTAAGGTCAAAACAGGCCCCACCCCGGGGTTCACAAGTTTGAAACTTTGGAACAAAGAAGGAAAACTTTAAAAATCTTCTTCTCTGAAACTAGAAGGTGCAGAGCTTTGAAACATGTATTTGGTATGTAGCATCTTCTAGTGGACCTCTACTAAGATTGTTCATTTGATGCCCCTGGGGTCAAAACTGGCTCCGCCCCGGGGTCACAAGTTTGAAACATAGGAACTAAGAAGGAAAACTTTAAAATTCCTCTTCTCTGAAACTGGAAGGTATACAGCTTTGATATTTGGAATGTAGCACCTCCTAGTAGACCTCTACCAAGATTGTTCATATGATGCCCCTGGGGTAAAAACTGGCCCCTACCCGGAGGTCACAAGTTTAAAACATAGAAACAAAGAAAGAAAACTTTAAAAATATTTTATCTGTACATAGAAAGCTTTAAAATTCTTTTTTCTCTGAAACAAGAAGGTGCAGGGCTTTGATATTTGGTATGTAGCATCTGCTACTTGACCTCTTAAAATTGTTCATATGATGGCCCTAAGATCAAAACTGGCCCCACCCCGGGGTTCACAAGTTTGAAACATTGGAACAAAGAAGGAAAACTTTAAAAATCTTCTTCTCTGAAACTAGAAGGTGCAGAGCTTTGATACATGTATTTGGTATGTAGCATCTCCTGGTGGACCTCTACCAAGATTGTTCATATGATGCCCCTGGGGTCAAAACTGGCCCCGCTTCGGGGATCACAAGCTTGAAACATAGGAACAAAGAAGGAAAACTTTAAAAATCTTCTTCTCTGTAACTAGAAGGTGCAGAGCTTTGTTATTTAGTATGTGGCATCTCCTACAGGACTTCCACCAAGATTGTTCATATGATGCCCCTGGGGTGAAAATTGGCCCCGCTCGGAGGTCACAAGTTTGAAACATAGGAACAAAGAAGGAAAACTTTAAAAATCTTCTTCTCTGAAACTAGAGGGTGCAGGGCTTTGTTATTTAGTATGTGGCATCTCCTACAGGACTTCCACCAAGATTGTTCATATGATGCCCCTGGGGTGAAAATTGGCCCCGCTCGGAGGTCACAAGTTTGAAACATAGGAACAAAGAAGGAAAACTTTAAAAATCTTCTTCTCTGAAACTAGAGGGTGCAGGGCTTTGATATTTGTAATGTAGCATCTCCTAACGGACCTCTACCAAGATTCTCCATATAATGCCCCTGGGGTCCAAACTGGCCCTGCCCTTAAGGTCACAAGTTTGAAACATGGAAACAAAGAAGGAAAACTTTAAAAATATTTTTATCTGTACATAGAAAACTTTAAAATTCTTTTTTCTCCGAAACAAGAAGATGCAGAGCTTTGATATTTGGTATGTAGCATTTGCTACTTGACCTCTATTAAAATTGTTCATATGATGGCCCTAAGGTCAAAACAGGCCCCACCCCGGGGTTCACAAGTTTGAAACATTGGAACAAAGAAGGAAAACTTTAAAAATCTTCTTCTCTGAAACTAGAAGGTGCAGAGCTTTGATACATGTATTTTGTATGTAGCATCTCCTAGTGGACCTGTACCAAGATTGTTCATATGATGCCCCTGGGGTCAAAACTGGCCTCGCTTCGGGGATCACAAGCTTGAAAAATAGGAACAAAGAAGGAAAACTTTAAAAATCTTCTTTTCTGTAACTAGAAGGTGCAGAGCTTTGTTATTTAGTATGTGGCATCTCCTAGTGGACCTCTACCAAGATTGTTCATATGATGCCCCTGGGGTGAAAATTGGCCCCGCTCGGAGGTCACAAGTTTGAAACATAGGAACAAAGAAGGAAAACTTTAAAAATCTTCTGCTCTGAAACTAGAGGGTGCAGGGCTTTGATATTTGTAATGTAGCATCTCCTAACGGACCTCTACCAAGATTCTCCATATAATGCCCCTGGGGTCCAAACTGGCCCTGCCCTTAAGGTCACAAGTTTGAAACATGGAAACAAAGAAGGAAAACTTTAAAAATATTTTTATCTGTACATAGAAAACTTTAAAATTCTTTTTTTCTCTGAAACAAGAAGATGCAGAGCTTTGATATTTGGTATGTAGCATTTGCTACTTGACCTCTATTAAAATTGTTCATATGATGGCCCTAAGGTCAAAACAGGCCCCACCCCGGGGTTCACAAGTTTGAAACATTGGAACAAAGAAGGAAAACTTTAAAAATCTTCTTCTCTGAAACTAGAAGGTGCAGAGCTTTGATACATGTATTTTGTATGTAGCATCTCCTAGTGGACCTGTACCAAGATTGTTCATATGATGCCCCTGGGGTCAAAACTGGCCTCGCTTCGGGGATCACAAGCTTGAAAAATAGGAACAAAGAAGGAAAACTTTAAAAATCTTCTTTTCTGTAACTAGAAGGTGCAGAGCTTTGTTATTTAGTATGTGGCATCTCCTAGTGGACCTCTACCAAGATTGTTCATATGATGCCCCTGGGGTGAAAATTGACCCCGCTCGGAGGTCACAAGTTTGAAACATAGGAACAAAGAAGGAAAACTTTAAAAATCTTCTGCTCTGAAACTAGAGGGTGCAGGGCTTTGATATTTGTAATGTAGCATCTCCTAAAGGACCTCTACCAAGATTCTTCATATGATGCCCCTGGGGTCAAACTAGCCCCGCCCTTAAGGTCACAAGTTTGAAACATAGGAACAAAGAAACAAGATGGAGTAGAGTTTTGATATTTGGTATGTAGCATCTACTAGTTAACCTCTACCAAGTTTGTTCACATGATGTCCCTGGAGTCCAACCTGCGCAGCCCTGGGGGTCACAAGTTCGAAACATAGGAACAAAGAAGGAAAACTTAAAAAGAAATTCTCTGAAACTGGAGGTCGTAGAGGTTTGATATTTCATATGTAGCACCTTCTTATGGACCTCTACCAAATATGATACGGTGATCCTAGGGTCCAAAGGAAAACTTTGAAATTCCTCTTGTTCTGAAGAAGATGGAAACTTCGTACGTGTACTTATGATAGTCTGACAATAACAAAATTTTACCTTTTTTCATTAAATATCATGTCATTGAAAAAGGGGGCTTGGTGTAAATCTTCACCATGGACCAATATCTCTTTCACTACAGGTTAAAATGTAATTAACTTCATCTTGTTAAGAGACAGACTATAGTTATTTGATTTTATTTCATGAGACGACATGTTACCAAAAAAGGGGGCTTAATGTATAATTTCATTATGGACCAATTACAGTCAATTTGCCCATCCATCCACCTTGACAGATATCTTCTAAAGTCCTTGGCATTTATGAAACTTCAAACATGTTTTCCTTAGGATAGTCTTTTGATACAAATTTCTTTTGTTACAGAAAAAGGGGTTACCTTTCACATACTGGACCAGTAGAGCCCCGATAGATCAGTCAGTAATGGTTGTGAGCTGATAGTCTAGGGTTCCTAGTTTGCGCTAGCTTGATTACTGTCTCGGCCAACAGCCTTTGGCATTAGATCAAAAGTTTCTGAGACAAGTCTCATTTTGTCTTAATGAGCGAATGATGTTTTAATCCGTCATTCGACCACCATTTTGACCAGGAAATTAATGCCTGGCCTTCCAAGTTAATTTAATCCCTTACCATACAAACCTGATTTTCAATAACCCTGAATAAGAAAGGTTGTGAAAGCGTTTTCGGTAAGGAAGAAAATGCTTTTTGCACTGTTAGATACCCTGTCAGAATTATTTGGCCTGGAACTTTGATATTTGGTATTTATATTCATTGTAGATCTTTACTGCTTAGTACTCAGGTGAGCAATATAGGACCATCATGGTCCTCTTGCTTTTTCTCTGAAACTGGAAGTCATGGAGCTGTGATATTTCGCATGTAGCATCTTCTAGTGGACCACTACCAAATTTGTTCATACGATGCCCTTAGGGTCAAAACTGGCCTGGCCCTGGTGGTCACAAGTTTGAGCATAGGAACAAAGAAGGACAACTTTAAAAATCTTTTCTGAACCTAGAAAGCCTAGAGCTTTGATATTTAGTATGTGGCATCTCCTAGTGGACCTGTACCTAGTTTGTTCAAATGATGTCCCTGGGGTCAAAACTGGCTCTGTCCAGGGGGTCACAAGTTTGAGCATTGGAACAAAGAAGGAAAACGTTAAAAAATCTTCTCCTCTGAAACTAGATGGCATAGAGCTTTGATATTTGGTATATGGCATTTCCTGGTGGACCTCTACCAAGTTTGATCATATGATGCCCTTGGGGTCAAAACTGGCCCCGCCCCGGGGATTACAAGTTCAAACATAGGAACAAAGAATGAAAACTTTAATAATCTTCTTAAAAACTAAAAGCATCTCCTAGTTGACTTCTACAAAGTTTGATCAAATGATGTCCGTGGGGTTAAAACTTGCCCCGCCCCAGGGGTCACAAGTTCGGCACATAGGAACAAAGAAGGAAAACTTTAAAACTTTAAAATTCTTCTTCTCTGAAACTAGATGGTGTAGAGCTTTGATATTTGGTATGTAGCATCTCCTAGTGGACTACCAAGATTGTTCAAATGATGTCCCTGGGGTCCAAGCTGGCCCCGACCAGGGGTCACAGGTTAGTAACATAGGAACAAAGAAGGAACACCTGATTTTTTTCTCTGAAACTGGAAGTCATGGAACTTTGATAATTCAGCATCTTCTAGTGGACCACTACTGAGTTTGTTGATACGATACCCTTGGATCCAAATTGGCCTGGCCCTGGTGGTCACAAGTCTGAACATGGGAACACAGAAGGAAAACTTTGAAATTCTTCTGTCCTGAAACAAGATGGGAACTTCGTACATATGTTCCTTGTGATAATCTGCCAATAACAGTATTTTACCTTTTTTCTGTAAATATCATGTCATTGAAAAAAGGTGCTTGATGTATATTTTCACTATGTACCAATATGTCTAAGCAAGCACCCTTTGACATTTGATAAAAAGTTATTGAGACAAGTCTCATTAGTGCCTTACCAATGAGCGAATGATGTTTTAATCTGTCATTCGACCACCATTTTGACCAAGAAATTAATGCCTGGTCTTCTAAGTTAATTCAATCCCTTCCCATACAATCCTGACTTTCAATGACCATGAAGAAGAAGGGTTGTGAAAGCATTTTAAGAAAAGAAGAAAATGCTTTTTGCACAGTTTCATTCCCTGTCAGAATTATTTGGCCTTGAACTTTGATATTTGGTATTTATATTCATTGCAGACCTTTACTGCTTAGTACTCAGGTGAGCGATATAGGACCATCAAGGTCTTGTTTAATCATCAATTCCTCCTAAACCACTAGGCCAATTTGGACCTAACTTGGCTGGAATGTTCCGTGTTAAAAATTGTTCACAGAATTTGATTCCATCAAAAACTTTCGTTTCCTTGGCAACCAAATGGACTTTTCTATGATTTTTTTTTTTTAAATCTTCTCCTCTGAAATCACTGGTCAGATTTTTAGCTGACCTGAGCACGAAGTGCTCATGGTGAGCTTTTGTGATCGCTCAATGTCCGTCGTCCGCCGTCCGTCGTGCATCGTCCACAATTTCTTTAAACATCTTCTCCTCCTAAACCACTGGGCCAATCTTGATGAAACTTGGCTGGGATGTTCCTTGGGTGAAGCTCTACATATTTGTTCAAGAGATTGAATTCCAGCCCTAATTCTGGTTGCCATGGCAACCAAAAGGAAAAAAATAACAAAATCTTTGAAAATCTTCCTCTCTGAAACTAGACAAAGTTTGATCAAATGATGTCCGTGGGGTTAAAACTTGCCCCGCCCCAGGGGTCACAAGTTCGGCACATAGAAACAAAGAAGGACATTTTTAAAATTCTTCTTCTCTGAAACTAAATGGTGCAGAGCTTTGATATTCAGTATGTAGCATCTCCTAGTAGACTTCTACAAAGATTGTTCATATGATGCCCCTGAGGTCAAAACTGACCCTGCCTCGGGGGTCACAAGTTTGAAACATAGGAACAAAGAAGGAAAACTTTAAAAATCTTCTTCTCTGAAACTAGGTGGTGCAGAGGTTTGATATTTGGTATGTAGCATCTCCAAGTAGACTTCTATCAAGATTGTTAATATGATGCCCCAGGGGTCAAAACTGGCCCCGCACCGGGGGTCACAAGTTTGAAACATAGGAACATAGAAGGAAAACTTTAAAAATCTTCTTCTTTGAAACTAGAAGGTGCAGAGCTTTGATATTTGGTATATAGCATTTCCTACAGGACTTTTACCAAGATTGTTCATATGATGTCCCTGGGGTCAAAACTGGCCCCGCCCAGGGGGTCACAAGTTTGAAACTTAGGAACAAAGAAGGAAAACTTTAAACAATCTTCTTCTCTGAAACTAGACCGTGCAGAGCTTTGATATTTGGTATGTAGCATCTGCTAATTGACTTCTAACAAGATTGTTCATATGATGTCCCTGGGGTCAAAACTGGTCCCGTCCCGGGGGTTCACAAGTTTGAAAATAGGAACAAAGAAGGAAAACTTTAAGATTCTTCTTCTCTGAAACTATGAGGTGCAGAGCTTTAATTCTTGGTATGTAGCATCTTCTAGTGAACCTCTACCAAGATTGGTAAAATGATGTCCTTGGGGTCAAAACTTGTCCCACCCCAAGGGTTAGAAGTTTGAAAATTAGAAATAAAGAAGGAAAACTTTAAAATACTTCTAGTCTGAAACTAGGTGGTGGAGAGCTTTGATATTTGGTGTGACGCATCTCCTAGTAGACCTCTGCCAAGATTGTTCATATGATGGCCCTTGGGTCAAAACTGGTCCCGCCCCGGGGGTCACAAGTTTGAAACATAGGAACAAAGAAGGAAAACGTTCTTTTTCTCTGAAACTAGAAGGTGTAGAGCTTTGATATTTGGTATGTAGCATCTCTTAGTGGACTTCTACAAAGTTTTTTTTCTTACTATGCTCCTGGGGTCAAAACTTGCCGTGCCCCAGGGGTCACAAGTTCGAAATATAGGAACAAAGAAGGAACACTTTAAATTTCTACTTCTCTGAAACTAAAAGGCATAGAGCTTTGACATTTTGTTAGTACCATCTCCTAGAGGACCGCTACCAAGTTTTTTCTTAGGATGCCCCTGGGGTCAAAACTGGCCCTGCCCAGGGGTCACAATTTTGATTTTACAGCTTGGTACACAGGTGAGCGATATAGGACCATCATGGTCCTCTTGTTGAATAATTTTGCAGAGATGTTCCTTGGATGACCTTTTTCAATAATTGTTCGCAAAATTTTGATCCGTCGAGAAACATGGCTCTGATGATTGGGGCTTCTTGCACTATACAGAAATGAGGAAATTCTTATAAATTCTTCTTCACTGAAACAACTGTTCAGATTTTGAAATGATTCCACAGGGTTAATCCTTTGGGTGACCCTTTCCAAAGAGTGTTTTGGCGAAATTTTGATCTGTCAAGAAACATGTCTCGGGTGACTGGGGGCTACTTGCACTATATTGAAACGGAATAACAGCCAATTGTAGGCACCTGCATGTGTTGCTCATGATTGACTTATGTTTTAGTCACTATCGAGCATGTGCCCTTCTTCAAGAAATGTCTTTGGGTGATCTATCCACAGATTTATTTGCAAAGTTGATTCATCAAAAACATTGCTGTGGTGATGATTGTACGGGTGGTGACAGATTTTGAAATGGCTCTTACAGGTGACCTCTTCAAAATCGCTTGGAAGTTTCAATACCGCAGAAAAAAATGGCTGTGGTTCTCTTAAAAACTCAGGGTCATCTTGGCCCTCGTGTTTTTAGCTCACCTGAGCACAGCATACTCAAGGGGACCTATTAGGATCACCCGGTGTCCGTCGTGCGTCGTCCGTCCTGCGTAGTCAACAGTTTTTTTAAACATCAACTCCTCCTAAACCGCTAGGCCAATCTGGACCAAACTTGGCTGGAATGATCCTTGGGAGGTCCTCTTTAAAAACTGTTCACAGAATTTGATTGCATCAAAAACTCTGGTTGCCATGGCAACCAAATGGAATTTTCTAAGAAATTCTTTAAAAAAATTCTTCTCTGAAACCGCCGGACAGATTTTAAAATAATTTCAGAGATGTTCCTTGGATGACCCTTTTCAAAAATTGTTTGCGGAATTTTGATCCGTCAAGAAAAATGGCTCTGGTGAATGGGGGCTACTTGCACTATACAGAAATGAAGATATTCTTTAAAATTCTTCTCAGAAACCGCAGATCAGATTTTGAAATAATTTTTCAGGGATGTTCTATGGGTGACCCTTTTCAATATTTTTTTGCAAAATTTTGATCCGTAAAGAAACATGACGCTGGTGAATGGGGGACTACTTGCACTTATACGGACATGAAGAAATTCTTGAAAATTCTTCTCTGAAACGGTTAGATTTTGAAATAATTTTACAGAGATATTCCTTACGTGACCCTTTTCAAAAATTGTTCGTGAAATTTTGATCCGTCAAGAAACATGGCTCTGGTAAATGGGGGCTACTAGCATTATATGGAAAATCAAGAAATTCTTGAAATTTTTTCTTCTCTGAAGCTGATGGTCTGATTTTAAAATAATTTCACATCAATGTTCCTTTGGGTGACCCTTTCCATTCTTCTTCTCTGAAACGGCCGGTCAGATTTTGAAATGATTTCACAGAGATGTTCCGTACGTGACTCTTTTCAAAAAGTGATAGCGAAATTTTGATCTGTAAATAAACATGGCTCTGGTGAAGGGCGGCTACTTGCAATGTATAGAAATGAAGAAATTCTTGAAAATTCTTCTTCTCTGAAATTTCGGGTCAGATTTTGAAATAATTTCACAGCAAAGTCCCTTGGGTGACCCTTTTCAAAATATGTTCTCAAAATTTCGATCCGTCGAGAAACATGGCTCTAGTGAATGGGGTCTACTTGCACAATACGGACATGAAGAAATTCTTGAAAATTCTTCTTTTCTGAATCGGCTGGTCAGATTTTGAAATAATCTCACAGAAATGTTTCTTTAATGACCCTTTTAAAAAGTTGATTGCGAAAAGTTGATCCATCAAGAAACATGGCTCTGGTGAATGGGGGCTACTTGCATTATACGTTAATTATGAAATTCTTAAAAATTCCTCTTTTCAGAACTAATGGTCAGATTTTGAAATTACTTTTACAGGTGACCTTTTGAAAATTTCTTGACAAAATAATGATTATGTTTCCTATGTTTCAATACCTTAAAAAAAATGTTATTGTCCCCTCAAAATCTCAGGTGAGCGATCCAGGGCCATCTTGGCCCCTCTCGTTTCTAGCTGTCACGGGCCATCGTTTCAGCAATATTTAGTTTGTCTTGTGCAAATACTGTCAATATCGATCTGCCTAAAATTTTGTAGTATGGTAAAGTTACTGTGACTGCTACAGCTGAAAGTTGAATCCTTTGGAAAGTTTGGCTATCAAGGACATACATAGAGCTTTTGATTTGTTTTCAATGCCACTCCAGTTTTTTATCGATCCACAACTAAAATGAGGGAGAGGGAGCGGCACACAGAAACTACACACTCGTTATATATATGATTATCAATCAACTGAAAATGATCAATTAGAGGACGGCGCGCAGTCGCCGAGCAACATCCATGAACATTTTTCATATTCAGTGACGTTGAAATATTTCATTTAACTTATTTTGCCCCGTTATTTCCTATTTCATTCTTATTTCATTGTCGTTCTTAAATCCTTAATTTGGTAGAAAGGTATTTTGGAACACTGGTCAATTGTGGATAGATAGGTGCAACACTGACTGCCATGAAATTAAAGTAGATACATGTATGCTCGTTCTCGTAATGGACAGTTGCATAATTCTTACAACACTTGCACCTGACTCGCGAGAGCCCTAAGCATACCTTTAGTACTTTTCATCGAATGTCTAAAGTTATCTTTTCAATTTACGTAATTCTGGGTGTCAATGGCGACTCAAATAGCTAAATTGCGAACAGCATATGTCAAGATCAGAACGCACAGTCCTATCTCAGATCTACAATGTGTGTTACCTAAACCTTTACTATGACCAGTCATTTTCGACTGCAATAGAACTAATCGAGAACTAAAATACAGTGGAATTTGTGTACTCGTAATCTTCGAAAGAACTGAACGGATTTAATATTTATCTTGCTTTTCACTGCCACTGTAAAGTGGAAATGCGACCTGCACTACCGGTGAAAGAACGTAACTGTAAGCCAAGGCATTGCGAATGTTAGATCACCTCTGTCAACATGTAATATACGAGTATATCGGACAAACAGAACCTTGGCATGGTTATATTTTTGTTCTATTTACGAACTGAAATGAGACGGTTTCTTACAGCTGTCAAGAGTTAATTTAAATCTTTAGCCCTAATTAGGACGTTTACATATTTATGATTTGGTTACGTAAAACTACTTTAGTGCACATCTATCACATACATACCAATGTCGAGAGAACTAGAGCAAACAATCTGGGATGTACAAGTATCGCACAGTCAACATTCGGCGACAATAAATTCTCCTGTCGAGATTGAAGAAAAATGGAGAGACCACATGAATAACAACGAATGAAAAATATTTATTTTTGTCTTGGCTCCTTTTCCCCCACTTACGCTTTCCAATATCTTGTAACACTTTTGTCAATTCCTAATATGATATACATGCACATGTTAATATGCCGCGATGTAAAAATTCTTCGTTTTTGAGAACCAAGGGTTGTATGAGCAACTCGCTCATTTATATACTGGAAATACACAAACAAAAGCTTCAAACATTTCGTCCAAAGAAGACATTATGGAAAATGATTTCGCGTCTTTTAAGTTATGAACTCTAAGGGTCATTTAGTCACGTGCTAGCCGTTTAGACGTAGTAACAGAACATATAAAATCCATTGATTTTACGCAGTTTTTCAGTCTTAAATTGTTTAGCTGCTAGGGAGATGAATGGTCAGAAAAAAAGAAAATATATTGAATAAGTATTACTTTGAAGACAAAATCCTGCGCATTTCGGTGGACCACAAAAGTTATCAAAAATCTTAGATCGAAAGTATCCATTATTTGCGATAGATATCTTGTCAATAAAATTATGGGTATGAAAGTTGGAAAACAAAACGGCGAAAGCTGTCCTAGAAGTAATGAAGAGAATTTTACGTCAGCAGAAGCTGAAGAAGATTTACTCTAACAGTTTTCGAAAGGCTTCTATCTCAGGGTCGTAAAAACCAGGGATTGTTTGGGAAAGGATTAACAAATCAGATAAGTTTTAGGATACATTCCAACATTAAATGGACTGTTGTGATATATTTCTGCAATATTTGCTCAGTTTTCCATGATATAAGGGGTAATAACTATCAAATTCCAGTATGTGATCCATTACAAATCTTGACTCATTTAGCCAAAAGTGGATAAAATAATATACATGTAGTAATGGTTGCCCTTAGCTAACAGTGTTGGTTCACACTATACATTGATGATTCAGTCAATATAGAATGATTCAGTTCTGCAAGAGCGCTGTCCCAAATAATCATTGTAAAAGAATAGTTCTAGTATGCAAGGGTTTTGATTTTGGAGAAGAAAAAATGGTTCAGGGCATTGGCTACTCTCTCATTTCTAAACATAGTTTGGCTTTATTTATACTGTAAAGCTAAAAGGGACTTTTAATTAATTATTTCCATAGAAGAAAAGAAACTCCCACAATCTATGGATAGGTGCATCAGTCTAATATAACTAAAATACTTTTCAAAATGGTGTTGAACCCAGTTGTTAAATAAGATGTTTAGTTTTTTTGCTTGCTTAAAAGTGGGCTATGATGTTTTTCCATTATCCGTAAGATTGCTTTTGTCTTCACTGTGAAACTCTTTTCAAAACGACCTAATTTCAGACTAGTCCAAATTTGAAGCATTTGCAGACAGCAAATAGAAAGTGACTCAAAAATTGAAATTTGTTTTGGGAAGGGAAGAAAACAATGTAGAAAAAGGGGAAAATGCTGGTTACCAATATTTTCTCCTTTTTCCATAATGTTTTGAGAAGGCTTCCTTCTCAGGGTCGTGAAAAGCAGGGATTGTTTCGGAAAGGGTTAAGGTTGCCTTATTATGCTGTGATAAGCCACATTTCTGTCCCAATACTATTGAATTCTAATATATAATTGAAAATGTTAACCCCCATTGCTGCAAAAATTAATCACAGCAAGTGTAAAAATGCATTTGAATATAACTTGTACCATTTAAAAAGTATAAATATTATCATGAAGGTGACAATCTAAAATTGCACAGTAGGTCCAAGTGTTAGAAACTGGCAGAAAGATGATTTTAAAAGAGGTAATAATTTGCTAGTTCACACGATCTTTCGTGTAATTTTAATGATTTTGAAATTCATTTTTCTGACTGTGACTAACATTTTCACCAATTGTTACACTAACAGATTGCTATCAATAGAAAACTTCCTATACTTTTGAGGCGTATCATTTATATTCAAATACCTTTGAACACCAATTTTGTTTACTTTTACCAGCTTTTTGGGCTTTACACTTTGGTTTGACTTCGGTTATTAACTAGGTTCACAATCCACCTTTTCTCCCCTATCAAAGACAATTTAAAATCATCATTTTAGCAACATTTGTCATCTGCAAATGCTTTCAGTTTGGACCATCCAAAATTTGTTGTTTGGTAAAGAATAAAATCATATTAATAGGATATATTTAACATGGATTTCTAAAATTCCTTCCTTCCATACACTTTCCAGGAAATAGGTGTCTCAATTTTGTTAATGAAAAGCCTTAGAGTGCATAAATTGTTGATTTCAGATCTATTGCTAGAAATGCCAGCATCACCCCAGAACAGATTAAGAGAGCTGTTGAACGAGAAGGTGTAAATCTAGCTGATAAAAAAGAATGGAAGCTGGCAAAAACCATTTTACGATTCTCAGAGGTGATCCTGAAATGCCTGGATGACTTGTTACTGGACAGTTTATGTGATTATCTCTATGAACTCTCAGCAACATTTACAGAGTTCTATGACCAATGCTACTTTAACTCTTCACCAAATAGTAAAACTCTGAACTTGAGAAAAGTGAAGCATTTTCTGAAGGTAAATGAATTTTAGAAGATTCTTTTTTCTTTGAAAGGGTAGAAAACATTGTGAGTAAAGGGGTAAATGCTGGTAACAAGCATTTACTCTTTTTCCCACAATATTTTCAAAAGACTTCTTTCTTAAATCACAGGATTGTTAGGTAAAGGGTTAACCCATATCCTATATCGTAACCGGTCAAATCTACTATTGTCAATCATCACAGAAATACATATTTTAATTATTCTATTCAATTTATAGGCGTAGTGGGGATATTGTGATGACTAAAACCTTTATATAAAGGAAAAGGTAGAGCAGGATCGACTTGTTTCTACACACAATTGCAATCCAACTTGCAATTGGTTGCAGGCTGATCTTAGTCTGACTTACAGCCATATTTGTCAATAGCAGAGTAGAGTAAAATGACTATTTGTACTCCATGGGAAGCTTTGTGGCTTTTAAAAAGTCCATTTTGATTTTTTACAAAGAACATTCTCTACATTTATGAACAACAAAACGCCTGAACAGAGGGTACATTTTTAGTCAGTTAAAATACAGACTCTGCTCAAACATTTTGTAGATAAATTGTAAACATATTTTTGCTGTTGTGTCTGATACATGTATTATAAAATCTCTGAGCAGCATGCAAAAGATCAGTTGCATCTTTTGATTTGTTGCCACTCCAATGTTATACATGTATATGTTAATATTCTTTGTATGTTTAAACAAACCAGTTAATTGTTCACACTATTAAATTACGGGACTGAACGCATCTCCTTGATGCATGATACCAAGCAAGTCATTACATGATTATGGATCCTCTTTGTCCAACAAAAGACGGTGATGCCAGAGGTAGACTGGTTTCTTTGACATCCATTAGAATGACAAATAGCAAATAGAAATCAACCCAGATCAAACTGCACAGGCTGACCTGAGTTAGTACTGTTTGCACATGCATTTAACCTTCTATTCACAGAGTATGTCTAAAGGTTATTAATTTCTTCAATTTTTCAGGTGAGATTGTGAAAGTCAACATGGGGAGATTTCGCTGTGTGAGGCTACAGCCACTGTTATCAACTCTGGATTCCATATTCTAGGAATTACTCCCGTCCAGAAGATGTGACCGGACACTTCCCTGTTGTAGGAGACCATTGGCAAATCTGTGACTATGGTGATGGAAAAACTGAAACTGTCGACTTTAGATTTTGTGTTCTGTTCAAGATAATTAAAAACCATTTTGAAAAAGAAACATATGTCAAGTCTCATAGACTATTATTTCTCCTGTGCACTCTCTTTCACACCTAAGTCTTTGTAAATTTGTGATCACAGAGCTATAGAGAAAGGAGAATGAATCTATTTGAAATTTAATTCTCTACCAAACAACAATATTTCAGACTGGTCCAGACTGAAGTGTAAAACTTTTAAATAATACATTAAATATAACACAAAACATAGAGTGTCTCTTTCGATGGGTAGAGATCAAAATAGGAAAAGAACGAAGTGCTGAGTGCCAGCATTTTCTTCTTTTCCCAAATGATTTCAAAAGCCTTCTTCTTGAGGGTTTTCAAAAGTCCAGAATGTTTGGTTACAGCTAATCCTTTATTTGCAACAAAGTTCTGGGCTTGTCGAAATTGAAAGTCATTGCAGACAACAAATTTCAGTGTGACCCGGGATAGCTTAATGATCTAAAGATTGCTGAATCAACACTTATCCTGCTAAAAAAGTGAAATGAAACTTTCAAACTGATGGTTAAAATCCATAGTTTGCTATTTGAAAGGTAACTTTTGGCAAAAGATGTCCCCTGATTCGAATATGTAGATCCATGATCCGACTGCACATGTAGTTGAACTTCTGATCTTGATCTACACTGTCGGCAAAAGGTCAGTGAATCACGCTTATAAGCCTAAGTGTTAATGAAATGAACTGCTTTCAAACAGGAAAAATAGCATAAATTTGGCAATATCAGATTTTTTTGGCCAGAATCTTGAAACAAAGTGTTGGACAGTGCAGATCTAATGTCACACTACATGTTCTGTGCAGACTGATCTTGATAAACACTGTCCACAAAAAAAAGTGAAGCCAATGTCAGCAGTCTAAGGGTTAACTCTTTACCACACAATATAAATTATTAGACTCGTTCAAATTGAAAGCATTTGCAGACAAAAAAAATGAAAGGAGGCTACAGCAATGGAGCTTGCCTGTGATATGGTAGAAAATACTGTGGGAAAGGAGAAAATGACGGTTCCCTGCATTTTCTCCTTCTCTCCTATATTTTCAAAAACTTCTTTAAGTTTCTTTCCAAGGGGTTGTTAAAAATAGGGATTGTGTGGTAAAAGGTTAAGATACCTTTAAGACATAATGATAACTGTGTTTATCTCTAAATCATTTGTAAATCTAATGTTGATGAGAAATTGCCTATGAAATTATCTTGAACATTAAAGGATTGAAGGAAAGAAAGGTTTATTTGTTTTGGTATGTTTTTAGGTGTATCTATATATATTCATATCAACCTATGTTTGTATTGGGGTTAAACATACTTTGAACAGCTTAAATCTTATCAGGCGGTCAGCGCACCTGTGTTTCCTGGCTTTCTCAGACCAGTACCACCTTCGCGAACCAAGGCTGACGATTCACTACGCTACTCTACCCTTGGCGGATCGAGCTTGATTTTTACATTCCCCCGATATGCTTTTTCATTGGATGCAGCCAGCTCTAACTGCAACGAATGAAATCGCTCGTAGCATTTCATCTTTGATAAAAATAGAATAAGGTCGCTACCTTTCGAATAGAAGGTAAACAGGCAAACCCACGTGGATGTCTGCTTATCGCTTCATGTGTATTCGTAAGCGTTTTGTAAAACGATATTTCATTGGCTTTTAGAAATATGATGTAAAGGGGGTTAATTACCAGCATCCAATAGACGGAGCATTACAGGAATCTCGAAATCGGGCTCAATCAGCCAAGGTAAGATCCACGTAGTAATCGTAACCTTGGCTCACAAAGATGGACCAGTACTGACACACCTTTTTGTCCAAACCACTGACTACTTTTCTCCCATGCATCAGTGGTGAGGGGTGAAAAATTGCCAGACAAACAGTTTGCTTCAACACGGTATTGAACCTGCAACCACCAGGCCCCGAGTGAGATTTGCTAACTACTGAACTACAAGGCCAGGCCTCAACCTGTGGATATGGTACAACATTGGGTTATCTCTGAGCACAAACATTGAGCCACATTTGCGGACAGTAAACAAAAGATGAAACTGCAGAACGTGCAATAGAATTGCTATTTGTGTAATCATTTCATTTGTTGATTAAAGACTCTGAGAAAGAAAGCTTATTGAAAACATAGTGGTAAAATGAGAAAATGCTGGTAACCATAATTTTCTCCTTTTCCCACAATGTTTTATAACCTTTCAGAGACAAATGCAGTTATTTTAGCCACAAAGTTTTGTCATCTGCAAATGCTTTCAGTTTGGACTAGTCTAAAATTTTTACATATGGTAAATAGGTAAAATTCTCAGATTATTCAATTTATCTGCAAAGAGCTTATGCCATTTTGAGGATGGGCCAGGTAACTAAGTGCATAGGGTATCTGACTTGTGACCTGGTGGATGCAAGTTGGATACCAGTTTGAGGCAAACTTTCTTACTGCTAATTTTAGCCTCTCATTTCTGATGTATATGTGTGGAAGTAGTCAGTGGCTTATAACGAAGGCTGTGTCAATACTGGTGTGAGAAAGCCAGCAAACACAAGCGTAACTGCACTGCGAGCAAAGTCTACTAAAACAGCTGTAAATTTTTGCCACATGACAGATCTTTAGACTAGTCGAAATTAAAAGCATTTGCAGCCAACCATTTCACTGTGATTCAAATGAGTGACTTGGATTCTGAAAGGCTAGAAAACATTGTGGAAATGGAGAAAATGATGGTTAACAGCATTTTCTCCTTTTCTCATAATGTTTTCAAATGTACAATTTCCAAGGGACATTAAAAAAAGTGATCGTGTGGAAAAGGGTAAAAGGTAAACTTCACGTTGCCAAATTGTTTTTACACCAATCTATTATTGCATCAACCTATTAGCACATTCCAAGTTTTAATGACCTCGAAGAAAGTTTCTGACAACATTTTGGGAAAAAAAGAAAATGCTAATTACCAACATTTCCTTCTCTTTTTTTCCCCCAAAATATTCTCTTATTATATGTTCTTTTATTAAACTTATTTAGTTTTGTTTGTATTGGTGGTTAAGGACATCTTAACAGCTTAAATCATATCTTAGTGGTCAGTGACACATCCATGTGTTTCCTGGCTTTCTCTCACCAATACTGACATAACTTTCTTTCCAAACACAACGACTACGTTTCTCACATGTTTCAGAGGTAAGACGCAAAAAATGGCCTGTAAGAAAAACCAACACATTTGAGTATCAAACCCGCAACCTCCAGGTCACAAGTCAAATACGCTACCCACCCACTAAGCTATGCTGCCAGACCCTCTTAACTTATGATGAGGAATTTCAGTATTTGAGTCGTCAGTAATTTGTGGTCTGCAAATACTTAGTTTGTTAGGAGAAGGGTCAAGGATAATATACATGAATTTGTCTTGTTGAATTAGATAACAACAACATTATTTTTGGAATTATGAGGAAAAATAAAATGGAAAATGTAATCAATTCATCATCCTATGAGCCATGATGATGAATCCTGATTCGCAAGTTAAAAACATGCCTTCAATTAATCATTTATCCGATGACCGAATTTTAGCCTTGTCTAAATTGAAAGCATTTGCAGACAACAACTTTGATGTGGCTCAAATGGTGAAATTTTTCTTTGATAGGGAGAAAACATTGTGGAAAAGGATAAAATGCTGGTGAGCACAACATATTCAAGGGGAGCTTTTGGGATCACCTGGTGTCCGTCGTCCGTCGTGCGTTGTCCGTCTTCAACAATTCTTTAAACATCAACTCTTCCTATACCATTGGGCCACTTCGGACCAAACTTAGCTGGAATGTTCCTTGGAAGGTCCCCTTTAAAAATATTCACAGATTTTGTTAATGAAAAACTCTGGTTGCCATGGCAGCCAAATGGATTTTTCAAAAAGAAATCCTTTAAAAATCTTCTCTGAAACCGCGGGTCAGATTTTTTAATAATTTCACAGAGATGTTCCCTGGGTGACCCTTTTTTAAAATTGTTCGCGATATTTTGATCCGTCAAGAAACGTGGCTCTGGTGAATGGGGGCTACTTGCTCTTTACAGAAATGAAGGAATTCTTAAACATTCTTCCTCTATGAAACGGCTGGTCACATTTTGATATAATTTTACAGAGATGTTCCTTGGGTGACCCTTTTCAAAAATTATTCACGAAATTTTGATCCATATATAAACATGGCCCTGGTGAATTGGGGCTACTTCCACTGTACAGAAATGAAGAAATACTTAAAATTTCTTCTTCTCTGACACCGCTGATCAGATTTTTTTAAATAATTTCACAGTGATGTTCCTTTGGTGATCCTTTTCCAAAACTGATCTCGAAATTTTGGTCCGTCAAGAAGCATGGCTCTGGTGACTTATGACTACTTACATTATATGAAAATGAAGAAATTATTTAAAAAAAAATCTTCACTGAAACCGCTGGTCAGATTTTATAATAATTTTACAGAAATGTTCCTTTAGTGACCTTTCCTCATAAAATCTTCGCTAAATGCTGATTTGCCAAGAAACGTGGCTCTGATGGTGGGGCCCCACTTGCACTCTATGGACATGGAGACATTCTTAAAAATTCTTCTTTGAAACGGATGGTCAGATTTTTAAATAATTTCACAGCAATGGTCCTTGGGCGACTCTTTTCAAAAATCGTTTTCAAAATTGTGATCTGTCAAGAAACATGGCTCTGGTGGTGGGGCTTATTTGCACTACAGGGACATAAAGACGAATTTCTTAATTCTTCTTCTTCTTTGATGAGATTTTTAAATGATTCCTCAGAAGTGTTCATAGGGTGACCATTTTCAAAAATTGTTAGGGAAATATGTATCAAATGAAAATAACAGCCGATTGCTGGCACCTGCATGTGGCGCTCTTATTTGACTTATGTTTTTAGTCATTATCGAGTATGTGCTTTTCTTCAGATAATTGTCCTTGAGCGATCTATGCAAAATTTCATTTGCAGAATTCTGATTCATCAAACTCATTACTGTGGTGATGATTGTAGGGGTGGTGACAGATTTTGTTCAAAATGACTTTTACAGGTGACCTTCAAAATTGCTTGGCAAAATACTGATTTTGTTTCCAAAGTTTAAATACTTAAAAAAAAAGCTGGTTATGGTCCTCTCCAAAATTCAGGTGAGCGATCCAGGGCCATTTTGTCTCCTTTTCGAACATTTTTTTTCCCCATAATGCTTCTGTCCAAAGTCCTTCGTAGTTTACATTTTGTGGTAAAGAGTTCACACTTTACCACATAACAAAATTTTAGAGTTAGTCAAATTTAAAGAATAAAACAAATCGGATGTATTTCAAATGGTAAAAATTCCATTATACAGGGGAAGAAAACATTTTCGGAAAAGGAGAAAATGCTGGTTACCAGCATTTGTCCTTTTTGCAAAATGTTTTCAAAAGCCTTCTCCTTCAGGGTTGTTAAAACTCTAGATTGTGTGGTAAAGGATTGAAGGTCAAAACAAAGGTCAATGTCACTGATACTCCAAAAGAAAATTAACACCCCCCATACACACACACTAAGTAAGATTTGTTATCCAGAGATCATGGGATAGACCCTCACCATAGTCCTGAAACAAGGCACTTCAGAGTCCAAGCCTTGATGGCACACAGGAAACCTGAGTAAGTGACCTATTGCTGTGACAAGAAACGAGGTTGAGGACTATCTACAAATCAATTCTAAACCTGTATTCCTGCCATTTTGGTCCCAAATACCTTTGCTCAAGTATTTCTCTTCTGCAAGCGGCACAAATCATACATATTTCTGACTGTTAGTTTTTATGTGTTTAGCATAACTATCCATAATTCGACAAACTGAAGTTTTAAAGTCCTTTTAACTTTTTGTCAAACGACAGAATTTTGGACTTATTCAAATTTAAAAGTATTTGCAGATGACAGATTAAGTGTAGCGCAAATGATTGTTCAGCAATGAGAGACGAATGAATCATGTGTCAATGAATTTTATTATCAACAAAAACTAAATTCAAAAGAAACAAGAGAAGAAAATTCTGGTAATCAGCATTTTCTTCTTTTTCCAAAATTTTGTCAGAAACCTTTTTCGAGGTCATTAAAACTTGGAACGTGCTAATAGGTTGATGCAAGAATAAATTGGTGTAAAAACAATTTGGCACCATGAAGTTTACCTTTTACCCTTTTCCACACCATCACTATTTTCAATGTCCCTTGGAAATTGGACATTTGAAAACGTTTTATCGTACCCTAGGTACAATTAAAGAGCGTTTCTTTGACTAATGGTCCTGTAAATGTCTTTTTTATTTGTATGTTGTCTTTCACTCTATTTATTTATAATATGCTTCGTCAATATCAGTACAAACAGTGCACCTTTCCAAATGTTTCTGATTTTGTTTATTTTGTTTCGATTGTAACGTCTTTGGCTCTTTTATGATATGAGTATTTTCATCAGTATAACCAGTGCACCTTTGCAAGTGATTCTGATGTTGATTCACCAGTCACAAGGCACATCATTTCATTCACACTGCTGGCTGTTTTTCTAGATGACAATTTTCTTTTTAGAGATGCCCGTTTGCAGATGATAAATTGGATGACACTAAAAGATTTATCTTTTAAAGGATAGTAAAATTGCTGAAAACGAGAAATTGCTGGTTATCGACATTTTCTCCTTTTTCAACAACGTTTATATAAAGTATTATTTCAAGCGGTGGTTATAACGCATGGTTGTTAGGTAAGGATTTAACAGGGTCAAAACAATGTTTCCGGGTAGGTGATGCATTAATTCAGCAAAATAAATTTTCAATCAATGATTTGTCGAACAAGGATTTGGACTTGCATCGCTTGCGTTTACAGCCTGTTGAAGAAAAATAATTTGGTTTAACTCCGTTCATGGTGCAGCAAAACTTTCCCCCTATCTCAAACAATTGGATGTGTTTGTTTGCTTGATTTTTTTCCCGCCGTTCTTAACAAAATTTTAGTTGTAAAAAAAGTGGCAATTTACCTTTTCACGTGTTTCCTCTGTTTCACAGTCTAGTGTGCACTCAATATATGATTCCTATTTTTGTTTTTGTTGTTAGCTAAAGAAGAGTTTGGTGTACTAAATCTTTTACCATTCTACAAAAAAATACAACATGGCCAAATTGAATGCGATTCAGGACGATTAAAAAAATCTTCTTACAAAAATATCATAAACTATGAGGGAAATATGTGACCAGTACACGACTCGAACTCAGGACCCTTTGCTTACAAAGTTCTAAATCGGGTCATATTGACATATCTTTATTTTTGACCAATCACAAAACACTGTTTATTCATTCTATATCAAATCAAGAAGTAGGTTTAAAGCCAGCACATCGGAGAAAAATAAAGACGTCAAGAGAGCATGTATAATAATTTTTTTAGGCCATCAAGACCCTTGTAAGAAAGCCTACTTATTCCTCCTTACCCTTGCAAGAAAGCCTACCTAGCGCTGAATTACGAGCCTCGGATATTACCTCCTTTTGCGTCTACTTCTTTCAGGGCTAGCTATACAGGCCTGCTTTTTTATGCTTCGATTGTCATAAGTTTGTTGAAGTTAAGAATACTTTCGCAACACAGGATAGGACAATAATGGGAAATTTGAGTTGTTTTTTAAGAAAAAAAAAATCTAATTCTAACATGCATTTATAATGGTGCTAGAATTGGGGCGAATTGTTCCAGATGTCGTGGCAGCCATTATAAGCTCTAAGAAAGGGTCTAGAGAGCAGAAATAACTGAGTGAAACTTTCGGCCCCATTTTCCGGTGGTTGTATTTCGTGGTTAAAATCAAGTATTTTTTCTGAAAGCTGTTCGGCCTCGTAATTATCGTACCCTTGGTAAAACTAAAGAGAGTTTCTTTGACAAATGGTCCTCTTAGTGCTTTTTTAATGGATTGTGTGCTCTTTGACTCTATCTAGGATGTGAGTATTTTATTATTACAATCAGTGCACCTTTGCAAATGTTTCTGATGTTGATTTATCAAACACAAGGCACTTCATTTTTTCACTCTGAGAGCTGTTTTTTTAGCAGACGCTCCGGTCTTTCATTCCAAACCAATATCTTACTTTCGACAAAGTCAACGCAAAGTTCAGCAATGAGAGACGAATGAATCATGTCGGCTGTTTTTCAATAACGATAAACACGAATTTTGCCAACATGTGAAGGAATTCTTGGATGGATGCACTGACCAATGCAAATATCTTAAGCACAAATATAAACAAACTGCCTCCTCAAATGCGTTGTTGCAATTTTTTACTGATTCTTTTACCAAACAATTTCGAGTTGTAACAGCCTTGCATAATGAGGCCTGAGAAAGCATTTTAGGAAAATGAAACAAAAATTGTTGATAATCAACATCTTTCCATGTTTTTTTTTTATTTCACAGAAATATATTAAAAAAAGTGTTTCAGTCAATCTAATAGGAATACGTAGCTCAGTGGTAGAGCACCCGCCCTGAAATCTAAAGGTACGGCGTTCGAGTCCTGCAGGGTTGACACTTTTTTTTCCCTCCTTGTTTGTGACATTTTTTAAACAGACTTTTGTGTTATTGTCTCGAAGTACTTTCAATTCGGACAAGTTGATTTTTTTTGTCGACTAGTATAGGATTTAGTATACCGAACTCCTCGTTAGCTTGCCGTAAAAATCGTGAAAATTTGAATTATATATCGGGGCCATACATGTCAGTGAGACAAAGGAAACACTTGAAAAGATGAATTGGCACGCTCTTGTAACTGAAATACGGTTTAGAAAACGGCAAGAAAGAAATCAAGCAACAAACACGTTCAATTCTTTAAGTCAAAGAAAAATTAAGCAGCGCAATGCAAGGAGCTTAGCCGAATCGTGTTTTGCAACAGACCGTGTAAACGCAACAGTTGCAAGTCCAAATCGTTGTTGACAACCAACAATTTCTACTTTTCCAAAATGTTTTCTACCCTTTGAAAGATAAACCTAGTCGTACCATCTAGTTTATCATTTTCTAAAGAGCAAGTTTTAAAAGAAAATCGTCGTCTGAAAAACAGCTGGTAGTGTGAATTAAAAGACGTGCTTTGTGATTGGTAAAGCAAGATCAGAAACATTTGCAAAGGTGCACTGTTTGTACTGATATTGACGGCTCACAAATAAAAAGTGTGAAAGACAACAAACAAAAAGAAATCATTTACAGAACCATTTGTCAAAGAAACGCCCTTTAATTGTACCTAAGACAACATACAAATAAAAAGAAAAACATTTACAGGACCATTTGTCAAAGAAAATCTCTTTAATTTTACCTAGGGTACGATAATTGAGGGGCCGAACAGCTTTCACAAAAAATTTCTTGATTTCGACCACGAAAAACAAGCCATCAGAAAAGGGGACCGAAAGTTTAACTCATTATTTCGACTACTTTATATCATTTTTGGAGCGCCAAAAGCTTGCTGTGTTTTCCAGAGCAACTCCAATTAACTTTTGGCAGCATGAAATGACAAGAATTGTATCTCGTGTGCTTGCAAATTGAGATTTTTCCATGTGGTCCCTCTTTTCGTGCTGCAAAAGTTTTTCTTCAATATGGCCGGATATCGGCTGAAACTTTCGCAGCACCTTAACCCATTACCACTCAATACCTACTTTTGACGCCCCTGAGAAAGAAGCCTTTTGAAAACACTGTGGGAAAAGAAGAAAATGCTGGTAACCAGCATTTTCTCCTTTTCCCACAGTATTTTCTATCCTTTCCAGAACAAATTTCAATTTTTCACTTACCTTTATTTTGTCGTCTGCAAATGCTTTCAATTTGAACCAGTCTAAATTTTTTTCGAGTGGTAATGGGTTAAAAGGGGTATTCCCCTTGTCGCTCATCTTAAAAGGGGTATTCCCCTTGTCGCGCATCTGTGTAACATTTTATCGGGTACCTATTGATATGCTGCAATTGGATTTGCACAAGCTACACGGGCGCTTGACGATATATATATACCTTCTCCCCATAAAAGGGGGAGAACTTGAATCGAATAGCTCGTGCAAATCCAGTTCCGGCATATCAATAGGTACCCGATAAAATGCTACACAGATGCGCGACAAGGACAATACGCCTTTTAAGATGCTGCAAAAGTTTTATCTGACATTCGGCCATATTGAAGAAAAACTTTTGCAGCACGAGAAGAGGGACCACATGGAAAAATCTCAATTTGCAAGCACACGAGATGCAATTCATGTATTTTCACGCTGCCAAAAGTTATTTGGAGTTGCTTTGAATAACACATCGAGCTTTTGGCGCTTCGAAAATAATGCAAAGTAGTCGAAATAATGAGTTAAATTTTCGGTCCCCTTTTCCGGTGGCTTGTTTTTCATGGTCGAAATCAAGAAAATTTTTGTGAAAGCTGTTCGGCCCCTCAATTATCGTACCCTAGGTAAAATTAAAGAAATTTTCTTTGACAAATGGTCCTGTAAATGGTTTTTTTTTTATTTGTATGTTGTCTTTCACTCTATTTATTTATAATATAATTCGTCAATATCAGTACAAACAGTGCACCTTTGCAACTGTTTCTGATTTTTTTTATTTTGTATCGATCGTACGTCTTTGACTCCAAAAAATTTAACGTGGCCAAATTGAAGGCGATTCGAAACAATTAAAGAAATCTTCTTTAAAAAAAATATCATAAACTATGAGAGAAATATGTGACCAGTACACGACCCGCACTCAGGACCCTTTGCTTACACAAAGTTCTAAATTGGGTCATATTGACATATCTTTATTTTTGATCAATCACAAAACACTGTTTATTCATTCTATATCAAATCAAGAAGTAGGTTTAAAGCCAGCACATCGGAGAAAAATAAAGACGTTAAGAGACCATGTATAATAATTTTTTTTAGGCCATCAAGACTCTTGTAAGAAAGCCTACTTATTCCTCCTTACCTTTGCAAGACAGCCTACCTATCGCTGAATTACGAGCCTTGGATATTACCTCCTTTTGCGTCTACTTCTTTCAGGGCTAGCTATACAGGCCTGCTTTTTTATGCCTCGATTGTCATAAGTTTGTTGAAGTTAAGAATACTTTCGCAACACAGGAGAGGACAATAATGGGAAATTTGAGTTATTTTTTAAGAAAAAAATCTAATTCTAACATTTATAATGGTGCTAGAATTGGGGCGAATTGTTCCAGATGTCGTGGCAGCCATTATAAGCTCTAAGGAAGGGTCTAGAGAGCAGAAATTAATGAGTTAAACTTTCGGCCCCCTTTTCTGGTGGCTTGTATTTTGTGGTCAAAATCAAGCATTTTTTTGTGAATGCTGTTCGGCCTCGTAATTATCGTAACCTAGGTAAAACTAAAGAGAGTTTCTTTGACAAATGGTTCTCTTACTGTTTTTTTTAATGGATTGTGTGCTCTTTGACTCTTTTTATAGGATGTGAGTATTTTTATCAGTACAATCAGTGCACCTTTGCAAATGTTTCTGATGTTGATTTATCAATCACAAGGCTCGTCATTTTTTTCACTCTGCCAGCTGTTTTTCTAGCAGACGCTCCGCCCTTTCATTCCAAACCAATATCTAAATTTCGACAAAGTCGACGCAAAGTTCAGCAATGAGAGACGAATGAATCATGTCGGCTGTTTTTCAATAAGAATAAACACGAATTTTGCCAACATGTGAAGGAATTCTTGGATATATGCACTTATCAATGCAAATATCTGAAGCACAAATATAAACAAACTGCCTCCTCAAATGCGTTGTTGCAATTTTTTGCTGATTCTTTTACCAAACAATTCCGGGTTGTAACAGCCTTGCATAATGAGGCCTGAGAAAGCATTTTAGGGAAATGAAGCAAAAAATGTTGATAATCAACATCTTTCCATGTTTTTTTTTATGTCACAAAAATATATATTAAAAAAGTGTTTCAGTCAGTCTAATAGGAATACGTAGCTCAGTGGTAGAGCACCCGCCCTGAAATCTAAAGGTACGGCGTTCGAGTCCTGTAGGATTCACACCTATATATTTTTTTTTTAGTCCTTGTTTGTGATATTTTTTTACCAGACTTTTGTGTTATTGACTCGAAGTACTTTCAATTTGGATAAGTTGATTTTTTTTTTGTTGACTAGTATAGGATTTAGTACACCGAACTCCTCGTTAGCTTGCCATAAAAAACGTGAAAATTGGATTACATATCGGGGCCATACAAGTCAGTGAGACAAAGGAAACACTTGAAAAGATGAATTGGCACGCTCTTGTAACTGAAATACCGTTTAGAAAACGGCAAGAAAGAAATCAAGCAACAAACACGTTCAATTCTTTAAGTCAAAGAAAAATTTAGCAGCGGAATACAAAGAGTTTACCCGAATCGTGTTTTGCAACAGACTGTAAACGCGAGAGTTGCAAGTCAAAATCGTTGTTGAAAACCAGCAATTTCTACTTTTCCACAATGTCTTCTACCCTTTGAAAGATAAACCTAGTCGTAACATCTAGTTTATCATTTTCTATAATGGGCAAGTTTAAAAAGAAAATCGTCGTCTGAAAAACAGCTGGTAGTGTGAATGAAAGGACGTGCTTTGTGATTGGAAAAGCAAGATCAGAAACATTTGCAAAGGTGCACTGTTTGTAGTTGTACTGATATTGACGACTCACAATTAAAAAGTGTGAAAGACAACAAACAAAAAGAAAACATTTACAGAACCATTTGTCAAAGAAACGCCCTTTAATTGTACCTTGGTACGATAATTAAGGGGCCGAACAGCTTTCACAAAAAATTTCTTGATTTCGACCACGAAAAACAAGCCATCAGAAAAGGGGACCGAAAGTTTAACTCATTATTTCGACTACTTTATATCATTTTTGGAGCGCCAAAAGCTTGCTGTGTTTTCCAGAGCAACTCCAATTAACTTTTGGCAGCATGAAATGACAAGAATTGTATCTCGTGTGCTTGCAAATTGAGATTTTTCCATGTGGTCCCTCTTTTCGTGCTGCAAAAGTTTTTCTTCAATATGGCCGGATATCGGCTGAAACTTTCGCAGCACCTTAAAAGGGGTATTCTCCTTGTCGCGCATCTGTGTAACATTTTATCGGGTACTTATTGATATGCCGCAATTGGATTTGCACTAGCTACACGGGCGCTTGACGATATGTTAAAAATACCTTCTCCCCATAAAAGGTGAGAGCTGAAATCGAATTGCTCGTGCAAATCCAGTTGCGGCATCTCAATAGGTACCCGATGGAATGTTACACAGATGCGCAACAAGGAGAATACCCTTTTTATGGTGCTGCGAAAGTTTTATCCGACATTCAGCCATATTGAGGAAAAACTTTTGCAGCACGAGAAGAGGGACCACATGGAAAAATCTCAATTTGCAAGCACACGAGATGCAATTCATGTATTTTCACGCTGCCAAAAGTTATTTGGAGTTGCTTTGAATAACACAGCGAGGTTTTGGCGCTTCGAAAATAATACAAAGTAGTCGAAATTATGAGTTAAATTTTCGGCCCCCTTTTCAGGTGGCTTGTTTTTCGTGGTCGAAATCAAGAAAATTTTTGTGAAAGCTGTTCGGCCCCTCAATTATCGTACCCTAGGTACAATTAAAGAGCGTTTCTTATACAAATGGTCCTGTAAATGTTTTTTTTTTATTTGTATGTTGTCTTTCACTCTATTTATTAGTAATATGCTTCGTCAATATCAGTACAAACAGTGCACCTTTGCAAATGTTTCAGATTTTATTTATTTTGTATCTATTGTACCGTCTTTGACTCTTTCACAATATGAGTATTTTCGTCAGAAAAATCAGTGCACCTTCGCAAGTGTTTCTGATGTTGATTCACCAGTCACAAGGCACATCATTTCATTCACACTGCTGGCTGTTTTTCTAGATGACAATTTTCTTTTTAGAGATGTCCGTTTGCAGATGATAAATTGGATGACACTAAAAGATTTATCTTTTAAAGGATAGTAAAATTGCTGAAAACGAGAAATTGCTGGTTATCGACATTTTCTCCTTTTTCAACAACGTTTATATAAAGTATTATTTCAAGCGGTGGTTATAACGCATGATTGTTAGGTAAGGATTTACCAGGGTCAAAACAATGTTTCCGGATAGGTGATGTATTAATTCAGCAAAATGAATTTTCGATCAATGATTTGTCGTGCAAGGATTTGGACTTGCAACGCTTGCGTTTACAGCCTGTTGAAGAAAAATAATTTGGTTTAACTCCGTTCATGGCGCAGCAAAACTTTCCCCATCTCAAAAAATTGGATGCGTTTGTTTGCATGTTCTTTTTCTAGCCGTTTTAACAGTATTTGAGTTATAAAAAAAGTGACAATTCACCTTTTTACCTGTTTCCTCTGTTTCACAGTCTTGTGTGCACTCAATATATGAATCCTATTTTTTTGTTGTTGTTGTTGTTGTTGTTGTTGTTGTTAGCTAAAGAAGAGTTTGGTGTACTAAATCTTTTACCATTCTACAAAAAATTCAACGTGGCCATATTGAATGCAATTCGAGACGATTAAAGAAATCTTCTTACAAAAATATCATAAACTATGAGGGAAATATGTGACCAGTACAACTCAGGACCCTTTGCTTACAAAGTTCTAAATTGGGTCATATTGACATATCTTTATTTTTGATCAATCACAAAACACTGTTTATTTATTCTATATCAAATCAAGAAGTAGTTTTAAAGCCAGCACATCTAGCTACGGAGAAAAATAAAGACGTCAAGAGAGCATGTATAATAATTTTTTTTAGGCCATCAAGACTCTTGTAAGAAAGCCTACTTATTCCTCCTTACCCTTGCAAGAAAGCCTACCTAGCGCTGAATTACGAGCCTTGGATATTACCTCCTTTTGCGTCTACTTCTTTTAGGGCTAGCTACACAGGCCTGCTTTTTTAATGCCTCGACTGTCATAAGTTTGTTGAAGCTAAGAATACTTTAGCAACACAGGAGAGGACAATAAGGGGAAATTTGATTTGTTTTTTAAGAAGAAAAAATCTAATTCTAACATTTATAATGGTGCTAGAATTGGGGCGAATTGTTCCAGATGTCGTGGCAGCCTTTATGAGCTCTAAGAAAGGGTCTAGAGAGCAGAAATTAATGAGTTAAACTTTCGGCCCCCTTTTCTGGTGGCTTGTATTTTGTGGTCAAAATCAAGAAGTTTTTTGTGAATGCTGTTCGGCCTCGTAATTATCGTAACCTAGGTAAAACTAAAGAGAGTTTCTTTGGCAAATGATCCTCTTAGTGTTTTTTTAATGGATTGTGTGCTCTTTGACTCTATTTAGGATATGAGTACTTTATCTGTACAATCAGTGCACCTTTGCAAATGTTTCTGATGTTGATTTATCAATCACAAGGCTCGTCATTTTTTTTTCACTCTGCCAGCTGTTTTTCTAGCAGACGCTCCGCCCTTTCATTCCAAACCAATATCTAAATTTCGACAAAGTCGACGCAAAGTTCAGCAATGAGAGACGAATGAATCATGTCGGCTGTTTTTCAATAAGAATAAACACGAATTTTGCCAACATGTGAAGGAATTCTTGGATATATGCACTTATCAATGCAAATATCTGAAGCACAAATATAAACAAACTGCCTCCTGAAATGCGTTGTTGCAATTATTTACTGATTCTTTTACCAAATAATTCCGAGTTGTAACAGCCTTGCATAATGAGGCCTGAGAAAGCATTGTAGGGAAATGAAAAAAAAATGTTGATAATCAACATCTTTCCATGTTTTTTTTTTATTTCACAAAAATTTATTTAAAAAGTATTTCAATCAATCTAATAGGAATACGTAGCTCAGTGGTAGAGCACCCGCCCTGAAATCTAAAGGTACCGCGTTCGAGTCCTGCAGGGTCCACACCTACTTTTTTTCCTCCTTGTTTGTGACATTTTCTAAACAGATTTTTGTGTTATTGTCTCGATGCACTGACCAATGCAAATATCTGAAGCACAAATATAAACAAAGCCTCCTCAAATACGTTGTTGCAATTTTTTTACTGATTCTTTTACCAAACAATTCCGAGTTGTAACAGCCTTGATTAATGAGGCCTGATAAAGCATTGTAAGGAAATAAAAAACAACTGTTGATAATCAACATCTTTCCATGGTTTTTTTTTTCACAAATATATATTAAAAAAGTGTTTCATTCCTCCTGATAGGAGTACGTAGCTCAGTGGTAGAGCACCCGCCTGAAATCTAAAGGTACCGCGTTCGAGTCCTGCAGGGTCCACACCTATTTTTTTTCCTCCTTGTTTGTGACATTTTCTAAACAGACTTTTGTGTTATTGTCTCGAAGTACTTTCAATTCGGACAAGTTGATTTTTTTTTTTGTCGACTGGTATAGATTTAGTACACCGAACTCCTCGTTAGCTTGCCATAAAAATGGTGAAAATTGGAATTATATATCGGGGCCATACAAGTCAGTGAGACAAAGGAAACACTTGAAAAGATGAATTGGCACGCTCTTGTAACTGAAATACCGTTTAGAAAACTACAAGAAAGAAATCAAGCAACAAACACATCCAAATCTTTAAGTCAAAGAAAAATTTAGCAGCGCAATACAAGGAGTTTAGCCGAATCATGTTTTGCAACAGACTGTAAACGCAAGAGTTGCAAGTCAAAATCGTTGTTGAAAAACAACAATTTCTACTTTTCCACAATGTCTTCTACCCTTTGAAAGATAAACCTAGTCGTAACATCTAGTTTATCATTTTCTATAATGGGCAAGTTTAAAAAGAAAATCGTCGTCTGAAAAACAGCTGGTAGTGTGAATGAAAGGACGTGCTTTGTGATTGGAAAAGCAAGATCAGAAACATTTGCAAAGGTGCACTGTTTGTAGTTGTACTGATATTGACGACTCACAATTAAAAAGTGTGAAAGACAACAAACAAAAAGAAAACATTTACAGAACCATTTGTCAAAGAAACGCACTTCAATTGTACGTTGGTACGATAATTGAGGGGCCGAACAGCTTTCACAAAAAATTTCTTGATTTCGACCACGAAAAACAAGCCACCAGAAAAGGGGACCGAAAGTTTAACTCATTATTTCGACTACTTTATATCATTTTTGGAGCGCCAAAAGCTTGCTGTGTTTTCCAGAGCAACTCCAATTAACTTTTGGCAGCATGAAATGACAAGAATTGTATCTCGTGTGCTTGCAAATTGAGATTTTTCCATGTGGTCCCTCTTTTCGTGCTGCAAAAGTTTTTCTTCAATATGACCGGATATCGGCTGAAACTTTCGCAGCACCTTAAAAGGGGTATTCTCCTTGTCGTGCATCTGTGTAACATTTTATCGGGTACCTATTGATATGCCGCAATTGGATTTGCACTAGCTACACGGGCCCTTGACGATATATTAAAAATACCTTCTCCCCATAAAAGGTGAGAGCTGAAATCGAATTGCTCGTGCAAATCTAATTGCGGCATAACAATAGGTACCCGATGGAATGTTACACAGATGCGCAACCAGGAGAATACCCCTTTCAAGGTGCTGCGAAAGTTTTATCCGACACTCGGCCATATTGAAGAAAAACTTTTGCAGCACGAGAAGAGGGACCACATGGAAAAATCTCAATTTGCAAGCAAACGAGATGCAATTCATGTTTTTTTACGCAGCCAAAAGTTAATTGGAGTTGCTTTGAATAACACAGCGAGCTTTTGGCACTTCGAAAATAATACAAAGTAGTCGAAATAATGAGTTAAACTTTCGGCCCTCTTTTCTGGTGGCTTGTTTTTCGTGGTCGAAATCAAGAAAATTTTTGTGAAAGCTGTTCGGCCCCTCAATTATCGTACCCTAGGTACAGTTTAAGAACGTTTCTTTGACAAATGGTCCTGATAATGTGTTTTTGTTTGTTTGTTTATTTATTTGCAAATATTTCTGATCTTGCTTTACCAATCACAAGGCACGTCTTTTCATTCACACTGCCAGCTGTTTTTCCAGACGACGGTTTTCTTTTTAAACTTCTCTTTTAGAAAACGATAAACTAGATGGTATGACTAGGTTTATCTTTCAAAAGGTAGAAAACATTGTGGAAAAGTAGAAATTGTTGGTTTTCAACAACGATTTGGACTTGCAACTCTTGCGTTTACAGTCTGTTGCAAAACATGATTCGGCTAAACTCCTTGTATGGCGCTGCTAAATTTTTCTTTGACTGAAACAATTGGAATTGTTCGTTGCTTAATTTCTTTCTCGCCGTTTTCTAAACGGTATTTCAGTTACAAGAGCGTGCCAATTCATCTTTTCAAGTGTTTCCTTTGTCTCACTGACTTGTATGACCCCGATATGTATTTCCAATTTTCACGGTTTTTATGGGAAGCTAGCGAGAAGTTCGGTGTACTAAATCCTATACTAGTCGACAAAAAATCAACTTGTCCAAACTGAAAGTACTTCCAGACAACAACACAAAAGTCTGGTTAAAAATGTCACAAACAAGGAAAAAGAAAATGTGAATCGTGCTGGACTCGAACGCGGTACCTTTAGATTTCAGAACGGGTGCTCTACCACTGAGCTACGTACTCCTATCAGGATGAATGAAACACTTTTTTAATATATTTTTGTGAAAAAAAAAACATGGAAAGATGTTGATTATCAACATTTGTTTTTTATTTCCTTACAATGCTTTATCAGGCCTCATTAATCAAGGCTGTTACAACTCGGAATTGTTTGGTAAAAGAATCAGTAAAAAAATTGCAACAACGTATTTGAGGAGGCAGTTTGTTTATATTTGTGCTTCAGATATTTGCATTGGTCAGTGCATCTATCCAAGAATTCCTTCACATGTTGGCAAAATTCGTGTTTATCGTTATTGAAAAACAGCCGACATGATTCATTCGTCTCTCATTGCTAAACTTTGCATTGACTTTGTCGAAATTTAGATATTGGTTTGGAATGAAAGGTCGGAGCGTCTGCTAGAAAAACAGCTGGCAGAGTGAAAAAAAATGACGAGCCTTGTGATTGGTAAGTCAACATCAGAAACATTTGCAAAGGTGTACTGGTTGTACTGATAAAGTACTCATATCCAAAATAGAGTCAAAGAGCACACGATCCATTAAAAAAAAAAAACTCTAAGAGGACCATTTCTAAAAGAAACCCTATTTAATTTCTACCTAGGGTAAGATAATTACGAGGCTGAACAGCATTCATAAAAAACTTCTTGATTTCGACCACAAAATACAAGCCACCAGAAAAGGCGGCCGAAAGTTTAACTCATTATTTCGACTACTTTGTATTATTTTCGGAGCATCAAAAGCTTGCTGTGTAATAAAAAGCACCTCCAATTAACTTTTGGCAGCGTGAAAATACAAGAATTGCATCTCGTGTGCTTGCAAATTGAGATTTTTCCATGTGGTCCCTCTTCTCGTGCTACAAAGTTTTTTCTTGAATAGGGCCGGGGGTTGCCTTAGATTTTCGCCTAAACCCATTACCATTCAATCCCTGCTTTTGACGCCCCTTAGAAAGAAGCCTTTTTTGAAAACACTGTAGGAAAAGGAGAAAATGCTGGTAACCAGCATTTTCTCCTTTTCCCACAGTGTTTTCTACCCTTCCCAGAACAAATTCCAATTTTTCAGCCACCTTTAATTTATCGTCTGCAAATGCTTTCAATTTGGTCTAGTCCAAAAATTTGTCGTTTGGGAAAGGGTTAAAGGGTGTATTCTCCTGACTTAAGCCCACTGGCCTACGGCCATTGGAGCTAAAAATTACAACAACACATTTGAAGAGGTAGATTGTTTATGTTTGTGTTTCAGATATTTTGCATTAGCCAGTGCACCTATCCAAGAATTCCTTCACATGTTGGCAAGATTAGTTCTTGTTGTTAATGAAATTCAGTGCCACATGATTCATTCGTTTGTCATTGCTGAATTTTGCGAATCCAATCATTTGAGCAACACTTAATCTGTCATCTGCAAATACTTTTAAAGTTGAACATGTCCAAAATTTTGTCGTTTGATAAAGAGTTAAAAGGATTTGAAAACTTGTTTTTGTGGAGTTACGGATAATTATGCTAAATACATTAAAACTAACAGAAATAAATTTCTATGTATGATTTATGCAGCTTGCAAAAGAAAAATACTTGAGCAAAGGTATTTGGGACCAAAATGGCAGGAATACAGATTTAGAATTGATTTGTTGAAGATAGTTCTCAACTTCGTTTCTTGTCACAGCAATAGGTCACTTACTCAGGTTTCCTGTGTGCCATTAAGGCTTGGACTCTGAAGTGCCTAGTTCCAGGACTACGGTGAGGGTCTAACCCATGATCTCTGGATAAAAAATCTTACTTTGTGTGTGTGTGTGTGTGGGGGTGATGTTAATTTTCTTTTGGAGTATCAGTGACATTGACCTTTGTTTTGACCTTCAATCCTTTACCACACAATCTAGAGTTTTAACAACCCTGAAGGAGAAGGCTTTTGAAAACATTTCGCGAAAAGGACAAAATGCTGGTAACCAGCATTTTCTCCTTTTCCCAAAATGTTTTCTTCCCTGTATAATGGAAATTTTACCATATGAGTTACATCCGATTTGTTATATTCTTTAAATTTGACTAAGTCTAAAATTTTGTTATGTGGTAAAGTGTGAACTCTTTACCACAAAATGAAAACTGTGAACGACTTTGGACAGAAGCCTTATGAAAAAAAAGAAAAATGTTGGAAAAGGAGACAAGATGGCCCTGAATCGCTCACCTGAATTTTTTAGAGGACCATAACCAGCTTTTTTTTTTAAAGTATTGAAACTTTGGAAACAAAATAATTATTTTGCCAAGCAATTTTGAAGGTCACCTGTAAAAGTCATTTCAAAATCTGTCACCACCCCTACAATCATCACCACAGCAATGATTTTGATGAATCAGAGTTCTGCAGATACATTTTTGCATAGATCACCCAAGGACAATTACCTGAAGAAAAGCACATACTCGATAATGTCTAAAAACATAAGTTAAATAAGAGCTCCACATGCAGGTGCCAACTATTGGCTGTTATTTTCATTTGATACATATTTTCCTAACAAATTTTGAAAATGGTCACCTTAAGAACATTTCTGTGGAATTATTTAAAAATCTCAGCAGCCGTTCCAGAGAAGAAGAATTGAGAAATTTCTCTTCATGTTCCTATAGTGCAAATAGGCCCCACCACAAGAGCAATGTTTCATGACAGATCACAATTTGAAAACGATTTTTGAAAAGAGTCGCCCAAGGAACATTGCTGTGAAATTATTTAAAAATCTGAGAAGAATTTTTAAGAATGTCTCCATGTCCATAGAGTGCAAGTAGGGCCCCACCATCAGAGCCACGTTTCTTGACAAATCAGCATATAGCGAACATTTTTTTGAAAAGGGTCACTAAAGGAACATTTCTGTGAAATTATTTTAAAATCTGACCAGCGGTTTCAGAGGAGATTAAAAAAAAAAAAAAAAAAAAAATTCTGCATTTTCATATAATGGAAATAGTCACAAGTCACCAGAGCCATGCTTCTTGGGGGATCAAAATTTCGTGAACAGTTTTGGAAAAGGATCAACCAAGGAACATCTCTGTGAAATTATTTAAAAAATCTGACCAGCGGTGTCGGAGAAGAAGAAATTTTAAGAATTTCTTCATTTCTGTATAGTGGAAGTAGCCCCAATTCACCAGAGCCATGTTTCTTGGATCAAAATTTCGTGAACAATTTTTGAAAAGGGTCACCCAAGGAACATCTCTGTAAAATCATATCAAAATGTGACCAGCCGTTTCATAGAAGAAGAATGTTTAAGAATTCCTTCATTTCTGTAAAGAGCAAGTAGCCCCCATTCACCAGAGCCACGTTTCTTCACGGATCAAAATATCGCAAACAATTTTTTTTAAAAAAGGGTCACCCAGGGAACATCTCTGTGAAATTATTTAAAAAACCTGACCAGCGGTTTCAGAGATGATTTTTAAAGGATTTCTTTGAAAATTCTATTTGGCTGCCATGGCAACCAGAGTTTTTGATGAACATATTCTGTGAACATTTTTAAAGAGGACCTTCCAAGGAACATTCCAGCCAAGTTTGGTCCAAACTGGCCTAGTGGTATAGGAGAAGTTGATGTTTAAAGAATTGCTGAAGACGCACAACGCACGACGGAACCAGGTGATCCTAAAATGTTGTGCTGACCAGCATTTTATCATTTTTACACAATGTTTTCTCCTTATCAAAGAAAAATTCCACCATTTGAGCCACATCAAAATTGTTTTCTGCAAATGCTTCAATTGGATAAATGATTAATTGAAGGCATGTTTTTAACGGAATCAGGATTTATCATAATGGCTCATAGGATGATGAATTGACTGCATTTTCCATTTCATTTTTCCTCGTAATTCCAAAAATAATATTGTTGTTATCTAATCCAAGAAGACAAATTCATGTATATTATCCTTAAAGGTGGGTATTTAGAATTTTCACATCACACCAAATTTAAAAATATATGTATCACTGAAATTTATATGGAAAAACAATACTTTTCATCGATAATCAAGAATCATAAAATTAAAAAAAAATTTTTTTTGTGGTATTCCCTTAAAAGGCTACGTAGCCTCTTAAGCTATTTTAGATTTCCCGCCAAAAATAAAAAAAGCATTGTGGGAAGGTTAAGTGAGTAGCATGTAACCAATGACTATTAAATTCCATAACATAACAAACATGTAATTATTTTCCAAATGTCTAGAACTATGGACGCTACCTTTGAAGCTTCGTCTATATATTTCCGGCTTGTAAATTAGCAAGGAGCTGATGTAAAAATAGACGGCGTTTCCCTTCAGTGTCGACCTGGGCTGCAGTTAATCTCTAATTTCTCTTGTTGTCGGATGGTTTTCGACTACTGGGGTTTTATGAATGAAAATTGTAAGGCTTTGGGAGTATAAGGATAATTTTTTTGTATTTTTGTAAAATTTTCTGAAGGGTCACCTTAAACCCTTCCCCTAACAAACTGTATGCATTTGCAGACCACAAATTACTGACGACTCAAATATTGAAATTCCTCATCATAAGTTCAGAGGGCCTGGCAGCAAAGCTTAGTGGGTGGGTAGCGTATTTGACTTGTGACCTGGAGGTTGCGGGTTTGATATTCAGTTGTGATGGTTTTCTCACAGGCCATTTTTTTGCGTTTCTTCTCTGATACATGTGAGAAAAGTCTTTGGAAAGAAAGTTGTGTCAGGATTGGTGAGAGAAAGCCAGGAAGCACATGGATGTGTCACTGACCGCCAAGACATGATTTAAGCTATTAAAATGGCCTTAACCACCAATACAAACCAAACTAAATAAGTTCAATGAAAGAACATATAATAAGAGAACACTTTGGAAAAAATAAGAGAAGGAAATGTTGGTAATCAGCATTTTCTTCTTTTCCCAAAATGTTGTCAGAAACCTTCTTAGAGGTAATTAAAATTTGGAATGTGCTAATAGATCGATACAAAGAATAGATTGGTGTAAAAACAATTTGGCAACATGAAGTTTACCTTTTACCCTTTACCACACGATCACTATTTTAATGTCCCTTGGAAATTGGACATTTGAAAACATTATGGGAAAATGGAGAAAATAACCAGCATTTTCTATTATTAATTGGTGTGTTATTGCGCATGGACAGCTGTGGTAATTTAGCGCGCATGAAGGTAATATTTAGAAATAGTAAAATAAAATGTTAATTTGAAAGTCTATATTTTATCATAAAAATCTATCTCTTTTAGATAATCTAAAATGTTATTCTGTTTTACATGTAAGAATAATTTTTGCAAACTATCAACACTTTTTCGGTTACAATAAAATTCATATTTATCATTAAGATTTGGCTTGATCGCTAAAAGCTTGTTGTTAAAACATTGTTGCCATTTCATTTGACATTCTGACTTCATAAATTCATTTATTTGTTGTTTTTTGTCAGAATAAGGAATTTTAATGTTGGCTATGTTCATATTTACAGCATCCTTTGCTTCCTGATCAGCTATTTCATTACCTTTTATATTAATGAGGCTGGGTACCCAGCAGAATATCATTGTCTTTAAATCTACATAAATAAACATGTTTTCTGAAAAATTGTTGAATCAATGGATTTGGGTTATCGCAATGTTTTAAAGATTGTAAAACTGACATTGAGTCAGAAAAAAATATGAATTTCTTGTTACTATTGTTTTGTATTGAACAGAGAGCAATGTTTAAAGCTACAGCTTCTGCTGAAAAAATAGAGCTATTATCTGGTAATCTTAATTTGACAGTTTCTTGTTTATGTACTGAAGCGCAACCAACTTTGTTATCTTGTTTCCAACCATGAGTATAAATTGAAATGTAATATTTATACTGTGATTTGATTTCTAAAAATTTATTTTGATAAAATAATGGAATTGTAACGGATTTCTTATTTACGTTGAGATCAAAAATAATATTTGGTGGATCTATGGTCCACAGCTCTTTCACAGGAAGTTTAAAAGGCTTAATATTTTTTACATGTATGTTTGATTCATTAAGGAGAGGTTCAACTCGTAGAGCAAGTGGTTTGATAAAATTAGGTTTATTTTGAAAGAGTATTTTGTTTGGTGGATTAAAAATGTCATTGTAAACAGCATTCATTGTATTTAAAGCTAGTTTAGTTACGTACTGTAAGGCTAGTTTTTTCCTTCTATCATATAAGGATGGTTCCTGGGCCTCTGAATACAAACTTGTGACAGGTGACGTACAGAAAGCTAAGGCTAACCGAAGACCCTGATGATGAATAGTGTCCAACTTTTTTAGGTGGCTTTTACGCGCAGAGCCATATATAATACATCCATAATCTAGTTTTGAGCGTATTAAAGATCTGTATAGATTTAAAAGAGTTTTCTTATTTCCTCCCCATTCAGAGTGGGAAAGTACTTTTAAAACATTTAAAGCTTTTTGACATTTCAGTTTCAAGGCATTAATATGTGGAATGAAAGAAAGTTTTTTGTCAAAGATAACTCCTAAATATTTTGCTTGGTCTACTATTGGAATTGGACAATTATATATTTTCAATGATGGATCCAAGTGCAATCTGTGCTCTTGGCAGAAGTGTACACAGTCTTGGAAAATTTAAAACCATTTTCTATAGTCCATTTCTCAATTCTATCTTTGAAGCTTAGTTTCAATTGTTTTCATATCTTTGGACCTGTAACATATTAAAAAATCATCCACATATAAGGAACAGTTCACATCGTCGTCTTAACATTTTACAAAATTGTTAATCTTGATGTTGAAAAGGGTAGGTGAGAGGATACCTTGAAGAACTCCCTGTTCTTGTTCATAGTCATCAGAAAAAGATGTGCCAACCTTAACTTTGAAATATCTATTTGATAAAAAGTTTGAAATAAACATTGGTAGATTTCCCCTTAATCCAATTTTATGAATATCTTTTAAGATGCCATGTTTCCACGTGGTGTCATAAGCTTTTTCTAGTTAAAAAAAAATGCGGCAACTACATTTTGTTTCTTTACAAAAGCATTTCTGATAAAAGTTTCTAATCGTACTAATTGATCTGTGGTACTTCTGTTTTTTCGGAACCCTGATTGATGTTCCGATATAATATTATTGGATTCGAGGTAAAAATCAAGTCTGTTGTTAATCATTCTCTCCTTGGTCTTACATATACAACTAGTTAAAGCTATGGGTCTATAATTTGTTGGATTTGTATGATCTTTATTTGGCTTAGGAATTGGAATGATTGTAGCTTTGGACCAACTTTTCGGGAAGGTGCCTTTTTCCCGTATAACGTTAAAAATTAGAAATACGAGGTAAATGTTTTAGAAGTTGTTAGTGTACTTCGTCTGCACCTGCAACAGAATCGTGAGCAATTTTTAGAGAATTTTCAAGTTCCGATAGTGTGAAAGGTATGTGGTCAGTACTGGTGTGAGAAAGCCGGGAAACACTAGCGTAAGTGCACTGCCAGTAATGTCTGCTTCAACAGCTGTAACTTTTTACCACATGAGTGCTTTAGACTAGTCGAAATTTAAAGCATTTGCAGGCAACCATTTCAATGTGACTCAAATGAGGGACTTGGATTCTGAAAGGCTAGAAAACATTGTGGGAAAAGGAGAAAATGCCAAAAAGTTTGTTTTTGTTGGATATTGTTTGAACCGGTTTAAACTATCTTTGCGTTTTTTAATTGCTTCTTCACAATCATCATTAAACCATGGTTTTTTTCTTCTTTGAAGTATTTGTTGATATCTTTGCGATGTACTGATTTGATATATCAATTTAAGTTTCCGTAAAAGAAAGCATTGGATCTTCAGAATTTTCAAAATTGTCAGTCAGTAATTTTTCATGGCAAAGAATATTGAATTTTTCCCAGTTAGCTTTTTTGGCATTTTCTCCTTTTCCTACAATGTTTTCTAGCCTTTCAGAATCCAAGTCACTCATTTGAATAACATTGAAATGGTTGCTTGCAAATGCTTTAAATTTCAACTAGTCTAAAGCACTGTCATCTAGTAAAGAGTTACAGCTGTTGAAGCAGATATTGCTGACAGTGCACTAACGCTAGTGTTTCCTGGCTTTCTCACACCAGTACTGACACAGCTTTCTTTATAAGCCACTGGCTACTTCCCCACATATGCATCAGAAATGAGCGGCTAAAATTAGCAGTAAGAAACTTTGCCTCAAACTGGTATCCAACTTGCATCCACCAGGTCACAAGTCAAATACCCTAAGCACTGAGTTACCTGGCCCATCCTCAAAGTGGCATAAGCTCTTTGTTGATAAATTTAGTAATCTGAGAATTTTACCTTTTTACCACATGTAAAAGTTTTAGACTAGTCCAAACTGAAAGCATTTGCAGATGACAAAACTTTGTGGCTAAAATAATTGCATTTATCTCTGAAAGGTTATAAAACATTGTGGGAAAAGAAGAAAATTATGGTTACCAGCATTTTCTCATTTTCCCACTATGTTTTCAATAAGCTTTCTTTCTCAGGGTCGTTATTCAACAAATAAAATGATTACACAAGTAGCAATTTTATTGCATGTTCTGCAGTTTCATCTTGTGTTTACTGTCCGCAAATGTGGCCCACTGTTTGTGCTCAGAGATAACCCCATGTTGTACTATACCCACAGGTTGAAGCCTGGCCTGGTAGTTCACTCGTTAGCAAATCTCACTCGGGCCTGGTGGTTGCAGGTTCGATACTGTGTTGAGGCAAACTGTTTGTCTGGCAATTTTTCACCCCTCGCCACTGATGCATGTGAGAAAAGTAGTCAGTGGCTTAGAGAAAAAGGTGTCTCAGTCCTGGTGTGAGAAAGCAAGGAAACACACATGAACTGACGGCCATGATATGATTTAAGCTGTTAAAAGTGTGTTTAACTCCAATACAAACATAGGTTGATATATTTCGATACATCTAAAAAATATACAAGAGGGCCATTGGCCCTGGAAGGCTCACCTTAGTCTATAGCTTATAAGTGAAATTCAATTCTTTGAGCAACTTTGGTAAAGCTTCATCCAAGGATCATCCCTGCCAAGTTTCATCAAGATTGGCCCAGTGGGTTAGGAGAAGAAGATGTTTAAAGAAATTGTTGACGGCGACAGACGCCAGACATAGGGCAATCAAATATCAAAGCTTTACACCTTCCAGTTTCAAAGAAGAATTTCAAATTTTCCTTCTTTGTCCTATGTTCGAACTTGTGGTCCCCGGGGCTGTGTCAGTTTTAACCAAAGCAGCATCCTTTGAATAAACTTGGTAGAGGTCCACTCAAAGATGCTACATACCAAGTATCAAAGCTCTACACCTTCCCGTTTAAGAGAAAAAGAAATTTAAAAATTTCCTTCTATGTTCCTATGTTCCAACCTGTAACCTCCAGGGCAATGCCAGTTTTGACACCAGGGACATCATATGACCAAACTTGGTAGAGGTCCACTAGAAGATTCTGCATACCAAATATCAAAGCTCTGCACCTTCAAGTTTCAGAGAAGATTTCTAAAGTTTTCCTTCTTTGTTCTATGTTCAAACCTGTGACCCCCCCGGGGCAGAGCCAGTATTGACCCCAAGGGCATAATATGAACAAACTTGGTAGAGATCCACTAGGAATTGCTACATGCCAAATATCATAGCTCTATGCCTTCTAGTTTTAGAGAAGAAGAATTTTAAAATTTTCTTTCTTTGTGGCTATGTTCGAACCTGTGACCCCCCCGGGGCAGGGCCAGTTTTGACCCCAAGGGCATAATATGAACAAACTTGGTAGAGATCCACTAGGAACTGCTACATGCCAAATATCATAGCTCTATGCCTTCTAGTTTTAGAGAAGAAGAATTTTCAAATTTTCTTTCTTTGTTCCTATGTTCGAACTTTTGACCCCCGGGGCGGGGCAAGTTTTGACCTTACGGGCATGGTTTAAACAACCTTGGTAGAGGTCCACTAGGAAATGCCACATACCAAATATCAAAGCTCTATGCCATCCAATTTCAGAGGAGAAGAATTTTAAAATTTTCTTTCTTTCTTGCTATGTTCAAACCTGTGACTCCCCGGGGCAGGACCAGTTTTGACCCCAAGGGCATAATATGAACAAACTTGGTAGAGATCCACTAGGAATTGCTACATGCCAAATGTCATAGCTCTATGCCTTCTAATTTTAGAGCAGAAGAATTTTAAAATTTCCTTTCTTTGTTCCTATGTTCAAACTTGTAACCCCCAGGGCGGGGCCAGTTTTGACCCCACGGGCATGATTTAAACAAACTTGGTAGAGGTCCACTAGGAGATGCCACATACCAGATATCAAAGCTCTACGCCATCCAGTTTCAGAGGAGATGAATTTTAAAGTTTTCCCTCTTTGTTCCTATGCTCAAACTGGTGACCCCCGGGGTCGGGCCAGGTTTGACGCCAAGGACATCATTTTAATAAACTTGGTATGGGTCCACTAGGACATGCAACAGACCAAGTATCAAAGCTCTACGCTTTCTAGTTTCTGAGGAAAAGAATTTTAAAGTTTTCCTGCTTTGTTCCTATGCTCAAATTTGTGACCACCGGGTACTGGGGCCAGTTTTTGACCCCAGGGACATAATTTGAACAAACTTGGTAGAGGTCCACTAGGAGATGCTACATACCAAATATCAAAGTTCTACACCTTCAAGTTTCACCATAGAAGACTTTGTTCCTATGCTCAAACTCGTTATCCCCCGGGGCGGGGCCAGTTTTGACCCCATGGGCATAATTTGAATAAACATGGTAGAGGTCCATTAGGAGATGCTACATACCAAATATCAAAGCTCTACGCCTTCTAGTTTCAGAGGAGAAGATTTTCAAAGATTTTGTTCTTTTTTCTTTTTGTTGCCATGGCAACCAGTGTTATGGGCGGAATTAAATTCTTTGAACATTTTTAGGAGGAGAAGATGTTTGAAGAAATTGTTGGCAGTCGCCGGACGCCTGACATAGGGCAATCACAATAGCTCACCTTGAGCACTTTGTGCTAAGGTGAGCTAAAAACAAATAAACTTTTCTTTTCTTCAATCCTTTAATGTTCAAGATAATTTCATAGGCAACTTCTCATCAACATTAGATTCACAAATTATTTAGGGAGTTATGATAAACAGAGTCACCATTATGTCTTCAAGGTATCTTAACCCATTACCACACAATACCTATTTTAAAAAGCCCTTGGAGGGGCGGCGAAAATGCAGGGAACCGGCATTTTCTCCTATCCCACAGTGTTTTCTACCATATCACAGGCAAGCTCCATTGCTGCAGTCTCCTTTCATTTGTTGTCTGCAAATGCTTTCAATTTGGACGAGTCTGATTTATGTTGTGTGGTAAAGAGTTAACCGTTAGACTGCTGACATTGGCTTGACTTTTTTTTTGGACAGTGTTTATCAAGATCAGTCTGCACAGAACATGTAGTCTGACACTGGATCTACACTATCCAACACTTTGTTTCAAGATTCTGGCAAAAAAAAACTGATACTGCAAAATTTAAGCTGTTAATCCTGTTTGAAAACAGTTTATTTCATTAACACTTAGGCTGCTAAGTGTGACTCACTGACCTGTTGCCCACAGTGCAGTCTCGTAATGGATCTACGCTTTCCAATCAGGAGACATCTTCTGCAAAAAAATTACCTTTCAAATAGCAAACTATGGATCTTAACCATCAGTTTGAAAGTTTCATTTCACTTTTTAGCTGGATAAGGGTTAATTCAACAATCTTAAGATCATTAAGCTATCCTGAGTCACATTTAAATTTGCTGTTTACGATGGCTTTCAATTTGGACAGATCTTTGTTGCAAGTAAAGAATTAGCTGTAACCACACAATCTGGACTTTTAAAAACCCTCAGGTAGAAGGCTTTTGAAATCATTTTGGGAAAAGAAGAAAATGCTGGCACTCAGCATTTCGTTCTTTTCCTATTTTGATCTCTACCCATTGAAATAGACACTATGTTTTGTGTAAGATTTAATATATTGTTTACAAAGTTTTACACTTTTCAGTCTGGACCAGTCTAAAATATTGTTGTTTGGTAGAGAGTTAAATTCTAAATAGCTTCAGTCTCCTTTCTCTATAGCTCTGTGATCACAAAGTTACAAAGACTTAGGTGTGAAAGAAAGTGCACAGGAGAAATAATAGTCTATGAGATTTAACATATGTTTCCTTTTCTAAATAATTTTCAATTATCTAGAACACAAAATCAAGAATCGACAGCTTTAGTTTGTCCATCACCAGTCACAGATTTGCCATTGGTCTCCTACAACAGGGAAGTGCCCGGTCACATCTTCTGGACGGGAGTAATTCCTAGAATATGGAATCCAGAATTGATAACACTGGCTGTAGCCTCACACAGCAAAATTCTCCCCATGTTGACTTTCACAATCTCACCTAAAAAATTGAAGGAATTAATAACCTTTAGACATACTCTGTGAATAGAAAGTTAAATGTATGTGCATACAATATTGAACCAGGTCAGCCTGTGCACTTTGATCCGGATTGATTTCTATTTGCAATTTGTCATTCTAATGGATGTCAAAAAACGAGTCTATCTCTGGCATCACCGTCTTTTGTTGGACAAAGAGGATCCATAATCATGTAATGACTTGCTTGGTATCATGCATCAAGGAGATGCATTCAGTCCCTAACTTAATAGTGTGAACAATTATCATTTTTTTAAACATACAAATAATATTAACATATAACATTGGAGTGGCAACAAATCAAAAGATGCAACTGATCTTTTGCATGCTGCTCAGAGATTTTATAATACATGTATCAGACACAACAGCAAAAATATGTTTACAATTTATCTACAAAATGTTTGAGCAGAGCCTGTATTTTAACTGATTAATAATGTACCCTCTGTTCAGGCGTTTTGTTGTTCATAAATGTAGAAAATGTTCTTTGTTAAAAATCAAAATGGGCTGTTTAAAAGCCACAAAGCTTCCCATGGAGTACAAAAAAATATTTTACTCTACTCTGCTATTGACAAATATGGTTGTATTTCTAGAGAAGTCGGACTAAGATCAGCCTGCACCTAATTTCAAATTAGATTGCAATTGTGTGTAAAATCAAGTCGATCCTGCTCTACCTTTTCCTTTATATAAAGGTTTTAGTCATCACACTATCCCCACCAAATGCCTATAAATTGAATAGAATAATTAAAATATAAATTTCTGTGATGATTGACAATAGTAAATTTAACCGGTTACGATATAGGATATGGGTTAACCCTTTACCTAACAATCCTGTGATTTAAGAAAGAACCACATGTTTTGAAAATAATGTGGGAAAAGGAGTAAATGCTGGTTACCAGCATTTACCCCTTTACTCACAATGTTTTCTACCCTTTCAAAGAAAAAAAATTCTTCTGAAATTCATTTACCTTCAGAGAATGCTTTAATTTTCTCAAGTTTAGAGTTTTACCATTTGGTAAACAGTTAAAATCTTGGATACAATCTTTCTACAAACCTGTAATCCTATCTTTCTCAATGCAGTAGCATTTGTCATAGAACTCTGTAAATGTTGTTGAGAGTTCATAAAGATAATCACATAAACTGTGCAGTAACAAGTCATCCAGGCATTTCAGGATCACCTCTGAGAATCGTAAAATGGTTTTTGCCAGCTTCCATTCCTTTTCATCAGCTAGATTTACACCTTCTCGTTCAACAGCTCTCTGAATCTGTTCTGGGGTGATGTTGGCATTTCTAGCAATCGATCTGAAATCAACAATTTATGCTAAGGCTTTCCATCAACAAAACTGAGACCCTTATTTCCTGGAAAGTGTATGGAAATAATGAATTTTAAAAATCCATGTTAAATATGCACAATTAAAATGATTTTATTCTTTACCAAACAACAAAAATTTGGACTGGTTCAAACTGAAAGCATTTTGCAGATGACAAATGTTGTTAAAAATGATGATTTTTGTCTTTGATAGGGTAGAAAAAGTGGATTGTGAACCTAGTTAATAACCGAAGTAAAACCAAAGTGTTAAGCGCCAAAAATTATCAAAAGTAAACAAAATCTGTGTAAAGGCATTTGAATATAAATAATACCTTTCAAAAGTATAGAAAGTTTTCTATTGATGACCATCTGTTAGTGTAACGATTGGTGAAAATGTTAGTCACAGTCAGAAAAATGAATTTTAAATTCATTAAAATTACACAAAAGATAGTGTGAACTAAAAAATTATTACCTACTTTTAAAACTCATCTTTCAGCCAGTTCCTAAAACTTGGACCTATTGTACACTTTCAGATTGTCACCTTCATAATAATATTTATATTTTTTAAAAGGTACAAGTTATATTCAAAAGCATTTTTACACTTGCTTTGATTAATTTTTGCAGCAATTGGGGTTTAACATTTCCAATTATATATTAGAAGTCATTAGTATTGGGACAGAAATATGGCCTATCACAGCATGATAAGGCAACCTTAACTCTTTCCGAAACAATCCCTGGTTCTCACAACCCTGAGAAGGAAGCCTTCTCAAACCATTATGGAAAAAGGAGAAAATATTGGTAAACAGCATTTTCCCCTTTTCCTACACTGTTTTCTTCCCTTCCCAAAACAAGTCTGAACTAGTCTGAATTTAGGTCGTTTGGAAAAGAGTTTAATATTGAAGACAAAAGCAATCTTGTGGATAATGGAGAACCACCATAGCCCATCTTTAAGCAAGTAAAGAAACTACACATTTTATTTAACAACTGGGATGAACAACATTTTGAAAAGCATTTTAGTTATATAAAACCGATGCACCTATCCATGGATTGCTGGAGTTTCTTTTTTTCTATGCACATAATTACTTCCAAGTCCCTATAGCTTTACAGTATAAATAAAGCCAAACTATGTTTAGCAATGAGAGAGTAGTCAATGCCCTGAACCGTTTTTTCCTCTCCAAAATCAAAATCCTTGCTTACTAGAACTACTCTTTTACAATGATTATTTGGGACAGTGCTCTTGCAGAACTGAATCATTCTACTTTGACTGAATCATCAATATATAGTGTGAACCAACACTGATAGCCACGCGCAACCATTACTATATTACTTTATCCACTTTTGGCTGATTGAGTCAAGATTTGTAACGTATCACATACTGGAATTTGATAGTTATCACCCCTTATATCATGGAAAATTGAGCAAATATTGCAGAACCATTTCACAACAGATCATTTAATGTTGGAATGTATCCTAAAACTTTATCATGGAAAATTGAGCAAATATTGCAGAACCATTTCACAGCAGTCCATTTAATGTTGAAATGTATCCTAAATCTGATCTAATTTGTCAATTAACCCTTTCCCAAACAATCCCTGGTTTTTACGACCCTGAGATAGAAGCCTTTCGAAAACATTGTGGGAAAAGAAGAAAATGCTGGTAACCAGCATTTTCTCCTTTTCCCACAATGTTTGCTACCCTTCTGGAAATGAATTTCAATTTTTGAGCTGTGTTTATTTTGTCATGTGCAAGTGCTTTCAATTTGGACCAATCTAAAGTTTTATCGTTTGGTAAAGAGTTAAAATAAATGTTGATGTAAATATTATTTGTCTTTATTTTTTTTGTCTTTGATTCCGAGCATATCGAACATTTCTCTTCTGCAGTTGCTGTTTTTATTTCCAATGATGATTTACTAACAATGGATAGCAAGAGTAGCATTTTGAATGGTGCCTTCCCCAAACGACAAATTTTTGAACTAGACCAAATTGAAAGCATTTGCAGACGACAATTCAACTCTTGCTGAAAAGATGATTTCTATCTATAATAGGGTAGAAAACACTGTGGGAAGAGAAAATGCTGGTTACCAGCATTTTCTCCTTTTCCCACAATGTTTTCAAAAGGCTACTATTCCAGACCCGTAAAAAGCAGGATTGTTTGGGAAAGGGCTAATCATTACTTGTATCTCTTGGATTACAAATTTTGACTAATCAACTGTGGGTAAATAAATCAACACAGTGATTGTCATCCTTGGCTAGCAAAGATGAGAGTTGACCTACCTTATCCTTGTATAGGCATAGAGAAGATAGGCAGCTGTGTTACCTCTATCATCTAACATCTACAACAAACATAAATACCAAAACATAAATACTGGTAACCATAACATTGGCACATCAAGAAATCCTAAATCACTTCAGTTTAGGTAATGATCCAATTTTTATGCTTATGTTACTTTACATAATCTTGAGAGATTAATGGTCATTGAAGAATAAGAATAAAACAAAATCCCAATATTTTGTTGGTTAACATTTCTTTGCAGAGAAGTTACAAATTATGTAAGAAGGCATATAAAATGTCCACTTGTTGCAGTTTGCTGAAATATCAAACATAACATTGCGAAAATCCAAGATCAGACCACACATTCTTTGTTATCTTAATTTAGACAATCTAAAGGAGCAAATTTTACTGGGCATCCCAATTGTTGGGCATGCAGTACTTAGCCATACCTTATCAAAGGAGAAGACATAATCATGATTTCTGTTATGAGACAAGTCAGCATATTTTATACAGCCATACGCCACTGCCTCTTGTGCTGCCTTTAATTCTTCTGCTGTCAGTTCCTAAAAAGACATGATAGAACATACATATGGAATATTATGTTGTAGTACCTTTTCAGGCGCTTCTATTTGGTTTTAGCCCATTACCACATAATCCCTACTTTTGACGACCCTGAGAAAGAAGCCTTTAGAAAACATTGTAAGAAAAGGAGAAAATGCTGGTTACCAGCATTTTCTCCTTTCCTCACAATGTTTTCAACCCTTCAAAAATGAATTTCAAATTTTCAGTCACTTTCGATTTGGACAAGCCTAAAATATTGTTGTTTGGTAATGAGTTAACAGCATGAGTGTATTTGGTATCTCACAAGACTGAAGGTCAAGTGTGACATCAAAATTTTCTCACACAGCAAGAAGCAAAAATACAGGTACCAAGAAATTTGGAGATGAAGGAAAAATGTTTTAGCTCTTTACTAAATGACAAAATTTTGACCGCGATCAAACTGTGGTAAAAGGTTTAGACTTTACTTTCCCATGAGAAACCATGCTCAAGAGTGTATATAATGACAAAAGCCCAATTTTACTAAGGTAGTTACATACAAAATTTGCATTAATATTATGTAACTATAGTATAGTGGCTTTAATGGTAACCAGCGTTTTCTCCTTTTCCCACAACCTTTTCTACCCTTCCAAAAACAGGTTTCAAATTTTCATACATATTTTGTCATCTGCAAATGCTTTCAATTAGGACCAGTGGATAATTTCTTCATTTGTAAAAAGTTAGGCCTTGTCTTGCTGCAACAAATTTAAAGAGGCTCAGCTGATGGGATTAGCCTTGGATCGGATGGAAAAAAAATCTTGATTACCAGTTTACCACAATATTTCAACAGGTATATTCCCCTGGGCTGTTAAAATATGAGTTGTGTGGTAAAGTGTGTGTGTTTTGGGGGGGGGGGGGTGTGTTCATGACAAGGGAAGTGACTATGAACATCAGCAGATATAACACCAATTTGGGTTGTTTCCCTTTACAATTGTTTGGACAGCTTACCCCCTTAACCTTATACCACACAATGACTACTTCTAACATCCCTGAAAGATAGAGCATTTGAAACATTGTGGGAAAAGGAGAAAATAGTGGTTCTGTCTTTTGAGCATAGAAATATTGTCAAAAAAACTTTTTTTTTCAAGGAAGAGTCTATAATATGCCATTTGGTAACAGGCTAGAAAGAGTCAAGTGTAAAATCACTGACCTTATCCCTCTCTTTTTCTATCAGTTTCTGTTTAGCCCTTGCTAGCCCCTCATCTAGAAGTTCAACCAATCTAACAGTGTCCCCAGACCTTGTCTTGAACTTTTTTCTGGAAGAAAAAGAAATTCAATGATGCAGAGACATATCATGAAAATATCATAGTACACTTGTGAGCCCGATGTGGCTTTCATCTGTAGTATGGTGTTGAACTCATGACCTGTTGGCCTTGAGTTGAGCCTCACTGGATCCAACTTGGTTCTAGTAGGAGTGTCCGTAGCAAGACACCTCACAGCCCTAGGTTAGTACTGGTGACTTGTCACTCTTATACCAGTCAAATAAATGTTGAATGCAGTTTCTTTACCACATGGCAAAGTTATAGTCCAGTCCAAATTGAAAGCATTTGCAGGTGACAATTTTAAGGTGGCTCAATAAGGGCCATTCTTCAGTTATTTCCCTTGATTCTTCTCCAGTATTACATTGGTCCTGATAAGAGAATTACTTTGCACTGAACAGCTTTGTTCTTGAGATAATATTACAATTACATTTAGTTAGATTGTTTTACAAATCAATGTATGTGTAGTTCCATATGATTTAGAACAGATTTTGTACAGAATTACATACCAACTTTACACAAACATAATAAATCATTGTTATATTTATCGCAACGTCCCCAAGGGAACCAAGGATAAAAACAAAGGAATACAGGTAAAAGGACCAATCAGTTATTTGGATACTTTTGGACTGGTCCAAATTCAAGCATTTGCAGATGACATAATAAATGTGACTGAAAAATTGAAATTTGGTTTGGGAAAGGTAGAAAAAAATGTGGGAAAAGGAGAAAATGCTGGTTACCAGCATTTTCTCCTTTTCCCACAATGTTTTCAGATGGCTTCCATCTCATGGTTGTAAAAACCAGGGATTGTTTGGGAAAGGGTTAAAGTCTAACATGACTATAAGCTTTTATAAACCAGTATCTTGTGTAAGGAACTAAACAGGAGTGCAGATGGCAAAAAAAGACTTCAACATAAACAGTCATTGAAACCTTTAATCTGCTATATAATTCGAATGAGTTTTTGCGTTGTCTGCACATGTCATATTCTTTGAAGATTCAACCTGTCTGCTATGACGCATCAACCATCCCCCAAATACTTAGGAAAAGTAGAGCTTATATATCCCAGTGTAAGCAATAATCACGCACCTAATGTTTTGCAGCTTTTTTACCAATGAGAATTTAAGAAGTCGTTTGTCATTCACTGTAGTTGTCAATCCGAAAGTCCGATACAAATATGGTGGTTTGCCCTCTACGTCATCAATAGTCATGCACTTTCAAAATTGAGCTCTGTATGGAGGACCAAGCAGGTCATAATTCTAACTTATCAATTCGAAGCAGAGTTTATAAGTGGTGAAATCTATAAGTTTTAAGTTTAAAACTGTTGAAAAATTGAACAAAAAGATATCTCAAAAACAGCTAACAGTTTTTGAGTCAAAGAAATGAACATATTTACAAATTTGTTTTTTGAAATACTTTATAGAGTTTACTCTTCAACAGATGCACATGGAACACCATATCAAGGGCAATGAAAAAGATCTTTTGTTCTAAGTCGCTAAGATACTGCAACAGAATTTTAAAATTTAATGTGTCTGAGGCATACAGTTCTCATTTTTGAAAACACTGTGGGAAATGAAGAAAATGCTGGTTACCCACAATGTTTTTTTCCCTTCCTAAAACAAATTTCAAATTTTTAGTCACTTCTATTTTGTCGTCTGCAAATGCTTTCGATTTGGACAAGCCTAAAATATTGTCGTTTGGTAATGAGTTAACCGAGTAAAATATTATTTCATTTTGAAAATCAATGCAACTGTTGTTTTGAAAACTTAGTCCGTTTCTGTATCCAAAATGCTCAAACTAGTCCGTATGCACCCAGAAGGCTCAAACTAGATAGACATGTACGTGTCAAATACCATCTAGCAGGAGATAACAGATTTTTTGAGCCTTAAGTAGAAACATTAATCTTGCTATTTCAAAGGTGATTTTTGGTGGACATGATATCCTTTTTGGATAGTGTGGATCAAAGATCAGACAGCATGTTCCTTGCAGTCTAACCTTGATCTACACTGTCTGCAAAAGGTCTGTGAGTCGTGCTTAGCAGCCAAAGGGTTAAAAGCAAAATAAGAAATGAAGAAACCTATTTCAGGCAAGTTCTTGTTTCTTGAAGGCTTTCAACATGTAATTTGTTCAAGATCTGCTTGATTTTCTCTGTCATGATTTGAAGTAACCCTTCACACCTTTACCACTTTTGGCAGTGTGTGTACCTTTAGAGGCACAAAAGTAAACAACGAGGAGGTAAAATGCATTTCGATTTAAATCAAAAACCATTTTAAAGTATCAAAATTATAGTGAAGAGGACTATGAGGATATTTAACATTCTTGGGTACCATACTGAACTCTATCGGATGAGTACACTGCAGAACCAGTCTATATTTTGGACGAGATGACAGCCACATCCAAAATATAGACTGGCTCTGCAGTGTATGAATCCAATTGAATTCAGTATTGTACCCAAGCTTTTTAAATGACCACTTTCACGGGTAGGAAACTTCATATTCAGAGCCAATGGCTCCGACGAGAAAATGTTGTGTTGGTCTTCCGTTTCTGAAGATGTCGGCTGAAAAACAATCCCAAAACAGGTAGGCATGTCAATATTTGTTATTATGTGTTCTTATGTCTCTGAAATTCAAAAAAAGGAGAATGTCATTCGATGCTCTGGTCTTTCAACGTGTTTTCTGCACTATGGAAAGTTGGAATAGGTGTACGATGTTGTCTGAATCATTTGTGGCGTGGATTGACCTTAGCCAAAATAATACGTCTCGCAGATAAATTCAGTCTGTTATTACCATTTAATTGGCATGGAAGAGAGAGTCTTACTGTCCCAAAGCCGTGAACTAATGTCCTGAAATGTTACATTCACTACTGGTCAAAAATTGAAAAGAAAAGCACAAGAATTGATAAAAATAAAGAAGGGCTCTGATTATGTGGACCGGCTCTGACTATGTTACTCGGCACTGATCCAAGAGGGCTCCCTTTCAAAATTTTAGTTTTCTGTAAATAATTAGTCAGGACGTAAATTTTGGTTTTCCATTAATATCTTTGTGTCCAAAATTTTGTTCATTTGTTGGATGGAACATGATAATTGCATGTATGAAAATACAAAGGACTGGTATTGCCACGTTAGAAAAATGCTGTTTAACATTAGTCTATCTAAATTTTGAAAATACTTCTGCATAGCTTTTGATTAGACCGAATGGTCCATATATAAAATTTTTCGTGCTTTTGTCGCAAATGCAGCCCACACATAAGCACAAATAATGAAAAATATTTTCTTTTAGAAGTACGAGAATGATAAACACAGCACGTGTTTGAATGGTCTAGATGCATAAATTTGCAATATGCAGTTTATGAATCATTATTCAGCCATCAACATAATTCTTTACATATAATTGAAACTTTGGAAACAGTATCATTATTTTGCGAAACAATTTAAAAAGGTCACCTGTAAAAGTCATTTTGAAATCTGTCACCACCCCTACTATCATTACCAAATCAATGATTTTGATGAATCAGGATTCTGCAAATAAACTTTGGATAGATCACCCAACAACAATTTCTTGCAGAAGAGCACATGCTCGAAAGTGACTAAAATCATGAGTCCAACGAGAGAACCACATGCAGGTGCCAACAATAAGATGTTTTTTGACGGATTAAAAATTTCCAAAATGATTTTTGAAAAGGGTCACCCTAGACATATCTGTGAAATTATTTCAAAGTCTGACCAGCCATTCCAGAGATTTTTTTTTGAATTTCTTCATGTACATACAGTGTTAATAGCCCACAGCCATCAGAGACGTGTTTCTTGATGGATCAAAATTTCTCAAACACTTTGCGAAAAGGGTCACCCAAGGAACATATCTGTGAAAGTATTTCAAAATCTGACAAGCCGTTCCAGAGAAGAATTTTGAATAATTTCTTCATGGCCGTATAGTGCAAGTGGCCACCTGCACCCCAATCAGGGTCATGTTTCTAGACAGATCAATTTTCGCGAACAATTTTTGAAAAGGGTCACCAAAGGAACATCTCTCTGAAATTATTTCAAAATTTGATCCACCAAGAAACACGGCTCTGATGGCTGTGGGCTATTAACAATGTGTGTACATTAAGAAATTAAAAAAAAAAATCTTCTCTGGAATGGCTGGTCAGACTTTGAAATAATTTCACAGATATGTCTAAGGTGACCCTTTTCAAAAATCGTTTTGGAAATTTCTAATCTGTCGAAAAACAACATCTTATTGTTGGCACCTGCATGTGGTTCTCTCGTTGAACTCATGATTTTAGTCACTTTCGAGCATGTGCTCTTCTGCAAGAAATTGTTGTTGGGTGATCTATCCAAAGTTTATTTGCAGAATTCTGATTCATCAAAATCATTGATGTGGTGATGATAGTAGGGGTGGTGACAGATTTTGAAATGACTCTTACAGGTGACCTTTTTAAATTGTTTCGCAAAATAATGATTTTGTTTCCAAAGTTTCAATTATATGTAAAGAATTATGTTGATGGCTGAATAATGATTCATAAACTGCATATTGCAAATTTATGCATCTAGACCATTAAAACACGTGCTGTGTTTATCATTCTCGTACTTCTAAAAGAAAATATTTTTCATTATTTGTGCTTTTTTGTGGGCTGCATTTGCCACAAAAGCACGTAAAATTTTATATATGGACCATTCGGTCTAATCAAAACCTATGCAGAAGTATTTTCAAAATTTAGATAGACTAATGTTAAACAGCATTTTTCTAACGTGACAATACCAGTCGTTTGTATTTTCATAAATGCAATTATGTTCCATCCAACAAATGAACTAAATTTTGGACACAAAGATATTAATGGAAAACCAAAATTTACGTCCTGACTAATTATTTACAGAAAACTAAAATTTTGAAAGGGAGCCCTCTTGAATCAGTGCCGAGTAACATAGTCAGAGCCGGTCCACATAATCAGAGCCCTTCTTTATTTTTATCAATTCTTGTGCTTTTCTTTTCAAATTTTGACCAGTAGTGAATGTAACATTTCAGGACATTAGTTCACGGTTTTGGGACAGTAAGACTCTCTCTTCCATGCCAATTAAATGGTAATAACAGACTGAATTTATCTGCGAGACATATTATTTTGGCTAAGGTCAATCCACGCCACAAATGATTCAGACAACATCGTACACCTATTCCAACTTTCCATAGTGCAGAAAACACGTTGGAAGACCAGAGCATCGAATGACATTCTCCTTTTTTTGAATTTCAAAGACATAAGAACACATAATTACAAATATTGACATGCCTACCTGTTTTGGGATTGTTTTTCAGCCGACATCTTCAGAAACGGAAGACCAACACAACATTTTCTCGTCGGAGCCATTGGCTCTGAATATGAAGTTTCCTACCCGTGACTTTATTTAACACTTAAGTATTGACGTTAAAGTAAATGACAAGTACATGGTCATTTCAATTTAAATAATTAAAAAAAAAGAAATTAAAACATATCAAAAGAGGGGTTTGAAGTTGCTAGTGTACAATGGACTTTGGTAGACTACTCTTCCCCTCCAATATCGATATTCCGGACTCAAGCCTCATTCTGAAAAATCCGTATCTGACTCTTGCCTCTTTCTGAAAAATCCGTATTGTACTCTACAGCGTCTAATACAGGATAAGATACTCTGTACTCACATGGTAGTATCAAAGCGATTTCATTGGAGATTAAATTGTAGGTGTGAAATAAAATATGTTATTGTCTAGCCTGTTTTAAAATTCATTTTCCAGCCAGTGACAAACACCTGGACCAACCGTACAATGACAGACTGTTAACTTCACAATAATTTGCATACTTTAACACATTACCACACAATCCCTACTTTTGACGTCCCTGAGAAAGAAGCCTTCAGAAAACATTGTGGGAAAAGGAGAAAATGCTGGTAATCAGCATTTTCTCCTTTTTCCACAATATTTCTACCCTTCACAAAATAAATTTCAAATTTTTAGTTGCATTTCTTTTTTTGTCTGCAAATGCTTTTGATTTGGACAAAACAAAAATTTTGTTGTTTGGTAATGAGTTAAATGGCATGATTTTCTTTGATGCACTTTACATCCCATCGTTTATCTTAGGCCATTATTGGGTCCTAACCTTTTCCCAAATGACACATTTTAGACTCTTTCAAACTGAAAGAGTTTGCAGACAACAATTTTAAATTTGATGAAAATGGTAGAAGGTTCTCCTAATGGGTACAAAACACTGTGGGAAAAAGAGAAAAAAAGACTTGTATTGCAGACACGTAAAAACCATGGCTTGTTTGGGAAAGGGTTAATGCTTTAAAGCTTGAAATGAATGAAGTAGACTTTCTAAATCAGGTCAACAGTTGATTAGTTGACTGGATTTACGTCAACACCATTCCATGATCAAGGACAATCCTGCGAAAAAACCAGTGCTTGCACAGAGAATTTAATCTAGGACTTCCAGATCACAGATCCTACACTCTGCCAGTGAGTCACACAGGACATCAGGAAAATAGACTAGAACATTTCAATTTCAAAACTCCTTTGCAATAATATTTCACAAATTTGCCAAAAGTAAAGATGCAACATATTATATCCAGTCTGATCTTGATTTACACACTCAAAAAAATCCTTTCTAATCATGATCTTCATTATCTACAGAATCAATTAAAGTTGTGCGTAATGCCCCAAAAGTTAACGGTCTAATGGTTAAAAACATGTTGACATACTAAGGTTTCCATAAACGTCATTTTGAAAGGCAAAACAAAGATTGGAGGCCAAAAATTAAATTTTCTGTCTATATTTGGAAACCATTTTCCCTAAAATAGCAACAGGAATGTTTTCTCTCGTGGCGAGGATTCTATCTCAGATTCCAGCACAGCCATTTTCTAAGAAATCTAGCAAATTTGTCAATAATTTACCCTTGTCATCAAACTTACATTAAGAGCCCTCTGTTGAATGTACATTATCAGTTTATTTAAAAACCTGGTCACTACAGCATATAAAAAGCTGTAGTTAAGAGGTTTTGACACGAACTGGTAATATTTTGAAAACGTAATGTAAGAACAGGGAAATTCTTAAAACCAGGTGATTTCTAAATACCAGGTGGTTTCTAAATTTGCAATCTTGTTAATTAATTCTATGCAACACAATCAAAAGTATTATCAACCAAGAAGAAGAAAGCTTTTGCACAGATTTTCGTGATCAGCATTTTCTTTTTTTACTCTGATGTTTTCTGCCCATCCACAACAAGTTTTTTTTTGAGTCACATTTATCTTCGACTGCAAATACTCTGAATTTGCACAAGTCTAAATTTTGATTTTTGGAAAAGGGTCCAACAAGACCTCAAATACAAGCTGTTGATCATTAACCCTTTAGCAGGTATCTGTGTTTTAATAACCCAGAAGATGAAGAGGCTATTTGGAAACATTGTCGGAAAATGAAAAATGCTAGCAATGGGCCTTTTCCCCTTTTCAAATAATGCTCTGCATACTTGATATGTAAGTATCCATCTGGATTCACTTATGTTTCTGTCATCTGCAAGTGCTTTCAATTTGGAAGAGCTTAAAATCCTGTTTTCTGGTAAAACAGCTAATATGCAAAAAAAAAAGATGGAAAAAGAAATCAATAACAAACTGTTTATCTTATAGTCATGCAATATTTCATTCTATTAATTCTTTACCAAACAACAAGATTCCCTTGTCATAACTGAAAGCATTTGCAGACAATAATGTTAATGATGCTAAAAAGTTAAAATCAATTTTGGAAATGGTAAAAAATATTGTGGAAAAAGAAGAAAATGCTGATCACCTTTTCAAAACGCTTCTTTCTCAGGGTTGTTAAAAGGCCAGATTGTATGATAAAGCCTAAGGGTTAATAGCCTCTCACAGCTGGTGAAAAAACACTGAATATTTGTAATTTCTAATGATATGTCATAATTTCTAATGCTTATATTCAATAATGTAATGATTTCTTTTGCTCATATTCAATTATGTAATGACTTCCATTGCTCAAATTCAATAATGCAATGATTTCTGCCATTCATATTTGGAAATACAATGATTAGTGACACATATTCAGCAATGCAATGATACCTGTTGCTCATATTCAGCAATGCAATGATTTCTGTCGTTCAGATTCAGTAATGTAATGATTTCTGTTGCTAATATATAGAAATGCAATAATTTCTTTTGCTCATATTCAATAATGTAATGATTTCTTTTGCTAAAATACAATAACAAAATAATTTCTGTCCTTCATATTTGGAAATGAAATGATTTCTGACACTCATATTCAGCAATGCAATGATATCTGTCGCTAATATTCAGCAATACAATGATTTCTGTGGCTCATATTCAGCAAGGCAATGATTTCTGTCCCTCATATTCAGCAACGCAATGATTTCTGTCGCTCATATTCAATAATGTAATGATTTCTGTTGCTAACATACAGAAATGTAATGATTTCTTTTGCTCACATTCCATAATGTAACGATTTCTATCGCTCATTATTTAGTAGTGTTATGATTTCTATTGCTCATATTCAATAGTGTAATTTCTATTGCACATAGTCAATAATGTAATGATATCTATTGCTCATATTAAAAAAGACAATGATTTCTATTGCTCAATAATGTTACAATTTCTGTAGTGTCAGGCTGGGTAGCTCAGTGGTTAACATATCCGATTTGTGACCTGGTGGTTGTGTGTTTAATATACTGTTAAGGCACACTTTCTTTTCGGTGATTTTTTGTCTCTCACCACTGATGCATGTGAGAAAAACAGTCAGAGGCTTGCAAAGCAAGTTCTGTCCGTATTCATTTGTCTTTTGGCAGACATACTGCCTTGTTTCTCAACATAATACTTTTCATTATACATACACATTTTGCTTGCTATGTTTAACCCTTTCCCAATCAATCCTTCGTTTTCATGATTCTGAGAAAGAAGTTATCTGAAAACATTTTTCCACAATGTACTCTTTCCTTCACAGAACAAATTTTAGTATGTCAGTCACTTTGATTTTTGTCGTCTGCAAATGCTTATAATTTGGACTAGTCTAAAATCATGTTGTTTGGTGAAGAGTAAAGTGTGTCTGTCAGTTCTAGAGAAGTTCTTTCCTTGACTGTTTCAGAAATTCCTCTACTGCATGTATGACATCATCATCTGACCGAAAGTGAGGAAAGAAAATGGCTTTTATCAATTTCAGAAATAAACGAAAGTCTGGTGAAACTAGATCAGGCAAGTATGATGGATAATCAATTCGAAGTCATAATTGTTCATGGCAGGCATGGCAATGACAGACTTTTAAACACAAGCATAATGTCAAGGTGCAACAGATAAACAGACTAAAGTAGAGCCATCAGTGAATTTGACTTAATACCTCCGCCAGTACTTTGACAGAAAAAAGTGTCATGTTCATGGGGAGATAATTCCTCAACCAGGAAAAGTTGACACTTGAAAATAGTGTCTTGCAAATCTTCAATAGATGATTAGTAGATTCTATATGTACAAAGTTTCAATACAATTGAAGGAAAACTGTAGGAGGACACAGACGGACACATGGATAGACACACAGACGGACAGACACATGGACAGGCTGATTCCAGTATACCCCCTGAAAACATTCGTTTTGCGGGGATATAATGACACCAGTTTTAGGGTACATAGCCATTACATAGTCAGAGAATAGAAGAGTTGAAACAGGACATCCCTGCTTGCCTCCTTCAAACACAAGGCTAACAACTTACCAATCAGTACCACAGTGGCTGCTTTTTCGTAGTTTTTATTATGCATTGCACTGAGTTGCCCAAGAACACACCACCCAATACCTTTTAAAACCGTGTTTTAGTCTTAACCTAACAATCCAGAGTTCAACTGCCCTGTGGAAAAATGGCTTTGAAAAAAGTGTGGGAAAAGATGAAAATATTGGTAGTGGGGATGGATATTTGGGACAAATGGCAGAACTGCTCATTATGAAAAATTAATTCCACTTGTCACAATCATGTAAAATGCTTTCTACTAGAGTCTCTGTCATTATGTGTCTGGGTCAGCAAGAAAGTTCAGTCATTTTCATCTTTGCTGGACAGGTTACCCAGAACTAATTGAAGTAGAAGTCTCCAAAAAGCTCTCTCAAAAAGCCAGTCTACCAGTCCATTTACGAAATGGACAAAATGGACAACTATTGATTTCATCCCCGTAACTAATAATTCAATTGAGGGACAACTCAGATGTTTACTAATTTACTTAGACCAGATCTTGCTGCCATGCTTAGTAACAAAAATCAAGAGTTGGGACTTAAAGAAGACAGTTTGAGTTGGTTGCTTGTTTAGTGTTCATAACACCATTTCAAATGTCATAATTAGTTATTATAGCTTAACTTTTGAAACAAATTTATAGCAAGAAAATTTGAAACCCACAACGCTTCAATTTTTCTCTGAAAGAGTAGAAAAACATTTTTGGAAAAGAAGAAAATACTAGGTACCAACATTTTCTCCTTTTCCTCAGTCTTTTTTACATGGCCCTTTAGCTTAACCCATTACCACACAATCCCTACTTTTGACTGAGAAAGAAGCCTTTGGAAAACATTGTGGGAAAAGGAGAAAATGCTGGTAACCAGCATTTTCTCCTTTCCCCACAATGTTTTCTACCCTTCACAAAACAAGGTTCTAATTTTCAGTCTCTTTTATATTGTCGTCTGCAAAAGCTTTCGATTATGATAAACCTGTAATTTTGTCGTTTGGTAATGAGTTAAGGTGATTAAAGCAGTCCATCATGTAGTAAGCATTAACCATATCCCCATATCATACTTTCAATATAACACCTTTTTTCAGAAAAATTCATATAGAGACACACAAGACATTGACCAAACTTAGGCTCAGTTGCAGCGTCCCTTGCACAAAGCCCAGTACTGGATTAGTTACACCATTGCAGAACCAGCTATACTATATAGTTACATGTACTACAGTTTCAATATTTATTTATGGAGATTGGATAAAATTATGCCTGTTAGAAATATTTAAAATTTTCAAAATTAAATATCTATTTGTATAACTTATTTTCAAGCCTGCACAGGTGGCATTTTTTTTATGCAACATCATAATTTCAGCTAAAAATAAGTCTGGACATACTGGTTCCCCTTTTCCCATGCTGAAATCTTTGATATGTACATAGACTGGACTGTTTTCCGGCTCTCATTTATAACAAATGGACAGAATGCTCCCTTGAGATGTTAGGATAATTCTGTCCAATTAAGGTTAAAAGCTGTTCTATACTACGACTCCGTATTTGGTCATCAACACATTAACTCTCCTGATCAAATATGCAGAAACATTTCTTAACCCTTTCCCAAACCACAAATTTTGCATCCTTCCAAATTCCAAACATCTGTAGACAAAATTTACCAAACATCAAAATTTTAGTCTGGTCTAATTTGAAAGCACCTGCAGACAAAAAATAAATTTGACTAAAAATTCAAAATGTCTCCATCACAGTAGAAAACATTGTGGTTACCAGTATTTTCTCCTTTTCCCACAATGTTTTCCAAAGGTTTCTATCAAAGGGTCGTAACACCAGGGATTGTTTGGTAAAGGGTTAAACAAACCAGTGACAATTCTGCTGGAAAAAGTCATAGTTATAATAATGTGTAATGTACATAATACCTGCATAAATTGATTGATTGAAAGGTGTTTTATGCCACTTGAAACATTATTTCAGTGATATGGCAACAGCTTACAAATTTCCCAAGTTTTACAAGTACAAAAACTAGATCTTATCTCTCAATGTGACTTGATACCCTAACCAGCGCTTTGACAGAAACAGGCAATTACTAGTATTTTGTACAAAGACAGACACACGGACAGACTAACAGACAGACAGGCTGATTCCAGTATACCCTAGAAAACATTTGTTTTGTGGGGGTATAACTATAAGAGTTACGAGGTGTCTCGCATAAAAAATCAAGGGCTTCCACTAAGGCTCAAACCAGGGTCCAGATTACAAGTATACACTCTACCTCTAAGCCACAAAGGACCCCTTACTGCAAACCAATAGCATCACTTAAGATTACCGACGGTATCAAAAGCACACATTTTTTCCCATAGAAATTGTTATTCATAGCTGTCAAAGAATATTGTCTGTTGTCATGGCGACCATAACTCCTTACCAGAACAACAAAATTTTTAGACTAGTCCATATTAGGAAGCATCTGCAGACAAAACACGCAATGTGGCTAGACTGGTGATTTTTGCCTGTGCAAGGGTAGAAAACATGTGTAAAGAAGAAAATAATAATAATATTTTTTTCTCCTTTTTCCTTCATATTTTTCAACACCATTCATTGCTGGAGTACTTGAAAAATCACAAGAATTTATGCTTAAGAGTTAACTCTTCACCAAACCACAAATTCTTAGACTGGACCAAATTCAAAGCATCTGCAGACAACAATTCAAATCTTGTTAATATGATGATTTGTGACTTTTGACAGGATAGGAAATATTGGGGAAAAAGGAGAAAATGGTTACCAGCATTTTTTCCTTTTTCCACAATGTTTTTTATTGGCTTCTTTCTAAGAGTTGTTAAAAGTCGAGACTGTGTGGTAAAGAGATAACCTTTTAAACATTGCAGAGTTTTAGCAATCCTCAAGTTTTTGAAGACAACGTGGGAAAAGGAGAAAATACTGGTAATTAACATTAAATTATTCTTTTCAGTTGTTTTCTAGCCTTTCCAAGAAAATTGCAATCATAAGAGCCACATCTATATTGTCATCTAAAATGCTATCAATATATATTTGAACAAGTGTAAAATTTTGCCTTTCGGAAAAGCGTTAAAACAGGATTTTGCTGTTGCCAAGGTCGTTTCGTGTGAAAAGACTTGAGAAAAGCTTATGACTTACAAATCATCTTTCTAATATGGCCTCAACCCTTTACCAATTAAACCTGTGGTTAACAACTCTTTAGAAGAAAGCTTTTAAAACATTGTGGGAAAAGGAGAAATTGTAATAATTTAATATCTTCTTCCTTAATCTTTTTGCCCTCTTGAAGTATGATATTTCTCAATCCATTACCACACAATCTCTACTTTTGACGTCCCTGAGAAAGAAGCCTTTTGAAAACATTGTGGGAAAAGGAGAAAATGCTGGTAAGCAGTATTTTCTCCTTTTCCAACAATGTTTCCTATCCTTCACAAAAGAAATTCAAATTTTCAGTCACTTTTATTTTGTCGTCTGCAACTCCTTCAATTTTGACAAACCTAAAATTTTGTCGTTTGGTAATGGGTTAACCCGTGTTCAATTTATCATCTGCAAATTTAGTGCTTTCACTTTGGACAAGTCTAAAACTTTGTTGTTTGGTACAGAGTTACCGGTAACTCCTTGGTACATTTTCATCCCAAAATCTGAAGGGCCATCTTGAACTCTTTACAAAATAACAAAATTTTAGACTTGTCCAAATTGAAAGCATTTGCAAAACACAAACTGAAACACTGAAAATTTGAAATTTGTTTTGTGAAGGGTAGAAAACATTGTAGGAGAGAAGAAAATGCTGTTTACCAGTATTTTCTCCTTTTCCTACAATGTTTTCTAAAGGGTTCTTTCTCGGGGTTGTCAAAAGTAGGGATTGTGTGGTAATGGGTTAAAAGGTGTTTTGGAAAACTCCGGCTCTCCATAGGGTGTTTTAGACAAACTCCGGCTCTCCATAGGGTGTTTTAGACAAACTCCGGCTCTCCATAGGGTGTTTTAGACAAACTCCGGCTCTCCATAGGGCATTTTGGAAAACTCTGGCTCTCCATAGGGTGTTTTAGACAAACTCTGGCTCTCCATAGGGTGTTTTGGAAAACTCCAGCTCTCTATTGGGTGTTTTGGAAAACTCCAGCTTTCTATAGGGGATGTTTTGGAAAACTCCAGCTCTCTATAGGGGGGTGTTTTGGAAAACTCCAGCCCTCTATCAGGGGGTGTTTTGGAAAACTCCACCTCTCTTTAGGCAGTTTTGGAAACCTACAGCTCTCTATTGGGTGTTTTGGAAAACTCTTGTTCTCTATAGGATGTTTTGGAAAACTCCAGCTCTCTAAAGGGTGTTTTGGAAAACTACAGCTCTCTATAGGATTTTTAGGAAAACTACGGCTCTCTATGGGGGTGTTTTGGAAATTCCGGTTCTCTATAGTATGTTTTGGAAAACTCAAGCACTCTATAGGATGTTTTGGAAAACTCTAACTCTCAATAGTATTTTTTGGAAAATTCCGGCTCTCTTCAGGGTGTTTTGGAAAATTCTAGCTCTCTACAAAGTGTTTTGGAAAACTCAGGCTCTCTATAGGATCTTTTTGAAAACTCTGGCTCTCTATTTGTTGATTTGGAAAACTCAGGCTCTCTACAGGGTGTTTTTAAAAACTCCGGCTCTCTACAGGGTGTTTTGGAAAACTCCTGCTCTCCATAAGATGTTTTGGAAAACTCCTGCTGTCCATAGGGTGTTTTGGAAAACCTCGACTCTCTAAAGGTTGTTTTTGAAAAACTACAGCACTCTATAGGGTGTTTTGGAAAACTCCAACTCTCAATAGTATGTTTTGGAAATTTCCGGCTCTCCTCAGTGTGTTTAGGAAGACTATGGCTCTCTACAGGGTGTTTTGGAAGACTCCGGCTCTTTACAGGGTGTTTCGGAATACTGCAGCTCTCTATAGGATGTTTTGAAACTTCCGGCTCTCTATAGGTTGTTTTTGGAAAACTGCAGCATTCTATAAGGTGTTTTGGAAAACTCCAACTCTCAATAGTATGTTTTGGTAAATTCCGGCTCCCTTCAGGGTGTTTTGGAAAACTCCGGCTCCCTACAGGGTGTTTTGGAAAACTCCGGCTCCCTACAGGGTGTTTTGGAAAACCCAGGCTCTCTACTGGGTGTTTTGGAAAACCCAGGCTCTCTACAGGGTGTTTTGGAAAACTCTGGCTCTCTACAGGGTGTTTTGGAAAACTGAGGCTCTCTATAGGGTGTTTTGGAAAACTACAGCTCTCTGCAGGGTGTTTTGGAAAACTACTGCTCTCTATTGGGTGTTTTGGAAAACTTCAGCTCTCTAAAGGGTGTTTTGGAAAACTTCAGCTCTCTAAAGGGTGTTTTGGAAAACTCCAGCTCTCTATTAGGTGTTTTGGAAAACTCCAGCTCTTTAAGAGTATTTTGGAATGAAAATTCCAGCTTTCCAAAGGCTGGTTTAGATAATTCCAACTCTCTTAACTCATTACCAAATGACAAAATTTTAGGTTTGTCCAAATCAAAAGCATCTGCAGACCACAAAATAAAAGTGACAAAATTTGGTATTTGTTTTGTGAGGGGTAGAAAACATTGTGGGAAAAGGAGAAAATGCTGGTAACCAGCATTTTCTCCTTCTCCCACAATGTTTTCTACAGGCTTCTTTCTCAGGGTCATCAAAAGAAGGGAATGTGTGGTAATAGGTGAAGGGTGTTTTGGAGGGAAATTTCTAACTCTGTAGAGGGTGTTTTGAAAAGAAAATTCCAGCACTCTTAATTAGGGAAGTTCTGGAAAGAAATTTCCAGCTCTCTACAGGTTGTTTTTAAATTTTCTAGCTCTCTATAAAGTGTTTTTGAAAATTTCAGCCTTTTGAAGGTTGTTTTGGAAAACTGAAGCTCTCTATTAAGTGTTTTTGAAAAAAATAGTCTGTTTAAAAAAATTCCAGCTGTCTTCAGAAAATTCCAGCCCTCTAAGAAAAATGTTTCTTTTTTAAAAGGTGTTTTGGAAAATTCAGGCTTGGAGGCTGTTTTGGAAAATTTCATCTGTCTAAAATGTTTTTTGGAAAATTCCAGCTCTGTAAAAAGTTTTCAGGAAAAATTCCAGGTTTCCGAAGACTATTTCAGAAATTACAGGTACATGTACCTAAAAGGTGTTTTTGAAAATCCCAGCTCTCTATAGGCTGTTCTGGAAAATTCATACTATTCAAAGGCTGTGTTTTTGAACATTTCAGCTTTCTAAAAAAAAAAGCTTTTTTAATTAGAGAATATGTAATAATTTTAGTATCAATCAGACTGTACTTCCAACGATGAAGAAAAAAATTCCTTTCGATCTCTCTGTATTGTCTTATTATGAAAATCAATTATTTTGTTCTCAGCATTATCAGGGTAAAAAAAGCTTTTTCAATTTCATTTTTTTCAATGCAGGCAAAAAAATAATTTAATCTAAAAAAATTCATATCTAGCCTAAAGCTACACATCTGCTTAAGACAATACACCCTAACAGTTAGGCTGCAAAACGCATTTCTGTGGACACTATACATCAAGACCAGACAGCACAGAACATGCAGTCTAATTTTGGCTCTACACTTTCCCATATGTGATATTTCTCCAACCTGCATATATATTAAATCTAATAAACTATGAGTTTCCACTATGGGCTGGCAATCTTTAATTTCATTACTAGCGTAAGGGTTAAAAAGCTTGCATGCAGGGAGTATATCAATTTCAACTTTATCCGTCATATTTCTGTCATAGAAAATGGCTTCTAAAAGGTCATGAAAAAAATCTAGTAAAAGTATGCTGATCTGACACATCAGGATAGTGCTGGAAAGATTGATGAGCCCACATTCACCAGCAGTTGTAACCTATAATTATTTATCAAACAACAAAATTTTATGTGTTTGTAATAAAAGCATTTTGTGTATGACAATAATTATTGTATTATAAATGAGACATCGTTTCATACTGTTAGGGGCTCTCAGGCTTTACTTAGCTCATTACCAAATGACAATACTTTAGGTTTGTCCAAAATCGAAAGCATTTGCAGACGACAAAATATAAGTGACTGAAAATTTTACATATATTGCAAGAAAACCAGGTTTGATTTTCAAGTAGGTCTGTTGGACTATTTAAAAATGAGACATGTGGAGTAATTCTGTCACAACAACAAGGCATTATTAGAAATGTTCCAAAAATAATGACCAATCGAATAATTACTGATCATCTACATAGTAAATACAAGTAGTTTGGGTGCATTCCTACTGGAAGCCGCTTTCGAGTGGCTTCCAATGAATTCTGGAGAAGCATCTTCAAACCCTTTGCAAAGCAAGCATGTGTTACACAACCCTGAACAAAAGGGCTTTTGAAAAAAATATTGTAAATGAAGAAAATGCTGGTATGGAAATTATTTCACCGTCTTTAAAAGACAAATTATTCAAGCCACATTTAGTATGGTCCTTGAAAGGATTTCAGGGTAAAGAAGCCTACAATTTTGTTGTAAGGTTAAGGCTTAAGGTTACAAAAGATGGATGAAAGTGAGGCTTATCAGCTTATTAATCAAAGTAATTACTACTAATACATGACTTATCCTCAGGGAAATCTGTATCTTCAGATAGCTAATTACCAAATAAGGAGATTACCATATTTCACCTAATTAACACTCCCTCCATAAAAGTAGGCCCCCCCCCCCTCCATTCCACTATAGTACTGACTCCAGAGGCACTGGACAACCACCACCAATGTGACTTGAAAATTTGTTTTGGGGAATACATTACATGAAAAGGAGAAAATGCTGGTTTACAGAATTTTCACATTTTCCCAAAATGTTTTCGCAAGCATTCTTTCTCAAAGTCTTTGAAAGTCAGGTTTGTGTGGTAAAGGGTTATCAGGTAATTTTGCATTGAAATCAGTTAACCCACTTAAAGAAAAACATATACGAGGGTTGTTCCAATATTATCCTGATTGAGTCTATAAATTTTTAATGAGTCATCGTAATTCGACAAAAATCCACACATCATAAAACGACATTCATTATGTACAAACGCGCAAAATATTTCAACAGTTGAACAATACATGTTGATTTTACACGTAATCAAACATAAATAGGCACCAGGAACAAGCGGACGAAACACTTCAATATATGATGTCATCAATGTTCTCGGAAACTTATCAGGCAATGTTATTATCCATGTATTCTTTCTCAAAATACTCCCCCCCCCACCCCCCCATGCTCTATATATCATTGGTGACAGCGTACCCACTGGACGTAGACATCCCTGTACCCGTGTCTGTGTTACTGAATTATTCCCATCCGCTATGGTAACATTTTTGTATGTATTTGTCCTGTCAGAGTTTCTCCTACCTACTGGCCAAATTTTAATATGGACAAGATTTGCAGATGGTCAGTTGACGCCATCTTTAATGTTCAAAACTTTGAACCCAACTGTATTTAAACTCCATTTTCTGAAGCATTTAACCGTCAAATTAAGTCAATTTGCTCCCAATGTAAGTAGGGCCGAATCTTGTATTCTGATAAAATTTCATTACCTAATCAGTTATGAGAGAAACAATATATAGAAGAGAAAGGCGGGTAGAGATACAATATTTTCCGCTGCGCTGGGAACAAGTTCCCAGGGCATTTAAGATGGCAACTGCGAGAGCGTTTTATGAAAGAAGTAAATAAAATAAGCATAGACAAGCGCAAATTGAAATCAGATAGAGAATGATACAAAATTTAGCTTGATTGATTTGCAAATAATTCTTTAAATCCGGATAATTTTTTAACAACCCTCGTATTTGATATGATATGAAATAAAGTAATGATACATTTGCTTCACAAAACCTTGATCTACTGTTTAGTTGGTAGTTTGGTTTGGTAGTTTGGTCACAATTTATGAGAATCGTCGAGATCAACCGCAGTTTGTCAATTTTTTTTTTCAAGTGAAAGGTCATTTAGCGAGTGAAAAAGTATAAGTAAATAATGTTAGATCATCAGGCAATTCAAATTTACATTTAATTGTCTCTTAGAATGTATTTCTCGGCAAAAAGTCAATCACTTTATACACCTTTTTAATCAGTAAAATTAGTTACAGCTGTCTAGGTTACAAGCAGATTGTTATGGCAGTTGTTAGGTAGGTTCATCACCAATACGTTGGCCCGGAGTTTGGTTTTTACACTTTTCCACTTTCTGAATTTTGGAATTTTCTTTGACTCTATGGAAACAACTGCTATAAAAATCGAAAATCATACTACATTTACATACTTTCATGACTGACCTTAGTCTTAATTGTCCAAACGCTTATGTCACCTATGACTGGTAGAAGGGTTAAGTCTACAGATTGCATGAGATGAAAAGATCAAAAGATGAATAGATACAATTATTTGCTGACCAGATTTTGTCTTTTTCAATTTATGTTCCATACATCAAAGGCAATCCTGGGAAACTCTGACAATGACATTTTTTGTCTCTATTAGTGGCTTATGTCATGTGACCAGGCACTTTCTGAAAAGGTCACCTATATTGTTCAATGTTCACTTTGTATTTGTTTTCCACTGGTGTACTTTGACCACCTACATAATAACAATGCTTGGTCACAACAGGGTTGCCATATTTAGCCAAAGGACATTGCAAGACAAACGTGACCATTCATGATGTTTTATGGAGATAAATGCAACATTTTTCTCTGCATTCCTATCAGATGCAGAGAACTTAAGAAGGGCATTGTCCTTATTATCCAACACAGTTCAAATACCTGCAAAAGTAAGTTATAGCTAAAATCTGAATACTTTTAACCCATCACCACACAAAGCTGACTTTTATGACCCTGGGAAAGAAGCCCTTTGAAAAAATTGTGGGAAAAGGAGAAAATGCTGGCAACAGGCATTTCCTCCTTTTCCCACAATGTTTCCTACCCTATCAATGACAATTTGCACCACTTGAGCTACACTAATAATTATTGTCATCGACAAATGCTCTCAATTTGTACAAAGCCAAAATTTTGTTGTCTGGTTAAGGGTTAACAGAGATTCTGTGGTCAGTACATTCATCCCTTCAGGGGATGTCATTTGTCTGACAAGGTCACTTAACTTTTTGAGGAAAGCAGACCTAAATGTTGTAATTTCAAAAGTGAAAAGAAGTTATCCCTGAAATGCTTTTAAGCTGTGTACCTGAGTACCAGATAAATATCATCTTTGCAAGCCAAGGGTGACGATCCACTACACTAAATCTAGCCTTGGTGGATCGAACTTAATTTCGACATTCCCCCGATATGCATTTTCATTGGTTGCAGCTAGCTCGAACTGCATCAAATCAAATCGCTCGTAGCATTTCACCTTTGATAAAAATAGATCAAGGTCGCAACCTTTCAGATAAAATTAGAAGGTAAACATGAATACCTCCGTGGATGTGTGCAAAGTCTGTAATAATTTATAACCGAAAAAAAAAAAACACAGACAAACAATATTTACAGAAAGTTTCAGTATGACAAATCAATTTTCAGAGCTTTTTTAGGCAATATCCCAGCACCTGACCATGGAATGTCGAAGAACATTTGTGGTTATTGCTTCATGTTGAATTATTGTATTTGTAACCTGTTTGTAAAATGATATTTCATTGGCTATAAGAAATATAATGTAAGGGGAAATAATAAGCAGCATCCAATATGGGGTGTATTGATGGAATCTGGAAATCGGGCTCTATCAGCCACTTGGCTCACGAAGATAGATAAATATGTGCAGCATGATCAGTTCTAGTTTAAATGGATTAACCCTTTACCACACAATCCTGACCTTTAACAACACTGAGAAACAAAGCTTCGGAAACACTTTAACCAGCATTTTCTCCTTTTCCCACAATGTTTTCATTATTTTAGCCACCTTTGATTTGTTGTGCGTAAATGCTTCAAATTTGGACAAATCTAAAGTTTTGTCATTTTGTAAAGAGTTAAGAAAATACTGAACCTCAGCTGATATAACTACAGACGAAATGCTTAGACCTATGCTGATATATCTGTACAAGAACCCCAACACTTTGCCAGGAATCTCTGCTTTCACTGAAGGGAGGTAATTATGCTAGGCAAAAAACGAGTTTCAGGTAATGTTAATCATTTTCTAAACAACAAATTTTTTGACTGTTTCAGCTGAAAAGTAATTTTGTACTTAAACTCTAAATGTTATTTAAATAATGGGATACGACCTTCAACTTGTAAATATGGTTTAACTCTTTACCAAACGAAAAAATTTCAGACTTGTCCACTTTGGAGGCACTTGCAGACGACAACATAGTAAAAATGAAGTGTTTTCATCAGGGTGAAAAACATTGTGGGAAAAGGAGAAAATGCTGGTTACCAGCATTTTCTCCTTTTCCCACAATTTTTTCAAAAGGCCTTTATCTCAGGGTCGTAAAAACCAGGAATTGTTTGGTGAAGGGTTAAGTGCCTGCAAAATAGAAATGATTGTCTATCCTCAAAGCACCTATCTGTCATTTACCAGTAATTCCTGGGCTGTGTTCAAAAACCACTCTCAACTCAAGGATTGAAATTACAGGAGAAAAAAAGAATGGTTATCCGACACCTTTAAACTTGGCTTCCTCTTCATCACAATTATGCACGATATATCATGCACAAGAACAGGAAAAACCAACAACACAAATCGATTTCAGTGGCAGCAAATCTTGTACTGTCTTGAGTAACTACACTGAAATATGGTCAACGTAAGAAGAGTCAATTCAATTTTTTGTGGGTATAACACCACTTTATCATTGGAAGCTGCTAGACAGCAGCTTCCAGTAGGAATGCATCTAAACTATTTACCATGTACATGATCAGTAATTATTCGATTGGCCATTATTTTTGGAAAATTTCTAATAATCTCAAGTTGTTGTGACAGAAGTACTCCATGTGACTCTTTCTCAAATATTCAAACAGACCTACTTGAAAATCACAACACTTTAGAAAACAATGTTGGAAAAGGAAAAAATGCTGGTGTCCGTGGTCGTGAGGTAGAGCGTCGGCCTCATAACCTAAGGGTCCTGAGTTCGATACCTGGGAGCAGGTGTCAACCTTGGGATTTTTCATTGGCCCACACATTCGGCGCCAGTACTGGTGTAGTTCCCAGGAAGCAGAATCGAGAGAGATTAATATAAGTTGTAAGAACTTGTTTTTCAATCGATATAAAATAAATATGTTTAAACTAAACTTGAAAATCAAGCCTGGTTTTCTCACAGTATATAGTTCATTCCCAAATAACAATGAAAAATACAGAACGATAAATATGATAAACATCCTTTGATTGGCTCTAGTCGAAGCTGTTATGATCAGACTGGATGTGCTGAACAGTATGGTCCAGATCTACAAAACTGGCTAAAAATGTATGGATCTTGATGTAGCCTATATTGACTACAGAAATTATCACGAAGCTGCCCGATGATGTAAAGGTTGAAGCTACTCGAAAATGACATCAACTGATGAGGATCTGACAGCACATAGCTGATGTATAATACTTTAACCAATTACCACACAATCCCTACTTTTAATGACCCTGAGAAAGAAGCCTTTTAGAAAACAGTGTTGGAAAAGGAGAAAATGCTGGTAACCAGCATTTTCTCCTTTTCCCACATTGTTTCTACCCTTCCCAAAACAAATTTCAAATTTTCAGTCACTTTTATTTTGTCATCTGCAAATACTTTCCATTTGGACAAACGTAAGATTTCGTAAACATAATTTTTCTTTTTTTGATTTTCTTACTCAGTGTATTAATTTCGTTGAGTCTAAGGGTTATTACAGAATCTATTATTGTGCATATATGACTTTTTATGTCGCTGCTGGTCAAAAGGTCTTGAAATTTGCATTAGAAGTTTTATAGCTTTGTATTACTACAAGGGCTATGCAGGAATTGGTTCTAACTTCTGTTTATTAAACGAAATAATCTATGAATAATAATAGTTATTATAGTTATTATGTTGTGGTTAAATAGATCCAGATCTGTAAAGACTTAAATGATTTGTGTGTGTGTGTGTCTGCCAATTTAAGAATAAAAGAAACATAGTTTGTGCCAACTGTGCAGGCTATGATCAGAATAATTTTGGAGATGTCATGCAAAAGTTTCTGTTTCTGGAGTAGAAATGAAGATTCACCATGTTGCAAGCATGCTAAGATACTTTTTGACAAGCAGGAAGATTATGTTTTAGAAAAATGTTGTTGAATATATATATTTTTTAAATCATGTAAACATCATTATGTGAATAACGATCTTAATATCAATTTGAATAATTAGTGACTTAAATAATTCCGTAGTATTACCTTCGATGCCGCTACAGTATTTTTCTTTCTACAATCATTTTGATAAATGGAAAATGTTGTACTTGAATGGGCAATTTTTCAGTTTTCAAATTTCCAGTAGAATTTTAAAAATTCCAATGCTTTTACTTTTTTCCCCCACATAAACATTATCACTTTATAATAATAATAATGATGATAAAAACAAGATTGTTTAACAATCCTCTCTAAACTTCTGTCTTTTTTTTTTCGATTTCATCAATGCACATAATTGTTTTCTGTTTCTTTTTTCTTTGCATTTTAATGCCATTTGTCATGATTTCCCCTTGGTGGGGGGGGGGGGGTTGTAGGTAAAAACAGTTACTAAACAAGAGCCGTCAGAGACGAGTTATGCTCCCAGAACAAGTGCTTGTCATAAAATATATGAAATTGATATAAATTCACTTCTTTCATCCTAAAAGAACCAGTTCATGCCCCCCAAAATTTGAAGTGAAAAGGCAATTACTATCTTAGAGATAACCAACACAAACTTGTAGAGGACAATAAACCCAATAAGCCCCCTTTAAGCTCCCTCTTCCCATCAGACAATACTGCATCATTGAAATAAATACAACGGGTGTGTGGTTTGTGGCATTTTTGAATAATACTTCAAAATTTCATAAAATTTTGAGCAGTCATGTAGTAAATACTAGTATTACATAAAACAATTTTTTACATAAAGCCCCCTTTTTCCGAGACGCAGCCTGAAATTGAGAAACAGGAAACATTCCAACAAGTTCAGATTTGAAATTTCACAAAGTTTTGAGCACCGATAAAGGAGATACAAGTGAAAAATAATTTTTTCCATGAAGTCGCCTTTTTCCGTGATGCAACCTCAATTTGAGAAACCAGGAAAGACGTATTTGCGCATTTGTAGTTCATAGACTGAAAAAAAAAACAAAGGGCACATGTTGAAACTTGTAAAACACGATATAACCATGAAATTTCATGAAATTTTGACAAAAACTGAACAAGATATTAGTAAAAATTGAAATTTTGCATTAGGGCCCCTTTTTCCTTGTCATTTTACAAGAAACCCCCTTTTTCCATGACAGAGGGTCAAATGGAAAAACACATAGATAAAGAAACAAGAGCACATGGTGAAACTTTGAAAAAACAATATAACCATGAAGTTTAATGAAATTTTGAGCAAAACTGAATGAAATATTAGTAAAAATTGGAATTTTGCATGAAACCCCCTTTTTCCATTACAGAACGTCAACTTAAAAAACGCCAAGATTAAAAATAGCAGGGGCACATGCTAAAACTTTCCATAAACAATATAACCATGAAGTCTCATGATATTCTGACAAAAACTGAATGAGATATTGGCAAAAATTGCAATTTTGCATTAAGCCCCTTTTTTCCATGACACGGGGTCAAATTGAAAATCCGGGAAAGTTACGTCGGCGCCTTAATTCAAAAACTTCATATATGAAGTTTTATCCAATTTGGTCCAGGGGTTGTGGAGAAATCGCTTCGGACGGAAGGATGGACGGAAGGACGGACAGACAGACGGACGAAGCGGCGACTATATGCTCGCCCTTCGGGGAGCATAAAAATGTTATCACAATTACCAGTGAGAGTTAATATTTTTCTGAAGTTGTCCACCAAAAGATTGCGGCTTCTATGAAGCTATGCATCATAAATTTGTCTTTTTTTTTTTCAAACGCGGGTAAAACTTACGGGGGGGCATGTTGGCAATGGGTTGCCCTGCCTTGACCCTTCGAGGGAATAATTTCATGTATGTGCCTGGTATATCGATGCAAGAAAAAAATATATTGAAAACAGAAACATTTTAATCATGTTTCAGAGCTACTTGGCTTACAATATGGCCTCTGTAGCCAACACATTTTTCCAATGCTTTGATCCTATTGAGACAAGTCTTACAAGAGTTGACAAATATTCATGAAAGTCCTAAATTGTATGTGAATAAGTTGGGACCTGCACCATTTCAGTGACAAAATGGTTGCCTTTGAAATGAATGCAACATGTTCCAAAGCTTTGGTTATTATATAGGCTTTCACAAAATGAAAAGAAAGTTTCAAACCTAACTTCAAAACATGACTGTGAGCCCAGGAGCATTATTATTTCTACAGAGGGCATGCCTGAATCACATACTGGGAAAGGTTACAACTTCAACATATTTCCACAAAATGAAAATTTCTCTAGAAAGTTCAAGAACAAGATGGTGCCACAAAAAGGCAAGATTTCTAAGACAAAATGTGAAAATGACCCAAAAGTTGATGATGCTTGCCAGGAATAACAGAATGCAAAATAATATTGACACATGGACACTGGATTTGAAAGATAAACAGTTTTCTCATAGTATGCAAGGTGAGACTTACAGTGATTTTGATAACAATGTTGATCTATACAAAACTACATAGAATGCAGTCGGATCATTGATCTACACTTCTTTCTGGAAATATTCAGGCAAAATTCACTTTGGATCTGAAAATCGTTGGTTCAACTTGGTTGTGTAAATTTACTGAAAATGACTTGATTAAAAGGCTTCTTCTTTAGGGTCATTAAAAGATGTCATTGTGTGGAAAAGGGTTAAACAACCTAAAGAAGAATTCTACTGAATACACTGTGGGAAAAGAAAACACTAGTAACCAGAATTTTCTCCATTTCTCAAAATATGTTCTACACTATCAAAAACAAATTTTGTCAATTTGTTCAATTTGTTATCTGCAAATGCTTTAAAATTCAACAAATACAAAAATGTGTATGGTAAAGGGTTAATGTTAATTTCTTAACTGTTAGAAGGCTGACTTTGTGACATGAACTTCAATCAAAAAACCAAAATATAGTTATTTCACACCAGTTCAGATTGGTAACCATTTTTTTCTCCTTTCCAACCAAATTTCCACCCAAAATAAAAACAATTTGGACTTATAGAATTCAGTTATCTCATTACCAAATGACACAATTTTAGGTTTTTCCAAATCAAAAGCAATTGCAGACAACAAAATAAAAGTGACTGAAAATTTGAAATCTGTTTTGGGAAGGGTAAAATACAATGTGGGAAAAGGAGAGAATGCTGTTTAGTTCAGCATTTTCTCCTTTTCTCACAATGTTTTCTAAAGGCTTCTTTCTCAGGGTTGTCAAAAGAAGGGACTGTGTGGTAATGGGTTATTTGGTATAGAGTGAAGCTGTAAAAGAAGAATCTCTTATGCTACCTGACATACACTGAAATAAACACATTTAGTTAACTATCATTTTCTCATTTTTCTACATTGTTTTCTTCAAATAAAAAACAAATTTCAATTTTTGAATCACTTTCATTTCAATGTCTGCAAATGCTTTTGATTTAGACTTGTCTAAAATGTTATTGTTTAGTACAGAGTATAAAACATCTGAATGATTGTTTGGTATGCTGAGAAGGGTTGAACTGGAGAAAGATATCTACAACCTGGCTTGATTTATTTGATGAAATCCAAAGATTTGTTTTTATTGGCTGACAAAGTTCTTATTAAGAAAAGCTGGGCTGATTGGCAGAGGTCTGCATCAATCACCCTCAACTTAATTAAACCTTTAACCCACAGAACCCAAAGTTTTGCTTACTGTCCAGAAGAAAAGGCCTTCTGCAAAGATATTTGTGGGAAAAGGAGAAAAGGCTGGTTACCAGCTTTTTCTCCTTTTCCCACAATCTTTTTCTGCCCTTTCAAAGACTAATACATCATTTGGGTCATGTTTAATTGGCTGACTACAAGTGCTTTCAATTCAAACTAGTCCAGGAATAAACTGTATTGTTAAGGATCAAACCCTCTAGAGATGACAAAATTCAAGACTGATCCAAACCGATAGCTTTCACTCCCACAGCACTTGACCTATTCATACCTAATGAAATGGTGAGAACTGTCTATGGAAAATTAGAAATCATTGTATGGAAAGCAGCAAATGCTGGCTACACACAACTTTTCTTTTTCTGATAATGATTTCAAAAGTATTTTTGTCAACACAAGAGCACCACATGCCTGTGCCTGTAATGCTAAGCTGTAAGTGTTAAATTTTAGAGAAAATTACAAGTTTAACCCTTTACCAAATGACAAAATTTTAGACTGGTCCAAACTGAAAGCATTTGCAGAATGACAAGATAAAATGTAACTCAAAAATTGAGACTATTGTTTTCATTGGGGTAGAAAAAATCGTGGGAAAAGGAGGAAATGCTTGTTACCAGCATTTTCTACTTTTCCCACAATGTTTTCAAAAGGCTTCTTTCTCAGGGTTATTAAAACTCGTGATTGTGTGGGAAAAGGTTAAACAAAAATATTTTTTAGAAATATTTTCAGGATTTTAAGACTTTACTTACAGTTCAGTTCTATTGACTTAAAAGTGTGTATTTGCATTGGTGTAAATCAGAACTAGGTTAGAAGGCTTCTTTTCCAGGAGTGTCAAAAGTCGGCATTGTTTGGTACTGGATTAACTAACTTATTGCTTTCAATTTGATGTCTGCATATGCTTTCAAATGGACCAGTGTAACACCCTTTTTTAGTCAGGAGAAATAATTAACTCATTACCACACGACAAAATTTTAGACTGGTTCAAATTGAAAGCATTTGCAGATGACAATATAAATGTGACTGAACAATTAAAATTTGTTCTGCGAAGGGTAGAAAACACTGTGGGAAAAGGAGAAAATGCTGGTTACCAGCATTTTCTCCTTTTCCTACAGTGTTTTCAAAAGGCTTCTTTCTCAGGGGCGTCAAAAGTAGGGATTGTGTGGTAATGGGTTAAAGAAGAAAAGAGTTAAAATGTCAAAAGGTGTTTGATCTGAACCCACTCAAAACTGCTACTATGGGCAAAGAGTAAAATTTATGTATGGAAAAAAACTTCCGCACAAAAACTAGGTAATGTTTGTTTCTCTTTGAAATTATGGGAATTCTGTTCTTGACATGTGTTTATTGACAGATCTACTCAAAGATCGTGATTCCTGATTGGATAACAGGATATAAATAGCCAATCAGATTTATTTTTACCTGATGGTCTGACTCATCAACCAGTTATCTGTGAAAGATACCCACAGTTTGTTTAGATCAATTACATTTTCTGCTATTTTTGTTGTTTTCATCTTGTTTTGGCCAGTGAACCTCTTTGAGCTCAGAAATTTTTATCAGGTTTACAGGTCTGAGGTAGACCACTAGAGAAAGGTGTGATGCTCCTATAAAAAGGGGTTTAACCCATTACCACACAATCCCTACTTTTGACGCCCCTCAAAATGAAGTCTTAAGAAAACACTGCAGGAAAAGGAGAAAATGCTGGTAACCAGCATTTTCTCCTTTTCCTACAATGTTTTCTACTCTTCACAAAACAAATTTCAACTTTTCAGTCACTTATATTTTGTTGTCTGCAAAAGCTTTGAATTTGGACAAGCCTAAACTATTGTCGTTTGGTAATGAGTTAGAGCGGGTGCATGTAATTCCGAACGACGTTTAATTCCGAACAAGTTCCCATTTATGACCTTAGTTCTTTTGCACTATTGTACAATACAGATATGACATCACATGTATATCAACACTATATTACTCTTTCCTGTTTCACCGGTTTCGAGTCGATACCGTGATTATATCTCCCACAATTTCAACTTTGTTTTGCTACCCATAATCGAGTGAGTAAAATTGTGACATTCGCTAATCCAACGACACTGTTACTTAAGGTTACCTCACAGCACAAAAACGTCAAAAATCTGATTTTATATTGTTTTCTTAATGGTGAAACTATTATTTACCAACATCAATAGACATTTTAAAGCATTACAAATGGTTAATGAAGATATTTGACTGTTCGGATTTAAAACCTTATTTTCCCAGACTGGTTTTAATTACGAATTAGGTAAATAGTGTTAACTGCAATAACTGAAGGTGCGGTAATCATGAGAAAATTCGTTCACTGATACAAGCTCGTTTCATTTGCATGTTTCATGTTATAAAAATAAATCCATTGTTATGTTGATATCTTGAGCATTGCTGTAAAATGATGTTGAGAACATTGTGACAATAGGAGATATTGAACATCATTAGCAAAAACTCCTTATGGTCGCAATATTTTCAAAACTTTTCAATTATGCAAACTAGGCAACAAGATTTCAAGGGGTTTTTCCTCCTTCTGTTCCGTTCGGTGATTTAGTAGATCTAGATCTAGTGACCCATAGATGTTAATTAGACTGTGATCCCATCAGCATACCACGATATCTGTGAGAGAACCCTGAGTCAAGATAGATATCTGTCCAGAGTTGTTGTTTGCATACACAAGTGTGTTCGCAACTACCCTCAACTTTTGGTACTGGTATAGACTGCTATTCACGTGTGTTTGAAGTGGTAATTTTTGAAAATCGCCAACATGTTCGGATTTACAACCACATGTGTTCGGATTCATAACCAGTGTTCATAATTTCAACCCTTCGGTTACACTGTGGAAATGCCCATAACTCAATATCAGTGCACTATACTGCATTAGTTATCAGTCACAGTTGAAAGGAATACACAAAAGATGATACAAATGACGTCACCTGTTCAGTAGGTGGTTTTATTTACGAACAGCAGATCATCATGCTTAGGTGTTCGGTAATGGGTACACTCGCTCTAAGCCCCCTTTTCACAGAGCATGACTCAATGATACAGTGATATTGTGATGGACAAGAATAAAGATAGAGAAAAATTTTGCTCCATAAATCATGCTCCTCTGCATTCTAATGCAAACAATTTTTGGGGAGCAATTTCTTTACTAACTTTGAGAAAGTAAAAAGGTTTTCAAATGATTTATTGTATGGAGTCCAGCACTTTTTTCAATATTATTTCAGTGGCCAGCACCATCTATCTCTAGTTTCCTTCACATGTGCTCTGCACAATATTCTCTCTAAGCCACCAGCTGCTTTCCCACAAAACCATCATCGAAACAATGGCCAGTAGTGTTGAGGAATGAATCCTGTCATGATGGCTATAATCAATCTAGGGAAAGAATCTGACCGAGCCTGGAATCATAAAAGCCACCTCAGGTTCACAAGTCATGTACTCTATAGAGTTAGTTGGCTCAGTGTTTTTCAAATGAAACTAGAGCTATCACACCCCTGACCAGCTCCTTGTCACTGAACAGGTCTTTCGTCACTGAATGTAGAATGGTTTAGTACAAAAGTAAGAGTTGAAAAAAGTTCAAGGGGAGATAATTCTGTAAACAACTGGGAGCAGAATCACGAAAATTGCACATGCATATCTTCATATATATAGGAACACTGTGTGTAAATTTGTAAAATTGTAAGAGTATTTTGTCGGACAAATCTGACTGTTTTTCTAACAGCCGCAAGGACGGACAGACAGCCATGGCAATTCCAGTATGCCCCCCTCCACTTCGTTGTGGGGAGGGGTATGAAAAAGTGCAGCTTCACACAAATCAGACTGCAAATCATGTGCAAGCTGTCTGTGGTCTGCAAACTTCACAGAATATCAGCCATGCTCAAAAAAAAGAGGGTTTAATGCATCTCTAAAAGGTACTGACCTATGTCGACTTGGGGGAAAATTTTTTGCTATTTGTAAATTCATGTAATTACATGCGTCATTGTATCATGCGTCAAGGAGATGCATTAACCCTTTCCCAAACGACAAACTTTTGGACTAGACCGAATTGAAAGAATTTGCAGACGACAATTCAACTCTTGCTGAAAAGACGATTTCTGTCTATGATAGGGTAGAAAACATTGTGGGAAAAGGAGAAAATGCTGGTTACCAGCATTTTCTCCTTTTCCCACAATGTTTTCAAAAGGCTACTATGTTTTCAAAAGGCTACTATTCAAGACCCGTAAAAACCAGGGATTGTTTGGGAAAGGGTTAACCCTTTACCAGATAACAAAATTTAAGACCTAACCAAATTGAAAGCATTTGCAGATGACAAATTCAGTGTGGCTTAAATCATTACCAAATGACAAAATTATAGGCTTGTCAAATCGAAACAATTTGCAGACGACAAAGTAAATGTGACTGAAAATTTGAAATCTGTTTTGCGAAGGGTAGAAAACATTGTGGGAAAAGGAGAAAATGCTAAAGGCTTCTCTCACAGGGTGGTCAAAAGTAGGGATTGTGTGGTAATGGGTAAAATATATTGCCATTTTTTTTTTTATAGGAAAGATCATTGTGGGAAAAGCAGAAAATGCTGGTAAAAATCAATTTCTCGTTTTTCCATATTGTTTTCAAGCGTCGTCAAAAGTTGGAATTGGGTGGTAAAGGGTTTAATCCCTTTTTGTCAGAACATGTCTCGTATCCATTGGGCCTGCATGACAAGAAAAGATTTCGGCTGCTACCAATAAATGGACATTTTCAGTTTGACAGAAAACCCCAGTCATAGTAATTTCAAGTCTGCTTTGGCTAGACTGGTGCCCAAATTAACTATTTACCACACAATCCCGACTTCTAACAACCCTGAAAAAGAAAGCTTATGAAAACATTGTGCGAAAAGGAGAGAAATGCAGGTAACCTCCTTTTCCCACAATGTTTTCTACCCTTCCCAAATCAAATTTCAATTTCTGAGTCACATTTATTTTGTTGTCTGCAGATGCTTACAATTTGAACTAGTCCAAATTTTGTTTTTGGTGAAGAGTTAACTCTTTACCAGACAACAAAACCTTTATACTTGTCTAAGTTGAAAGCATTTGCAGATGACTAATTAACTGATAAAATTTGTCTTTGAAAAGGCAGATATTACAGTGGAAAACACAGAATGATGAATGCTCATATTTTTTCTCTCTCGTTTTTTTACAGTATTTCAAATGTCTTTTCTTCAGGGTCATTAAACATCAAGACTTTCTAGTGAAGCATTTACCTATAGTGCTGTCAATCAGTCATTCATTCCAATCACACATCGTCTGTCTGTCTATCAATCATTTAACTAACAAACCAGCATATCAAGAATCAATCATGTTAATTAAATTTCATCAAATGGATAATACAACAAGAGTACTATGTCAGAGTCCTGTAACACTAATCTCAGCTAACCCTTTACCACACAATCCCAACTTCTAATAATCCTGAGAAAGAAGCCTTTAGAAATCATCGTAAGAGAAGGACAAAATGCTGGTAACCAACATTTTCTCCTCTTCCCACAGTGTTTTCTACCCTTCGCAAAACAGATTTCAATTTTTGAGCCATATTTAGTCATCTGCTATTGCTTTCAATTTGGCCAAGCCTATAACCCTTTCCCAAATGACAAATTTTGGACTCTTCCAAACTGAAAGAGTTTGCAGACGACAATTTTAGATTGTGAGAAAATGGCAGAAAGTTCTCCAAAAAGTTTAGAGCATCTCGAAGACAGAAAAAATCTGTTGAGTTATACAGGAACTGTTGTCTGCAAGTGCTTTCAGTTTGGACAAGTCTAAAATTCTGTTGTTTGGGAAACCTTAGTTATGCTAAGTATGTATTATCTGCAAAATTAGACGTGTCATTATCAAAAGTTCCATAACTCTAGTTTAAAAAGGGAAGAAATTCTGTTCTTGTTATTTTTTGTAACAGTGGTCTTGATTTTTACATCGGCCATAAAGTAAATCAAAACCAAATATGGCTAACTTGATTGAACTTTCTCAGAAAAGGTAGAAAACTTGTCAGCCCCTTTAACATTTAAATAGCTAAAACAAGATGAAACAAGAGGGCCATGATGGCCCTGAAATCGCTCATCCGAGTCTATTGACAAAACATGAACCATTTTCAATCCCACTGACCTAGTTTTTTATCAGACATTACCCATTATCAATCACTTTAGAGATATCAATAAGACAAACATTCTGACCAAGTTTCATGAGTATTGAACTGAAAATGTGGCCTCTAAAGCATACAAAAGGTTTTTTAAGATTTGACCAAGTGACCTAGTTTTGGACCCGACAATTACCCAATTATTAAATTAAATTAAATTATCAAATTCTTTTGGGACAAAACAAATATTCTGACCAAGTTTGAAGAGTATCAGGCAGAAAATGTGGCCTCTAGAGTGTACACAAGGTTTTTCTAATATTTGACCCAGTGACCTAATTTTTGACTCCACATGACCCATTTTCAAACTCATTCATGGTATCATAAAGGCAAATATCATGAACAAGTTTCAGGAGTATCAGACCCAAAATGTGTCCTCCAGAGCATACACAAGGTTTTGGTGACATTTGACCTATTCACCTAGTTTTTTACCTAACATGACCCATTTTCAAACTCATCCAAGATACTATCATGGCAAACATTCTGACCAATTTTCAAGACTGTTGGACTGAAAATGTGGCATCCAGGGCATATACAAGGTTTTACTAAGATTTGACCTGGTAACCTAGTTTTTGACCCAACATAACCCATTTTCAAACTAGTCAAAGATATCATCAAGATAAACATTCTGACCAACTTACAAGAGTTTTGGACTGAAAATGTGGTCTCTAGAGCGTACAAAAGGTTTTTCTAACATTTGACCTGGTGACCTAGTTTTTGACCTGACATGAGCCGTTTTCCAACTCATCCAAGATATCATCAAGACAAACATTCTGTTCAACTTTCAAGAGTTTTGGACTGAAAATGTAGCCTCTAGAGCGTACGTGTACGAGGTTTTTCTAAGATTTGACCTAATGACCTAGTTTTTGACCTTACATGACCCATTTTCCAACTCGTCTGAGATATCATCGAGGCAAACATTCTGACCTAGTCTCATGAGTATCCGGCTGGAAATGTGGCCTCTAGAGCATACACAAGGTTTTTCTAAGTTTTGACCTAGTAACCTAGTTTTTAACTGACATGACCCATTTTCCAACTCGTCTGAGATATCATCGAGGCAAACATTCTGACCAGCTTTCATGAGTATCAGATTGAAAATCTGGCCTCTAGAGCATACATAAGGTTTTTCTAAGATTTGACCTACTGACCTAGTTTTTGACCCAATGTGACCCAATGTCAAACTCGTCTGAGATTTCATCGAGTATTGGAAGAAAAATGTGGCATCTAGAGCTAAAAACAACCTTATTCATATTGAAAGCATTCATAGACAATCAATAAAATGTAGCTCCAATGAGGAATTTAGCTTTGCAATACTAGTCATAAACATTTGGGGAAAGAAGACAATTCTGGTTACAAGCATTTTCTCCTTTTTCCACAATATTTTTAAAAAACCTTCCTTCTTAAGGTCACTAAACTATGAAATTTTTGGTAAGGGGTTAAGAAATAGAAAATTGTATATACTGAGGACTTTTTCTTGACTGGAATACCTGATCCATTCGTTATTCTGTGCTCTAAAAGTTAATTAACTTTCAGCTGATTGGTCCAAAGGTTAGGATGCAGAAGGTGGTCATTATCCATCATTACAATAATGAATAACCATTTCAATTACTGGTTTGTTGTCTACCATTTTGATTGAGTGATCCCTAGTTACAATAATGCTACACTAACTTTCAGAGTAGGAACTGATGATCTCAACCCTTTCCAAAACAAGCCCTGGTTTTTATGAGTCTGCAGTAAAAGTCTTTTGAAAACACTGTGGGAAAAGGAGAAATTGCTCTTAACCCATTACCAAACGACAATATTTTAGACTGGTCCAAATTGAAAGCATTAGCAGACGACAAAATAAAGGTGACTGAAAATTTGAAATATGTTTTGTAAAGGGTAGAAAACATTGTGGGAAAAGGAGAAAATGCTGGCTACCAGCATTTTCTCCTTTTCGCACAATGTTTTCTAAAGGCTTCTTTCTCAGGGGTGTCAAAAGTAGGGATTGTGTGGTAATGGGTTAACGCGCAATTCCTCCTTTTCCCACAGTGTTTTCTACCCTTTTTGTGAACTTACTGGCACTTTCTCCAAATCTAAAATTCTCTTCTGCAAATTCTTTTGGTTTGGAAGAGTCCAGAATTTGTCATTTGGAAAAGAATTAACACTTCGGCTGCTAAACACAACTTACTGACTTTACTGGACAGTGTAGATCGAGATCAGACTGCACAGAATCTTGGATCTACACTGTCAATAAGGAGATAATTAGTTTAGAAAACAAAATCAATCTGGTTTTTCAATCAGCTTGAAAGTTTCGTTTTATTTATTTAGCAGGACTAAGGTTAACTATGTACCATCTAAACCTCTTTCCAGATGACAACTCTAGACTCAGGTCTGCATAAAACATATTTTGAGCTGACAAACTAAATGCCTTGAAAGGTTAGGAAAAAGGCTGATGACCAATATTTTTCTCCTTTTTCACTCAAAACTTTCAAACTCAAAAATGGTTAAAGGGGGCTGTTCAGTTTTTATTCCATAACCAAAAGTTCTTATGAAAAACAGCTTTACCCTTTCCCAAACAAGCCCTGGTTTTTACGTGTTTGAAGTAAAAGTCTTTGAAAACACTACTGGAAACGGAGAAATTGCTCGAAACAGGCAATTTCTCCTTTTCCCACAGTGTTTTCTGCCCATTATGAGAACTTTCTGCCATTTTCTCCAAATCTAAAATTGTCGTCTGCAAACTCTTTTGGTTTGGATGAGTCCAAAATTTGTTGTTTGGGAAAGGATTAATACAACTCTGCATGTATTCTTTTGGCAGCCATAGAAATTTGACAATTAGTGTGCAATTTTGGTCACTGAAATAACAGAATCATTGTTTGCAATCAGTAACTTTCTCACTTTATATACAGTCAACATGACTGTGTTACTGATCATGTGGCTTCACCAGAAGTCTTGAGTAACTTTTAGACAGTATTGAGCCAATCTGGAAATACTACTGAAAAAAATATTTGCTCTAACTTTATTCTTTTCTTCACTGCTGATTTGCCAACCATCGGTATTGGCCTAAAGATTTTGCCGATAAATCAATTTTAAAGTTTGGCTGATTACAAAATCTTGAAAAGCTCTCTTTAAAACAAGTAATTTTGAAATCTCATTGTAGTTCAAAAAAGATTAATCACAAGTAAGCATAAAGCTGGAAAGTCATCCCTTCATCCATCAATCAATAAATTTTAATCGCTCAACTATTCAAATCCATCCATCCATCCATCCATCCATCCATGACGGACCATCCATCCATCCATCCATCCATCCATCCATCCATCCATCATCCATCCATCCATCCATCCATCCATCCATCCAGCTGTGCCCATATAGCACTGAGTTTTGGAAGCAAAAAATCAGACAAGTTTTTTTCTCCAAGCGAAAGCTAGATGGCAATTTGTGCAATGTGGAAAGTTTCTGCAGACACATTAGAGGTCTTCCAAAATCAATGAGCTTTTATCCCTTTGCTAAACAATCCTGTTTTTAACTACCATGAGGAAGACGGCTTTTGAAAACATTGTTGGAAGAAGAGGAAATGCTGGCACCCAGCATTTCTCCTATCCCAATGATGTTTTCAAAGAATTTCAGAGACAAATCTCTGCGTTTGAACCATGTTTAATTTATCATCAGGGACTGCTTTCATTTTGGACAGGTCAAAAATTTTGTCATCCGGTTAAGCGTTCAGGCTGCCATATAATGAATACTGTCACCACAGAAGTATCCTTCTCTATTCAACCAGAAAACTGATAACACCCTATTTTATTAGCTTTCTTTGTAGCCATTGTCTTTCCCGGAAAAGCTGTAATGCTTTATCGGAATAAAGCGGTACAAGAAGTTTTAAGTACCTTCTCTGTTTTTTCTTATTCCGTGAAAGGTTACACTCATGCTTACCCAAAGTCTCTTGTCTTAATCTTAATTCATCTATTACCTAATAACATGAAGTTTGGACTGTTACATATTGAAAACATAAGATAGAAGATAGAAACTATACTATACGCACCAATGGGCAGCAATGTTAGATTCTTTCAAATTTTAAGCATTTGCAGACAGCAGATGAAATCTATCTCAGAATAAGGATTTGTCTATGAAAAAAGGCAAAATGCTTCTTACCAACATTTTTCCCTTTCCTACAATACTTTGAATAAACCCTTTACCACACAATCCTGAGTTTTAAATGACCCTAAGGAGAAAGCTTTTGAAAACATTGTAGAAAAAGGAGAAAATGCTAGTAACCAGCATTTTCTCCTTTTCCCACAATGTTTTCTACCCTTCCCAGACCAAATTTCAATTTTTGAGTCACTTTTATTTTGACATCTGCAAATGCTTTGAATTGGGACCAGTCTATAAATTTGTTGTTTGGTAAAGCGTTAACTTTTACATCATCCACAGTCATAAACTAGAAATTTGCCAACAGGTAATATGTTAAACTGGCTTGGACCTTAGTGAAAGGAATTATAATTCAAAGACACTTCTAATCCAATTATAAAAGAAGAAATACTATCGAAAATTTTACTGTTGGTCTATCAAGTGTGACCAAAAATTTGTTTCAAATGGTACTTCTCATACACAAAAAAATAAAACCATTGTTAAATATTAATTTGAAATCCACCAATTAAATTGTAGAGACAATTATCAGACAACCTTCAAGTGTGAACTTGACATTGAATGTATTTGAGCAAAATTATTTTAAACTGCACATCTAATTTAAGGGAGACCAAAAGCATATTCCATTCACCTTATCTGACACCATATACCATGTTCCCGAATGCTCTTATGATTGGGCGAAAGGAATATTTCCGCTAAAGTACTCTGTTCTGAAACAATGTTCTGAATGGGGTATTGTGTGAACATTGTTCTTATCAATATCAAAAAACAAATTTATACTTGTACAAAGTGAAAATATTTCCAGACAGCAAAGGCAATGTAACTCCAAATCTTAAATATGTCTGGGAATTGGGTAGAAAACAATGGGGTTAATGCAGCAATTGCAGGTTGCCAGAATTTTCTTTTTTTCACACAAATGTTTTCAAGTCTTCTTTTTCATTTATACTTTGATGACGGCAAAGTCCCATTAGTTACAAGTTTTTGTCAAATGATGCAACTGAGAGTCTACTGATTACAGCACTTTGATTTATACTGCTGCAAGATCATTGAGTACGTATCCTGAATTTTTTTCAAAGAACATTTGTGCCAAAACAGACATGAGGAAATGTGAAGACAATGAAACCAACAAATGACTTTGGGTTCTAGTACAGATCTTGAGCACTTTAAGGTCTGGTCAGGATCCATGATGTTTTAGTACAAAAATTGTTTGTCTTTCAGACATCTTGCAGAAGAGTCAGAACAATTTATTTGAAGTGCACAGCAGTCAGTGCAGTCAGTGTTCCCAAATACTCTAGCGACATGCCAATCTGCAAAGTTATTTTGAAGTTGATGTATGACAAATTTTTAGTTACGGCTCAAACAAGCTAAATTTGTGATAATCTATCATTTGACCTTCAAGTTAAATTTTGACCTTGGACTTTTCTGAACATTGGCATTCCTACCTGTGACAGGGAACAGATAAACAAAATTTTTCAGACATTATCTGTAAATTCAAATGTTATGGTTTAACTAGACAAATCCAGAGAACAGACAGATGGAACCGTAGTTGCAGGTGCCAACACAAAGCTGAAGCTGTGGCCACTATATCTTGCTTATTATTATCACAAGTTGGCTTGATAAAAATCCAAAATGTTCAGTGAAGGATTACGATACAAAATCTAACAATTCAAACAAGATCTGTGTAAAGTATGATCTTGATCTACAACCAGAAAAACAGGGTTTGAATTTCATTTTTTTATCAACTTGCAAATTTTAGCAAGAAGCTTTTATTTCCACTTGCAAAATTAAAACTAGATTTGCACATTTTTTTTTGAGGCTCAGCTTGAAAGAACAAATGTCTGGTACGAACTGTTCAATTCTGTTTTATTACATAACCAAAATGAAACATTACTTGATACTAAAACCCTTATTAACCATCAATTCAATTCCATATATCTGAATATCTGTTCTCAAACCAAGTTGAATCTCTATAAAACTTACATTGGTGAACGATTTTTAATTGTAATGAATTACAGATGTATCACATACAAATACCTGCGTGTCAGATAGCTGGTTTAGCGAATCTACCACGACAGATTGAATGCTTCTTCCTGCTATTTGCGCATAATAATTATCATTCATGAAAGATTGACAAATATTTTTTTGTAATCAGAGATTATTTATTGGCCTTGACATCAACTTTTGCAAACACTGAAGTCTTCCAGAATAGTCTTATCTTAAAGATCCGCACTGTCAAACTAGTTTGATCAATCTTGTTGAAAAAAAAAAATGCAGTACTTATACTTTAGACAAGTGTTAAATTCTATTGTTTGGTAACATCAGTTTAACCATTTTCCCACAATCCTGGGTTTTATCAACCCTAAATAGAAAAGCTTTTGAAACCATTTAAGGAAAAGGAGAAAATGCTAGTAACCAGCATTTTCTCTATTCGGAGAAAATGCTAGTAACCAGCATTTTCTCTATTCTCAGAATGTTTTCTCTCATATCTACACAGGCAATTTCCATCTTTTGGGAGATCTTTGGCATCTGCAAATCTTTTCAATGCAATATGAACAATTTGAAATATCTTTTGTTTGATAAAGTTTATAACTCTCTAACAAACGACAAAATTTTAGACTAGTTCAAATTTGAACCATTTGAAGATGATAATTGAGATGTGGCTCAAATCATGAAATTTGTTGAGAGCATAAAAAAACATTGCGGAAAAACAGAAAATGCTGGAGACCAGCATTTTCTTCTTTTCACACAATATTTTCAAAACTTCTCTTCCTCAGGGTAGTTATAAGTAAGGATTGTTTGGTACAAAGTTTAACGCTTTACCACAAAATCCCGACTTTTAACGACCCTGAGAAAAAAGCCTTTTGAAAACATAGTGGGAAAAGGAGAAAATGCTGGTAACCAGCATTTTCTCCTTTTCCCACAATGTTTTCTATGCTTCCTGAGACAAATTCTAATTTTTGAGCCAAACTTAGATTGTAGTCTACAAATGCTTTCAATTTAGACTGGTCTACAATTTTGTCATTTGTTCAAGGGGACTATTCCATTTATTTGGCCTCTCAAAGGGTTGAGCTCTCTATCCACCAGACTGTCGATGAGAGAGAGATACATCTTATTGGGAAAAACTGTGTCGAGATAGACAGGCGTGTGTGAAGTTGTTCTGGGAGACATTATCTATACAATAAACCGCCAAAACAACTTCAATTTTACTTGACACTTGTTCAACACTTTGGCATTTAATGTTTTTTTAAATAGAACAAACAGTAATTGTGTGTGGACATTTTCATCAGTTAAAATTGATAAAAATGCAAATCTTATAATCTGGAAATCAAGTTTGTAAGTATTGGTTTTGTATTATTTGACATGTTTTTATCTTCAACCTTGAATAAATCAGATGGACATCAACAAGACAATGGTAGCTAGTGAATATTTCAATGGTACTCTTGTTTTTGTGCGGAGTGCTTAGGAGCTCCTGCCTATGAGGGAGTGACGATATTCTAAATCCATTATTTCTCTTCGAAACCCTTTGTTGTCCATACTCATTAGAAGCGTCTCATTGAGAAAATTTAAACGACTACCCATAACTTAGGATTTAGTGTAAAATAATTAACATTTTCAATTTTAAAATCAAAATCACTCCTACTGATTTGTAGTCTGGAGCTCTATTAAGTGCTTAAAGTCTTTCCAGACCACAAAATGAAATGTGACTCAAAAAATGAAATTTGTTTGGGGAAGGGTGGAAAACATTGTGGGAAAAGGAGAAAATGCTGGTTACCAGCATTTTGTCCTTTTCCAACAATGTTTTCAATAGGCTTTTTCTTCATGGTCGTTAAAACTTGGGATTGTGTGGTAAAGAGTTGAAAATTTGTCTGGTAGATGAACTCTATCTCAGACAATCTTTGAGTTCTAACATCTCACAAGAAAATAACTTTTGAACGCATTGTAGAAAAAAGGAGAAAAGCCTAGTTGACAGCATTTTATTACTTATTCCTAAAATATTGTCTACTACTCAAGAAACAAAAACCTTAACTTGAGCTGAATTCATAATCACTCTGCATCAGTTCTGCTTTCAATATAGTCACAGAAAATTAATGTGGGTATGAGTATTAGAAATCATAGTAGCCAATACTTATTGTGTGACCTTTTCCCAGAATATTTTCTTCCCTTAACCAATTACCACACAATCCCTACTTTTGATGCCCCTGAGAAAGAAGCTATTAGAAAACATTGTGGTAAAAGGAGAAAATGTTGATAACCAGCATTTTCTCCTTTTCCAACAATGTTTTCTACCCTTCACAAAATAAATTTCAAATTTTCAGTCAGTTTTATTTTGTCATCTGCAAATGCTTTCAATTTGGACAAGCCTAAAATACCGGTATTGTTATTTGGTAATGAATTAAATAAGCACCAATCCCATCAATTCAATCATATTTGATTCATGGTCTCTAGTGCTTTTATTGTGGCGCAGCATGAAAAGTACCTATGGAGGTAGTACAGACAACTGTCCCCAAAGGCGATGTTACTTTTTGACTGGTCGCCTCTGGGTACAGAGACAATCCGGACAAAATCAGTTGAAAGTTCCGCACAGATTTTGTGTGAAAATTTGAACTCCTATAATTTTCCAAATAGAGCACAAAACTAGGATTTAAACATACCTGTGGCTTGCGTATTCAATATTCTTTCATTTGAAATACAAATATTTTCAATTCAGACGCTGATCGTGAGAAAATACCGTGCATTTCATCAGTGACTCGAGTTGTTTATGTTCCCGAAAGCATGCAAAATGGCCGCCACGCACGCTAAATTTCGTCCGTGATTTTTCCGAGGTAAACATGTTGTAAACAACTTCTACAAGCTTTTTATGTAATGAATGGTTTAACAATTTGTTTTTGGTCATGATTAGTACTAAAATTTAATTGCATTTCACTGCAATACAGATAAAACCGACGAAACCGAAAGTAGGTATAGCGCTCTAAATTTGCTACCGGAAAATTTACGATGGACTTGAGATGGTATGGTGTATAGTAAATGTCAAAATATAAAAGAGATCACCGGGACGTCTCATTATTGAGACTACCTTTGGAGGCAGCCATATTGTTTACTCCGCTTCCAGTCATTTTGTAACCAGGTCATTTCGTACTTAACCCATTTCGTTCCCACCTTTACTTTTCATTTCGGTCATTTTGTACTGATTTTGATAATTTCATAACCACTTTTATCTTTTCATAATCTCTTTTTAATACTGATTTGGTAATTTAGAACCTTGTTTTAATACTTATTTGCCTTAATTGTGTTGGTTGTTGAATGAAAACTGACTTTGTACATAGCTCGACAACTGCTTTTGTACACAGCTCCAGTTGAAACTATGTTAAATTTTGACGATTGTGTCTCATTATTATTGGTTCTTTCTTTTTCTAACCCCTTCACTGCCTTATCTGAGCGCTGCTGGGGGTAACAAACGCTACAAATACGCCTTTACCCAAAGCACCGCTCGTAATTTTGCAATGCGTTTTGAGAATGATATAAGGGAAGTAACTCAGTATTACTTTCTGTTTACTCCATACTAGAATTAAGTTTCGCTATACTTATATTGGTCATGTGATCCAAAATGGCGTGATCTTTTCACGAAAACAAGACAGTCTTTCAATTTAAATTGCTTTTCAAAGATGGTGGCTGGTCCTGGTCGTATTAGATCGCCTTTATCGCTAGGAGATATTATTGCAAAACTAGTAATAGTGACGATGCTGACATAAATTTGGATTCTGAATCTGAAAATGATGAAATAGACACTTATTCTGAAACAATACACCGTTGTTACCTGTTGTTTTGGATGCACTATCACAAAATGATGATGTTGAAAATGAAAGTAGACATTCTTTTTCATCAGACGTGTTATCACTTCATACATTGCTGTGTGTATAAAGTTTTTTGGTGTAAATCCATCAAGTAGTTTTGAATCTATTGCAATTTATATGGTACAGTTCCGAAAAGCCTTTTGTTTCCCGGCATATTAAGTCCTCATATATATGGCAGTGAAGCGGTAAAGCTGTGGGTGCATTCTACAGATTGTTAAGGACTTAGTTCATTTCTCACCAAGTTCTGCATAAATTTACTTAGGTAAATTTTGAACTACTGTAATGTGCCATATTTCAGAAACAACTGATTTGCGGCCCCATTGATGATACCCATCAGTATTTTCTTGTTCTGGACTGATGTCTAAAGGTTTTTCATTATGGAAATGGCCAATTCTGCATTATGAGGATTAGGAGGTTAAACAAGCAATTCTAGTAACATGCCAGTTTTAACGCTACGTATATTTTGAAACTTTAGTTGCTGCAAAATGAATGTGAAAATAATTCTGTTGAAATATAGATTGGTATGGATTACTAACATCAATAAATCTAGTGAAGGAACACATAAAAAAACTACTCAAATAGAGCAATTTATCTTTCTGCCATGATGTTTTCAAAGCGGTCTACTAACAATTGAAAAAAAAATTCTTTTGCATGTTACATATACTTAGGTCATATTAACCCATTACTCCACAGATACTCATTTCTACGCATTGCTTGTAGGAGCCTTTGGAAAACATTGTGACAAAAGGTGAAATTGCTTGTAACGAGCAATTTCACCTTTTGTCACAATGTTTTCTATGCTTTCAAAATGTGTCATATACACATAAGAAATGGCTTCATCCTTGCTGTTATTTAGGGTCAATTAGAGATACCATAGAAATGCCTTATGGGGTAAAGGGTTAACCCTTTCCCAAACGACAGACTTTTGTATGAGATCAATTTGAAAGCATTTGCAGACAGCAATTCAACTCATGCTGAAAAGATGATTTCTGTCTATGATAGGGTAGCAAACATTGTGGGAAAAGGAGAAAATGCTGGTTACCAGCATTTTCTCCTTTTCCCATAATGTTTTCAAAAGGCTACTCTTCCAGACCCGTAAAAACCAGGGATTGTTTGGTAAAGAGTTAAAGAACCTGGGTGCACAGCTATCCATACTTCTTGTGTCATCTTAATAATAAAGTGATCTTAAATCAAGCTTTTTGTGGAGAGAGAGAAGCAAACACTGGTAATATTACTCTTTTCAAAAATATTTTTCTTTCCTAAAAAGCACAAATTCAGTCACAATTAATTTGTTGTCTGCATATTAATGCATATAATAATAATGGTAGCCCACAAATGCTTGTCCTTTTGTAAACAGTGAAGTGGTTTACAAATTATAGCAAAATCTTTTGAAACCTTCAGATTTAATAGCTCTATTTGAGCCAACGCATGATAGAGTTATTCTTTTATGACGTTCTAACAGGTAATTCATTCTTTTCTAACAAAATGTTTCCTATTTTTTCAGAACAGCTGAGGGACATTTTCTTTCATATTAGCCTTTTACTAAACCATCTCATATTTAACCCATTACCACACAATCCCTACTTTTGACAACCCTGAGAAAGAAGCCTTTAGAAAACATAGTGGGAAAAGGAGAAAATGCTGGTAACCAGCATTTTCTCTCTTTCCCACAATATTTTCTACCCTTTACAAAACAAATTTCAAATTTTCAGTCACTTTTATTTTGTGGTTGCAAATGCTTTCAAATTGTGACATGCCTAAAATAATGTTGTTTGGTAACGAGTTAAGTAACCCAGGAGAAGAGGGCTTTGAAAACATTGTAGGCAAACGAGGAAATGTTGGTAGCTAGGACATACTCCTTTTTCCACAATGTTTTCTACCTTTTCAAAGACAAATCCTTTTGAGTTACTCAATATGTTGTCTGTGAATGCTTTTGATTTGGACTAGTCTATAACTTTTTGGATTTCTGTAGAGGAAAATTTTCTCAGTATCAATTACAGAAAAAAAAAATTCAAATCATTCTTATATAACAAAGAACCATAATTATAATCCAAATTTTAATTAGTCCTTGAAAAACTGACTTGTGAAAAAATTGGTGGAAAAAGGAGAAAATGCTGTGATCCAACATTTTCTCCTTTTCTCACAATATTTTTTAACTTTTAAGAACCATTCTAATCAATTAAGCCAAATTTAACTCTTTACAAAACGACAAAATTTTAGACTGGTCCAAATTGAAAGCACTTGCAGATAAATTAAACATAACTCAAAAATTGAAAATTGTTTCCAGCAGGGTAGAAAACATTGTGGGAAAAGGAGAAAATGCTGGTAACCAGCATTTTCTTCTCTTCCCACAATGTTTTCAAAAGGATTCCATCTCAGGGTCGTAAAAACCAGGGATTGTTTGTAAAGAGTTAATATGTCATTTACAGACTTGTCTGAACTAACATTGTGTAGTATAGAGCTAACCTGTAATTTTTTAGAATTTTTGTTCACAACAAAGGAAATTTGCAATTAATTTTCTTTTACAATTTTTTCTCCTCTTTCAAAAAAGAAAAGGAATGAGAAATCTTTTTTCCCAATTGAAAATAAAAAAAACACACACACTGAGACTGGCAAAAGCTATTCAAACAAGTTTCTTTGATGTGATAATTTTTTTTCTAGAATCCCCGAGTGAAAAACAAAAGAACTTTAACACTGAAATACTTCAAAGAAGAAAAAGTTTTTCAATAAAAAAACGCAAGAAATACACAACTAAACATTATTCCTCTTTTTGCTGCAAACTGAATTTGTCAAAAATTTTTCAAAGGCCTTCTTATTCAAGGTCATAGACTTGAGTTTAGTGATGTGATCTAGTGACTAAGCTCATTAACTCTATAAAACACAGTCCGACTTTTAACAACCCTTGGAGAAGGAAAGCTTTTGAAAACATTGAGGAAAAAAGGAGAAAATGCTGCTAATCAGCATTTTCTCCTTTTTCCCACTTTGTTTTCTACCCTTCCGGATTCAAAATTCAGTTTTAGATTCAAATTTATTTTGTCGTGGTAACCAGCATTTTCTCCTTTTCCCACAATGTTTTCTACCCTGCTGGAAACCAATTTCAATTATGTTTATTTTGTCGTCTGCAAATGCTTTCAATTTAGACTAGTCCGAAATATTGTTGTTTGGTAAAGAATTAAATCTTTACCAGACAACAAGATTTTATACTTGTCCAAATTCGAAGCATTGTGCATACAAAAATTAAGACTTAAGTTTATCTGTCTGATCTCTGACCATCTTCGCGAGCCAAGGTTACAATCACTATGTGGATCTTACCTTTGCTGATTGAGCCAGATTTTGCGATTACTGTGATGCGCCCTCTATTGGATGCCAGTTATTACCCCCCTTTACATCATATTTCTAAAAGCTAATGAAATGTTTTACAAACCTCTTACGAATACACATGAAGCAATAAGCAGAAATCCATGTGGGTTTCCATGTTTAGCTTCTATTTGAAAGGTAGCAACCTTGTTCTATTTTTATCAAAGATGAAATGCTATGAGCAATTTAATTCGTTGCAGTTTGAGCTGGCTGCATCCAATGGAAAAGCGTGTAAGGGGGAATATAAAAATCAAGCTAGATCCGCCAAGGGTAAAGTAGCGGAGTGAATCATCGTTTTCAATAGCCCTGACCTACCCAATGTCGTTAAAACATGGAATCTTGGGTAAAGGTTTAACCCTTCCCCAAACGACAAAATTTTAGAATGGTCCAAATTGAAAGCACTTGCAGACAACAAAATACACGCTACTCAAAAATTGAAATTTGTTTCTACCTTTTCCCACATTGTTTTCAAAAGGTTTCTATCTCAGAGTCGTAAAAACCTGGGACTGTTTGGTAAAAGGTTAATCATGACAATGTGCCATTGAATAGACATTTCATTTACTATGACCTTTTTCCTTCCCTGTGTGTGCGTGCTCAAGGTGATTATTATGAGACTGATCATGTGCCACTATCCTATTATGAAAATAATGCTCATAACAAATCATTACAGATATTGCCAAGCCTGTCGGTAATACAACAACTAAATCTGAGATAATTATTTCATAACATAGCTAAACCTATTTACCAGACAACAAAATGTGAGACTTGTCCAAGCTGAAAGCATTAGCGTATTAGTAATTGACTATTTAAAATATGATAAAATGATTTAATGCTGTCAAGTAAACTTATTAACCAGCCTGCATAGCTCATAGGGCGTAAGACTCTTCTTGAACATGATGTTTCGAGGGCATGTGTTCGATCCCAACGGCTGGCCATCTAAAATTAATAATAGCCTTTTGGATGAGATGTTAAACCGAGGTCCCCTGTGACAGTGCTATACATCGCGCATGTTAAAGAACCAGGCTATACTTAGGATGGGTTTCATCCCTTTTCTGCACTATCCCATGTAACAATACTAACATCCTTCAGGGGGCGTCGCCCATAAGACCATCAGGTGGCAATGATAAATAGACCCAAATTCAATCAATCAGTCAACTTGTCATCCTCAAAGACTTCAGCTGCCTACAACCTAACCCTTTACCACACAATGCTGAGTATCAATGACCCTTAAAAAAAAGCCTTTTGAAAACATTGTGGCAAAAAGAGAAAATGCTGGTAAACAGCATTTTCCCCATTACTAGACAAATTTATGTCTTCAGACCCATAGCTGGAAAGACAGAAAGCTGCACAGACAGCCATTGTGATTCTACATTACATACCGGCTCCTTTGTTTGGACCAGGTCTGTATTTTTCAGAACGACCTGTCTTAACAATAGAATGCACCAGAGCAGGTCTATCCTCAGCACGTGCGCAGGTTGTTCCGTAGATAGAAAACCTGCCCACGAGCTGGAAAGACCTGCTCCCGTGCAAGAAATACCTGTCCACGTGCAATTGATGGATTTTGAGTCGTGCATGAAGACAGGTTCGTGAAGGACATTGGTACTCGCGTGATACTGATTTTTTATGAATTTGTAAATAACAGGAAATATCTTGTAAATATACTTCTTTCTGGTAAGACAGATTTTAATCTTTTTTTTATTGGTGACCAACTCAGCAATTCTTTGATATTTTTTTTTTCAAAGCGATCATTAAAAAAATCTATCCACCCCTCCCCCTCCCCGTATTTACAAAATCTGTGGTCACATTAATGCCAATATTTAAAACATTGTAGATAAAGTGCCTTATCCTTGGGTTGTTGTAACATACATGTCATTCTCTCATATCTAAACCCACTTTTTTTTTTCTAGTTTTCATCTAAATTAAATAGCAAAAGTGGCAAAAAGGTAATGACGGACGCATGTTCTAAAACATGTCTCTAGTATTGTTGTATTTTGGTTCTAATGCACCCTAACTCCTGTGAGACCAACTGTTGATTTGTCCGTATAAGCGCAGTGTAGCCTCTGGAGCTATAAAGTCCGCTTGTGTAAATTTTCTTATTGTGAGAAGCAAAACTGACATAGGAGCACTGTCCTTCTATGGCTGACCCGACCCAGCTAGCTTCAAGAAAGCAATTTGAGGGGCCCGATCACTCCCATAGTAGAATGACCAGAATCGCTTTGAGACCAACTGTCCTAGAAGCTCGACCCCAGGATCCAGGCTTGAGCCTCTTTGGAAGTGACTTTATATGACTGAAAGCGGTGTAAAACGCCATTCATTCATTAAGTCAATCAATAAATGAATATAACCCATGGCCTTGCAGAACTGGATGAATTAGTGCAAACGGACAGACCATAGAAATGAAAACGCAAGTGTTAACGGCAAAAGCTGAAAACCATGAGTATTTCAATCAATTCGAACCTAAATTAAGCAATGAACTCACTCGTGCAGCATCAACAAACCTACCCAAGTTAAAAGAATAAGGTTGATGCTCACGAGGTGTCAGTTTCAAGTCAACATTATTGTTCAAGCGAGAAAATAAAACTGATAAATAGATGAAAAAGAAATACCCAAAAGTTAAAAAACCATAAAACATGTTTTACGCTTCCATTTGTCATCAAACGTATCTGTTCTTTTTGAAATAGCTGTCAAGTCGTCTGCTCAATACTGATGGTGGCCGGTATGTAAGTCGGATATCGACCTCGTACATCGGTCTTTCCGTATAAGAACGACCAGGGCACGAGCTTCACAAAACACCTCGAGCGCTTCGCGCTCTCGGTGTTTCGTGAAGCTCGTGCCCAGGTCGTTCTTATACGGAAAGACCTCGTACTCAGTCAATATCCTATACTTACCCCCCTCCATTTTGTTGTGGGGGTATTGATAACAACAATTTCTTATTTTACCACAATGCTCATTATGTGTTGATAATCAATATTTTATAAGGAATTACATTCTTTACGCATCCATTTGAAATTGTTTCAGCATCAACCGGATAATTCCAGAATTAATCCTTTACCATACAATCCCGACTTTTAACGACCCTAAGGAACTTTGGAAGGCTTTTGAAAACAGTGCGAAAAGAAGAAAATGTTAGCAAACAGCGTTTTCTCCTTTTCCCACAATGTTTTCTAACCTATCAAGGGCAGTTTTATTCATTTTGGCCACCTTTGATTTTTCTTCTGCAAATGCCTCGAATTTGGGCCACTCTATGATTTTGTTGTTTGGTAATGAGTTAAGGGGAACATCAATAAAGTTGCTGTTTCTGTTAGTAACACTGTAATTATTATCAAGGAAGATCAATGTAACATTCTGATGGCCATGATAAATGAAGATGAGAAAATGACAGTCTTTGGTCAGTACAAATAGCTTAAATATTGCAGTTTTAGTACTGAACATTTTCAAAAATATTATCATATATTGGACACATTGTACATTCAAAATCAGGCTGCATGTTTGGCACATTCTTGTCGTGATCTGTGTCATCTATAAAGCATTTTGCATTGAATTTTACACGCTTAACCCTTTACCACACAATCTCGACTTTTAATGACCCTAAGAAAGAAGCCTTCTGAAAACATTGAGGGAAAAGGAGAAAATGCTGGTAACCAACATTTTCTCCTTTTCCCACAATGTTTTCTACTCTTCACAAAACAAATTTCATATTTTCAGTCACTTTTATTTTGTCGTCTGCAAATGCTGTCAATTTGGATCAGTCTATAAATTTGTCGTTTGGTAATGAGTTAAGGGAAGGAGCTGTTAGCTGATAGACAAACATTCTGTGCCGGCCATAACTCAAATGCAAACAATTGAATCTAACTTGTGTCAACCATTTTAAGTGCATCTATGGACTTCCTAATCATTATCTAAATAGAAAATATTGGATTGGGAGAAAAGTGGGGGCAAAGTAATGGGGCTTTACAAAACAATCCTAATAGTTTAACCAGCATTTTCTACTATTCCCACAATGTTTTCTACCTTTTTCAAATCAAATTTCAATTTTTGATTCACATTTATTTTGTTGTTTGCAAATGCTTTCAATTTCAACTGGTCCAAAATTTTGTTGTTTGGTAAAGAGTTAACCCTTTACCAAACAATCCCGACTTTTAACGACACTGATAAAGAAGCCTTTTGAAAACATTGTGCGGTAACCAGCATTTTCTCCTTTTCCCACAATGTTTTCTACCCTTCCTAAAACAAATTTCAATTTTTCAGTCACATTTAATTTGTTGTCTGCAAATGCTTTCAATTCAGACTAGTCTAAAATTTTCTCGTGTGGTAAAGAGTAGGAGACCCTAGGGAAGGAGAAGTTTTTAAAAACATGGAGGAGAAAATGCTGGTAACTAGCTTTTTCTCCTTTACCCACAGTGTTACCAATCCTTCCAAAATCAAATTTCAACTGTTGGGTCATACTTATTTGTTGTCTGCACATGTATTGAGTTTTGATGAGTCTTAACTCTTGACCAAACTACAAAATTTTAGACTGGTCCAAATTGAGAGCACTTGCAGACGACAAAATATTCGTAACTCAAAAATTGAAATTGGTTTCCAGCTGGGTAGAAAACATTGTGGGAAAAGAAGAAAATGCTGGTTACCAGAATGTTTTTAAAAGGCTTCTATCTCATGGTCGTAAAAACCAAGGATTGTTTGGTAAAGGGTTAAACTTTACTTGTTTGGTAAAGAGTAAAACTCTGCCAGTGCAATACATTAGCTCATTACCAAACAACAATATCTTAGGCTTGTCAAAATCGAGAGCAGTTGCAGACGACAGAAAAAAAGCGACTGAAAATATGAAATTTGTTTTGTGAAGGGTAGAAAACATTGTGGGAAAAGGAGAAAATGCTGGTTACCAGCATTTTCTCTTTTCCCACAATGTTTTTTAAGGTAGTGGACCCGTAATAGGCCTAGTGCAGCAAGGCATAAAATTTCTTGACAGTTGATAAAAACAGATTTGGACAGATATAATACTTTTGTACATTTTTAACCGACCAGAAATTCCTTTCATGTCTACCTTTGAATTATTTGTTGGTACTTTTGTTAGTTTCCAGAAAAGGGAGGTAATTATCGTATCCATTTGTAATGAAAATATAGTGGTTTTAGATTTATAAACGATAATTCTAGGAAGGACAAAAAGGAAAAAGTGGCTCGGTGAAAGTAGTACAATAATACTCATCTTTAATATTAGCAAATTTTCTAGGATAATGTTAAAGTGGAAAAAGCTGATTTCTATTACGGGTCCACTACGTTAAAGGCTTCTTTTTCAGGGTTGTCAAAAGTAGGGATTGTGTGGTAATGGGTTCATATGGGTATTTCACAGTCAGGATAAATATTCCAAATAATGTCTTTCAAAACTGTTGCATGGAACATTATACACTAAGATTGTCCTTCACTTTTTGTGAGGTCTCATCTTGATATTCACTTCTTACAAAAGCAATTTCATTAGTACATTGCACTCAAAGTGTGTATCCTATTTACTGATCCTCTTGTCAAACAGATGGTTTGATTTTTAAGTATTTACCTCTGGGAAGATAAAAACATGTTTTGGAAAGGCTTTAGTTTGTTTTTACATTGTTGCTTCATGGCTTGGTTTTCAAATCTTTGCCAGAAAACAAAATCTAAAACTTTGAAAGTATTTTGTAGATGACAAAGTAATTTCTGCTCAACTGATGGTTTTACCTTTGATGAGGTTAAAAACAGTGTTAGAAAAGGAGTTAATGTTGGTATCGGCATTTTCTTGCTTTTTAACAAGTCGTGTTCTTTCGTGATAACATAATTATGGTATTTTTTTGGCAAAGGGTCACAGAGTTTAGTCTGTTATATGGAAATCTTAATTCAAATTTCACTGGTGTCATTGTTGATGTGCAAGGGCAGTCAGCTGAGCCTTAAAGCTATTCTACACATTGTGATATATGATTGATGATATGCCCATTATGAGATCAGGTTGGTGATTATCATAATAATGAGGAAAATGAGTTTTATCTGCAGAAAACACAGCTCAAGGGTCTGTCTTCCCATCTTCATTAAATATCTAGAAATATTGACTTTTAGATTTGGAAAATTCCTAAAATCAAGACAGATCAATATGTCATTAAGAATGTTAATTTCAGGGCTAATCCTGGCATTGTGTCCTAAGGCCTGAGGAAAGCATTTGAAAGCTATGAATTAGTGGCCAAGTTTGTGAATTTTTTGGGGGACTTAAAAAAGCCTTATAATAGTCATCAGTATTTTTGGCTTGGCATGTTTTTTTTTGTATAAATGTACCAGTTCATTATGATAGTTCCACTGTGTCTTATATCAAAAATATCTACTTAAAACTTTAAAGCTTCTTCTAGATTATCAAAAAAGAACCATAAGGTTGGACAACCATCAAAAAAGATCCTCACTTATGCCCCTTCATTGTCTTGATACTGAAAGAGTCAGGCTGGCTCCCAAACCTTGCATAATTTATAACGTCTTCTGATGTGCTGCACAATTTAATACTGTTTTGCAAAGAGTTAAAGTTTGTTTTACTGTTGGTCCATCTAGAACCAAGATTCATAATCTAACCCTTATCCTGCTCGATAACTAATATGAAATTTTCATTTCGATTGTAAAAATCCAAATAGCACTATTTCAAAGTTATGTTTTGGGAAATAATATCTTATCACGTGGTGTAGATCCACAATCACATTGCATGTTCTGTGCGGTCTGATCTTGATCTACACTATCTGCAACAGGTCATCGAGGCGTGCTAATAGCAGCCTAAGAGTTAAATGATAGAGCATTCATTTCAGTTCAGCAAGGTAAAGAGTACCTTCTTGTCTTTCTCCTGGTGTTCCCAGCAACACATACCAAGCCATTAATTGTCAGTGTTGAAGTGCAGAACAAACTTTTATTGACATTCAGTTCTCACTTCTCCTAAATGAAGGGCCTTTCCAGGAAAAATGATTTAACTCTTCACCAACCAACAAACTTTCAGACTAGCCAAAATTGAAAGCACGATAAATGCAGATAACAAATGAAAAGTGACTCAAAAATTAATATTTCTTTTTGAAAAGATAGACAACATTGGAGAAAAATGCTGGTTACCAGTATTTTCTCCCTTTTTCCACAATTCTTTCAGTAGATCATTTTGATTAGTCATTAAAAGTCGGTGTGGTAAAGTCTCCTCTGCCAAAGGTCAAATATTTTACAACCTTGTCGAAGACAGTTTCATGTTGAAATAGGAGAAAAAGCTAGTAACTAAATGTTTCTTCCTCAGCTTACAATGTTTTTCTACCATTTCACTGTCCCTATCATTTAAGCCACATAATGATTTGTCCTCTGCAAGAAACTTAATTCAATATAGACGAGATTGATTTTTTCATCTGATGGGTATGTATAATAGACATTGCTATACAATGTCGACTTAATAACAAACCTGAGAAAGAAATCCTTTGAACACACTGTGGGGAAAAAGAGAAGACTACAATCCTTTTAAAAAGACTTAAATCCAAAATCTGAAGGGCCACCTTTAAATACAATGCAGAGTATATGTGGAAATTTTTGCAAGTTCATGAGCCTGAAAAACTCGAAAGTTTTCTGATCGTGAATTTTACTACAAATGTACCAACAAAGAAGGAGTGTCATGAATTTGCAAACTTTTGCATCTGTAAAATGTCTGTAATCGATTTTATATATTGAATACCCAAATATACAGTACAGTGGAGCTCCGATATAACACTGTCGGTGGGAACCATGGTCATCAACAGCGTTATATCCGGGGTTAAATTTATAACGCTGATTCCCCCCCCCCCCACACACACACACACTACGGGCCGCAGCCCATCCGCCAACCATTGCCAGACTACAGAACTATGGCATATTAATTAATAGTTTTTCTCAAATTTATTCTGACAAAAATGAAATAGCAATATTCCAAATACTAAAACTAAGACATGCCTATTTACGTTTAAACATTATTTATAGGACATTGAACAATTTAGATTCTTTTGTACGTAACGCCTGAACTATTCCCAGTTAGTTTCTGTCAGCAAATCTGGTCAGCAAATAACGTTACAACTACGTAAAAGAGCGTATTTTACCTTTTGGACCGTTTTTTAAAGAATTATTCAGCCGCTGTTTTGCTAAATTACAGCAAGATTCATTCCAAAATTAAATTAAACGGTATCGTGTTGGATTGCAGACGGTGCCGCCGCCATGTTTTTTTACCATGCTGACAATTGCAAAACGAACCCTAATCAGCAATGACAAAGAAATCTCTTTAATAATCAAACGAGATAAAACCCCCATACATGATGAAAGGCACAGGGGAATTTAACCTACTGTCCGTTAAGAAATCACATCAGTCGTTTATCCACACAATGTTTGCAGTAAAGTTTGCATTAGTGGTACATGTATGACGTAACACATCAATAATGCATAGCGAGAGGGTTGTAAGTGCAAGTGTTTGTAATACACACTTAAACCGTTTCGGCCAAAGAATTTACACCTGGCTATGGGCTGACCCCCATTCAAAACTATGCAATCACGCAATAACCCAGCATCTCTGTTGCTTTATATTTTCTGCTACAATCCTTCTGCCTATCGTAATGATAATTGCAAAAGTACCCCAGTCGTGTCACGTGCACGTTGTGTAGTAGGTAGAAAGAGAGTCATTCAGCTATTATCTGAAAATTTTGTTGTGACCGAGATAAAAAAAAATTGCGTGATTTGATGCTTAAGTTAAACGGATTAGTTGCCGATAAATGAAGAAGAAAAACAAGGTTTTGTATTCAATAATGCTGTATTTTTGTAATCATGGGGACAACACTAACAGGGCTTCAACCATTTCCTCCTACGGAACGACTTTTCATGCTTGAACTGCAACAGATGCATTCAGAAACGTTGTGAAAAATGGCAAAACTGCTTACATAACATCGGAAAGTCGGGAAACATTTAACCCTTATGCTTCATTCAGGCCTTAAGATGCTGAACTTAGAGGTCTCTGTAGATCAAGATCAGATTATGAACTAAATGTCGTGTCTGATCTCTGATCCTATCTAGAGTATTTCCAAAAATTTAATGTCAGGTGTTTTGGAAAATATATTTTTCAGTCTGTTCTAGTATTTTTCAATATTTGGACTATCTTAAGACTGAACTTGAAATAGAATTATTTTGACAAAAAATATAACGTGTCTGAACATATAGGCTGTCCGAATGCATTTGCGAGTTGTGGAACATTTGATATCGCCGTTACGATCTGCATACAGACAGACATATTGACATATAGTTTGTATAATGCAAGATTGTGTGCAAAGACAATTATGGGACTAGGTCCTTTTGTTAACTACTGTGCGTGTATTTGTCAAAGTAATTGTGCAAAGCCATAGGTGATAAATGTAATCAACAAGGTAAAGGTGTGAAAAATTGTCACATTATGTGTACGGTATCGATTTTTTATTTGACCGAGAGCTCTTTTTTTTTTTTACATCGAAGCTTCTTGTGAGAGCAACGGTGGATTCGGATCAGACTCGAAAATGGTCAACCCCCGAAATTTTGGGAGCCAAAGGACACCCGTGTTATAACGGAATCAGCGCTATAGCGCACTTCGTTGTAACGAGTTCCACTGTATTTCATATTGATATAATTATTCAAATGAATAAGACGTAATGCTCTTTTGGTTAAAAATGTGTGAACATGGTTATTCTGCATGCCCCTCTGGGCTTATTTCATGGCAATTGCAAGATTTGTCCAATTTCAAAATGCTTGCAGATGGCAAATTGTGGAGGTTCAAATGACCGAATTTTTATTTGAAGGGTATGAAAACATGGTGGAAAAAGGAGAAAATGTCTGGTACCAATATTGTCACCTTTCTCACAATGTCTTTCAAAGTTTTTCTTGCTCTGTTTTGTTTAAACTCTAGATTGTTTGGTAGTGGTCAATGGAAGCAATCTTTTTTGTGCAACTTGAATTTTGTAGAATATTTAAACATGTATATAATAATTATATTGAATAACATGTTTAATAATCTACCACATAATCCTGACTTTTAATGACTATTAGAAAGAAGCCTATAGAAAACATTGTGAGAAAAAGAGAAAATTTTCGGTTTGTGCAAATCAGAGTTAATCCTATACCGAAAGATTCTGTGCTTTTAAACCATTGCCACACAATCCCTTCTTTTTCGGGCCCTTTGACAGTAAAACAACTAGCAAAAAATTTGATGTTAATTTCTTAAGTTTTTGTTCTATGAAGACATAAGCCATGATAATACCTAACTGCTTTTTTTCCAAACAGCCACTGACAGAAAAACATACTGTTTATCCAGCAATATCTACAAATTATCTACAGACTGGCACCATCCTGACATGATATCATACATGAATGTACAAAAAAAACTCTCATAATTTAATCTTGCTGGGAGCAACGAACTCAGTGACTGTGTATTTTTCCCCATAATTGCAATGCATTTGAGCCCTCATTAGGAAGTCAGGACAATATTTCAGCATTTCTGAGATATCATACTTAATTGGAATCGTGCGATGGAATATTCATCAGGGGAAAATAAATGCTCCGAACCGGAAAAGATTTTATTGATTGACAGCATCATATGCATAGTACAGTTCAGTTCTTTTGAGAGACTCTTTTGATGCCAAACTGACTGAACCTAACCTGTGACCTAATATTGGACCAATTGAATTGTTGAACAAACCATTACAAAATGCAGAGCATGGTAATGGAAGTCATACAGAACTTCAAACTTCTTTCAACACTCTTGGAGCCAGATCAAGTCAAGGGACAGAGTAGATTGAGCTGCTTGCCACTGTCAGTGGAGAAACTGACCTTTAGTTGTATTTCAAATTTCTTTTTAAAGTATTTGTATGTCACACATGCGCACCCTCTGCATCCAGCAAATTCTCACAGCAATATGAAAGCTCTAACAACTGACTTTATCTGTCTTTTTAACCCCTGACTAAAAATCCTGTTTTAATAACCCTGAAGAATAAAACTTTGAAAGAAATTGTAGGAAGAGGAACAGATTCTTGTAACCAGCATTTATTTCTTTTCCACACTCTTTTCTTATAAGCAGTTTCTTTTCTCTCCATTATGGTCTTTTTCAACAGGATTGTTAAAATATGGGATCAGTTTGTAAAGGTTAATGTACAGTACCATGTTAAATACCATTTCAGGGCATTAGTTGGAATTTTCATAACAACAATTTAACAAGTACTACCTTTTTCTTTCCCTTATGATGCCCTTCAAATTACCTTGAGAAAGAAGGGATATGAAAACTTTTTTGGAAAAGGAAAAACTACTGGGTAAGCAACATTTCTCCTTTTCCAACTATTTTTTACACTTCTAAAGAATACTTTCTCCATGTGAGTCACAATTTATGAACAATTTCTTCTTTTGCCACTATTTCAATTTTTGAAATTGTCAAAGACAATATCACTATGAGTTCAAGATTGAATTCTGATAACCATATATCTTATTTTGTGCAAAGCCAAAGGAAATAAATCCACTTAAACTCATTTTCTCAGGCAAATGAGTTTTTAGGTAGCACTCAGATAAGTAATTTGAAATGGCATATTAAAATACATGGGGCAAAGCCATCGATCGTTGAGATACTTATCTTTTATTGAAAACAGCTTCTCTAGCTCATAGCCTTTTATTGGCGCAATGATACAAATTTGCCAACTGACCCCGAGCTTTTTCGTTCCAAAACCAATTTGTTCCATGGCTTGTTCGTCCTATGACTGCGCGCTACTCCATTTCATTGCTCATGAATATTTATATCGAGGTTTTTGATTGTAATGTTGGAAATTAAATGCAAATGGCTAGAGATACTATAGTATTTCAAAATTATATAGTTTTCAGGAACAAACTTGATGTATCAAGTGCATTTTTCTCTCTATTTGTCATGCATTCTACTGTCAGGAGGCATTACTCCTGCTTTCTCCTAATGATGAAAGGGAGACTACATATACAAAAATAAACCAAATTTTGTCATGAGTACTCTGCCTTCAACTGAAAAGGTATTCATTTGCTTAGTGGGTTGACTTTTAAGCCCATATTTGAACAATATGTCTCTGTTTCTTTCAAACTATTAATTCCGCACAATGGGTTTCCTTAACAAATATCACTTCAACATTCTCAACTCTTTGATTATCTGTTCTATTTCACGTCACCTCTTTACCAAACAACAAAATTTCAGACTTGGACAAATTGAAAGCACTTGCATACGACTAAATAAATGTAAGTCAAAAATTGAAATTTGTTTCCAGCATTTTCTCCTTTTCCCACAATGTTTTCAAAAGGCTTCTATCTCAGGGTTGTAAAAACCAGGGCTTGTTTTGTGAAGGGTTACAAGCCAGTAGTAAAAACCCAAATTGCTATTTCAAAGTTAAATGTTTCTGGGAAAGATATCTCTTTAAGTACAGGGTAGATCCAAGATCAGACTGCATGTTCTATGTGGTCGAATCTTGATCTACATTGTGCACAGAAAGTCTTTCTTATCACACACTTAGCAGCGATTGGGTTTAAGTATTCCAATAATAGTACATAAAACAGGATAAATGGAGATTCTAAATGCCAATTAAAAGCATTCTAGATCAGTTGGTACACTATAATTTGGGAGAATTACAGCGAAAAATTTGCACTCTTGCATTGATTATGGCTGCCTAACACTTTGCAGTAAAATGCCTTGCATCACAATTTACATAAAGATTCTGATATTAATTCTGTCATGGTGCCTTTTACCGTAATGGAATTTTCCTCTGAAAATTCTTCTAACAAACCATTTTGCTTTTTTAATTCCTTTATCTTTTCAGCATTTCCACTTTGCACCAGATTTTTGAAAACCATGTGACATATTTGCAAACAATTAACCTTGTATTAAGCAGGCACATGCACATAAAGGAAAAACTGATCATTTAAGACAAACTTACTGTTTGCTTAATACAGGCACATTTCCATATTTTTGCCCTTCAAAGAAACTTACTATTTGCTTGCTTTCAACAGTTAGTTAAAACCTCTTTGTTTAACCTGAGTTTTACATCAATCATGAAACAAGTTCTTACAATGTATATAATACTCATCACTCTCAGATACTGTTTTTCAGAAACCTTTACTCTTTATATCACAATCCCGACTTTCAAAGACCCTGAGATAGAAGCCTGTTGAAAACATTGTCAGAAAAGGAGGAAACGCTGATAAACAGCATTTTCTCCTTTTCCCACAATGTTTTCTACCCTGCTTGATACAAATTTCAATTTTTGAGTTAAGTTTAATGTGTCATCTGCAAGGGCCTTTTATTTGAACTAGTCTAAAATTTTGTTGTTTGGTAAAAAGTTAACCAGTGCTTGTGGTTTAAGTTGAACCAGGGAATTTGTCCTTAAACCTACACACTCTATTGTTGTAATGATCCTATGCCAGAGGGGTTTTGAAAATATCATGGGAAAAGGAGGAAATGCTTGTAACCAGCATCATATCTCCTTTTCCCGCAGTTTTTTCTACCCTATCAAAGACAGAAGTCATCATTAATGCTACATTTGATATGTTGTTTTTAAATGCTTTGAATTTGATTGTGTCAAAATCAATAACTGTTAGGCAGAGAAGAAAAAAAAAACAACCATTTCAATTTGATTGATTATAGAATTATTCAAATTTTAGTCAGTTGTATTAACTCTTTACCAAACAACAGAGTTTTAGACTAGTCCAAATTGGAAGCATTTGCAGACGACAAAATAAATGCGACTCAAAAATTCAAATTTGTCATTGGAAGGGAGGAAAACATTGTGGGAAAAGAAGAAAGTGCTGGTTACCAGCAGATTCTCTTTTAACCACAATGTTCTCTATAGGCTTCTTTCTCAAGGTCATTAAAAGTCCACATTGTGTGGTAAAGAGTTAACATAGATGAATTAGTAATATCCCCCGTGTTTCCAATAAACATATGTATTAGAAATCTTTGATTTATAACCCACAACGTCACAGCAGTGATTTCTTTGAGGTAGCCACAAGAAAATGAAAATAATTTTCTCACAAGAAAATGAAAAGCATTTTCTATCCCTTGTAATCTATGCAACCATCAGGGGCAACTTTTGGTACCAAGGTAAGAGCCATTGTAGTTCACATGTTTTTAGCATTGATCGATTTCATACAGTTTTTGATTTTCTATAACATATTATTATACTGCAAAGAAATTTCTCATGTTCTGATTGGTTAACATGCAGGGAACATTATATCATGTTCCCTGGCAAAAACCAAGTAAAACCAGTTTCCCTTTTTGAGTGCCCTGTAAACATCACATGGAACACAACATCCAAAATGGCGTCGTCGTTGACGATCACCAAACTGCACATTTTTGCACCAAACTGCACATTTTAATGACGTCAGTTTCCAGTGACGTCAGTTTTCATTGAATTGGGGAACTCAGAAGGAAATTTCTATTTCGTCAGCATACTCGATTCTTGAAATTATAAAACAGGAAAATTTCGCTTAACACGCTTTGAAAGGGTAAAACTTTGCAGTATAATAAATTTGTTGTACGGTCAGGTGGCACTGGGGACTTGGAAACTTGTTCACAGCTGTGGTTAATCATGTCGCTACCTCGCCTTCGGCTAGGGGCGACATGATTAACCACAGCCATTAACAAGTTTCCAGTGCCACCTGACCGTACCACTAATAAAGTTTCTTAGGTCAATGGTACACTTGCAATTTTCCTGACAGAGTAGACCTACAGCAGAGACAGCTTGTGTTAGTTGATAGCGGCCGGATCTTTGCTGTCTTTTTTGTGAGATATACAGCAGCCAACAGAGCCAAAAACTAGCAGTACAATCGTTTCATACAACTGAAAGTGTTCATTTCATATTCTCCTGGATATAGGTTTCACTATGAAATGCAAATAGTGTAATAATGAGTCAACTTTTATATTTTCAGGAACATCGCCCATCATGTTCAAGGTACAAAATGATACAGACAATGACCAGTTACAGGCACCAGAACCTCATATGGAGTTATATTCAATGGTCCTGTCAGCAACAATGTTATTTCTTGCAATACTGTTTGGAGGTGGGGGCTGTGCTACAGTTCTGATTGCCATGTGTGTCCGCAAACTTCTCAGAAAACTCCGATATACCTTAATGGCAATTTTATTGGTGGTGTGTTGTTTGTTTGATTTCATTTGGTGCCCGTTGGAAATTACAAGACTCATACTACATCATCAGAATTCTAACAGCAGTGTCACAGCAGAACATATAATTGTGAATTTAAAACATGCTGGTGGTAGCCTATATATGTTATTTTTATGTGGATTGGGTGCCATTGTGGTTCTCATTTGCGTACAAAACCTACTGAAGCAAGTCCATAAATATGATGCCATTCCAAAAGTGAAATTTGGTATTATTGTAATTATTCTCTGGTTGATACTGACAATAAGTTTAACAATTGCTTTTGTGATAACATGTCTTCTACAAGAGGATGATGGAGTGTATCACAGTATCAATCAAATGTCATTCCATTTTAAAATTGGTGTGGAGACCATGTGGATTGTTTTACTTTTGGCTCCTTTAGTACTGATGGCTATTTTACATTTACATACAAAATTCTGGAATGATGATTTCTCAAGAGAAATATCTGATTTACACTCTAATGACAATTTCACCGTTCCTTCACTGATTATTAAAAGTGTTGAGGAGATTGCTGAAGAAGACGATGAAGAAAATTCAGTTGCCCTTCCATCCCCTGACATACATAGGGATTCAATTGGGGGCTCTCCAGAGTCAAAGTGTTCAAAAAGTGCTCTGAAAAAAAGATCTGGTTCACCTTCATCACAAAAAGTTCTGTTTGCAGAAAACCCAAGTCCAACCAGAGAAAACAGTAGCTCTAACTTTGGTGAAAAGTTTAAATCTCAAAACCACCTTGGTGTCAATATGTCTGCCATATTAGGCAGAAGACGGCATACCATAGCACAGATAACTGATCCCCAACTAGACTTGATCCAGAAGGCAAAGTCATATAATTATGTGCGTAAATTTTCCGTAGATATTTCTGCATTGCAAGCTCAGTTAGAAAATCCTAAACTACATGGTAGCTTTCCATTCCATTCTCAACAAGATATTAAAAAAGATAGCTCTGACACTAAACTTCAACCTCTAACTTTTAACCTGCCGCCAAAGAGAAAAAGTCATGAAGAAATCATTAAAAGTCAGGAAATCATAGAAGAACCTGAAAATGAACAAGAGCATGAAGCAGATGTAAATAATGGAACATACACTGATCTACAGGAATCTGTTAATGATGTAAAATGTGACAAGGAAGAAAATTCTAAAATTTCTTGTAATAAAGTGGAAAATACTGACAGAAAACACAGTATACCAGAGTCGGTGCATTCCAAAAATACAAGTATACGATCAGGTCGCTCTGCAAGAGATTCTGTATGCCCTACACCTCCATTGATCAGTTTAACACAAAGTGATGGTGAAGAAAAGCAATTAGAACTGAATAATTCTGATAACAATATGGACAATACCTTTGTTTGCCACAAAAATTCCTCTTTCAAACAATGTAAGTTACCATTTCTCTTAGTTCTGACCTATATTTTGAGTATTTTTCCAATGTTTTTAACAGAGCTTTTACGGGATGCAGGATTAGAAAACAGTGGATATATAAACATTGTCACTGTGACAACAGCCATATCCATGGTACAAACAATGATTTACCCACAAGTAATATTCTGTGTTGATAGTCGAATAAATAAGGCTGTTCATAGATCTTTTGTGAAAACTCGGCGCTGGATGACAAACTTTGTCAGTCGACAACAAGAGGTACCTACAAGTGAAGAATTCTCAGATACGGAGGTGTAAAGGAATGCAATGATAAGACTATAAGAAATGTCCATATTTTTTTTCCATCTACAAAAGGATAATTGTAAATCCTATCATACCATTTCTCTCATCATTGAGCATGAAACCAGTTCTGTTACCTTAATTGCATTACATCCTGTTCAAGGTACATACCAACACTCTGTTTCCGTGACTTTAACCATTTGGGGAAAAAAAGGGATTTTGTCTACACAGAATGCTAATATTTTTACAAGTGGTTTCAAATGTACCTTTATTTCTTTGCAGTTTCTTCTGCTTTTGAGCAAAAACAGAAATAATGATAATAGACAAATCCACATTTCTATACCATCTGCAAATCATTTTGAATGAAACTCAAATCATTTTTGTAATCATGTGTAAATCCATTGCAAGTGTGATTATGGTATAAAAATCAACGGATTTTACCACTGATTCTTTTAATTCAATTTAAATCTTTCATCAATTTCAATACAGAATTAGAATTTGTTAATAACTATAATAATTCATAAGTATAATTTTTTACTATTTCTAGAGCTGTTTTTGTTTTCCATCTGCTTTTTGTAATTTCAAAGTCTTAATGACAAAAATACTTTTCTTTGTATGGCAATCAATACCTTCCCGCATAAATTGAAATATATTTATAAGGAATAGAAAAAAATGCTTAGATGAAATAAAACAGCTCTTTTTTTCTCACAAAGTTTTCTGCATCATATATACAAGACAATTTCTGGCAAATGGTTGTTTTGTGTCATTTATAGGAGTTTGTATTATTATCTAAATATGATATAAGCTGAAGGCTAAATTTATGAATCAACTCTTCACCAAACAACACAATTAAAGACATATCAAAATTCAAGTATCTGCAGAAGATCAATCCTATGTGGCTGAGGTATGGTATTTCCGAAAGGGAAGAAAACAATTTGGGAAAAGGACAAAATGCTGGTTATTAGCATAATCTCCTTTTCACATGATTTTTTCAAAAGTTTCCTTACCAAAGGTCGATAAAACTTAAGATTGTTTGATGAAGAGTTAAGGATAACCACAATCAAGGATAGAATCAAGAATGTTACCTTCATAAAATCATAAAATATTTTTGCCGTCTATTACCACTATTCAGGTTGCTGAGAGTCAGTCAAAAGAAAAACTGTCAAGTGTTTACCTAACAACAAAATTTTAGCCTAAATTGAAAGCAATGCAGATGATGTTTTGACTTGCAAATCACTGCTATAGTCAAGGAAGTTTTTTAAGTTTTTCCTCAGTAATGTCAGTGCTTTGATTAGACCACATTTATAAGCATGGAAGGACCACTTTGATGCCTCCAAAGTAGAAAGGCATGAAAAAATAACTTACAGATGGACAGATTGCTACAACATTTTCTCCTTTTCAAAAAATATTTTCTATCCTTCCCTAAACAAATGTCATTTTTTCAGCCACACTTATTTTGTCTCCTGCAAATGCTTTCAATGTGGACTAGTGTAAAATTTTGTGGTGTGGTAAAGAGGTAAAAAACTGCTATTCTCCTGCTTAGACTGGAAAATGAGGAATTATGGGAGAGACAGAATAAATCCTGTGTTAGGCTTCTCTCACTGATAGGATAGACAAAAGATGAAATAATGCGGACACATTTTCCCATTAATTGTCGTTCTTGCAGACAGAGTAGGCACACATATAGGGATAAAAACCAATGTTTATTGCTCACTCTTTACCAATGGCAAAAGTTTAGACTGGTCCAAATTCAAAGCAGTTGCAGACTCCAATCTCAATTGGACTTAAAACGTGAAATTTAAGTTTGGAAAGGTAGAAAACATTGTAAGAAAAGGAGAAAATGCTGGTTACCAGCATTTTCTCCTTTTACTTAAATGTTTTCTAAAGGCTTCTTTAACAGGGAAATTAGAAGTCAGGATTGTGTGGATTAAAGTGTCTCATTCTTTCTCACCTCTGTTCTTTACCAAAAATCCTGTGTTTTAATGACCCTGGAGATCAAGGCTTTTGAAAAATTGTTTGGAAAGAAGAAAATGTCGGTAACCAACATCGGTAACCAGTATCGCTTCTGTTTCCCACAATTCTTTCTACTTATTCTAAGATTATTTACATCTTTTGGGACACATCAAGTTTGTTGCCTGCAAAATGCTTTTGTTTTGGGTAGTCTAAAAGTTCTGTGTAGTGAAAGGTTAATTAAAATGTACTCTGTGTGTTCTAATGAGGATTCTATCTCTGACATTAATTTTGTTGCCATTGCATATAACTTTTATTGTTGTTACGGGAGACCACTCCTTCCTGCATGGCATACTCCCGATTTAAATACAATACCTGGCTACTGCGTCAGAGAGATATCTCTTTGGCTCAGTGGTTAGGGTATTGGCTTTGCGTCCGGGAGTTCGGAGTTCGAATCCCGCTCCGACCCTTATTTCTGCCATGCATTTATTCATTTGTTTCTTTGTTACGGACTTCGTTCGTAAGATGGGGGCTCGTCCGGGATGGGCCATTGAGCCATTAATCCCATTTGTTGTCCAAAATCGGACTTCCTGCCTAATAAGGCTTTGAGTCATCAATAAATGATGACTTTAAGAGGGGGTGTGTTACGGGAGACCACTCCTTCCTGCATGGCATACTCCCGATTTAAATACAATACCTGGCTACTGCGTCAGAGAGATATCTCTTTGGCTCAGTGGTTAGGGTATTGGCTTTGCGTCCGGGAGTTCGGAGTTCGAATCCCGCTCCGACCCTTATTTCTGCCATGCATTTATTCATTTGTTTCTTTGTTACGGACTTCGTTCGTAAGATTGTAAGTGGGAAATATACTAGTTTTTACTGAAATATGAATGGCTTCTTTTTCATTTTTTCCCACACTTCAAATGTCTATTCCTATTGGTCTGCAAATGTAGGTTGCTACACTCATGCTGCGTTACAAACAACAATACATAACAAACAATTTCTCCAAATTTCCTGTTACAAACAACAAGACATAACAAACAGTTTCTCCAAATTTCCAAAAGTTAACATTATTTTAACTTTAAGGATCTGCAAAGTTCGCCCACTTCACTGTCAATAAAATTTGTATGTCCCCAGGGTTCGACATTTACATTTTTTTTTCAACTAGACCAGTGGACCAGTAATCTGAAATTTTTACTAGACCACTTCAGATTTCTACTAGACCATTTTTGCAAAAGTATAAAATAGATCCAATTCTTTGATTTTTTCCTTGTTAATATACCACAATTGTGAAAAAGGACAATGTCATGTTAAGTAGTGATCAATGAATGTTTCTCCGTTAGTTTATTTGAATTACAATTTTTTCGCCAGAGGAAAAAAATAGTCTTACCCATTTTGAAAGCAGTATCAGACACATACTCTAGTGTAACTTAAGCTCAAAATAACAGAATATGAGTTTACAAGGACAAAATCATAGTAATATAATATGAGCTACAAATCTGAAGGCATGACAATAATGTTTCTAAACTAGAAGTAAAGTAATCATTTTAATGATGGTTTGCACCACAAAAGTATATCTATTAAGATATCTGTGGAAATTTACTGTTAGAAAGTCATTAAAAAACTGATAGAAAGTCTGAAGTGACTCTTATAGGACAATGTCAAAAGGAACATTGTGTTGTGTCATGGGTTTCCGTGCTTTTTGCAACGAGCATTTTTTCATGTGTGTTAATTTATGGACAGGTTTTTCCACATGATTTGACAAAAATTATCAATAAGGGTAGCAAGTTACTTCAAAACCTGTCATTTTGCACAAGTTAAGCGGATAATGGATTCTTTTATTTATTTTTTCTTACACGAGGTCTCGCGTGTAACCAAAATTTGTTAGATTCTACGTGAATTTCAATTCTATTACATGATTTACGCAACAATATGGAATACTTTTATCTAGATCTATTTTTGTTTCAATCCAGGTGTTTCTAGCTTTGTATTAGGACTTTGCTTCTCCATGATCAGATTTTATTTTGAAGTGACGCAAGCTTGGTATTGCACACTCGTCTGCTCCGTTGTCTATGTAAACATCGTGGCAACTCATTTTCGGTTGTTGTCAAAATGAAACTACGGTATATTCCAAGAAAAAGAGCTAGACGTAGGAAATTCTTGCCTAAAAATCAAATACTCTGACAAAATTATGAAAATGGAGTTAAATTCAAGACATATCCTTAAAGAAAAAATAGCCCGTAGACTCCAGACTACTAAATCTATTTTCGGCTCGAGTTGGTTTTTCCACTGAAAATACTGACCGTGCATGCGCGATGGGCTTCTCGTAGAATTTGTCACTAAATTGTCGCTTGTTGGTCAAAATCACAAATTATGTAAGCGATCTTTTTCGAGGAACAGCATGTTAGGTCAATTTTCGTCACTTATGCCAAGCATTTAAACTGATACTTAACTTATTGTCTCGATTTTTGCACTAGACCATTCGGGCTAGCCAGATGCACTCACTACTAGCCCGAACCGATGTTTTGCTAGACAATGTCGTTCGGACGTGCCTTAATGTAGAACCCTGGTCCCTGTATTGAACAGCATATAATTAGAAGCATTTATGGACAAGGAGATGTTTAGAATAAGCAAAAATGTAAGGGAGAAAAAAAGCTCTGCAAGTATTTCGAAGTTATGGTACCATGTACCTTAACCCTTTACCAAACAATCCCTGGTTTTTACGACCCTTCGAATCCTTTCGAAAACATTGTATGAATAGGAGAAACTGCTGGTAACCATCATTTTCTCCTTTTCCCACAATGTTTTCTTCCCTACTGGAAACTTGTTTCAATTTTTCAGTTGCATTTATTTTTGTCGTCTGCAAGTGCTTTCGATTTGGACCAGTCTTAAATTTTGTCGTTGGGTAAAGGGTTAACTCTTTATCCAACGGAAAATTTTATATGTGTCGAAATTAAAAGCTTTTGCAAAGGACTAACAAAAAAAATGACTCAAAAATTGAAGTTTACCTTTGAAAGGTTATGGCTGCATCAAATTTTTTTTCTCTTCTAGCCCTTAACTCTTTACCACACAATCACGATTTTTAACTACCTTTAGAAAGAAAGCCTTTGAAAACATTGTAGAAAAAGGAGAAAATACTGGTAACCAGCATTTTCTCCTTTTCCCACAATGTTTTCTACCCTTTTCAAATCAACAAGAGATGTTTGTAAAACATACATGCCCCCCTACTGGCATCCAATGTGATTATAAACTCTTACGTTCAAAGTGTAAAAACAAACAAAGGGTAATTACTCAAAAATTATTAATGATAAATTAACAATTCTTGGGCACTGCACTTCCCATTTATGTGAACTATCAACTTTTAAAGTTTCATGATTTTACCTCACATACTTTTTGAGTTATGCTCCGGAAAAAAAATAAGTACGAAAATCAACAAAGGGCAGTAATTGCAAAAATATAATGGGCAGAGTTATGGTTCTTGTGCAATGCACTTCTTCTGAATAAGATCTATCCACATATAAAGTTTCAAGATGATACCTGAAATACTTTTTGAGTTATGCTCCAGACAAAAATTAACTATGAAAATCAACAAAGGGCAATAACTCCAAAAATATGATGGGCAGAGTTATGGTACTTGTGCACTGCACTTCTCCTAAATGAGATCTATCTTCCTATGAAGTTTCAAGGTGATACCTAAAATACTTTTTGAGTTATGCTCCGGACAAAAATCAAGTATGAAAATCAACAAAGGGCAATGACTCCAAAAATATGATGGGCAGAGTTATGGTTCTTGTACACTGCACTTCTCCTTAATGAGATCTATCCACCTATGAAGTTTCAAGATGATACCTGTAATAGTTTTTGAGTTATGCTCCGGACAAAAATTAAGTATGAAAATCAACAAAGGGCAATATCTCCAAAAATATGATGGGCAGAGTTATGGTTCTTGTGCACTGCACTTCTCCTAAATGAGATCTATCCACCTATGAAGTTTAAAGATGATACCTGAAATACTTTTTGAGTTATGCTCCGGACAAACATGTGGTCTACGGACCGACCGACCGACCGACAGACCGACCGACCGACCAACAAGTGCAAAGCAATATACCCCCATTTCTTCAAAAGGGGGGCATAAATATCAATTTTTTATTCACATTTATTTTGTTGTCTGCAAATGCTTTCAATTGGACCAGTCTATAATTTTGTCATCTGGTAAAGAGTTAAAGCATCACTAAAGCCAAAGAATAGATTACAATTTTCACTGTTTAAAACTTGAAAATATAAAGGATTACCCATCACAATTACACACATGTAAGATCGGGCAAAACCTGAACGTTGCCATGATATACGCATCTGAAAATGCATGGAGAAGCCTGTCAGTTTCAAGGTTGAGGTATATGTCAATGAATTTGAGATTTCTTGACTTACTTAGAAATATAAATCTATTCTTAAGCATGGGGTGTCAACAAGTATGGTATCCATCTGAAATATCCCTATGATTATTTGCCTTTATTTATTTGCTATGTTACAGTATCTGGTAAGTTAAAATTCCTGAGCATTTTTGCGGGACTGCCGATTTTTGCCACTCCAATCCAATACATACCTGTAATCCGTCTATAATTTTGTATAAATTATTTACCATATCTATACCATACCAGCAGCAAAACCACATTATCCAACACTGCCTTGGAAATAAATCAGAAAACATTGTGCTGAATTGTTGATTTTTCTCTGAACATGCTGGCCAGAGAAAGCCCCTATGAAACAAAGTATAATGTGTGGGTTAACTAGACAGGCATTACCTCTTTACAAAATGGCAAAATTCTGAACCTGACCATATTAAAAGCATTTGCAGACCATAAATTAAACATAGATAAAGTGTTGATATCTGTATATGAAAGGGTAGAAAACATTGTGAGTAAAGGAGAAAATGCTGGTAACCAGCATTTTCTCCTTTCCTCACAATGTTTTCAAGGGCCTGATGCATTAGGATTGTTAAAATTGTTGCTCTAACTGCATACTAAGAGTAAATCAACAATCACATGATTTTAGAAACTTGAGAGACTCAGATTTCCTAAGAAAAAACCCTAGGAAAAAGAGAAAGTGCTGGTTACAAGCATTTTCTTCTCTTTCCACAATGTTGTCATATGAGTCATAATATTTACCGGTAATTTGTTGTCACAGATGTTTTAAATATAGACAAGTGGTAAAAGTTGTTATCTGTATAAAGGGTGTATAATTATGTTGAGTGGGCACTCGATAGGCTTTAATTCTTTCTATACTATAGACAATATCATGGACAGTGTAGATCAAGATCAGACTACACAGAACATGCAGTCTGATCTCTGATCTGCACTGTCCACTGCTACATTCTAGATTATGACGGAAGTCTCTATAAGTGATCTGTCAGAGAAAATGTACTTTTAGCCTGTTGGAAAAATCAATTTATTTATTCAACATTGTTGAGTGAAAGAGTTAATTTTTCTATGGCATTTTAACAGTATGTGCTGGCAGGATAAAATGTCATCCATCATTATTGAGAAAATACATCTAAATATGGAGTAGAAAAGGTAATAAATTGGATAGAGTAATATTTTATACAATTTCATGTTGTGTATTTACCAAAGTGGGTAAAAATATTCATCTAATACTTAACTCTTTACCACAAAACCCCGTCTTTTAACGACCCTTAGAAAGAAAGCTTTTGAAAACATTGTGGGAAAAGGAGAAAATGCTGGATACCAGCATTTTCTCCTTTTACCACAATGTTTTCTACCCTTTCCAAATGGTATTTTAACTTTTGATTCACATTTATTTTGTCTGTAAATGCTTTCAATTTGGACCTATGAGGAAAACTTGTACTTGTCTAAAAAAAGAAGCAATGAAAATATGGGAGTGACAATTCAAACATGGCTCAAATGATGGAATTTGTTTTTGTTATGGTAGAAAACTTTGTGGGAAAAGGAGAAAATAATGGCTACCAGCATTTGTGGTACATTCTGTCGTAGATGAATGAAGATTTTACATGACAGACGATACAGTGCTTCCACCTTTGAACAATAATTTGTTTTGGACTGAAGCACATTATGCTGTTGTATCAATACTCTGTATCAATACTCTGAATACCATTGGTACATGAACCCTATGCGCCCTTCACAACAAAATTAGCCTTCGTGGTAACGGCAGATCAAAATCAAACTGCACATATTATGTGCAGTCTGATCTTGATCTCAAATGTCCCAGTAACTGAGCCATTTAGGACATGACAGCAGCCTCGACGTTGTAATCATTTGCGTCTTATTTCTACAGATCGAAAGTGTCCACTTTGGTTTATTCAGCGCTTTCAAGTAATATTTGAAGCCCAAAAGTAAACAAAATGGGTGTTTAATTAACCCATTACCACACAATCCCTACTTTTGACGCCCCTGAGAAAGAAGCCTTTTGAAAACACTATGGGAAAAGGAGAAAATGCTGGTAACCAGCATTTTCTCCTTTTCCCATAGTGTTTTCTACCCTTCCCAGAACAAATTTCTATTTTTTAGTCACATTTATTTTGTCGTCTGCAATTGCTTTCAATTTGGACCAGTCTAAAATTTTCTCGTGTGGTAAAGGGTTAAATGCATTTGAACTTTTAACATATCATTTGAAGAAGCATCTTTACTCATTTTCATCCAGTTTTGTAATCAATTTTATCTTTATTTTATAAAATCATAATTATTCTTGTACCTTCTTATGCCAAATGTTGCCCCTGTGCAAGGTTGCACAGTTTATGACGCATTGAAAATGCATTTCGTTCTATTGCGGCTAACCAAAGAAATAACAACCACAGTTTTCGGTTTAAAAAGAAGACAAATCTCAGGGGTCTCTCTACCCCATACATCCTTTATCAATTTTTTTTTTAATCCTTGTTTACAGAACTATCTACATTCTACACATTGAAAAGTTTTAACAGCCTTATGGCCCCCATACATGATCAAATTTTTTGTCAATTATTTGATGTCAAATAATTGATTCAAATAATTGATGTTCCCCACACACCATCAATGTTGTCTTCAACTTTCAGTCAATTTTCATTCTGATCAAAAACTTCGAAATGAAATGAACTATCGCATTGGCACTACTTCTTGCCTTGGTGGATGCTCCAGAGCGAAATAGGAGGAGGAAGTGGTCGAAAAAATGGTTTCTCCATCAAAATCAACTCAGACATGCCCGACTGCTCACAGAGTTAAGGGACGATGAACCGACGATTACAGGAATTTCCTGAGAATGGACACTGCATCATATGATGAACTTGAATCTGGTGAGGCCAATAATACAGAAAAAAGATACCATCATGCATGAAGCCATATCAGCAAACATTGATGAGCCGTCAAAAAATATCAATGGAGCTTTGATCCGTCAAATATTTGCTTCAAATAATTGATTCAAATAATTCGCCGTCAATGTCCCCCATACACAATCAATTTTGTTGTCAATTAATTGAGATCAGTTATTTGACATCAAAGAATTGACGAAGAATTTGATCTTGTATGGGGGCCTTTAACCTTTGTTTACTCTCTGGCTGTAAGGGTACATCTTTTATAAGTAAAATTATTGTGAAGATGACAATCTGTCATTGTATGTTCAGTCCAACAATTACTGTAAGTTGTAGTGGTGAAACGGTTTACCGATATACCGATTAACCGCAGTCTGTTCAAAGAAAAACCCGAAACCGGTATGAATTATAACGTATCGGTATTTCTGTAATATGTCAACTTCTTGTAATTGCATTAGAATGTCCGGTTTTCCCAAAAATTCTGTCAGAAAATGATCATTTTTCAACTAACTGAAAGATTTATGAAAGCGAAAGTTATTTATTTTTTCCACAGGCAGTGTCATTGGTGTTAAGGTAAAATTATGACCACCTGAAATTCACGACACAGAACTCCAAATAACCGTCGACCGTACTACTGATTTTGGACCAAAAGAGTTTGTTATTCATTTCCTATAAGTTTGCTCACACTTATTTTGCGTTTTTTTTCCTTTAGATAAGCGGGAAAGTATTAGTTGAGCAACAGAGTAAGTTAGTGCATCGCACTGTCTTCTCTGTTGAGCTCCCAAAGTTCGGTATAGTAGGACTGGTTTCTACATTATACAAGTGCACCCTCTCAGCGAGTGTTCAGTACTGCTGGTGACTTTTTGTCAGCACAGCACAGAGGGTTTCTCTAGCTGCTGACAAGGTTGACATGCTAATAGTTTTGAAAAAGAACATGACTTGACATGTCACTGAGTCATTTACTTATTTCTATGGAAAATTCTTAATTTCTAGTCAATTTCTTTAGCATTTGCTACCCTAACAGTGACTACAAGTAGTCAGATATGCTAAATGTCAGCATAATTATACAGCATCTTGCAATATGTATTGCAATACGTGTCAGCCGTATTGCAATATATTACAATATGCTTTTTACTGTATTGTTTCACCCCTAGTAAGTTGCTTACAGAGAAATTAATTTCAAAGCTACCAGGTAGCTGTGTGTTTAGTTTACTTTTTGCCTGATTTTAAAATTCTTTTTTCAGCCAGCAACTAACATTTGGCCAAACCACATAGTGACAGACTGTCATCTCCACAATATTTTTCACTTTTAAATGGTATGATTTAACTCATTACAAACAACAAAATTTTAGGTTTGCATGAATCGAAAGCATTTGCAGACGACAAAATAAAAGTGACTGAAAATTTGAAATTTGATTTGTGAAGGCTAGAAAACATTGTGAGAAAAAGGAGAAAATGCTTGTTACCAGCATTTTCTCCTTTTTCCCACAACGTTTTCTAAAGGCATCTTTCTCTAGGGCGTCAAAAGTAGGGATTGTGTGGTAATGGGTTAAATTTTACTATATTATGACACCTGCTTTGATATTTTGGACTTTAATAGGCCTTTAAGGGTTTATTTTTGCAGAAGATTTTTAGGTAAAGCACACAACTTTTAGATGGATCAAGTATACCTGCATTTTCTCCTTTTGCCACAATGTTTTTAAAAGGCTTCATCTCTCTGGGGACAGTTTTGTAAGGTGTTTAACAAAGGATTTATGGGGGACAACCTAGAAATATTCCACTCACACACTAGAAGCCATATAAGGAAAGTACTACTAATGTATATCTCTGATTTATGAGATAAAAATGATACCAAGCTCAACACAACAGCAACCAATATTTCCAAGTTTCATATTTAAACACCAAGACAGCTGTGGCAGAAAATAGTAATTTTTTCAAATTGTAGTTTTTGTTTGTATCTGGTAGCTTTAAACTCCTGAAAGATAGTTTCAGAGCTAAAAATGGCTTTATTGATATGAACATTTTGTTAAAAAAATCTTTCAAACACAGCATATTCATTGTTTTTGTGGTATTTGTCGAAGACAATACCACTATGAGTTCAACATTAAATTTTGAGGACCATGTATAGTTGAAGGAAATAACTCCAATTAGACCACAATTTTCTCAGGCAAATGAGTTTTTCGGTAGCATTCAAATAATAATGTACTTGAAAATGGCATGTTAAGATATGGGTGAGGCCGTTGATCATGGAAATACTATTTTTTAAATATTGAAAATAGCTTCACTCTCTCATAGCCTTCTATTGGCGCAACAATACAAAATCTGTCTACTGATTGCTTGGTCCTGGGCTTTTTCGTTCCAAAATCAGTCCATCCCATGGCCTGTTCTTCCCATGATTGTGCACAACTCCATTTGATCAGGGATGAATTTTTATAATTTATTGTAATGCTGAGAGTTAAATGTTAACAGCCAGGGATATTTCAAAATCATAGTTTCAGATATAAACTTATTTTCATTTGATATATTCACCTGGTTTCTCTCTCTATCCATTATGCATCATAATGTCAAGGGAGGTTACTGCTGACTCCTCCTAATGATAAATGGGACACCACTAATACACAAATAATCCTAACTTTTTCATGAGTACTCTTCCTCCAACCAAAAAGGTATTCCTTTGCTTAGTTGGTTGACTTTCAAGCCCACATTACAATAACATTTCTCTTTTTCTTTCAAATTGTTAATTCCACACAACGGCTTCCTTGACAAATACCACTGTAGCGTACTCAATGCTTTGATTACTATTGCTGTACTTAAATTTCCTAATATGAATGATCTTCCACAAGTTTCATCATTTTTTACTTTTACATTCCAGTACTTGTCAAACACAAATTCAGAGTATTAGTTTTTTGTTAATCTGTGTAGCCGGTTGAGTACTTTAAATCTGGGTAGCTCCCATAAGTAAACAATGGGGTCTTGAAATGCATCTTAATTTAAATCATACCATTTAACAAAAGTATGGAAATTATTGTGAAAATGACACAGTTATGGTATTGTGGGGTCAATCCAAGTGTAAGATTCAGCCATAAAAATTAATTTTTAAACAAGAGGGCCAAGATGGCCCTGGATCGCTCACCTGAATTTTTGAGATGACCATAGTCTATTTTTTTTTTTGAGGTATTGAAACATTGGAACAAAATTTATAATTTTGCCAAGCAATTTTCAAAAGGTCACCTGTAAAAGTCATTTTGAAATCTGACCATCAGTTTCAAAAAGAAGAATTTTTAAGAATTCTTCATTTCTGTATAAGAGCAAGTAGCCCCCATCCACGAGAGCCATGTTTCTTGATGGATCAAAATTTACAAACAAGTTTTGAAAAGGGTCACCCAAGGAACATCTCTCTGAAATTATTTCAAAATCTGACCAGGGGTTTCAGAGAAAGAGAATTTTAAAGAATTTCATCATGTCCGTATAGTGCAAGTAGCCCCCATTCACAAGAGCCATGTTTCTTGACAGATCAAAATTATATGTACAGCTTTTGGAAAGGATCACCCAAGGAACATCTCTGTCAGATTATTTTAAAATCTAACCACGGGTTTCAGAGAAGAAGAATTTTCAAGAATTTCTTCATTTCCATATAGTGCAAGTAGCCCCCATTCACTAGAGCAATGTTTCTTGGCCAATCAAAATTTCGCGAACAATTTTAGAAAAGGGTCACCCAAGGAACATTTCTGTGAAATTATTTCAAAATCTGGCCAGCGGTTTCAGAGAAGAAGAATTTCTAAGAATTTCTTCATTTCCGTATAGTGCAAGAAGCCCCCATTCACCAGAGCCATGTTTCTTGACGGATCAAAATTTCGCGAACAATTTTTGAAAAGGGTCACCCAAGGAACATCTGTGTGAAATTATTTTAAAATCTGGCCAGCGGTTTCAGAGAAGAAGAATTTTTAAGAATTTCTTCATTTCTGTATAGTGCAAGTAGCCCCCATTCACCAGAGCAATGTTTCTTGACCAATCAAAATTTCGCGAACAATTTTTGAAAAGGGTCACCCAAAGAACATATCTGTGAAATTATTTCAAAATCCGACCAGCGGTTTCAGAGGAGAAGATTTTTAAAGAATTCCTTCATTTGTATATAGTGCAAGAAGCCCCCATTCACCAGAGCCACATTTTTTGACGAATCAAAATTTCACGAACAATTTTTGAAAAGGGTCACCCAAGGAACATATCTGTGAAATTATTTCAAAATCCGACCAGCGGTTTCAGAGGAGAAGATTTTTAAAGAATTTGCTAAAAAATTCCATTTGGTTGCCATGGCAACCAGAGTTTTTGATGGAATCAAATTCTGTGAACAATTTTTAAAGAGGACCTCCCAAGGAATATTCCTGCCAAGTTTGGTCAAAATCCGCCCAGCGGTTTAGGAGGAGTTGATGTTTAAAGAATTGTTGACGACGCACGACGGACGACGCACGACGCACGACGGACGACGGACACCGGGTGATCCTAAAAGCTCCCCTTGAGCACGTTGTGCTCAGGTGAGCTAAAAACAAGGTAATATCTAAACAAACAATGGAGAAACTGGGCAACTTCTGACCAAGGTTTAGAATACATTTTCCTGCCTGTAACTAACACTTGGACTGACCATTCAATAACAGTGCCCTTCACAATAGATTCTGTATTCTTAATGACTCTTTAAGTAACCTATTAAAACTATAAACAGTAATGGAGAAAATACTCAAGCCAGAAGAAGAAAATACTGAAGCCAGAGTTTTTTTCCCTTTTCCCACTGTTTTCTTCCATATCAAAGACAACTTCCATCATTTGAACCATATTTAACCCTTTACCACACGACAAGATTTTAGAACTGTCTGAATTATTAATCAACTTTCATGAGCATCAGACTGAAAATGTGGCCTCTTAGCTACATACAAAGATTTTCTAAGATTTTCCTCAGTGACCTACTTTTGAACTGGTGTGACCCTATTTAAACTTACCTTAGATATTATTGGCACAGAAATTCTGGTCATTTCTACTTGGACTGTAAATGTGGCCTCTAAAGTAGAAACAAGGTTCTGCTAAGATTTGTCCCAGTAACCTACTTCTTGACCTGATGTGACTATCTAACTTGTCAGAAATATTTCTAAGACAAACATTCTGACCAAGTTTCTTGTGTACCTGACTGAAAATATTGCCTCAAGAGTCTACCCAAGGTTTTTCTAAGGTTTGTCTGAGTGACCTACTTTGACTTGGCATGACCCAACTTCAAACATCAACTAGATATCAAGACAAACATTCTGACCACTTTTCTTGTGCTTCAGATCTTTTCTAAGATTTTTCCAAGTGACTTAGGTATTCTTTGACCTGAGGTGACCCTATCTCAAACTTATTTGAGATATCATGAACATTAACATTCTGATCATGTTCAATGAGTATCAGGCCTTTGAGGTGCACATAAGGCTTTTGTAAAACCCAATTCTGCGCCCAACCTGGATATTAATTATCAAAACAAACTTTCTGACCAAGTTTCATACATACTAGACTGGAAGTGTGGCTCTGGGGTATACACAATGTAATTGTTGATGTCTGGACAATTCTCTGGGCAAGATGGTCACCGGGCAATGAAGGCTCTCCTTCAACACTTTGTGCTCAGATTATTATGATATATACAGTAGATCCAAGTGCAAACTCCATATCTTACTTAACTCATTATCAAATGACAAAATTTTAGGTTTGCCCCAATCGAAAGCATTTGCAGACGACAAAATAAACGTGACTGAAAATTTGAAATTTGTTTTGGTGAAGGGTAGAAAACATTGTGGGAAAAGGAGAAAATACTGGTTACCAGCATTTTCTCCTTTTCCCACAATGTTTTCTTAGGCTTCTTTCTCAGGGTTGTGTGGTAATGGTTTAATCAGATCCTTGAGATCAAACTTTATATTCCAGTTAGTCTGGCCTTGATCAGAATGGTCTTTACAGTCACCTTATAATATTATGTCCTTGCCATACAAACAAAGAAACCTTTTTTGCACTGGAATGTGTCTCATGCAATGTCAATGTTCAGCTTTAAAAATGCTATCTTTTTCATACTTTGCTTTCACACAAAATTATTTTGCAGCCAGACAGGCTATTAAAGCAGTATATTGCTGTACATTTTTAACAGCATAAATTTCAGATATCTGAAAGAATGACATACTCATTTTTTATTAAGTTGGAAATGACAAACATTTGCAGTTTTGGCTAGAATTTTACTAAAATAATGGACAATGCAAGCTCTGTGCAGTCTCATATTGGAACTATGCTAGACTAAAAAATAACCAGAAATTATTAACTTTTCATAAAATGACAAATTTTGGACTAGACCAAATCAAAAGCATTTGCAAATGTAGCTCAAATGATGATTTATTTTTTTTTTTGATAGAGTAAAAATATTGTGGAAAAAGGAGAAAATGCTGGTTTTCTCCTTTTCCTATGATGTTTTCAAGAGCTTTCTCTCTCGTGTGGCAAAAAGCAATGGTGGTAAAGGATTAAGCATACCGAAAGTTAAGAGACAATGCCCCAGATTTGTTCAGGTCAGGGAGTGTTAAGACAGGGTGGTGTGATGGAAGGCAGGCAAACTGGTCAAGCGTATTGATTCCAGGATATCTGATATATTATCAGGACTGTCGCTTGTCACTCAGTGTTGTTCCACGTATCACCCATCGGCATTACACGCTTAAGTCTCTTGTGATTGAATTCCGCCAATTTACGGCGAAAATCTGATTTTTTTTCCCCTTCAGCCTAGGGACAAGCTCTAATGACTTCTATAACAAACATATTTGTCATATTCACTCTGTTTCTGGAGAGAAGCTGTACTTGACTGTCTGATGGAGACTTTTATCAGTCCTCATACATCAAAACTTTAAGTTACAAGATCGAAATTTTCCATATAGATCAAGATCAGACTGCACAGCAGATGAAGTCTAATCTTGAAAATTTTCAGTTTGATTTATAATTTGATCAATAATTTCCAGAAAAACAAAACTTACATCATCATTGCAACTGACAATGTCTCCTGACACAGTAGTGAAATTAACTCTTTACCATTAACAACATGTTAGACTGGTCCAAATTGAAAACGTTTGCAGACGACAAAATGAATGTGATTAAAGAATTAGAATTTGTTTGAGGAAGGGAAGAAAACATTGTGGGAAAAGGAGAAAATGCTGGTTACCAGCATTTTCTCCCTTTCCCACAATGTTTTCAAAAGGCTTCTTTCACAGGCGTGTTAAAAGTCGGGATGGTGTAGTAAGGGTTAAACACATTTTGTCATTTAAAGCATAATGCATATATGGTGCATTTTTCTCATATACTATATTTTCACATGTAGGTATTTAACCTTATTCATGTTAATCCTCTACCACCCAGTGCCAAGTTTCAAGAACCTTGACAAAGATAGCTTTTGAAAACATTGTGGGAAAAGAAGAAAATGCTAGTAACCAGCATTTTCTCCTTTCCCCAAATTGTTTTCTGTTACCCTTCAATGGTCAAAAATTTGAATTGTCATCGGTTAGCTTTCAAAATGGGCAAGTCTAACATTCTTTCGTGTGGTATGGTGCAGGGTGGTAAGTAGCATTTTCTCCTTTTCCCACATTGTTTTCTACCCTTCAATGGTCAAATTCTTTCTTGCATAAAATTTTATTTGTCATCTGTAAGCTTTCAACATGGGCAAGTTTAACATTCTATCATGTGGTAAAGAGTTAACCCTTTACCCCCATAAGGCATTTCTATGGTATATCTACTTGACCCTACATAACAGTAAGGATGAAGCCATTTGTTATGTGTATACGACACCTTTTGATAGCACAGAAAACACAGTGACAAAAGGTGAAATTGCTCGGCAATTTCACCTTTTGCCACAATGTTTTCCAAAGGCTTCTACAAGCAATGTGTAGAAATGAGTATCTATGGAATAAAGTATCAATCATCTTACATATTTTACAGAGATGTTATCAAAAGTGTTTCAGCAAGACTGGCCCATCAGTTGCACCATCGCTGTTGCAATAAGATCTCACCGAATTTCTAAACTGTCGAGAATGACACATGAAAATTCAAGGCTACCCTAGTTGACACCACCATCTCGCACATTACAAGGTTTTTTGACTGTCAGCTGGGTCCCTGTATATTGAGAGACAGTAGGCAATAAAAACTCAATATTCCTTCATCATAATGGAGTAAAGACCTCATTATTTATCTAATATTAGGCTATAAAACATTCCTGCCTCTAAGCTCTATTTCTTCCTAAAGTCTAAATTGTAGCACTGGATAAACTCTATCACAGATTTTTGTTTTACCAAGAAACTACACATAAATGGACTTTTGGATGCGTCCCAATAATTCTTTCAGTCAAAAATATAACCTTGACCTCATGCAGAGACTGAAAATGCAATCCACTGAAATTTGGAATGGTTTTCCAGCGCTCCAGACAGAAGGAGTGATTTCGATTGCAAGATTGAAAATATTAATCATTCACCTCGAAACCCTATGTTATGGGTACTCATTAGTATTATCTCATCAAGCCAATTCTAATGAGTACCCACCACATAGGATTTCAAAGAAAAAAAAAAAACAATTGATTTAGAAATCCCTCACTCCCTCTTATCTGGAGCTTGGTTCCTACCTTCAAGGGGTGGCTTAACTCTTTACCACATGACAATATTTTGGACTGGTTCAAATTGAAAGCATTTGTAGACGACAAAATAAAGGTGACTGAAAAATTGAAATTTGTTCTGGGTTGGTTAGAAAACAATGTGGGAAAAGGAGAAAATGCTGGTTACCAGCATTTTCTCCTTTTCCTACAGTGTTTTCAAAAGGCTTCTTTCTCAGGGACGTCAAAAGTAGGGATTGTGTGGTAATGGATTAACTCTCTGCCAATTGATAGACAAATTTTTGGACAATACCAATTTAAAAGCACATGCAACCCATCATTAAATATTTTGCACAAAAGATAATTGCTATCTTTGAAAGGTTAAAAAACATTTAGGGAAAAGGAGAACATGCTGTTTACTAGCATTTTCTCTTTTTCTGACATTATTTTCAAATAGCATTCTCCTTGAGTTGTTAAAAAGTGGGGCTGTTTGATTAAAGGTTCACAATATTGCAAGCAATACCATCCTAGATAAAATCCTTGCCCAAAGTTCAAAGACTTAAGAAATATATTTAACTTGACTTGAAATTTAGTGGTAGCAAAGAGCATGTATTTAGAACTGTTGATTGAGAAAAAACATCCAAATACCCAAATTGTAAGCACTGCACATGACTATTGAAATCTGCTGAAATATGATAGGGTTTCCATTTGAAGCGATATGAAACAATGTGAAAAAAAGAGAATACACCGGTCATCAGCATTTCTCTTTCTTCAACTTGGTTTTCAAAGGATGTCTTCCTATGAAGCAATTTCAATCAAGACTTTGTTTGGTAAAGGATCATTTCCTCATTTATTTGGCATCCTGAGGGCAAGCCAGTACAAACAAAATCTTGGGGTCATTGTATCATCTTTTTTGCTTGGTGCTCAAAAGGTCAATGTCAAATTGCTTATTTTTTTTACTCACTATATGGCCCAATTAACCCATTACCACACAATGACGACCTTTAACGCCCCTGAGGAAGACACCTTTTGAAAACACTGTGGGAAAAAAAGAAAAATGCTAGTAACCAGCATTTTCTTTTTTTTCCACAATGTTTTCCATCTTTCACAAAACAAGTTCCAAATCTTCAGTCACTTTTATTTTGTCATCTGCAAATGCTTGCGATTTGGACAAACCTAAAATGTTATCATTTGGTAATGGGTTAACTTTACAATTGGCCAAGATACAGCTACTCATGAATTGCTACTGGGCACTGTCAGTGTTACTGTTACTAAGAAAGTCCACTTACTTGTCCAAATTAAGAACCTTTGCAGATAACCATTTATGCATGTTTTTTTGAAAGGTTTCTAGCTGGTTCCCAGCATTTTCTCCTTTTCAAAAGCCTCTTCTAAAGGAATGATAGCTTTCTTCCTCTGAATCAGAATTGTTTAGTACAGGGTCAATACCCTGTACAGCATTTTGAAAGAAAAGAACGATTTTGAAACTCAACTTGCAATTGTCTTAGTTTTAGGGAAGATAATTCAACACTTCTGCACAGACATCAGTTTGAAAGCAATTTCCTGCACATTGGAAGTTTTGGAATGCTGAGCCATACAAATACATATCAGAGTCCCAAAATCCCCTTGATTTAGAAGTCTAAAATGGGTTTCGATCTTGCCTCCCTTATATCGAAATACTCGATTTTGAAAGAAATACTGATTGAGTACAAGTGCAACAAGAGCTTCGCAGAGTGAGGCATATACGCCCGAAGGCGCTTGTCAGTGAAATGACTTGCATTGACGGATGGGGCATGAATGAAGAGTATTTATTCTCCATGATATGTGAAAACTATTAAAGGGCAATAACTAAAAAAATAAAGGTGGCAAAGTTACAAATTTGTGAATTGCTCTTATCCACAAGGTGTTCTATCAGTCTTTGAAGGTTCAAGGTCATATCTTTTATATTTTGGAAATTATGGACTAGACGAAAATTCAAAGTGAAAAGTGCAATAACTCAAAAAGAAGGATAGCAGAGAAATGGTTCTTGTGCAATGCACGTCTTCATAATGTGTTCTATTAGTCTTTGAAGTTTCAAGATGATGGATTTTGAAGTTTGGAAGTTATGGTCTTTACAAAAATTCAAACTGAAAAATAACGAATGGCAATAACTCAAACAAGAGGGCCAAGATGGCCCTGGATCGCTCACATGAATTTTTGAGATGACCATAGTCTATTTTTTTTTTTGAGGTATTGAAACATCGGAAACAAATTTATAATTTTGCCTAGCAATTTTCAAAAGGTCACCTGTAAAAGTCATTTCGAAATCTGACCATCAGTTTCAAAAAGAAGAATTTTTAAGAATTCTTCATTTCTGTATAAGAGCAAGTAGCCCCCATCCGCGAGAGCCATGTTTCTTGATGGATCAAAATTTACGAACAAGTTTTGAAAAGGGTCACCCAAGGAACATCTCTCTGAAATAATTTCAAAATCTGACCAGGGGTTTCAGAGAAAGAGAATTTTAAAGAATTTCATCATGTCCATATGGTGCAAGTAGCCCCCATTCACAAGAGCCATGTTTCTTGATGGATCAAAATTATATGTACAGCTTTTGGAAAGGGTCACCCAAGAATTTTCAAGAATTTCTTCATTTCCATAAAGTGCAAGTAGCCCCCATTCACTAGAGCCATGTTTCTTGGCCAATCAAAATTTTGCGAACAATTTTAGAAAAGGGTCACCCAAGGAACATCTCTGTGAAATTATTTCAAAATCTGTCCAGCCATTTCAGAGAAGAAGAATTTTCAAGAATTTCTTCATTTCTATATAGTGCAAGTAGCCCCCATTCACCAGAGCCATGTTTCTTGACCAATCAAAATTTCGCGAACAATTTTTGAAAAGGGTAACCCAAGGAACAAGTCTGTGAAATTATTTCAAAATCTAACCAGCTGTTTCAGAGAAGAAGAATTTTTAAGAATTTCTTCATTTCTGTATAGTGCAAGAAGCCCCCATTCACCAGAGCCATGTTTCTTGACCAATCAAAATTTCGCGAACAATTTTTTAAAAGGGTCACCCAAGGAACAACTCTGTGAAATTATTTCAAAATCTGACCAGCGGTTTCAGAGAAGAAGAATTTTTAAGAATTCCTTCATTTTTGTATAGTGCAAGAAGCCCCCATTCACCAGAGCCACATTTTTTGACGGATCAAAATTTCACGAACAATTTTTGAAAAGGGTCACCCAAGGAACATACCTCTGAAATTATTTCAAAATCCGACCAGCGGTTTCAGAGGAGAAGATTTTTAAAGAATTCCTTCATTTCTGTATAGTACAAGAAGCCCCCATTCACCAGAGCCACATTTTTCGACGAATCAAAATTTCACGAACAATTTTTGAAAAGGGTCACCCAAGGAACATATCTGTGAAATTATTTCAAAATCCGACCAGCGGTTTCAGAGGAGAAGATTTTTAAAGAATTTGCTAAAAAATTCCATTTCGTTGCCATGGCAACCAGAGTTTTTGATGGAATCAAATTCTGTGAACAATTTTTAAAGAGGACCTCCCAAGGAACATTCCTGCCAAGTTTGGTCCAAATCCGCCCAGCGGTTTAGGAGGAGTTGATGTTTAAAGAATTGTTGACGACGGACGACGGACACCGGGTGATCCTAAAAGCTCCCCTTGAGCACGTTGTGCTCAGGTGAGCTAAAAACAAAGGTGGCAGAGTTATGATTCATATGCATTGCACTTCTCTACAATGCGTTCTATCAGTTCTATGAAGTTCCAAGTTAATTAAGCTTTTATAGTTTGGAAGTTATGGCCTGGACAAAAATTCAAACTGAAAATTAAGAAATGGCAATAACTCAAAAAATAAAGATGGCAGAGTTATGTTTCATTTGCAGTGCACTTCTCCATAATGGGTTCTATCAGTGTATGAAGTTCCAAGTTAATAGCTTTTCTAGTTTGGAAGTTATGGCCTGGACAAAAATTCAAACTGAAAATTAAAACATAACAGTAGCAGAGTTATGGTCATCTTCAAGGCACTTCTCCATAATGGGTTCTATCAGTGTATGAAATTCCAAGTTAATAGCTTTTCTAGTTTGGAAGTTATGGCCTGGACAAAAATTCAAACTGAAAATTAACAAAGGGCAGTAACTCATAAGGTGGCAGAGTTATGGTTCATGTGCACTGCATTTCTCCATAATGTGTTCTATCAGTGTATGTAGTTTCAAGTGTTACGGGAGACCACTCCTTCCTGCATGGCATTCTCCCGATTTAAATACAATACCTGGCTACTGCGTCAGGGAGATATCTCTTTGGCTCAGTGGTTAAGGTATTGGCCTTGCGTCCGGGAGTTCCGGGGTTCGAATCCCGCTTGGACCCTTATTTCTGCCATGCATTTATTCATTAATTTTGTTTCTTTGTTACGGACTTTGTTCGTAAGATGGGGGCTCGTCCGGGATTGGCCATTGAGCCATTAATCCCATTTGTTGTCCAAAATCGGACTTCCTGCCTAATAAGGCTTTGAGTCATCAATAAATGATGACTTTAAGAGGGGGTGTGTTACGGGAGACCACTCCTTCCTGCATGGCATTCTCCCGATTTAAATACAATACCTGGCTACTGCGTCAGGGAGATATCTCTTTGGCTCAGTGGTTAAGGTATTGGCCTTGCGTCCGGGAGTTCCGGGGTTCGAATCCCGCTCGGACCCTTATTTCTGCCATGCATTTATTCATTTGTTTCTTTGTTACAGACTTTGCTCGTAAGACAAGTTGATAACTTTTACAGTATGGAAGTTAAAGCCTGAACAAAAATTCAAAGTGAAAAGTTGGTTATTTCAGAAATCATGGGCAGATAATTTTAGAACACAAACAGCGATCCAAATTCTAAGACCCAGGTGCACAACTAGACATCATGGAAATTCATTGTGGCAAGTTTCAAATATAAATTCCGATGGAAACTGTAGGAGGAGTTGCACACACAAGAAATTGCTAACTGACGGACGATCAGACGGACAGACGGACGACTGGGGGTATAACACAATACAACCCTTCGGGCGTATAAAAAGGGTTCCCATTGAACTATTACCAGACCATGGCAAGAAAAATAGGGAGCTGAGTAGAGACTGTCAGGGTTTCAATATAACAAAAGGGCCATTGGCCCTGGAACCGCTTAGACTATAGCTTATAAGTAAAATTCAATTCTTTGAACAACTTTGGTAAAGCTTCACCCAAGGAACATCCCTTCCAAGTTTCATCAAGATTGGCCCAGTGGTTTAGGAGAAAAAGATGTTTAAAAGAAATTGTTGATGAACGACAGACGCTGGATGATGGACGACAGACGCCAGACATAGAATATCTCAAATATCAAAGCTCTACACCTTCCAGTTTCAAAAAAGAACTTTAATTTTTCCTCCTTTGTCCTATGTTCGAACTTGTGGTTCCTGGGGCTGGGCCAGTTTTGACCAAAGCAGCATCTTTGGAACAAACTTGGTAGAGGTCCACTCAAAGATGCTACATACCAAATATCAAAGCTCTACACTTTCCCATTTAATAGAAAAAGAAATTTAAAGTTGTTCCTATGTTCCAACCTGCGACCTCCGCGGCAGGGCCAGTTTTGACGCTAGGAACATCATATGACCAAACTTGGTAGAGGTCTACACGAAGATTGTGCATACCAAATATCAAAGCTCTACACCTTCAAGTTTCAGAGCAGAAGATTTCTAAAGTTTTCCTTTTTTTGAACTTGTGAAAAATTTGAGGAAAAAGAAAATGCTGGTATCCAGCATTTTCATATTTCCCACAGCATTTTCCTGTAAAAGACATTTTGATTTCATCATTCCAACCTCATTTATCTTCTACAAAGTGCTTTTAACCAGTAATTACCCTACTAAATAACTAAAATGAAATTTTAGATTTGAAAGTAGAGTGCAAAATATTGCTATTTCAAGGTTATGTTTTGGGAAATAAGGTTTCCTTATCTGACAATGTAGATCCAAGATCATACTCCAGGTTCTGTGCTGTCTGATCCTGATCTACAATTTTCTTAAAGAGTCAGTCAGTCGCATTCAGCAGCCTAAGGGTTAATTGAAAGATTATGTAATTATGATGTCCGATAAAGACTTAAACTATTAAGCTAGTAAAATAAAAATTTCAGGCTGATAGAAAAGCCAAAATACTGCGATTTCAAAGTTCTTGACTCAAGAAGTCTCCAACTGTATTAGATGTGTGGATCAAAGATCAGACTGCATATTTTGTGCAGTCATATATCTGGATCTACACTGAACAGAGAAGTGTCTTGAGCCAACCTTCTCGGCCTTAGGTTAAATTGGTCCTGTAGCAATCACCTAATTTCTGAGAAATATGCAACTTTTAATCTGAAAACGCCATCTGTTGCAAATAACAAATTACCTAGCAGACAAAATCTATCTTCCTGAGTGGAGAGTAGTACCTCCCTAAGAGAAGAGTAGCATCTATCAATCAAGTTTTTCCTGATTATTTCTGATGTCATCATTCATTGTCAGACTGTCAATGGAATTGGACTGTCTAAAAGCATTTGATAGATTCTGAGATATTATTGTAGATATTCTGTTAGCTATGCTCAAAATTAAATTCTCATGCAAATGTTTATTCTATTCCCCAGTATATTGTGCTGCAAACTCTCATCTGATCTAATTTTGATAGCCGGTGAATGTTCCATGAGCTGTTAACTCTATACCAGATGACAAAATATCAGCCTTGTCCAAGTTTAAAGCACTTTAACTTATTATCACACAATCCCTACTTTTGACGCCCCCTGAGAAAGAAGCCTAATTAGAAAACATTGTGGGAAAGGGAGAAAATGCTGGTAACCAGCGTTTTCTCCTTTTCCCACAATGTTTTCTACCCTTCACAAAACAAATTTCAAATTTTCAGTCACTTTTATGTCGTTGTCTGCAAATGCTTTCAATTTGGACCAGCCTAAAATATTGTCGTTTGGTAATGAGTTCAGACTACAAGGTAAATGTGGCTAAGATATAAAGAAGTAAGCATCTTTTTCATTGGTAACAATCATCTTTTTCATCCCAAGCATCTTTTTCATCCCGACCACCATTTCATAAGCCTTTTTCCTTGAGTTGTTTAAATTTTGGATTGTTGACTCTTTCTTGAATGCCCAATATGTATCCCGAAACTCTTAAGTTATCAAGAACACAATACACCAGAACATGCAAGGTTTTTAACATATTGGGTAAGTAAATGAGCTGATGGTTAAGATCCAAGATCAGACTGCAACTACTGTGCTATCTGATCTTGATTCATTCCATCTGCAAAAGCCAATTGTATTGCCTACGGTGTTGAAAGTGTTAAAAGGTATATGCATTCTAAGCATTGTGTTTAACTTTGTATGTAGTGCAAGTTTCGTAAGTCTAACAGGTTCTTTTTCTGATTTTTTTTCCAAACCTTAAAAAAATCCATCAACAACACTTAGCATTCAGAATTTTTTGTGAATCTTTTTACTCATTCAATTTTCATTTCCCCTGTTAAAGAGAAGTTTTAAAACACCATCATATCATAGCGGCCAGTGCACATATGCATGTTTTTACTGTACATGTATTTCGAAACACAAGTACTGACAAAACTTTCTTTCCAAACCACCAACTACTTTCTCACATATATCAGCAGTAAGAAAATCACCACAAAGAAATTTTGCCACAAACAGATATTGAACATGCAACCACCAGTTCATAAGTCAGATATTCTGAGCTATCTGGCTGGGCACTTTATTTCAAAATAAATAAATTTGCTTTGAAAAATTCCTCACCATGTTACCAGCATTTTCTCCTTTTCCCACAATATTTTCAAAAGGCTTCTATACCTTTCCCATAAAAACCAGGGATTGTTTGGGAAAGGGTTAACTCTTTTGCAAACATCAAAATTCTGCATTGGACCATATTCCCAAACATTTGCAGACAATCAATTACCTCACTTCCAAAAATGACAAAATTTTGGCCAAACTGAAAGCAATTGCATTGAATTAAATGTGACTCAAAACATTAATTTTGCCTTTGACAGGGTAGAAAACATTGTTGAATAATATGTCCCATGGGCAATTACAAAAAGGACAAAATGCTGCTTACAAGCATAATCATGAGTCCTTTTCCCACATTTTTTTCAAAAGGGTTGTTATAATTCCAAATTGTGTTTAAAAAGAGTTAAATATCTCCAAAAAAGTAGAAAGCATTGTGGGAAAAGGAGAAAATGCTGGTTGTTAAAATTATGGAATGCCTGGCATAGGATTAACTTTATACCAGACCACAAAATTTTCAACTTATTTTTCACATAATTGAAAGCAATCCCAGAAATTTGTTTTGTGAAGGGTAGAAAACATTGTGAGAAAATGCTGGTTATCAGCATTTTCTCCTTTTCCCACAATGTTATCAAAAGCTTTCTTTCTCAGGGAAAGTTGCTAAAGTCTGGATCGTTTTGTAAAGTATAAATACCTGAGTTGGTACAGTTGCCGAGACTTTTAAAGAATTATGGTGTAATAAATGAATACAAGAGCACACATCGAAAAATATAGAGAAATCACTCAAGGAAAGCTCCTTCTTTTGTCCAAATGTTTTCAAAAATGGTCTACAAAATCGTAAAGATTCCTATATTTTTCTAGAAGTATAATAATGTGTGTAAGTTTCACTAACATTTAGCATAAGTATGATGCAGTATTAATTTTCTCCTTTTCTCATGTTTTATAGCTTTCAAAGACTTAAATTGCGTCATTTAACTCTTTTCCACACAATCCCCACTTTTAACGACCCTGAGAAAGAAGTCTTTTGAAAACATTGTAGGAAAAGAAGAAAATGCTGGTAACCAGCATTTTCTCCTTTTCCCACAATGTTTTCTGCCCTCCCCAAGACAAATTTCGACTTTTGAGCCATACTTACATTGTCATCTGCAAATGCTTTCAGTTTGGACTGGTCTACAATATTGTCATTTGGTAAAGAGTTAAGTCATCTGCACAATCATGTGGTAAATGGTTTATGATTAATTTGAAAGGATTATGTCACTGTAAGCATTTCAATCCTATATCTCAAAAATTCAGTCAAACTTTTCAGTTTATGCCTTATCAAGAAACAGACTTCTGTAATTCCGGAAACAAAAGGTGCAGTGATTGTGTCCAAAATAGTTTGTCATTTTTGGAAACAGGATCTGGTATGTCTGCAAAATATGTCCAATTAGACTACCTAGATGGACATTTTTCAGTCTGTTAAATATTATACCAAAAAAAGAAAACCCTGAGAAATTCTACAATTATCACTACTTTGGTAAGAAAATATTTACTTCATTGCAGCTTGAGTAAGAAAATTTATTTCATGCTTTCTGGTAGGATATTGAGAAATAGCACTGAAAATATTTTTCCATATTCCATGGGTACAACCAGTGAAAATACTGATTTTTATATTCTAGTTACCTAGGTAAATTGCCCATGACTCACAACCAGATGGAAATATGACATCATTTACCTTACATTTCTTGCGCTTGACGTAATATTGTAATGTGTTGCTATATTGCCACCGGGAATAACTGAAATGAAATGTACTGGATTTTTATAAAATTTCTCCAAGACAGGGTTAAAAGCATGAAATAAATAGAATATTTGAGGGTTTTTTTGGTGAAAAATCGAAATTTATTTCATCTCAATGACCCTGGAAACAAACCCAGTATTTTCTCATTATCAGCATTTTTTCAATTGCGTCAGTTTAAAATCATTCTCTTTTAAAGAAAAATTCCTTTATTGAAGCCACATTTAGCATGTCTGCACAAGTTTTAGATTTCAATAAATAGTAACTCTTTACCACACAATCATGAGTTTTAAAGGGAAGGCTTTCAAAAACATTGAGGGAAAAGGAGAAAATGCTGGTGTCCAGCATTTTCTCCTTTTCGCACAGTGTTTTCTACCCCGTCAAAGACAGAAATCATCATTTAATTTGCTGTCTGCAAATGTTCTAAATTTGGTTACGTCTAAAACTTTGTTGTTTGGTATACATGTAATCTATTATGGCAACAAAAGTGACCCATGTTGTGCCTAGCACTTCAAGGGTAAAGGACAAAGGCAGGTTTCTCAAGATACAAGTGTTTTTCTTGTCTAAGAACTCAAGATGCAGGAATTACCCAGACCCGACCCAGACACAGTTGTTCATTTCCCTGTGACAGTTTTCACATTTCAATCAATTGTCTGATTGGTTCCATTTCCTTCTGTCCAGCTGGTTGCCTTTCAATGGATATATGTATAGACAGCACAAAGAAACAGTATGGTGGTAAAAATGGGGACCAGCTAGTATAAGTGACATACAATTTCCTGAATGACCTTTCTATGGACCAAGCCAAATAAATTACCATTTTGTCCAATAACACTTTCACACCACAAACTAAATGGAAGCAATTTTATTGAATGGTTCTTTCATCCAGCCGAATGAAATTAATTTTTTTTTGTGCCATAAAACAGAAGCCATGGATGGACAAATCTTCCCTCTTATTTGCATGGTGCCACTGTGTTTTTTATGTTTGTCCAAGATGAGTCAACTTGTTTACAGTCTTAATACACACACACACGTCCGATTTTGTTTATATTCTGAGGTTTGGCTTTCTAGTAAATATTGTCTGGGAATTAAAAGTACACAACAACATGTTTCCATATTTGACTCTAACAACTTTCATTATTTAATTAATGAACTTACCAGTCTGGTTTCCTTTATTGTTTAATCACTGCACAATATTTTTTTTCAGTAATTTAAATGTGACTTTTGATGCCCTTATAATAAACAGCTTTCGAAAACACTGAGGAAAAAAGAGCAAACAATCCTGTATTTCTACCACCCAAGGAAGATTTTAAGGCCAGCCATTAAGGCTTCTGCAAACATAATATGACAAGGATGATCAAGATTCTTTAACTCATTACCAAACAACAACATTTTAGGTTTGTCCAAATTGAAAGTATTTCAAGACAACAAAATAAGTGACAGAAAATTTAAAATTTGTTTTGTGAAGAGTAGAAAGCATTGTGGGAAAAGGAGAAAATGCTGGTTACCAGCATTTTCTCCTTTTCCCACAATGTTTTCCAAAGGCTTCTTTCACAGGGTCGTCAAAAGTAGGGATTGTGTGGTAATGAGTTAACTCAATACCAAACAACAATATTTTAGGCTTGTCCAAATCGAAAGCATAATTGCAGACGACAAAATAGAAGTGACTGAAAATTTGAAATTTGTTTTGTGAAGGGTAGAAAATGTTGTTGGAAAAGGAGAAAATGCTGGTTACCAGCAGTTTCTCCATTTCCCAACATGTTTTCTATTTAGGCTTCTTTCTTGGGGGTTGTCAAAAGTAGGGATTGTGTGGTACTTGGTTAAAAATTCAAGAATTGATCTATTTTTATGTTGTATAATTAACCTTTCCAGGGTAAATTATATGGTTTGAGTAACATGCATGATCTGTAGAACGAAACTCATAATACGAGTGAATCTAAAATTCCGTTTTCAACATGTGGATAAACATATTAATCTGCTACAATGGTCGAAGGATTCCGAGAAAAAAAGGAGAAAAAATTCTCTAGATGTTAAAGTAAAAAGCACTGATTTTCATGCCTTTGTAATAGATGTACGATTACTTTGCCTTAATCTCAAATTCATGGAATTTAACGTATATTTTGACTTTTGAACGACAGGTTTTCTTGCAAAATTTTTATTTAAAAAGGGGAAACTATGAAGTAAATAAAAAAATCAGGTTCAATTAGAAACATGAAACAATTTGTATAGTAAGCTGTCAGCTTTTGTTAATTTAAGGCAAAAAAACAAGAAGGTATAATAATTATGATACAATCAGTTATATTCCTTTCTAACAAAATTATTGTTTCCATAGGTATAATAATTATGATACAATCAGTTATATTCCTTTCTAACAAAATTATTGTTTCCATAAAATTAACTCTATATCCCACAATCTTCAGTTTTAACAACTCTGAAAGAGTAGCCTTTTGAAAACATTGTAGGAAAAGGAGAAAATGCTGGTAACCAGCATTTTCTCCTTTTCCCACAATGTTTTCCTCCCTATCTTAGACATATTCCATCATTGAAATTGTTGCCATTTCTTTTTTGGACAAGTCTAACTTTTGTCGTACAATAACAGTAAACTTTAGATTGCCAAATAAACCTACAGTGACAAAAACGTTTTCTACCTAGAATTAAGACTGAAATAATCCCAAATTTCAGAGTTGTTGTTATAATCAATGTTTTCATAAAATGGACAAAGAAGATCAAGATCTGACTTCACATTTTCTGGTGTCTGATATTAATCACAAATGGCAGCAAACACAGTTACGGCTGTGAAAGGAGCATAAATGGTTTACAAAAATGCCATTTCCTTTCAATCTAATGTTTCTGTCTTCTGTAACTTATTTCAGTCACACTAAAATATCTAACAATAGCCTTTATTACATAGGTAAAATAACTAGGTATTTCAAAGCCATTTTCTCTTATACTCTGAATGCAACTGCTTCCTCTGAAGGATGATGGTTTTTCTTCATGATAGATGATAGAATGAATTAATAGACAGTGATTACTTGCTCTGAATATGCCACATTAATAACAGTAGTAAAAGCCCAACCATTGTCTACTGTATTTCCTGAAGTCCAATTGGAATTTCATCTGAGAAACTGTTTATTGGAGAAAAATCATATTATGTCCGAAATTAAGTGGAACCAGATTATTACTTCTATCAAAATGGATGGCCCCAGACTTACGTCAGCGGACTGATGGCAAATTATGCCAGAAATGAACATTTTTCCATAAAAATATCAATCTATCATTGACCATACATCTATGAAATTCTGAGTGATATCTCTTGATTTTTGAACTATCCGAATACATGGTAAAAATTCCATACAGAAATATCATAAGCATGATTTGATTGCTTCATTTAGATATTATTCCTATTGTATTCATTATCTGAAGCTTTGCACGAGACCATCACATTAACCCATTTACCCTTTACCAAACAATCCCTACTTTTGACAACCCTGAGATAGAAGCCCTTAAAAAACATTGTGGGAAATGGAGAAAATGCTGGTAATCAGCATTTTCTCCTTTTCCCACAATGTTTCATACTCTTCACAAAAGAAATTTCAAATTTTCAGTCAATTCAATTTTGTCATCTGCAAATGCTTTTGATTTGGACAAGCCTTAAAAATATTGTTGTTTGGTAATGAGTTAACTTTGTTTTGCACAAAACCATTTCGCGGACCAACATAAATTATCCATATCACATCTAAATTATCGTAAACCAATAAAGAACTAAAATCGACATGCAGAAAAGAGTAAACTTTAGCTAAAATATCAAGAATTGTTGATGTACAATTCATGAACATGATTCATGAAAACTTAATGAATTGTACATTAACATTTTGGGCAACTCATTCATGTACTATTCACAAATCATGTTCATAAATATCTCATGAATAGATCATGAACTATCTGCCCAATTTGTTGTTCATGCACCATTCATGTACTAAACATGAATCAAGATAACCAATTGTGCACAAATAGTTCTTAGTATTTTCAACTGGGCTGGGCTTCATGATCTCTGGATTTTAGATCAAACATTTTCGTTTGAGTAAGGCATATAGCGATAATCCTTGAGATGAAAAGACTAATTATGCTATTCTATGTCACTTCTTTGAAAGACCCATCTTTTCTTTTGCTTGAGTATATTAGAGGAATATATGCACTTTGAAAGATATAGCTCCTACTTCACATAGTTTGCAAAAAGTAGTCCAGTTCTGTACCCAGAATGCCTATATTAGATAGACGTGTATTTGTAGAATGCTATTTAGCCAAAGATATGCTGTATTGTCATGAAACATTCTTGATTACATGACTGTATAGTGACCCCTCTGACCAAAGACAAACAATTGAGCTTTTCAATGCCTAAAATGCTTTCAGAAGTCAACTATTACTACTAAATTGATAGAAAAAAAAATCAAACAAAATTTATCCTATTTGGCAGCCATTTTATATCTGTTTTGGGTAATATAATGAATTCATATGTATTTTTTTCTCATGTTCTGCATTTACATAGAAAATGAATGTATTTGAAAAGAAGGATGCTACAACTTGCAAGCAACAGTCTTGACAGCAAGCATAGATCAAGATCAGACTGCACAAAACATGCAACCATGGTTTTGCAATTGTTATTTGGATATTATTTTGAACTTGCAAAGTCTTTTTGGTTTATTTGGTGCACTTAGAGTCATACTTACAATCATACAGAAAAGTGAAAATTAGATTTCCAAACAATACCTGGTACATGTAGGTTGTGATATATTTGGGGAAAAATAAGTACAATGTTACAGAAAGGTATACCTGGCAATGCAGAATAATCAAATATGTGAAAGACTGTGTACTTTGAAAGAATGATAGGAACTTCAACGCTTTTACAGAAAATTGAGCAAAATTCTGGAGAAAAATTCCTTAAAATTGAAGAAATCTAATTAACCTTCAATCTTACAAAGACGTAATATCCTCCCTCTGCATCAGGAAAGCTGAGCTTTAAAAACCATCATTTAAATGCAGGGTTGAAGCTTTACAATTTGATTATATTTGTAAACCCACAGTTACTGTGATAATCAGGATGGTTCCTAAAACCATTTTAAGGGAAAAAGCTTGGCCCTTTATCAACTAATTTTATACATTCAAAAGCCTCAGGTGAAAGGCTTTTGAAAAAAAATGGAAAAGGGAGAAAATGATGGTATCCAGCAATTTTTCTTTTCCTATATCGATTTCTACCTAATAAAACACAAATATCATCATTTGAGCCACATTTGTTTTCTTTTCTGCAAGTGCCTCTAATTTAGGAGTCTAAAATTTAATTTTTTTTTGTAAAAGATCACACTTTAGCAAAAGTATTCCTTTTTCTTTGATCTAATTCTATTTTGTGTCTGAGACAAAATGCATGCCATTGAAGACTGTATAGACTAGAATGACTCAAAAAGCAGGATTATCAAGTAATCTCTTATTACCTTGGAAAATTGAAATGTTTGGGACAGGATGGCTTACAATCACAAAAAACTCTTCTCATGAATTTCGGTCAAGCTTTACATTCAGCTCCTAAAAAATGGACAAAGTAAAAATGCTGGTGGTAAGTTTTTCAGTATCTGATCAGCAAATTACGGCAGCAGATTGGTTCTCTGGAAATTCAGGAGAAACAATGCACACTTTCTGTCTACTTTTTTAAATGTGAGCACACAAATAGTAAATTCAAATAAAGGAAGAAAAGAGACGATGAAATTCCAGATTAAGTTAAAATTTTCCAGGAAATGAGACACAAATTAATTTCAGCCATGTAGCCGATCAGTCAATGTCAATCTTTTTTTTAATTCATTTACATTTTTTTTTTTTTATATTTAATCAACAAAGAAAAAAAAAGAAACAATTTTTGGAAATGTTTGTCTTAACTTCCAATTCCTGTGATCCCAATGCCTTTCACAACTTGAATAGAAGTTGCAAGTAACACAGATCAAGATTAGACAACAGGGATTGTGCAGTCTGGTTTTTTAAATCTCCTATGAATGTTTTTTGAGACAAATCTCAACTAAATCATCTCTAAAATTGTATTACGTGATTTTTTTTTCTTTTACTAATGCAGCACATCTTTTTCATTTATTTGGCACTCTCAAGGATTTTAAATTAAATTAACTTGGATTGAAAAACTGGTTTACACCTCTAACACTTGACAAATTTTAGAATTTCCAAAATTCAGAACATATACAGATTAAATCAGGACAAAACCATGCATGAAGGAGTGGTCTCCCATAACAAAGTAAAAAACCCCAAAATATGGCTGCTTTGGTTTAAAGGTGGGTATTTAGGTTTTTCCATCTCACCAAATTTAAAAATATATGTATCACTGAAATTTATATGAAAAAAAAACAATATAAATCATCAATAATTAAGAATCAAAATATTACATTTTCATTTTTTTTTTTTGTGTGTGGGGGGGGGGGGGGGGTGTTAAAAAACAAACGAGCATTTTCCATGATGTCTTCTTTGAACGTTATGTTTGAAGCTTTGTCTTTGTATTTCCAATATGTAAATGTGTAAGTTACTCATGTAAAAATAGACTGTGTTTCCCGTCGGTGTTGACCTGGGCTGCAGTAAATCTCAAATTTCTCTTGTTGTTTGATGGTTTTCTACTTCTGGAGTTTTATGAATGAAAATTTTAAGGCTTTGGGAGTGTCAATGTTATTTTTTTTCAATTTTGGTAAAATTTTTGTCCCAAAATCTGAACGGCCACCTTAAAGTGTGTCACTAAATATCATATTGATTCTTCCCATATAAGAGTACTTACCACCCATATCTTTTTTTCAGAGTAATATCCTAGGGACATGATAAGCTTTGTATGCCCAAAGTTTTAAACAAAGCTGTCAGGTAGACAAATTTGGGATATACTTTGCTATTTTGTCATCTGAATTTGTTGTTGGCAAAGAGTTCAGACAAATATGCCCAGTTTCATGGCACAGAAGGTCATGTAGTTTAGTTTTGAATGTACAGAAAGTAAAAAAAAATTACTAAACAAGCAGTGGTTCCTTTCCTCACTGTTTGACACAGTAATAAAAAAAGACCTTGTCCTTACCTTGAAGCATTTGTCCTGGTATCAACTTTCAGAAAGTCTCAAAAGAGTTTGTGTTTACAGATTCCGGCAAAGCATCAAACTATATATACAGGACAAAAAAGCGCTAGTCAGTCTGAGAAACTTCACTGTCAGGAAACCTTTTTCCCCCAGGAGTTGACAGCTCAATTATCTGGTCTAAACAGTCCTATTGTCTATAATTATTCTAGACAATCACCCCTGTCAGCATTACCTTATTATACCTCCCCTCCATCAACTGCCTCAAGTTTTGTAGACATTATATTTTAGTGATTTTAATAACAAGACAAACCCAAACCTTATACAGTCATCCATGGTAACTATACCCTTAATTGCGACAAGCAATCTGAAGTAAATAAATTATTTGGGGGTCATCACTGCAGCTGGCAACTTAAATTCTTACTTTTACGATTCATTCGGACTCATGGATTGTTTACCTTTGGTCACTAAGTGGGCCTTTAACTCATTATCAAATGACAAAAAACTCTTTACCTTACACCAATACTTAGGCTATACCAAATCGAAAGCATAATGCGGACAAGAAATAGAATTTTGGTTCAAATGTGGAATTCCTCTAGGAAAAGATTAAAAATATTTTGGAAATAGAAGAAAATGCTGGTTAAGAGTAATTTTTAATTTTCCCACAGTGTTTTCAAAAGCCTTCTCTTTAGGGTGATGTTTGATAAAGGTTTAAGCCTTTAAGCCGACACCAACATTATAGGAAGTCCTATGTCCCTATTTGTTGGCATTGTCATAGGCAGACCCATGGAAGTCCCTGTTCAAACCTTGAGTTTGACATAATATTATGAGCAAGTAACTTCCTTTGTTTGCTGATATGCCCTTTAAACGTAATTTCAGTTGTATAGGAGTGGCCAGTTCACCTGTCCATGCTTTCCTAAAGTTTCTTTTAACAATATCATGTACAATATTCTTTCCAAGTCATTGGCTGCTTGCCAATTTTATAACCATGGTCAAACCAAGGATAAGGAGATGAGGAATAATCCCTGTTGTAAGTGAAAGACATAGAGGATATTTGTTGTTTTTTTCAGTGAAAGATCGAAATTTATTTCATCCAGTGAACACCATCGGTAATATTTTCATGAGTGGTGCAGCCACAAGTGAAAATATTACCAATGGTGTTCACGAAATGAAATAAATTTCCATCTTTCACCGAAAAAAATAAATATTCTATTTATTTCATGCTTTTAACCCTTTCTGGGAGGAGATTTATCAAAATCCAATAAAGTTCTTTCCTGTTATTCCCCGTGGCGTACCCCTCCCACATAGCAATGCATTACAATACTGCGTCGAGCACGAGAAATCTAAGGTATATGACGTCATATTTCCTATGTGGTTGTCAGGCAGGCGCAATTTACCTAGGTAACAAGAACGTGAAAATCAGCATTTTCACTTGTGTTACCAGAGTGAGATTGAAAACTAGTTTCACTGCTATTTCTCGATATCCTACCTACCGAAAAGCATGAAATAATGTCATCAATTTTTGGAAAGAAGCATAAAATACCAAGAACCCCTTGATCTCACAGCAGACATACCTTCCCATCTTTTTACGCTTCAGTCAATTAAACCTTTACCAAATAATCCTTGGTTTTTATGAGCCTGAGATAGAAAACCTTTGAAAACATTGTGAGAAAAGGACAAAATGCTAATAACCAGCATTTCTCCTTTTCCCACAATGTTTTCTACCTTGCTGAAAACAAATTTTTACTTTTGAATTACATTTACTTTGTTGACTTGAAGTGCTTTCAATCTAGACCTGTTTGAGTCTAAAATTTTGTCTCTATATAGGTACAGAGTTAAAAAGTAAGAATTCCAGCTACATGTAAGAAATACAAAATTCTGCACTATAGTTATAATGTCAGTGTAAAAAGAATTTTTGCCCCTTAAAATCTTTTGCCGAACATAATACCACTTCTTAAACCTTTATCAATCATTATGCATGGTTTTTTACGACCCAGAGGAAGAAGCCCTAGAAAAAATTGTGGGAAAAGGAGAAAATGCTGATTGCCAGCTTTTTTTTCTTTTTCCAACAATATTTTCTACTCCTCCAGTCAAGTTTCAATTTTTGAGTCACATTTATTTTGTTGTCTGCAAATGCTTTCAACTTGGACCTGAGTCTAAGACTTTGCTGTTTGGTAAATAGTTAACCCATTACCCCACAATCCCTACTTTTGATGCCCCTGAGGAAGAAGCCTTTAGAAAACATTGTGAGAAAAGGAGAAAATGCTGGTAACCAGCATTTTCTCCTTTTCCCACAATGTTTTCTACCCTTCCCAGAACAAATTTCAAATTTTCAGTCACTTTTATTTAGTCGTCTGCAAATGCTTTTGATTTGGACAAACCTAAAATATTGTTGATTGGTAAATAGTTAACAGCTCTCAGGAACACCAGCTAACAACATTAATCCTTTCTCCACAATGTATTCCTATTTTCTCAAGGACAAATACCATGACTTCAGGTACATTTACCCTGTTGTCAGCAAATGGTTTTAAAAAATTTGGAAAGTCCAAGACTCTGTTGCTTGTTAAGAGATGTCGTCTGCAAATGATTTCAACATGGGAAAGTCTAAGATTCTGTTGCCTTGTTTGGAGTTAACAGGAAAAATTCATATACACAGGAAAAAAGTTCCCCTAAAAGCGAAAAGTAATGCCACAGCAACACTGAAATGATGCATAATAATAACATAATGTCAACATCCTAAAATTTCCGGAGAAACTTGTCTGATTTCAAATCTAATTGTCTGTGAATTTTAAACAACTTTTACGACATTGAGTACAACTTCAAGGCCATCTTGAAAACGGTGTCTTGGATTTGCAATTATGGATACTTTGTTAATTATTACAGAGGTAAAAATACAGCTACATGTAGAAATCACAAACTTTTGGCCAGTTTTCTTGACTGTACATGTTTATGTCATTTACTTAGTAATCCACATGATTGTACAGACAGCTCAAAACTGTACAAGAAGGAACATTACTTCATTATGTGCTGCATGCAGTGTGATCTTGCTCCTCTTTCACTCTTTACCAAGTAATTCCCAGTTTTAATTACCCTGGGATTTAGGAAGACATTTGAAAATATTGTGACTTGACATAGTTCTTGACGCTCATTGCAACTTTGAGGGGATAACATGTAAGGAATGAACATTGAAATGATGAATGCACAAGATTTGTATATTCTCCATTTGAACATTTAATTCTGCACATGCAAAATTATCCCTTTCCTAGCCATTCATATCTATCACGACATCTTACATCGAAACTTGAAAGTCATAAATGCAAATAGAAGTTAAAATGCTATTGGCAAAGTCCCTACACTTTGATCAGTTATGCATGCTGAACAACAGATTATTCAACAAAGAGCTTCGCAAAGCAGCGCATATACGCCCAAAGGGGGCTTGTCAGAAAAATGGATTAAAATCTAGAACACCTACAGAGACCCAAATTTTAAGAGTCACATACACAACAGTTACTACATAATAGAGATTCATTGTGGTAAGTTCAAGTTATCCAGATGGAAACTGTTGGGGGAGTTTGGCACACAAGAAATTGCTAACGGACAGATGGACAGACTACAGGGGCCATAACCCTTGATCGTTCATCTTCACTGCCACCCCCTCTATTCCTGTAGAAATTTGTATATTGATGTTTTCGTCTATCTTAGAAAACAATGGCCAGTATGGTCTGCTATTTGTTTGAGTTTTCAAAAATTCATCAAATTCTGGAAATCAGTATTAAAGAGGCCTTTACACTCATTTTAAACCAGTTTTAACTCATTTTGTATTTATTTTATCAAAATATAGACATTCTTATATCTTTGTGCCAAATATTGCGCCTGACGGTTGCAAAGTTGCGTAGATTACGGTCTATAGAAAATGCATTTTGCTGAGTTGCGGCCAACTATGTAAACACAGACTTGGTGTTTCCGGTTTTTGAATCAAAGATCTTCGATATCCGTTATACATTCGGGTAGATTCATATGATGATCATGCATTCTGTCGCGTGACTATATTTGACCTTCAACCTGCATATACTTAGGTAAAAAAAGGAAAATGTTGGCTTCTCTGTTGCCCCCTTGATTTTCCCATAGAGGTCGAGGCCCATATGCAAGTTACACCATATCAGGCTGTAGGGGGAAACCAACGATAAATCTTTGTGACGCACCGCCATCTTTACAGCTTTCGATCGTCAGCCACTTTTCTTCTGACCAATTTTTGGTTTGTAACACAAACCTCCGTGTTTCCTTTTTTTTTAGTTACACCATATATGTCAGTAATTTATCCTTGTGGACACAAGGGACAGATTTCTGTACCATTTTAATTTTTTTTCAAATTTAACAGCTCACCAACTGTAGATGGGCATCAAGACTAATACAGTAATATTGAAATCAGAATTCATTTTGGCAGCTCTGATATGTGTTTGGATGGAAAGGCAGACTACTTCAGTCATATTTATTTGATAAAACGTGTTTAAGACCTATGATCAATATATTTGAATCTAAAAGAACAAAAAATACTGGACGTTGATTTTTTGTTAAATCAAAAGCAGTCAGGTAAGAGAATGAAGTCACTCTTGATATTTGAAAATGATTCGATGAAGTTGTGCAGGTTTGTGATGAAAAAGACTTCCAAGTCAACATTCCAGCTTTAACAAGTGATCAAACACTGATTGCCAAATTATTCTTTTGCACACGACTGTTGCACACTGGTTTTGAAAATGTGCATGAATGATGAAAAACTTGGGCAATTCTTGCATTTGCATGTGCTGTATCAGACAGTTTTTGTCAAACAACAAAATACTCCGCTTGACCAAATTGAAAGCATTTGCAGAAGACAAATGCAGCTAAACTGATGATTCCTGCCACTGATAGGGTAGAAAACAATGTGCGAAACGCAGAAAATGCTGTTTATCAACATTTTCTCCTTTTCACAATGTTTTCAATATGCCTTCATTTCAACAGGGTTATTTTAGCTCGGTACCCTGTGGTGAAGAGTTAACTGGAATAACTCTTGTCTCAGCTTAACTCCCAACCTGACAAATCAAACATGAAATTTCTTAGTATAAAAAGTTCGAGTAAAAGGCTGGTGGCTATTCTCACTAAGACTAATGAGCCAATGACTGTCATCAGAGCCTGTTCTCATATATTCCACTTACCAGTAAATAGAAATTATTTCAATTCCCAAAGTGTGTTTAGAGAGAATATTTCAAAAAAGCCCACAACTTATCTATCCAATTAGTAGGAATAAATAGGTAATAAAGCAGTGAACAAAACCAAATATTGCTTATCATGATTGCTTTGCCCTATTGATTTCCCTGTTTTGAACAATAAAATGGCCATATAGACCTTTTACTAAAGCTATATGAAAATGGCAAAAAAAAATTCGAGAAAAAAAAAAGTTGATTATATTCCTTGGTCTATGTAACTCTTTACCACATAACTAAACTTCAGACCAATTTCAGACTGAAAGCGGTTTCAGACAATGGAGTAAATGTAGCTGAAATAAATTATTTCTGGATTTGTCTATGAAATGGAAGAAAACATTGTGGGAAAAGGAGAAAATACAGCATTATCTTTATTTCCCACAAACTTTTCAAAAAGTTGTCCCCACCTGCATTGTTAAAACTTGGTATTATTTGGTGCCATAGGTTTAAGTAAGTACCCGGTTCTAACTAGATGACAAAGTTATTTAAACTTGTACATGTTGAGAGCATTTGCAGACAGCAAACTGAATACATGCACAGCTCCTCAAGTATTGAATTTTGTTTTTAAACAATTGAAAAATATTGCGGAAAAGGATAAAATGCTGGTTTCCAGGACATATTTTTACTCTAGAATAAACAAATTCCATCAATTGAACTAAAATTTGTTCAATTTTTTGTGTACAAAATTTCACTGGGTGGGAGCAATAATGTTGTAAGTGCCAATACAATATATAGGCACTTACAACAGTACTGCTCTCACCCATCGATTCTATACTTTTAAATTGGATCTTAACTTTTTCATCCAATAAAGAATGAAAACGATTCAAGACAGAGAAATTTGTACATACATTTGAGTTTAACACTGTTTAACCCTTTCCCAAACAAGCCCTGGTTTTTATGTGTCTGCAGTAAAAGTCTTTTGAAAACACTGTGGGAAAAAAAGAGAAATCGCTCGTAACGAGCAATTTCTCCTTTTCCCAGTGTTTTCCACCCTTTTTGAGAACTTTCTGCCATTTTCTCCAAATCTAAAATTGTTGTCTGCAAACTCTTTTGGTTTGGAAGAGTCCAAAATTTTTTGTTTGGGAAAGAGTTAAACAGATTAAGTCATATCATGTGGGTCAGTTCACATATGCATTGTGTTTCCTGGCTCTCTCACACCAGTACTGACAAAACTTTCATTCCAAATCACAGACTTCTTTTCTCACATGCATCCAAGAATGAGAGGCCAAAATTCATTGGAAAGGATAGGGAAAGAGCTGATATGGTTGGTCAATTTGACTCAATACAGATACTGCACAAAATGGGGGAAAAAGAAATAGAGCTATAAACTAAAACACTGACATATAAGGCCTGGTAAAAAAAAGCTAATCACATTCAAGTCAGTGACACAAGCGACAGAATGGCACCCTGAGGTTGGCCGAGATTAAATTAAGACTTTACCCAATGACTCAATATTTTTTCTGAACTTGTAGAAGAAATCTTTTTGAAAATTGCAGAAAAAGGAGAAAATACTGCAGTGCAGTATTATTTCTTTCCCCCAGAATATTGTCTTCCCTTTCAAAGATGATCAACACGCCAACTAAGGGATATTCAATCTATGGTCTGCAAATGCTTTCAATTTGGATAACCTATAATTTGGCAGTCTGGTAAAGGGCCGATTCTTATTACCATCTGGGGACTGGAATAAAAATCAATTCAACTTCTGATGTCAAAAAATCTTGGTTCAGCTGTCACCCAATGCATAAAACTATCTGACTTGTCAAAAGCAATAGGTTTCATTTTTTTGATGATAAATCCTACGAAGCCATGCTTTTCAAACATTCAAAATTTTGGACAAATTCTAAATTTAAAGACTGACCATCTGAATGGTTGAAACAGAGAAATGCAAAGTCTGTATTTGTTCTGAACTCTTTACCAAACAAGTGCCGCTTAAAATAACCACAATAAAGAAGAAGACTTGAAAGAATATTGGAAACAGGAGAAAAATGCTGATAACCGTTACTTTTTCCTTTTCCAACAATGTTTTGTACCCTTTGAAAAACAAATTTTGATTTCTGAGAGTTACATATAGTTTTTCATCTATCAATGCTCAATTTGGACATGTGTAAAATTTTGTTATTTGGAAAGCTGTTGAGTCCCTCAGGGTGACTACTTGATGGTAAAAATCACACTGGTATCATCAAGTTGATTGGGAAAGCAGGGATTCTTGAAGGTGACTAATTTTCAATTTTAAGGACAAAATTTGAAAACTCTCACTAGAGTATAAAGGTGATTGTATCTTACCAAATGGATATGTTTGAGATTTTTGGTGTTTTTCATCTCCTCTTGGAAGACATAGCTAGTATAGATCCCAATGCCAGTGATATCAAGGAAAAAGTTTGATTGACTTGATTTTTGTTTAAGGTAAGTTATTTGACCCATTACCACAAAAAGATGACTTTTAAAGCCCCTGAAAGAGAAGGCATTTGAAGACATTGTAGGAAAAGAAGAAAATGCTGGTTAACATTTCCCACAATGTTTTCTACCCTATCAAAGAAAAATCATTTCATATGAGCCACACTGAAACTGTCATCAGCAATTGCTTTCAATTCCGACAGGTCTACAATCTTGCAGTGTGGTAAAAGGTTAAATATTTTTTGTTCTCTTTGTTGCTGATTAATTGTATAGTTTTTTGTTCTTTTTGTTGCTGATTAATTGTATAGTTTTTTGTTCTTTTTGTTGCTGATTAATTGTATAGTTTTTGTTCTTTTTGTTGCTGATTAATTGTATAGTTTTTAATGCTGTTTTTGACATTGTTAGCTCAGCTGTTTTCAAAGCAAATGTCAAGGTACTGTTGTAGCCTTGGCATCATCGTAGTGTGAAAACTCTGACATTTTGTAGTATCTCTATTGATTACTGAAATATTTCCTTCAAACACAAACACTCACACAAGATGATTATGGTCTGCAACATGCGAAAAGGGGCATTCGGACATTTGCATAAAGTGGTGTCTCGGATAAGCCTGCGCAGTCCACACAGGCTAATCCCAGATGGCACTTTAGGACTTTATCAGATTGTATGCAACAGAAGACTTGTGCAAAACAGAAAATTACATGAAAATGGAAAGTTTCGTTTCGGCCTAGCCTGAGCAGACTACACAGGCTAATCCAAGAAGACACTTTATGCAAATGGTCTTTTCCATTTTTGACATTGTTATGCTTCTTTTTTGACTTAAATTTTCATTGAAAATCAAGCACTTGCAGTAAAGTTTCAATTAGATGCAGCAGCTAATGCACCTATCCATGCTTTCCTGGAGTTTCTTTTATCCAGTAATTTGCAGAATATTCTTTCCAAGCCACTGGCTGCTTTCCCACATAACCATCCTGGGAACAATGGTCTATGGTGAGAGAGTAATGGACCCTGTCGCAACTTGAGCTACCACTAAACATGATCATACCCCCTACCAGCTCCTTGTCACAAAACAGGTCTTTGTCACAAAATGCAGAATGGTTTACTCCCATAAGTAGGAGTTGAAAAATGTTCAAGGGGAGATATTTCCACGATACATTGCAGCCAGGACATGAAAATTGCAAATGCACATCTTCATATATATAGGAAAACAGTGTGTAAATATGAATTCAGTACCTGAAAAACTGTTGGAGTATTTCACCGGACATATTTGTGTCTACAGACAGACGGACAGACAGCCTCCACTTCGTTGTGGGGGGTATAATGACTATCAATCAATCCTTGGAAAGAAAACGGCCAAAGTCAGGATCAAATCAGCCACCTCTGTTCTCACATCAAGTATGCCATCCACTGAGCTACCAAGGCTTGGGGGTTTTTTTGATGACAGAAAAGATAAGCCACTGTTGCCAACAATAGATGACAGAAAAAGTCTCTCAACACATGGGGTCACTGACCTACCTTATTATCCTTCTGTTGCTAGTAATAGCCGATAGACATCTTGAGATCATGATTGGTCATTATGATCACTTTGAGCTGCGATGAGCTTTGGTCTGGGTAAAAAGACATTTAACTCTAAATTACCAAAATTAATGACAAAATTCTACAGCTTTTGAAAACATTGTGGTAAACAGGGTAACCAGTATTTTCTTCCTGCCAACATAGTTTTCTATTCTATCAAACATATATTATTGTCTGTCACATTTCTTTTTTTCTTCAGCAAATGGACAGTTAGTTAATGGTCTGTACTGACTTAAATGCATCATTTTGCAGCTCTTAAATCTTTGATATTAGATGACAAATTAATGACTTGTCCAAATTTAAAGAATTTGAAGGCTACAAGGTAAATGTGACTCAAAGACTGGAAATTCATTTTTTAAAGGAAAGAAAACAGCGAGTTTATGGTCTGTACTGACCTAAATGCATAACTTTATGCCGCTTTTGAATCTTTGATAGATGACAAAATTACTGACTTGTCCAGATTTTAAGCCCATACAGCAAACCAAGTAAAAAGTTGACTCATAAACTGAAAATTGGCCGTTTAACCCTTTACCACTCAATCAAAATTTTAACAACCCTAATATAGAAAAAAATTTAAATCATTTCAATGGAAACCACAAAAATGCTGGTGACTAGCACTTATCTCCCTTTCAAAATTTTTCCCCCATTTTTAAAAGCAAATTCTACCATTTAACTCTTTACCACACAATCCAGACTTTTCACAACCCTGAGAAAGAAAGCTGTTGACAACTTTGTGGGAAAAGGAGAAAATGCTGGGAACCAGCATTTTCTCCTTTTTCCCTCAATGTTTTCTACCCTTTCTAAATCAATGTTCAATTTTTGATTCACATTTATTTTGTCATCTGCAAATGTTTTCACATTTGGACTAGTCCAAAGTTTTGTCGTTTGGTAAATAACATTTAAACAGTCCTCTCCTATTACTTTCAATTCTGACCAGTCTAGAATTTTGTTGTGTGGTAAAGAGTTAACTCTTTACCACACGACAAAATTGTAGACTGGTTCAAATTGAAAGCATTTACAGACGACAAAATAAAGATGACTGAAAAATTGAAATTTGATCTGGGAAGGGTAGAAAATACTGTGGGAAAAGGAGAAAATACTGGTTACCAGCATTTTCTCCTTTTCCTATAGTGTTTTCAAAAGGCTTCTTTCTCAGGGGTGTCAAAAGTAGGGACTGTGTGATAATGGGTTAAAGGAAAGAAAACATGGTGGGAAAAGAAGAAAATAATGGTTTACCAGCATTTTCTTCTTTTCCCACATTATTTTCATTAACACCTTCTACCTCCAAATCATTATAAATCAGGAATGGATGGTATAAGGGTTATAGGAGTGTCTTGCGAATGATGGATGAATATGAGCCCACCGAGTCCTATCACCATGAATCAGAGGAATGTCCCATGATCCTCCAATCAATGGCAGGAATATCATGGCTCCAAATATTTCAAACATTGTCTGCCTTGATTCTGTCATCAAGATGATGTATTGTATCAGATAAATAATGGACAAAAAACACGGTAATCTCCAAATGGTATCTTGTCTATTACAAAATCAACTTAAATGCAAATATCATAAAACCCAGCCCCCTATTAGATCCTTCTTCCTGAGACACACTTGCACCCAATACATTAATAAGAATTCCTTTAGAAACACAAATGAATAACAAATTAAGTTTTGATAAATACCATGAAAACATTGTAGCAAAAGGAGCAAGTGCTCATTACAAAGTTTTAAGAAAAAGTCTGGAACAAGACAAAACAAACTGCCTGCTAGAGGTCTTTAATACCAGACAACAAAATTTTTGATGGCTGCAACTTCAGAGTGTTTTCAGACTTCAAAGTATAGGTGGCTCATATGAAATGTGTAATAAAAGAGCAAATAGAGAGGAAGAGGAGAAAATTCTAGTTAGCAGCATTTTCTCTTTTTTTTCCAAATCATATTTACAAAAGCTTTCTTCCCCAGAGTCATTAAATTACTGGAATTTTGCTAAAAGGTTACGAGCATTGTCCTATTCTAAAGAATTTGCATCATGTGAAAAGGGGAATTTGGACATTTGGCACTTTACATCAACATGGGATTTTGTCCCACAGTATACTTGTGTGAAACAGAAATTCATACACGAATGAAGCATCGTCTTGGATCAGCCTGCCCAGACCTCTCAGGCTCATCAGTAGAACAATACTTGACATTAATGTCTGGATGTCCCTTTTTTGCGTGATACAAAGTAAATTAAATCTCTACCAAACCACAAAATTCTAGACTTGTTCAAATTGAAGGCAATTGCTGACAAGCAAATAAAAGTAATTAAATTTTTTTTTCTTAAAAGAGTTGAAAAAACTGTGGGAAAAGGAGAAAAGGCTAGTTACTAGCATTTTCTCCTTTTTCCAAAATGTTTTTAAAAGCCTTCTTTCTAAGGGTTTTCACAACTTGGAATTAAACTCTGCAATGATTTGACCAATAAATCTTATAAAGCCCTGTTCTTTTAATATTCATTGTGCACAAGGGTTACAAGTAATAATTGTTGCCTTTCCATCACATTTTTCAATATCAAAAAATCTACTTTATTTATATTTCAATTGAATTTTTGTCCTTTGTGTCATAAACATGGGCTGACCAGGATGTTTGTAGACTGTACAAACTGTCAATTATAGGTCACATTTTTATGGAACTTACAGTAATCTAAGATCAAGGATTTCTTACAAGTGTGTGGTCGAAAATTAAACCGCTGAACTACCCGTGTCCAAAGCAACCTACATCAAAGACAGGGCACCTAAACATATACAGAATTTTGAACAAGCCCTACACTTGTCACTTCTGTTACAGTATAATTTGCATGCCCTTTCCTTTTGCATACAACTCTTCGAAGTTGTCTGCTTTCTGATGACATTACTGACATCCAGAAGTTTGATGTTTTTCTAAACTTCCGTTTTTAAAGTTATAAACAATTTTCAAGCTAGTTTCACTAACAGACAATTTCAAAATCATGATGTCAGCTGGCGATGTCCAATGAAAGGATGCAATTAAATTCTCACAGGCAAAAACACCTTCAGTACTTCAACTTTGCATAGTTTGGGTATAATGAAGAAAAGCAGCTTAGCTCTTAAATTGGTTTTCAGTAGCATCAACAGTTTCAGGAAGGAACAATTTCTGTTGAGGATGACAATGGAGCTGGACATTAGAGTTTTCCCTGAGATCAAGACAAGCCTTAGATGAACTCCACTTGTGTACAAAAAGCAATAAAATTCTTGCGCTGCAGTAGATGGTACAAGGATACATGTGATAAATGGTTACAATTTGGAGAAAGAAAGTGAATTCAAATCCAGGAAGATTATGTTGAAAAGCATGATTAAAACTTTGTCATAATATCACTTTTTGTGGGCTGGCATGCTTGGGTAAGTGTTACTACCACTTTGTTAGGTAATTGTGACTTTATACTGTTGACCATTTTGACAGAAGATCTGTGTGTCATAAGAAAAACATATCCTGCATAAAAATATACACGAAATACACGATCATAGATTAATATTTTTATAATTATCCTAGCAAGTCTACAAACTTCTGGATCAACCCTCGTAACTATGTCTTACAGCCTACCGGTACTTCTGTTTTGAAAATTTTAAGGAAAAAGGCTTTCTGAAACTGAAGAAAAAAAAAGTGCTGAATAATCAGCATTAAATTTATCCCTCGGCTTTCTACCATCTCAGAGACAAAATCCTATCATCTAAGCCACATTGAAATTGTCATCTGCAACTGCTGTCAATTTCAAAGAGTCTGGAATTTTGTCGCCTGTTGAAAAGTTGAAGTGATGCAGAAGATGCACAAGAGAGACATGGGTCCTATCCTTGGCACAGATGTATTTTGACCCATTTGTGGGCAATGACAAATTATTTCCTAATGATTATTTTGACGTCAGTGTTAAATCTAGCAGCCCTTATTTTTCTCACAGGGTATTTTCTTACCTGTCTTTTTCCTGACTATTTCCTATCATCTCATCATTATTTCACAGTGAATATTTTCTAAATCATTTTCTTATACAATTATCTGAATGATGTGATTTACCAAGACAAAATAAATACAAATGCAGAAAACAAATTTATCAGATCCAGCTGAAATTATAGACTTTACTTTTGAAAGGGTCAAAAACATTGTGGAAAAAGGTAAAATTTGGTTAAATATATTTTCATCCATAACTATGATGTTTTTCAAAGTTCTCCTCCCATAAACCCTAAACCACATAATCCCGAGATTTAACAACCCTCCAACAGAGGACTTTTAAAACCATCACATGAATTTTTTTCCTTTCCCGCATTTTGAAAAATATTTTCAAAAGTAAGTTAAATCATATAAGTGCCATTTCATCTGTTGTCTGCAAATACACAAGTATCATATTTCAGTTTTTTTAACTCTTTGGTAGAATTAAAGGGGCACATGGAAATTTACCAAATCTGGAAGTAACTTCTTTTCTACCTTCAGAATAAGTTAATACTAGGTGAATTAGCCAGATGCCATTTCAAAGCATTTTCTCCTTGTCCCCGTCAGTTTTCAAAAGCCTTCTTTATAAAGGCTGTTACAGCATGGGCTTGTATGGCAAAGGGTTAGTGTATGAAGTCAAGAACACAGCTCTGCCAGGAAACAGTTAATTATAGAAATGACAATCCCTGAGCTACCTTCTTTTATTTAATGCCTCACATGACCGGAATTTCTGACACAGTTGTGTCACACACGATTAATTTTGTGTCAGTTTTGTGGAACAATGTGTGCTGTGATATACCCAGACCAATAAAGCTTGAGAAATAAATAACATATTGTCTGGTTATGACACAAACAAATTATTTCTGCTTTTTTCCAATCCATCTTTCCAGCCTACACAATAGCCACGCTGTTATTATATATCATGATCTACATAAAAAGAATAAGGTCAGTTTTAACCGTTTAACTCTTTACCAAACTACAAAATTTTAGACTTGTCCAAATTGAAAGCATTTGCAGACAACAAAATTAATATGATTCAATACTGAAATTTGTTTGGGAAGTATAGAAAACATCACAGGAAAAGGAGAAAATGCTGGTTACCAGCCTTTTCTCACAATATTTCAAAAGGCCTTTTACCCAAGGTCGTTAAAAGTCTGGATTGTTAGACTTGACCAAATTCAAAGCATCTGCAGACAACAAATTGAATCTAGGTAACATGATGATTTCTGACTTTGATAAGGTAGAAAATATTGTGGGAAAAGGAGGAAATGTTGGTTACATACATTTTCTCCTTTTTCCACAATGTTTTCAGAAGGCTTCTTCCTCAAGGGTTGTTAAAAGTTGGGATTGTGTAGTAAAGGGTTAACATTACAATCACAATTGAAGTACCCTGTGAAAGAAGTCCTTTGAAAACATTGTGGGAAAAGGAGAAAATGCTGGTAACCAGCATTTTCTCCTTTACCCACAATAATTTCCACCCTATTAAAATCAGAAATCATAATATTACCAAGATTCAATTTGTTTTCTGCAGATGCTTTCAATTTGGTGGAGCACAAAAATTTGTCATCTGGTAAAGTATCGAAGTGCCCAATACACCCAACAAAATATTTTCAGTCTAGATATAAGAACAAAACAATCGAACTTTCAAGGTTCCTGTTGTCAATAATGTCTCCGAGAGCAGACAGTGTTGATCACATTTTTGCACTCTTATCTTGATCTTTGTTCACATCTTATCTTGATCTTTTTTTCACATATTATCTTGATCTTTTTATCTTGATCACATTTTTGGACTCTTATCTTAATCTAGACTGTCTGCAAGGGCGACTGCAGTTGTGACGGGCGCTTTAACCCTTTACCATATGACAAAAGATTTGACCTGTCCAATCCCACAACTTTTGCAGATGGCTTAACGCATTACCACACAATCCCTACTTCTGGAGACCCTGAGAAAGAAGCCTTTAGAAAACACTGTAGGAAAAAGAGAAAATGCTGGTAACCAGCATTTTCTCCTTTTCCAACATTGCTTTCCCTTCCCAGCATAAAATTTGATTTTTGAGTCACATTTACTTTGTCATTTGCGAATGCTTTCAATTTAAAGAAGTCTAAATTTTTGTCATTTGGTAAAGAGTTAAATGCAGCTAAAATTGTGGCAGTTGATTTGAAAAACATTGTTGGAAAGGAAAAAATGAATTTTCTCCTCTTTGCACAATGTTTTCAAAAGTCTTCTTTCTGAAAGTCAGGGGCGTCAAGTCAACATTGTGTTGTAAAGGGTTAAGGGTTAACCTTATTTGGTTTCCTTATTCTCAGAGACATTTTCATCCGGTTTACTTTTATCAATCCACCAATTTAGATAATATCCTTAAAGTTAGAAATATTCTATCCAGTAAATAAGTTTTAAAAATAGTTCATAGCCATAAAGGCCTGGCTCAGGATGAATAACAGGGGCTTAGGAGCTCTCTCTTTACACAGAATTTTGATCCAAGGTCTCCCTGCCTTCTCCCTAAAAAAGTCTGTCTTGAATTTGTGCAATTTTACTGAATTTAAAAGTTCTAGGCCAGTGTTCTTAAGAATGTTCTTATTCTCTTTCTCAAGAACTTTCTAAATTTGAAAGTGCCTGGTAACAGAACATCTGATCGGCTTCACCATGTTTATACTTGAGTATAACACAATTTCTGATTGGCTAAACAATTTGGTCTAGCCAATCAGGAGCTCTGTGACTTTCAAATTTAGAAAGTTCTTGAGATTCCAGAGAATGAAAACAAAAACCTGTTCATAAGAATGGCTGGCAAATACGGACCCAGGTTCTGTACATCCAGATTCTTTATCAGTGTTTCACAAGAAACTTTCACTCTTTACCACACAATCCCTACTTTTAATGACCCTGAGAAACAAGCCTTCTGAAAATATTGTGGGAAAAGGAGAAAATGCTGGTAACCAGCATTTCCTCCTTTTCCCACAATGTTTTCTTCCCTTCCGAAGGAAATTTCAAATTTCCAGTCATTTTTATATTATTGTCTGCAATGCTTTCAATCTGGACCAGTCTAAAATTTTACCGTTAAATAACTGCTACAATATGGCATTTTGTTTTGGCCAGAGAATTAAACAAAGTAGGTTAAAGAGTTAATTGCAATAGTGGAATGTATTTTTCTGATCAATGAACAAACAAGGTAAGGCCTAAACAGACCAAAAAGAAATTCTCTTTGATGGCATAATACCCTTGGAGACAAATTAATTTCATAGAAAACAAAAGGCCTGAAATGAAACACAAGGAACCTTTATGTCCTTTTGTCTTCAAAACTACACACCATGGATTTATTTTTCTAGGACAAAAGACTGGTAGGCATGTTTAGAACAACAAAATAATGAATTTTAACCTAGAGCTAAAAAACTGTGCCAGCTTTCCTTAACTCTTTACCAAACAATCCCAACTTTTAATGACCCTGAGAAGGAAAGCCCGTGAAAACATTGTAGGAAAAGGAGAAAATGCTCGTAAACAGCATTTTCTCTTTTTCCAAAAATGTTTTCTACCCTTTACAATTCAAATTTCAATTTTTGATTCACATTTATTTTGTTGTCTGCAAATGCTTTCAGTTTGGACTAGTTCAAAATAGTGTCTTTGGTAAAGAGTTAACAAATAGCTATCAGACAACCAATTAATGAATGTTTCGTAACAATATTTTGTTGAGTGGTGCTAACACTTGATTAATTAAATTTTGCAATGGTAATTATTCTAGCACTCAAATCCATTTCTTTCCTCTGAGTCTCGCTCATAGACGTTTTAAATGCTGCCTTGAATTTACAGTATACATGTACATTTAGGTACTTCCTACATAATAAAAATTTCAACCCTTACCTCTTTACCAAATGACAAAATTCTACAGCAGTCTAAATTCAAAGCTTTTGCAGACGACAAGTCTAATCTGGCTCACATAACCACATTAATATTTTGTCCTATAATGGTAGAAAACATGGTGGGAAAAGAAGAAGATGCTGGTTACCAGCATTTTCTTCTTTTCCCACAATGTTTTTAAAGGCCTCCTTTGTCTTGGTCATCAAAAATTGTGACTTTGTGGTAAAGGATTAACATTTCATCAAACAATCTTATGTTTCAACGACCCTAGAGACAAAGCTGGGGCTTTTGAAAACATTGTGGAAAATGAAGAAAATACTAGTAACCATTACTTTCTCCCTTTTTAACCCATTACCACACAATCCTGACTTTTGACGACCCTGAGAAAGAATCCTTAAGAAAACATCATGGGAAAAGGAGAAAATGCTGGTAACCAGCATTTTCCCCTTTTCCCACAATGTTTTCTCCTTTTCACAAAACAAATTTCAGATTATCAGTCACTTATATTTTGTTGTCTGCAAATCCTACCGATTGGACAAGCCTAAAATATTGTCGTTTGGTAGTGAGTTTAACAGTGTTTTCCCATCCTTTCTAATCAAAATGCAATCATGAGTACCACATTTAATGTGGTCTTCTATATGCTTTCAATTTGGACCACAGTCTAGAATTTTGAAGTTAAGTGGAGAGTTACATCTTTCCCATTGAACAATACTAGTACAAGACTGTCAACTTCGGATGTACGCACGTTATACACGTTATGGGTCTTGGATAGAAGTTGTACGAAGGAAATCTACTGATTACAATAAAAATGTATTGCAGAGAAAGACTGGAAGAGGTGAAAGTGCTCATGAGGAATGATTTCTATTTTCATTCCACAATGTTTTCAACAGTTATCATCCGCAGTGGAATTAAAAAAAAATTGGACTTGGCCAAACTGAAAGCTTTTGCAGTCAACAATGTAAATGTGATTGAAAATTTTAAATTTGTTGTGAATGAATGGAAAATATTTTTGCTAATCTGATCTGTGATAAGCAGCCAACTATCGTATGCAGCCACTTTTGGCTCATCCCTTGGTTGGCTGCTTAAGACAGTTTCGACTGTAATTAGTATTCCTCAGAATTCAAAACAGCTGAAGACCAAATCAACTGTGACTAGAATTCAGACATTAAAATTTTGTCCGTGTAAGGGTAGAATATGTTGTTGGACAAAGAGAGAATGTTTATCATTAGCATCCCCTCCTCTTCTGATCATCTTTTAATAGTCATCTTTCCCTGGGGGTGTTTTTAATGCATGACTCTTCGGTAAAGTGTATTTGCTGATTCATCGAATTGGACCCTTTTAATTAGGAAAGGGGTCCTGCATGGCTGAGTGGTAAAGAGAGGGACTTCTAACTGGGGGACATGGGCTCGAGCCACCCTGGATCTACCGGGCTTTTCGCAGGACTGTCCTTCGGCAGGACACTCCACAGCCCTCGCCTAGTACTGGTAAACTAGTGCCAAGAAACTGAATATATGAGGAGTTGCCGTGATACGACTGAAATAATGTTATAAGCAGCATAAAATAGCATTCGGTCAATCATTTCAATCAGGTAAACAGGACCCCAACATTGCTATTTCTAGGTTTTTGTGCCAAATTTTTTTATTATGCCAGAGTACATGAAAAATACCCAGACCAAAATAGCAGCTTCATCCTTGATGAAGTCATTTTTGATTCTTCTCTATTGAAAGTATTAATTTTGCAGATGAAAAATAAACTGTGGCTCAAATACTGGATTTGTACTTGAAAGGGTTAAACCTATCCTAAACAAGCCTTGGTTTTTACGTGTCTGCAGTACAAGTCGTTGAAAACACTGTGGGAAAAGGAGAAATTGCTCATAACGAGCAATTCCTCCTTTTCCCTTAGTGTTTTCTACCCATTTGGAGAACTTTCTACCCTTTTTATCAAATTTGAAATTGTCGTCTGCAAACTCTTTGAGTTTGGAAGAGTCTAAATTTTGTCATGTGGGAAAGGGTTAAAAATATAGTGCTTGATTGATAGTATTTTTCACAAAAGGTTTTTCCAGCTAATAGCTGCTTTCCCACATAAACACTGTCCAAAAGACACTGAGAGAGGAATGGACCCTTGCAATGACTATCACCAATCCTATGAAAGAATCTGGCCAAGTTGAGGAATTGATTGATTGAATGGTGTTTTATAATGCTTTCAACATTACTCCAGTCATATCACAGCCACAGCTCACTTCCAGAATTAGCTGGATAACCCTTTAACAAACAACACAATTTTAGATTGGTCCAAATTGAAAGCATGGACAGATGACTAAATAAATAAGACTCAAAATTTGAAATTTGTTTTGGGAAGGGTAGAACAAATTGTAGGAAAAGGAGAAAATGCTGGTAACCACCATTTTCTCCTTTACCTACAATGTCTTCACAAGGCTTTTTTCTCAGGGTCGTTAAAAGTAAGGATTGTGTGGTAAAGGGATATTCAAAGAAGCTGGCCCCATGTTTGAAGCCCTACATGCTACTGACTGAGCTTCTTGAGGCTCAGCGTAAGAGTAAAGGGGCTCTTCCATGCACTATAGTAATGAAGTAAAAATAAAATCAAATCTCCGAAGACATGAATAATTAGTTGTCACAGAATCAAAACATAATTACAAGTACAGAGGAGAAGAATGACAAACAAGAAAGTCTTAATTAGCAACTTCTTTTGTCTTGATGTCTAATTACACACAAAAATTTTCTTTTGCATGAAGTTCTAATTAGACATTTTTACAACATTTTTTTACGTTTCACCATCCCATAAACCACTGAACTCTGATTTAGCTTCTTTTGCTGCCAGTGTAGTACATGGTCAGAAATTATTTGCAGTCTGATCTTTGATCTAAACTGTCTGCTACTCTGAACTTTGAAAAAGCAATATTTTAGCTTTTTTTTTTACAATTAAAATAATCCATTTCATTGCACCTTTACTAAACAATACCAAGTTCAGCTGCCCTGAGGTAAAAGCCTTTCAAAAATGCTGTGGGAAAAGTAGAAAATGTTTCTACTATTCCAATAATGTTTTCTACCCAGCTTAGGAACTTCCATTTATTTGTACCACTGTCAGATTTGTTGTCTGCGTATGCTTTTAAGTTGGAGGAGTCTAAAATTTGTCATATGGAAAAGGGTTAATTTAGAGCTCTAAAGCTTAAAACCTGAAGATAGTTTTGTAAACAAGAGGACTGCTGTCACTCATCACCTTATTGCTGTTTGGCTTCCAAGTCTTGACTTACTACTTGCTAACTGTTTAGTCTTTGCACATCTAGAGAACGGGTAGGAAACTTCATATTCAGAGCCAATGGCTCCGACGAGAAAATGTTGTGTTGGTCTTCCGTTTCTGAAGATGTCGGCTCTGAATATGAAGTTTCCTACCCGTGTAGAGGTAACTGATAAGTTCACACCATCATATTCCTAGAATTCAAAACTCATAGTGAGCAGAAACAAGAGCTTCGCAAAGCGGCGCATATACACCCGAAGGGGCTTGTCAGTGAAATGAGTGGAAATGATGGAAGGGCCATGAATAAACAATAGTTAATCTCCATGATATGTGAAAAATATTAAAGGGCAATAGCTAAAAAAGGAAGGGTGGCACAGTTACAAATCTTGTGAATTGCTGTTCTCCACAAGGTGTTTTATCAGTCTTGAAAAGTTCAAGATCATAGCTTTTATATTGTAGAAATTATGGCCCAGAAGAAAATTCAAAGAGAAAACTAACAAAGAGCAATAACTCAAAAAGAAGGATGGCAGAATTATGGTTCTTGTGCAGTGCACTCCTTCATAATGTGTTCTATTAGTCTTTGAAGTTTCAAGATGATAGGTTTTAAAGTTTGGGAGTTATGGCCTGGACAAAAATTCAAACTGAAGTTAACAAAGGGCAATAAATAAAGAAATAAAGGTTGCAGAGTTATGGTTCATGTGCACTGCACTTCTCCATAATGTGTTCTATCAGCATATGAAGTTGCAAGTTATTAGCTTTTATAGTTTGGAAGTTATGGCCTGGACAAAAATTCAAATTGAAAATTAACGAAGGGCAATAACTCAAAAAATAAAAGTAGCAGAGTTATGTTTCATGTGCACTGCACTTCTCCATAGTGTGTTCTAACAGTATATGTAGTTTCAATTTTTTATGGTATGGAAGTTATGGCCTGAACAAAAATTCAAAGTGAAAAGTTGGTCATTTCAGAAGTCAAGGGCAGATAATTTTGGAACGCAAACAGCGATCAAAATTCTAAGACCCAGGTGCACAACTAGACATCATGGAGATTCATTGTGGCAAGTTTCAAATAATTCCGGTGAAAACTGTAGGAAGAGTTGCACACACAAGAAATTGCTAACGGACGGACGACCAGGGGTATAACATAATACGACCCTTCGGCCGTATAAAAAGTAGAATATCAATGATAGGCCTCACACATTAGTTATGCATGTACATCAGAAAGTATGGTAGAAATTTATTGAACTCCTATAACCCTTTGGCACACAATATCCAGGTGTAAAGACCCGGTGGGAGAAGGCTTTGGTGAAGATTGGGGGAAAAGGAGATTATGTTGGTGACCAGGATCATCTCTATTTCTGATGATGTTTTTAAACCTTTTCATAGATAAGATCATCCTTGGGTCCACAGTTCATTTGTCATATACAGCTGCTTTCAATTTGGACTAGTCTAAAACTTTGTTATTCAGTAATGAATCAAATATTTTCCAGAAAGTAAGGCAAAAAAAAATTACATCACAAACAATACCATTTTTCCATGAATAAAAGTAATGAACTTGTTTTTCGAACCAGCATGACCTATTGCATGAACTCTGTAGAGGCACAGTATACAGAGTAAAATACATGCAGCATGCTAGTAATATTGGTCCCTACTATAGTTTCAATTTCAATATCTGGTTCAAGTAGAGATTTTCTGAAATATCTGAAAAATGCATTTCCGTATCTCCTTTTCCAACAGTGTGTTCAAGAGTCTTTTTTAATTGGGTCACGAAAACCAAAGCTAAAACAGGTTGGTCAGGCATCAACTCAATAAATACAATAATACTCAACATGACAATAAATCAGGGGGTATAAAACAAATGTATCCCAAATACTAGGATGTTGCAAAGACTCTCTTTTGTTGTGTAGGCAAACTCTTGAAAACACAGAAGCAATGTCTCCTGTTAGTTCAATAAATAATGTGTTCCACCATAATTTGTTCTATAATCCTTAGAAAACAAGGGTATTTTCAAAACTATCTGTTGCAATTTTGTTTCCGGTAATAATGTGTTAAACATCAAAGCTGAATTGTGACAGTTCCCCATTATCATGTAGTTGTGGGCTCATGCATTATTCATAACCAGATCATGTACTACTTTGTGTGGTTTGTGTTGTATTTTGTAATTATCTGTCTCTCCCATTTCCATTCCCAACGGACCCCAAGTGGGAGATGGACGAAGATGGCACTAGAATAAATAAACAGTTTTTGATAGCTCCTTCTGAGAAGGTAGGTAGGTCACTTTTATATGGGTCATGCTCTGGCAAAAGGGAGCTTAACTCATTGCCAAACAACAAAATTTTAGGTTTGTCCAAATCAAAAGCAATTGCAGACGACAAAATAAAAGTAGCTGAAAATTTGAATTTTTTTTTGAGAAGGGTAGAAAACATTGTGGGAAAAAGAGAAAATGCTGGTCACCAGAATTTTCTCCTTTTTCCACAATGTTTTCTAAAGGCTTCTCTCTCAGGGCCGTCAAAAGTAGGGACTGTGCAGTAATGGGTTAATGCAACCCCATGATCCTCATGATACCATGTCAGTCATCACATGAATATGGATTCACAAAATCCATTTTGTCTAAACACTGACTTGAATCCTGAATTACCTGCAATCTGGTTCTCGGCCATGAAGAAAATTTACCAAAAATAAAAAGTTTCAACCCATGTCAGCCTTTGCTGCACAGACCATGCAGGCTGACATTGTTTGCAATTTCTTGCAGATGAACTCAGTCTCCTTTTTACAGAGCATTGCTCATATACGTAACATTATAGCATTGGTCATATTCAGTATTGCATCTACTATTTGGTCTGCAACACACATGCATAAAAACAGTAAGTGTTGTTCCAGATTTGCCTGTGCTGATTGCGCAAGCTGATCCGAGACAACGCTTTATGTAAATGTCCAAATGCCTCTTTTCCCCTGTTGCAGGCTGTTCTTTAAAATGTTTCTTTCATTTTCTAAAAACATTATCTGCTTTTTATGTACTTGTTTTGTTGCGAGATACTCTAAAACATACTTAACTCTTTACCAAACGACAAACTTTTGGACTGGTCCAAATTGAAAGCATTTGCAGACGACAATTCAACTCTTGCTGAAAAGATGATTTCTGTCAATGATTGGGTAGAAAACATTGTGGGAAAAGGAGAAAATGCTGGTTACCAGCATTTTCTCCTTTTCCAACAATGTTTTCAAATGGCTTCTACTCCAGACCTGTAAAAACTAGGGATTGCTTGGGAAAGGGTTAATACATAATGATCTCCGACTTTTATCCTCATATTCATAAAAATTGTTATGAATATCTTACCCTTAATCCTTTACCCACAATCCTAAGTTTTTAAAACCTTAGAAGAAATTTTCCAAAAGCATTGTGGGAATCAGAATCTTATCTTTCCCCCATAATATTTCAAAAGGCTTCTCCTTCCACATGGTTAACATTTGGAATAGGTGGTAGACGGATGCTTAATGAATTTGCATTATTCCGAGCTCCAGATAAGAGGGAGTGATGATATTCTAAATCCATTATTTCCCTTCCAAACCATATGTTGTGGGTACTCATCAGAATCATCCTGATGAGATGGTTCTAATCTTTAGAATCGCCTCGATGAGAAGATTCTAACAAGTACTCATTACAAAGGGTTTAGTGGAGAATAAAATTTTTTTTCAATTTCAAAATCGAAATCACCCCCTTTATCTGGGTCTCTGATTATTAATAATAAGTGGACACACAGACTGAAGGGTGCAGTTTGGAATTACAGACAGAAAAAAAAAAGAGACAGACAGAAGGATGGATAGAAGGACCAAGGGATAGACTGAGAATAATTTTGTAGTCCTCTCCTGTAAGGCAGTTAGAGTACTGAAACTAAATCTCTAGATTATCTGTTCACAGTAACACATTTTTCTTACAAGCTGGAATATCTCAGGGAGAGAAGTTGACAAGTCCCTTGCAGTACGAATTATTTCCCTTTTTTTGAGCAGACAATAAACATGAAATATCTTAAAGATAGACAGCATAAATTTCCCAGCAGTTAGGCAGTGTGGTTTCGACCATCTAAAATTAAGCTATCTAAAATTATTAATAGTCTTTTGGTTGAGATGCTAAACTAAAGTCCTGTGTGACGGTGCTATACACCTAGCATGTAAAAGAATTAAGAGTAACTTCAGACGGGTTTTGTCCTGTATCTGCACTATCCCCCATAACAATACTAACAGCCTTCAGGGATGTTGCCCATATGACAAATAAATGCAAATTCAATCAATCATAAGAAAGTGTTCCTTTCGAGGAAAGAAGGTTGGCACTACAATTGATAAAGACAAAAGAGGTCTACATGACCTTTTACCTTGAGAAGCACCTTATTTATTACTCACTGTCATACATGAGGCAATTTTTTTTCCACATGAATCTGTTACTATTTCAGTAACCTAGACCAATTCCAGTCTGCCTTTTTTGAAAGATCATGTCTTGATTAAATGATAAACAATGTTGCTGGTAACAGAAGTTCTTTTAACACACAATAGCTTCTTTTATCAAAATGTTTCCAGAAGACATTCACAGCAGGGTGTAAATACAGGTATACATTTGTTAGAAGATGATTTGAAAGATTATTTGGCTTGGAACATGTGAAAAGGGCCATTCGGACATTTGCGTGTCATCTCTGATCAGCTTGCACGGTATTGGCAGGCTAATCCGAGATAGTACTTTACACCTGCAATAGATTTTGTCCTACAGTAGATTTGTGTTAAACAGAAAATTACAGAGTGTTGTTTCTGATTAGCCTGTGCAGACTACGCAAGTTGATCCGAGATGACACTTAATGCAAATGTCCAAATGCCCTTTTTTGTGCGTTGCAAGCCATTTGAAATCTCCGTTGAACACCAGAGCCTGAATTCTTCAGATAATTCTTGTCTATTTCTCCAAACTTTTAAAAATTTGAATGTAACATAACTAATGCTAAGCTAAGCCAAATAATTTTGCCCAGCAGAATTTTTGTTACTTTCAATTTAACCCAATACCACACAATCCCTACTTTTGACGCCCCTGAGAAAGAAGCCTTTAGAAAACATTGTGGGAAAAGGAAAAAATGCTGGTAACCAGCATTTTCTCAATTTCCCACAATGTTTTCTACCCTTCACAAAACAAATTGCAAATTTTCAGTCACTTTTATTTAGTTGTCTGCAAATGCTTTTGAATTGGACAAGCTTAAAATATTGTCATTTGGTAAGGAGTTAAAAAAGTTGTGAATAACAAGTCTGAGAATGTTCTGGTTGGTAAATATGGACCCTGATTTTAGCTGTTACAGCTACTTTTTCATATACTATGTCAATCATATACTATGTCAAAAAGTACTGGCTTTTAGATATTTAATGTACATTCCGGTAAAAAATTTAAAGGGTCCGATTAGAACAAAGCCCAATCCACCAAAGATCTTAATCTTTGAATCTAACTGAACTTAGTTCTCAAACATTTTTGCACAATTCTGGTCTCTGTAGAATCAAGATCAGATGGCCTAAAACATGCTGTCTGATCTTCCATCTACAGTGTGACTTTTGTAGAGATATTCTATGTAACAACAGCCTTGAAACTGCAATATTTTTTATTCTGATGATCAGTACTCATTATTTTGTTAATACTTTAAGTGCCTTTCACAACTTTAGTTTCTGTTGGGTCCAGTATGGACAAGATAAGAGTGAATAAAACATGCAGTCTGATCTTTGATCAACACTATTAGCTATCTGGACTTTCTGGACAAGGGCAGTCTTAAAATTGCAATTATTTTGGTCATACTCTGACTAAAAAAACTTCTGTTAGCTTTATATATGTATTGCGCTTCAACTCTTGATAAAACCACACAATTTTCTATTTGTCCGAATTCAAAATTGAAGGCATTTGCAGATGACAAATGAAATGTGGCTTGAATGATAAACTTTGTCTTTGAAAGGGTAAAAAACATTGTGGAAAAAGGAGAAAATGCTGGTAACCAGCATTTTCTCCTTTTCCCACAATGTTTTCAAAAGACTTTTTCCGTTGTTTTTAAAATTGAATTGTTTTCTTATTGGTTACAATTGTCCCCTGTTGGTGGTTGATGGACAAAAAATGGGATGAGAGGGAAACAGAAAAGCCGACGTTAAAGAAAAATATTCTGTATCTTACTTGTCTTCTCCAAGCACCACACCAAAAGCTACATGTTCTACCCTTGTCAGGTTTGGGCTGTACCATCCAGCTGTCTGTGCAGCTTCATATATAAGATTCAGATGGGGACCCTAGGACAGAAGAAAACAGTCACCTCTTTTTCAAACAATCTAGCGAGTGATTCTACAACCCTGAGAAACATTGTGAAGAAAATGCTGATAGTCACAATGTAAAGTATTCTCACATTGTCATTTCTTGAACTGTTTGATGCCATTTCAAGGTACATTTTCCACAGTGTTTCTTTACCAGCATTTTCTCCTTTTCCCACAATGTTTTCAAAAGCTTCTATCTCTGGGTCATAAAAACAAGGGATTGTTTATTAACCCTTTACCACACAATCCCTACTTTTGACGCTCCTGAGAAAGAAGCCTTTTGAAAACACTGTGGGAAAAGGAGAAAATGCTGGTAACCAGCATTTTCTCCTTTTCCCACAGTGTTTTCTACCCTTACCAGAACAAATTTCTACTTTTGAGTCACCTTTATTTTGTGGTCTGCAAATGCTTGCAATTTGGACCAGTCTAAAATTTTCTCGTGTGGTAAAGAGTTAAAGGGTTAACTTCTTTCAGAGAACTCTGGCATAGTTAAAGACAGCAGTTCTCCAAAGATTATTAAGAAAGTTGCGATGTTTTTTTTTTTTTAAAAAGGAAAAAGACCTAGAAGCTTTATAAAACACACACACAGAGAGGTAAACTTCTATCTTTTGACATCAAATGCAATTACTAGTAATATTTCTAAGATTGAGAATCAACTATCATAGTTGAAAAACTGAAGCCAACATTCGAATCTCGTTGACCGACCAATGAGATGAAAATTTGCAGTAAATGTTTACATTTATCTGCACCACTCTTTGGTTAAACTACACAACAAAATACCTGAAGCTAGACTGCAGTGATTTTGTACATTAATTACCACACAATCCCAACTTTTAACAACCCTGAGAAAAATCAAATAAAAACATTGTGGGAAAAGGAGAAAGTGATGGTAACCAGCATTTTCTCCTTTTCCCTAAATATTTTCCACCATATTGAAGTCAGAAATCATCATAGTAACAAGATTTAATTTGTTGTCAGCAGATGCTTTGAATTTGGTCCAGCCCAAAAATTTGCCATTTGATAAAGAGTTAACCCTTTCTCAAACAATCCAAGGTTTTTATGGACCAGATGTAGAAGTCTTCTGAAAACATTGTAGGAAAAGGAGAAAATGCCAGTGACCAGCATTTTCTCTTTTTTCCATATTGTTTTCTACTCTTCTAAATTCAAGTTTCTATTTTTGAGTCATGTTTTATTTCATTGTCTACAAATGTTTTCAATTTGGACAAGTCTAAAATTTTCTTTTCTAGTAATGAGTTGTCTGAAAGTGCTTTCACTTTGGACAAGTCTGCAGTTTTGTTGTCTGGTAAAGAGCTAAGGTTGAAGATTTCTTGATTGATTGATTGTATGGTATTTAAAGCCATTCTCAACCTTGTTGTAGTTATATTGTGGTGGTCTATGCTCTCCTGATTTCTAAGCCATCGGCTGCTTTCCCACATGACCATCTTTGGTAAGATGATCAGCAGTGAGAGAGGAATGAATCTTGTCGCAATGATTTTCATCAGTCATCAGAAAGAAATTAGCCAAGCCAAGAATCGAATCGGCAACCCTATTCTTAGGTCCTAGGCACTGCTAAACTGCTAAACACTGGCGCCTGGCCTGAGGAAGAAGGCTCCAATTTTGATATGTTTTAAGCCTGTCCTAGGTCATTAATTTTGTCCTATCTGTCCTATGAGAACTGTTAAATAATGAAATGTGTGTTGTATTACACTGCATTGTTTGACATGCACAGATTATATATAGCCACATATAATCTATATAAAAATAAAAGAATCTTAACTTTTCCATTACACAAAAATAAAGTTTGTAAACATTTACCTGGCCGGCATCAACAACATATATCAGCCAATCACCTTTCTCATCAAACAGTCGCTGATGTATAGCTGCCATGTCTGATGTGTCGTAAGTAAAACCACCATCTGACTTTACAAGAGTTAAGGGAACTTTTTCACCTTCTACAAACATGAGTTTTCTCCCTTCTTCAACCTGTGTTAAACCTGGAAAAATGTTGATGTTTTTGTAAAACTTTCTATATGCATGGAAACTCCCTAAAGATAACCTATCTCAACTGAGATAGTGTATATCAGCTATGTGTCTGAATTACATACTTTAGAGAAAAAATGTCAGGAAAGAACTTAACATGTAAAACTACAGAAAAAAAGAAAAAGTTGGAAATTTCAAGATCTTTTTTTGCTGGAAAATTTCTAAATATAGGATAATCTACTCAAAGATCGGACTGCATTTCCTGCAGTTACATCTTTGAATCTACACTATCTACAACAAAATCTGTGTTAGGTTATCTATCTAGTCCTGTACAGCACAGTCCTAAGTTTGAATGTCCTTGATGAAAATGGCCTATGAAAACATTCTGGGGAAAGTAAAAAAAAATCTTTCTGAGCAGCATCTCCTTCTTTCCCTACAATGCTTTCTACCCTTCCACATGGCAAAGTTCAGTTTCTGAGTCACATTTAAGTTTTGTAGGCAATGCCTTCAAAGTGGACCAGTCTGAAATTTTGTGTTAACTCATTACCAAACAACAATATCTTAGGCTTGTCCAAATCAAAAGCATTTGCAGAGGACAAAATAAAAGTGGCTGAAAATTTGAAATATGTTTTGTAAAAGATAGAAAAGATTGTGGAAAAAGGAGAAAATGCTGGTTACCAGCATTTTCTCCTTTTCCCACAATGTTTTCTGAAGGCTTCTTTCTCAGGGGCGTCAAAAGTAGGGATTGTGTGGTAATGGGTTAACTCTATTCCACACTATCCCGACTTTTAACGATCCTAAGAAAGAAGCCTTCTGAAAACATTGTGGGAAAAGGAGAAAATGCTGGTAACCAGCATTTTCTCCTTTTCCCGCAATGTTTTATTCCCTTTCCACTAGAAATTTCAAATTTTTATTTACTTTTATTTTGTCGTCTGCAAATGCAGACAATTTGGACCAGTCTAAAATTTTGTCGTTTGGTAAAGAGTTAAAGTATTGAACTTGACAGTCACAATCATCCATGTATCTAAATTACATTATATTACATACAACACTTTTTTCACACACATCTGATTATGTTCAGAAACAAAATTCTGTTTCAGGCACTAAAACAGATTCTAATCTGTGTTCAAAGGAGAAACTTAACTCTTTTCCATGCTTCAAAATTTTACACTTGTCAAAAAAGAAAGCATCTGCAGATGACAACACGATTGTGACTGAAACATTTAGATTTATTTTCAAAGGGAAGAAAGCATTGTGAGAAAAGGAGAAAAATCTGGTAACCAGTATTTCCTCCTTTCTCACGATTTGAAAATGTCAAAATAAATGTGCCTCACATGCAGTACTTTGTCTCCCAAAGCATTGGAAGTATCATGGAAAACAGGGAAAATGCTTCTTTACAGTGTATTTCTCTTTCCCAGAATGTTTTCAAGTCTCCTCACTCCTCATTGCTAAAATGTGGGATTGTCTGGTGAAGAGTTATTCCTATAAGTACCTTTATCATCCAATTCTTGAACAACTTTAGGCATCAGTTCCTGGTAAAAGGATTCACCTCTTGGGATAATGGTCACCCCCAGTCTGTCATAGACTTTCTGAAATTCTAGAAAAACATAAATAATTCTATACAGTATATACGGTACAATTTTTAACTATTTACCAAACAATAAATTTTTTAGAATTTTCTGAAGTGAGAAGATTTGCAGATAGTGAATTCAATGTGATTTAAAAGATTGGATTTGTCATTGAAAGATTACAAAACATTATGGGGTAAGGAGAAAATGTTGGTTTCTAGCATTTTCTTATCTCACATTATAATAAAAAGGCTTCTTTCTCAAGTTTGGTTAAGACATAGGATTCAGCCATAAAGGATTACAAGAGCTTCACAACGTTTTGCACATATGTTCGAAGGGACATGTCAGTAACATGTGTTAAATATGATATCACCTAAAGAGATCCAAATTTTAACCGTCACATGCACAACTATACATCATACAGATTCATTTTAGCAAGCTTGGACTTCTTCCAATGAAAAATGTAGGAGGAGTTGCGCACACAAGAAACTGCTAATAGACGGATGGACAGATGGATGGATGACCAGGGCAGTAACATAATACAAACCTTTGGGTGTATGAAAAAAAAGATTGCTACCATGTTCCTCACTTCAGACACCACATATCATTTCTATATCTTAACCCTTTCCCACATGACAAGATTTTGGACTTGTCCAAGTTGAAAGCATTTGCTGATGACAGTTTCAATGTGGTTCATATGAAATGAGTTTTCTTTGATAGAGTAGAAAACAATTTGGAAAAAGGAGAAAATGCTGGTTACCAGCATTTTCTCCTTTTCCCAAAATGTTTTCAAAAGCCATCTCTTTCAAGGGTGTTAAAAGTTGTCATTGTGTGGTAAAGGGGTTAATAGCATAATGGAAGTTCAACTAAACATATTGATTTTGCTATGATCATAACTTAAGTCATATCAGAGTTGCCAATGCATGTTTTCATGTGTGCCTGTAGATTTTTAACCAGTACTATGAACAACACTCTTTCTACACCATTTTTTTCTGTTGTAACTTCCCCATGACATTATCTACCATTTCATAGACAAATTAGAACCAATTGCAGATAAGAGCAAAACTGAGACTTAAAAACTGATATTGGAAAGGAAGAAAACATAGGTAAAAACAGGAGAAAATACTGGTGTCTAGCATTTTTCCATTTTGCACAATGTTTCAAAACCCTTTTTCTCAGAGTCATTAAAATTCAGGTTATTTTGGTAAATCTGTTTCCTACATTGGCTTCAGCAATGGCTTCAGCATAATTATACAAGTTAAAAAATAGAATTGTCCATTGAAGAGTCTGGTAACCAGCATTTTCTCCTTTTCCAAATGATGTATACTTCTCTGTCATTAAACTTTTTCTCGATTTTGGCACCTATTTTGAATTTGGTGTCCAAAGATGTTATGACATTTCTAAAATTTGTAGTTTGGTAAAGGGTAACAGCTAACAGTATAAATTTACGACCAAACAGGACTGCTGGTAGGAGAAACTTGAGTTGTCACTGAAAGTGACTTTAAACCCCCGCCAGCACTTTGACAGGAAAAAGTGTCAATTCAAAGGGAGATAATTCCTCAACCATGAACAGTTGATCTTTTTTAAATTGTGTCTTGCAAATCTTCAATATATGATCAGTATATGCGCAAAGTTTCAATACAATTGAAGGAAAACTGTAGGATGAGTTCACTGCACAAAATTTCTAGTATTTTGTACACAGATGGACACACAGACAGACACATGGGCAGACAGGCCGATTCCAGTATACCCCCGAAAACATTCGTTTTGAAGGGGTATAAAAAGGTGGTTAGAGCTACTGCTACATTTGATTTTTTTTTTTAATTCATTCCAAATTATGTAAATGATCCATATAATCCAAATTTCACAGCAACATATCACTTAACTCTTTAAACACACCATCGCAACTTTCAACAACCATGTAGAAAAAGGCTTTTGAAAACACTGTGGGAAAAAGAGAAAATGCTGGTAACAAGCATTTTCTCTGCTTCCTAAAATGTTTTCCACCCTTCCCAAAACCCATTTTAATATTTTAGTCATATTTACTTTGTCATCTGCAAATGCTTTTCATTTGGACGAATCCATAGTTTTGTTGCTTGGTTAATGTATTACCTGCCCTTGATACATCACATATCAGGTTCCAGGCTTTCAGGTGTTTTTCTTCATAATTTTGTAACTGCACAACTGCATTGTAAGCTTTCTTTTTGAAGTCCGGATCTTCATCAAACCTCACTTTGGATTCCTGAAAAAAAAAGGGTGTGTCACTATGAAGTGACTGATGCCCCCATCAATGATACAACATTTTTCCTGTGAACTCTAAACATGACCACTGACCATAACAACTCTCTAAGACACTTCTGACCCTATCATGGCCTTGACCTTTGACTTACAGCAGACTGTGCTCTTGAGCATAACATGTTTTTATATATAGTTGACAATTCTGAAAAGTTATCATGATTGAAATTAAATCAAAATTTTGGAAGAAAAAATGCCCCCACCCCAATTGGTAAAATTAAGCTGGAGTTCTTAAAATGGAGAAATAGCTTGATACAAGCAATTTCTCCTTTTTTCCCATAATGTTTTCAGAGGGGTTGTATATCTCTGAATATGTTTTACAAAAAAGTTGACTGTAAAACAGTCTAAAAGATACCTTATAGAATGCCTGTAAATCTCCAATTGGGGGTGATACTGCATGGTAATTGGGAAATTTATCTTGTAAATGAGCAATCAACATCCCAAACTGTGTGCCCCAATCTCCCAGGTGGTTAATTCGAAGTACATCATGCCCCACCCACTCTAACAGACGGCTAATACTCTCACCTATAATAGTGGACCTGTGTAAAAAACAAGAATTTTAAATCATTTTATTAACCTATTATCACACGGCAAAATTTCAGACATATCCAAATTTAAAGCATTTGCAGAGGACAATTTCAAAGTGGTCGAAATGGTGCAATTATGCTTGAAAGGGTAGAAAACTTTGTGGGAAAAGGAGAAAATGCTGGTTACCAGCATTTTCTCCTTTTCCCACAATGTTTTCAAAAGACTTCTTCCTCCGGGGTGTTAAAAGTCATCATTGTGTGGTAAAGGATTAAGTAAGAACTCTATAGCAAATGGTGATGTTTCAGATAAGTTGAATTTGAAAGCAACTGCAGATCAAATACTATGTGAACTATTGTGAGAAAGACAAAACATGCTTGGTGCCAGCATTTCTTTCCTTTTCCTACAATGTTTTCAAAAGCCATCTTCACCAGGTTTACTAAGATTTTTCCTTTTTTCACAATGAAAGGATGCTTCCACACATTGTAAAATTCTGGATCGTTCAGTAAAGGTGTCATGAATATGTAATCACTTACAAACTATTCATAACAATAGCTTCCTACCTCAAATGTCCAACATGCATTTCTTTGGCAACATTTGGTGAGGAGAAGTCTATAACAACTCTACGCTGGGATGATACAGCTGGTGGTTTTACCCCTCCCTTCAGAATATTGTTGATCTGTTCTGCTACATATGTTTTACTCAAATAAACATTTATGAATCCAGGTCCAGCCACTTCAAGCTATCAAAATAAACAAATACAAATTAACTTCAACCATTTACCACACAATTCCAACTTTTTACAACCTTTAGAATAAAGACTTTTGAAATCATTGTGGAAAAAGAAGAAAATGCGGGAAAACAGCATTTTCTTCTTTTCCCACAATATTTACAAAAGCTAGAAAGTTCTTGTTTTGAGTTACATATAATTTGTGCCTAGCAAAGCCTTTAAATTTTAACTCTCTATCACACAATCCTGACTTTTAACGACCCTGAGAAAGAAACCTTTTGAAAAAATTGTGGAAAAAAGAACAAAATTCTGATGAGACGATTCTAATGAGTACCCATAACATAGGGTTTAGTGAAAAATAATTAATATTTTCATTTTTAAATCAACATCACTCTCTCTATCTGCAGCTTTGATCAATGGTGAGAGAGGAATGAATCCTGTCACAATGACTATGTTCAATCCTCAGTGAGAAAATGGCCAAGCTGCAAACCAGTGACCCTTGGTCTCAGATCCTTAGTGTAGCCAACTGTGCTACCTGGGTCTCTGCTAACTACATTCAAATAATATCTGATAAGACAGATTCTCATTTTTTTGTATATACAAGAGTGTGAAAATTTTTACCTTTTCAAAAAAGTCAACAGGTGGTATCTGCTCCTTAATCTTCTTCGCCACTTCCTGTGGGGATGACTTGATGCCTTGACCTTTCAGTTTCTATCCAATAAAAGGAAAGAAAATGTCTAACATTAACCCTTAACTCTTTACCAAATGACAAAATGTTAGACAGGCCTAAATTTAAAGCATTTGCAGATGATAAAGTTAATGTGACTCAAAAATTGAAATTTTTTCTGGAAGCATGAAAATAATTGTGGGAAATTGAGAAAATGCTGTTTTCAAAGGGTTTCTTTTCCAGGGTCATCTAAAGTAAGCACTGTGTAATAAAGGGTTAATCTACCTTACTTTCAGAATAATTTACCATATACTAATTTTGTTTATCTTACAAATGTTTCAGAAAAGCAAGTATTATGATGATTCGTGACAGCTTTGTAACCATTATATGCCATAATTCTAAAGCATTACCAACTTATACATGTAATCAGCCTATAAATTCAAAATATGGTAAAGTAATGAACTTTTAATGAAATTTTCTCTGAAACAGTTTTTCTTCCCCCGAAATATACCCTGCCAAAGGAACCAATATTATATCATTCATACATGTATAGGTATACCTGTGTTTTGCCCATTACAAAGTACGTACATGTACAGATCTTCAGATAGAGTTATGTGATAAAAAGAATCTGACATTCCATGGCTTTCGAGGAAGAATTTCATTAATTCTTTGCATGACAACAAAATTCTAGGTCTAATCATATAAACCCATTATCACAGAATCCCTGCCTTTGACGCCCCTGAGAAAGAAGCCTTTAGAAAACATTGTGGGAAAAGGAGAAAATGCTGGTAACCAGCATTAATTTTTCTCCTTTTCCCATAATGTTTTCTACCTTTCACAAAACAATTTTCAAATTTTCAGTCACTTTAATTTTGTCCTCTGCAAATGCTTTCGATTTGGACAAGCCTAAAATATTGTCCTTTGGTAATGAGTAATAGAATTTGCAGACCAAAATTAGATTATGTCTCAACTGATAGGATTGGTCTTCGACAGGACAGAAAGCCATCAAAATTACGCCATTACTGTGTATATCTTTATGTATAGAGCGCATACCCACACTATAATGATCATTTTGCTTTCTCAGTCCTTGTCTTCGGGGGGGGGGGGGGGTATTCATGAACGGTTTGGATGAGGGTCCACACCACCCCACATGTTTTCCCCGACTGGTGTGGCCCTCATCCATAACATTCATGTTTATAACAACCCGCTTTCTCCAGGACCCTACTTGTCTGTCTGTCTGTCTGTCTGAAAATATCCCATGATTATCAAGTGACACAATTATCAATCTTTACCAAACGAAAAAATTTCAGACTTGTCCAAATTGAAAGCATTTTCAGACAACAAAATTCATGCCACTTAAAAAACTGAAGTTTGTTTTGGGAAGGGTAGAAAATACTGTGGGAAAAGGAGAAAATGCTGACTATCAGCATTTTCTCTTTTTCCCACGATGTTTTCAAAAAGCTTCTTTCTTGGGGTCAATAAAAGTCCAGATCTTGTGGTAAAGGGTTAATGAAAATTTTTATTTTTCTCTAGTGTCTATTTATTGTAGATTTGAGAATAAAAGTATTTGTCTGTCTGTCAGAATTGTTTTGTTGGGAGTTATATTAAAAAAACATTAATATGGTCACAAATGACCTGTTTTACAACTTCATCGAGACTGATTTCAGAAAATTTCACCTCAATTAGCTATTCATCTGAATACATTACCTGGGATATGTTCATGGCACTGTTACACTGGTAGTCAGCAAATTTTCCTTTCTGTATCAGTATAGCAGCATCCTCTACATCTGGGTAGGCCTGTCTGATGGCCAGCCCAAACACATCAGTGATAATCTGGTTAATGCTCACCATACTCTTTGTTGTTTTACTCTCCTCTTTATTAATATTCTGTGGTGAAAAAAGTCAATCCTCAGAATAATAACTCTTTGACAAACAATCTCCTGGTTTTAATGACCCTTGGAATAGTGCCTTTTGAAAACATTGTTGGAAAATGAGAAAATGCTGGCAACCAGCATTTTCTCCTCTTCCAACAATGTTTTCTACTCTATCATGGACAAATCCGCCATTTGAACCACTTTTGATTTGTTGTCTTCAAATGTTATCAATTTGGACGAGTTTAAAATGTTGTTGTTTGGTAAAGGGTTAACTCAACAGTACCAAATGAGGGTGCCAATGCATAGCTAGACTTGCCTTATTTTCAGTGAAAAGCCTAAGTCAAATAAGGGGCATTACCATATCAAAAATACTTTGACAGTTACTTGCCCCTTCTTGTTCGGGTTCTCCTTTAGGTAGTTACAAACTAGTCCCATTTAACCCTTTACCAGACAACAAAATCTTAGCCTTGTCAAAATTGAAAGCATTTGCATGCAACAATATCAGTGTAGCTCAAATGGTGCCAATTTCCTTTGATATGGTAGAAAACATTATGGGAAAAGGAGAAAATGCTGGTTACCAGCATTTTCTCCTTTTCCCACAATATTTTCAAAAGGCTTCTTTCCCAAGGTCGTTAAAAGTCCGCTTTGTGTGGTAATAGGTTAAAGTAACTAGTAGGAAAGACATTAAAAGATATCAGGTACTGGTAAGGGTAAGTACACAGACCAGGACAACAGGGCTATAACAATACCTCAATGTTTTCTCCAGAAATAGAAAGTTAAAAAGAGACAGAAAACCTGTTTGTAATTAAAATCCTAGGAAATTGCATCTGTTTACCACACAACAAAATGTAAGACTTGTCCAAGGTGAAAACAACTGCAGATGGCAAACTACAGGCAGATTAAATGATAGAGTTTGCCTCTGAAAAGGTAAAGAGCATTGTGAGACATAGAGAAAATGTTGGTAAATGGTAACCAGCATTTTCTCCACTTCCCACACTGGTTTCATAAGTCATTTTCTTGAGGTTCATCAAATCAGAACATTGTTCAGTAAAGGGTAAAAATGCTATCATTTATGTCATATTTAATATTTAATTAAAAATCTGCAAAAATTACCTGAAATGTATCTGAAATTAAGCTCTTACGTTTTTTATCAAATCTTGCAGCAGCACATGCTGACACAATAATCAAGTACTGTAAATACTTAACTCTTTAACACACAATGCTGCCTTTTAACGACCCTGGGAAAGGAGCCTCTAGAAAACATTGTAGGAAAAGGAGAAAATGCTGGTTACCAGCATTTTCTCCTTGCCCCACAATGTTTTCTATCAAAGATACCCTATCAAAGAAAAATTGCACCATTTGAGCCACAATGAAATTGTTGTCTGCAAATGTTTTCGATATGGACAAGGCTAAAATTTTGTCATCTGGTATAGGGTTAACCTTATACCACACAAACCTGACTTGACCATAAAAGAGAAGGCTTTTGGAAATTAGTATTTTCTCCTTTTTCCACAATGTTTTTCACCCCATCAAAGACAAAAGCCATCATTTCATTCATTCGAGCTGCTTTCGATTTGATGAAATAGTTCATGGTTTGTTAACTCTTTATCAACCAAATGAACAAAATCTATGACTAGTCCGAATATAAAGCATGTGCAGACAACCAAATAAATGTGGCTGGTTACCTGCATTTTTTCCTTTTAGCATTTCTTCTAAGGATTGTTCAAAGTCAGAATTGTGGGGTTAAGAGTTAACCCTTTACCCCATAAGGCATTTCTATTGTATCTCAAATTGACCCTAAATAACAGCAAGGTTGATGCCCTTTCACATGTGTATATGACACCTTTTGATAGCATAGAAAACATTGTGACAAAATGTGAAATTGCTCATGACGAGCAATTTCACCTTTTGCCACAATGTTTTCCAAAGGCTCCTACAAGCAAAGGGTTAAAGAGTTTATACTTGAAATTATGATTATATATATTCAGCTACGCTCTGTGAAAAGAGGGCTTAATGCATCTGCAAAAACTACCAACTAAGGTCAGCCTGCACAGTCAGGACAGGCTGACCTGGGCCTAAACTTTTTGCTTTTGTTTTAATTTCTACATGCCCAAGGACCAGTTTATTTCATGATTCAGTCAGCTGTCAGACAAAATAGATTTTATGGATCTATAATAATTTAATAACTTGCTTGGTATTATACATCCTGGAGATGCAAAAAGCTTCCTTTTCACATAGCAGGACTATTCATTACTGATCTTTTCTGCATACCCTCTTCAAATGATCAATCTGGAAACACAGCTTGGCATTTTCTGCTCTCAGGGCTTCTAACTCTGGACTAATGATGCCATTTGCAGGGAGGTTTTTGGGATCTTGTAACTGTGCTATTTCTGCTTCAAGCATACGGATTTCAGCTTCCTGTATATAATCAATTTCAAAATCAGTTTGTTGAAACTTGGATCCTAGTCATGAATGTTCTATCTTTAAGTCTTACACTTTATCATAAAGAGCAAAGCTTTTTTGTTGCACATACAAAGTGATACCATTCCATATTTTTTAAAACCATTTACCACAGAAACCTGCATTTTAACCATTTCAATACAAAAAGCTTATAAAAACATTGTTGGAAAAAGGGAAAATCTAGGTACTCAGCATTTTTCTTTTTACTCTATATTTTTCATCCTTACACTGAAAAATCTATGGTAATTATTTGAAACTAATTTAATTTGTTGTCTTTAAATCCATGCTTTTACAGGTCATTTGAAAGGGTCAAAAGTTTTTCATTAGGGAAAAAATGAAACAATGTATTTATTTCTAGTTTAAATACTGACATGTGCAGTGATGATTTTATCCTTCACTATAAAATCTTGAGTTTTACAGATCTAGAGGAAGAAGCTTTTTGAAAACATGTAGAGAGAGAATGCTAGTGACGAGTACAAAATTTTCTACCTTATCAGGGATAAATTCATATGAGCCTTATTCAAATTGTCATCTGCAAGTACTTTAACCCTTTCCCAAAACAACAAATTTTGGACCCTCCCAAACTGAAAAAGTTTGTAGACGACAATTTTAGATTTGGAGAAAATTGCAGAAAGTTCTCAAAAAGGGTATAAAACACTGTGGGAAAAGGATAAATTGCTCGTTAGGAGCAATTTCTCCTTTTCCACAGTGTTTTCAAAGACTTTTACTGCAGACATTTAAAAACCAGGACTTGTTTCGGAAAGGGTTAACTTGGGGAAATTCTAGATTCTTAGTCCTGTGGTAAAGAGTCAAAAATGTGATATAGTTTGCATTTCTATTTCATTCTCAGCCTAACAAAAAAAAATGTGTTTAGGGTTATGGTCCAAGATGCATAAGTAAAGTTTTGGGTTTTTTTTTCCAAGAACATTTATATGTGGACCATATACCAAATATCACAGCAGACATATAATACTTTTTTTAGATTGCAGACAAAAAATTCTAGGGTTGGCAGCAATTTCTAGGCAGGGTTGGATAACACACAGAATATTTTTTTATTGTTATAGCAACCTTTCCAAGACAATTACAAAATGTCTGTTTGGGTAAAAATCACTTTATTGCTTTCTAATCATTACTATCATAATCATTGATTGTATTCATCTATACATATATTTGCTGTACTTAATTTTCAGTTGTAAATGGTAAAATATACAGATATGCTGAGTATGCCAATAAATGAAACTGAAGTTACTGTTCTAATTCATAACAAATCAAATGTCAAATCATTCAGCAATACTTCTAAAAAAGATTAAATGACATGAAGAAAAGATCATTGAAACGAAAAGTGAAAACCTATGACACAAGAAATGTCAGTTTGAGATCGTCCAATTTAGAGGCACTTTGAAAATGAATTTAAATATGATTTTACACTAATTTCTGTATAAAACAATTTGTGAAAGCTAAAAACTCTATTTGATGATGAGAAAAAAAAAAAAATTGGTTAATTTCGAAATGAAAAAGTACAATCATTTAACCTCTCTCTCTGTGTGTGGTGGTGGGAGAGGGGATGATAGAGAAACAGAAAATACAATTTACAAATGCTGTCCAATTTCTTGTTTCCTTGTCGCAGTATTAACATTTGTTACGCAGGGTATTGTGTGGTGATACATGTCATCAAAGGCTTCATTTTATGACTTTAACTTAATAAGGCATCTCCATAGTCAATGCAAAGTCTTGAAAAATAATACCAATTTAGATAAAATATATTGTGGTATAAACTGAAGTAAAAGACAACATGCTAAAGCTGGAAGAAACTGCATTTATTTATACTAGTTTATGTAAACTAGAAGTGAAAAAATGTAATGGTATATAAGCTAAATGGCTTAATTCATTACCAAACGAGAATATTTTAGGCTTTTCCATATCAAAAGCATTTGCAGACGACAAAATAAAAGTGAGTAAAAGTTTGATTTTTGTGTGTGTGAAAGTCAAAAAACATTGTGGGAAAAGGAGAAAATGCTGGTTTTCAGCATTTTCTCTTTTTCCCCACAATGTTTCCTTAAGGCTTCTTTTTTAGAGTCGTCAAAAGTAGGGATTGTGTGGTAATATGTTATGCGGTCAAAACTAATGACTCCAGTATACTCATACCTCTGCTGCAAGTTTTACTGAACACATCCATTAAAAGTATCCAAATTCATTGTATTTGAAAGGACTTCATAATTTGATGATAGGCTTTGCTTCATTGGACTTTGATGCAATGAATAAGACTATATGTAAGACAAGAAAAAATTAAAAGGTAAACAACGTATAAAGGGTTTATAAATGACAAGTCAGTTGATGATGCAATTTTAAGAAACACAAATATTGCAGGAAAAAATTTAACTATGTGTAATTTTATTTGTAAGACGTAAGGAATTGCCAGATAATTATTTCATTTTACAAGTGAATTAATGAAAGTTTTCGCTCAAGAGTTATAACCATGCTACTTTCACATGTGCTTTCTTTATTCAAAATGAGATGCCCCACCTCCCAAAACTGCACCGACCGGCATGAAACAAAACGCCGAACTAGAGAAAACGTAGAAAGACAATATTTGAATGTAATTAAAATCTATGTAAAAAGACAAAAGGTATTCCTGATTTGGCATTCAAATTAATTTTGATAAAGCAGAAAGATAGAATTACCGCTTGAATGGCGCGAGCAGTCAACACTGCGATCTCGTCGGCCATTATTATTGTTGTTGTCGTGTGAACTTCGAACAAGTTTATTAAGCGGGTTGCATCTTGCTCATACTGCTTTAGTTGGAAATTTTTGTACTGAAAATGGCGGGCGAAAAGGAAGTTTCTGATGAAATTGAAAATATACTGAACTTAAAAAATAAAACGAAAATTGGTAGATTCTATATTTCCAATAAATTCCGAAAGAATATAACACAAACTTTTTTGTATTTGGTTATTTTTTTTTGTTTATAGTCTACTCAATTGAAAATTTTGATACCAAATGGAGGAAATGGACAGAATCAGGAATCATATATAGGACTACATACAGATTCCTGATGATACGAAAATTGTCGCGTCTCAAATGTCATACATGTACTTACTTGGGTTTGTCTCTATTTTGCGGTCCATACCACATCACATGGAGGCGCTCTCGACAGTTGTCCATATTTTTTCCTTCACCACACACATTTTTATTCAGCCAACTATAAAACAATTTTTACAAAATGGCATTAATGGCAATAAATTTTCATTATTATACACAGAACTTGTTAAAACTCTTAACTTTTTACCAAACAACAAATTGTAAGTCTCTCTCTCTCTCTCTCTCTCTCTGTAAATTATATGTTAATTTTGTAACAGTATGTTCATTACATTTTTGTACTATAAGTTTGTATTAATACCTTGTATTGTTATACTTATATCTTCAAACATGGAGGAAATAAAGAATAATAATAATAATACTATCAATGTGATATGACTAAAATAATGTTGAAAGCTGTGTAAAACACCATTTACCCTGTAAATCAATATGTACAGGTAAATTATAATGCAGAGAAACAGTATATCCCTCAACCCTTAGCCTACATTACATCATTTTGAACTCATGTAGAGAAATGTGATATATAAAAGATCAGTATGTGGGGTAGTCTGATTTTGAAATATACTGCACATTAATGACTCTAATGATGGTTTAAGTCATACTCATTTAGCAAACGTCATGAACTTTAGTGTGTAAAGTATAAAAAGAAAATAAAAACACAAGATCGAACAAACAAACAATTTTTTTTTTGCTATTTTCTGTTTTGCGCAAGTCTACTTAACACAAAATCTGATCAACTTAGTCATATAGTGCTGTCTCAGATTGCTGTAAACAATGGTGGTGCATCATGGAAATTTATTGTTGGTTTCCGCCTAGAGTCGGATACGGTGTAACTTGCATAAAGGCCTTGACCTCCGTCTGAAAATTGAGGCTGCGAAAGAGAAGCCTACATTTTCCTTTGTTTTCCTCAGTATACGTAGGGTAAAGGTCAAATATAGTCATGTGACAGAATGCATGATCATCTAACAAATCTACCCAAGTATATATAACGGATCTCGAAATTCTTTGCAATTCAGCGAAATGCATTTTCTATTGACCGTAATCTAAGCAACCTTGCAACCGTCAGGGGCAATATTTGTCACAAAGATACAAGAATGACTAGATCTATATTTTGATAAAATAAAAACAAAATAAGTTAAAACTGGCTTAAAATGAGTATAAGGGGCTCTTTAATGTTCACTGACCAGGGAACCCTTGTCATATCTTCAGTTATTCATTATTCAGATCAATGTGTAGGTGAACCTGGTGCGTTAAACTGTTATTCTATGTCTTGTATATTTACACCCTTTACCACATAATCACAAAATTTAATTAAACTGAGTAATATGCCTGGCGAAAACATAGCGGGAAAACGAGAAAATGTTGGCAACCTGCATTTTCTCCTTTTCCAAAATTGCTTTCTGCCCTTTTAGCATGATCAGTTTTCATAGATTGGGCCATAATTTACCTTTATAATCTGGTGCAACTGCTTTGAGTTTGGATGAGTGAATTTTTTTTTCGTTTTGTAAAGATTTTAACAGTTTACTACACAATTATAACTTGTGCTGTTGATTAACTTTATAATCAATCAAGCTTAACCCTTAATCTGCCAAAAAGAAACTTTCAAGCTGATAGCAAAAACCTGAATACCGGTCTGATCTTGATATACACTGTCTATCTGTTCGTTTGTCCGTCCGGACATATATCTCATAAAATCCTTTTTGAAAATTGATGAAACTTTGTACACATGTTCCTTATGATATATCACTGATATAGTCATTTTTTCATTTGATGTTGTGTCATGGAAAAAGGGGACTTGATGTATCTTTCATTTTTGAACCAATTTCTCTTTAACTAGATCTAAAGGACAAAATTTTATGAACCGTCATATTTATATTGTTTATCGAAAGCCATAAAAACCATTGTTTGTTTTCATTTGTTAACCCCTTACCCCATAAGGTATTTCTATGGTATATCTAATTGACCCTAAATAACAGCAATGATGAAGCTGTTTCTTATGTGGATATCACACCTTTTGATAACATAGAAAACATTGTGGCAAATGGTGAAATTGCTTGTGACGAGCAATTTCACCTTTTGCCACAATGTTTTCCAAAGGCTCCTACAAGCAATGCGTTAAAACAAGTATCCATGGAGTAAAGGGTTAAAACGCCATGTAATGAAAAAAAGGGTCTAAACATATTTTCTTATGGACCAGTAACAAAAAGGTCACATGTACATGCAAAACGCAGAACCTCTGGTATGTTTCTATTAAAAAATTTTATTAGAGGATATCATTTGAACGAAATAACTTTTCAACTGAGTGTTAACAAAGTATTTATAGTTTTTCTTATTTTGCCAAATTAGTCGTAAAGAGTGTTGGATAAAATCAATGGATTGAACTGGATTCGGACAGAACTTAATTACCAGAATGAGCCGGCGGACCTGATTTTTACATGTTTTCTTCAATCTTGTATAAACAAACCAAGTTTTATCTTTACTATAGCCACTAATTTCAAATTCGCTATTCTGTCAGTACTTTCAGTACTTAGATTTAAAAAGCTTGTTTAGGCACATGTATTTATTGTTCGTTAATGAAACATGCCAATTTTTCAAAGGACTCAAAGGTGTGGGGTACTATAAAGTCACATATCAGGTGTGATAAACACCATTGTGCACACTTGCCATTTACTGGGTCAGCATTTAACTCATTACCAACGACAATATTTTAAGCTTGTCCAAATCGAAAGCGTTTGCAGACGACAAAATAAATGCGATTGAAAATTTGAGATTTGTTTTGTAAAGGGTAGAAAACATTGTTGGAAAAGGAGAAAATGCTGGTTACCAGGCTTCTTTCTGTGGGTCGTCAAAAGTAGGGATTGTGTGGTAATGGGTTAAAATAGTATTGTTCATTAAAAGCACTCTTAACCCTTTACCAATCAAAGAGGAAAAAGACTTTTATAAATGTCATTGGCAAAGGATAAAACAAGCATAATCTTTTTTAATTATGTAACATTAAAATAAGAAATCTAGCTCTTTGAATCTTGATGGATCATTACTTTACGCTTTACCAAATAGGGCTGAGTTGTTAAGTACCACCCTGTGGGAGATAGCTTTTGAAAATGTTGTTGGAAAAAAGGGGGGAGGGGGCATGTATAACCAGTATTTTCTAAATTTCCCAAGATTTTTTTCCACCCTTTCAGAGAAGTGAAGTCTATTTTTACCAAATATGAATTCGTCATCTACAGATGTACAGAATTTTGAAGAGAATAAAATCATTGTAGACTTCCTCTTTGTTTTCTGATACATTTACTAGATCTACATGATCTCAAGTTTCAACCACACGAAAGAAGTTTTCGTAAGCATTGTGGGAGAAGGTGCAAAATCAGATAACCAACATGGTCTCATTTTTTCACATGTTTTCTCACCTCTTCAAACACAAAACAACACTGCATGAGAAAACACACAAGTATCTTTACTTTATTTATGTCTTTTCAACACATGTACAAAAAGACCCAACTATTTATCATTAAATCTATATCACAATAACAGCATAAAATAAAAGCTGACAAAGTTATGGTAAATTATTATTATATGTATTAGTGAAGGTACAACTTCTCTTGAGAACTCTTGAGATTGTGGTACAAGTTCTCAAGGGAATGAGTTCTCCAGATACTATTTCGACCCCTTACAAAAGATCTAGATCTAGGTAACTCAGCAAGTATTTATTGAAAAGAAAAAATCTATCCTATTTATTTGAGTTTCAGTGGCACAACTGGTCTCAAACTGCATCTTAACTGCTGTAAATTTTAATTTTTCTTGGAGGTAGGTCCCTGAATTCCATTTGAGACAGGGTTAACAAATCCCTCTCCACCTCAGAAGCAAAGGGTAAGCATATGCCCTTGCAGGGATAGATCTTAGCGCTCCAGATAAAGCCACAGTAATAAACAGAGTTACCCTCCGAATCGAAGGTAGGCCTCGTGCCCTAGCCAACTACATGTAATAAGAAAATTAAATTTTAATGATCTAGATCTACAGCAAAATTGCGAAATAAGATAGTAGGCAATAGATCTATGGGAGGAAATGGACGTTTTAAATTTTAATAGATAAAAATTGGATTAGAATAAAAAACTAGAGGCCCTTTAGGGCCTGAAATCGCTCCAATGGCAGTGAATTTGATTTTGTGCTAACATACATTATGAATCTATGATGTAAAAATATAAAAAGGAAAATAAAAACCACAAAAGTGTGTTCTTGCAACTGGGCTTCAAACCCACTAAGACAGCATAAGTAGGTATGGTAAATTTAAAAAAAAAAAACAGTGAATAAAATGAAGTGCAATTTCTCAAAACTAAATGTTTGGAATCCAAGCCAAATTTGAAAGTGTTTTTAGTATGCCTTGTATTACACAATCCTAGCAAACTTCAAGGAAATGTGACTTATAATGTGGACTTTGTTGAATAAACAATACTAAGTCGTCCAATGGCTGCTTTTTCTGAATGGTTTACTACACTTTGTTCACTTTCAATAGAGTTCAATTGCTTGATGAACCAAAAAAATCTTGGCAAGTTTCAACAGAATTGAATCAACACTGTGAACTTCATTGCCCGAACAAGAAATGGAATTTTAAACGACTACTTTTTTCACACTGATCGTCTGGGTTATTTCTCCAAATCAATAGGGTTTAAGCCATTTATGATACAAAGTAACTGTGCAAGTTTAATAAAATCCGGCCCCAAATGCTGACATCATTTTATTAATAAGAAATGGAAATCTTCAACATTAATGGTTACTTTTCCCATACTAATTGTCAGATTTTTTTTTTCAAAGTTGATAAGGTTTTAGCTGTTGATAAGACAAAGCAAGTATGTAAATTTTTTGAAAATCTGACCTCAAATGCCGACTTCATCACTTAAACTGAGGAAAAGGAAATTTTCATCACCTTTTTCCATACTGTTTGTTGGTTGTTTTTCCAAATTCAATAGGGTTCAACTTCAAGCTATTTATGAGATTAAAAACTGTGCATTTATCGCATTAACAAGAAGTGGAAATTTTCAACTTGAAATGGGTTCTTTTCCCACATTGTTGGTTAGATTTTATTTCAAAATCAATAGCGCTGAAGCTTTTGATAAGATAAAGAAACTGTGTTAGTTTCACAGAAATCTGGTCCCAAATGTAGACTTTATGGCATAAACAAGAAATGGAAATTTCAAACTTGAAATGGCTACTTTTCCCATACTATTTGCTGGAATTTTGTCAAAATTGATAGGTTTAAGTTTTTGATGAGATAAACAAACTGTGTAAGTTTCATAAAAATCTGTTGAGAAATGCAGACTGTATCTCGTAAACAAGGAAAAGATTAACAGATGGACGGACGGACAGACAGCTGGCGAAAACCCCGCCATGACATAGATAGGGCCATGAAGTCACTCTACTGGCAGAGATTTTGCTTTTATGCTAGCATACGTTATGATTTCATGATGCAAAAAGACAATAAACACAAAAATGTGTTCTTGCAAATGGGCTTGAACCCATAAGACATAATGTAGGCATTGTGAATTGAACAAACAGTGACAAAAATGAAGTGAAATTTCTAAAGTCTAAAAAATTTGATAGTGTTTTTAAACTTTCTTTATGGCTTGTATTAAACAATCCTCGTAATTTTCAGAGAAATTTGACTAATAATGTGGACTCAGAAAATGATACTAAGTCATCAAGTGCCTACTTTTCCTGAACAATTTATCAGATTTTCAATCCTTTGATGAATCTTTGCAAGTTTCAAAGAATTGGATCAACACAGTGAACCTCATTGTCTCAAAAAGAATTGGAAATTTTCAACTTTGAATGGCTACTTTTCCTAAACTGATGGTCAGATTTTTTCGAAAATCCATAAGGTTCAAGCTGTTTATGATACAAAGCAACTGTGCAAATTCCATGAAAACCCAACAAAAAATGTTGACCTAATCATGTAAATATGAAATGGAAATTTTGAACTTTAATTGGCTACTTTTCCCATATTGTTTGTTGGATTTTTTTCAAAATCATTAGAATTTAAGCTGTTGATCAGACAAAGCAACTGTGTGAGTTTCACAAAAATCTGATTACAAATGCAGACCTTAGCATGTAAATAAGAATTGGAAATTTTCAATGGCTACTTTTCCCAAATTGTTTATTGGATTTCTTTCAAAATCAAGGGGCTTGAAGCTGCTGATGAGATAAACAAACTTTGTGATTTTCAAGAAAATTGGACAACAAATGCAGACTTTATCGTATAAACAAGATTTTGATTTTTTCAACCTGAAATAGCTACTTTTCCAAAATTGTTTATTAGATTTTTTTTTTCAAAATTGATGGGGTTGAAGCTACTGATCAGCTAAACAAACTTTGTGAGTTTCATGAAAATCTGATAAGAAATGCAGACTTGATCACGTACACAAGACTTAGAAATTTTCAACTTGAAATGGCTACTTTTCCCATACTGTTTGTAGGAATTTTTTTTTTCAAAATCAATAGGGTTGAAGCTATTGATGACATAAACAAACTGTGCAAGTTTCATGAAAATCTGGCAACAAATGCAGACTTTATTACGTAAACAAGAATTGGAAATTTATAACTTGAAATGGCTACTTTTCCTATACTGTTTGTTGGATTTTTTTTTTCCAAAATCAATAGGGTTGAAGCTACTGGTGAGATAAACAAACTGTACAAGTTTCACTAAAATCTGACAACAAATGCAGAATTTATCGCGTAAAAAAGAATTGGAAATTTTCAACCTGAAATGGCTACTTTTCCCATACTGTTCCTTGGATTTTCTAAAAAATTAATAGGGTTGAAGCTATTGATGAGATAAACAAACTGTGCAAGTTTCACGAAAATCTGACAATTACTGTAAACCTTATCGCATAAACTAACAGAAATATCACTGTGAGTTGGTTTCGGGTCTGCCCAAGACACTTTCATTCCATTGTGAATTTTATGGTCAAAGGGAAACAACTCGAACAATCTTGTATCCATTAGTTATGAAGAGTACTCTCCCTTATTGTCACCCCCCCCCCTTCCTCGGAACAGTCTTTCTTGCAACCATTACAAGCAGGCACACCGAAACTTTAAGAACCGGTGCAGGGTAAATTTATACCCATACGATCTATCGAAAGCCCGGACCCTCTGTCAACACTTATTCTGCTAAATACGTGAAATGAAACTTTCAAGCCCTTTTGAAACCCAATCTTTGATATTTCAAAGGAGTTTTCTTTTAGAAAAAATGTTCTGAATGGACGTTGTAGATTCAAGGTCAACCTGCACGTTCATTGTAATTACACCCGAGTTAAGACTGTGCTGATGGTTTTCCTGCTGGTATTTTTCAGTCAAACATAGGATGCTGTTGCGTTATTTCAATTAAATTAATTGGTTGTCTCAGGGATAAAGTTTTCAAATTAATAGAGAGTGACCTCCCCTCTTAAAACCTCCTTCCACTAAAAAAGAAAAAGGGGGGGGGGGGGGTCTGAACTGGGACTAACATTAATAAAATCGGAGAAAAGCATAGCTTTCATCTCCATTTATTAGCTTTGAAGATTCAGATGCTTTCACTATCTGTCCCATGTTCCTTGCGGTCAGTGATCAAAGAAATGATTGGAATTTGACGATTCAGCCTGTATTAACGATATTTATTGATAACCTCGAAAACCTAATTGAACGAAAACATGTCGTTGGTTCATAAAGTTCTATAAATATTATTTACAACATAATAAATCCTCTTTATCGTATAAATTCATCAGCTAGCTGATAAATTTTATTGTCAAATTAAATTTAGATACTGCATGAGCTCTTACTGTGATAACCAAATGGTTACTTCCAACATTAAATTTCGGCGGTAGCCTTGCTAACAAATGGAACGAATTATAAGGGAGACTACCGCTTGATTACAAAATAGTTACCACGTCTGCAATATGTTTTTTTTTTTCCTTCTGTCATGATATTTTCAGAAGTAGCAGCATCTGCAATCATGTCTTAAACATTACCAGAAAAATAATGACAGCTAGCTAGAACTACGAATATTTTTTTCGATACAGATCGTCCTCACAAGCTGCAATGATGTTTATGCGTCTTCGGTTTTATGCCGTCCACAAATGGAAGGGCAGTAACTCTGTCATGATAAAGTGATGTCAGTAAATACGAGTTTTCTCCCTTTGACCATAAAATTACTCCTAACTTTAGCTGGACTGGTTTGTGCCACACCACTCCCATTGACGTAGATCAGTGTAAATAAAGTGGAAAGACAGTAAAAGTGTTAATGAAATACAGGAACTTCTAAAAGTCGCACAAATTAATATGAAAATAGGCAGAGCCTAGAAACGGGCGAAAGATACTTTTTTTTCTAAGACATATACAAACATAATCCATACAGACACCTTTATTTGACACTGCCCAGCAAATATTTGATGGCTGTAGATACACGTATAACAACAACAAACTCTACACTCTTTAAATAAAAAGATAAAAAAAAAAAGCGAGACAACTGAAACAATAGCCCACAGAATCGAAAACATTGTGGAAAATGGAGAAAAAAAAAGAAAAACGCTAGTTACCAGAATTTTCTCCTCTTCCCGCAAGGTCCTCAGAATCCTTCTCCTTTAGGTTCGTTTAGACTTGGGATTGTCTTGTAGAAATTAACTTGTAAAGAAATTTAACCCCAGGTAATGAAACACCAAATATAAACACTGAATGAGAAAACACAAAAGTTGTTTTTTTACTTAATTTAGATCTATGTCTTTTAAACAGATGTACAAAAAAATCATTAGTCCTACATCACAGTATTAACGGCACAATAAAAGTTGACAACATGGTGGTAAACTATCGTTATATGTATTAGTGGAGGTACGAATTCTCCAGAAAACTCGTATCCAGGGTACGGCTTCTCTGGAGAGCTTGTACCTTTGAGATTGGGTACGAGTTCTCCAGGTACGAGTTCTCCTGATACCGGAAAACAACAATAACTACAACAACTAATGGAGAGTCTTGGATGGACTCGAATAACACGAAAAAAGAATATCTTACTGTCAAGGGTTTGTCACAGCTTTATAGTAGGATACGGAGTTGTAAAAAGTGTGTTTCTTTTCTTTTTTAGTATGAATTGAAATGGAAATCATAGCCGATAATCGGACGGAAACGACTGTTACTGCACCAAAATTCACTCCTTCTTTTTTCAGTGGTCATACTCCTGTCCATGAAAAAACGTTGCTATACGTTCGTAAACGTTGAATATACTTAACCCTTTACCAAACGAGAAAACTTTGGACTAGTCCAAATTGAACGCATTTGCAGACGACAAAATAATTGTGAATCAAAAATTGACATTTAATTTGGAAAGGGTAGAAAACATTGTGGGAAATGGAGAAAATGCTGGTTACCAGCATTTTCTCCTTTTCCCACAATGTTTTCCAAGGCTTTCTTTCTCAGGGTCGTTAAAAGTCGGGATTGTATGGTAAAGAGTTTAAGTTCAAGTTTCACATTTTTTTTTTCAGTCGTGAACAGTTCGACTGGTTTGATCATACCAAAACGGATTGCCAGAAGACAATCTGAGTAAAAATCAAAACATTCTGCATTTGGATTTATTTAATTTTATTTCAGAGCATATCAAAAGATTCTGTATTTGGATTTAATTTTAATATTTGCAACTCGAAGGTTTGCTCAGATGTTGTTTTTGTGATTGTTTCTCTGCTAAGTTTGCACCAGCTCATCTTTTAATATTACCGGAAAGTTTACTGGTCAACTTTCAGCCAGCTGTGTCTTTAATCTGTATGCCAGGATACAAAAGGATATGTATAAGAGAGGGTACCGTATAAAGGTAGTACAGATAACTGTCCCCAAAGGCGATGTTACTTTTCGACTGGTCGCCTCTGGGTACAGAGACAATCCGGACAAAATCAGTTGAAAGTTCGGCACAGTAAATATCCAAATATGAAAAAGATCACCGGGGCGTCTCATTATTCAGACTATGTATAAAGGATACATGCCCTCTTCACCTCAATTATCATGCATGCAAGGAAACTGGAGTTCCATGTATTTCAAAACCCAGCTTGTTATACAGTGTCATATAATTCATTGGTTCCGCTCAAGCAAATTATGGCATGAATCACATTATGGAACTGAAATTCACATAAAGTTTGGTATCAAGACAGTTCCCAGACAAGACAGTTCCCCGACACAAGTTTTCAAGACAGTTCCTGACAGATTTGGAGATGGTTTCCTGACAATTTTGAAGACATTTCCCCGACACTTGCGTTTCATGGCAAATGACCTTTTTTACTGTAGAATTTACACAATTATGATTGATAATCATGAGAAATTAGAAATTTTCGAGGATAGTTTATGTTGTGATTAAATAATCTGTACCCAATGAAGGATTTTTCTATATAGAATGATGATTAATTATTTGCTCATGGGTGATTTCACAATGAATCACAACAGTCATGAACATAAGAGAATTTTAAGATGTTAAAAACAAGAATCGAAGTTGATTAATGGATAGAGAGTATTTGGTGTTGATTTTATAAAGTCTTTGAATGATTTGTACCTTAGTTATTTGCATTCCCGTTTTATCGAAATACAGTAGAGAGTGCAAAGAGGGGGGGGGGGTTTACTGAGTTAAACACCTTTTCTGTTTATCTTGTATACACTCAGACAATTTTACATACATGTATATATAATCATTTTAGAGAATGTTGTCTATTTCGACATTGTTTAGTATTTTGTGACAATAGGCTGTCAAACTGTTGTGACTGAAAAGCCATCAAACTAAGCTTGTAAATAGACATTACCATGATGACCAAAGTACTCGGCAATCACATGTACAAACACTTCAATTAGTCACGAAAGATCATTTATCTATAAAATCCTTTATTAACCAGTTATTTTTTATCTATGATAAGATTTATTTTGTTGTTTGTTATCGTACAGAAGAGTTCGGGAACTGTCTTCAAAAGTGTGGGGAAACTGTCTCCAAATCTTTGGGGAACTGTCTCAAACACTTGTGTCATGGAACTGTCTTGTCAGGGAACTGTCTTATTCCCACATGTGAGACCATGCATAAGATAAGAACAGGAAAAAAAGCCATGAACTGCTTAATTTATGTAAAGTGGTAGGATTTGAAGTTAAATTGCTACTCTTATTGAGAAGTTATTGTCAAATCACATGGAAATACCTATCCATCAGAGTTTTCCGAAACGCCATACTGTCATCTAAGACGACAAGTTTTCCTGGCAGATATCAAAAATCATAGCAAAGGATTTCACTGGATGACAAGTTTTTTCTAGGGCACACATACCAATTCAGCTGCTCAGCTTGATCAGGGATCATATATAACTGTTAGTATATGATTCCTTGTCTAGATTTTTTTTTATCAAATTATTGTTTCTGAGTTGTTTAGTAAGGCGGAAAATTTACATAAACAGGTAATCTGTCGGGTAATCAAAGATGTAGGCGAGGCTACCTGTGAAGCTAGTCTCAATAATTAGATGCTATAATGACTTTTTTCATATTTGGACATTTATTGTGCACCATACCTTCACAAGTCTGTCGTAGATTTTCCAGTAGCAAAGACAAAGTGCTATACTGCCTTTCTGATCTTTCTATGAGACAAAATAAGAGATAAGATATAATAAAGCTGTAAAATAGTTTGGTAATTATTAATAGTCTTTTTTAAGACATGTACTCTAATTTCTGTCTGAACAGACCATGTCATAAATTATTGGTACAAAATTTAATATTGTCTATTGACGTGTTAAAATCTCTACCTATATTTAACATATACATGCTTAATTATACACAATGTTTTCAACCAATTCAAGGAAATGTGCTATCAGTTATTCAACCAATTCATGGAAATGTGCTATCAAAAGTTTGAATAAAATGTCTGTAAATTCCTCCAATATGGATGAATTAGAAATTTTGTCATGTGGTAAATGGTTAATTCTTTGATTGCAACACCTGGAAAGATTTTTCATTCATATTTTTTTCAGACAATCAAGATGACTTCTGCTGGAGCGAGTATCTGTACTGATGCTAGTGATGCAGTAGAGTTCTACAAGCCTTTAGGTCTTTATCTGAAACCAGTGGCCAGGGTTAATATATGTGTACAGTTACCTCAGCTGAAGGAAGCAGGAAAATCAATTTCAAACTGGGAAGTTATGGAAAAAATTAAAACAATGATTAAACCACATACATTCATTTCATTAAAGATTGTAAAAAGTTCAATGGAGTTTATACGATTTGAAGGAGAAGCAGAGAACAAAACACTGGTTCAGAGTATCATGCAAAGACTTGAAGGAAAATCTATAAAATTAAGTGGTTTTCCTGATCAGCTAAAAGTAAAAGCTGGTGAGGCCAAAGTACAATTCCCAGCTAGACATGATTGGGACTCCTATTTTAGGGACGCTAAACACATGAATGAGATGAAGCCAGGGGAACGTCCTGATACAATTCACATCAAAGATCTCCCATCCAGATGGTTCTCTGCAAAACACAGTAAAGTGAGGGACAAACCCAGTGAAGAATGTTTAAGGAAAGTGTTTAATCAGTTTGGTGAGATTCGGTGTGTTGATATACCAATGTTGGACCCTTACAGAAAAGAAATGTCTGGTATAGCTAAGGCAGGCGCTATACAAACATTTACATTTGGTCAGGACCTAGTGTTTGATGCATATATACAATTTAAAGAATACATAGGTTTTGTAAAAGCTATGGACAAACTGCGTGCAATGAAACTACTATTTATGGATGAAGATGAGAAGTGTGCTGTTGCGAATATAAAAGTAAACAACCACTACTATATATTTTTTACCACTATACAAAAAGGGACCTTCTCTGAACTGCTAAAAGTGTAAGCCCTGATCAGACTCTGCGAATTGCGCTTTAATGGCATTTTCTGTCTGATAGGTGGTCATTGTACCTTGTTATACAATCATTTTTGAATCATCAAACTGACATGCACTATCATTGATATGTTTTCATCCAATTGAAGTACAGAATTCCCAGATGGTCCCCTTTTTGCGTGATGGTTCACATTTTTATTTTAAATTCACTTTCTGTAACACTTCAAAACAACAAATTGTTTAACTCATTAATTGGAACAGCATTTACAGACATAAATGAGGCTTAAGTTGTGGATTTTGTCTGTGATGGAATAGAAAATGTGGCTGGAAAAGGAGAAAACGCTGTTGTCAAAAGCCTCAATTGGGTTGTTAAAACTTAGGAAAACTCAGGATTCTTAGGCAAAAGATTAATACTTTAACACACAATCCTGAGGTTTAACAGCCCCAAGAGAGAAGCCTTTTGAAACCATTATGAAAAAAGGAGAAAATGTTAATGACTAGCATTTTTGTCTTTTCCCAAAATGTTTTCTACCGCAATAGAGACAAATCTATCATTCAAGCCCCATTTAAATTGTCATAGATCTGCAAATGTTTTCAATTTAGACAATCCTAAGATTTTGTTGTGTGGTAATGAGTTAATTCTTTACCACACGACAAAATCTGAATCTTGAGATATTTGTTCTTCAATATGCAGAAAATTTAGAAATTCAATAACTTCTGTGAAGGCTGACATTTGTTTATACTTTTTAGTCGCATTAACCCTTTACCAAACAACAAAATTTTGGACTGATCCAAATTGAAAGCACTTGCAGACGACAAAATTGAAAGACCTCAAAAATTGAAACTTGTTTCCAGCAGACTAGAAAACAGTATGGCAAAAGGAGAAAATGCTGGTTACCAGCATTTTCTCCTTTTGCCATACTGTTTTCTAAGGGTTTCTTTCTCAGGGTTGTCAAAAGTAGGGATTGTGTGGTAATGGGTTAAGTCCCCTTTTCACGGAGCTAAAATATATGATTGTGTTGTCACAATATTTCAGGTAGACTTTGATAAAACTAAACATCTCACAGACAAGGCTATCAGAAAAAGAAGACTGGAGAGAGAAAAACTGGAACAGTTGGAGAAAGATAGAGAAGAAAAAGTTCGCAGAGAAAGAGAGGAATCGGAAAAAAAACTGGCAGAAGAAAAGTAATTTCATTTGTTTATCAGCTTTTCCCATAGAAAGTCAAGCCTAGCTTTTGAAGACAGTGTAGATCAAGATCAAACTGCATAAAACAGATACTGTTTGCTACTTTGAAACATATTCGGGCTAGTACAGCCCTTAACCCTTTACCAAACAATCCCCGGTTTTTATAAGCCTGAGGAAGGAGCCTTCTGAAAAAACTGAGAATAGGAGAAAGTGCTGGTAACCAACATTTTCTCCTCCCACCATGTTTTTTGTTTTTCCAAAATCAAGTTTCCAATTTTTAGTCACATTTATTTTGTTATCGGCAAAATAATGCTTTAAATTTGGACTAGTCTAAAATTTTGCAGTTTGGTAAAGAGTTAAATTTAGATATTTAGGCTTTTATCTCCTGATTAAAAAGTTGTCCATTTTATCAATTCAGCCTGGTAGAAGTTAAGGATGTTGACTTTGCGGGTTCAAGCATATCTTCAGGTAGTTCTTTTGTAGACACGAACAGTTTAGGCATGAATTAGATTCCACAGAATGTGCTGTTTGATTTTGGATCTACAGTTACTATAGTTATAACAATGTCTTACACTAACTTGCCTTATGTTATTATCTTGAGTTTTAAGTTTCTAATACCAGTAATACAATCAAGTTCTTCTAGTACTAGAAAGCAAAATATTCTACATACTGAGAGTACAGTATTTACTTTCATACATGTAACTCACTCTCTTCACCAATTGACAGAATTTTGTACCTGTCTAAATTTTATGCATCTCAAGACAAAAACTTTCATTATGTTTTGATTCATAGGCTTTGTCTATGAAAAGGTGTAATATTCTAGGGACAGAACATCCTGGTTACACTGAGCCCCAATAGCTCAGTCAGTTGTGTACAGGACTTGAGAACAAAAGGTAAAGGGTTTGATCCCCAGCTAGGCCATTTTCTTTCCGAGGATTCATTCCTCTCCCACCTCTGATAAGTGTTTCAACAATGCTTTTGTGGGAAAGCAACCAGTGGCTTGGAAAGAAATTCTGCATAGTAATGGTAACAGAAGCTCCAGGTAAACATGAATAGGAGCACTTGCCACTATGATATAACTGAAAATTGCATTATTCAACAATTAGTCAATCAAGTTTTTTTGCCAGTTCACCCATTTTGCATTGCAGAGTTTTGCGTGGCTCAGTGGTTATGGTAAGATTTATAATCCAGAGGTCCTTGGGGTTGATCCTCATGTAATACACTTAGCTTTCCATGGAAGTGTCTTCAGGTGGCTTTTTGTGGGTGTGTCCTCTCATGGCTTTTTGTGGGAGTGTCCTCAAGTGGCTATTTGTGGGAGTGTCCTCAGGTGGCTTCTTGTGGGTGTGTCCTCAGGTGGCTTCTTGTGGGAGTGTCCTTGGATGGCTTCTTGTGGGAGTGTCCCCAGAAAAGCTACATCAGAGCTTTAGCCAAGTACAGATGAAAGCTAGGAAACAGGTGAAGAGAGCCTGTCTATGTGGCAAATTGGGCATTCTGGCTTCACTTTGAGTGCCATATTAGGCACATTCTGTGGACGAAATGGTCATTCACACTTTGGGGGGCGGGGGCTTCATCCTACATGCCGTGGCTAAGCCACCTACCTACTGTGGGTCTCCCGTGCGTTCCTTCGCGCACATTTCGGCACGGCTACCGGGTGCTAGTCTCTGCTCGCTCGGCCCATATCGGCGTTTTTACGCAAAAAGTGTTCTTGCAGGTGGCTTTTATCTGGCGGTAGACAGCTACAGAGGCGATTTTTGGCCTCGCACAAACAATACTAACGGTGCTCCGGGCTCTTTAGCCATTGCTCGGCCCGTTCCTGGCCTCGCCGTCGGGCTCCTTCGAGCCTTACGCACATTTCAATGCTCTTTCGAGCCAATTTTTCCCTTCAAAAGCGCAGTACATCGTAATCCCCGAGCCTAGAGTGCCGTACTGGGGTAGCTACTGGTAGCCGGGAGCCAGTAGCCATTGCGCGGGGCCGGCATCGGTCTCGCCGTCGGGCTCCCAGAGCCTTTTCGGGCGAAATTTCGGGTCCAAAGCTACTGTTGCCTACGAAAATGATCCTTTAGTCCTTATTCCGAGCTAAAAATGTGCTGATAGTGTACGCGCGAGACCGCCGGTGGGCTACTAGCCATTGCTCGGGCCGGCTTCGGTCTCGCCGTCGGGCTCCCAGAGCCTTTTAAGCTCAGATATTAATCTACGGAAGAGGAGTATGTTACGGGCGGTAGCCTACGGAAGTTTACCTGCTGCAGCCGCGAGATACACGCGGAAAATACGGCCTGCTCCGGTGATTTACTCCCCAATACTCACGGAGATGAGGTGCTGTCGCCGTAATGAGCAATACTCACTGCACGCAGATCTTTGCTCCCTAGAGTGGAACACTTTTATTTACCGTCAACGTGCTCCTCAGAATGGAACACATTTTTTTCCCCCCACTGTTCTACTATGAGGAGCATGTAGGACTTTGTTTTTTAAATCCCCCGAGCCATTTAAAACGGGCTTATCAGTATTCACATGCGAGTACTGCTCCATGGTAAAAGGGGGCTAATTGTTTTTTTACCTTCAACGTGCTCCTCAGAATGGAACACTTTTTTCCCCCCTCACTGTTCTACTCAGAGCAGCATGTAGGACTTTGTTTTTTAAATCCCCCGAGGCATTTAAAACGGGCTTATCAGTATTCACATGCGAGTACTGCTCCATGGTAAAAGGGGGCTAATTGTTTTTTTACCTTCAACGTGCTCCTCAGAATGGAACACTTTTTTCCCCCTCACTGTTCTACTCAGAGCAGCATGTAGGACTTTGTTTTTTAAATCCCCCGAGGCATTTAAAACGGGCTTATCAGTATTCACATGCGAGTACTGCTCCATGGTAAAAGGGGGCTAATTGTTTTTTTACCTTCAACGTGCTCCTCAGAATGGAACACTTTTTTCCCCCCTCACTGTTCTACTCAGAGCAGCATGTAGGACTTTGTTTTTTAAATCCCCCGAGGCATTTAAAACGGGCTTATCAGTATTCACATGCGAGTACTGCTCCATGGTAAAAGGGGGCTAATTGTTTTTTTACCTTCAACGTGCTCCTCAGAATGGAACACTTTTTTTCCCCCCTCACTGTTCCACTCCGAGGAGCATGTAGGACTGTTTTCTTAATCCCCCGAGCCATTTAAAACGGGCTTATCAGTATTCACATGTGAGTACTGCTCCATGGAAAAAGGGGGCTAATTGCTTTTTTACCTTCAACGTGCTCCTCAGAATGGAACACTTTTTTCCCCCTGGGTGTTCCACTCTGAGGAGCAAGTTCTCCATATAAAACGGGCTTTTCAGTATTCATATATGAGCTCTGCTCTATGATAAGGGGGCTTTATGCATATACAAAAAGCAGTTCTCTAAGAAGGGGCGGGCCGTTTTTTAGCCATTGCTCGCTCTGTTTTTAAGCTAGACACATAAAATAAACACCAATTTGTAGGAAAAAATTTTACCTACACGTACATATATACTTTGTTGGGGTTTTGAAAATTCATGAAAAAGTTAGCTTTGAAACTTCTCTTCTAGACTTCAATTTGTGCAGCGTATTTCGTCTGCTAAAGTGTGAAAATTCAACTTTTTCATTTTTTACAATTTTTTCATTCCAACGCTTCTAATACATCACTATGGACTTAAACAAACTATATTTGGATAAAAACCCGATATTTGTCTTCTTAAATTGATTTTGATATCAAAAATTACTCTGAGCCCCTGAATGGAAAATGTGAGTCGGGCCGGCCGTTTTTTAGCCATTGCTCGCTCTGTTTTTCAGCTAGACACATGAAATAAACACCAATTTGTAGGAAAAAATTTTACCTACACGTACATATATACTTTGTTGGGGTTTTGAAAATTCATGAAAAAGTTAGCCTTGAAACTTCTATTTCTAGACTTCAATTTGTACAGGATATTTCGTCTGCTAAAGTGTGAAAATTCAACTTTTTCATTTTTTACATTTTTTTCATTCCAACGCTTCTAATACATCACTATGGACTTAAACAAACTGTTTTTGGATAAAAACCCGATGTTTGTATTCTTAAATTGATTTTGATATCAAAAATTACTCTGAGCCCCTGAATGGAAAATGTGAGTCGGGCGGGCCGTTTTTTAGCCATTGCTCGCTCTGTTTTTAAGTTAGACACACGAAATAAACACCAATTTGTAGGAAATAATTTTACCTACATGTACATATATACTTTGTTGGGGTTTTGAAAATTCATGAAAAAGTTAGCCTTGAAACTTCTATTCTAGACTTCAATTTGTACAGCGTATTTCGTCTGCTACAGAATGAAAAGTCTACTTTTTCATTTCTCATATTTTTTTTAATTTGACCGTTTGTAATACATTAATATCGTTTCAATATCTGAAAATAAACATTCTGTCATCAATTCTGAATTTACTGTTCATATTAGGAGGAAAAAACAGTGTGACAGTTGACCAAGAATCTAAATTGCCAATTCTCCACCTGTCACATTTGATTATTTCTCTTTTGTTAACTACTATGTATCACACCTGAAAAATCCATTATTTGATGACTAGATTGAGATCAGCAGAGATCAGCGCACAGGTATTTGGTCAGGTGAAGAAAGGCTTTACATTGGCAACAATGGGTTAAGGACCCGTTGCCATAGATTCGGACGCTTTTATTTTACGTTTAGCCCGTGTGACTTATACGCACACTTTCAAATAGTGCTTGACCAGCAGCCCTTTGCAGGATTTAGTCCATTTTTGGCATGCATCATGTCAGTACAATGTTCGTTTAGTCCTGCAATTTTGGATTGAATCGAACCAATATTTCTTAACTTATAGCCTGCCAAAAAAGGCGAATTCAATCCTCTGTTACACGGACAAAGCGTATTTTTTATCTGTTAATCGATATGTGTTTTGCATCGATAGCAGATGTTTTTTATACCCAGGTTTGTGTAGACCAAAGATCAGACAGTCCAATCACTACTTCTCTGTTTAAAATCCTTCATAATGCTTTTGTGAAAAAAATAAATATCTATATTTTGATATTTTCAGACATTGCAGAATCCCGGTCTTTTTAACCTAAGTTTTTTATAACTTTTCTCCACCTACCACACTGATTTTCTTCCCACTTCAATTCTGTTCTTTGAGATACGGAATTGCAACTTATAACAAATGAAAGACAGGTCTTTTCGCTACGTTCTCATATAACTTTGGTTTTGATTCAGCATTTACCTGATGAGCAGTGATTAAACTTGTAAGCATACCCCCCTCCCGAAAGAACTTTTCCTATCTGATCTCAGTCTATGAACCCGGAAAACCAGATTTATGGGCGCACTAACAAATGTTTTCTTCCTCTACCACATTATTTCAGCCTTCTCTTAAACATACCAATAGTTTTTTTTGAAAAACATTGTGACAGGTGACCAAAATCTTTAATTTCCATGCAATTCTCCATCAGTCACATTTATTTATTTTCTCTTTCGTTGCCATATACCCAACCTCAATAAAGCCATATAGAAAGAATTCTTAAGTTGACCAGATTGAGATCAGCAGAGATCAGCGCACAGGTATTTGGTCAGGTGAAGAAAGGCTTTACATTGGCAACAATGGGTTAAGGACCCGTTGCCATAGATTCGGACGCTTTTATTTTACGTTTAGCCCGTGTGACTTATACGCACACTTTCAAATAGTGCTTGACCAGCAGCCCTTTGCAGGATTTAGTCCATTTTTGGCATGCATCATGTCAGTACAATGTTCGTTTAGTCCTGCAATTTTGGATTGAATCGAACCAATATTTCTTAACTTATAGCCTGCCAAAAAAGGCGAAATCAATCCTCTGTTACACGGACAAAGCGTATTTTTTATCTGTTAATCGATATGTGTTTTGCATCGACAGCACATGTTTTTTATACCCAGGTTTGTGTAGACCAAAGATCAGACAGTCTAATCAATACTTCTCTGTTTAAAATCCCTCATTATGCTTTTGTGAAAATATAAATAACTTTATTTTGATATTTTCAGACATTGCAGAATCTAGGTCTTTTTAACCTAAGTTTTTTATAACTTTTCTCCACCTGCCCTGTTTTTTAGCCATTGCTCGCTCTGTTTTTAAGCTAGACACATGAAATAACACCAATTTCTAGGGAATAATTTTACCTACACGTACATATATACTTTGTTGGGGTTTTGAAAATTCATGAAAAAGTTAGCCTTGAAACTTCTCTTCTAGACTTCAATTTGTACAGCGTATTTCGTCTGCTAAAGTGTGAAAATTCAACTTTTTTCATTTTTTACATTTTTTTCATTCCAACGCTTCTAATACATCACTATGGACTTAAACAAACTATTTTTGGATAAAAACCCGACATTCGTATTCTTAAATTGATTTTGATATCAAAAATTACTCTGAGCCCCTGAATGGAAAATGTGAGTCGGGCCGGCCGTTTTTTAGCCATTGCTCGCTCTGTTTTTAAGCTAGACACATGAAATAAACACCAAGTTGTAGGAAAAAAATTTGCCTACACGTACATATATACTTTGTTGGGGTTTTGAAAATTAACGAAAAAGTTAGCCTTGAAACTTCTATTCTAGACTTCAATTTGTACAGGATATTTCGTCTAGTAAAGTGTGAAAATTCAACTTTTTCATTTCTTATATTTTTTTATTTTCAAAGTTTATAATACATTTATATTACCTCGACTAAACCCTATAAAGAAGAAAAAATGATTTTGTATTGTAACTGAAGTTTGAATATTGAATTAAAATCTTTTGTCAATGGGACAATTTCCCATACCTGGTAGCGATAAGCAATCGATTTTTTTCATTGGTCAATAATGCAGAGTGGGCGTGTCTGTTCCCAAAAATTTCAGGACGAATTAATCTGATTGGCTTAGGTAGGTTTGGGGCACGACTTAATTAGTTAATTACTGGCAATTAATCCATATATGGAAAATATCAAAATCGGCACACTTCATGCAAACACATTTCTGGGTCTCTGGCCCAATGTTTTAATGAACTTCATTTATAACTGATGTGTTAGCTGGGAGTTGATGTTAAAATGAGTAATAATTTTCCTTAAATAATTAAGAAAAAAAAATTGTGGCAAAAGCACTTTGAAAGAATGAATTTGAGCTATTAAAAGAAAATAGTGAAGGCCAAGCCGAACAAAACCAGCGGAAATGTACCGAAATAGGTACAATTCCGCCAAATTTGTTCAGTTTCAATTACAGAAACCTTTGCCAGGCCCTGGAGTTCTTACATTTAAACGGATCTTAAAGTTCTATGTATCATTTTCTAGCTGGGAACGTCTATTTGAATCCCTGTAAAAAGCTGCTTGCAACTCGAGAAAACAGCGTGGAAAAAGTCGAAAAACTATTCCGAAAATGGGCCGATTTCTTAAAAGTCGAAAAATTCGACCTCTTCAAGAAACCTTTTCAGGGCTCTACAGGTCTTAAATATAGACCGATCTTAATGTTCTATGCACCATTTTCTAGCCGAGAATGTCTATTTGAATCCCTGTGAACAGCTTTTAGCAACTGTACAAAACAGAGTGGAAAAAGACGAAAAACCTTTCCGAAAATGAGCCTATTATTAAAAAGTCGAAATATTCGACCTGTTCAAAAATCCTTTTCAGGGCCTTACAAGTCTTAAATATAGGCCGATCTTAATGTTCTATGCACCATTTTCTAGCTGAGAATGTGTTTTTGAATCCCTGTAAAAGGCTCTTACCAACTGTTTAAAACACTGTGGAAAAAGACGAAAAACTATTCCGAAAATGGGCCAATTTCTTAAAAGTCGAAAATTTCGACCTCTTCAATAGACATATGCAGGGCCCTACAGCCCTTAAACATTGACCGATCTTAATGTTCTATGCACCATTTTGTAGCTGAGACTCCCTATTTGAATCCCTGTAAAAAGCTTTCAGGAACTCTAGAAAACAGTGTGGAACAAGCCACACAAATCCAGCGGGATTGTACCAAAATAGGTACAATTCCGCCAGATTTGTTCTGCTTCACGTTCAGAAACCTTTGCAGGGCCCTACAGCTCTTACATATAAGCCAATCTTAAAGTTCTATGCATCATTTTGTAGCTGGGAATGTCTATTTGAATCCCCGTAAAAAGTTCTTTGCAACTCGAGAAAACAGCGTGGAAAAAGACGAAAAACCATTCCGAAAATGGGTCGATTTCTAAAAAGTCGAAAAATTCGACCTCTTCAAGAAACCTTTTCCGGGTCCTACAGGTCTTAAATATAAACCGTTCTTAATGTTCTATGCACCATTTTCTAGCTGAGAATGTCCATTTGAATCCCTGTAAAAAGCTCTTACCAACTGTACAAAACAGACTGAAAAAAGACGAAAAACCATTCCGAAAATGGGCCGATTTCTAAAAAGTCGAAAATTTCGACCTGTTCAAAAATCCTTTTCAGGACCTTAGAAGTCTTAAATATAGGCCGATCTTAATGTTCTATGCACCATTTCCTAGCTGAGAATGTGTTTTTGAATCCCTGTAAAAGGCTCTTACCAACTGTTTGAAACACTGTGGAAAAAGACGAAAAACTATTTGAAAATGGGCCAATTTCTTCAAAGTCGCAAATTTCGACCTCTTCAATAGACCTATGCAGGGCCCTACAGCTCTTAAATATTGACCGATCTTAATGTTCTATGCACCATTTTGTAGCTGAGAATCTCTTTTTGAATCCCTGCAAAAAGCTTTCAGGAACTCTAGAAAACAGTGTGGAACAAGCCACACAAATCCAGCGGGATTGTACCAAAATAGGTACAATTCCGCCAGATTTGTTCTGCTTCACGTTCAGAAACCTTTGCAGGGCCCTACAGCTCTTACATATAAGCCAATCTTAAAGTTCTATGCATCATTTTGTAGCTGGGAATGTCTATTTGAATCCCCGTAAAAAGTTCTTTGCAACTCGAGAAAACAGCGTGGAAAAAGACATCATTTTGTAGCTGAGAATGTCTATTTGAATCTCTGTAAAAAACTTTTACCAAGTCTTGAAAACAGTGCGGAAAAAGACGAAAAGCTATTCTGAAAATGGGCCGATTTCTAAAAAGTCGAAAAATTCGACCTCTTCAAAAAACCTTTTCAGGGCCCTACCGCCCTTACCTATAGGCCGATCGTAATGTTCTATGCATCATTTTCGAGCTGGAAATGTCTATTTGAATCCCTGTAAAAAGCTTTTTGCAACTCCAGAAAACAGTGTGGAAAAAGACGGAAAAACCAATCCGAAAATAGGACGATTTCTAAAAAGTCGAAAAATTCGAAGAACCTTTTCAGGGCCCTACAGCCCTTAAATATTGACCGATCTTAATGTTCTATGAACCATTTTGTAGCTGAGAATCTCTATTTAAATCCCTGTAAAAAGCTTTCAGGAACTCTAGAAAACAGTGTGGAACAAGCCACACAAATTCAGCGGGATTGTACCAAAATAGGTACAACTCCGCCAGATTTGTTCAGCTTCACGTTCAGAAACCTTTGCAGGGCCCTACAGCTCTTACATGTAAGCCAATCTAAAAGTTCTATGCATCATTTTGTAGCTGAGAATGTCTATTTGAATCCCTGTAAAAAGCGTTCTGCAACTCCAGAAAACAGAGTGGAAAAAGACGAAAAACCTTTCGGAAAATGGGCCGATTTCTAAAAAGTCGAAAAATTCCTCCTCATTAATAAAACGTTCCAGGGCCCTACATGTCTTAAATATAGGCCGATCTTAAAGTTCTATGCACCATTTCCTAGCTGAGAATGTCTATTTGAATCCCTGTAAAAAGCTTTCAGGAACTCTAGAAAACAGTGTGGAAAAAAACGAAAAACTATTCCGAAAATGGGCCGATTTCTAAAAAGTCGAAAAATTCGACCTCTTCAATAAACCTTTTCAGGGCCCTACAGTCCTTACATATAGGCCGATCGTGATGTTCCATGCATCATTTTCTAGCTGCAAATGTCTATTTGAATCCCTGTAAAAAGCTTTTTGCATCTCCGAAAAACAGTGTGGGAAAAGACGAAAAACCAATCCGAAAATAAGACGATTTCTAAAAAGTCGAAAAATTTCCAAGAACCTTTTCAGGGCCCTACATCCTTTCAATATGGACCGATCTTAATGTTCTATGCATCATTTTGTAGCTGAGAATCTCTATTTGAATCCCTGTTAAAAGCTTTAAGGAACTCTAGAAAACAGTGTGGAAAAAGTAGCAAAGTTATGCAGTATGAAAGTTTTGAGGGACAAGCCACACAAATCCAGCGGGATTGTACCAAAATAGGTACAATTCCGCCAGATTTGTTCAGCTTCACGCACGGAAACCTTTGCAGGGCCCTACAGGTCTTAAATATAAGCCAATCTTAAAGTTCTATGCACCATTTTGAAGCTGAGAACGTCTATTTGAATCCCTGTAAAAAGTTCCTTGCAACTCCAAAAAACAGCTTGGAAGAAGACAAAAAACCATTCCGAAAAAGGGCCGATTTTTAAAAAGTCGAAAAATTCGACTTCTTCAATAAACCTTTTCAGGGCCCTACAGCCCATAAATATAAACCGATCTTAATGTTCTATGCATCATTTTGTAGCTGAGAATGTCTATTTGAATCTCTGTAAAAAACTTTTACCAAGTCTTGAAAACAGTGCGGAAAAAGACGAAAAACTATTCCGAAAATGGGCCGATTTCTAAAAAGTCGAAAAATTCGACCTCTTCAATAAACCTTTTCAGTGCCCTACCGCCCTTACATATAAGCCGATCGTAATGTTCTATGCATCATTTTGGAGCTGCGAATGTCTATTTGAATCCCTGTAAAAAGCTTTTTGCAACTCCACAAAACAGTGTGGAAAAAGACGAAAAACCAATCCGAAAATAGGACGATTTCTAAAAAGTCGAAAAATTCGAAGAACCTTTTCAGGGCCCTACAGCCCTTAAATATTGACCGATCTTAATGTTCTATGCACCATTTTGTAGCTGAGGATCTCTATTTGAATCCCTTTAAAAAGCTTTCAGGAACTCTAGAAAACAGTGTGGAAAAAGAAGCAAAGTTATGCAGTATGAAAGTTTTGAGGGACAAGCCACACAAATCCAGCGGGATTGTACCAAAATAGGTACAATTCCGCCAGATTTGTTCAGCTTCACGCACGGAAACCTTTGCAGGGCCCTACAGCTCTTAAATATAAGCCAATCTTAAAGTTCTATGCACCATTTTGAAGCTGAGAACGTCTATTTGAATTCCTGTAAAAAGTTCCTTGCAACTCCAGAAAACAGCGTGGAAAAAGACGAAAAACCAATATGAAAAGGGGCCGATTTCTAAAAAGTCGAAAAATTCGACTTCTTCAATAAACCTTTTCAGGGCCCTATAGCCCATAAATATGGCCCGATCTTAATGTTCTATGCATCATTTTGTAGCTGAGAATGTCTATTTGAATCCCTGTAAAAAGCTTTTGCCAACTCTTGAAAACAGTGTGGAAAAAGACAAAAAACCAATCCGAAAATGGGCCGATTATTAAAAAGTCGAAAAATTCGACCTCTTCAATAAATCTTTTCAGGGCCCTACAACTCTTAAATATAAGCCAATCTTAAATTCCGATACACCATTTTGTAGCTGGAAATGTCTATTTGAATCTCTGTAAAAAACTTTTTGCCACCACTGAAAACAGTGTGGAAAAAGTAGAAAAACCATTCTGAAAGTGGGCCGAATTCTGAAAAGTCGAAAAATTCGAGAACATTTTCGGGGCTCTACAACTCTTAAATATAGGTCGATCTTAATGTTCTATGCATCATTCTGTAGCTTGGAATGTCTATTTGAATCTCCGTAAAAAGTTTTTTGGTACTACTGTAAACAGTATGGAAAAAGTATATGGAAGTATTGAAAGCCAAGCAGAACAAATGCAGCGGGATTTTTCCAAAATAGGTACAAATAGGTCAAACTCATTTAATATCGTTTTTATATTGCAAAAATTATTTTGAATAAATTGTACAAAGTCTCCGCTTTAAAATGATACCCAAATGTCTGCAATATCTTGAAAAATAAAGACCGAATATTTACTATTTCGGTGTCGGGAGAACCGAAAAACCTGGATTTCGTATTTTCAACCCCCCCCCCCCTCCCCCGCGCTTTTAAACATTTTGTTTTTTAAAATGATAGGAATTAATTTTTTTTTTTAAATTTTAGATGTATTATCTGGCTACATGATGGTAGTAAAATGGTACCTTAATAACGATTATTAAACGAGATTTTAGCGATTTTTCCACCCCATCCCCCCGAAATTACGGAAAAAGGAGAATTTTTCCAAACGTTTTCCGTAATTACTCCGGCAAATTTCAACATTTCTGCACGAAACTCGGCCACGATATAGAGAATGACATGCTAAACAAGTTTATATAATTTTCAAACACTAATTGACAAGTTTACAGGAGCAATATGAGCGTTATATATCGAAATTTTAATTTTTAGCCTGGGTTAGGTCAGGGTATTTAGTCCAAACTCATTCAATTTCGTTTTCAATGTGCTGAAATTAGTATGAATAAATCGTATAAGGTCTCCGCTTTAAAATGATACTAAACTTTCTTGGATATCTTCAAAAATAAAGGCGTTTTTTATTACAATTTCGGTTTCGGGAGCATGGGATCACCGAAATTACGGGTTTTCGCGACACCCCCCCTTATTCGTTGAAAAAAAGCATCGTTTAAACTGAGCGAAAAACTCTCCTTTTTTTTTTAAAATGTAGCCCTGTTATCTGGCTACATGATGCTAGTAAAATATTACCTTAAAAATGATTATTAAACGAGATTTTAGCGATTTTCCACCCCACCCCCCCGAAATTCCGGAAAAAGGAGAATTTTTCCAAACGTTTTCCGTAATTACTCCGGCAAATTTCAACATTTCTGCACGAAACTCGGCCACAATACAGAGAATGACATGCTTAACATGTTTATATAATTTTCAAACACTAAATGACAAGTTTACAGGAGCAATATGAGCGTTATATATCGAAATTTTAATTTTTGGCCTGGGTTAGGTCAGGGTATTTAGTCCAAACTCATTCAATTTCGTTTTCAATGTGTTGAAATTAGTATGAATAAATCGTTTAAGGTCTCCGCTTTAAAATGATACCAATTTTTCTTGGATATCTTCAAAAATAAAGGCGTTTTTTATTACAATTTCGGTTTCGGGAGCATGGGATCACCGAAATTACGGGTTTTCGCGACCCCCCCCTTTTTCGTTGAAAAAAAGCATCGTTTAAACTGAGCGAAAAACTCTCCTTTTTTTTTAAAATGTAGCCCTGTTATCTGGCTACATGATGCTAGTAAAATATTACCTTAAAAATGATTATTAAACGAGATTTTAGCGATTTTTCCACCCACCCCCCCCGAAATTACGGAAAAAGGAGAATTTTTCCAAACGTTTTCCGTAATTTCTCCGGCAAATTTCAACATTTCTGCACGAAACTCGGCCACGATATAGAGAATGACATGCTAAACAAGTTTATATAATTTTCAAACACTAAATGACAAGTTTACAGGAGCAATATGAGCGTTATATATCGAAATTTTAATTTTTAGCCTGGGTTAGGTCAGGGTATTTAGTCCAAACTCATTCAAATTCGTTTTCAATGTGCTGAAATTAGTATGAATAAATCGTTTAAGGTCTCCGCTTTAAAATGATACCAATTTTTCTTGGATATCTTCAAAAATAAAGGCGTTTTTTATTACAATTTCGGTTTCGGGAGCATGGGATCACCGAAATTACGGGTTTTCGCGACCCCCCCCTTTTTCGTTGAAAAAAAGCATCGTTTAAACTGGGCGAAAAACTCTCCTTTTTTTTTTTTAAAATGTAGCCCTGTTATCTGGCTACATGATGCTAGGAAAATATTCCCTTAAAAACGAATATTAAACGAGATTTTAGCGATTTTTCCACCCCACCCCCCCGAAATTACGGAAAAAGGAGAATTTTTCCAAACGTTTTCCGTAATTACTCGGGCAAATTTCAAGATTTCTGCACGAAACTCGGCCACGATATAGAGAATGATATGCTAAACAAGTTTATATAATTTTCAAACACTAAAAAAAAACTCTATTTGATGATGAGAAAAAAAAAAAAATTGGTTAATTTCGAAATGAAAAAGTACAATCATTTAACCTCTCTCTCTGTGTGTGGTGGTGGGAGAGGGGATGATAGAGAAACAGAAAATACAATTTACAAATGCTGTCCAATTTCTTGTTTCCTTGTCGCAGTATTAACATTTGTTACGCAGGGTATTGTGTGGTGATACATGTCATCAAAGGCTTCATTTTATGACTTTAACTTAATAAGGCATCTCCATAGTCAATGCAAAGTCTTGAAAAATAATACCAATTTAGATAAAATATATTGTGGTATAAACTGAAGTAAAAGACAACATGCTAAAGCTGGAAGAAACTGCATTTATTTATACTAGTTTATGTAAACTAGAAGTGAAAAAATGTAATGGTATATAAGCTAAATGGCTTAATTCATTACCAAACGAGAATATTTTAGGCTTTTCCATATCAAAAGCATTTGCAGACGACAAAATAAAAGTGAGTAAAAGTTTGATTTTTGTGTGTGTGAAAGTCAAAAAACATTGTGGGAAAAGGAGAAAATGCTGGTTTTCAGCATTTTCTCTTTTTCCCCACAATGTTTCCTTAAGGCTTCTTTTTTAGAGTCGTCAAAAGTAGGGATTGTGTGGTAATATGTTATGCGGTCAAAACTAATGACTCCAGTATACTCATACCTCTGCTGCAAGTTTTACTGAACACATCCATTAAAAGTATCCAAATTCATTGTATTTGAAAGGACTTCATAATTTGATGATAGGCTTTGCTTCATTGGACTTTGATGCAATGAATAAGACTATATGTAAGACAAGAAAAAATTAAAAGGTAAACAACGTATAAAGGGTTTATAAATGACAAGTCAGTTGATGATGCAATTTTAAGAAACACAAATATTGCAGGAAAAAATTTAACTATGTGTAATTTTATTTGTAAGACGTAAGGAATTGCCAGATAATTATTTCATTTTACAAGTGAATTAATGAAAGTTTTCGCTCAAGAGTTATAACCATGCTACTTTCACATGTGCTTTCTTTATTCAAAATGAGATGCCCCACCTCCCAAAACTGCACCGACCGGCATGAAACAAAACGCCGAACTAGAGAAAACGTAGAAAGACAATATTTGAATGTAATTAAAATCTATGTAAAAAGACAAAAGGTATTCCTGATTTGGCATTCAAATTAATTTTGATAAAGCAGAAAGATAGAATTACCGCTTGAATGGCGCGAGCAGTCAACACTGCGATCTCGTCGGCCATTATTATTGTTGTTGTCGTGTGAACTTCGAACAAGTTTATTAAGCGGGTTGCATCTTGCTCATACTGCTTTAGTTGGAAATTTTTGTACTGAAAATGGCGGGCGAAAAGGAAGTTTCTGATGAAATTGAAAATATACTGAACTTAAAAAATAAAACGAAAATTGGTAGATTCTATATTTCCAATAAATTCCGAAAGAATATAACACAAACTTTTTTGTATTTGGTTATTTTTTTTTGTTTATAGTCTACTCAATTGAAAATTTTGATACCAAATGGAGGAAATGGACAGAATCAGGAATCATATATAGGACTACATACAGATTCCTGATGATACGAAAATTGTCGCGTCTCAAATGTCATACATGTACTTACTTGGGTTTGTCTCTATTTTGCGGTCCATACCACATCACATGGAGGCGCTCTCGACAGTTGTCCATATTTTTTCCTTCACCACACACATTTTTATTCAGCCAACTATAAAACAATTTTTACAAAATGGCATTAATGGCAATAAATTTTCATTATTATACACAGAACTTGTTAAAACTCTTAACTTTTTACCAAACAACAAATTGTAAGTCTCTCTCTCTCTCTCTCTCTCTCTGTAAATTATATGTTAATTTTGTAACAGTATGTTCATTACATTTTTGTACTATAAGTTTGTATTAATACCTTGTATTGTTATACTTATATCTTCAAACATGGAGGAAATAAAGAATAATAATAATAATACTATCAATGTGATATGACTAAAATAATGTTGAAAGCTGTGTAAAACACCATTTACCCTGTAAATCAATATGTACAGGTAAATTATAATGCAGAGAAACAGTATATCCCTCAACCCTTAGCCTACATTACATCATTTTGAACTCATGTAGAGAAATGTGATATATAAAAGATCAGTATGTGGGGTAGTCTGATTTTGAAATATACTGCACATTAATGACTCTAATGATGGTTTAAGTCATACTCATTTAGCAAACGTCATGAACTTTAGTGTGTAAAGTATAAAAAGAAAATAAAAACACAAGATCGAACAAACAAACAATTTTTTTTTTGCTATTTTCTGTTTTGCGCAAGTCTACTTAACACAAAATCTGATCAACTTAGTCATATAGTGCTGTCTCAGATTGCTGTAAACAATGGTGGTGCATCATGGAAATTTATTGTTGGTTTCCGCCTAGAGTCGGATACGGTGTAACTTGCATAAAGGCCTTGACCTCCGTCTGAAAATTGAGGCTGCGAAAGAGAAGCCTACATTTTCCTTTGTTTTCCTCAGTATACGTAGGGTAAAGGTCAAATATAGTCATGTGACAGAATGCATGATCATCTAACAAATCTACCCAAGTATATATAACGGATCTCGAAATTCTTTGCAATTCAGCGAAATGCATTTTCTATTGACCGTAATCTAAGCAACCTTGCAACCGTCAGGGGCAATATTTGTCACAAAGATACAAGAATGACTAGATCTATATTTTGATAAAATAAAAACAAAATAAGTTAAAACTGGCTTAAAATGAGTATAAGGGGCTCTTTAATGTTCACTGACCAGGGAACCCTTGTCATATCTTCAGTTATTCATTATTCAGATCAATGTGTAGGTGAACCTGGTGCGTTAAACTGTTATTCTATGTCTTGTATATTTACACCCTTTACCACATAATCACAAAATTTAATTAAACTGAGTAATATGCCTGGCGAAAACATAGCGGGAAAACGAGAAAATGTTGGCAACCTGCATTTTCTCCTTTTCCAAAATTGCTTTCTGCCCTTTTAGCATGATCAGTTTTCATAGATTGGGCCATAATTTACCTTTATAATCTGGTGCAACTGCTTTGAGTTTGGATGAGTGAATTTTTTTTTCGTTTTGTAAAGATTTTAACAGTTTACTACACAATTATAACTTGTGCTGTTGATTAACTTTATAATCAATCAAGCTTAACCCTTAATCTGCCAAAAAGAAACTTTCAAGCTGATAGCAAAAACCTGAATACCGGTCTGATCTTGATATACACTGTCTATCTGTTCGTTTGTCCGTCCGGACATATATCTCATAAAATCCTTTTTGAAAATTGATGAAACTTTGTACACATGTTCCTTATGATATATCACTGATATAGTCATTTTTTCATTTGATGTTGTGTCATGGAAAAAGGGGACTTGATGTATCTTTCATTTTTGAACCAATTTCTCTTTAACTAGATCTAAAGGACAAAATTTTATGAACCGTCATATTTATATTGTTTATCGAAAGCCATAAAAACCATTGTTTGTTTTCATTTGTTAACCCCTTACCCCATAAGGTATTTCTATGGTATATCTAATTGACCCTAAATAACAGCAATGATGAAGCTGTTTCTTATGTGGATATCACACCTTTTGATAACATAGAAAACATTGTGGCAAATGGTGAAATTGCTTGTGACGAGCAATTTCACCTTTTGCCACAATGTTTTCCAAAGGCTCCTACAAGCAATGCGTTAAAACAAGTATCCATGGAGTAAAGGGTTAAAACGCCATGTAATGAAAAAAAGGGTCTAAACATATTTTCTTATGGACCAGTAACAAAAAGGTCACATGTACATGCAAAACGCAGAACCTCTGGTATGTTTCTATTAAAAAATTTTATTAGAGGATATCATTTGAACGAAATAACTTTTCAACTGAGTGTTAACAAAGTATTTATAGTTTTTCTTATTTTGCCAAATTAGTCGTAAAGAGTGTTGGATAAAATCAATGGATTGAACTGGATTCGGACAGAACTTAATTACCAGAATGAGCCGGCGGACCTGATTTTTACATGTTTTCTTCAATCTTGTATAAACAAACCAAGTTTTATCTTTACTATAGCCACTAATTTCAAATTCGCTATTCTGTCAGTACTTTCAGTACTTAGATTTAAAAAGCTTGTTTAGGCACATGTATTTATTGTTCGTTAATGAAACATGCCAATTTTTCAAAGGACTCAAAGGTGTGGGGTACTATAAAGTCACATATCAGGTGTGATAAACACCATTGTGCACACTTGCCATTTACTGGGTCAGCATTTAACTCATTACCAACGACAATATTTTAAGCTTGTCCAAATCGAAAGCGTTTGCAGACGACAAAATAAATGCGATTGAAAATTTGAGATTTGTTTTGTAAAGGGTAGAAAACATTGTTGGAAAAGGAGAAAATGCTGGTTACCAGGCTTCTTTCTGTGGGTCGTCAAAAGTAGGGATTGTGTGGTAATGGGTTAAAATAGTATTGTTCATTAAAAGCACTCTTAACCCTTTACCAATCAAAGAGGAAAAAGACTTTTATAAATGTCATTGGCAAAGGATAAAACAAGCATAATCTTTTTTAATTATGTAACATTAAAATAAGAAATCTAGCTCTTTGAATCTTGATGGATCATTACTTTACGCTTTACCAAATAGGGCTGAGTTGTTAAGTACCACCCTGTGGGAGATAGCTTTTGAAAATGTTGTTGGAAAAAAGGGGGGAGGGGGCATGTATAACCAGTATTTTCTAAATTTCCCAAGATTTTTTTCCACCCTTTCAGAGAAGTGAAGTCTATTTTTACCAAATATGAATTCGTCATCTACAGATGTACAGAATTTTGAAGAGAATAAAATCATTGTAGACTTCCTCTTTGTTTTCTGATACATTTACTAGATCTACATGATCTCAAGTTTCAACCACACGAAAGAAGTTTTCGTAAGCATTGTGGGAGAAGGTGCAAAATCAGATAACCAACATGGTCTCATTTTTTCACATGTTTTCTCACCTCTTCAAACACAAAACAACACTGCATGAGAAAACACACAAGTATCTTTACTTTATTTATGTCTTTTCAACACATGTACAAAAAGACCCAACTATTTATCATTAAATCTATATCACAATAACAGCATAAAATAAAAGCTGACAAAGTTATGGTAAATTATTATTATATGTATTAGTGAAGGTACAACTTCTCTTGAGAACTCTTGAGATTGTGGTACAAGTTCTCAAGGGAATGAGTTCTCCAGATACTATTTCGACCCCTTACAAAAGATCTAGATCTAGGTAACTCAGCAAGTATTTATTGAAAAGAAAAAATCTATCCTATTTATTTGAGTTTCAGTGGCACAACTGGTCTCAAACTGCATCTTAACTGCTGTAAATTTTAATTTTTCTTGGAGGTAGGTCCCTGAATTCCATTTGAGACAGGGTTAACAAATCCCTCTCCACCTCAGAAGCAAAGGGTAAGCATATGCCCTTGCAGGGATAGATCTTAGCGCTCCAGATAAAGCCACAGTAATAAACAGAGTTACCCTCCGAATCGAAGGTAGGCCTCGTGCCCTAGCCAACTACATGTAATAAGAAAATTAAATTTTAATGATCTAGATCTACAGCAAAATTGCGAAATAAGATAGTAGGCAATAGATCTATGGGAGGAAATGGACGTTTTAAATTTTAATAGATAAAAATTGGATTAGAATAAAAAACTAGAGGCCCTTTAGGGCCTGAAATCGCTCCAATGGCAGTGAATTTGATTTTGTGCTAACATACATTATGAATCTATGATGTAAAAATATAAAAAGGAAAATAAAAACCACAAAAGTGTGTTCTTGCAACTGGGCTTCAAACCCACTAAGACAGCATAAGTAGGTATGGTAAATTTAAAAAAAAAAAACAGTGAATAAAATGAAGTGCAATTTCTCAAAACTAAATGTTTGGAATCCAAGCCAAATTTGAAAGTGTTTTTAGTATGCCTTGTATTACACAATCCTAGCAAACTTCAAGGAAATGTGACTTATAATGTGGACTTTGTTGAATAAACAATACTAAGTCGTCCAATGGCTGCTTTTTCTGAATGGTTTACTACACTTTGTTCACTTTCAATAGAGTTCAATTGCTTGATGAACCAAAAAAATCTTGGCAAGTTTCAACAGAATTGAATCAACACTGTGAACTTCATTGCCCGAACAAGAAATGGAATTTTAAACGACTACTTTTTTCACACTGATCGTCTGGGTTATTTCTCCAAATCAATAGGGTTTAAGCCATTTATGATACAAAGTAACTGTGCAAGTTTAATAAAATCCGGCCCCAAATGCTGACATCATTTTATTAATAAGAAATGGAAATCTTCAACATTAATGGTTACTTTTCCCATACTAATTGTCAGATTTTTTTTTTCAAAGTTGATAAGGTTTTAGCTGTTGATAAGACAAAGCAAGTATGTAAATTTTTTGAAAATCTGACCTCAAATGCCGACTTCATCACTTAAACTGAGGAAAAGGAAATTTTCATCACCTTTTTCCATACTGTTTGTTGGTTGTTTTTCCAAATTCAATAGGGTTCAACTTCAAGCTATTTATGAGATTAAAAACTGTGCATTTATCGCATTAACAAGAAGTGGAAATTTTCAACTTGAAATGGGTTCTTTTCCCACATTGTTGGTTAGATTTTATTTCAAAATCAATAGCGCTGAAGCTTTTGATAAGATAAAGAAACTGTGTTAGTTTCACAGAAATCTGGTCCCAAATGTAGACTTTATGGCATAAACAAGAAATGGAAATTTCAAACTTGAAATGGCTACTTTTCCCATACTATTTGCTGGAATTTTGTCAAAATTGATAGGTTTAAGTTTTTGATGAGATAAACAAACTGTGTAAGTTTCATAAAAATCTGTTGAGAAATGCAGACTGTATCTCGTAAACAAGGAAAAGATTAACAGATGGACGGACGGACAGACAGCTGGCGAAAACCCCGCCATGACATAGATAGGGCCATGAAGTCACTCTACTGGCAGAGATTTTGCTTTTATGCTAGCATACGTTATGATTTCATGATGCAAAAAGACAATAAACACAAAAATGTGTTCTTGCAAATGGGCTTGAACCCATAAGACATAATGTAGGCATTGTGAATTGAACAAACAGTGACAAAAATGAAGTGAAATTTCTAAAGTCTAAAAAATTTGATAGTGTTTTTAAACTTTCTTTATGGCTTGTATTAAACAATCCTCGTAATTTTCAGAGAAATTTGACTAATAATGTGGACTCAGAAAATGATACTAAGTCATCAAGTGCCTACTTTTCCTGAACAATTTATCAGATTTTCAATCCTTTGATGAATCTTTGCAAGTTTCAAAGAATTGGATCAACACAGTGAACCTCATTGTCTCAAAAAGAATTGGAAATTTTCAACTTTGAATGGCTACTTTTCCTAAACTGATGGTCAGATTTTTTCGAAAATCCATAAGGTTCAAGCTGTTTATGATACAAAGCAACTGTGCAAATTCCATGAAAACCCAACAAAAAATGTTGACCTAATCATGTAAATATGAAATGGAAATTTTGAACTTTAATTGGCTACTTTTCCCATATTGTTTGTTGGATTTTTTTCAAAATCATTAGAATTTAAGCTGTTGATCAGACAAAGCAACTGTGTGAGTTTCACAAAAATCTGATTACAAATGCAGACCTTAGCATGTAAATAAGAATTGGAAATTTTCAATGGCTACTTTTCCCAAATTGTTTATTGGATTTCTTTCAAAATCAAGGGGCTTGAAGCTGCTGATGAGATAAACAAACTTTGTGATTTTCAAGAAAATTGGACAACAAATGCAGACTTTATCGTATAAACAAGATTTTGATTTTTTCAACCTGAAATAGCTACTTTTCCAAAATTGTTTATTAGATTTTTTTTTTCAAAATTGATGGGGTTGAAGCTACTGATCAGCTAAACAAACTTTGTGAGTTTCATGAAAATCTGATAAGAAATGCAGACTTGATCACGTACACAAGACTTAGAAATTTTCAACTTGAAATGGCTACTTTTCCCATACTGTTTGTAGGAATTTTTTTTTTCAAAATCAATAGGGTTGAAGCTATTGATGACATAAACAAACTGTGCAAGTTTCATGAAAATCTGGCAACAAATGCAGACTTTATTACGTAAACAAGAATTGGAAATTTATAACTTGAAATGGCTACTTTTCCTATACTGTTTGTTGGATTTTTTTTTTCCAAAATCAATAGGGTTGAAGCTACTGGTGAGATAAACAAACTGTACAAGTTTCACTAAAATCTGACAACAAATGCAGAATTTATCGCGTAAAAAAGAATTGGAAATTTTCAACCTGAAATGGCTACTTTTCCCATACTGTTCCTTGGATTTTCTAAAAAATTAATAGGGTTGAAGCTATTGATGAGATAAACAAACTGTGCAAGTTTCACGAAAATCTGACAATTACTGTAAACCTTATCGCATAAACTAACAGAAATATCACTGTGAGTTGGTTTCGGGTCTGCCCAAGACACTTTCATTCCATTGTGAATTTTATGGTCAAAGGGAAACAACTCGAACAATCTTGTATCCATTAGTTATGAAGAGTACTCTCCCTTATTGTCACCCCCCCCCCTTCCTCGGAACAGTCTTTCTTGCAACCATTACAAGCAGGCACACCGAAACTTTAAGAACCGGTGCAGGGTAAATTTATACCCATACGATCTATCGAAAGCCCGGACCCTCTGTCAACACTTATTCTGCTAAATACGTGAAATGAAACTTTCAAGCCCTTTTGAAACCCAATCTTTGATATTTCAAAGGAGTTTTCTTTTAGAAAAAATGTTCTGAATGGACGTTGTAGATTCAAGGTCAACCTGCACGTTCATTGTAATTACACCCGAGTTAAGACTGTGCTGATGGTTTTCCTGCTGGTATTTTTCAGTCAAACATAGGATGCTGTTGCGTTATTTCAATTAAATTAATTGGTTGTCTCAGGGATAAAGTTTTCAAATTAATAGAGAGTGACCTCCCCTCTTAAAACCTCCTTCCACTAAAAAAGAAAAAGGGGGGGGGGGGGGTCTGAACTGGGACTAACATTAATAAAATCGGAGAAAAGCATAGCTTTCATCTCCATTTATTAGCTTTGAAGATTCAGATGCTTTCACTATCTGTCCCATGTTCCTTGCGGTCAGTGATCAAAGAAATGATTGGAATTTGACGATTCAGCCTGTATTAACGATATTTATTGATAACCTCGAAAACCTAATTGAACGAAAACATGTCGTTGGTTCATAAAGTTCTATAAATATTATTTACAACATAATAAATCCTCTTTATCGTATAAATTCATCAGCTAGCTGATAAATTTTATTGTCAAATTAAATTTAGATACTGCATGAGCTCTTACTGTGATAACCAAATGGTTACTTCCAACATTAAATTTCGGCGGTAGCCTTGCTAACAAATGGAACGAATTATAAGGGAGACTACCGCTTGATTACAAAATAGTTACCACGTCTGCAATATGTTTTTTTTTTTCCTTCTGTCATGATATTTTCAGAAGTAGCAGCATCTGCAATCATGTCTTAAACATTACCAGAAAAATAATGACAGCTAGCTAGAACTACGAATATTTTTTTCGATACAGATCGTCCTCACAAGCTGCAATGATGTTTATGCGTCTTCGGTTTTATGCCGTCCACAAATGGAAGGGCAGTAACTCTGTCATGATAAAGTGATGTCAGTAAATACGAGTTTTCTCCCTTTGACCATAAAATTACTCCTAACTTTAGCTGGACTGGTTTGTGCCACACCACTCCCATTGACGTAGATCAGTGTAAATAAAGTGGAAAGACAGTAAAAGTGTTAATGAAATACAGGAACTTCTAAAAGTCGCACAAATTAATATGAAAATAGGCAGAGCCTAGAAACGGGCGAAAGATACTTTTTTTTCTAAGACATATACAAACATAATCCATACAGACACCTTTATTTGACACTGCCCAGCAAATATTTGATGGCTGTAGATACACGTATAACAACAACAAACTCTACACTCTTTAAATAAAAAGATAAAAAAAAAAAGCGAGACAACTGAAACAATAGCCCACAGAATCGAAAACATTGTGGAAAATGGAGAAAAAAAAAGAAAAACGCTAGTTACCAGAATTTTCTCCTCTTCCCGCAAGGTCCTCAGAATCCTTCTCCTTTAGGTTCGTTTAGACTTGGGATTGTCTTGTAGAAATTAACTTGTAAAGAAATTTAACCCCAGGTAATGAAACACCAAATATAAACACTGAATGAGAAAACACAAAAGTTGTTTTTTTACTTAATTTAGATCTATGTCTTTTAAACAGATGTACAAAAAAATCATTAGTCCTACATCACAGTATTAACGGCACAATAAAAGTTGACAACATGGTGGTAAACTATCGTTATATGTATTAGTGGAGGTACGAATTCTCCAGAAAACTCGTATCCAGGGTACGGCTTCTCTGGAGAGCTTGTACCTTTGAGATTGGGTACGAGTTCTCCAGGTACGAGTTCTCCTGATACCGGAAAACAACAATAACTACAACAACTAATGGAGAGTCTTGGATGGACTCGAATAACACGAAAAAAGAATATCTTACTGTCAAGGGTTTGTCACAGCTTTATAGTAGGATACGGAGTTGTAAAAAGTGTGTTTCTTTTCTTTTTTAGTATGAATTGAAATGGAAATCATAGCCGATAATCGGACGGAAACGACTGTTACTGCACCAAAATTCACTCCTTCTTTTTTCAGTGGTCATACTCCTGTCCATGAAAAAACGTTGCTATACGTTCGTAAACGTTGAATATACTTAACCCTTTACCAAACGAGAAAACTTTGGACTAGTCCAAATTGAACGCATTTGCAGACGACAAAATAATTGTGAATCAAAAATTGACATTTAATTTGGAAAGGGTAGAAAACATTGTGGGAAATGGAGAAAATGCTGGTTACCAGCATTTTCTCCTTTTCCCACAATGTTTTCCAAGGCTTTCTTTCTCAGGGTCGTTAAAAGTCGGGATTGTATGGTAAAGAGTTTAAGTTCAAGTTTCACATTTTTTTTTTCAGTCGTGAACAGTTCGACTGGTTTGATCATACCAAAACGGATTGCCAGAAGACAATCTGAGTAAAAATCAAAACATTCTGCATTTGGATTTATTTAATTTTATTTCAGAGCATATCAAAAGATTCTGTATTTGGATTTAATTTTAATATTTGCAACTCGAAGGTTTGCTCAGATGTTGTTTTTGTGATTGTTTCTCTGCTAAGTTTGCACCAGCTCATCTTTTAATATTACCGGAAAGTTTACTGGTCAACTTTCAGCCAGCTGTGTCTTTAATCTGTATGCCAGGATACAAAAGGATATGTATAAGAGAGGGTACCGTATAAAGGTAGTACAGATAACTGTCCCCAAAGGCGATGTTACTTTTCGACTGGTCGCCTCTGGGTACAGAGACAATCCGGACAAAATCAGTTGAAAGTTCGGCACAGTAAATATCCAAATATGAAAAAGATCACCGGGGCGTCTCATTATTCAGACTATGTATAAAGGATACATGCCCTCTTCACCTCAATTATCATGCATGCAAGGAAACTGGAGTTCCATGTATTTCAAAACCCAGCTTGTTATACAGTGTCATATAATTCATTGGTTCCGCTCAAGCAAATTATGGCATGAATCACATTATGGAACTGAAATTCACATAAAGTTTGGTATCAAGACAGTTCCCAGACAAGACAGTTCCCCGACACAAGTTTTCAAGACAGTTCCTGACAGATTTGGAGATGGTTTCCTGACAATTTTGAAGACATTTCCCCGACACTTGCGTTTCATGGCAAATGACCTTTTTTACTGTAGAATTTACACAATTATGATTGATAATCATGAGAAATTAGAAATTTTCGAGGATAGTTTATGTTGTGATTAAATAATCTGTACCCAATGAAGGATTTTTCTATATAGAATGATGATTAATTATTTGCTCATGGGTGATTTCACAATGAATCACAACAGTCATGAACATAAGAGAATTTTAAGATGTTAAAAACAAGAATCGAAGTTGATTAATGGATAGAGAGTATTTGGTGTTGATTTTATAAAGTCTTTGAATGATTTGTACCTTAGTTATTTGCATTCCCGTTTTATCGAAATACAGTAGAGAGTGCAAAGAGGGGGGGGGGGTTTACTGAGTTAAACACCTTTTCTGTTTATCTTGTATACACTCAGACAATTTTACATACATGTATATATAATCATTTTAGAGAATGTTGTCTATTTCGACATTGTTTAGTATTTTGTGACAATAGGCTGTCAAACTGTTGTGACTGAAAAGCCATCAAACTAAGCTTGTAAATAGACATTACCATGATGACCAAAGTACTCGGCAATCACATGTACAAACACTTCAATTAGTCACGAAAGATCATTTATCTATAAAATCCTTTATTAACCAGTTATTTTTTATCTATGATAAGATTTATTTTGTTGTTTGTTATCGTACAGAAGAGTTCGGGAACTGTCTTCAAAAGTGTGGGGAAACTGTCTCCAAATCTTTGGGGAACTGTCTCAAACACTTGTGTCATGGAACTGTCTTGTCAGGGAACTGTCTTATTCCCACATGTGAGACCATGCATAAGATAAGAACAGGAAAAAAAGCCATGAACTGCTTAATTTATGTAAAGTGGTAGGATTTGAAGTTAAATTGCTACTCTTATTGAGAAGTTATTGTCAAATCACATGGAAATACCTATCCATCAGAGTTTTCCGAAACGCCATACTGTCATCTAAGACGACAAGTTTTCCTGGCAGATATCAAAAATCATAGCAAAGGATTTCACTGGATGACAAGTTTTTTCTAGGGCACACATACCAATTCAGCTGCTCAGCTTGATCAGGGATCATATATAACTGTTAGTATATGATTCCTTGTCTAGATTTTTTTTTATCAAATTATTGTTTCTGAGTTGTTTAGTAAGGCGGAAAATTTACATAAACAGGTAATCTGTCGGGTAATCAAAGATGTAGGCGAGGCTACCTGTGAAGCTAGTCTCAATAATTAGATGCTATAATGACTTTTTTCATATTTGGACATTTATTGTGCACCATACCTTCACAAGTCTGTCGTAGATTTTCCAGTAGCAAAGACAAAGTGCTATACTGCCTTTCTGATCTTTCTATGAGACAAAATAAGAGATAAGATATAATAAAGCTGTAAAATAGTTTGGTAATTATTAATAGTCTTTTTTAAGACATGTACTCTAATTTCTGTCTGAACAGACCATGTCATAAATTATTGGTACAAAATTTAATATTGTCTATTGACGTGTTAAAATCTCTACCTATATTTAACATATACATGCTTAATTATACACAATGTTTTCAACCAATTCAAGGAAATGTGCTATCAGTTATTCAACCAATTCATGGAAATGTGCTATCAAAAGTTTGAATAAAATGTCTGTAAATTCCTCCAATATGGATGAATTAGAAATTTTGTCATGTGGTAAATGGTTAATTCTTTGATTGCAACACCTGGAAAGATTTTTCATTCATATTTTTTTCAGACAATCAAGATGACTTCTGCTGGAGCGAGTATCTGTACTGATGCTAGTGATGCAGTAGAGTTCTACAAGCCTTTAGGTCTTTATCTGAAACCAGTGGCCAGGGTTAATATATGTGTACAGTTACCTCAGCTGAAGGAAGCAGGAAAATCAATTTCAAACTGGGAAGTTATGGAAAAAATTAAAACAATGATTAAACCACATACATTCATTTCATTAAAGATTGTAAAAAGTTCAATGGAGTTTATACGATTTGAAGGAGAAGCAGAGAACAAAACACTGGTTCAGAGTATCATGCAAAGACTTGAAGGAAAATCTATAAAATTAAGTGGTTTTCCTGATCAGCTAAAAGTAAAAGCTGGTGAGGCCAAAGTACAATTCCCAGCTAGACATGATTGGGACTCCTATTTTAGGGACGCTAAACACATGAATGAGATGAAGCCAGGGGAACGTCCTGATACAATTCACATCAAAGATCTCCCATCCAGATGGTTCTCTGCAAAACACAGTAAAGTGAGGGACAAACCCAGTGAAGAATGTTTAAGGAAAGTGTTTAATCAGTTTGGTGAGATTCGGTGTGTTGATATACCAATGTTGGACCCTTACAGAAAAGAAATGTCTGGTATAGCTAAGGCAGGCGCTATACAAACATTTACATTTGGTCAGGACCTAGTGTTTGATGCATATATACAATTTAAAGAATACATAGGTTTTGTAAAAGCTATGGACAAACTGCGTGCAATGAAACTACTATTTATGGATGAAGATGAGAAGTGTGCTGTTGCGAATATAAAAGTAAACAACCACTACTATATATTTTTTACCACTATACAAAAAGGGACCTTCTCTGAACTGCTAAAAGTGTAAGCCCTGATCAGACTCTGCGAATTGCGCTTTAATGGCATTTTCTGTCTGATAGGTGGTCATTGTACCTTGTTATACAATCATTTTTGAATCATCAAACTGACATGCACTATCATTGATATGTTTTCATCCAATTGAAGTACAGAATTCCCAGATGGTCCCCTTTTTGCGTGATGGTTCACATTTTTATTTTAAATTCACTTTCTGTAACACTTCAAAACAACAAATTGTTTAACTCATTAATTGGAACAGCATTTACAGACATAAATGAGGCTTAAGTTGTGGATTTTGTCTGTGATGGAATAGAAAATGTGGCTGGAAAAGGAGAAAACGCTGTTGTCAAAAGCCTCAATTGGGTTGTTAAAACTTAGGAAAACTCAGGATTCTTAGGCAAAAGATTAATACTTTAACACACAATCCTGAGGTTTAACAGCCCCAAGAGAGAAGCCTTTTGAAACCATTATGAAAAAAGGAGAAAATGTTAATGACTAGCATTTTTGTCTTTTCCCAAAATGTTTTCTACCGCAATAGAGACAAATCTATCATTCAAGCCCCATTTAAATTGTCATAGATCTGCAAATGTTTTCAATTTAGACAATCCTAAGATTTTGTTGTGTGGTAATGAGTTAATTCTTTACCACACGACAAAATCTGAATCTTGAGATATTTGTTCTTCAATATGCAGAAAATTTAGAAATTCAATAACTTCTGTGAAGGCTGACATTTGTTTATACTTTTTAGTCGCATTAACCCTTTACCAAACAACAAAATTTTGGACTGATCCAAATTGAAAGCACTTGCAGACGACAAAATTGAAAGACCTCAAAAATTGAAACTTGTTTCCAGCAGACTAGAAAACAGTATGGCAAAAGGAGAAAATGCTGGTTACCAGCATTTTCTCCTTTTGCCATACTGTTTTCTAAGGGTTTCTTTCTCAGGGTTGTCAAAAGTAGGGATTGTGTGGTAATGGGTTAAGTCCCCTTTTCACGGAGCTAAAATATATGATTGTGTTGTCACAATATTTCAGGTAGACTTTGATAAAACTAAACATCTCACAGACAAGGCTATCAGAAAAAGAAGACTGGAGAGAGAAAAACTGGAACAGTTGGAGAAAGATAGAGAAGAAAAAGTTCGCAGAGAAAGAGAGGAATCGGAAAAAAAACTGGCAGAAGAAAAGTAATTTCATTTGTTTATCAGCTTTTCCCATAGAAAGTCAAGCCTAGCTTTTGAAGACAGTGTAGATCAAGATCAAACTGCATAAAACAGATACTGTTTGCTACTTTGAAACATATTCGGGCTAGTACAGCCCTTAACCCTTTACCAAACAATCCCCGGTTTTTATAAGCCTGAGGAAGGAGCCTTCTGAAAAAACTGAGAATAGGAGAAAGTGCTGGTAACCAACATTTTCTCCTCCCACCATGTTTTTTGTTTTTCCAAAATCAAGTTTCCAATTTTTAGTCACATTTATTTTGTTATCGGCAAAATAATGCTTTAAATTTGGACTAGTCTAAAATTTTGCAGTTTGGTAAAGAGTTAAATTTAGATATTTAGGCTTTTATCTCCTGATTAAAAAGTTGTCCATTTTATCAATTCAGCCTGGTAGAAGTTAAGGATGTTGACTTTGCGGGTTCAAGCATATCTTCAGGTAGTTCTTTTGTAGACACGAACAGTTTAGGCATGAATTAGATTCCACAGAATGTGCTGTTTGATTTTGGATCTACAGTTACTATAGTTATAACAATGTCTTACACTAACTTGCCTTATGTTATTATCTTGAGTTTTAAGTTTCTAATACCAGTAATACAATCAAGTTCTTCTAGTACTAGAAAGCAAAATATTCTACATACTGAGAGTACAGTATTTACTTTCATACATGTAACTCACTCTCTTCACCAATTGACAGAATTTTGTACCTGTCTAAATTTTATGCATCTCAAGACAAAAACTTTCATTATGTTTTGATTCATAGGCTTTGTCTATGAAAAGGTGTAATATTCTAGGGACAGAACATCCTGGTTACACTGAGCCCCAATAGCTCAGTCAGTTGTGTACAGGACTTGAGAACAAAAGGTAAAGGGTTTGATCCCCAGCTAGGCCATTTTCTTTCCGAGGATTCATTCCTCTCCCACCTCTGATAAGTGTTTCAACAATGCTTTTGTGGGAAAGCAACCAGTGGCTTGGAAAGAAATTCTGCATAGTAATGGTAACAGAAGCTCCAGGTAAACATGAATAGGAGCACTTGCCACTATGATATAACTGAAAATTGCATTATTCAACAATTAGTCAATCAAGTTTTTTTGCCAGTTCACCCATTTTGCATTGCAGAGTTTTGCGTGGCTCAGTGGTTATGGTAAGATTTATAATCCAGAGGTCCTTGGGGTTGATCCTCATGTAATACACTTAGCTTTCCATGGAAGTGTCTTCAGGTGGCTTTTTGTGGGTGTGTCCTCTCATGGCTTTTTGTGGGAGTGTCCTCAAGTGGCTATTTGTGGGAGTGTCCTCAGGTGGCTTCTTGTGGGTGTGTCCTCAGGTGGCTTCTTGTGGGAGTGTCCTTGGATGGCTTCTTGTGGGAGTGTCCCCAGAAAAGCTACATCAGAGCTTTAGCCAAGTACAGATGAAAGCTAGGAAACAGGTGAAGAGAGCTGTACCATGAATTAGTGTTGCATGTTGAATGGGGCTTAAAACACTGGTCAGTCAATTTACCCTTTACCACACTATCCCTAGTTTAAACAACCCGAAGGAAAAGGACATTTAAAAAATTGTGGGACTAGAAGAAAATTCTGGTAACCAGCATTTTCTTCTTTGCCCACAATGTTTTTTACTTAATTGAAAAAGAGAAGTTGTCATTTTGGCAATATTTCATTTTTTCATCCGCAAATAGTTCTAATGTGGATTGATGTAAAATTTTGCTGTTTGAAAAAGATTTGATCTTTTTTTTTCCTCTGATTTGTATTTAAAGGAGGTTGAAGGATGAAGAGGAAATGGAAAGAGAGAGAAAGAGACAAGAGAAATTACAGAAGAGGGAACAAAGAAGGAAAGAAAGAGAAGACAAACGTAAACAGCGAAGAGAGGAGAAAAAACAGAAAGAGGAAGAAAAGAAGATACAGTTGAAAATAGCTATGGAAGAGAGAAAATTCCTGCTAGCTCAACGGAAACTGGAGTCTTTAAGATTGATGAATTACATGTTTGAAAGAATTAAGGTAAGTCTTTTGTTGTAATCATTGATCATTACATGTTTGAAAGAATTAAGGCAAGCCTTGTAATGTAATCATTGATCATTACATATTTGAAAGAATAAAGGTAAGTCTTGTAATGTAATCATTGATCATTACATGTTTGAAAGAATTAAGGTAAGTCTTGTAATATAATCATTGATCATTGAGATGTAATGTAATCATTGATCATTACATGTTTGAAAGAATTAAGGCAAGTCTTGTAATATAATCATTGATCATTGAGATGTGATGGGCACCTCATGAAACCTTATGAAACTACAAAATATAGAAAACCACTTTTGTTTAGTAATTCACTATTTGCATAATAGTTTACCCTCCACTTTGCGTAACTTAATTTACCACTCAAGGCTTTTCTTTTGCTCTATAGGTTTACTGTTAAGCTGTGTAATTGTGGCAATTAACTGGTATATGTAATTTTCTAGCAGAGTCCAAAATTTTGTTCAAAGCTCATAACATGAAAGATCTAGAAGTCAGTGCCCAGTCACGAAAAAACTTATGTGCTTTACGCTACTCAAGTTAGCAAACAGTTGTGTCGAGTTTTGATTTGAGAATGTTTATTAACACTTTACCGCATAATCCCAACTTTGTGGGAAAAGGAGAAAATGCTGGTAACCATCATTTTCTCCTTTTCCCACAATGTTTTCTTCCCTGCCAAAGAAAAATTGCATTATCTGAGCCACACTGAAATTGTCATCTGCAAATGCTTTGAATTTGGACCAGCCTAAAATTTTGTTGTTTGGTAAAGAGTTAATGAAATAAGTTTCAAGTAACAAACTCATGTAGCAAAGTTTGCAGAGTTTAGCAAAATAAGAGGCTTACAACCATTTTAAGCTCACCTTAGCATGAAGTGCTCGAGGGGAGCTATTGTGATCGATCAATGTCCGTCGTCCGTCCGTCTGTCCGTCCGTCCGTTCGTTCACAATTGCAAAAAAATCGTCTCCTCCTAAACTAACTATCAGATTTCAATCAAACTTTACAGAAATGATCCATAGGTGATGCACTTTCAAAATACTTCAAAGATTTTAATTCCATGAAGAACTCTGGTTGCCATGGCAACCGAGTGAAAAAAACTTTAAAAATGTTCTTCTCCAAAACTGTAAGGGCTAGAGCTTTCATATTTGGCATGTAGCATCATCTAGTGGCCCTCTACCAAAATACTTCAAATCATGGCTCTGGTATTGAAATTGGCCCTATGTTGTAGGTTCTCGGATTTCACATAGAGATAAAGAAGGAAATCTTAGAAAATCTTCTTGTCCCAAACTGTAAGGGCTAGAGCTCTCATATTTGGCATGTAGCATCATCTAGTGGACCTCTACTAAAATACTTAAAGTTATCGCCCTAGTGCAGAAATTGGCCCTATGTTGTGGGGTCTTGGATTTCACAAAGAGATAAAGAAGGAAATCTTAGAAAATTTTCTTGTCCCAAACCGTAAGGGCTAGAACTTTTATATTTGGCATGCAGCATCATCTAATGGCCCTCTACCAAAATACTTCAAATTATGGCCCTGGTGTGAAAATTAAACCTATGTTGTTGGTCTTCGATTACACATAGAGAAAAGAAAGGAAATCTTTAAATACCTTAAGTTCTTGTCCAAATAATAATAGCCAGAGCTTTCATATTTGGCATGTAGCATCATCTAGTGGCCCTCTACCAAAATACTTCAAATTATGTCCCTGATGTAAAGAATTGGCCCTATGTTGTGGGTCTTGGATTTCACATAGTGATAAAGAAGGAAATCTTTAAAAACCTCTTTGTTCCAAACGGAAATGGCCAGAGCTTTCATATTTGGCATGTAGCATCATCTAATAGCTCTCTACCAACATACCTCAAATTATGGCCCTAGTGTTGAAAATGGCCCTGTGTTGTGGGTTCTTAGATTTCACATAACGATAAAGAAGGAAATTTTGGAAAATCTTCTTTTCCCAAACCATTAGGGCTAGAGCTTTCATATTTGGCATGTATCATCATCTAGTGGCCCGCTACCAAAATACTTCAAATTATGGTCCTGGTGTGAAAGTTAGCCCTATGTTGTTGGTCTCAGATTTCACATAGAGATAAAGAGGGAAATCTTTAAAAGTCTTCTTGTGAGCACTCTTGAGACATCATTTCTTGCTAAGCTGAATTGAAAATTGGTCAGAATGTCTGTCTCAATCAAATCTCACATGAGTCTGCATTTAATGCTTTTTCGGAATATAACTTTGTCATCTCAAGTCAGAACGACTTCAAAATTGGTATGCATGTTTGTTGTGATATTACTGAGCACTGTGACATTTAGAGATTCGCTTAATCCATTACCACACAGCAAAATTTTAGACCTATTCAAATTGAAAGCATTTGCAGACGACAATTTCAAAGCAGCTCATATGGTGCAATTTTGATTTGATAGGGTAGAAAACTTTGTGGGAAAAGGAGAAAATGCTTGTTACCAGCATTTTCTCCTTTTCCGACAATGTTTTCAAAAGGCTTCTTCCTCAGGGGCGTTAAGAGTCGTCATTGTGTGGTAAATGGTTAAAGTGTCATCTCAGATCGGCCTGCACAGTCTGTGCAGGCTAATCTGGGACATTTCTGTACATCAAAATTAGATTTTATCGTAGACTTGTGTGAAACATTAAATCACACAAGATCAGAAAGTCTCGTCTTGGATCAGCATTTGTTGAGTGTGCAGGCTAATCCTTTAACACTTTACGCAAATGTCTGAATGTCTTTTTTAGCTCACCTGAGCACAACATGCTCAAGGGGAGCTTTTAGGGTCACTGGGTGTCCGTCGTACGTCGTCAACAATTCTTTAAACATCAACTCCTCCTAAACGGCTTGGCCAATTTGGACCAAACTTGGCAGGAATGTTCCTTGGGATGAAAATTGTTCACAGAATTTGATTCTGTCAAAAACTCTGGTTGCCATGGCAACCAAATGGAAATTTTTAGCAAATTCTTTAAAAATCTTCTCCTCTGAAATAGCTGGTCGGATTTTGAAATTATTTCACAGATATGTTCCTTAGGTGACCCTTTTCAAAAATTGTTCGTGAAATTTTGATCCGTCAAAAATTGTGGCTCTGGTGAATGGGGGCTACTTGCACTATACAGAAATCAAGGAATTCTTTAAAAATCTTCTCTGAAACCGCTGGTTGGATTTTGAAATAATTTCACAGATATGTTCCTTGGGTGACCCTTTTCAAAAATTGTTCTTGAAATTTTGATCCGTCAAAAAATGTGGCTCTGGTGAATGGGGGCTACTTGCACTATACAGAAATGAAGGAATTCTTAAAAATTCTTCTTCTCTGAAACCCCTGGCCAGATTTTAAAATAATTTCACAGAGATGTTCCTTGGGTGACCCTTTTCAAAACCTGTTCGTGAAATTTTGATCCGTCAAGAAACATGGCTCTGGTGAATGGGGGCTTCTTGCACTCTACAGAAATGAAGAAATTCTTAAAAATTCTCCTTCTCTGAAACCGCTGACCAGATTTTAAAATAATTTCACAGAGATGTTCCTTGGGTTACCCTTTTCAAAAATTGTTCGCGAAATTTTGATTGGTCAAGAAACATGGCTCTGGTGAATGGGGCTTCTTGCACTTTACAGAAATGAAGGAATTCTTAAAAATATCTTTTTCTCTGAAACGGCTGGCCAGATTTTAAAATAATTTCACAGAGATGTTCCTTGGGTGACCCTTTTCAAAAATTGTTCGCGAAATTTTGATCCATCAAGAAACATGGCTCTGGTGAATGGGGGCTACTTGCACTATAGGGCAATGAGGAAATTCTTAAAAATTCTTCTTCTCTGAAACGGCTGGTCAGATTTTGAAATAATTCTACAGAGATGTTCCGTGGGTGACCCTTTTCAAAACTTGTTCGTAAATTTTGATCCATCGAGAAACATTGCTCTGGTGAATGGGGGCTACTTGCACTTTATGGAAATGAAGAATTTCTTGAAATTCTTCTTCTCTGAAACAGCTGGTCAGATTTGAAATTTATTTCACGGAAATATTCCTTGAATGACTTTTTTCAAAATTTGTTCGCGAAATTTTGATAGGTCAAGAAACATTGCTCTGGTGAATGGGGGCTACTTGCACTGTACGGAAATTAAGAAACTCCTAAAAATTCTTCTTTTCTGAAACTGCTGGTCACACTTTGAAAGGACTTTTACAGGTGACCTTTTAAAAATTGCTTGGCAAAAAAAAGATTTTGTTTCCAGTGTTTCAATACCTTCAAAAAAAAAGGCTATGGTCCTCTCAAAAATTCAGGTGAGCGATCCAGGGCCATCTTGGCCCTCTTGTTTACATTTTGCAGACCATATCTAAAACCAACTTTTCCAAGAGCATGGCTGAAGTGTTGCCTTTTAGATATCATCATGCTTGATTGTAACATCAATGCATCACTTAAATCTTAAGCAAATAACAAAATTTTAGACTGGTCCAAATTAAAAGCATTTGAAGATGACACAATTAATGTGACTCAAAAATTCAAATTCATTTTGGGAAGACTGGTTACCAGCATTTTCTCCTTTTTTTCCTTTTTTTAATGTTTTCAAAAGATGTCTTCCTCAGGGTTGTTAAAACCAGGTATTGTTTAGTAAAGTATAATTTTCTTCAGGTACAAAAGGTGAAGGAAAATCTAGAACAGAAAGAGAAGGAGCTTGAAGAGGAGAAGAAAAGACAAATAGAATTAGAAAAACAACAAAGAGAGGAAGAAGAAAAAAGGAGAAGGGAAGCTCTTAAAAAGAAAAAAGAACATTTAGAAAAACAGGAGAAAGAACTCAGGGACAAAATATTGAAAAACTGGAAATCAATGGAAGAAAAAAAGCAAGAACAAGTTCGTGAAGAACTACGAAAGAAAATTTCTGGTAAAACCAAATTAAAATCAGCAGTCATTATGAAGAAATGACTAGAGGAGGTGCTGTCTGAGCGATCTGATCTTGAAGACCCTGTAAACAAATTACCTTATGTTGTAGATGTTAAACTAGTCCAGAAATTAAACGAACATGACCACGAAGAGATCTCAGAGTGACCAAGATCTGTTCATATTTAGCCCTTTAACATATAATTGTGAGTTTTATTTTCTGAAAGTACATTTTGGAAACACTGGGAAAAGAAGAAAATGCTACTAACCAGCATTTTCTCCTTTTCCAACATTTTTTCTACCCTTTCAACCAAAAATGGCAACCTCGCACCACATTTAAGTCTGTGATTGCTTTTGATTGGACAGGTCTTAGAGGCTGTTCATAAAGAGTTAAGAAAAAACTAAAGCAAAGAAGTTGCTTAAAAAAAATCATCTGTGGTGTTATGTGAAAAATCTCTCCACCATGGCTGATTTTGTTTTTATTGTTTCGGTACTACAAAGATTTATATACATGGTACTGAAAGTAATTTTAGCAAAAAGTCTATACAAAGTTTCTTTGTTATACTTTGGCGGAGTTTTAATGGCCCTTAAAGAGAAGGCTTTTGAAAATTTTATGGAAAAAGGAGAATGCTGATAACCAGCATAATCTTTTCCCACAATTTTTTTTTTACCCTATCAAGGAAAGAAATTATCACTTGAGCCATATTCAGTTTGTTATCTGCCATTAAATTAACTCTTTAACCCTCTACCACACAATGACGATTTTTGATGACTATGAGGAAGAGGCCTTTTGAAAAATTTGTGGGAAAAGAAAAAAATTGCTGGTAACCAGTGTTTTCTCCTTTTTTCCACAAAGTTTTCTACTCTATCAGAGAAAAATTGTGTCATCAGAGCCACTATGAAATTATCGTCTGTATTTTGCCTTCGATTTGGAAAGGTTTAAAATTCTCTTGTATGGTAAGGGGTTAACAGACCACAAAACTTTACACTGTTTTAGTTAGAGGCCGTAACTCTTTACCAAACGACAAAATTCAAGCCTAGACCAAATTCAAAGCATTTGCAGACAACATATTGAATGTAGCTAAACAGATGATTTCTGTATGTGGTAAGGTAGAAAACATTGTGGGAAAAGGAGAAAATGCTGGTTACCAGCATTTTCTCCTTTTCCCACAATGTTTTCTAAGGACTTCTTCCCCAGGGTCATTAAAACTCGAGATTGTGTGGTAAAGAGTTAATTAGAAGGACTCAGAAATTGAAATTTCTTTTGAGAAGGACAGGCAACATTGTGGGAAAAGGAGAAAATGCTGGTTACCAACATTTTCTCCTTTACCCACAACTTTTTCAAAAGGTTTCTTTCACAGTGAGTGTCATGAAAACCAGGGATTGTTTGGTAAAGAGTTAAAGTTGTTTCATTCCAGAGTACTGCTGTTTAGTAAAGTGTTAACTTTATACCAGATGACATAATTTTAAGCCAGTCAGTATTGAAACCAATCGCAGTTAACAAATGTGACTGGAATTACGATTATGGTGAGATTTTATCTTTAACCATTTCCCAAAGGACAAATTTTAGACTCTTCCAAACTCAAAGAGTTTGCAGACGACAATTTCAAATTTAATAAGAATGGCAGAAAGTTCTCCAAATGGGTAGAAAACACTGTGGGAAAAGGAGAAATTGCTGGTTACGAGCAATTTCTCCTTTTCCCACAATGTTTTCAAAAGACTCGTACTGCAGACAGGTAAAAACAAGGGCTTGTTTGGGAAAGGGTTAATCCTTTACCAAATATTATTAATTAACTATTGGATATATAGAAGTTATACAAGGAAACCAGTCCACGCAATACCAGTCACATTTCTGATTTCGTATAGTACACAGGTCGTGACCCCGGCTTAATACGACTTGACCTCCGATCAATACAGTTGACCTCGTATCAATATTGATGACCCGCGACCAATACAGAAATCCTTGAACGTGATTGGTCAAAAGTTCAGTGGCGTGAGCGTCTGTGCTTACTTTTAGCCAATCATGTTCAAGGAGGCGGCAAAGTAAACGTAACCTAAAAATTGATATTTGTTTCCAGCAGGGTAGAAAACATTGTGGGAAAAAGTAGAAAATGCTGGTTACCAGCATTTTCTCCTTTTCTCACAATGTTTTCAGAAGGCCTCTTTTTCAGTGTCGTAAAAACCAGGGATTGTTTGGTAAAGGGTTAATTAATAAAATTGTCATTAATCAAGTGATTTCGTATTGGCCCAGTTACAGGTCCTCGGTCAGCCGTATTGACCCTCGGCCTTCGGCCTCGTGCCAATACAGCTGACCTTGGACCTGTAACTGGGCCAATACAAAATCACTTGATTAATAACATTATAGTGTTGACTTTAAATAGCAATGGGCCCAGCTGGGTAGCTCAATGGTTAGTGCATCTGACTTGTGACTTGGTTTAGGTAGTCTTTTCTCTGGCGATTTTTCGATCCTCGCCTCTGATGCACTTTGGAAAAGATTAGAAGGGTAGTCTGTAGCTTGGAGAGACAGTTGTCTCAGTTCTGGTGTGAGAAAGTCTGGAGACACTAGCACACGTTTAAAATACTAGTAATTTTGTGTCGCAAACTCCTCTTACAGTTTTCCTTCAACTGTATTGAAACTTTGCACATATACTGGTCAGATACTGAAGATCTGCAAGACGAAATTTTTATGTGTCAACGCTTCCAGGTTGAGGAATTATGTCCCCTTGAACATGACACTTTTTTCTATCAATATGCTTGAGGGGGTATTTAGTCACATTCAGTGACAACTCTAGTTTTACATGTGTATTGTATGATTTTGGTTTGAAAGAATGCTCAGACAGCACTTCTGTCATAATTTTCCCTGTGTATTGTATAGTTTGATTTTTATTGTTGAAGAAGGATAATTGATCATCATTGTTTAACTCTTTACCACAGTATCCCGACTTTTAATGACTCTGAGAAAGAAAGCTTTCGAAAACATAGTAGGAAAAGGAAAAAATGCTGGTAACAGGCATTTTCCCCTTTTCCCACAATGTTTTCTTCCCTTCCCAGATCAAATTTCAATTTCTTAGATCTATTTTGTTGTCTGCAAGTGCTTTAAATTCCGACTTATTCCAAAATTTTGTTGTTTCGTAATGAGTTGATTGAAGAAGTAATTTTGTTATATGCCATTCCATATCGGACTAAAATTTTGGATAAATCCAAACTGAAAGAATTTACAGACAACTGATTAAATAACTTTAACTCACATGAAGGGATTTGTCTTTGTGGGATGAAGAAACATTTTGGCTTTCCAGTTTTTCCCCCTTATCCCACAATGTTTTCTAAAGCTGCCATTCCCACAGCCATGAAAAGATGACATTTTTGAGGAGGTAAGGGCGAAAAGAGAAGTCACAGTTACATACATTGCTTTTCTATTAACATGTTTTTTACATTATTTTTAAAAAATAACCATTAAAAAGTGAGGCAGCAGATCTTTCTTTTGTTTTTTGTTTCATGATTTCATACTATAAGTGAAGTATCATTGTTTTGAGTTTCTCTTGTACCATATGAGTACATGTATTCTGTTATTCCATTACCACACAATCCCTACTTTTGACGACCCTCAGAAAGATGCCTTAAGAAAACATAGTGGGAAAAGGAGAAAATGCTGGTAACCAACATTTTCTCCTTTTCCAACAATGTTTTCTACCCTTCACCCAAGACAAATTTGAAATTTTCAGACACTTTTATTTAGTCATTTGCAAATGCTTTCGATTTGGACAAGCCTAAAATTTTCTTGTTTGGTAATGAGTTAAAATTTTACCACATAGCAAAAATGTGCAAATTGAAAGCATTTGGAAAGCGCATTTCAAATGTGGCTCAAGTGATGGAAGTTACGCATAGGGTGGAAAACTCAACAGCACATATGTATTATTGATATCATGGCAACAGGTTAACTCTTTACCAAATAATCCCTGATTTTCACAAACCTGAGAAAGAAGCCTGGTAACCAGCATTTTCTCCTTTTCCCACAATGTTTTCTACCTTTCATAAAAGAAATTTCAAATTTTTGGTCACTTTTATTTTGTCGTCTGCAAATGCTTTTGATTTGGACAAGCCTAAAATTTTCTTGTTTGGTAATGAGTTGACTCTATACCAAAAAATCCATGGTTTTCATGACCCTGAGAAAGAAGCCGTTTGAAACCATTGTTGGAAAAGGAGAAAATGCTGGTAACCAGCATTTTCTCCTTTCCCAACAATGTTTTCAATCCTTCTGAGAACAAATTTTAATTTTTGGGTCGCATTCATTTTTTCAACTGCAAATAATTTCAATTTGGACTATTGTGTGGTAAAGGATTACATGTGGCTCCAATGATCTTATTTTTACCAAAGGATACCAGCATTTTCTCATTTTACCACAGTGTTTTAAAATACATTTTTTTCTTATGAGGGACAAAACAAAGGATTGTTTAGCTAATCCTTAGAAAGCCAAGGAGGCTATTTGAAAACATTACTGGAAAATGAGAATGCTGGCTACCTGCATTTTGTCCTTTTCCCTTCTGTAGTTTTGAAAGCCTCTTTTCTTCAGGGGTGTTCATTCTTGAGATTGTTTGGAAAAGGATTAAACATTCTTTTATCTTTTTATTATCATGAAGTTCCAAAGTTGTTTGTTTATTGGCAAAAACAACAAGCACAGTGTAGCATTCATATATGACCAGCATTTATTTCTCTTACATCTGAACTTCTCTTTTTTATATACAGAATATACTACAAACATAATAAGTAGATTTATAGACCAGCTGAGAAGATTGTCACAGTTTCTTCTCTTCAAGGTATTGCAGCTATTTTAAATGTTAACACAGACACTACCACATTATTTTGTCCAGTTTGTTGTCGAACGATACACTATCCATTATGCATCACTACCGTACTCCTTGATTCCTGAGATATTAACTGTCCATTCCATCATTCACTGGCAGGGACATTGTTTTTAATTCCTTTTTTTCTCCATTATAGGTATGAATTGGTAATAGATACACCTCTTTGCCTCCAGTCTGGGGTTTACTGAAATGTCCAGTCCATAAGAAAGCTTTTTTGCATGTGTCAATGACACCAGCTTTATTCTAGGATTTACTGGAGATGTGGAACTTGTAACTAGTGGCTCCAGTCTGAGATTTCCTGATCTCCAATTCAAATGAATGTTCATCTTGATGTGTCAATTTACAATGTGTGTTGAATGAAAATACAAGTGTCTATCTCAGATCACTTTGAAAACCATAGCCAGCTGGTAACTCTGATCATCAAGTTTACATTTACAATGTTTGTTGAATGAAAATACAAGTGTCTATCTCGGATCATTTTGAAAACCATAGCCAGCTGGTAACTGTGATCATCAAGAATGACACGATGATTACGAAAGGCATTCTGATCAATGCAACTAAAAAATTATGATATCCATTGGAATTAATTTTTTGCCTATTTCATGATTTATCATTGATTTACAAACATAATTATCTGTCCCATAATCAATATGTGAAATAATCCAGTAAAATCATTTTCCAATCATTCTTATCTTCATTCTGAATTGCCACCCTTCTTTCTTGAAGATGGCAGAGGGCTGAACATTTCTTGAAGGACTGATTTAAACACTCTCTCATTGTCCTTCCCATGAATGCTCCTTTCAATGGTAAGATAATCTGTGTTTGTGTCGCAGTCAAAGGGATCTACTATAACTCTACTTTTGTTGATCCTATAAACAAAATCAACATTCACTGGCTTGGCAACATCAACTTTGCTCTTTTCATAATCTTGACCAAAGATTGCCATTCTTCTTGTTCTGTAAAGAAAAAAACAAGTTAACCCATAAGCTGTTAAGTGCAACTCGATGATCTTTTGCTGATAGTGTAGATGAAGACCATACTATGCAGAACATGCAGTCTGATCTTGGATTTACACTGTCCAAAAACCAGAATGCTTGGCTGGTATCTGTTTCCAAACTTTATTTTAACTCATTACCAAATGACAAAATTTTAGGTCTGAATCGAAAGCATTTGCAGGCGACAAAATAAATTTGACTGAAAATTTGAAATTTGTTTTGTGAAGGGTAGAAAACATTGTGGGAAAAGGAGAAAATGCTGGTAACCAGCAATTTCTCCTTTTCCACAATGTTTTCTAAAGGTTTCTTTCTCAGGGTCGTCAAAAGTAGGGAATATGTGGTAACGGGTTAACCTTTTACCAAACCACAAAATGTTGGAATGGTCCAATTTGAAAGCATTTGCACACGACAAAATAAATGTGAATCAAAAAATGAATTTTGATTTTGAAAGGGTAGAAACCATTGTGGGAAAAGGAGAAAATGCTGGTTACCAGCATTTTCTCCTTTTCCCACAATGTTTCAAAAGGCTTCATCAAAGTCAGGTTTGTGTAGTAAAGGGTTAAAATACACATAAAACTGTTTACAGTTTTACATAAAATTTAGTCCATCAGGCAGCCTATTCCAATCGTCAACAATTCTCTTCAAAAAACAAATTCCTTCTCACATTTGTTTGGCTGTTATTTTTAAAAATTCTTTGGTTGTACTTGTCAAAATTAACCCTTTGCCACAAAATCAAGACTTATAACATATCCTGAGTGTTACAGACTGGAAGCTGGCACTATGGACAAACTGAAGAGATAAATCCAAGAGGCAATAGCCTATAGAAGATTTCAACAAACATGTAAACAAGTAAACCTGAGAAAGAAAGTTTTTGGAAATTGTGGGGAAAAGGAGAAATTGCTGGTAAACAGCATTTTCTCCTCTCCACCAGTTTTGTTGTTTGGAAAGGTTAAATGCATTTGCAGACAACAAATTGTGGTTCAAATAATGAAATATGTCTTTGAAAGTATAGGAAATATTGTGGAAAAAAGAGAAAGTGTATGTTGCCAGCATTTTTATTCTTTTGCCACAATGTTTAAAAAGAAAAGACTTTTTTCAGGTTCGTTAAAACACATGCTGGTGTGGTTAAGGGTTAGTTACATATTTTCCAATGCTAGAGAATTCTACTACAAAAATTCATTTAGCTATGTCAGTTAAGTGGTGTGACTGTCATTTCAATCAACCCCCTCATACCAACAACCCTGCCACCCTCCCCCGATTTTACATCATGTATAACGTCTCACAGTTTTCTCCACATTTAAATCTGTTCTACTTGAGGAAATAAGTATGAGTCTCAAAAACTCTAGGACCACAGACCGTATTCTACCAAGATTTATTCAGAGAGAACATGGTTTGGGTGTGGAACTTTGAAAAAAAAAAAGAGACGAATGCACTCAAGACTAATTATCAATAAATTTAACAGGGAAACAGTCATACATGCCGAGACAGTCAACATATCGAACTGTCAACAAACTGTGACAAAAGGTTATTATCTAAATCTACCCCTACAAAGATGAAACGTAGGCTACAGTTCAACTTACACTGGCCGAGATTCCATGAATTCATTTCCAACAGAATTGACGCCGTGCGATTCCGACCTCGAGGTTTTCTCTGTATCCCTCTTAAAAAATACAGCAAATAGTTGGCTTCTTCTCGCTTCACTGTATTGTTTTCTCACATAAGTATTGCCCATTCGTTTACAATTCGATTTCAAGTAGCATAAATAAAATATGGTAGCTTCTTATAAGCGTGGACACCGTGACGCTCAGCAGAAAGTCACATAAATGCAGCTATGGTAACCACTGATGATAAAGACAGAGATCAGCCGATTTTTTTTTTGAAATATAACTGCGTTCCTTGTAAGATAAGTTGGAGTTAAAACGATTATTAAATTATGAAAATACGCCCGTTGAATTATCATTCTTCATAATTATGGTTTCTGATGGTCGTTCAGACGAATTTTTTGTGACGCAAAAATTTTCACCAATGGAATAGCAGGAAAACTTAAGCCCTGAATATGAAAATATTACAGGTTCCTAGTTTACTCTCGCAGTCAATGAATCCACCATAAGTCGGGACAGGAACCAGTCGGCGACCACGTCATTTCGTACAACAAAATACCAAAATGTAGCTCATTCACCTGCTCACATGAAAGGAAAGTGATCTAGTATAAGTTATGAGTCCTAAATGCCCTTTCTAGGTGAACGTAATATACTGTTTGACCAACTGCTTTGAGCTCTCATTTGGCTTTGTGCATCGTTGCAGGTAGGAGACAGTGTAGAGTTTTGAACTAGTTTAAAAATGCTACTGTTGCATTTGTTTATTATTTTAGTTATTTAGAATTCCATGGAAGACCATATTTTGTGGAGACAGGTTCTAAGGAGAAGCAAAGTTAGCCAAATGATGACACTACTGCTCTATACATAATTATGTTTGGCATTATTTTTTTGAGTGAAAAGATTAAAGAGTCTACCAACATCTCTATTTAACTTTGTGTTTTCAAAGAGCTCAAGGGATCAGTGCCTGAAAGGTTTATTCTTAACTCATTTCCAAACAACAAAATTTCAGGTATGTCCAAATCAAAAGCATTTGCAGACGACAGAATAAAAGTGACTGAAAATTTGAAATTTACTGGGGGGGAGGTTTAGAAAACATTGTGGAAAAAGGAGAAAATCCTGGTTACTAGCATTTTCTCCTTTTCCCACAATGTTTTTTAAAGGTTTCTTTTTCAGGGGCGTCAAAAGTAGGGATTGTGTGGTAATGGGTTAACCAAACAGCAAAATTTCAGACTAGTCCAAATTGAAAGCTATAGCAGATGACTAAATAAATATAACTCAAAAATTGAAGTAGATCTGTATGTTTCCTGCAGGGTAGAAAACATTGTGGAAAAAGGAGGAAATGCTGGTTACCAGCATTTTCTCCTTTTCCCATAGTGTTTTCAAAAGGCTTCTATCTAAGGGTTGTAAAAATCAGGGATTGTTTGGTCAAGGGTTGAATTTAGTTGTCCTTGAATATCTAAAATTGAACAAGACTTTTATGTGCAAACTTGGTGGAGTATTGTCGACAGTGTAGATCAGGATCAGACTGCACCAAACATGCAGTCTGAATTTTGATTTGCATGGTTTGAAATCACAATATTTCTTTTTGAGGCCCTTTTGAAAAAATTGTGGGTAAAGGAGAAATTGCTGGTAACCAGCATTTTCTACTTTTCTCTCAATTTTTTCTACCCTATCAAAAAAAAAAAATCACACTGAATTTCAAATGCTTTCAATTTGGATGGGACTAAAATTTTCTCTTGTGGTAAAGGGTTAACAGTAATACAGGAAGAGATCAGTATCCATTTTTGTTTCTTACTTCAGGAAACTAATCAACCACAATAGAATGTTATTACTAGAAGGTATATAAACTGACTAGATATCAAAATGGGACAAGTGTTATGTAAACTACAGACAAAGGAAGCAGAGAGAGTAGACAAGAATGCGATTGTTCCTGTCAAATTTCCAAACTTAGCTGAATTACCACCAGAGTTAAGCCTTGCTGTATTATCCCACTTGGATGCTACAGACTTGTGCCTTGCCGCTTGTGTTTGGAAGGACCTAGGGGGAGATGATGTGTTGTGGATGAGGTTTGTCTATAAATTAGTTTATTTGTTTGGCTGATTGATTTTATGAAAAGTAAAGTTAATCTCTATCAAAGGTTTCCTTTGAGATTGATGGGTTTTTGGCACTGGAATTTGACATTCCATAACCAAAACAAATGATAAAATATGAAAAAATAATCTCGCCTATTTAATATAATTATAGTTTATATAATATAGGGGAGATTATTTGTCCATATTTTATCATTTATTTTCATTATAGAATGTCACATTCCTGTGGTTTTTGTCTCTCTAATTAACTCGTTACCAAACAACAAAATTCAACACTGGTCCTAATTGAAAGCACTTGCAGACGACAAATTAAACATAACTCGAAAATTGAAATTTGTTTCCAGCAGGTCAGAAAACATTGTGGGAAGAGGAGAAAATGCTGGTTACCAGCATTGTAACCAGCATTTTCTCCTTTTCCCACAATGTTTTCAAAGGCTTCTATCTCAGGGTCGTAAAAACTAGGGATTGTTTGGTAAAGGGTTAAATCAATGTTAGTGTTTAGTACGGTGGTAGACCTATATGGCATCACTTTCAATACAGATACTAGTAAATAAAAAAATTGCATATACATGTGCAAGTAATCATGTAGAACAGGTTTTACCTCAGTATTAATTAACCTATATGGGAATTAAACTTAATATTGGAAATGGAATTGTTCAGTCAGTAATTATAGGTAACTGAGTGTGTGAGAATGAAAAATATGTTTATGCCTGTGATTTGTGAGCTGTCATATGATGTATACCCCTGCATAGTGTATCGGTCAATTTCTTAAAGACCACATAGTGACCAAAAGTAATCAAAGGGGTAGGTAACATGCATATACAATTTAAAAGCATGGAAATTGTTGTGAAGAGAACAATCTGTTTTTATACAGACGGTCCAATTGTTAGTCATTGGCAGGAAAATGGGTTTTAAGACTGGGTCAGAAGTTGCCAAGTTGCTCTGTGTTTTGTTTACTTTTTTTCTGGTTTTGAAATTAAGTTTTTAAATGTGCTTTTAAAATTGTCAACTAAATGGCCATGAAGTGCCATTGTTTCAAAATCAATTAAATACATGTATGATGTACCAGGAAAACGTACATGTACTTTGTTCAGATGCATAACATACTGATGGATGATTTCTTAAAAGATACATGATTTACATCTGTTGTATTTTGTCATTACCCTTTACTACAAAATTACAACTTTTAACAATCTTTATGGAGAAGCCCTTTGAAAACATTGTGGGAAAGGAGAACATGCTGGTTACCAGGACTTTCTCCTTTTCCCACAAAGTTTTCTACCCTTACCAAGAGCATATTTTAGTTTTTAAGTTTTACTTATTCATTTGTCCTCAAATGAAATTTTGTTCTCTGGTAAAGAGTTCAACAGAATTTTGATGAGCTATAGCCGGATCTATGACATTTTAGGTTATGCAAGAGTTCTTGGGGAAGCGCAAGTATATATGACAGAGTTCGATTCATTCCCTCATTTTCGTATCGTCAGCTGTACTTAATGCTGGATGAAGCTACCCTCACCTTCAATGCTGATCCTTTTGAGGTAAATATCACTGGAATGAAGTGTTAACCCATTACCACACAATTTCTACTTTTGACACCCCGGAGAAAGAAGCCTTTGGAAAACATTTTGGGAAAAGGAGAAAATGCTGTTAACCAGCATTTTCTCCTTTTCCCACTATGTTTTCTACCCTTCACTAGACAAATGAAATTTCAATTTATCAGTCACTTTTGTTGTCTGCAAGTGCTTTCAATTTGGACAATCGTAAAATTTTGTCGTTTGGTAATGAGCTAAGGAATTTTGCTCTTGATTTGTGTTCTACTTATATTAGTCTCTAAAGTGTAATTTCAATGTTTCTTTTTCTGATGTATTATAAAGATACGTTCATATTCCTTAGTAGGTAAATCAGACATTTCCTTCATGTATACCAGTGCTAACATTAGCTCTTTACTAAATGACAAAATTTTTACACTGGTTCAAATTGAGAGCATTTGCAGACGACAAACTAGGTAAACATGCCTAAAATCTGAACTTGTTGTTGGGAAGGGAAGAAAACATTGTGGGAAAAGAAAAAAATGCTGGTTGCTAGTATTTTCTCCTTTTCCCACAATGTTTTCAGAAGGCTTCTTTAACAGGGTTGTTACAGGTGGGGATCGTGTGGTAAATGGTTAAACATTTTCCAAGCTAACGATCCTTGCTGCTCTTATTGGCTTGTTTTATTGTAAACTTTATGTAAGAGTTTGTTTTGTAATAAGGTTTATAAAAGGAACATTTACTGTGGAAATGTTTGAACATGTTCAAATTCTTGGGTTTGCATTTAGCAGTGTGATTTTTAAGTTTTCATTTGTTCTTGGTGCATTGAAACTTGGCCAAAGGCTAGAGCAATCTATGCAATTGCACTGTTCTTTGTGGCTCTTCATGTGCCCAGTAGATTTCTTTTCTTCATGGAATAATGTTTGCATTTTTTTTTTTTTTTTTTCAAAATTTGTGAAATTTGCATTTCTTTTATCATAAATAATTTCAATGTTTTTGAAAATTTTTGAAAATGAGGAAAATTTAACAAATAGACTAGTAATTAGTAATAAGGTAAAGATTACTGTTTGAAACTGAAATTGGTATGTATTGTTTATGAAATTAATTCCACATCTTTGTTCTATCGAAACTTGCACAATATAACAATGTCAGTCCAAAACCAAATTGCTTATACTACTGTCTGGTCTTGCTCTGAAGGTTTCCCTCAGCTGGCCTAGACTTAATGCATTATACACAGGAGTTTTAACTCATTACCAAACGACAAAATTTTAGGTTCGTCCAAATCGAAAGAATTTGCAGACGACAAAATAAAAGTGACTGAAAAATTCAAATTTGTTTTGTGAAGGGTTACCAGCATTTTCTCCTTTTCCCAAAATGTTTTCTAAAGGCTTCTTTCTTAGTGTTGTCAAAAGAAGGGATCGTGTGGTAATGGGTTAACCCATTACCACACAATCCCTACTTTTGACACCCCTGAGAAAGAAGCCTTTTGAAAACACTGTAGGAAAAGGAGAAAATGCTGGTAACCAGCATTTTCTCCTTTTCCCACAGTGTTTTCTACCCTTCCCAAACCAAATTTCAATTTTTCAGTCACTTTTATTTTGTCGTCTGCAAATGCTTTCAATTTGAACCAGTCTGAAATTTTGTCGTGTGGTAATGGGTTAAATATGAAATGCTGTAACCCTTTACCAAACAATTCCTATTTTTACGAACCAGAAAGAGAAGCATTCTGAAAACATGTTGGGAAAAGGAGAAAATGCTGATAACCTGCATTTTTCTCCTTTTCTCACAATGTTTTCTACTCTTCCAAAGTCAAGTTTCAATTTTTGAGTCATGTTTTATGTTGTTATCTGCAAATACTTTCAATTTGGACAAATCCAATATTTTGTTGTTTGTTAAAGGTTAATATTCAATGTACATCCTTTGGCTCATTATCATCCAAATTTGCAGCAGTCGACCTTTTTGAGGAAATTGAGATGAATTAAATAGTATACATGTGAAAAGATTGGGACTAACAGAGGAATTACTAGTTAAAATCAGTTATTCTTTTGCCACTGAGTTTCAACATGTCTGCTGCAACACAAACATTTTCATCTGTAGGTGGTTTAGAGTTTTGATGTTTTGCTTTTATAGGGTGAAGCGTATCTGATTAATCACAACATTGTAGAAAATAGCCCAAAGGAGCTTGGAAAGTTTATACATATGGCAAAGAAGATCAAACCAGAGCCTCGGAGAATCTATCTTGAGAAAAGGTATTACTTTTTATCAAATGACAAAATTCTAGACCAGTCTGATATAAGACCACTTGCAGATGACAAAATAAACTTGAATCAGAATTGAAACTTGACATAATTACGTAGATAACATTGGATCACAGTTTGGACTATGCTACATTATCAGGAAAGTTTCGAATTCAGTCTAGTCTCTCTATAAAGTTATGTGGTACATAGCATGTGAGGTAGCTCAGTGACTAGTACAATGTATATCTGACTCATGACCTAGTGGTTGTGAGTTCAGTATCTGGTTGTGTCAAACTTTCTGTACAGTGATTTTTCACTTGATTTGTGTGAGAAAGTAGTCAGTGGATTGGAAAGAAAGTTGGATAAGCACTGGCATGAGATAGCTAGAAAACACATAGTTGCACTGGCCACCTTTCCTAATAGAATGGTGTCAAACACCTGTACTAAGAAATGCAGTAATTGAACTCAGATATTTTTACACAAATGAAATGGATATTCTAAGTCAGAAACCAAATCACTGATATTGCAGTTTCAAAGATGCTTTTGTTGGGATATTTGGCAAAAAAGAGATCATTTTAGACCCAAGGTCATGCTGCAGGTTCTGAGTATTCTGATCTTGATACACATAGTCCACATACAGAATTCAATCCAGGTTGAAGGCTCCTTCTCTCACAATGTTTATCGAGAAAGACAAGTTCCGTTCCTTCAGATGTTTGTCCTACGTGTCTCTGTTACTTGTACATGTATTTTCAGGAGGGAAGTATTGGACTATGTGGTGCAGTTACAGAACTTTCAAAACATATTTTTACCCAATGCCCTCCGAAAGTTGTTTGGCCAGATCTCTGCACCCCGAGAAAGAGGCAGCTATTTAGAACAGATTCTCGACAAATTCTCACAGAGATTTTGCAACTGTAATCCCCACCTAGGTCTTGATAAAGGTTTGTGGTTCTTTCTTCATATTATTGTCTTTGTTCACATTTTATATTGTATGGTTTGTAAAATATGTATCTATTATCAGTAATCAGCAAAGGCATATATAGGGTATCCCAAAATATATATCTCAGTTTCAAAGTTCAGTTTTACTACTAAGTATTTAACATAACTGGATGGGATGGCTCGTTATCATATTATTTAACCCTGAACCAGACGACAAAATTTTGGACTGGTCCAAATTGAAATCCTTTGCATTTCAACCCATTTTCTGCTGTATTCTCCCCGCCCCCACTCCTTGAATATTTTCTGCATCATTTCACAAAGATATTTCTCTAACTTTCTCTTTCTCTAACCATCCAGTGGGAAAGCTCATCAATTTATCTAAATGCTTTCAGTTTTGACGAGTCTAAAATTTGGTCATTTGGTAAAGAGTTAAAGCCAAAACAAAAACAATCTATGCAAAAACACTCTTTGCTGTAGTTAGTTTAATTAAAATTAGATTTTTGTATATCATATCATTTTAACTTGTAACTGAAAGAGAGAATTTTAATTTTGCCAAACTTTGGAGAATTGGAAAATAAAAAATTAATTTTGGCTTCCATAATTGAATTTGTCTGTGCATTTATAGAAAACATTTTGGGAAAAGGAGACAATGCTGATTTCCAGCATTTTTTCCTATTCCAACAGTTTTTAAAAAGCCCTCTTTCACAGGGTCAATTAAACTTCAAGTTTGTATGATAAATGGTGATAGTGAAACACAAGGAAGAGTCTGTACAGTGCGTGGCATTGAACAAATGTTTATTTCATCTATTTACAAGTCATTTCTTCTTTCATTTTCAGATGCAGTGTATGTGTTGTGTTTTTCTCTCATCATGCTGTCGGTTGACTTGACAAGTCCCCATGTGAAGAATAAAATGTCAAAACGTGAATTCATCAAAAATACTCGGCGAGCAACTACCAGTGTTGGCGAGGATCTTGCTGGTGATCTGTATGACAACATATACCTAGTGGGACATGTGGCTTCTGTATAACACCTTCCTTTCTGAAGAAGTACACTGAATAGGTTCATGAGGGATTTCTCTTGGAAGTTAGATACAAAATGTTACTTAACCATTTACCAAATAATCTCTGGTTTTCATGAACCTGAGGGAAAAAAAAACATCTGAAAACATTGTCGGAAAAAGAGAAATGCTAGTAAACAGCCTTTACTCCTTTTGTCCACAATATTTTCTTCCCTTCGCAAAACAAATTTCAATTTTTGGGCCACATTTATTTTATTGTCTGCAAATGCTTGCAATTTAGACTAGTCTAAAATTATGTGGTTTGGTAAAGAATTCACTCTCATAATGCTGTGCTTGAATTTAATTGCTTGTGTTGACAGTGTGGATCAAGATCACATTTCACAGGACATGCAGTCTGATCTTGTATCTAGGCTGTTTGCCAAGTTATTCTTGCAAAAACAGCTCCAAAGTTGTGATATGTATCTTTGATGGTGATTTTTAGAGTCTTCTTCATTTACATAGCAATACACGGGTTGAAAACTATTTTATCATTAGACAGTATATCAAAATTTAATGCAACTTACATTTGTAACCCTTAGCTAGCCAAAATGAAACTTACAAGCTCAACTTGAATGCAAATGACGACAAGATAGAGCCACAAAGGGGTCTTGTCCGAGTGCACAAGAACTGGTTTGTTATTGTTGAATGATAAAATATTTTATGTGATGTGAAACTCTAAAGAAAATTCGAGTTGAGTTACAAAACATGTTATAGGATACAAAATTCTAAATATGATTAGAGATCCTTTGCAAATACATATGAGCCATGCTGTTACAAAAAGGGGCTTAATGCATCTCCCTGATCCATATTACATTATCACATACTGATAGATGCTAACAGCCACTTTTTTAACAATCGACTTCACCCTTTACTCCATAGATACTCATTTCTACGCATTGCTTGTAGGAGCCTTTGGAAAACATTGTGGCAAAAGGTGAAATTACTTGTGACGAGCAATTTCACCTTTTGCCACAATGTTTTCTGTGCTATCAAAAGGTGTCATATAAGCATAAGAAACAGCTTCATCCTTGCTGTTATTTAGGGTCAATTAAAGATACCATAGAAATGCCTTATGGGGTAAAGGGTTAATCATCAGGTACACTAGTCCTTCAACATGCCAAAAATTGGCCAATAGTGAAAAGGGTCAGCCAAGGTCAGCCAGTGCAGATTGCGGAGGCTGACCTTGTTTGATACTTTTTGTACATGCATTGAGCCCCCTTTTTCACAAAGCATGGCTTATATTAATGGGAATTTTTCTACACTGCAACTTTTTAGATTTACAGATCCAACTGATGGGTGGGTTAATAGATCTCATGACACAGCTCCAGAATTTTCATATTTCTGCACAAAGCCTCTTGATGATGGTTATTAAAACAACTGATCATCTGGTAATGCATTAAATTAAAACAGTCCCATGCACAACTGATTCAGCTGAGATCAGTTTGTTTCAAACAGCAGATTGTCTTACCTTTTTCAGTTTGTATTGTTTGTGATTAATGTTATGTTTACAATTTATTGATTTTATAGAATTTGTACCACTTTTTGTTTACTTTTACAATAAAGATACATACAAAAGGAAATGTTTTCTGGTCTTAGTTGTTTATCTTTTACAGCGTATCATCTAGGAAGTATTGGGTTGTTTCATTACAAGACAAATTGCTCAAACACAATGTTAACTCTTTACCAAACGACAAAATTTTGGACTACCGTAGTCCAAATTGAAAGCATTTGCAGATGACAAAATAAATGTGAATCAAAAATTGAACTTTGAATTAGAAAGGGTAAAAAACAGTGTGGGAAAAGGAGAAAATGCTGGTAACCAGCATTTTCTCCTTTTCCCACAATGTTTTCAAAGACTTTCTTTCTCAGGGTCGTTAAAAGTCGGGATTGTGTGGTAAAGAGTTAAACCACAGACAGTGTACCAAAGTATGTTAGCAAGAGATGGCACTTGACCAAAAATTATAAAGAAACACTAAAGACAGACTGTGACAAAAAAAAAAAAGAAATTGTGCCATGCTCTGGCAAAAGGAGAATTAATGCATTTCCTTGATCCATGGTACCAAGCAAGTCATCACATGATTACCGATCCATAATAGCCACTTTTACAACAACCAACTCAATCCTTAGGTAGACTGGTCCTTGGGCATGCCAAAAATTGCTCAACAGCAAAAAGTTTCAGCCCAGGTCCGCTTGCGTGGACTGCAGGCTGACCTGGATCAATACTTCTGCAGATGCATTAAGTCCCCTTTTCACAGAGCATGGCCCAATCTTTTGTGAGCAATTATTTTTTAATCACATGTTTTCACACATATTTTACAGTAGATCTGTGCCGTTACATGAGTCATCCTCTGTAAACAGGAGGTTCAGTGTATTTGCAAAGAAGTATTGACCCAAATCAGCCATGGGCAGTCCACTCAGGCTGCCCAGAATGAAATCTAGATCCTTTTGGTTAATTTTCTGTATGTCCAAGGAGCATTCTGGGTCAGGATTCAGTTGCTATTGATAGGAAATGAATCTAATGAGTAAAGAAAGTTATTTTTAGCTCCACTGGCCGAAGGCCAGCGGGCTTATGTCATGGCCTGGTGTCTGTCGTGCATCCGACCATGTGTTAACTTTCATTTCAAACATCTCTGCAGCTACCGATCCAATTTTGATGAAACTTCACAGAAATGATTCTGCAATGGTCCTCTTTAGAAGTACTTTTGAAAGAATTGGGTTAAATTTGGCCCCATCATGGGGGGTCACAAGTTTTACATTGTCGTGTATAGGAATTTTTTTAAAAATCTACTTGTACCTAGCTATGTGGCCTAGGGCTACCAAATTTTGCATGTAGCTTTATCTAGTGGGCCTCTACCAGGAAGGCCCAAATTATAGCCTTGGGGTCATGTCTTACAGAGCCTTTTATTGAGAAAATTGTTGAAAATCCTCTTATTTATAACCACACATTCTAGAACTGTGTTATTTGGTATGAGGCTTTAACTTGTGGACCTCCACCAGGGTTCAAATAATTAAAGCTTTGCGGTCAAACTGGCTTTGCCCGGGGGTCACAACTTTCTCGTAGGATTAGAAAGAAAAAATTTTGTATGTCCTCAAGTTTGAAACCAACTTGTCAAATATTGTAATGTTTGGCTTGTAGTGATTTTTACTTATTAGCCATGGCCCTCCTGTTTGTTATTGGGCTGTATCTTGTGGACTTCCACCAAGATTCAAGTAACTGTAGTTTTATGGCCAAAAATGGCTTTGCCCTGGGGTCATAACTTTCCCGTAGGATTTTATGGAAGAAAATTTTGTGTCTTCTAGGTTAAAACCAATTAGCCAAGTATTGTAATGTTTTGTTTGTTTTAGTGTTTTGACATATTAGACAGAGGAACGATACAGGGCCATCATGGCCCTCTTGTTTTTTATTATTTCTGAATAAGAAATATTTGTTTTAAATTCCTTAACATTTATTCAGAAGATAAACCAGGTAAAATATACCACAAAATTAACGCTTTCATATGTAAAAGGTGTGAAGTTGATCTATATTTCAATTGAAGTGATGCATAACTTTGCAACCTTTAGTCTGATAATGGTTCTTGCTTTATTCCACAGATAATGATAAAACTAATTTAACTCTCAAATGACAAATTTTAGACTAGTCCAAATTGAAGGCATTTGCAGACAATAAATGTGACTCAAAAATTGAAATTTGATCTGGGAAGGGGAGAAAACATTGTAAGGAAAAGAGAATCCCTGATTACCGTTTTTTTCTCCTTTTCCCACCATGTTTTAAAAAGCTTTCTTTCTCAGGGTCCTTAAAAATCGGGTGCTACCAAAAGGGCTGAGAGCTACATGGTGGATTTTTGTCATTGTTCATGCTAAGCCTCATTATCCACAGAGCCAAGGGTCTGTAGAGGGTTACAAATGTGATGTAAAAGATCATGTAAGTGGCCAGCTTACCTGTAACTATACAACTGATTGGACTAGAGGATTACAAATGCCGATATTAGCCTTATAATTATCATCCATTCTTGAAGAACTCAAAAGCTCTCAACCCAGGAGGATTTACATAAAGCCATGCCTGCAATACAAGCGATGCCAACAGAGCCTAAAAAGGACATAGTCGACTTAACAGTTTTAGAACTAATACCATAAGCTGCTATATATACATGTAGGCATTAGATAGATGATGTACTCGTGTCATCATTTTGGGCTCTTTCGTTCATTTCAGTTGTTATGTAAAATTTCTGCACCCCCAAAATCAATTATTTCATAAATAACCGAAATTATCAGTTGTTTTGTAATACTTAACTGAACCACGTATTGTAGCATGATACCTGGAATCAGAGACATACAATACACATTTTATTCTATTTTATGTCTCTGCTGGAATTTTCAGTTATCATTCCTATAACAATTAATTTATCATAGATCTAGATCTACTAATTTTAACATATTATTTATGCACACGTATCCATTTAAAGCTTAGGCATGTCTCAGATGATTTTCAAACGATTTCAACAGATATAATTCTAGATAATACTCTTGATCAGTGTTTATTTTCACTGGTTTACAACTAGACCACAGATCTACCTTGTTTGCGTTTTATATCGCCCCCATTATTGGAAACTGAACTGGCCACCGTTGTATACCGTGTATTAGTAGTGTATCAGGGGCGGTAACCAGTCTAATTGGAAACCACCGGGCATTCGGAATCAAGCGGAATACATCGGAGGGCTTTACGGAGACGTGGGGATTTCCATTTATGCTATAAATAGATCTGTATTTTTTTTTTCTACCTAATCACATGATAGTAGTCTGGCGCAGGCTGACATTGTTATTGTCACTTTTTTTTTTTAAATCGTGACATGTTTAAACAAAAAATATACTGTAATTAATATGGATATATGTAGACCATATAGAGAAGCTAATCAAGGTAAGTTTGAGGATATCGCCAATTTAAAGAGCATTGCATCATCTTGCCTAGATGGCCTTCATTATTGATTGTAAACTTTCGTGATGTCATCCTTCTTAAATTAAATGTCGGTCAACGTGAGCAGCTGAATGTCGATTAAATTTTCACCAATCAATCAAATGTCAATGGAAGTTAGGAAACAAACATACTTGTACGCAGCATTTCCTACTGATTCAAAACCTTTCTATGATCAAATTTTAACAGTGAACGAGGAAATAAATTAGGATCAAAATGTGGTCACTTGCCAAATTTTTCTACGCATTTTCATTCACACCTAGAGCTGTTAAAATTTACAACTAAATTATTTGATCTCATTATGGTTCAATCAAGAAATTTCAGCCGAAAGATTTCGTACTGATCTCTTTTAGGTCACCGGTCAAATCTATTTGTTAATACGATGGTGCATGTATAAATTTGTCTTGGATACGGTAGAAAACACTGCAGGAAAAAGGAGATTAAGCTGGTAATTTGCATTCTCTCCTGTTTGAGAATGTGTTTTTAACCTGTTCCCATGATCGTTTTAACACTGGGTTATTTGGTTAAACTGGGGATCGTATATAGATCTAACATGTAAAATACTGTACATATATATGATCCCTACGAACCGTCGAGGCAAAAATGCCCTGCTTACGAAAATACTCATCATTATTAGCTCGATATATACATTCTTTTTTTTAAAGTAAAGTTTGATCAGGGATCATATATGTAGGATCCATGTACTAATTGAATGAGCTTCCACCCTGTACCAAACAATCCCGACTTTGTACGATCCTCAGAAAGATGGCAGTTGAAAATATTGTAGATCTAGGATAGAGAGAAAGCGCTGGTAACCTGTACTTTTCTTTCTTTCCGAACAATGTTTAAATTAGTTTATATGATTTGATGCCTTAGATCACAGGAAATTGACATTCTATATTAAAAATAGTGCTTTTTTATATATGGGGGCGGGGGAATTATTTTTCATATCTTATCAATTTTCTTCATTATATAGAATGTCAAATTCCTGTGCCTAGATCTACATTTTTCAGAATTTCAACGAATTTAGTCTGAAAGGGATGCGGTCAAAACGTACCCAAACCAAAACGTACCCAAAAAGTAAGTCAAAACGTACCCAAAAGTTAAGTCAAAACGTACCCAAAATTTAAGTCAAAACGTACCCAAAGTAAAATTTTCATTGAAATAATTTCAGTGTTGGATATTATAGATTAAAAACTTCATGTATCTTACCTTTTAAGGATGTTTTAACTCCAGACTCACTTTATATCCTTTTATTTCTCTAAAAATGATGCATGTTTTCAATCCTACGTTACATTCAATTATGGGCGATGTGTTTATGTCAGGACTAATCAGGTGTAACAAACTACATGTAGTTGTCATAACAGTTTTATTTTCATAAAAGATGATTTACAACTTTTTATACACAATGCTGCATAGTATTAATTATATTCACCACCCAGCCCCTTTTCAAAGTTAACAAAAAATAAGTTAGATCAAGTCAATTTAAGTTTTAAGCTGAAAATGTTCGATGATATTTAGTTGAACATGTTTTTTTTTTTTTAACCTAAAAAAAAGCACAGGTTACCTTTAATTACACGATCTGTAGTATTTATAATCCTTCTGAAAAATAGCTTTTTACAATATTGTAACAACTTCCTCCCGTTTCTCACAATGTTTTTTACCCTTCGAAGCCTTATATTATAACGGTTGTTGCAAATGTTTTCAATCTGGAAGAGTCCAAGATTTCATTGATTGGTAAAGAGTTAAGTTTACAATATTTTCAGTGCAGAATATACCTTATAATATTTGCCCTCTAAATGTTAATAATTTAATTAACTGAAAAATTCTGTAAATATTTATACTTGTAATGATAAGAATGTGTTACCGAGTCACTACTCATAGACAACAAAATCTTTTACTTATCCATGTTTAGGGAATTTCCTGATAATAAAAATGTTACAAAGAAGAACTTTCAAAGGGAAGAAAAGGAAAATATGAGGAAAATTTCCATCAGAGCATTTAATGAATTTAAGAAAAAAATCAACCCTTCAGTTTTTCATATAAAGCAAACTGTCTCTCAAATCATCAATATTTACAAAGCTTTCAAATATATACCGGTAATCAGGTAATACACACCAGCTTAAATACCACTGTGAATAATTGATTTATTCACCACATATTTATAGTTTATTGCACTCTTTTTTGGTGTGAAAATTGCACCTTTTGTTATCCAAACAATGCTGTTAACGTATCTCATTTTGAATGAAAGTGCTAATTCTTATGAAGATTTTTTTCCCGATTTTTTTTTATTGATAAAATATATATTAATAATGATGGATAACAATTACAAGGTATCTGATGCTTTTTCCCTAATGTTAATTGTATTTTCCCCAAAAAGAGGGAAACACACACTGTAATTTTATCATGAAGCGTTTGATAGACTTAGCTATATGTTCTGTGATATGCTTCATTATTTGTTTTAATCATGTCAGGCAAATTTGAAATAAAGCACAATTAAAAATTATCATCATCATGATGACGAAAACAAAATTTCTATTAATTTGTGGAAAGACGGAAGACAAAAACACTATAAAAATCATGGGTACGTTTTGACTTTACATTGGGTACGTTTTGACTCCACTTGGGTACGTTTTGACTTCAGTTGGGTACGTTTTGACTCCACTTGGGTACGTTTTGACTTGGGTACGTTTTGGTTTGGGTACGTTTTGACTGTAAACCGTCTGAAACAGTGTCTCCCTACCAAGGTATAGGCCTATTGCAAGCGTCAATATTGATTCGAAATTTCTTGTAGGTCTGATTATTGTAGTCTTTCAAAAGTAATCAGTACTGTGTAATTTCAACCAAGGTATAGGCCTATTGCAAGCGTCAATATTGATTCGAAATTTCTTGTAGGTCTGATTATTGTAGTCTTTCAAAAGTAATCAGTACTGTGTAATTTCAACTAGATTCTGACAGTTCAAAATTGTCCATTGAAGGCCACAATGACTTCGAGAACCTTCGGCCGTAGTAAATTGCCGAAACATTTTGTGAGGGGTCGTGAACTAGAACATTGTGTACAGTGGCGAGGAAAATACACCTAGAGGCTGCTTGCATTTTTAATATATTTATTTCTAAGAATTAATATCAGACAAAGGGAAGTAATCTTCTAATGATTCACGAAATACTTTTTCTAACTTTTTGAGGGGTGTGACTAAAACGCGGACGCGTTAAGCGGACCATATAAATAAAGAGAAAAAAAGCGGACGATATGAAATATAGAGGGAAAAAGCGGACGCCGTCCTGCACCTAATTCGGTGTCTAATATTAGTTTTATAAAAGCAATTATTCTTTTTTTCAGATTAATCTACTTGATGATTTTATAATTAATGATGTATATATATTTCAAGTTTTTTTTTTTTTGTTTTTACACAAATAAACAGAAATGTTTGTATAGTTTATTTCACTTTCTTACATGCATTGATCGTTAGGGACATGTATATTCATGTACGTTTTATCATTGTTATCAGATGGAAAGATAATCAAAAATTAGAGTCATAATTGAATAAATTAAAAAAAGCTGACGATTTGAAACATTGAGGAAAAACTCGGGCGCCGTTTTACATACTTACTTATTTGGCCGTATACTTAGTATTTTTAATTACTTTATTAACTTTTTTTCTTTAAGATATATCAAGAAATGAATGGATAAATAATAATTTCGTGCACATTAATTATATAGCTTTAGAGACAGATTAACCGAAATCAATGAAGAGGAAAAAAGCGGACGATATGTAACAAAGAAGGAAAACGCGGACATATGAAATATATAGAGGGAAAACGCGGACGCCTTCTTGCACATTTTTTTTTTTTATCTCTCTCTCTCTCTCTACATATAAATAAATTCTTTTAGATATATCAATAAATGAAACGATAATTAATAATTATGTATACAAACATTTTTATAGTTTGAGAGATAGATTAAGCAAAATCAATAAAGAGGAAAAACGCGGACGATATGAAACAAAGAAGGAAAACGCGGACGATATGAAATATAGAGGGAAAACGCGGACGCCTTCTTGCACACTTATTTGGGTTTTTAGTATTTTGTTTTATCTATCTCTCTCTATATATTAATTCTTTAAGATATATCAATAAATGAATCGATAATTAACAATTACGTATACATACACTTTTTAGTTTTAGAGACAGATTAACCAAAATCAATATAGAGGGAAAAGGCGGACGATATGAAACAAAGAAGGAAAACGCGGACGATATGAAATACAGAGGGAAAAGGCGGACGCCTTCTTGCACACTTATTTGGGTTTATTAGTATATATTTTTTTTTAATATCTATCTCTGCCGTAGCATTTATTCTAGACAAGTTGTTTTGTGGACATTGTATCCCCTGCCAAAAATGACATTGCTTGAAACAAACATATAAGAGGTTTCGTGTTTTGCATGCACACACAAGCGGCCTTTTTGTTCTAAATTCAGATTGAAATTATACAAGAAAGCTTTTTCTTTAAGATATATCAAGACATGAATGGATAATTAATAATTTCGTGCACATTAATTATATAGCTTTAGAGACAGATTAACCAAAATCAATGTAGAGGAAAAAAGCGGACGATATGTAACAAAGAAGGAAAACGCGGACGATATGAAAGATATAGAGGGAAAACGTGGACGCCTTCTTACACATTTATTTGGGTTTATTACTATTTTTTTTTATTCTTTTTAATCTGTCTCTCTCTGAATATAAATCAATTCTTTAAGACATATCAATAAATGAATCGATAATAAATAATGACGTTAACATACATTTTTTTAGCTTTTAACCAAAATCAATAAAGAGGAAAAGCGCGGACGATATGAAACAAAGAAGGAAACGCTGACGATATAAAACGAAGAAGGAAAACGCGGACGCCTTCTTGTACATTTATTTGGGTTTATTAGTATTTTGTTTTATCTATCTCTCTATATATATTAATTCTTTAATATATATCAATAAATGAATCGATAATTAATTATCACGTATTATTACATTTTTTTAGCTTTAGAGACAGATTAACCAAACTCAATATAGAGGGAAAAGGCGGATTATATGAAACAAGGAAGGAAACAATGATATTGCTTGAAACAAACATATAAGAGGTTTCGTGTTTTGCATGCACAAGGGGCCTTTTTGTTCTTGATTCAGATTGAAATTATGCAAGAAACCCACTTTTTTCCGAAACATGATATTTTAGTAAAGAATGAGACAAAAAAAAAAAACATAAATAAAAACAACAGAGAGACAGAGAGACGGACGGACGGGCCCCATTTATATTATGAAACCCAACGGTTTTTATTTATGTCGCCCGACAAACAGTTAAAGGTAACCCTATATTAATGAATATGATATGTAAAACTGTGAAAAATTATCATAATTTGATTGATAAATAGGCTGTTTATCCGTCTTTGAATAGAGTAATTACATCATAATCCAATTACTACCATATACGGCCAATTTGTATGTAAATTAAAGAATTCGGCAACTCTTTAACTTGTTAAACTTTTCAAAAACTCCCTTTATTTTCCATTGACTGTACTTGTTTATAATGTAGTAGCTGCCGAATTTTCCATCTTTGTTTAATCGTTTGCATTGTGCATCTTTGTCTAGACTCTCTCTCTCTCTCTCTCTCTCTCTCTCTCTTGTCATCTCGTCTTGCTCCCATCTCTCCCTCTCATGTTTGCTTGTGCCATACTGTTTCTATCTTGTACCCATATTTTCTTCATTTGCCGGTGGGCCTTTTCCTCGTATTTCAAGGCTCAGCATTGTATCCTTTTTCCCTACTATTTCTTTAAACCTATCATTAGCAAAATCAATCATTTGAGCCTAATTTACAATGTTTACAATGTGATGATTATACAAAAATGTTATTTGAAATTCTAGTACCAGTACAGATTGTTGTGTAAGAAGGCGTCCGCGTCTTCCATCTCTCTTTCATAGCGTCCGCGTTTTCCCTCTTTAATTCATATCGTCCACATTTTTCCTCTTTATTTTATATCGTCCGCGTTTTCCGCCTAGCTATGGCATAAGCCTTTTTGGACAAGGTGTATGAATTTTATTGAATTAAAAGCTTTACCACTAAAACACCTTTCCATCATATATGATAAGAACGGTGGTCAATCAAATTATGATCGTTTTTTTTTTTTTCAGTTGTACATATCATACCGATTAAACTAAGGTTACCTTCAATTGTTCGTCGGGCGACCTAAATAAAAACCGTTGGATTTCATAAATAAATGGGTGCCCGTCCGTCCGTCCATCCGTCTGTCTGTCTTTCTGTCTCTCTCTCCCTCTCTCATCTAGAGTCACAAAAGTGGCTTTCTTGTATAATTTCAATCTGAATTTAGAACAAAAAGGCCGCTTGTGTGTGCATGCAAAACACGAAACCTCTTATATGTTTGTTTCAAGCTATGTCATTTTTGGCAGGGGATACAATGTCCACAAAACAACTTGTCTAGAATAAATGCTACGGCAGAGATAGATATTAAAAAACATATATACTAATAAACCCAAATAAGTGTGCAAGAAGGCGTCCGCCTTTTACCTCTATATTTCATATTGTCCGCGTTTTCCTTCTTTGTCTCATATCGTCCGCCTTTTCCCTCTATATTGATTTTGGTCAATCTGTCTCTAAAAGTAAAAAGTGTATGTATACGTAATTGTTAATTATCGATTCATTTATTGATATATATTAAAGAAATTTAAAAAAAGAAGCAATAAACCCAAATAAATGTTTAAGAAGGCGTCCGCGTTTTCCCTCTATATATTTCCTATCGTCCGCGTTTTCCTTCTTTGTTACATATCGTCCGCTTTTTTCCTCTTCATTGATTTTGGTTAATCTGTCTCTAAAGCTATATAATTAATGTGCACGAAAATATTAATTATCCATTCATTTCTTGATATATCTTAAAGAAAAAGCTTTCTTGTATAATTTCAATCTGAATCACGAACAGAAAGGCCGCTTGTGAAAGCAAAATACGAAACCTCTTATATGTTTGTTTCAAGCAATGTCATTTTTGGCAGGGGATACAATGTCCACAAAACAACTTGTCTAGAATAAATGCTACGGCAGAGATAAATATTAAAAAACATATATACTAATAAACCCAAATAAGTGTACAAGAAGACGATAAGAAGACGTCCGCCTTTTCCCTCTGTATTTCATATCGTCCGCGTTTTCCTTCTTTGTTTCATATCGTCCGCCTTTTCCCTCTATACTGATTTTGGTTAATCTGTCTCTAAAACTGAAAAGTCTATGTATACGTAATTATTGATTATTGATTCATTTATTGATATATCTTAATTTATTTATATTCTGAGAGAGATAGATTAAAAAGAATACTACTAAACCCAAATAAGTGTGCAAGAAGGCGTCCGCGTTTTCCCTCTATATTTCATATCGTCCGCGTTTTCCTTCTTTGTTTCATATCGTCCGCGTTTTTCCTCTTTATTGATTTTGCTTAATCTGTCTCTAAAACTAAAAAAATGTATGTATACGTAATCATTAATTATCGTTTCATTTATTGATATATCTTAAAAAATTAATTTATACGTAGAGAGAGAGAGAGAGAGAGAGAGAGAGAGAGATAAAAAAATGTGCAAGAAGGCGTCCGCGTTTTCCCTCTATATGTCATATCGTCCGCGTTTTCCTTCTTTGTTTCATATCGTCTGTTTTTTCCCTCTTTATTGAGTTTGGTTAATCTGTTTCTAAAGCTTAATAATTAATGTGCACGAAATTATTAATTATCCATTGAATTCTTGATATATCTTAATGAAAAAAAGTTAATCAAGTAATTAAAAAATACTAATTATACGGCCAAATAAGTATGTGAGACAGCGTCCGAGTTTTCCCTCACTGTTTCAAATCGTCAGCTTTTTTTAATTTATTCTTATTATGACTAATTTTTGATTATCTTTCCATCTGAAATGGCTACTTTTCCCATATTGTTTGTTGGCTTTTCTCAAAATAGGAACGACAAAACGCACATGAATATACATGTCCTAAACGATCAGTGCATGTAGGAAAGTGAATTAAACTATGCAAACATTTCTGTTTATTTGTGTAAAAACAACAACAACAAAAAAAAACTAACTTGAAATATATATACATCATTAATTATCAAATTATAAAGTAGATCAATCTAAAAAAGAAAAGGCTAATTGCTCTTATAAAACTAATATTAGACAGCGAATTAGGGGCAGGACGGCGTCCGCTTTTTCCCTCTATATTTCATATCGTCCGCTTTTTTCCTCTTTGTCTATATGGTCCGCTTAACGCGTCCGCGTTTTAGTCACACCCCTTTTTGAGTTTTAGAGGACCACTCGCATCACTCCTTATTTGAAATTCAAAGGTAGTAAACTGTCACTTCCAGTTTGTTATAGAACACTAGTTACTTCCCATGAACCCCTTCTTTACACTATGTGCGACGATACATGCAATTTGATGCAAGTGAATGATATTTACCAATTTCTTTCACCCTAAAATGTCTCAATAAACAAATTCCCCCCCATTCCTTCAAAGATTGTCATGGCCATCTCAGACAAAGAATTTGAGATTTTTTGTGTTAGGCGAACCAGATTAAGGGAAACAATTCTGACTTAATGTTTATAAATCATTAGAAAATTACTTCCCTTTGACTGATTACATTAGATTTTGAAACATGGTATTTTACGACCATATTTTTATGCTCCCCGAAGGGCGATTTCTCCACAAGCCTTGGACCAAATTGGATAAAACTTCATATATGAAATCCTTAGGGTAAGGCGCCGATATACTTTTCCCGGAAAGGGAAACAATTCTGACTTAATGTTTATAAATCATTAGAAAATTACTTCCCTTTGACTGATTACATTAGATTTTGAAACATGGTATTTTACGACCATATTTTTATGCTCCCCGAAGGGCGATTTCTCCACAAGCCTTGGACCAAATTGGATAAAACTTCATATATGAAATCCTTAGGGTAAGGCGCCGATATACTTTTCCCGTATTTTCAATTTGACCCCGTGTCATGGAAAAAAGGGGCTTAATGCAAAATTGCAATTTTTACCAATATCTCATTCAGTTTTTGTCAGAATATCATCAAACTTCATGGTTATATTGTTTATGGCAAGTTTTAGCATGTGCCCTTGCTATTTTTAATCTGGGCTTTTTTTAAGTTTATGCTCTGTCATGGAAAAAGGGGGCTCCTTGCAAAATTCCAATTTTTACTAATATTTCATTCAGTTTTGGTCAAAATTTCATTAAACTTCATGGTTATATTGTTTTTTCAAAGTTTCACCATATGCTCTTGTTTCTTTATCTATGTGTTTTTCAATTTGACCCTCTGTCATGGAAAAAGGGGGTTTCTTGTAAAATGAAAAAGGGGCCCTAATGCAAAATTGCAATTTTTACTAATATCTTATTCAGTTTTTGTCAACATTTCATGGTTATATCTTCTTTTACAAGTTTCAACATGTGCCCTTTGTTTTTGCAATCTATGAATTATTAATGCTCAAATACGTCTTTCCTGGTTTCTCAAATTAAGGCTGCATCACGGAAAAAGGGGACTTCATGGAAAGAATTGTTTTTCACCAGGTTCTCCTTTATCAGTGCTCAAAACTTTGTGAAATTTCAGATCTGAACTTGTTGGAACGTTGCCCAGGTACCACTCTTCCTTTTTCTCAATTTCAGGCTGCGTCTCGGAAAAAGGGGGCTTCATGTAAAAAATTGTTTTATGTAATATTTAATACATGACTGCTCAAAACTTTATGAAATTTTGAATTTTGAATTATTATTCAAAAACGCCACAAACCACACACCCGTTGTATTTATTGCAATGATCCAATATTGTCTTATGGGAAAAGGGGGCTTACTGGGCCTATTGTCCTCAACAAGTTTGTGTTGGCTATCTCTAAGATAGTAATTGCCTTTTCACTTCAGATTTTGGGGGGCAATAACAGGTTCTTCTAGGATAAAAGAAGTGAATTTATATCAATTTCTTTTATTTTATGACAAGCACTTGTTCGGGGAGCATAACCCGTCTCTGACGGCTTTTGTTTTTGATGATTGCCATTGAGTTGTTTTACTTTAGCATTTTGATAGATAAAAATACTAAAATCCATGTTTTGTAGATTGAGTGAACTGACCTTGTCCTAGTGAAGGCCACAATTAGAGGAGGTTACAGATGGGACACATGCTAACATTCATTCTGATTATCTGAAAAATGTACTGATGGCTCAGCTTCATCTTGGTAAATCCTTCAGATGAAATTCTTTTTCTTTTTTAATTGAAAATTTGCTTTTGAAAGCTTAACTTATTTGCCAGGAAATTAGAAGTCTCGCTGCATTTGCAGAAAGCAAATTAAATTTTGTTCAGTTGATGGGAGCTGCATTTGAAATGATAGAAAACATCTTGGAGAATGACAGCAAAAGGGAGAAATTCCTATTGGAGCTAAAGCAGTCTCTTGTACATTGTTGTTTGTCACAGATATCTCAGGAAAGATGTTAGCATTCAAAATGTAGGTCAACTTTAGTAAAAAGTAATCATCAGTGGCCTTTGAAAAAAAAAAAATGTGTTCCCATGTTAGGTTTCCATTTTCCTCGAATTTCAATAAAGCTTGCTCAGATGTTTGTTTATGTATCACAAATAGATTTGGATATTGATGACTTTGGTTAAATATAATAGCACATTGGGCCAACTTTACAGGCCAAGTAAGTCTTTGACCTTTATTGACCATCCATCCATCCATCCATCCATCCATCCATCCATCCATCCATCCATCCATCCATCTCATTGTATCCCATCCCATCCTCCCATCCCATTTCATTCTGATCCATTCCATTCCATCCCATCCCATCCTATGTGAATCAGGAATATATCATTTTTATATACCTGGCAAAGAAGGGACATATGGGATCACCAAAAGCGTCTAGGAGTCTAGGTGGACGGGCAGTGTCCAGTTCTTTGTCCAGAGCATAACTTCTTCATCTCTAGTCTGATTGACTTGAAACTTGGCATTTGTGTTTGTTGCAATAATACAGAGTGCAGTGCAAAAGAACTGTAACTCTACCTCACAGTGTCTTTGAGTTTTTTCCTTTTTACAGCATTTTCTTCTGCTTGTCCAGAGCATAACTTCTTCATCTCCAGTCTGATTGACTTGAAACTGGGCATTTGTGTTTGTTGCAATAATACAGAGTGCAGTGCAAAAGAAATGTAACACTACCTCTTGGTGTCTTTGAGTTATTTCCCTTAGATTGTTATTTTTATAGGATTTTCTGCTTTTTTCAGAGCATTACATCTTAATCTACAGTCTGATTGACTTGAAACTTGGTATCTGTGTTTGTTGTAGTGATACAAAGTGCAGTGCAAAAGAATTATCATTACCTTATGCTATGAGTTATTTCCCTTTGACCATAATTTTTACAGCACTTTCTGCTTATCCGTAGCATAACCTTGTTATCTCTTGTATGAACATCTTCAAAGTTGGTATGCATGATTGTTGAAAAATTAAGGAGTGCAGTGCACAAGAACCATTACTCTTCCTAGCAAGAATTTTTATTTATTCCCTGTTAGATCTTCATTTTATAGCATTTCTTGCTTGGCCGCAGCAAAATTGTGTCATCTTTTGTAAGAATGACTTGAAATATGGTATGCTTACTTTTGCAACATTAGCAAGTGTAGTGTGCAAGAATTGTTACTCTACCTCATGCTGTCTTTGAGTTGTCCCCCTTGGATTGTCATTTTTAGCTCACCTGAGTTCAACATGCTCAAGGGGAGCTTTTAGGATCACCGGATGTCCGTTGTCAACAATTCTTTAAACATCAACTCCTCCTAAACCGCTGGGCCAATTTGGACCAAACTTGGCTGGAATGTTCTTTGGGAGGTCCTCTTAAAATATTGTTCACTGAATTTGATTTGTCAAAAACTCTGGTTGCCATGGCAACCAAATGGAATTTTCTAAGAAATTCTTTAAAAATCTTCTTCTCTGAAAGCACTGGCCAGATTTTAGAATAATTTCACAGAGATGTTCCTTAGGTGACCCTTATCAAAATATGTTTCCAAAATTTTGATCCGTCAAGAAACATGGCTCTGGTGAATGGGGGCTATTTGCACTATAGGGAAATGAAGAAAATCTCGAAAATTCTTGTTCTCTGAAACTGTTGGTCAGAATTTGAAATAATTTCTCAGGGGTGTTCTTTGGGTAACCCTTTTCAAAAATTGTTTGCAAAAGTTTGATCCGTCAAGAAACATGGGTCTGGTGAATGGGGGCTATTTGCACTATAGGGAAATGAAGAAATTCTTGAAAATTCTTCTTCTCTGAAACGGCTGGACAGATTTTGAAATAATTTCAGAGATGTTCCTTGGGTGACCCTTTTCAAAAATTGTTCGTGAAATTTTGATCCGTCAAGAAACATGGCTCTGGTGAATGGGGGCCACTTACACTATATAGATACACATGTATATACAGAAATGAAGTAATTCTTAAAAATTCTTCTTCTCTGAAACCCCCGGTCAGAATTTGAAAAAAATTCTCAGGGGTTTTCTTTGGGTGACCCTTTTCAAAAATAGTTTGCAAAATTTTGATCTGTCAAGAAACATGGCTCTGTTGAATGGGGGCTATTTGCACTATAGGGAAATGAAGAAATTCTTGAAAATTCTTCTTCTCTGAAACGGCTGGACAGATTTTGAAATAATTTCACAGAGATGTTCCTTGGGTGACCCTTTTCAAAAATGTTTGTGAAATTTTGATCTGTCAAGAAACATGGCTCTGTGAATGGGGGGCTACTTACACTATAATATTATACATGTAGAAATGAAGAAATTCTTGAAAATTCTTCTTCTCTGAAACCACTGGTTAGAATTTGAAATAATTTCTCAGGGGTGTTCTTTGGGTGACCCTTTTCAAAAATAGTTTGCAAAAGTTTGATCTGTCAAGAAACATGGCTCTGTTGAATGGGGGCTATTTGCACTATACGGACATGATGAAATTCTTGAAAATTCTCTTTCTCTGAAACCCCTGGTAAGATTGTAAAAGAATTTCTCGGCATTTGTTCCTTGAGTGACCCTTTTCAAAATTTGTTCGTAAAATTTTGATCCGTCAAGAAACATGGCTCTTGTGAATGGGGCTACTTGCACTTATCCGGAATGAAGAATTCTTAAAAATTCTTCTTTCTGAAACTGATGGTCAGATTTTGAAATGACTGTTACAGGTGACCTTTTGAAAATTGCTTAGCAAAATAATAATTTTGGTTCCAATGTTTCAATACCTCAAAACAAAAATAGGGTATGGTAATCTCAAAAATTCAGGTGAGCAATCCAGGGCCATCTTGGCCCTCTTGTTACAGCATTTAGTGCTTGTCCAAAATAGAACTTTGTCATCTCAAATAAGAACAATATTATGGAGTACACTGCACAGGAACAATAACTCAACTGGGTGCGGATTTTGAGTAATTCCACTTTGTTCTTCATTAGCCTGAGTTCCGGTGTAATGCAGAGAAATGACCCTCCACTACAAAATGACCCGGATCATTATTCTACTTAGAGAAATGACCCCAGAAGTCATTTCACTAGGTAGAGGAATGACCCGGGTCACTATTCTACGTAGAGAAATGACCCTCTGGGGTCATTTCTCTAATTAGAATAATGGCCTGGGTCATTATTCTATGTAGAGAAATGACCCGTGGATCATTCCCCTACATAGAGAAATGACCAATGGGTCATTTTGTTGGGGATGGTCATTTCTCTGCATTACATCTGCTAAATCTCTTTTTCCTTTTCTATAAAAGGACTTCACTTTTTCAAAACTAAATAGTTTACTGTTTTGCCACAAATCCGTATGGACTGTGAAAGGGGACCACATTAACCCTTCCCAAACAATCCCTGGTTTCTACGGGTCTGGAATAGTAACCTTCTGAAAACATTGTGGGAAAAGGAGAAAATGTTGGTAACCAGCATTTTCTCTTTTCCCACAATGTTTTCCACCCTATCATAGACAGAAATCATCTTTTCAGCAAGAGTTGAATTGTCGTCTGCAAATGCTTTCCATTTGGTCTAGTCCAAAAGTTTGTTGTTTGGGAAAGGGTTAAGAAGACAATGATTAAAAGTTTATTATTTCCTGGACCCAGGCTAGTTTAATCCTTTACCAAAGGACAAAACTTTAGACTGCCCCAAATTAAAAGCACTTGCAGACGACAAAATAAATGTAATTCAAAAATTGAAATGTGTTTCCAGCAGGATAGAAAACATTCTGGGAAAAGGAAAAAAAATGCTGGTTACCAGCATTTTCTCCTTTTCCCACCATGTTTTCAAAAGGCTTCTATCTCAGGGTAGTAAAAACCAGGGATTGCTTGGTAAAGGGTAAAAGCATTTGAAATGACAAATGTGGCTGAAGGAAATGAAGGAATTTTCTTTAAAAGGGAAGAAAATATTGTGGGCAAAGGAGAAAAATGCCCTTAAATTGCTGCCCTTTTCCCACAATTTTTTTAAAAGTCTTTTTCTCACAATCATTCAAATATTGAATTTTCTGATAAAGGATTAACAAATGACAAAATTTCAGACAGATCAAAATTGAAACCATAAATTTTAAAGACTGCAAACCAAATGAGGCTGAAATAATGAAAGTGGCCCTTTAGCCGGTGAATATTGGTTAACTCTTTTCCAGACGAAACAATATCAGACTGGACCAAATTGGAAGCATTTGCAGATGACAAAATTAATGTGACTCAAAATTTGAAATTTGTGCTGGTAGGGATAGAAAAGCATTGTGGGTAAAGGAGAAAATGCTGGTTACCAGCATTTTCTCCTTTTTTCCGCAATGTTTTCTGAAGGTTTCTTTCTCAGAGTCATCAAAAGTAGGGATCATGTGGTAATACATGGATCTGTGGTGATGAGATAAACCGGCATCCTTAGTTACTGTTGGTAAGGTCTCACAAACAAATTCAGTCAATACATAAACAGTAAAGGAGATAGGCTACTTAATCATGCTGTCATGACTGTTTCTCTCATTAAAATTCCGGAAAAAATATATTAATCATATATTTCTAATGATGATAAATTTTCAGTAAGCAATTTAAAGATGCTTAACTAATTTTTTTCAAACGGATATGTATTAAAAGGGCGAATTATGGTGGCGACGGACAATGTAACAGATTTACATGTTAAAACAAAGATTTGAACTCCAGTTCAAACAAATAAAAAAAAAATCAACAAATCTCCGTTTTGCCACAGAATAACAAAATTAACGATACTTATTGCTTTTGTTGGGCTAATAAAGTCATCTTGGCATCATACCAAATTAAATAACACTGAATTACAAGCTTTTCGAAAAGTTTATAGAATGTCTGATTCAACAGAGGGGTTTAAGTTAATGAAAACTTTCAATTTCAGGTTAAGGGAAAAGGGTTGTCTGATGATTATAAAATGTTTTAAGTGTGTTGTCAATTAAGAAAATTGTTAATATCATTGATGGTAGTTTGTTTTATCTTATGATATACTGATGACAACGAGTGGTCAAGTTGATTAGAGCGACAAATCGCTTTGCAATCAAACACACTTCCTATCAAATTAACAGTTTACCAACACACCCTTTGTGCTGATGTGCTAATCCACTTTAACTCTTCACCAAATGACAAAAATTTTAGAGCAATCCAAACTCAAATATTTGCAGACAACAAAATAAATGATTCAAAAATTGAAATTTGCTTTTGAAAGAACTCGAAACACTGTGAGAAAAGGATAAGATGGATGTTACAAGCAATTTCTCCTTTTTCTGCAGTGCTTTTAAAAGCTTTCTAAGGGTCGTTAAAACTCAGTGTATTGTGTAAACGGTTAAAACAGTGAAGAGAAAAGTATCCAAGTTGCCTATTGAGCTAAATTTCCACCAGAACTGAAGTTAAGACTAAATTGAATTCTACTCTTAGTGAAGAAGAACTACACGTCAAAGTGCTTATTGTAAACAGCAGGAACTTTAAATTCCAAGACTTATCATCATGTAATTTGCGATCTGATCTATATCTACACATCAGGGATCGTGTATAAGATCCCTATACACATTCAGCATAGTCTTCATGCACCATGGGTTAAGATTAATGTCAAATTGAAACATTTGTGACAAGTTACGTGGCTACTTTTTGGATGTGCATAGGTTATTGAACAAGGTTAGATATTCAAGTAAACATATTTTCTTTTTATTAGTATTTCATATAGGTCTGTTTTTACCCATGTTTTCCATTTTTCTCCTTCAGAGGTGAAAAAAATTGTAGAATTAAATTAATCCATTATCCAGCGCTGATTATCTCTTTGCATAAGTTCAAATTTTTAGTAATAATCATAATTAAAACTTGTCTATAGCCTCTGCATGATCTCACGTCAGCGGTACACATTCGCAAAGCACATTTTTTAAGCTTTCTTTTTAAAATTCAAACGTTTAAAACACAACATAAATGAAGAGTATTGTATCCTTCCACCGTTAACAGTCGTTTATTTGTGAGCCGAAATAGCAGAAACCAAGGCTGGACATTGGGAAGAATAAATGTGATGTCCTGATTGGTCAAATATCGATTTCCACGGATCCATGTATGGGTTAATCCTTTACCACACTGCAAAATTTTAGACCTGTATCCAAATTGAGAGTGGTTGCAGAGGACAATTTCAGAGTGTCTAAAATAACACAATTTTTCGTTGATAGGCTAGAAAACTTTGGGGCATAGAGGAGAAAATGCTGGTTATCAGCATTTTCTCCTTTTCCCGCAATGTTTTTGAAAGGTTTCTTCAACGGTGTCAGGATTCTTTTTGGGGTAAATGGTTTAAGGAAATAAAGAAAATGCTGGTAAAAGTTATTTTCTCCTTTTCCCACATTTTCTTTACCTAAAGGTTTCTTTCTGAGGGTGGTAAAACACAGCGGTAAAAAGATAACCCTTCACTGCACAGTTTCAAATTTAAACAATGTAAGAAAGAAAAATACTGGTATCCAGTTATTTTGTTTCTTTTTACCACAGTGTTTTCTACCCATGATCCCAAACAATTTTTAATGTTTACATCACATTTATTTAGCATCTGTGTATGCATTCAAGTTGGTCTGGTCTAAAATTATGTCACTTGGTAAAGAGTTAATTCTCTACCGCACAATGCAGACTTTTAACGACCCTTGCACAGAAGCCTTTAGAAAACATTGTGCGAAAAGGAAAAAAAATGCTGGTAACCAGCATTTTCTCCTATTCCCACAATGTGTTCTAACCTTCCCAAAACAATTTTCAATTCTTGAGCCACATCTATTTTGTCGTCTGCAAATGCTTTCAATTTGGACAAGGATAATTTTGTCATTTGGTAAAGAGTTAATTAACATTTTTGTTTAACTTCCAGGAAGTACTTCAAGTAGCAGTACTGGTGAAGGCCAGTTGTCGGAAACTGATGGTCTCTTTCAACCTAGCTATTCTAGTAGTCCCAAGCACCAAAGACGTGCTCATCTTTACACTAGCACTGAACACATCAGCCACGCATTTGAACAAATGGCTATGAAACCTCAACAACCATATTCTAGTGATATCAGACACAGTGATGAAAACAATTATTCCCAAGAGCAAACAGGTTACAATAAGCCAAAGTCTGATGTTCCAGTCATGTTAGAGGATCAGTCTATCAGTAGAGTTTCTACAAGAGAATCTTTTAGGAATCCATTAAATCCCAACAACAATCAGCTGAAAGCGTTTGAAGTGTTATATGATAGAAGGCCTGGTTTTAACCCTGTAGAAGGAGCTGCTCCAAGACCAAGTATAGGTACACAGGATTCAGACAACACAGAATACAGGAAGAAAATGTCAGTGGGTGGGGTACACGATCAAGGACTACAGCATGAAATTTATGAAGGTTACCAGAGGGTCAATTCAGATAACAAAAACAGTATAAACAGTCAAGTTCAAAAGATCATTTGCTTTGACATGCATAAAGTGAACAAAATTGGTTATCCAGATGTTCGCAAACTACGTGTGACCCCATCATCACCTCTATCTCAGACAATAACTGCTGCATTCAACACTGTAGAAGCTGATGTGCTTCTTGTCCAAAATCAACTGTTACCAGTTGGTCAGCATGATAAATGTTTCGTCATTTTGGCCAAGAATGCCTTAACCAGTGTCCAGTATATTATTGTTGAGTGTCTGACCTTGTCAGCCCAACCATACCCGGAATTATTGTGTATTAGAATCCCAGTAAATGGAATACAAGTTTTCAAGCTCTGCTGTGATGTTTCAAGGGAACTTGGGTTAAAGAGAATAGTACTGTGTGATGGTGGGCATTTGCTTGAGAATGAAATGGTTGTTAGGAATGAGAGTGGTCAAGTTAAAAAGCTGAAAGCGGTACATAGCACCAGAATTACTGTAAGATGTGTACATCTTCCAACTAACAATAGCAGATCTCTGTTTGAGGTACAAACTGATGCTGGAGCCACTATTAAAGATCTGAGAGAGGCATTCTTATATCAGTTTAAGGAAGAAATTAAGTTAGATGAAGACCAAATTATACACTTTTCATTTCAAGGTCGAATATTAGATTGGAATCAGTGCATACGGGTTGTAACATGGCCATACCATGAGGTGACACTTCAAGTTCACATGGCAACTCCCGGGGCCATCTGTATCAGCCTAGTGTTTAAGGAACCAGTTGTAAAAAACAAAGTTCCAAAATCAAAGAGTATTGCAATAGATCCAAGTTTGTCGACTGAAAGCCTGAGAAAAGAAGTTGGGAAGCACGTTTCTGTGGATCCGAAAGCTGTAAAACTGACTCTCAATGGACGTAGGATTGAGGAAATGGACTGTGTTAATGATATTGGTGATCTTGAAAATGGCTGTACCTTGTTTGCAGGGGTTAAGAAAAAGAAAGTTATACGGGTAAGGAATGTAGTAACCAACCAGGAGGAAACTTTCAGAATGTTTATGTTGGAGGGAGTGCATGTACTAAAGAGGATGATTTCAGAGAAATTTTCCATTAGACCATTACATATGTCACTAGAATACAAAGGAAGAACATTGGAAGACAGTGAACTATTAATCAATTACCCTATCAAAAATCAGACAGAGATCAAAATGCAAGTCTTTCCAAACCGAATCAATGTACAGATCTACATTGTTTCCAAAAGAATTAGGACAGTTCTAATGATTGACAATGCCAACAGCACTACTGTTAATGAAGTGATTCAGTTCTGTGGGATCAAGTTTGACTTTGACATGCACTGTGCCAGAGTTCAGTACTGTAACCATTGCCTCTCTGGAGCATCAATGCTTCATGAAGAAAACATACAGAATGGCAGTAAATTAGTCATTGTCCCTTTTGATCAACTTGAAAAGTTAGATGTTGGAGTGATTCGATTATTTACTGTTCGTCCTAATGGACAGATAAATAGCAGGCTTGGTGCCATCAAAGGAGGCTTATTGATGCATGGTATGAATGCATAACTTTCAATTTTCCTTCCTTCCTCTCTCTCTCTCTCTTCCTCCCTTCCTTTTTCTCTTTCTCCTTCTTTGTCTTTATGGCTTTTCTTTCCTTTTTTGATTCACATTTCTTTCCTTTCAGCAGTCTAATATAATAATGTGCACTGCTCTGTGCTAACTAAAGGAAGGGTAGCCCATTTCAGAAATGTGACAGTGCTAAGGTTATCAAGAATTTGAAAACATCAACCATCCTTAAGAACATTCTCAGTATTATTCACCAAAGTTTGCCCTAGAAATCACTTAACCCTTTACCACATCACAAAATTTTAGACTGTCCAAATCCAGAGCATGTCCAGTTACAAAATCAAAACATTACTGAAATTGTGGAAGATGTAGAAAAAAGGTAAAAAAAAAAATGTGGGAAAAGAAAAAAGTGCTGGCAACCATCATTTTCTCCTTTTCCCACAATGTTTTCAAACATCCTGTTTCACATGGTCGTCAGAAGTCGGCATTGTGTGATAAAGGGTTAAGTTGAAAATAGAAAAAAATCTAGACTTTTAATTAAGTAACACAATGTCTGATTGGCTAAACCATTTGTTGAACTCTTTACCAAATAACAAAATTTCAGATTGATACAAATTGAAGGCAATTGCAGACAACAATAGAAAAGCAAGTCAAATGATTTAAATTTTGTTGCTGAAAGGTAAGAAAACATCGTAGGAAAAGGAGGAAATGCTGGTTACCAGCGTTTTCTCTGTTTCCAACAATGTCTCCAAAAGACCATTTTCCCAGGGTTGTTAAAACTTGGGATTGTGTGTTAACTCATTACCAAACGACGAAATTTTAGATTTGTCCAATTCGAAAGCATTTGCAGACGACAAAATAAAAATGGCCGAAAATTTGAACTTTGTTTTGTGAAGGATAGAAAACATTGTGGGAAAAGGAAAAATGCTGGTTACCAGCATATTCTCCTTTTTCCACAGTGTTTTCTAAAGCCTTCTTTTACAGGGGTGTCAAAAGTAGGGATTGTGTGATAATGGGTTAAAGGGTCAAGCCATCTGATTATGAGGATACAAATATCTGATTGAGTGGAAAACATTGTGGGAAAAGGAGAAATTGCTCGTTACGAGCAATTTCTTCTTTTCCCACAATGTTTTCAAAAGCTGTCTATAGTTTATACGTCAAAATGAGTATCTATGGAGTAAAGGGTTAACAAAGTTTAGACATATCATTGTTTAATTCGTTCCCAAACAATCCCTGGTTTGTAATATTGTCTGAAATAGTAGCCTTTTGAAAACATTGTGGGAAAAGGAGAAAATGCTGGTAACGAGCATTTTCTCCCTTTCCCACAATGTTTTCTACCCTATCATAGACAGAAATCATCTTTTCAACAAGAGTTGAATTGTCATCTGCAAATGCTTTCAATTTGGTCTAGTCCAAAAGTTTGTCATTTGGGAAAGGGTTAATGCATAATATGCAGACAGTCAAGCAAATTTAGCTCAATTATTGAGCTATCCATTGTTTTGATGATGGTTTTTTAAGTAGGAAAGCAGCCAGTGGCTAGGAAAGAATAATGGTGTAGAGCACTGGTAAAAGATACTCAAAGCATCATGGATAGGTGCACTAGTCACCACAATATAACTGAAATGACATTTAAAATGGGCTGAAACACCACACGAACACATTTATAATCAATCAATCAATCAATCAGCCGGCCAGCTGACTGATCGATCCAATCTGGTCCGATACAACCAGTCAGTCAGTCCAATTCAGTCCAGACCAGTCTGGTCTGGTCCAGTCCAGTCCAGTCCAGTCAATGCCATTGAAAAGGGTATAAAACACAATGGTGTAAAGGAGAAAATACTCGTTTTCAAACAGTTTTCTTTTTAATTCATTTCAACTTTTCTTTTTGAAACTATACGCATTCTTGTGACTTTGTGCCAAATGTTGCCCCTGATGGTTGTAAAGTAACACAGATTTTAATGGATAAGAAGTGGATTTCATTCTCTAAAGGCTATCCCTTTCCATTACAAAAAAACTGAAGATGAATCCCATGTTTTTCTTTAAATCTTTACCAGACAATCCCTAGTTTTAATGACCCTGATAAATAAAGCCTTTGAAAACATTGTGGGAAAAGGAGAAAATGCTGGTAACCAGCATTTTCTCCTTTTCCCATGATGTTTTCTATCCTTTCAATTCAAATTTCAATTTTTGATTTACATTTATTTTGTCGTCTGCAAAGCTTTCAATCTGAGCTTATAAAAAGTTTTGTTGTTTGGTAAAGACTTAACTCTTTACCAAACGAAAAAAAAATTAGGCTGGTCCAAATTGAAAGCACTTGCTGATGACAAAATAAACATAACTCAAAAATTGAATTTTGTTTCCAGCAGGGTAGAAAACAATGTGGGAAAAGGAGAAAATGCTGGTTACCAGCATTTTCTCCTTTTCCCATAGTGTTTTCAAAGGCCTCTGTCTCAGGGTCATAAAAACAAGGCATTGTTTGGGAAAGGGTTAAGGTATATACATTAACCCTTTACCCCATAAGGCATTTCGATGGTATCTCTAATTGACCCTAAATAACAGCAAGGATGTAGCTGTTTCTTATGTGTGTATGACACCTTTTGATAGTGTGGAAAACATTGTGGCAAAAGGTGAAATTGCTCGTAACGAGCAGTTTCACCTTTTGCCACATTGTTTCCAAAAGCTTATACAAGCAGTACGTAGAAATGAGTATCTGTGGAGTAAAGGGTTAAGATGCTTTTTATTTAATCTCTATGCACAAAGCAAATGAGATTTTACACACTGTAAAGTGTTAAATCATTACCAAACGACAAAATATTAGGTTTGTCCAAATTGGAAGCATTTGCAGACAGTAAAATAAAAGTGACTGAAAATTTGAAATTTGTTTTGTGAAGGGTAGAAAACATTGTGGGAGAAGGAGAAAATGCTGGTTACCAGCAATTTCTCCTTTTCCCACCATGTTTTCTAAACCCTTTTTTCTCAGGGGCATCAAAAGTAGGGATTGTATGGTAATGGGTTAAAAGCATTAATTTTGTTTACTCTGTGTTTGTAAAGATCTACATATATCTGTAAAAGATAGTTTTTTGTTTTCTTTTTTCAGCACCCAAAAATGCAAAGCTACCCCCATTGAGAGATAAATGCCGCAACACTGAGCAGATACCAGATGGAATAAGAATATCTGAAGATATCCCCGAAATAGGAAAGAAATCTGTTGTCTTGAAGGTAAGATTTACTTATTTACCAGATGACAAAATTCTAGACTTGTCCAAATCAAAACCATTTGCAGATGACAAAACATTTTACTCAAATACCAAAATTTGTTTTAGGAAGGGTAGAAAACATTATGGGATGACAAAATGCTGGTTTCCAGCACTTTCTCCATTGCACAATATTTTAAATAGTCTTCTTCCATGTGGTCATTAATTGTCAGGATTGTGTGGAAAAGAGTTAACTTTTTACCTCACCACAAGTTTTTTTAGAAAAAAAATAAAACTGAACGCAGATGATGATTTATATAGTGAGTCAACAGTGAGTCTACAATAGGAATAACATAGATATGGTAACAAACTCTTTTTCACTATGTTTTCTATCCTCGCCAGATTCGTAATATGAGCCATGTTTTATTTTTTGTCTACAAAATATCTTGGCTGCCAAAATTTTCTTATCTTTATCTCTGCCAAAACACAAAGTTTTAGAGTTGTTTGAATTTAAAGCTGATGCAGACAATAAATGGAGTTCAGAACTTCAGATAGTTGAAATTGTTCTCAAAATGGTTGCAAAAATTGTGGATGAAGAGGAGCATTTAACATCTAGAATAGTGATGTAAATGGTTGACTGTGAGTTCCACAGTACACACAGCATGTTCATAGTTTGACATTTTGTTATATTTTTGTTATGTATGTCTGTAAATTTGTCCACCTTGTCACAATGAGACAGTGTATAATATATGTGTGCCCACAATTTTTGTTTAGATTGGAAGCAAACAATTTTCTTATCAGATACTTTTTTAGCTCACCTGAGCACGAAGTGCTCATGGTGAGCTATTGTGATCGTGCTGTGTCCGGCGTCCGTCGTCCGTCGTCCGTCGTGCGTCGTGCGGCGTGCGTCGTGCGTCGTCCGTCGTCAACTTTTTACCTTGTGTACGCTCTAGAGGCCACAGTTTTAGTCGGATACTCATGAAAGTTGGTCAGGATGTTTGTCTCGATGAAATCTCGGACGAGTTCGAAAATGGGTCATGTGGGGTCAAAAACTAGGTCACTAGGTCAAATCTTAGAAAAACCTTGTGTACGCTCTAGAGGCCACATTTTGAGTCGGATACTCATGAAAGTTGATCAGTTGTTTGTCTCGATGAAATCTCGGACGAGTTCGAAAATGGGTCACGTGGGGTCAAAAACTAGGTCACCAGGTCAAATCTTAGAAAAACCTTGTGTACGCTCTAGAGGCCACATTTTCAGTCGGATACTCATGAAAGTTGGTCAGGATGTTTGTCTGGATGATATCTCGGACGAGTTCGAAAATGGGTCACGTGGGGTCAAAAACTAGGTCACCAGGTCAAATCTTAGAAAAACCTTTTGTACGCTCTAGAGGCCACATTTTCAGTCGGATACTCATGAAAGTTGGTCAGGATGTTTGTCTGGATGATATCTCGGACGAGTTCGAAAATGGGTCACGTGGGGTCAAAAACTAGGTCACCAGGTCAAATCTTAGAAAAACCTTTTGTACGCTCTAGAGGCCACATTTTCAGTCGGATACTCATGAAAGTTGGTCAGGATGTTTGTCTGGATGATATCTCGGACGAGTTCGAAAATGGGTCACGTGGGGTCAAAAACTAGGTCACCAGGTCAAATCTTAGAAAAACCTTTTGTACGCTCTAGAGGCCACATTTTCAGTCGGATACTCATGAAAGTTGGTCAGGATGTTTGTCTGGATGATATCTCGGACGAGTTCGAAAATGGGTCAGGTGGGGTCAAAAACTAGGTCACCAGGTCAAATCTTAGAAAAACCTTTTGTACGCTCTAGAGGCCACATTTCCAGTTGGATACTCATGAAAGTTGGTCAGGATATTTGTCTGGATGATATCTCGGACAAGATCGAAAATGGGTCATGTGGGGTCAAAAACTAGGTCACTAGGTCAAATGTTAGAAAAACCTTTTGTAGGCTCTAAAGGCCACATTTTCAGTCCGAAACTCTTGTAAGTTGGTCAGAATGTTTGTCTTGATGATATCTCAGACAGGTTTGAAAATGGGTCATTGGGGGTTAAAAACTAGGTCACCAGGTCAAATCTTAGAAAAACCTTGTATATGCTCTGGATGCCACATTTTCAGTCCAACACTCTTGAAAATTAGTCAGAATGTTTGCCTTTATAATATCTTGGATGAGTTTGAAAATGGGTCATGTTGGGTCAAAAACTGGGTCAATAGGTCAAATGTTATAAACACCTTTTGTATGCTCTGGAGGACACATTTTCAGTCTGATACTCCTAAAACTTGTTCATAATATTTGTCCTGGTGATACCTTGAATGAGATTGAAAATGGGTCATGTGGAGTCAAAAACTAGGTCAATGGGTCAAATATTAGAAAAACCTTGTGTACACTCTAGAGGCTACATTTTCTGCCTGATATTCTTCAGACTTGGTCAGAATGTTTGTTTTGGTGATGTCTCAAAAGAGTTTGATAATGGGTAATTGTCGGGTCCAAAACTAGGTCACTTGATGAAATCTTAGAAAAACCTTTTGTACACTGTAGAGGCCATATTTTCAGTCCAATACTCATGAAACTTGGCCAGAATGTTTGTCTTATTGATATCTCAAAAGTGTTTGATGATGGGTAATGTCTGATAAAAAGCTAGGTCACTGGGAAACTAGATGGTGCATGTTTGGTCAATAAACTCAGGTGAGCGATTTCAGGGCCATCATGGCCCTCTTGTATGTGGATTATATACATGTGCCAAGAAATTTGTGAATTATCTATTATGGACATTTTGTGTACTGAAGTGTTTGTGATATCAAGACACAGGCTACATTTTTTTTGGTATACTTGTGGTAAAATGTGGGAACAAAAAAATATCGTGAACTTCTAAAATGCTCGAAATCCAAAAAATTTCCATGTCACAAAATTTTCCACTTATATAGTACCAGTACCCCATACTCTGTGGATTTACTGATATGCATTCTTCTCTGTGGAAAGGGGACTTAATGCATCTGCAAATTAGTATTGGTTCATGTCAGCCTCTGCTTCTCTGTGGAAAGGGGACTTAACCCTTTGCCCACAAGGCATTATCATGGTATCTCTAATTGACAATAAATAACAGCAAGGATTAAGCCGTTTCTTATGTGTATATGACACCTTTTAATAGCATAGAAAACGTTGTGGCAAAAGGTGAAATTGCTCATCATGAGTAATTTCACCCTTTTTCACAATGTTTTCCAAAGGCTCCCACAAGCAATGTGTAGAAATGAGTATCTATGGAGTAAAGGGTTAATGTATCTGCAAATAAGTATTGGCTCATGTCAGCCTCTGCTTCTCTGTGGAAAGGGGACTTAATGCATCTGCAAATTAGTATTGGCTCATGTCAGCCTCCGCCTCTGTGTGGGAAGGGGGCTTAATGAATCTGAAAATTAGTATTGGCTCATGTCAGCCTCAACTTCTCTGTGGAAAGGGGACTTAATGCATCTGCAAATTAGTATTGGCTGATATCAGCCTCCGCCTCTGTGGAAAGGGGACTAAATGCATCTGCAAATTAGTATTGGTGTATGTCAGCCTCCTCCTCTGTGTGGGAAGGGGACTTAATGCATCTGCATATTAGTATTGGCACATGTCAGCCTGCGCAGTTAATGCTGGATGACATGGGTTGAGACCTTGTTCTATTTGTTAATTTTCTGCATGGCAAAGGATCATTCTACCTTCAGATCTAGTCAGCTGTTAGACTAAATGAATCTTACAGATCCATAATTATGTGATGACTTGCTGGGTACAATTCATAACAGAGATGTACTTAACCCATTACCACACAATGACGACTTTTGACAACCTTGAAAGAGAAGGCTTTAGAAAACATTGTGGGAAAAGGAGAAAATTCTGGTAACCAGCATTTTCTTCTTTTCCCAAAATGTTTTCTACCCTTCCCATCGCAAATTTTAACTTTTCAGTCACATTTATTTTGTCGTCTGCAAATGCTTTCAATTTGGACCAGTCAAAAAATTAGTTGTTTGGTAAAGAGTTAACTATTTACCAAACAAGCCCTGGTGTTCATGACCTTGGGAAGAATAGCTATTGAAATCATTGTTGGAAAAGGAGAAAATGTTGGTAACCAACATTTTCTCCTTCTCCCACGAGGTTTTCTACCAGATTTAATAAATGAAGACACTTTTAACTTGTTGTTTGCAAATTCTTCTAATATGGACCAGTGTAACATTTTGTCGTTTGATAAAGAGTGAAACTCCCTTTAACCAGAGCTCATAATCTTTTCATCTAAAATATTTCAGTCAAACAAACCTGCAGATGTCGTGGTATTACCAAGGAGAGATAAAAAATTGAAAAGGAAGTTCTTGAGGAAAGCTGCACAAGTCAGGCAGAGGATACAGTTTGAGAATAAAACAGTATCTAGGCAACAGCCACATCCAGAATTGGAGGACCTGAATTCACACCATGGGACTGATCATTCGGATTCATTTGATGTCCCATCAAATAATTCCAAACTTGATGATGACTCTGAGACAGAACCGAAAAAATTATCAAACAGCAATGGCAGTTCTACTCAAGAAGAGGATGGTACCTCTCTGAACATCAAAGAAAGTGTATTGTGTATACAAAGGTGTTGTTCTAAAATTAATGACATGCTTGATTCCACTGTAGATACAAATAGAGTACCAGAACTTATGCAGGAATCTCTACAGTTGCCCCAGCCTGTACAGAGTGAAGAAAGTCAAATTTCACAGTTTGTCAGTAATCGTAGGAGTTTTGTTATGGAAGAGAAAGCGAGAGATATCGGGAAACCTGGATATTGTGACACATCAGGTTCAGCTAGTGACCTTCAACAAAACCTTATGCGACCGGTAGAATTCACACTTGGAACTGATAGCTCTGACCAAGAAGTCAGTCATGCTCCTAATACCCAGCCGTTAGCAACCAGAGAACTCATAAATTTGACGAGATGTCCATATTTCTGCAGGATGGCAGTGATGGGAAATCGCAGACGTACCACTACTGAAGGTCAGCTAGATCTAACACCACTGTCTCACCATTTGCATGCGATTTCGCATAGTGTGTCACACCCAGTGATAATGCCACATTATGATGGGAATGCATGGCTAACTACAAGTGGTATGTTGATTTTTTACTGCCCTTTAGCACACAAGCCAGATTTTTAATAACCCTGTGAAAGAAACTTTTTGATCTTCGGATCTAGAGGAATCCTAAGATGAAGACTCAACCATGTTGCCACTATAGCTAACTTTATAGCAAGGCAGTAAAAGTATCCCCTTATACAAACACAAGCTATATACATTTATATCTATCTTTGAGATAGAACAGTATACTAGATACCCTCCCACCTCATTAGGATTCATCCATGAATCCAGTTATATGTACTTTGTTTCTAAACAAAATAGGTTTTGATGGTGGATGCCAATGTAAAATTTCTGATATGTGACCTCCCTAGGCGAGAAATGAACTCTATTGCAAGGCAGTATAAGTGTCCCCTTAACAAACACAAGCTATACATTTATATCTGTCTGTGAGATAGACTAGTATACTACAGTCATAACCCTGTTGTCATCTGCTTTATATGCATCTATCTTATTGTCCAGAACTGTGACAATTCAGAGAGCTTTGTCATGACTGAATATGTCTATTTCAAATTTTGGCTGGTCGATATCAAAAAGGGTTTCATATACTCAAAGTTATGCTCCTTTGTAGCTTATCTTAGCACAAATTGCTCAAGTTGAGCCTTGGTGTTCATGGTGTGTCAGCCGTCCATCATGCACTGTGTGTTGTCCAATGTGTGTCTTGGGGTCATCAACAATTACCTCCTGTGTACACTCTAGAGGCCATGTTTTCGGTCATATACTTGTGATACTTGGTCAGAAAGTTTGTCTTGATGATACCTAGTAAAGAATGAAATTTGGTCATATTGTGTTGGACAGTTTGTCACTTGAACAATTGTAAAAAAATCTTGCATCCATTCAAGAGCCTATACTCGTATTACTTGGTCAGAATATTTGTCTTTCTGGCGTCTTGGATAGGTTTCAAATTGAGTCATACAGGGTTGAAGAAAGGTGACTGGGACCCATTTGAAAAGAAGCCTTGTGTGACTGCTAGAGGCTGTATTTTCATTCATCGTCATACTAAGTCAAAATGGTTTTTCTTATATCTTGGACAAGTTCCAAATTTGGTCATATGAGGTCAATTAGTATTTCACTGGGAAAAAACTTATAAGAAAAGTTATACACACTCTAGAAGCCATTTTTTCAGTCTGATAGTAATGAAACTTAGTCAGAATGTTTGTATTGATGATTCTTAGGAAAACTTTGTGTGCACTCTTGAGGCCACATTTTCAGGATAATAACCATGACCCATGAAAATTTGGGGGCCATTTCTGTCAATCAAATTTTCTCCCTTGCCAGATAAAGACTGAAGTTAACCAAATAACACAGTGGTCCTTATATCTGTATTCCTTTGTTTTTATCCTTGGTTTCCTCGAGGATGTTGCAATAATTATATGAACAATTTATGATGTCTGTTTAATGTCCACATCTTATTCAACTCAAATTCTTTTCTTAACCACCAGGAACATCATAATTATCTATTGATTTGTAAAACAGTCTAACTAGATTTACTTGAAATTTTGTCTCGGGGAAAATAGCTGTTCAGTGCAACAAAACCAAGGATAAAATCCAAGTAATTCCCATATCAGGACCAATGTAGCACCGGAGAAGAATCAAGGGAAATAACTGAAGAATGGCCCTCATTGATTGAAAATGTGGCCACTAGAGTGCATACAAGGTTTTCCTAAGATTTGTCTGAGTGACCTACTTTTTGACCTGACATGTCTCAAGTTTGAACTTTACTGAGATATTATCAGAGCAAACATTCTAGTATTAGACTCTTGAAAATTGTTCAGAATTGTATATCTTGACCATATCTTGAAGAGCTTCGAAACTGGGTCATGTTGGATCAGAAAGTAGGGTTCAAACACTATTTCATGAATATGTGAGCTGTCACCGTGATGTGACTGAAATAATATTGGAAGCAGTGTTAAACACCATTCAAACAAATATTAGTGATCGACCTAATTTTTTGTCCAATCTGAGAGGAGTATTTGTGGAAATTTTCTACCTCTTAAAAGTCCATAAAATTTTGTCTGCTTGAAATAAAGACAGCCGTTCCACACGTATGAATTCTATTGGCTCCTCCCACATCTACACAAAATTAATTCATGCTCCTCCCAACCATCTAAAGCACGATTTGAAACTTGTTAAACACAACCTAAACCTTTTACCAAGTAATCCTGTATGTTATCGGTGAAAGTTTGATTTTAGAAAATATTGCAGAAAAAGAGGAAATTGCGATAGAGGAATTGAGTAATAAAATCTGATTTTTCTTCTCTATATTTTTACCCCCAATAAATGTTACACCCAAATGGACGACCCAAGTAGCTTTTGCGTACTTTAACGATCAATCTGCAGAGAACGTGTAGTCCGATCATGAATTGAAACATTGTGCTAAACAGCGCAATGCTAAAATTTATGGACTGATTGCACGTTGTCCGTTCTGTATCATGACAAAAATTTGACAACAAAGAAATGACATTTGAAAATCTCGAAAGTAAAAAAGATTATCTACAGCAAGAGCCAACTGATTAATTTTTAGAAAAGTTCAACTTGTCCTTTTGTTTTCTTTTAAAAATAACCCTTAAAAAGATAGTATTTAGCAAGCACAGGTATAAAGGAAAGTCCGAAAATGCTTGCCATGCACTCGTTACAAGATGCCAAAACTTAAGTCTCTAGCATATTTAAAGCACCCAGCCACGTACAATGATTAGTATATCTGACTCGTAACCTGGAGGTTACGAGTTCGATACCTGGTTGTGGCAAACTCTCTTTCCGGTAAACTTTTGCATCTCACCTCTGATGCATGTGAGAAAATTAGTGACTTTGGAAAGGAAGTTGTGTCAGTACTGGTGTGAAAAAGCCAGGTCACAGAAGCGGTGTAAAATAACAATCATCAATAAATTAACCAATTATTCAATCTCTAACAAGAGGGCCAAGATGGCCCTGGATCGCTCACCTGAATTTTTGAGATGACCATAGCCTTTTTTTTTTTTTTTTTTGAGGTATTGAAACATTGGAACCAAATTTATAATTTTGCTAAGCAATTTTCAAAAGGTCACTTGTAAAATTCATTTCGAAATCTGACCATCAGTTTCAAAAAGAAGAATTTTGAAGAATTCTTCATTTCTGTATAAGAGCAAGTATTCCCCCATCCACGAGAGCCATGTTTCTTGATGGATCAGAATTTACGAACAAGTTTTGAAAAGGGTCACCCAAGGATCATTTTGGAAAATTTCTTTTAAAATCTGACCAGGGGTTTCAGAGAAAGAGAATTTTCAAGAATTTCATCATGTCCATATAGTGCAAGTAGCTCCCATTCACAAGAGCAAGGATCACCCAAGGAACACCTCTGTCAAATTATTTTAAAATCTGACTAGGGGTTTCCGAGAAAAAGAATTTTCAAGAATTTCTTCATTTCCATATAGTGCAAGTAGCCCCCATTCACCAGAGCCATGTTTCTTGTCAGATCAAAATTTTGTGAACAGTTTTTGAAAAGGGTCACCCAAGGATCATCTCTGTGAAATCATTTCAAAATCTGTCCAGCCGTTTCAGAGAAGAAGAATTTTTAAGAATTTCTTCATTTCCCTATAGTGCAAGTAGCCCCCATTCACCAGAGCCATGTTTCTTGACGGATCAAAATTTTGTGAACATTTTTGAAAAGGTCATCCAAGGAACATCCCTGAGAAATTATTTCAAAATCTGACCAGCGGTTTCAGAGAAGAAAATTTTTTAAGAATTTCCTCATTTCCCTATAGTGCAAGTAGCCCCCATTCACCAGAGCCATGTTTCTTGACGGATCAAAATTTCGCGAACAATTTTTGAAAAGGGTCACCCAAGGAACAATTCTGTGAAATTATTTCAAAATCTGACCAGCGGTTTCAGAGAAGAAGATTTTTTAAGAATTCCTTCATTTCTGTATAGTGCAAGTAGCCCCCATTCACCAGAGCCACATTTTTTGACGGATCAAAATTTCACAATCAATTTCTGAAAAGGGTCACCCAAGGAACATATCTGTGAAATTATTTCAAAATCCGACCCGCGGTTTCAGAGGAGAAGATTTTCAAAGAATTCCTTGATTTCTGTATATAGTGCAAGTAGCCCCCATTCACCAGAGCCACAATTTTCGACCGATCAAAATTTCACGAACAAATTTTGAAAAGGGTCACCCAAGGAACATATCTGTGAAATTATTTCAAAATCCGACCAACGGTTACAGAGGAGAAGATTTTTAAAGAACTTGCTAAAAAATTCCATTTCGTTGCCATGGCAACCAGAGTTTTTGACGGAATCAAATTCTGTGAACAATTTCTAAAGAAGACCTCCCAAGGAACATACCTGCCAAGTTTGGTCCAAATTGGCCCAGAGGTTTAGGAGGAGTTGATGTTTAAAGAATTGTTGAGGACGCACGACGGACGACGCACAACGGACACCCAGTGACCCTAAAAGCTCCCCTTGAGCACATTGTGCTCAGTTGAGCTAAAATGTCGACCTCATTTGATAACAATTGATAACGAGGAACAACAACAATTGAGATGGTAGATTGTTTACAAAGGTCATACCTAGATTATCTTATATATCCAAGGACAACGCATTTATAAATGAAAAGTGGATACATTTGTGATACCTAAAATGTTGACATTGAAAAATCAACATATACGAAAATTAAGAGTGTTTTGCATGTAACCTAAAGAACGAAATCCATTGATAAACATGTGAACTTGTATTATTTGAAAAAAGAAAAAAAAAAGGACTGCAATCGTAAATCATATCAGTTACCTGTTTTTACAAGTTCTTGTGTGGGCAATTGCAACAATTGCGTACATGATATATCCTTGAAAATTTCGTCCAAGTCATTTCCTAAGAAAAGGTCAAAATTTGGTTTGGCTTCCGCCATTGTAAAGACAGAAATGCAATGCACTTTTCTTTCGCAAAATTTGGGCTTGGAGACACGCATAACATGAGGGTACTGTGCATGAGGAAATCCATGTGATAGTGTTGTTTTCTAGTGTTTCGGGCGTGTCTTTACAATAAAACAAAACAATGAAATTTGATGAAAGTCATGTTTCTTGATATACTTATGTCATGTGGGCGTGTTTATAGGGTCATGCGGTAATCAAGGCATGTCTTTGCATAATATATAGGACAAACTTTATAGAGAATACAGTCTCTATAAAATGATTTATTTAAAATCCCAGTCGATCACTAAGTTGGTTAGAGCACAAAAAAAGAGAATTCTTCGAGAAAATAAAAGCTACGGCGCAGAGCACCTTCGCTTTTATTTTCTCGAAGAATTCTCTTTTTTGTGCTCTAACCATTAGGTACATAATAACCAAACAACCGTATGTTTTGCATGATTACAACCAGAATGTTCTCAACTTTTTCAGTCTCAGATGACTTAACTCATTACCAAACAAGAAAATCTTAGGTTTGTCCAAATTGAAAGCATTTGCAGATGACAAAATCAGAGTTATTGAAAATTTGAAATTTGTTTTGTGAAGGGTAGAAAATATTGTGGGAAAAGGAGAAAATGCTGGTTATCAGCATTTTCTCTTTTCCCAAAATGTTTTCTGAAGGCTTCTCTCTCAGGGTCGTCAAAAGTAGGGATTGTGTGGTAATGGGTTAACTCATTACCAAACGACAATATTTTAGGCTTGTCCAAATTGAAAGCATTTGCAGACGACTTAGTAAAAGTGACTGAAAATTTGAAATTTGTTTTGTGAAGAGTAGAAAACATCGTGGGAAAAGGAGAAAATGCCTGGTTACCAGCATTTTCTCCTTTTCCCACAATGTTTTCTAAAGGCATCTTTCTCAGGGTCGTCAAAAGTAGGGATTGTGTGGTAATGGGTTAACTCTTTACCAAACAACAAAATTTTAAACTTGTCCAAATGAAAGCATTTGCAGACGACAAAACAAACATGACTCAAAATTTGAAACTTGACTTCAGTAGATTAGTAAACATTGTGGGAAAAGGAGAAAATGCTGGTTACCAGCTTTTTCTCCTTTTTCAACAATGTTTTCAGATGGCTTCTTCCACTGGGTCGTAAAAATCAGGGATTGTTTGGTATTTAAATGTGCAATGGCCCTCTTGTTGGACGAAGAAATTTTCTCTGAAAAAGCATTGGGTGCTAAGCATTGTGCCTGCATGTGGAGAATTTTCATCTTTCTTTTCAGGAATCACCATGGATATGATATACACAGTTAGTAAAAGGATAGGACGCAAATGGAAGTTTCTAGCAAGAAAGCTGAACATACCTGAAGAAGAAATTGAAAATATTGATGACTTAAGAGAAAGTTTACAGGAGAAAGCATTTTGTGTTGTGGTGAATTGGAAGGAATCTAAAGGGACCGCAGCATCCAAAGAAGTTTTAATCAAAGCCCTTAGAGAGATTGAAATGGTGGCATTAGCAGAGGACATAGAAAAGGACTGTAATTACCAAACAGTATGAAAGAGTGAGTTGTTTAATTTGCAACCTCTATTCTGTTCATGCACTGAACATTAGCCTGATTTTGCTATTCAAACATGTAGTTGGATGTAGAGTCTTAGTAGAATTTAACAGACAATTTGGTCATGAAGTTTTCAGGAAATAGTCTTTGTTTTTATGTTATGATACCAATTGATGGTTATGTGAAAGGTAAACACATACTTTTGGAATTGCTAAAAACAAATTCAAGCAGATAGTACAAAGTTAATTGTTGCAGTATCTAAGGGTTTTAACCCATTACCACACAATCCCTACTTTTGACGACCCCGAGAAAGAAGCCTTTAGAAAACATTGTGGGAAAAGGAGAAAATGCTGGTAACCAGCATTTTCTCCTTTTCCCACAATGCTTTCTACCCTTCACAAAACAAATTTCAAATTTCCGGTCACTTTTATTTTGTCGTCTGCCAATGCTTTCAATTTGGGCAAACCTAAAATTTTGTCGTTTGGTAATGAGTTAAATTTTGCATGAAAAGTGGTGTATTGGTCAGGAGTAAATACCTACTAATACAAATTTGCAGCAGATGGCTTATCTCTGTTAGAAATGAATAATTAGAATGAATTAACCAGTAGGCTGCTAAACTTGACTAAAGGACTTTTTGCAGACAGTGCAGATCAAAATCAGATTGCACAGCACATAAAGAGATACTCTTCTGCCCCAGATACCTTTATGATAGCAACATTCAGGCTTTTGCTATTGGCTTAAAAGGTTCATTTTTATCCCCTGCCAAAAGGTAGTGGGGATGTGGTAATAGTAGCTGTCTGTCATTTCTGCCCTTCTGTCAGTTTGTCTATCCATTCTTCTGTCCCACTTTCTTGTCCGAAGCTTAAGTAGAAAATTTTAAGAGGTATAAACATGACTTTTCATGGGTAGTTAGGTCTCTTCAAGGAAAAGTGAAATGCAAAAGAACCCTAACTCTTGATTGCACAATTTAGGAGTTATTGTCCTTTATCAATTTTCTTACTTAACCCTTTCCCAAACAATAAACTTTTGGATTAGACCAAATTCAAAGCATTTGCAGACGACAATTCAACTCTTGCTGAAAAGATGATTTCTGTCTATGATAGGGTAGAAAACTTTGTGGGAAAAGGAGAAAATGCTGGTTACCAGGATTTTCTCCTTTTCCCACAATGTTTTCAAAAGGGTACTATTCCAGACCCGTAAAAACCAGGGATTGTTTGGGAAAGCATTAAATTTTGTACATAGCATAACTTAAAAACCATGCAAAATATAAACATGAAACTTCACAGGTTCAAGAACCATAACTTTCAGTACAATAATATAGGAGTTATTTTCCTTCGCTAATTCTCATTCTTACACTTTGTCCCAAGCATAACTCAAACATTATTATAGGTGTAAACAATGATACTTCACAGGTGGCTGGGTCTCGTTAAGTAAAAGTCAAGTGCACTAGAACCATAACTCTTGATTACCTAATTCAGAATATATTGCTCTTTATTTTTTATTTTTCTTACTGAAATTTTGTCATGAACATTTATTAACTTGTAAACTACATGAGATATATATGTTACAGCCAATCTATGAAATCAGCCATTTCATGAAATGGCTGAAACATTTTAGTCAATTCATGAAATGCCTAAACTAGTCAGCCATTTCATGAAATGGCTGAAATTTTTAGCCATTTCATGAAATGGCTGGAATTCTGATGTCAATATTACACAGATTGTCTGATGGATTTTCAGCCAATCTGTGTAAAAAAATCTAGAGTTTATTTAAATAGGTATATTAATGAATTGATTCATTATTTGATTAGAAAACTGATGATGTTGTGGTTTTTGTAATTGATTCATTTTAGTTATATTTCTTTCTTTCTTTATTTAGAAAAATATAATTACAATTTCGATTGAATGATTGAATATTTTATTCAATGGTTTGTTGAGGAAACATACATTGATAAGTTGTTAGCTTGTTTATTTTTTAAATGTTAGTTTGTTTGATTGATTGATTTTCCTATCAAGAATTCTCTAATTAAAGGATAACTTTAATGTAACAGATCAAAAGATTATCTGTAGTATGAACTATAAATGTGTGAAAACATCCTAATGTAATTACATGTAGTTACTTATCCAATTATTGGTTACTTTGATCACGAGTGATGTTACGGAAACTATCTTTGTGTTATTAATTACCTACATAAATGCTGGATAAAAAAAAAAATGAAAAAAGCTGACATGCCGGAATTCAACAATTTTATTCCTTAAACACAACCCCGCATTTGACCATTTGCAAAAACTGAAAAGGAAAATGTATAGAAAAAGAAGAAATTGCTTGTAATAAGTGATTCCTCCTTTCCTCACAATGTTTTCTATTTTTATAGCACTTGTTTTTCATTTTAAATACAGTATTAATTGTTGTCTGTAATCTCCTTGAATTTGGACCAGTCTAAAATTTTGTTGTCTGGTAATGGGATAATGTCCACCCAATTTGTCATTGACTAGTTTCTTCACTTTTGGCAAATATACAATTTTGTCTTGTGGTAAAGGGTTGAATACTTAAGCCACTTTCAAATTTGTCTTGTCTGAAGCCAAGCAATACCATCGAAAGATCTATTGTGAAGAATATTGTGAAGTGCTTTTTTTTGTAAAAATCATCCACAGAAATTAGACACTCAACAAAATCAATGTATGCACGTAATATTTTCAAAATAAGTAATACGTGTATAATTTTGAGTTTCAGCCATTTCATGAAATGGCTAGAGCAAATTTCCAGCCATTTCATGAAATGGCTGAAATATTTTAGTTATTTCATGAAATGCCTAAATGAATTAGGCATTTCACGAAATGGCTAAAATTTTCAGCCGCTTCATGAAATGGCTGATTTCACAGATTGGCTGTAACATATACATTAAACTTCACAGTTTGATAGATGACATTGAAGAGAAGTGCAGTGTGCAAGAACCATAATTTTAAGTGCCATATTTTTGGAGTTTTTTCTCTTTGCTATTTTTTACACTTAATTTTTTATCCAGAGCATAACTTTTGCACTTCATGCTCTTTGACATAACTCAAGAACTATCTTAGGTGTAAACATGACACTTCACAGACGGACAAGTCATTTACTGTAAAAAGTCATATTTTAGATAGTCATTAGTTGCAATTATTCATTGTAAGTTTACTGTGATTTTGTCAATTATGAGGCATATCCTCCTGTATCACACTTTTTTAATCTATCGTTACTTCAAGGACCACAATGAAAATAAGGATTTATAATCCCTTTTTTGTGTCATCCTTTGCATTTAAATATAGCTTGTCAGAATTTCATCATCATGTACATGTAATCTCATGTATAGTGCTTCTATGATGTCATAGATCTATATTTTATACAGAAATAAATCTATGTATCTAAATCTATCTAAGCATATGACAGGGAATGGCCATGTCAACATGGCTCCTGTACTTATTTAGAATGTTAAGGGTTAAAGTTCTTACCCATGTGAAACCAAGTATAAAAATGGTAACATAGCAGTTCTAGAAGGAATGTTATAAGTTCACTCATTTTTTAAATGGTTTGCAAAAAGATAAGCTAATTCACATAATTATGGGTAAGGTTGTTTGTGGAGGCAGCATGCTAAACAAATCTGGTGTGAATGCTTGTTTGTGGGTAAAGACTTCAATGGTTAGGTAGAAGCATTCATATCCTGTTCTAGTCATGTTTAAATATACATGTATATACTTTTAAAATACTGTTTGTAGGTGTAGACTTTATCACATAACTTTCCGCATGTTAAGTGTAATACATCCATCATTAACCCATTACCAAACGACAATATTTTAGACTGGTCCAAATTGAAAGCATTTGCAGACAACAAAATAAAAGTGACTGAAAATTTGAAGTTTGTTTTGTGAAGGGTAGAAAATATTGTGGGAAAAGGAGAAAATGCTGGTTACCAGCATTTTCTCCTTTTCCCACAATGTTTTCTAAAGGCTTCTTTCTCAGGGGCATCAAAAGTAGGGATTGTGTGGTAATGAGTTAATTTTCATACTTTACACATGATTGAGATCAGCATTATGTGACATCATAGGTGACATGATCTTAACTACACAACAAAATTTGAGACTTGTCCAGTTTGAAAGCATTTGCAGCAAATTAATGATGTTCCTGACCATTGGATAGTTTTGCTTGATTTATTGGAAAGTAATGCATCCATCATTACCCCTTTACCACAGGACAAAATTTTAGACCTGACCAAATTCAAAACATATACAGACAACAATTTTTGGGTGGTGAAGATGACACAAGTTTTCTTTGAAAGGTAGAAAACTTTGTGGGAAAAGGAGAAAATGCTGGTTACCAGCATTTTCTTCTTTTACCACAACATTTTCAAAAGGCTTCATCTTTAGGGTCATTAAAAGTCGTCAATGTGTGGTAAGGGGTTAAATTATTATCATGATCCCTCAGATGATCGATAGATTTCAGTGCAGAAGCAAGCATTTGGTGTCCTTGGGTAATATTTCAAGATCATTTGATGCATGTGCAGTGAAATCTTACTGATCAGCCAAGGCAGCATGATAATCCTAGAACAACTGGATCACCTTAACTGGATGAACAAGAAAAAAAAAATATGAAGAAAATAGTGAACAAAGATAAATAAAGAATGTAATATACTCTCATGAACAAAATCCAAAACAAAGAAAAAATGAACAAATGCATAGCTGGAATACAAATTGCATCATGATCTGGTGGGATTTGAACCCATGGCAAGATCCTCATTTTTCGATGTTAAAAACACCAATACCATAACCGCTGAGCCAAAGAGATATCTCCCCAAAATAGTGGTGATGTATTGTATTTAAATCGGGACAAAGCTACGCATGAAGGAGTGGTCTCCCATAACAGTACAAGTTAACAGCCTATTGGAGGAGTTGTCTACAGAGAAAAATAAAGGAAATTTATACCAAAAGGGAAGTGTAAACATTTTAACTTGACCTTTAAATTTCAAGTTGGTCTTGTCAAGAATATTTTAGCAAAGCAGACAGTGTACATCAAAGATCAGGCTGCAGGTTTTGTGTCTGATCTGGATCTATACTTGCTGCAAAGGCAAGACAAGAAGTGTATGAATGAATTCATCAGAATTTTTTCAAAGATGTTCAAGAAAATAGTGCTTGCCTACAGTTCAAGTAGTTAAACTAATCCTGTGCAATTTTTTGCACTAATCGATAGTCTTTTGTTTTGAGTCGTATAAGCATAATATTACATGTATATCCACTGAGTACATGTATTTGTAGCACTTCATATTTTGGAAATTAGATAGCTAGTTAAATAGATATGAGAATTTACATTATTTGTCTGTAATGGTTACTGCAAAATGAAGAAATTTTTGTGATGAAAGAAGCTGATTCCCTCAAAATGAATTGGCCACTACATGTATTACATTTAATCATAACCATTCTAGTTCAGATAGAAATTAGTGATTTTTTGGTTACAGTTGAAAGGCTTAGTTCTTTTTTGTCATGCAGCTCAGCTTATAAAACATTGTGGCAACCTAAGAACTTGCTTTCAGTTAGCAGTTTCTCTGATTTTCATAATGTTTTCAAATCAATTTATGTATTAACTCTTTAAATAAACAAGAATTTAAATTTGTCCATATTGAAAGAATCCATGTGCAACAAATTTCAACTCTTTACCACATGAAAATTGTTTTTGTTGTTTGGTAAAGGGTTAAGCAACATTTAAGTTTTTGTCCACAGATGCTTTGAATTTTTGGACAAGTCTGTATATTTCTAAAAGTGTGATGTGAAAAAGTTAAAGTAGGTTACCGGTATGTTTTGTGATATTAGTTGAAATTGATTTTAATGTGATATTTTTGAATGCCAACCCTGTGATCATTTCTTGTTGAAGTTTAGTTTTCATTTTCTGATTGAAATCCATTTTGAATTTGTTTCTTTTAAATGCAATGAATTTGACTTTAAAGTCTGCATTTTTTAACAGTATTGTTGAAAACATGTTTAGGAAATAAAACCTAGAGTTCTTTAATGTTTTTTGGATCTTTTCCTATCTTGATTAAATTAAGTTTTTTTCTTATCTTTTCTTGTAAATTGAATTCAGTCTGGGTAAAAAAGGGCATTTTGGTTAACTATAAATTCTATTTCTGTTAATAAATTTACAGACTTGTTTCGTGACCTTGCCAAGTAGATTCTTCACTTCTTGCCTTTCCATGCAAGTGAAGTAGATTCTTCACTTTTTGCCTTTCCATGCAAGTGCTGATTCTAAAAGGTCTTAAGCTGTTGTTTTTATTTCATTAGTGTACAGTTACAACCCCCCCCCCCCCAGTTCCCTTTACAAATATTGTGATAAAGAGGAAATTAAGTTTTTCCTGTAGTGTTTATTTGATTATCCCTTTACCCTACAATCCAGACTTTTAAAGGTGGCCCTCCAGGTCTTGGGATGAAATTGTACAAAAATGCAAAAAAATCATCCTTATACTCTCAAAGCCTTTTAATTTTCATTCATAAAACCCCAGTAGTCGAACAGTGTCCAACAACACGAGAAATCAGAGATTTACTACAGCCCAGGTCGACACCGAGGGGAGACACGTTCTATTTTTAGATTATCATTTTGCTCAATTACATACAGGAATACACAGACGAAGTTTTAAACATAGCGTTTGAAGAAGACTTTATGGAAAATAATTATTACATGTTTGTTATGTAATGGAATTAAAGCGTTATGAGTCACGTGCCAGTCACTAGGCATTCCCGAAATGCTTTATTGATTTTTGGCGTGAAATCTAAAAATACCTTAAGAGGCTACGTAGCCATTTAAGGGAATACCATCAAAAAAAATTTTTTTTGTAATTTTATGAATCTTAATTATTGATGATTTGTATTATTTTTTCATATGAATTTCAGTGATATATATATTTTTCAATTTGGTGAGATGTAAAATTTCTAAATACCCACCTTTAACACCTCTGTTAAAAAAGCCTTTTGAAAACATTGTGGGAAAAGGAGAAAATGCTGGTTACCAGCATTTTCTCCTTTTCCAACAATGTTTTTTCCATTCTTAAAACAAATTTTAATTCTTTAGTCACATTTATTTTGTCGTCTGCAAATGGTTTTGATTTGGACCAGTCTACAATTTTGTCGTTTGGTAAAGGGTTATTATGTACTTTTTTTTGTCCTTTATAAGACAAATCTTATCTTTTGAACCACATTCTATTAGTTGTCTGCAAAAAATTTCAATTTGGACCAGCTTAAAATTTTGTTGTCTGATACAAGGTTAAGAATGTACATGTATCAGGTTGGATTTACATAGGGTAACATCACACCTCACATACAGAAGTTCTGTATCATTTCTATCCACTCTTTCCATCACATAAGACAGTATCAATGCAATTTCTTTAAAACTGTAATTTGAGTAATTACTTGTTTTTAGCTCACTTGAGCACAAAGTGCTAATGGTTAGCTTTTGTGATCACTCTGTGTCTGGCTTCTGCTTGTGCACATGCTAGAGGTTAAATTTTCAGTCCAATTACAATGAAAGCTTAGTAAATTGTTTGTCATGATAACTCATGAGAGATTGAAAATTGGTCATGTTTGGTCAAAGACTAAGGTGAGCAACTTCAAGGCATCATGGCCCTCTTGTTCTATTATATCTTATTCACCAATCATTCTAATTTCCATTTTAAGTCTAGTTCTAGACTTATAAAGTAACACAACTTCTGACTGGATAAACCATTATGTTTAGCCAATCAGAAGTTTTGTTACTTTCAAACTCAGAAAATTCTTCATAATTAGTCTAAAAATGCTTTCAAGAATGGTTGGTCAGTCAGTATCTACACAGGAAATATGTTGAGTAAATAATTTCCTTTAAATATCATCATTATTGTTTAGTATCTTACTCATTTTTTGTGCATAACTATTAAATTATTTACTAATATGAAATCTTATTATTTATGTCTTTGTATGCTTGAACTGTATATTAATTCAGACAGTTTTAAGTACCGGTAGTCTATTTGCATGTAGAGTGGGCACTTTAGCTTTATTGTTGATATGCGTGTTGACTCTTTCACAGAATAACAGCTTTAGATCCATCATCCACAAATCTGGCTTCTTTTTATTTAGTATCCTTCCTTATTCAGTACAAGAAACTCACTTATTTCATACTCTGATATTAAACAATACTCCACTTTTGTGAATTTTTATTTTAAACCTGTATAATAAGCACTGTTTTTAACTCTACCGGCTTTTGAACACTCGAGTAAAATGAAAAATGACAGTGGCAAACCATTATCTTTTTCAAAGACCAATTCCGCAATTACTTTAACAAAATTTAGTCCTTGTTAACCAGATGGCAAGCTTTAGACTTTTCCAAATTGATAGCATTTTCAGGAACAAATGAAATTCTTTACAAAACAACAAAATTTTGGATTGGTCCAAATTCCAAGCATTTGCAAAATTAATGATACTGTATAATAAATGTGGCAAAAATAATTGGATGTGACTTCAAAAGGTTACAAACATTGCAGGAATCAGATGAAAATGCAGGTTACCAGCATGACCAAATTGCAGTGGGCTATTGTCCCTTTTTTGCACTGATCATCATCAGATATATTGCAGGAATATACTAGTGGCAGTCACTGCATTGGCTGAAGGAACCATTTACAGTTTGTGTCATATTTTGTGTGGTTGCCTTCCAGAAATGATCCTTGACAAGTAAATCTGTTTTGCAAGCATGGTATATTCTTGTAAGCCTCGATCACTTCACATAAATTTGGCTACACATTTCTATGATTGTTTTTATTTAAATAAGTCAGGGTGTTGATTAAATATGTTTGGCAAATTGTGGTGCATTAATTTCATACTTTATAGTTGTTTATAATATTGTAATAGGAGCATAATTTTACATCGACATTAGTTAATCTTTTATTGAGATTAAAATGGTTAGTAGAAATTTATATATTGAAATGGCTATACTATAGTATACAGTCATAACAGTGAGAGGTTCATGACTAACTTAGAATTAATATGTGAGCAGTTTATGACATTTATAAGGTACCATTACATGCCTTCTTCTTTCATGAAATTACTTCAATTAAATTGTTCTTAGATCACAATGGTTCGATAGTGACTAAACTATATGTATATTTTCTTCTGAACCACAAAGTTGCTTTACACATGCACCTGTATCACAGCAACTCTCAAGTTGATAATGATACTTGAGTTACATGTAACTGTATTCATCTCCAAGCAAGCTTTTAATGCTTTTGTTACCATTGTATTTGGTCTGTTTCTGATTTTTGAGAGGAAATGATGACTTACATGTATTTAGATCATATGTCATTTCCTAGTTCATTTCTCCATGAAAACCAAAAAGAAGCATGTCTAACTGCTGGTAGGAATTTCTGGCTTTTGTTTTCTTCAGAGCAAAAGGCAAAATGATATAGTTTTGGCATTTGCTCCACTGTTCATCACTCTGTCAGCCCAGAGCAATATCTTTAACCCATTACCACACAATCCCTACTTTTGACGCCCCTGTGAAAGAGGCCTTTTGAAAACACTGTGGGAAAAGGAGAAAATGCTGGTAACCAGCATTTTCTCCTTTTCCCACAGTGTTTTCTACACTTCCCAGAACAAATTTCAATTTTTCAGTCACCTTTATTTTTGTCGTCTGCAAATGCTTTCAATTTGAACCAGTCTAAGATTTTGTCGTGTGGTAAAGAGTTAACTTGTTACCAAACAACAAACATTTTGACTGGTCTAAACTGGAAGTATGTAGGGACAACAATTTAAGTGTGGCATAATCCGTTACCACACAATGATGACTTTTAACGACCCTTGGGGAAAAGCTTGTCGAAAACATTGTGGTGAAAGGAGAAAATGCTGGTAACCAGCATTTTCTCCTTTTCCAACAGTTTTCCATCCTATCAAAGCAAAATTGCACCATTTCAGCCACATTGAAATTGTCATCTGCAAATGCTTTAAATTTGGACTAGTGTGAAATTTTGTCTTTTGGTAAAGGGTTAAATGGTGAGATTTTGTTTTAGAAAGAGTAGAACTGACAGTTATGTTTGATTCAACAGTTGCACAGAAATTTTCATCCTAGTAGAGCTATAATTAAGGACGTTTTCGGTAGTAATTTCTGCACATCACTTTGGCAATTTCAAGGGAGACAATAACAGACAGTAACTCTTCTCAAAGAAGGTACTTGTATATCGTTCGGACAATACCTTGAATTTCGGATATGGTACGTTTCAAAGCGAAGAATGAGTCTACAATATCAACTAAACGGACATTTTGCAAAAAGATCTAAAGGGCAAAAGATCAAAAGAATACAGGAAAATATTTGGCGGTATAGACTTTCTCAGAGACTAGAGTCTACTGAACATGACAGTGCCGATCGGCCTTAGCGCCTAAACAGTTACTATGGAAATGGCTATTTTACAAAAAATCTAACACGGCAACATCTCTTTTTCTCTTCATTTTTGTACTTACTATTAAATTTTACTGTATATACCAAAGAATTAGAAAATTCTATGAAAGGAATTTTTCAAAATTTTGAATTAACTGAAGACTACATGTTGATTTTGCTTATATTTTGGTGTATCAAAAACTAGGAAAAATAATTATCTAAAAAGAAAATGAATTCAGATTATTATTTCATTCATACGGAATCAAGAAATAATATATTAAATATGGAAAATAATATATGCATATTTGTATAATAAACTTTCTATCACTGTATTACTGTATTTTATGAAGATATAGTCATTTTAGGTGTTTTGATACAAACGATTACCATAGAAACAGCCATTTTGCAGAAAATCTAACTCGGCGACATACCTTTTTCTTTTTCTTTTTTGAGTTTGCCATTGAATTTTACTCAACATATGAAGAATTAGAAAATTCTATGAAAGGATTACATTTTCACAAAACTGTAGAAAACGTCTTTAAGAAATAATCTTCTCTCTATCATAATTTATGGTTCAGTAAACCACAGTGTGAGTTATGAGGCATAATAATTAATTCACGAGGGTGATCTAGCCGCAGTTGTTTATTCATTGTGCCTCATAGCTTAAAGTTTACTGAATGATAAACCATGATAAAAAGAAGATTATTTCCATTCTGGCATAACCAACTCTTAATCAAAGGAAAATAGGTTTATAGTTAAAGTAAAAATGTGGATGCATATTACATTCCATTGAATAACTTACTTATATTGTAAAGAAAGATGTCACTGCATAGAATGACGTTATTCCACATAGAATAACATAGATTTTACCACGGTTTGGTTGCACTGTGTTTATATAGCCAAATTCATGTATCATGTTAGAATGCTCCATCACCTATGGATGGAATAATGCAAAACTTCTTAGATGTGTGGAGCTCTGTAGTATCCTAATTTATGTCAACTTTTTAGCTCACCTGAGCACAACGTGCTCAGGGGGAGCTATTGTGACCGGTCATCGTCCGGCATCCGTCCGTCCGTCCGTCCATCTGTCCGTCCGTCCGTTAACAATTTCTTTAAAAATCTTCTCCTCCAAAACCAGAAGGCCAATCTTGATAAAACTTGGCAGGAATGTTCCTTGGGTGAAGCTCTACAAAAATTGTTAAAAGAATTTAATTCCAACAAAAACTCTGGTTGCCATGGCAACAAAATGGCTGAAAATGGAAAAAATCTTTAAAAATCTTCTTGTGACAAACCATAAGGCCGAGAGCATTCATATTTTGTATGAAGCATCATTGGGTGACCCTTTACCAAAATTGTTAAAATTATTCCCCTGGGGTCATATTTGGGCTTTGCCCGGGCGCACCCTATTTTACATTGAAACAAAGAAGGAAAGCTTTAAAAAATCTTCTTCTGACAAACAATAATGGCTAGAGCATTCATATTTGGTATGTAGCATTATCTGATGATCCTCTACCAAAATTGTTAAAATTATTCTTCTGCTGTCATATTTGGGCTCTGCCCGGGCGCACCCCATTTTAAAATCTTTAAAAATCTTCTTGTGACAAAACATAAGGTTGGGAGCATTCATATTTTGTTTGAAACATCATTGGGTGACCCCTTACCAAAATTGTTAAAATCATTCCCATGGGGTCATATTTGGGCTTTGCCCGGGCGCACTCTATTTTACACAGAAATTTAGAAGGAAATCTTTAAAACTTCTTCTGGTGACAAATCATAATGGCTAGAACATTCCTATTTAGTGTGTAGCATTAACTGATGATCTTCTACCAAAATTGTTGAAATTATCCTTCTGCGGTCATATTTGGGCTCTGCCCGGGCGCACCCTATTTTACAATCTTTAAAAATCTTCTTGTGACAAACCATAAGGCGGAGGGCATTCATATTTTGTTTGAAGCATTATTGGGTGACCCCTTACCAAAATTGTTAAAATTATTCCCCTTGGGTCATATTTGGGCTTTGCCCGGGCACACCCTATTTTACATAGAAACAAAGAAGGAAACCTTTAATAAATCTTTTTCTGACAAACCGTAATGGCTAGAGCATTCATATTTGCTATGAAGCAAAATCTGATAATCTTCTACCACAATTGCTAGAATTATCCCTCTGCGGTCATATTTGGGCTCTGCCCGGGCGCACCCTATTTTACATAGAAACAAAGAAGGAAATCTTTTAAAAATCTACTTGTGACAAACCATAAAGGCTAGAGCATTCATATTTTGCATGTAGCATCATCTAGTGACCCTTTATGAAAATAATTAAAATTATCCCCTTGGGGTCATATTTTGGCTCTGTGCCTTGGTGCACACTATTTCACATAGAATCATAGAAGGAAATCTTTTAAAATCAATTCCATCTAAAAAGGAGAAATTGTTTGTAACAAGCAATTTCTCCTTTCTCACAATCTTTTCTACCATATAGATTACTTATTTTTCATTTTAGATACATTTTAAAATGTCGTCTGCAATTTGTTTCAATTTGGAACGGTCTAAAATTTTGTCATCTGGTAATGTCTAAACTACAAGTCAAAAAGGGAAAAAGACACTGTGAAGAGAAAAATTGATGATAAGCAGCAGCCTTTAGCTCTACTGGCCAAAGACAAAGAAGAAAATCTGTAAACATATTTTTGTGACAAACCCTAGGGTATGCCTTATTGGAAAAGAATTAATAGCCTGCCCTTGATAAGCCATATAAATTACAAATATACTCAGGTGAGCGATATAGGACCATCATGGTCCTCTTGTTTACTGATAGGATGGCCTTTTTGCAAACCATTGAATCTTTGCATTTCTACTTTGTCATTTGTTTTGACATAAATTTTCCATCACAGTTCGATGGAATATAGAAACTTCATAGATGTACTGGTAGTCAAGTACTCCTGTGATGTGCTGATATGTGGGGTTTTTTTTTACTGGAATCAAGAGAATTTATTGTTGACCATTTTCAAGTTTTGAATCATTGCTGCATTTTTTTGTTTACTAATTTGTTCATTTATTTATTCAGCACAACTGGATGGAATATGAAAAATGTAAATGCATTTTATGTACTGACATTATATGCTGATTTGTATTACTTTCTTTTTTTTTGGGACTGGTTTTCTGTCTACTTTTTTGCTTTTCCCCTGTTTCAAAAAATCCTTTGATTTAATTTTCAGAGGTCTTGAAACTATCTTTATTGTAAGATATTGATGGTATTAACCCTTTCTTTCTTTTACTGTCAAAATCTTAATCTTTTTTATTTCATGGGGGGGGGGGGGGGGAAAGGTCAGTGAAATACATATTCTCTGAATCATTTGATATGCATGTATTCGGTTTTTTTTCATGGTCAAAGATTGAAGGATTCAGTTTATGTGTATAATGATTTTTTATAGATAATCATTCTAGTATAGATGCCATAAGATATATGGTAAGACAGTAGTGCAGTAATGGTCATCACAGTAGTTTATTGACTTTTAGGTTTCTGAAAAACCACTTGCACATAAACATAAATTCTTCAATTCTTGTCTTTTATGTACATGTTAAAAGAATAGCTTCCTTTGTTAAACCATGTCATTTTTTTTCTTAACTTTGAAAAATATGATTTTGGGTTGTCATTGGGGTTTAAAAGTTATATATGAAAATATGTGAAAATGGAATGAACAATCCTTACTCTGACACAATTGATTTTTTGTGTCTTGAACTTAAACTTGAACATCTGTCTTCTCTGTCAGAGTACCATTATTTCTCTGAGGGAATATACATGTCATACGTGATTTCAGACTTGTCCAAACTCAAGCGATTACAGGTGACAAATGAAGTATGACTGATATAATTTAATTTTTAAAAGAATAGAGTTAAAAACATTGTCAGAAAGGAAGGAAATGCATATGCATGTAAATTCTTTTTTTTTTTTTGTTCTCTGATATCATTTTTTTTGTTAGCAGTTTTTTAGCTTCCATGCTTTTAACCCTTTACCCCATAAGGCATTTCTATGGTATCTCTGACTGACCCTAAATAACAGCAAGGATGAAACTGTTTCTTACGTGTATATGAAACCTTTTGATAGTATAGAAAACATTGTGGCAAAAGGTGAAATTGCTCGTGACGAGCAATTTCACCTTTTGCTACAATGTTTTCCAAAGGCTCCCACAAGCAATGTGTAGAAATGAGTATCTATGGAGTAAAGGGTTAAGAAAATGTTAAGTTCCATTTTAGTCAGAACGACAATCAGTGTATGCTGCTTTATAAAAAATCAGTATATAACAAGGATGTGATGTCATGTTGTTATGATTTCATATTTTAACTCTTCACAAACAGACATTTTAAACTTGTCCAAATTGAAAGCATTAATTTTTGCAGATGACAAATTTGATTTTATTCAAAAGACATAATCTGTCTCTTGAAGGGCAGAAAATAATGTGGGAAAGTAAGAAAATTCTGTTGACCAGCATATCCTAATTTTCCTACATCGTTTTCAAAAACTTTCTTTATAAGGGTCATTAAAACTTGTGATTGTGTGGAAGAGGGTTAAGACATAGAATATACTAATAAAAATATCTAATAAACTGGATATAAATGTGTTAAACCTTTACCACATAAGGCATTTCTGTGGTATCTCTAATTGACCCTAAATAACAGCAAGGATGAAGCTGTTTCTTATGTGTACATGACACCTTTTGATAGCATAGAAAACATTGTGACAAAAGGTGAAATTGCTCGTCACGAGCAATTTCACCTTTTGCCACAATGTTTTCCAAAGGCTCCTACAAGCAATGCGTAGAAATGAGTGTCAATGGAGTAAAGGGTTAAAGAAAAGTTTTAATACAGGTCTGTCAGTAGCAAGGGTGAATATTCTTTATTTAATCTAATCCATTTCTCCAATCAGGTATTTTCTATTGCAAAATGGATGCAAGAGATTTTTGGTTTTTGAAAGGAAGAGTGATTTGACCAGAGATTATTAAAGCATTGACGAATGGCATGATTTCAGAGTGTATTTACAGTAGATCATTACCTTATGGTATTTATCAACATTCCTGTTCAATTTCTGTCAATGATAAATAGGTACAGGTGTTTATTGAGAAATATATACAAGCGTTTACAGGATTGTGTGCTAACTCTCAACCAGACGACAGACTTTTAGACTTACCTAGGCTAAAGGCACTGGTAGACAAATGAAGTATGGTTCAAATATTGGAATGCATTTGTTAAAGGATAGAGTGGAAGACATTATGTGAAAAGAGAGAAAAGGTGGTTGAAAGAATTTTTGACAGTTTTCTCAATTTTTCCCACTTTTCCCACAATTTTTTCTACCCCTTTAAAAAGCAATTCCAAAGTTTGTGCTACACTTGACTTGTTGTAAATGCTTTCAATTTGGAAAAGTCTAAAATTTATTGTTTGGTAAAGAGTTTTACTTTTTAGTGTCACAAGACATCTTGTGGCAGGAAATGTTCCATGTCTAATATAAAATTCAGCAGGAATGAAGACCTTGTCTGTAAAACTGCAAATGGTTGAAACTTTTTTTTATCATTTTAATTTGATACTAGTGATACGCAACAAATATGTTCAGTCAATCAACATTCAAGCCTGCACTATTGAAATTGTTTAACCCTTTACCAAACAATCCCTGGTTTTTATGACCCTAAGATTAAAGCCCTTTGGAAACATTGTGGGAAAAGGAGAAAATGCTTTTTAATTTTCATTCATAAAACCCCAGTCGTCGAAAACCATCCGACAACAGGAGAAATTAGAGATTTTACTATGGCCCAATATGATCTATTTTTACATGAGCAACTCATTTATGTACCGGAAAAACACAGATGAAGCTACAAACATAGCGTCCGAACAAGACATTATGTAAAATAATAAGAAATTTGCTATGTTATAGAATTTAAGTGTCATTAGTCACGTGCCAGCCTCTTGACATTCCCACAATGCTTTTTAGCTCACCCGAGCACAACGTGCTCAGGGGGAGCTATTGTGACCGGTCATCGTCCGGCGTCCGTCCGTCCGTCCGTCCGTCCGTCCATCTGTCCATTAACAATTTCTTTAAAAATCTTCTCCTCCAAAACCAGAAGGCCAATCGTGATAAAACTTGGCAGGAATGTTCCTTGGGTGACCCTTTACCAAAGTTGTTAAAAGAATTTAATTCCAACAAAAACTCTGGTTGCCATGGCAACAAAATGGCTGAAAATGGAAAAAATCTTTAAAAATCTTCTTGTGACAAACCATAAGGCCGGGAGCATTCATATTTTGTATGAAGCATCATTGGGTGACCCTTTACCAAAATTGTTAAAATTATTCCCCTGGGGTCATATTTGGGCTTTGCCCGGGCGCACCCTATTTTACATAGAAACAAAGAAGGAAAGCTTTAAAAAATCTTCTTCTGACAAACCATAATAGCTAGAGCATTCATATTTGGTATGTAGCATTATCTGATGATCCTCTACCAAAACTGTTAAAATTATTCCTCTGCTGTCATATTTGGGCTCTGCCCGGGTGCACCCTATTTTAAAATCTTTAAAAATTTTCTTGTGACAAAACATAAGGTTGGGAGCATTCATATTTTGTTTGAAACATCATTGGGTGACCCCCCTTACCAAAATTGTTAAAATCATTCCCATGGAGTCATATTTGGGCTTTGCCCGGGCGCACTCTATTTTACATAGAAATTTAGAAGGAAATCTTTAAAACTTCTTCTGGTGACAAATCATAATGGCTAGAACATTCATATTTAGTGTGTAGCATTAACTGATGATCTTCTACCAAAATTGTTGAAATTATCCTTCTGCGGTCATATTTGGGCTCTGTCCGGGCGCACCCTATTTTACAATCTTCAAAAATCTTCTTGTGACAAACCATAAGGTGGAGGGCGTTCATATTTTGTTTGAAGCATTATTGGGTGACCCCTTACCAAAATTGTTAAAATTATTCCCCTTGGGTCATACTTGGGCTTTGCCCGGGCACACCCTATTTTACATAGAAACAAAGAAGGAAACCTTTAATAAATCTTTTTCTGACAAACCGTAATGGCTAGAGCATTCATATTTGGTATGTAGCAAAATCTGGTAATCTTCTACCAAAATTGCTAGAATTATCCCTCTGGGGTCATATTTGGGCTCCGCCCGGGCGCACCCTATTTTACATAGAAACAAAGAAGGAAATCTTTTAAAAATCTACTTGTGACAAACCATAAAGGCTAGAGCATTCATATTTTGCATGTAGCATCATCTAGTGACCCTTTATAAAAATAATTGAAATTATCCCCTTGGGATCACATTTTGGCTCTGTGCCCTGGTGCACACTATTTCACATGGAATCATAGAAAGAAATTTTTAAAATCAATTCCATCTAAAAAGGAGAAATTGTTTGTAACAAGCAATTTCTCCTTTCTTACAATCTTTTCTACTATATAGATCACTTATTTTTCATTTTAGATACATTTTAAAATGTCGTCTGCAATTTGTTTCAATTTGGAACGGTCTAAAATTTTGTCGTCTGGTAATGGCTAAACTACAAGTCAAAAAGGGAACAAGACACTGTGAAGAGAAAAATTGATGATAAGCAGCAGCTTTTAGCTCCACTGGCCAAAGACAAAGAAGAAAATCTGTAAACATATATTTGTGACAAACCCCAGGGTATGCCTTATTTGAAAAGAATTAATAGCCTGCCCTTGATAAACCATATAAGTTACAAATATACTCAGGTGAGCGATATAGGACCATCATGGTCCTCTTGTTTGATTTTTGGTGCAAAATATGAAAATACCTTAACAGGCTATGTAGCCTTTAAGGGATTATGTTAAAGAAAATATTTTTTTTTTGTAATTTTATGAATGTTAATTGTTGATGATTTCTATTGTTTTTTTTTCTTCAAATAAATTTCAGTTTTATATATATATATATCATTTGGTGAAATGTGAAAAATCTAAATATATCCCTTTCCCAAACGACAAATTTTAGACTCTTCCACACTGAAAGAGTTTGCTGACGACAATTTTAACTTTCATAACAATGGCAGACAGTTATCTGAACGGGCAGAAAACACTGTGGGAAAAGGAAAAATTGCTCGTTACGAGCAATTTCTCCTTTTCCCACAATGTTTTCAAAAGACTTCTACTGCAGACACGTAAAAACAAGGGCTTGTTTGGGAAAGGGTTAAAAGTTTCTTATGAATGATTGATGAATACAGACCTTGATAAAAGTGCTGACCAGAATATTACATACATGTTTTGAAAATTGTATTCTAAACCTATTTCATACATGTATAGGGAAAATGATTAAGAATGACCTTATCCTCTTACTTGCCAACAAGCCTTAAGTATAGGAGTAGTTATCTTTATATCAGATGACAAAAATTGGTTCCTTTCTTAACTCATTACCAAACGACAATATTTTAGGCATGCCCAAATTGAAGGCACTTGCAGACGACAAAATAAAAGTGACTCAAAATTTGAAATTTGTCTAGTGACGGGTAGAAAACATTGTGGGAAAAGGAGAAAATGCTGGTTACCAGCATTTTCTCCTTTTCCCCACAATGTTTTCTAAAGGCTTCTTTCTCAGGGGCGTCAAAAGTAGGGATTGTGTGGTAATGGGTTAATGGAAAGTCTTTAATCCTTTATCACACAATCCAGACTTTAAACAATCCTGTGAAAGAAATCTTTTTGAAAACATTGTTGGAAAAGAAGAAAATGCAGCATTTTCTCCTGAAAATGCTGGTAACCAGCATTTTCTCCTTGTCCCCCTCCTTGTTTTCTTCCCTTCCTAAAACAAATTCCAATTCTTTGGTCACGTTTATTTTTTCATCTTTGAATGCTTTCAATTTCGACCAGTCTAAAATTTTGTTGCTCGGTAAAAAGTTAAGACAATAAATAAAATAATGTGTCTTAATACATGTAGATAGGAATCATCTTCTACAGAGGAGAAGACAAACTTTGATTCAATTCTAAATAGAAAGTCTTTAAAGGTAACCAGTAAAATGTGTCACAGTAGATAGAATTTGTCTTCCACAGAGGAGACAGAGCAGAAAACATAGTGGCAAGTGTAGAAAATAATGGTTATTAACAATTTCTTCGTGTCCAACAGTAATCATAACGGCCATCTTTTTGGGTCAATAAAATGCAGGATTGTTTGGTAAAGAGATAAGACATTTACCAAACGACAAAGTTTTAGATAGGTCCAAATTAAAACATTTGCAGATGACAAAATTAATGTGACTAAAGAATCTAAAATTGTTTTAGGAAAGAAAGAAAACATTGTTGGAAAAAGGAGAAAATACTGGTTACCAGCATTTTCTCCTTTTCCCATAGTGTTTTCAAGGCTTCTTTGAGTCTTATTTAACTCATTACCAAACAAGAATATTTTCAGCTTGTCCAAATCGAAAGCATTTGCAGATGACAAAATAAAGTTGTCTGGAAGTTTAAAAATTGTTTTGTGGGAAAAGGAGAAAATGCTGGTTACCAGCATTTTCTCCTTTTCCCACAATGTTCTCTAAAGGATTCTTTATCAGGGTCGTCAAAAGTAGTAATTATGTGGTAATGGGTCAATCAGTTATCTGCAAATGCTTTCAATTTGTTGAAATCTCAATTGTTTGGGAAAGGATTACAGTGTTTTATGTTCATCAGAATGACCTATCTATCCTTTTGCTACATTCAATTTCATGTTGTGCATGTCTCACCATATGGGTTAAAATTGGTGCAAAGGACCTGTTATGTTCTCTCCTTTTTATTTTTTTTACTTCTTCTGTTAAATCTATATTTTCTTAAAACATTTGTTTTACAAGGTATATAGTATAATTGTAATTTTGTCTATCATGTTGGAACTGTATCTTTTTATGCGTATAAGTTGATGTTGGAAATTGTATACCGGTAAAACAATAGTCTTTACCAAACAAGGAAATCCAAGACTTGTCCCAAATTGAAGCATTTGTAGATGATATAAGTGGCTAAAATGATGGTTTCTATCTTTGAAAAAGTTAGAAAAATATTGTGAAATTAGATGAAAATGCTAGTTCACTATTTTCTACTTTTCGCAGATTGTTTTCTTAGCTGTCAAAGAACTTTACATTATTAACTCATTACCACACAGTTGTAACTTTTAGCAACCCTTGGAACAGAGCCTCTTGAAAACATTGTGGGAAAAAGAGAAAATGCTGGTAACCAGCATTTTCTCCTTTTCCCACAATTTTTTCTATCCTTTCAGTGAAAAATTGCACCATTTGAGCCACATTGATATTGTTTCCTGCAAATGCTTTGAGTTGTGACATGGCTAAAAGTTTGCCATCTGGTAAAGGGTTAACCCTTTCTCAAACAAGCCCTGGTTTTTACTTGTCTGCAGTAAAAGTCTTTCGAAAACACTGTGGGAAAAGGAGAAATTTCTGGTAACGAGCAATTTCTCTTTTTCCCACAGTGTTTTCTACCCTTTTAGAGAACTTTCTGCCATTTTCTCAAAATCTAAAATTGTCGTCTGCAAACTCTTTTGTTTTGGAAGAGTCCAAAATTTGTCATTTGGGAAAGGGTTAAACTGTATGGCCTGCAACTAGTGAAAAGGGACATTCAGACATGGGCATAAAATGTTGTCTTGGATCAGCCTGCTCAGTCAGGGAAGGCTAATCTGAAACCAGAATTTCTGGTTTTATAGAAGTATCTGTTGTACACAAGTCTACTGTAGCACAAAATCTAATGCAGTCAAAGAGTGCCATCTCGGATAAGCCTGGGTGGACTGCGCAGGCTGATCTACAACAACACTGTATGCAAAATGTCCAAATGCCTCTTTTTGTGTGTTGCATGCCATATCAAGGTGTTCTGCCCACAGATGCTGTCAATTTGGAAGATTAAAAAATTTGTTGTTTTGCATAAGCTTTAAAAGAAAAAGTTAACAATTTTTTTTCGTGAACTTAAAGATTTTGAGAAAAATATTGTTATAGATGGAAATACTACACACAATGAACAATATATTTTTTGTCACAAAGAAAATCTAGAAATCGTACAAATATCAGTAGAATTTCTAGCTCACCTTAGCACAAAGTGCTATAGGTGAGCTATTGTGATCGCCCAATGTCCAGCGTCCGTCGTCCGTCAACAATTTTTTTTAAACATCTTCTCCTCCTAAACCACTTGGCCAATCTTCATGAAACTTGGCAGGAATGTTCCTTGGTTGAAGCTCTACCGAAATTGTTCAAAGAATTAAATTCCACTTATAACTCTGGTTGCCATGGCAACAAAACGAGGAAAAAAACCTGAAATCTTTGAAAATCTTCTTCTCTTAAACTAGAAGGCATACAGCTTTGATATTTTGTATGTAGCATCTCCTAATGGACCTTTACCAAGTTTGTTCAAATTATGCTCCTAGCATCAAAACTGGCCCCGCCCCGGGGGATAACGAGTTTGAGCATAGGAACAAAGAAGGAAAACTTTAAAAATCTTCTCCCCTGAAACTTGAAGGCGTAGAGCTTAGATATTTTGTATGTAGCATCTCCTAGTGGACCTCTACCAAGTTTGTTCAAATTATATCCCTGGGGTCATAACTGGCCCCAACCCAGGGGTCACAAGGTTGAGCATAGGAACAAAGAATGAAAACTTTAAAAATCTTCTCCTCTGAAACTTAAAAGCGTAGAGCTTTGATATTTAGTATGTGGCATCTCCTAGTAGACCTCTACCAAGTTTGTTCAAATTATGTCCCTGGGGTCAAAACTGGCCCCAACCCAGGGGTCACAAGGTTGAGCAAAGGAACAAAAAACGAAAACTTTAAAAATATTCTCCTCTGAAACTAGAAGGTGTAGAGCTTTGATATTTGGTATGTGGCATCTCCTAGTGGACCTCTACCAAGTTTGTTCAATTTCTCCCTGGGGTCAAAACTAGCTCCACCCAGGGGTCACAAATTTGAGCATAGGACAAAGAAGGAAAATTTGAAATTCTTCTTTGAAACTGGAAGGTGCAGAGCTTTGATATTTGATTGCCCTATGTCAGGCATCTGTCTTTCTATAAACATCTTCTTCTCCTAAACCACTGAGCCAATCTTGATGTAACTTGGCAGGGATGTTCCTTGGCTGAAGCTTTACCAAAGTTGCTCAAAGAATTGAATTTCGCTCATAAGCTATAGTCTAAGGTGAGCGTTTCAGGGCCATTGGCCCTCTTGTATTTGTGGGTAGTTTAAAGTATTGTAAGCTCCACTGTCCAAAGGCCAGCGGGCTTATAGCATGGCCCGGTGTCCATCATCGGTGTGTCTGTGCGTCTGTCTGTGTGCATTAACCTTTGTTTCAAACATATTCTTTCAAATTACCATCCAATTTTGATGGGACTTAATTGAAATGATCCTGCCTTGGTCCTCTTTAGAATGTCTTGCAAGAATTTGATTCCTTAAAAAACTCTTGTTGGCATGGCAACAAAACTGAAAAATATTGAAAAACTTCTTTGTCTGAAACGATAAGGCTTAGGGCTACCAAATTTGCGTGTAGCTTTATTTAGTGTAACTTTACCAAGTTCCTTCAAATAATAGACTTGGGTTCAAATTTGGCCCTGTCCTGGGGGTTACAAGTTTTATATGGGCTTATAAAAGGAAAACTTTAAAAATGTACTCGTAAATTTTGAATGTAGCTTTATCTAGTGGGCTTCTACCAAGAGGGCCCAAATGATAGTAATGGGGTCAAGTTTGCCCTGACACTAGGGGCCCAAATTTTACATGGGCTTTTGTACTTAGAACTTTATAAAACCTCTTGTTACTAACCATGATAAGACTTAGGGCTACTAAATTTAGCTGTTTCATGGGTCTCATGTTTTACAAGGCCTTTTATTGAGGAAGCTTTGAAAATCTTCTTGTTTATATCCACACATTCTAGACCTGTATTATTTGAGATGGGGCTTTGTCTTGTGGACCTCCACCAGGATTAAAGTAATTATAGCTTTGTGGTCAAAAACAGCTTTGCCTGGGGGCCATAACTTTCCCCTAGGATTTTATAGAAAAAATTTTGTATGTCTTCATGTTTGAAACATTAAAATTGGCCAAGTATTGTAATGTTTGGCTACTTATTAGGCAGTGGAGCGATACAGGGCCATCATGGCTGTTTTGTTGTGAAATCCAAAGAAAATGTATTTGTTTAAAAAATAGTGTGAAATGTATGAGTTTACATTTTTCACTGAGAAAAAAAAGGTTAAAATCTTTCAACACTTTATATCATATTTCTGATAGTGTATAGACCCCAATCAGACTAAATGCTTTATGTTTTCTGCTTTTACCACCCCTTAGATGAAAACATTGTTAGGAACTTAGAATATACATGGTTGGAACTTGCATTTTCTCCTTTTCCAATAATGTTTTTCTACGCTGCCAAAGTTATGTTCATTTGAGCAAAATTTTTTTGTCATCTAGAAATGCATTTAATATGGACACATTGAAAAATTTTGTTGTCTTCACCAAATGACAAAATGTGTGTTTTCGACCAATTTGAAAATTTTGCAGACAACAAGTTGACTGTAGTTCAAATGATGATTTCAGTATTTGATAAGGAAAGACACATTGTGGAAAAATAAAAGGATAGTGGTACTGTGCTTTTTTTCCATCAATTGTTTTCATAAGCGTTTTACCTCAGGCTCATCAAAACCTGTGGTTTTATAGTAAACTCACACAAAAGGTCCAATTTATTCATTTAGCACAATAGGGTTCTTTTTTTTGAAACCCTTTTCAAAGTAACTCCTTGTTTTAATGATCCTGAGGAAGAAGCTTTTGAAAATGGTGTGGAAAGGAGAAAATTACTGTGACCAGCCTTGTCCAACAGTGTTATTTTTGCCCTTCGACAGAACTATTTGAAAAATTTGAGCCACAATCTGTGAGTCATCTCTGATGTTTTCATTTTTGACCAGTCTGAAATTTTTTATGGTGGTAGATCAAAATAGATAAATGGCATTTATCAGAATGGGTAAAGTGGTTTGCTCAATTTTTTTTTCTGAAATATATGTACAAGATTAGCTCACACAAAATGGCAGTCTGATCATGGCTTTACACTGTCAGGAACTTTATTATGCTCTGACCAAATTATCAAGAAATAAAAAATACATGAAGTTTGACTCTCTTTCCTGATTAAAAAGGAGTGAGCTTTATTAACCCTTTACGAAACATTCTGGTATTTTGACAACCTAGAACCCAAGAAAGCTATTGAAAATAAGGTGGGAAAAAGGAGAATTTTCTTCTTTTCCCACAATGTTTTCTCCCATTTCAAAGACAGAAATTATCTTTTTAGCAACATTGAATTTTTTGTTGTCTTCAAACTATAAAAAATGTATTTAAACAAGTCAAAAATTTTAATGTGCACTAAAGGGTTGATGCCACTAAAATTAAAGTTATTTTTTGGTAACCTTTTACTCTATAAAATTAATATCTTTTTGGCAGCTATCAAAAGACAAAATGGGTAGGAGCAGTCTTTTTGTTACAAACAATTTTGACTTTTTCATAGTGTTTTCCATACTTTTGAAAATCAATAGTGCCTCTTCTTGCATATCGCTAAATGTTTACCAATTTACATGTAGATACTTTACCTTTTACCACGATATCACTATTTTAACCCTTTACTCCATAGATACTCGTTTTAACGCATTGCTTGTAGGAGTCTTTGGAAAACATTGTGGCAAAAGGTGAAATTGCTCGTGACGAGCAATTTCACCTTTTGTCACAATGTTTTTTATGATATCAAAAGGTGCCATATACGCATAAGAAACAGCTTCATCCTTGCTGTTATTTAGGGTCAATTAGAGATACCATAGAAATGCCTTATGGGGTAAAGGGTTAAAAAAAAGAACAATTAATCAACAAAAAAAGAAAACATTGTAGGGAATAGAGGAAATGCTGGTAGCCAGTGTGGAAACCAGCATTTTCAGCTTTTTTCCACAATATCTGCAACTCCTAGGGTAAAACATTAGATTATGTGGTAAAGGGTTTAACAGAATGATATGTATAGACAATCATGTTGAATTCGATGAATTCATGATTCAATAATATGATGGGATTTTTAAATACAAATGAAAAGCTTTGTAAACATTATGACTGTTATTCAATGTCAGGAAATACAAATGGACTACTCCAACTGTTTTAGAGTAATAAAGTGTTTGAAAGTGTTCTGTGTTTGTTGATATTTTTTTTCCCAAATAGCCAGAAAACTGCATTATGTCTCTTTTATTATACCCCCACAATGAAGTGGAGGGGAGTATACTGGAATCACCATGGCTGTCTCTCTATAATTATGTCCGCAGACATGATTTTATCGGGCAAGATACTCCAAAAGTTTTTCAGATACTGAACTCAAATTTACACACAGTGTTTCTATGTATATGAAGTTGTGTATTTGCAATTTCCATTACCCTGCTGTGATTTGTTGCAGAATTATCTCCCTTTGAACTTTTTTCAACACTTACTTTGGTACTAAACCATTCTGCACTCTGTGACAAAGACCTGTTTTGTGATAAGGAGCCGCTGCAGGGTATGATAATGTCTAGCGATAGCTCTAGTTTATAGCTACATTTTTTTTTTATAAGAAATGGTCATTTGCCAGACATGAACCAAGAAGCCACAAAAAATCCAGAAGGATTATTATGATAGATATAGGAATAAGACAATGTCTACTGTATTATAAACTTGTTCCACAATCCTGTGTTAACCCTTTACCAAACAATCCCTGGTTTTTACAACCCTGCGATAGAAGTCTTTTGAAAGCATTGTGGGAAAAAGGAAAAATGCTGGTAACCATCATTTTCTCCTTTTTCCACAATGTTTTGTACCCTGCAGGAAATTAATTTTTCAGTTTTTGAGTTACACTCATTTTGTCATCTGCAAGTGCTTTCCATTTGGACCAGCCTAAAATTTTGTAGTTTTATAAAGTGTTAAAGATCTGGTAAAATGTTAAAGATCCTGTGGTTAGAGGTATAAGAAAACAATATAGGAAAAGGAGAAAATGTTGGTAAACAGTAGTTCCTCCTTGTTCTATGTTTTCTATCCTTCTTGATATGAATCCTGTCATTCAAAACTTATTTAATTTGTTATCTGCATGTACTTTGAATTTGGACCAGTATAAAATTTTGTTGTTTGGTAAATATTTAACTCATTACCAAACAACAAAATTTTTGGGTTGTCCAAATTGAAAGCATTTGCAGAGGACAAAATAAAAGTGACTGAAAATTTAAAATTTGTTTTGTGAAAGGTAGGAAACAGTGTTTTTCACAATGTTTTCAAAAGGCTTCTAGGGTCATTGAAAGTAGGGATTGTGTAGTAATTGGTTAACCCATTTCCAAACGACAATATTTCTGGCTTGTCCAAAATGAAAGCATTTGCAGACAACAAAATAAGTGCTTGAAAATTTGAAATTTGTTTTGTGACGGGTAGAAAACAGAATTTTCTCCTTTTTCCACAATGTTTTCTAAAGGCTTCTTTCTCAGGGGTGTCAAAAGTAGGGATTGTGAGGTAATGGGTTAATTGATTGATTGATTGCATGGTGTTTAATGCTGTTTTTAACATTGTTTCAATTATACATTGTGGTACCAGTGCACTTATCCATACCTTGGTTGAATTTCTTTTACCAGTACTCTGCATAGTATACTTTTCAAGTCATTGGCTGCTTTCCCACATAAACACTGTCGAAACACTAATCAGCAGTGGGAGCATCTTGGCAAGCAAAGGCTGATGATTCACTGCGTTACTCTACCCTTGGCAGATTGAGCTTGATTTTTACATTTCCACCGCCTCCCCCCCCCCTCCCCCGATACATTTTTTCATAGGATGTAGGATGCTCTAACTCCCAACAAATGAAATCGCTCTTAGGATTTCATCTTTGATAACAACAGAATGAGGTCACAACCTTTCGAATAGAAGGTAAACATGGAAACCCACGTGGATGTCTGCTTATCACTTCATGTTGAATAATTGTATTTGCATGCGAGTTGTAAAATGGTATTTCCGTGGCTTTCAGAAATATGATGTAAAGGGGGGTAATAACCAGCATCCAATAGAGGGCGCATCGCAAGAATCTCGAAATCGGGCTCAATCAACCAAGGTAAGATCCACGTAGTGATCATAACCTTGGCTCACGAAGATGTAGTTGGAGAGGAATGAATCTTTTTGCAGAGACTATTATCTATCCTTTGAAAGAAACTGGCCTGGTTGGGGATCAAACTAGGAACCTCCTGTTCTTAAGTCCAGTACTATACCAACTGCGCTACTTTGGCTCAGCAGTGAATAAACTTTCCATCGTCTCATGGTGCTTTGCTTATTATGGAAAATCAAAATATCAGAGGTCAAATACCTATGGGATGGTGTATTTACGACCAACAGGGTCCATTGCCTTGACAAGCTTTTGTCTTCCAAAATGATCTCTTAACTCATTACCAAACCACAATATTTTAGACTGGTCCAAATTGAAAGCATTTGCAGACGACAAAATAAAAGTGACTGAAAATTTGAAATTTGTTTTGTGAAGGGTAGAAAACGTTTTGGAAAAAGGAGAAAATGCTGGTTACCAGCATTTTCTCCTTTTCCCACAATGTTTTCTAAAGGCTTCTTTCTCGGGGGCGTCAAAAGTAAGGATTGTGTGGTAATGGGTTAATGAACCCTTTACCACACAGTCACAAATTTTAACCACCCTGATGAATAAGCTTAAAATTTTTAAAATCAGTGAGGGAAAAAGAGAAAATGCTGGTAACCAGCATTTCTCCTTTTTCCACAATGTTTTTTACCCTGTCAAATACAGAAACCACGGTTTAAGCAACATTTAATTTGTTGTCTGCAAATGCTTTCATTTTGGACTTGTCTAAATTTTTATCCTTTGGTAAAGAGTTAACCTATTACAACACAATCCCTACTTTTGAAGATTCTGAGAAAGAAGCCTTTAGAAATCATTATGGGAAAAAGAGAAAATGCTGGTAACCAGAATTTTCTCCTTTTCCCACAATGCTTTCTACCCTTCACTAAACAAATTTCAAATTTTCAGTCACTTTTATTTTGTCGTCTTTCACTCTTTACCAAACAATGTTTTAGACTTGTCCAAATCGGAAGCATTTGCAGACAACAAAAAACAAGTATGTTAAAAATTTGAGATTTGTCTCCAGCAGGGCAGAAAATATTGTGAGAAAAGGAGAAAATGCTGGTTACCAGCATTTTCTCATTTTCCCACAATGTTTTCAAAAGGATTAGATTTTAGGGTCATAAAAACCAGGGATTGTTTGGTATAGGGTTAATTAAATAGGACCCTTCATAGACCTACTGCTATTTCTTTTTCAGCCTAAAACTGCTCATCATGCCATGAAACTTTGTCTGGAAAAGAGAGGATTAATACATCTTTGTAATGTATAATAACACATATTTTTGGAGCCAAGAAATCCATTTTGTCAAATGTGACACAATTGTTGATAATTATTTTTGTAGTCTTGGTCATACTATGAATATAACTTGCAGATGTCACTGGAATGTTTTGTTATCCTTGTTTTAATGATTATCCTTCAAATAATTATATTTTTTTTGCCTTTGCAATAGACAAATTTTGAAAACACAGACTGGATAACTTTGTATGAAAGAAATAACCCCTATTTCAACAATGTTTCTCTCGCTATTCTATCAATAATCTGTCCAAAAAGGACGAAGAAAAGCATAATTCAGTTGAATCTTTGAATATGGAAGGTGTCCTTCAGGATCTGAAAGGCCTTGTCTTGGACAATACAAATTAAATACAACACCTCAAACAACTGTTCCAACGGAACACACTAAAACGATGCAAAGACAAACAAACAAAAAATTAACACAAAACCTCATTCTGAGAAAGCAATTTCATTTATTCAACAGAACTTGTTACAAAATGCTATTATTATCATATAATTATATTTCTGTACCTCAACCCTCCACTTCATAACACTAATTATGACTCAAGTGATGGAATTTCTGTTTGAAAAGAGTAGAAAACATTGTGGGAATCTCCTTTTCCAATGATGTTTTCAAAATCCTTTTTTACATTGGTTATTCAAATCTAGAGTTTTTGGTAAACCAGATAAAGGCAGAGTACAGGAGAGATTTCCTATAAAATTGTCAATTAAAAGGGATGAATAAAAAGGTCTCTTAGAACGTTTTTCCAGAATCAACATTCTACCTTTTCTCTCTTATTCATTAGTGTTATTCTTTACCAATCAATCATGAATTTTAATGACCCTGAGAAAGAAGCCTTTCGAAAACATTACAGGGAAATGAAAAAATGCTGGTAACCAGCCTTTTCTCCTTTTCCCACAATTTTTTCTAACCTATGAAAGATCAATTCCATCATTTGAGCCACATCTCAATTGTCATCTAAAAATGTGTTACCACACAGCAAAATTTTAGACCTATCCAAATTGAAAGCATAAAATTTTACAGACGACAATTTCAAAGTGGCTCAAATGGTGCAATTTTGCATTGATAGTGTAGAAAACTTTGTAGGAAAAGGAGAAAATGCTTATTCCAGCATTTTCTCCTTTTCCCACAATGTTTTCAAAAGGCTTCTTCCTCAGGGGCCTTAAAAGTCGTCATTGTGTGGTAAAGGGTTAATTTGGTTTAGATAATTCTACATTTCTGTCATGTGGTAAAGAATTAAACCTTTTTACCCTTTACCTGCTAATTAAGCTAAATGAAACTTTCAATCTGGTAATAAAAACCTGAATAACTCTATTGATAACATCTTTTTTGAAGTAAGATATCTCCTTATCATTCTGTGCAGTCTGATCTTGATCTACTCTGTCTGAAAAAGTTTGACTTAGCAACTTTAGGGTTTAAAGGTGATCCCACTGTATGATAAACCTGACACAGATTTGGACAGCATTGTGAAAAAGGAGAAAATTTTAGCAATCAGAATTTTGTTTCTTCTGACATCGTATCTGACTTTCCTCAGACAAATCTGATCATTTGGATCACTATCGTTTTTCATCTGCTGAATGTACATCCTAAAGATCTGAACCACATTTCATAAATTACCTACAGTCACTTTGGACTTGGTCAACTCTTTAACTCATTACCAAAGGACAAAATTTTAGGCTTGCCCAAATTGAAAGCATTTGCAGACAACAAAATAAAGTGACTAAAAATTTGAAATTTGTTTTGCAGTATTACCAGCATTTTCTCCTTTTCTCACAATGTTTTCTAAAGGCTTCTTTCTCAGAGGCACCAAAAGTAGGGATTGTGTGGTAATGGGTTAATTTTGTTAGGAGTAAAGAATTGATTTGCAACAAAATGTATCAAATAAGTTTCAAAATCTAAATACATGTACTGTCTGTCTGCAGAACTCAACAGTAGATCTAAGCAGACAGAACTGAGCAAGATCAAATTGAACCAGCTTTCAGTCTGTTCTATATTCAGTTTGATTTTCGATCTACATTATCTGTCTTGCCAAGTAAATCTGGCCTACAAACAGATATGGAAACCCAATATTACTTTTCTTTTTCCCCTGACCGAAAATTTGAATTTGGTTTATTTGGAGCTCATTATGTATACCAAATGGTTCTTATGAAGTCATATAATTGGTAATTTTTTCAGAAAGTTTGGTAAAAATAAGTTCCCTGGTTACAGGTGCAAGACGATGGTTGAAATGATAGCATGCATGCACATGTAAAGAGACATTATAAATAAATTATGATGGTCAACTGGATCCCTAGCCTCTAGCCAGTCAAGCTACTAAAATCTACTAAAACAAGCAGTTTCTAAATTTCAGCACTTTCCTTATGAAAGTTCAATGGATAAATTTTGTATCTTAACCCATTACCCCACAATCCCTACTTTTGACAACCCTGAGAAAGAAGCCTTTAGAAAACATTGTTGGAAAAGCAGAAAATGCTGGTAACCAGCATTTTCTCCTTTTCTCAAAATGTTTTCTACCCTTCACAAAACAAATTTCAAATTTTCAGTCACTTTCATTTTGTTGTCTGCAAATGCTTTCGATTTGGACAAGCCTAAAATATTGTCGTTTGGTAATGAGTTAACAGTTAATATTTAAAATCATCCGAGACGGATCAACCGATGTACGAAATCTCGTAAAAAAAGTTGATGGACACATACATTTTCAGAGGTGATGTGCAGAATAATGAAATACTTATATGGATGAAGAGTAATCAGCCAGTACTTTTCCAGGATACTATCTAGCATCAAGTGATATATTGGAGTCACGCTGTGGCAAAGAAAGGTTTGATTCATCTCTGTCATTCATCTTACAAAACAAGTCATCACATAAATATGGATGCATAAAATCCATTTAGTCTTATAACTGCTTGAATCTGGAATTAGAATGGTATGCATATATGGCTTGCAACACTTGAAAAGGGGCATTCGAGCATTTGCGCAGTCCGCGCAGGCTAATCCGAGACGGCACTTTACCACTACATTAGATTTTGTGCTACAGTAGACTTGCGTAAAACAGAAAATTTTATAAAAACGGAAAGTGTTGTTTCGGATTAGCCTGTGCGGACTGCACAGGCTTATCTGAGACGACACTTTACGCAAATGTCCAAGTGACCCTTTTCGTGTGTTGCAAGCCATATATACCAATTTACAAACAGTAAATCTCAACCCATGGGATCCTGCACAGACTGTGCCAGCTGACATGAACCAATACTTTTGACAGATGGATTAAGCCTCCTTTTCACAAAACATGACTCATTTGTCCCCTTACCAAACTATTCACTTTTTTTAAAATCCTGAGGAAGGAGGCTTTTGAAAACATTGTTGTGTAAGGAAAAAAAACTGGAAACCAGCCTCTTCACTTGGGATTTTTTACATCTTCACACACAAACTCTACATGAGTTACAATTCATTTATCAATATTGACTCTATTCACTTTGGACAAAACAAAAACTTTAATGTCTGATAAAGAGTTAAGTTATCTTTTGCCTATATATACACCACATATATGGTCCCCAACACACAAAAAGGAGCATTCCAATAATGGCTTAAAGTGTTTTTTCAAATCAGCCAGGGCAATCTAAGCAGGCTGATCTGAGACAGCACTACAGGACTATATTAGATCTTGTGCTACAGTAAACTTGCGCAAAATAGAAAATTATTTTAACACAGAAAGTGTCATTTTGGACTATCCTGTGTGGACTGTGCAGGCTAATCCGACGTGACACTTTAAGGCAAATGCCTGAATACCCTTTTTCGCGTGTTGGTGGCAATTACACTTTGATATACAATGAAAAAGAACAAGTGGCTGAGAATGAAAAAGAACAAGTGACTGACAATGAAATTTTTCTTTTTTTTAAAAAAATGGTAGGGAAAACAATGACAGAAGAGGAACAATTACTTTTGAAATGTAAATACTCCTTTTCCCACAATGTTATTCAAATCTTTAGACAGACAGGGTGTAAATAAATATTTATATATGTATCAGCATTGGTGAAAGTTTTACATAATGAAAAACACAAAACCTACAACTTTATCAATTTAACCCTTTACTCAATAGATACTCATTTCGACACATTGCTTGTAGAAGCCTTTGGAAAACATTGTGGCAAAAGGTGAAATTGCTCGTCTGGCAAAAGGTGAAATTGCTCATGACGAGCAATTTCACCTTTTGCCACAATGTTTTCTACGCTATCAAAAGGTGTCATATACATATAAGAAATGGCTTTATCCTTGCTGTTGTTTAATGTCAATATTAGAGATACCATAAAAATGCCTCATATGGTAAAGAGACAACACAGGTAATGAGAACAGAATGCTTTTTGGTGCTCTTCAAATCCTAAACTCAGGAATATGCTTGAAAACTTTCACCAATGCATTTGTATAGTAATGGTATATAGCGATGTTTCAATATACAACTTTACTCTTTACCACACAATCCTGACTTTTAATGACCCCAAGAAAGAAGCCTTCTGAAAACATTGAGGGAAAAGGAGAAAATGCTGGTAACCAGCATTTTCTCCTTTTCCCATTATGTTTTCTTCCCTTCCCAAAAGAAATTTCAAATTCTAATAACTTTTATTTTGCCGTCTGCAAATGCTTTTAATTTGGACTGGTCTAACATTTTGTCATTTGGTAAAGAGTTAAAAGAATGTAGTGTAATATATCTGATAGCATATTAGTTTATATATTCCTAATATTAAAATACTGTTCATACAGTCCATATTTGAACCCTAGAGAAATATCTCTCTAGATCCTATGTATGGTAGTCCCTATATTATCCCTTTATCACACAATGATGACTTTTAAGACGCCTGGGAAAGAAGCCTTTTGAAAACATTTTGGTAAAAGGAGAAAATGATGGTTGCCAGCATTTTCTCCATTTCCCAAAATGTTTTCTTTTTTTTTTTCTACCCCATCTTAAATGATTGCACTGGTTGAGCCAAATTGAAATTGATGTCTGCAAATGCTTGCTCTTTTGACAAGGCTTAAATTTTGTCATCAGGTAAAGGGATAGTAATACATTGGAACATTTCTTTTTAAATGCAATGTTTAAGCTGTTCCAGTTAAATGAGTACATGTACACAATGTTTTATACATTAAAGTCAATTTTTAGAAAAGCATCCATTTTCCTTTTAAAGCTTGAATCATAACTATTGCCACTTTTTTGAAAATGATGTCATTTGTCTTTGAAAAGTAAGAAAACCAATATAGGAATTGGAGAGAATAATGATGTTAAAATCATATTCTTCTTTTCACATAATGTTTTCAAAAGCTCCTCTCAAGGTTGTTCAAACTAAAAAATTGTGTGTGAAAAGGTTAAATCTGTCTAAAATCATGGAATATGTCATCGAAAGTGTTGAAAACATTGCGGAAAGAGGAGAAAATGCTGGTAACCATAATGTCATAAGCCTATTTTTCATTATTCATGGTTGTAAAAGCAATTATCTATTAGATAAAGAGTCAATGACAAAGAAAAAGAAAAAAATGTTTTCTCTGAGCATCATTTTCTTGGAAACACAATATTTTAAACTCCTTGCAAAACAACAGAATTTAGATGGGACCAAATTGAAAGCAGTTGCAGATGACAAATGTTCGTGAATGATAAAATTTGTATTGGATTGGTACAAAACATAGTGGGAAAAGGGGATAATGCTGGTTACCAGCATTTTCTCCTTTTCCCACAATGGTCTCCTAGGGGGTCATTAAATCTAAGGATTGTGTGGTAAGGGGGTCAAGATAAAAGAAAATTTACCCTTCACCTAACAATGCCGACTATTCACAACTATGAAGGAAAAGGCTTTAGAAAACATGGTGGGAGAAAGAGAAAATACTGGTCAGAAGCATTATCTTTTTCCTATACTGTTTTCTAGCCTATCAAAGACAGAAATCACCATTTGCAGTACATTTAGTTAATCATATACAATTACTTTTAATTTGGTTGAGTTGAAAATGTCTTTTGGTGAAGAGATAATACTTTCCCCAAAGACAAACTTTTGGCTGATCCAAACTGGAAGCATTTGCAGATGAATAATTAGGAGAAACACTAATGATTAAATCTGTATCTGAAAGGGTAGAAAAAAATTGTGGGAAAAGGAGAAAATGCTAGTTACCCACATTTTCACCTTGTCCCACAATGTTTTCATGAGACTTCTCGAAAAAGTTCATCAAATCTTTGGACATTTTAATTAAGAATTCAGGAAGTTTTATTACAATTACGACAAGACTTTTTTGTACTCATGACATGAAATTTGGCACAATAAATAAACAAACAACTTGGTACTAGCCTATAAAGATATAATGATAATAAGATTTGTAAGTTCACTCTACCTTTTTACCTGACCTTGTTTAGAACAGAACGAATGTTCTGTTCTGTTTAGATTCATCTCAAGTTAACTCTTAACACTTTCCCACACAATCCTGACTTTTAACGACCCTTAAGAAGGTTTTTAAAAACATTGTGGGAAAAGGAGAAAATGCTGGTAACCAGCATTTTCTCCTTTTCCCAAAATGCTTTCTACTCTACTGGAAACAATTTTCAATTTTTGTGTTATAGTTATTTTGTCGTCTGCAAGAACTTTCCATTTGGACCAGTCTAAAATTTTGTTGTATGGTAAAGAGTTAACCAATAGTCATTGAAAGCATTTGCATACGACAACAGAAATGTCACTTTAAAACTGAAAATAGTTTGAAGAAGGGTAGAAAACATTGTGGATAAAGGAGAAAATGGTGGCTGCGGTTGCCAGCATTTTCTCCTTTCCTCACAATGCTTTCAAAAGGCTTCTTTCTCACGGTCCTTCAGTATTGTGCGGTAAAGAGTTCACACATTTGCAGAAAAGAATTTAATCAGGGTTAAAGTATTGGAATATGTGATAGAAAGACGTAAAACATTATAGGACAAGGAGAAAATGCTGGTTACAACCATTTTCTCCATGCCCCATTATGTTTTCTAAAACATCCCTATTCAAGTTTCTAACATAAAGGACTATAACAAAGGATCAAAGATATTATGTAAGTGCAATGAAGGAAAAATACTTGAAGTCTAAGAAAATGTCATTTTTATTTCAATAATATGGAAAACATTGTAAGAAATATTTTTACACAGTATCTATAAAAGTTTTGTCTTCTGCAGGTGTATAGAACAACAGTTTGTTTTCTCCTTACACGGCAATGTTTTCATAAGTGTTCTTTTTCAGGTTCCTAAGAAATGGGATTGCTGAATGGGTAATGCCCTAGCCAGATATTAACAGTAAAGATCATTGCACCCTGACCTTTTAAAGCTTTTAACATTGTTCTTTGTCTAACCATTTATTAAAGAATCCCATACTTTAACCTCCTGTACGACAGAAACATTCTAAAACTTCACAATAAATGTAAAAATTTTCTCATTTTCCTATACTTTTTTTTTCTTTAAGTAAAATATTTATAAAGATAAATTTTGCATTCAGACATGTTTAACCCTTTACCACAAAATGGCAACTTTTAACGACCCAGAAGTAGGAAGCCTTTTGAAAGCATTGTGGGGAAAGGAGAAAATGCTGGTACCCAGCATTTTCTCCTTTACCCACAAAGTTTTGCATCCTATCAAAGGAAAATTGAGTCATTTGAACAACTATCAAATTCTTGTCTGCGAATGCTTTGAATTTAGATAGGTCTCAAAATTTTGCTGTGGGGTAAAAGGGTTATCTCATGGTCTCTACATGCTTTCAATAAGGACGAGTCAGCCACTGTTGTCTAGGCTGTATGTACAAGCTATAGTTATATTTTATGTCTCTAGGGTAGATGATATGGAATATCTTTGAATTTCACACTGTAAAATGTTAAGATAATAGAATACGTATTTGAAATAATCTCTGGGTTACAGAACAAACAATACAGGATATTAACATGTAGTTGTAATGGAATTTCAAAGATGCATTAACTCATTACCAAACGACAAAATTTTAGACTGGTCCAAACTGAAAGCCTTTGCAGACGACAAAATAAAGGTGACTGAAAAATTGAAATTTGTTCTGGGAAGAGTAGAAAACATTGTGGGAAAAGGAGAAAATGCTGGTTACCAGCATTTTCTCCTTTTCCTACAGTGTTTTCAAAAGGCTTCTTTCTCAGGGACGTCAAAAGTAGGGATTGTGTGGTAATGGGTTAAGTCTCTATCAAACAATCTAGTGATTTAAAGACTGAGAAAAGAAGCATATAAAAACAAAGTGAAAAAAGGAGAAAATGCTGGCAACCAGCACTTTCTCCATTTCCCACAATGTTTTCTGTTCTCTGTAAGACAAATCCACTCAATTGAATGACAACTGTTTTGTCATCTGCAAGTGGCCTTAAATGCAAGATCAGGTTGAATATTGCTTGTAGTTTGGTACTACCGTAATTCTTTACCATACAATCCCAACTTTTAATGGCCCAGAGAAAGAAGCCTTTTGAAAGTTTTTGTGGGAAAAGGAGAAAATGCTAGTTACCATCATTTTCTTCTTTTCTCACAATGTTTTCTAACCTTGTCAAATCAAATTCCAATTTATAATTCACATATATTTTGTCATCTGGAAATCCTTACAATTTGGACTAGTCCAAAATTTTGTAGTCTGGTAAAGCGTCAAGCTACACTGTCTGTTAAAGTAACTGAAAATTTGCCTAGCATTCTAAACTTTTTACAATTAAATAGTAAATACATCAAATTAATACATTTTACCTGAAAGTCCTACTTTACGAATTGCATTGTAAGTTTGCACACTAAAACTACTCTGTACCTTTTACTCAGGAGAAACCATCTTGTGTATACACTGTATATAAGGCATAATCTCTTAACCCATTACCACACAATCCTTACTTTTGACGACCCTGAGAAAGAAGACTTTAGAAAACATTGTGGGAAAAGGAGAAAATGCTGGTAACCAGCATTTTCTCCTTTTCCATCAGTGTTTTCTACCTTTCACAAAACAAATTTCAAATTTTCCGTCACTTTTGTCGTCTGCGAATGGTTTCGATTTGGACAAACCTAAAATTTTGTTGTTTGGTAATGAGTTAAAAAACGATGTAACATTTGAAAAATTGGTGATAATTAGCAATTTTTACACTTTTTTGCAATAAAGTGCAATAAAGTGTTTTTGTTTTTTTCCCCAAAGATTTTTTCATTAAAATGTAATCAATCTATCATCAGAATTCAGGATTAATGAAGGCTATACAAGTTATCTTTTGATTCAATGCTGATGTAAGTACATGTACATGTATCAGGGGTACAAATTAGATGGCTATTTCAGTGTACCATTAGCAACATCTGTTTTTAAAGTCCTTCAATAAAACCTATATTGTAGGTACTGAATTTATCAATCATAAAACAGTTTATAGAGACAACAATCTAGACATAATAGCTTAAGAATTTGATAAATCATCTCATTTGTACCTCTGACATAATGTTTAAATCTGTATCCATGTTGGTAATACATATATATATATATACATTAAAATATTTTTCTTACTTGCAGCAAAATTAATCAACATTTACAAAAAGGACCCTAGGCCCTTATTCACCAAATATTCTTAGGTTCATTTTAAGTCTAATCTTAGATTTAGAAAGTAACCTAACTTCTGATTTGCTAAACCAAATCAGAAATTTGGTTATTATCAAAAAATTCTGTCGATTGTAACAGGCATTTTCTACTTTTCCAGTGGTGTTTTCTACCGATTTAGAGACAGATCTTAATACTTGAACTAAACCTGATATGTCAACAGGTAATGTGTTTGCTTGGAAGAGGTCTTATTTTCAAATAAGGAAAATTTAAATAAGACTTAGTCTTTATTAAGGATGGTTGAAGACTGACCTTGATGTTCCTAAATTGCTCACCTGAGTCCTATAACATTTATAATATTTAACTAATAGCAACCTATGGAGGCTGCATAAAAAATTTCATTATGATTTATCCAACAGTTTCTGAGGGCAATGATCAAGATCACTTGTGTTGGAAGGATAGACAAACCGACAGACAGCAGCCACAACCGGTGATCTCAACTCTTTACTGAACAAAACAAAAATGTTAGATTAGTTCATATTGAAAGCATTTGCAAACAACAAAATAAATGTGAATGAAAAATCAAAATTTGAGTTAGAAAGGATAGAAAACATTGAGGGGAAATGAAGAAAATGCTGATAACCAGTATTTTCTCCTTTTCCCTCAATGTTTTCAGAAGGCTTCATTCTCAGAGTTAATAAACAGTTGAAATTGTGTGGTACAAAATTATGCATTACCATGACTGAAAAAAGTGCTCCTTTTTATACAATGCTTACATAAATCACTGGCCTCTGTGCCTTATAATGAGCACAAGATATTCATATTTTACACTTTATTTTAGTTGTACAGTCTTACAAACATTACAAACATGAACTTTACAATTCTGAATTCCAACTTACTGATATTAATTATTGCACAATTCCCACACATTTAAAATCATACACATTCTAGTCAATTCTCACTTTTCATATCTGTAAAAACCACTGTTTGCTATCTCAAAATTTATTAAATCCCCATATGTTGTAAAAACAGAACTGACTTTGTACATATCTAACTTGGACACAGAAAGAACCATGAAAACAGTAGGAGGAACTGCTTGTTCTGAGTCATGAATTTACTTACTGCCATGACCTTACCTCTCTACCACATGAAATATTTATAAATAGACTTGTCCATACTAAAAGTATTGGAAGACTACATAATAAGTACAGCTCAAACAACAGGCCTTGTCTTTGAAGGGCAGACACATTGTGGGAAAGAAAAAAATGCCGGTAAATGGCATTTCCTCCTTTGCCACATGTCATGGGTGACAAAAAAAACTTGACGATAGTTTGAATCAAGATCAGACTGTAAAGTGTTTGCAGTCTGATCTTTAATTCTAGATTCTCCAATACTTGATTCTAAGCTTTGTCAATGAAATCTATACATTCATACTGGAATTGTATTTAAGCACTTGAAACAAGTTAAATATCATGTTTTTGGCAACTAAAGAGTTAAAGCTTTTAAATTCAGTATCAACAACATTTATCAATCATGAAACACTTAACAACAAATTATCATTTGTACACTAAATTACACATAGGGAGAGAGAGAGAGAGAGCAAGAAAAAAAATCATCAAACAAAAATTCTGTATGAGAAAAACTAAACACTGTCTCTTTCAGTGATCTGCTTAATGCTACTTGTAATGCTACCACCACTTGCACTTCCTCTGCGTAGAGATTTAGATGATGCAGTCCCAAAACTGGCAGTGTCTCCTTTTTGGGACATTCCTTGTATCAAAGACTGATTTTCGTTGCATTCCTCATCATCAGTTATATGTAAACTATCAAGGCTCACAGACATGGCAAGTCCAGGCTCAACAATTGCACTATTATGAGAATCCTTTTTACTATTTTCAACCACTATCTGACTTGTACACTCCACATGGCACTGAGCCACTGGACTAGAACAAAGGTGCAGACTACTGTCACTGCTACCTTCTGATTCATGGAACTGTCCATTACCACAGTTGGAGTAATGTAAATCGTGAAACTGTCTACTACTACCCTCCCCATAATGCACTGCAGGATGCTGATAGAGAACTATTTTCACTCCTCCGACTGCACCTTGTTCATCTGATGTGGATAAATGTTCTGCCTCTTCTATAGCTGGAGATGAATTCATCAAACCACTATCTGCTTCCTGCGGAACACTCTCCTGACTCCAGTTCAACTGAAATGGTTCAATGATAATATAGTAATTAGACAACATGCAAATCATCCAACCTGCCTGAGGTTTCTTCTAAAACTTTTCTGGAAACAAGAGAATTTTCTCTTTCTAATTTCTGAGTTCTTTCGCAGAAAAACTTTCAAATACATGTATTAGACTCTACCTTAAGAAGTCAATGGGGCAAAGTCCCAAAAGGATTGCAAAAGGATTTCAAAATATACAATCAATGTACAAAGAATTTAAGATGAATATTACATCTACAGAAACAAAATGTACAGAAACATTTATACAAAATGCTTTATACATTTTTTTCTTCAAGTTTCATCAATTTAAACTTTTAGTGATTGATTTTAAGGAATATAAGAAGGGAAAGGATCATTTTTTCACAACATAGTTGATGCTATGTAACCATAAATAGCTATAAACACTTTAACAGTCATACAGCCCTGTAAAATTCAGGTAAACATTAGCCACAATCGGTTTAAAAGCTAATTGTCTCCCTTGAAGATTTTGTCCACATTCAAGGGAGACCAACCTTTAGTATTTAGTATAACCCTTTACCACAAAATTTCTATCACGGGAAGAAAGTCCATAAAAAGCATTGTGGAAAAAGGCCCTTCTCTACCCTAAGGTTCATCTATTCAGTCCTTTTCAAATGCTTTCCTCTCTAAAATTTTGTTGTCTTATTAACCCTTTACCACACGATCATGACTATTAATGACCATGAGAAAGAAGCATTCTGAAAACATTACAGGAAAACGAGAAAATGCTGGTAACCAGCATTTTCTCCTTTTCCCACATTGTTTTCTTTCCTTCCCCCTAAAGAATTCAAATTCTTAATTTTCTTTGTTGCCTGCAAATGCTTTCACTTTGGACTAGTCTAAAATTTTGTGACATCCTAAAGAGTTAAAAAGTTAACATTTTTATCACATAATCCAGACAACCCTCCCTATAAGAAGGCTTTTGAAAACATTTTATGCTGGTAACCTACAGTTTTTCATTTTCCAAAAATGTTTTCTACCCTTTTAACCCATTACCATACGACAAAATTTTAGCCTTGTCTGTACTGAAGACATTTGCAGACAACAATTTCAGTGTGGCTGAAATGGTGCAATTTTCCTATGACAGTGGAGAAAACAATGTGGGAATAGGGGAAAATGTTACCAGCATTTTCTCATATTTCCCACAATATTTTCAAAAGGCTTCTTTCCTGCGGGTTTTAAAAGTCGGGATTGTGTGGTAAATTGTTAAATGACAACACTTATGTCTTATACACATCTGATTTGTTATCTGTGAATTCCTTCGAACTGAGGAAAGCCAAAATGTGGTCGGCTGGTATAGAATTAAGCACAGACATTGAAACCTTTACCAAACGACAAAATTTTAGATGGGTTCAAATTGAAAGCATTTGCAGACAACAAAATAAACATAACTCAAAAATTGAAATTGGTTTCCAGCTGGGTAGAAAACATTGTGGAAAAAGGAGAAAATGGTGGATACCAGCATTTTCTCCTTTGCCCAAAATGTTTTCAAAAGCTTTCCTTCTCAGGGTTGTTAAAAGTCCGGATTGTGTGGTATAGAGTTAACTATTGCCTCTTGCATATCTTAAGTTTTTGTAGACAGGTTACCAAAGTTTCACAATGAAGAAAAAATGACGATGTTTTCCACACAAATATAGCTACAATGATCTTGCTTAGAGATGGTGGGACAGAAAAACAAATAAGTAGATAAACAGACAACTAAAAACATATGTTTTGGAAGAGTTTAACACTTCTATAGCCAATGATAACATCAGTAGCTTCAGTTTACAGCCCAGATTGAAATAAGACTGCATAAAATATGCAGTCTGATTTTAGATTTGCACTGTTCTAAACCCAGTTATAAACACTGACAAAAATCCTCTTCAATAGCAGTGTAAATCCCAAGCAACTCTAAATGCATCGGTCTAGTCTGTAGTATGACAGAAAAGGTTGTGGTAAAGGTGAAAATGTTGGTTACCAGATTTTTCTCCTTTTCCCAGAATGTTTTCCAAAGTCTTTCTCCTTCATTTTTAAGAACACAGAAGTGTCTGCTAAAGGGTTAAAGATCTAGAGGAAAATGACAAAGTGGGATAGGCATTATAGTGGAAAACATGTCATCCACAGACCCAGCAAATTACAGCTTACAAATTGACCCTTCCAGTTTCACTCATTACCTTCTACAGACATTTTCTACAGGTCTTTAAGCACATCAGTCATCAAAACATTGTGCCAAGGGGAGCAAAATGCTTGTTTTTGCATTCTCTCCTTTTGCCACTTTTTTTTTTTTAAACATATACATGTACATATGTTACACCTAAATTCATGTTGGTTATTTACATTTCACCATGATGTGTTAGGATGGCATCTGTACTCAAAGTTGTAAGCTGTTAATGACTTCACCAAAACACATAAGCTACTTTTGGATCTGCCAAAAACAAGTGACAAAAAAAGAGAAAAATTCTAAAGAACAATTCTATTTTTCAACAGTTGGGGTAAAATCCAGGGAATAGGAGTACAAGATAGTAGTTCTTCCCCTGTTCTTTCCATGTAAGCTGCTGACAAGATGATAATTTCTTTTTATAAAAAATAGTGTTATCTTATCAAAAGAGTCCATCAGGTCTTACATATTCCATTTCTTTACAGCCTTCTAGGATATGGCACCCTAATGGGATTCGTGTAGTTTCACCTTTCATCATACAAATTCGGCTAAGACTCGAGTAATCCATAATCGATGCAGCAAACCAGCATCTATCGGCCAATTGGTTTTGGATTTATACCCCGGTCTTAGCTGAATCCATACATTTTTCCGAAATGAAAAGTGATGTTCCAGGAATCCTTGTTAGAGTGCCTTATCCTTAACCCTTTACTCCACAGATACTCATTTCTATGCATTGCTTGTACAAGCTTTTGGAAAACATTGTGGCTAAAGGTGAAATTGCTGGTGACGAGTAATTTCACCTTTTGTAACATGTTTTCTATGCTATCAAAAGGTGTCATATACACATTAGAAATGGCTTCATCCTTGCTGTCATTTAGGGTCAATTACAGATACAATAGAAATGCCTTATGGGGTAAAGGGTTTAACTATCCTTACCAAATGACAAAATTTTAGACTGGTCCAAATTGAAAGCATTTGCAGACAGCAAAATAAAAGTGAACTGAAAATTTCCAATCTGTTCTGTGAAAGGCAAAAAAAAAAACATTGTGGGAAAAGGAGAAAATGCTGGTTACCAGCATTTTCTCCTTTTCCCACAATGTCTTTAAAAGGCTCCTATCTCAGTGTCGTAAAAACCTGGGATTGTTTGGTAAAAGGTTAAGGCAGATCTTTTGTTTGATCCTGGACTGTTTACCAAGCAACAAAATGTGAGAGTGGTCTAAATTGAAAGCACATACAGACATCAAATTAACATTGCTCAAATGGTGAGATTTGTTTATAATAGGATGAAAAACATTGTGGGAAAAGGAGAAAATGCTGGTTTCCACCATGTTCTCCTTTTCCCACAATGTTTTCAGAAGCCTTGCTTCCCAGAGCCATTAAAAGTCAGGTTAGTCTTGCAAAGGGTTAACATGATTTCAACAATTTTTAACCCTATACCCCATGAGGCATTTCTATGGTATCTCTAATTGACCCTAAATAACAGCAAAGGATGAAGCTGTTACTAATGTGTATATGACACCTTTTGACAGCATAGAAAACATTGTGACAAAAGGTTAAATTGCTCGTCACTAGCAATTTCACCTTCTGCCATAATGTTTTCCTGCAAACAATGCGTAGAAATTAGTATCTATGGAGTAAAGGATAAAACGTGGTGTCCAAGGTACATACCCCAGAGTCTCAATTGCTTTCTTTACTCTTATGCAAATAACAAAATTTTATGTGTGTACAAACTGAAAGCACCGCAGACAAAAAAAATTAAGCATACCAGTAGCTCACATAATAGGATTTGCCTTTGAAGGCAGTAGAAAATATTGTGGGAAAAGAAGAAAAATGCATCTACAGAAAATTCATTGTTTGAAAAATGATTAATGATTAAATCTTTCTAAAAGGACGAAAAAAATTATTTGCCTTACTTGAAAATTTTTTCTGACCTAAAATCTAATGTTGCTAAACCAAACAAAGATTGCACCATTTGAACCCACAGTAAAATTGTTGTCTGCAAATGCTTTCAATTTGGACAAGGCTAAAATTTTGTTTTCTGGTAAAGGGTTGAACAGCCTATATGGTAATAGGATGGACTGCATGAGGAAAAATTGACTTCCTGGTGACTGTCATTAACAAGTATGTGAGAGAATTGCCAGTGTAATTACAATAAATAATGACTGACAATGGCAAATAAAATCAATATCATTGTCTGACTACACCCTACAGAAATTGCTACAGCCATTGCAGTGTGCATGTATCATGTCACGGCTCGTATTCACCAACCATTCTTAAGAACGTTCATTGTTTTGTTCTCTAGTATTTTCTACATTTGTTAGTAACACAACTTCTGATTGGCTAAACCATTCAGAAGTTGTGTTACTTACAAATTGGAGAATTAGACTAAGAATATTCTCAAGAATGGTTGGTGAATATGGGCCCACTGGTCCCCTAACAATGCAGGACTGTCTTCAAAATTTCTATCTCCTGCTGACGATTCAATACAGACTTCACTCTTAACCATACAACCAAGTTTTAACCCCTTACCACACAATCCCTACTTTTCACCACCCTGAGAAAGCAGCCTTTAGAAAACGTAGGAAAAGGAGAAAATGCTGGTAATGGGTAAAGCAACAACAATTGTTCAGATTTACTCACCTGCATTCCAAATGCTCTGAGTATATCCATTTTACACATCGGACATGTTCTTTGATCAAGTAGCCATGGATCTACACAGGATTTGTGAAACACATGTCTGAAATTATAAACATGAAAATGTGAAAACAAACAGACCATGTTAAAACTTTTTTTTTTGTGTACAGTTTTATGCACCGCATAGAGCAATCAATGAGATTAAAAAGAGAAAAAACTTTTACAAAGTTGTTTACAATATGCGAAAATAAGGGCATTCGGACAGTTGCCTAAAGTGTTGTTTCAGAACAGCCTATGCAGTCCCCACAGGCTAATCTGAAATGACACTTTCTGTTTTTATTTAATTTTCTGTTTTTCACAGGTCTACTGTAGCACAAAATCTAATGTAGCTGTAAAGTGCAGTCTCCAATTAGCCTGTGCAGACTGCACAGGCCGATCCGAGACAATATTCTTCAGCCCTGTCAATCTGGTTTATTGGTGTCACTAAAAATCTGTCCAAACTAGAGCTAAAAAAACAAGAGGGCCATGATGGCCCTGTATCGCTACACTGGCTAATTCGTAAAAACACTAGAAGCCAAACATTACATTATTTGGCCAACTGGTTTCAAACTTGAGGGCATCCAATTTTTTTCCATAAAAACCAAAAGAAGTTGTGACCCCTGGGCAAATCCAGTTTTGACCACAAAGCTATAATTACTTGAATCCTGGTGGAGGTCTACAAGATAAAGCCCCATACCAAATAATACAGGTCTAGAATGTGTGGTTATAAAGAAGAAGATTTTCAAAGTTTTCTCAATAAAAGGCCCTGTAAAACATAAAATCCATAAAATCCATGAGACAGGGCTAAATTTAGTGGTCCTAGTCTTTATTATGGTTAGTAACAAGATGACTTAGAAAGTCTTCATCACAAAAGCCCATGTAAAACTTGTGACCCCTGGTGTGGGGACAAACTTGACCCTAAGGCTATAATTTGGGCCCTCCTGGTAGAGGCCCACTAGATAAAGCTACATGCAAAATTTGGTAGCCCTAGGCCTTATAGCTAGATACAAGTAGATTTTTAAAAAATTCCCAATATGAGCCCATGTAAAACTTGTGACCCCCAAGACAGGGCCAAATTTGACACCAGGGCTACAATTTTGGAACCTTTGGTAGACATCCACTTGATAAAGCTAGATGCAAAATTGAGTAGCCCTAGGCCTTATGGCTTGGTACGAAAAGATTTTTAAAGTTTTCACTATATAAGCCCATATAAAACTTGTGACCCCTTGGGCCGGGCCAAATTCGACCTCTGGGCTATCATTTGGGCACTCTGGGTAGAGGTCTACTAGATAAAGCTACATGCCAAATTTGGTAGCCCTAGGCCCTATGGCTAGGTACCAGAAGGATTTTAAAGTTTTCCCTGTATAAGCCCATATAAAACTTGTGACCCCCGGGGTGCACAGGCGTTCGTTTTGTGACGAACTTTGCAAACTATATGATGTAATATATAAGTCTTATATATTACATCATATAGTTGGCAAAGTTCGTCACAAAACGAACGCCTGTGCCGGGGTGGGGCCAATTTTGACCCCAGGGCTAATATTTGAAGGAACTTGGTAGAGGTCCACTAGATAAAGCTACATGCCAAATTTGGTAGCCCAAGGCCTAATGGTTTCAGAGAAGAAGATTTTTAAAAATTTTCAATATTTTTCAGTTTTGTTGCCATGGCAACCAGAGTTTTTGAAGGAATAAAATTCTTTCAAGGAATTCTGAAGAGGACCATGGCAGGATCATTTCTGTGAAGTTTCATCAAAATTGGATGGGTAGTTTCAGAGAAGAAGATGTTTGAAATAAAAGTTAACGCATGCACAGACGGACGGACGCACACACGCACGCACAGACGGACTGACACACGACGGACACCGGGCCATGACATAAGCCCGCTGGCCTTCGGCCAGTGGAGGTAAAAATGACTTAGAGACTCCAAGTACTACAATTTCATGACTGCTGTGGCTGGAATGCTCTAACACAGCTAAGACTTTGGAAAAAGATGAGATTGCACCATTGTTTGGTGCTTTCTCATCTTGATCAACATGGTGTTCCAAAGCACCTTGGGTTTGATTTATAGTAAGTGGGTTAAAAAAATCTTGTTTAAACCCTTTACCACACATCCAGAGTTTCATTATAAAATAACCACCCTAAGGTAGAATCTTTTCGAACAGATTGCTGGCATGCAGTATTTTCTTCTTTTCCAACACTGTTTTCTGCCGTGTCAAACTCAGAGACAAATCCCATCATCTGAGTCACATTAAAACTGTTGTCTGAAATGATTTAACCCTTTAAAACACAATCCTGACTTTTAACGACCCCAAGGAAGAATTCTCTTAAAAACATTGTGGGAAAAGGAGAAAATGCTGGTTACCAGCATTTTCTCCTTTTCCCACAATGTTCTTTTCCCTTCCTAAAACAAATTTCAATTCTTTAGTCACAATCATTATGTCGTCTGTAAATGCTTTTAATTTGGTCCAGTCTAAAATTTTGTCGTTTGGTAAAGAGTTAAGTTTGGACATTAATGATTTGGTAAAGGGAGATTTCTTCAATACAAAAAAAAGTAAGACTTGTCCATACTGACAGCATTTGCAGACCACAATTTTAATGTAGCTCAGATGAATGAACTCTTACAACCCAATAGAACACATTGTGGGAAAAGGAGAAAATTCTGGACATCAGCATTTTCCTCGTCTCCCATGTTTTCAAAGGGCTGTTACATCAAGATCATTAAGATCAGGGTTAATTCTGTACCAAACAACGAAATTTTAGACTTGTCAAAATTGAAAGCATTTGCAGACAACTAAATAAATGTGGCCCAAAAATTAAAATTAGTGTTGGGAAGGGTAGAAATCATTGTGGGAAAAAGGAGAAAATCCTGGTAACCAGCATATTCTCCTTTTTCCAAAATTTTTTCTAAAGACTTCTTTCTCAGGGTCATGAAAAGTGGGGATTGTGTGGTAAAGGGTTAAAGAAATCACTGATATGGAGAAAAAAAGCACTGACAGGTCAATGACCAATTAGAGGTTCATCTCTCACAAGCTCGTTGAACTTTTAACTCTTAACCAAACAGCAAGTTCTAGGCTTGCCCAAATCCAAGGCATTTCCAGACAACAATTTAAGGATGAATGATAAATTCTAAATTCTCTTTGAAAGGGTGAAAAATATTGTGAGAAAATGCCTGTGACCAGTAATTTCTCCTTTAGCCTCAATGTCTTCGATGGCCTTCATCAATGAAGTTGTTTAAACTGTGAATTGTGTAGGAAAGGGTTAATAGCCTTTAGTTGCCATATCCAGATACAGTCTGTGAAAGGTTTTAGCCAAATATGGCAAGAAAGGCAGTTGCCATGCGAACCAGTCACAGTCCAATTTTTCCTAGCATATAAATTATAATGAAATTGTTTCATCATACTAATCTTAAGGTTAACTCTTTACAAAACAACAAAATTTTAGACTGGTGCAAATTGAAATTACTTGCAGACGACAAAATAAACATAACTCAAAAACTGAAATTTGTTTCCAGTAGGGTAGAAAAAAAATTGTGGGAAAAGGAGAAAATGCTGGTAACCAGCATTTTCTCCTTTTCCCATAATGTTTTCAAAAGTCTTCTATCTCAGGGTTGTAAAAACTAGGGATTGTCTGGTAAAAGGTTACAGAAGGTTAAAGACAAAATAAGTCTTATAACAAAGTCAGCTTGTTTTGCAGGAAACTTCTTTATCACCTAATCATTGAAAGGTTTAACACATTACTACTCGACAAAATTTCAGACTGCTTCAAATTGAAAGCATTTGCAGACCACAAAATAAAAGTGACTGAAAAATTGAAATTTGTTCTGGGAAGGGTAGGAAACACTGTGGGAAAAGGAGAAAATGCTGGTTACCTGCATTTTCTCCTTTTCCTACAGTGTTTTCAAAAAGCTTCTTTCTCAGGGGCGTCAAAAGTAGGGACTGTGTGGTAATGGGTTAAATCTTTACCACAAAATCCCGACTTTTAATGACCCTGAGAATGAAAGCTTTTGAAAACATTGTGGGAAAAGGAGAAAATGTTGGTAACCAGCATTTTCTCCTTTTTCTACAATGTTTTCTCCCTTCCCAAACCTAATTTCAATTTTTGTTTCACATTTATTTTGTCGCCTGATAGTGCTTTCAATTTGGACAATTCCAAAATTTTGTTGTTTGGTAAAGAGTTAAGAAAACATTGCTGTAGTTGTACTTATTGCTCTTCAGCATGTTTCATAAACGTCAGCATGTTTCATAAACAATGATCTCTGTGAACTGTCTTAGAAATCATGTGTACTTGTTCACAGACAAAAATGAGGTACCTTAACAGCTTTATCTTACTTGGTAAATAGATTTTTTTTACCATGGCAACCAGACTTCTTCACTGAACTTTTTTCTTTAAAGAAAGTAAAATGAGGACGATAGCATAATATGATTCTTTGAAACTGACTTAGAGTTTGCCCAGTAGCTCAGGGAGAAACTATATTTCTAAGAGGACTGACAGACAGATGCACGACTGACACTTGGCCATGATATAATTTTGCTCGTCATTCAACAAGTGAAGCTTACAACTTGAAAATTGAGAAAACATTTCCAAAAGGCATATAGTATCATTTGAATTTTATCCTCTTCAACTAATAGAGAAGGTTTGGAAGATCATGGTCTTCAAAATCCTTTTTCACAGGGTCATAAATACAAAGGGTCATTCTGTACTTGGCTGAGACATAACTACATGTAAAACAAATTATGGCACAGACAGAAAGAAATTTCTCATTTGGCCGAAACACTGTCTGTCAGAAACAGATTAATGCAATACAAGAGGGAGTGATGACATTCTAAAGTCATTATTTCTCTTCAAAACTCTATGGTGTGGGTACTCATTAGAATCGTCTTGATGAGACGATTCTAATGAGTACCCACACAATAGGGAGAATAACTGAGAATCAAAATCATCCCTCTATCTGGAGCTCTGTCTACAAAAACTAGATAAAATTCAAGCTTGACATGGAAGACTTTTCAAAGAAAGTGCTCTCTGACAACAGGGCAAAAGTGAAGCGCATAGCTCCAGGTAAGAGGGAGTGATGGTATTCTAAATACATTATTTCTCACCAAAACCCTATGATATGGGTACTCATTAGAATCGTCTTGAGGAGATGATTCTAACAAGTGCCTACAATATGAGGTTTAGCGGAAAATAATTAATATTTTCAATTTGGAAATCCAAATCATTTCCTCAATCTGGAGCTTTGGACTGAAGCCTTAACCTTTAACCATGTAATATAATCCATTCTTTTAACAACCCTGGGTAAAGGCACTGTTGAAAACAATGAGGGAAAAATGGACAAAATGGAGGTAATCAACATTGTCTCAGGGTTTTTTCTCCACTATGTTTTCTCCATTTTCTAGAGCCAATAACATCATTTTAGTGTCACAAATTTTGCTGTTATAAAATGCTTACATTTTGGAATAGTTAAAAAAATTTATGGTGAATCAAGAAGTTCGAACAATGCAGCAGGAGAAAAAATACCGGATCATGCCCACGAGACACGCAATTAGTGTAGCATGTAATCCAATATTTCAGTAAATAAGTTCAGGGAGAGTGAAACATCTCCAAGACCTCTTCAGGCCAATCTATCAGGACTGAATCAGACTCAATTGAATGAGAGAATTTTATTTGTAATGAACAAAATTCCTTTCACAACAATATTTGCTATTGAAGATCAAGTTCAGACAACATAGTTCAGTACAATCTGATCTTTGATCTACACTGTACACTTTGCTCGACATTCTGGCCTAAAGCAACCTTGAAATTGCCCTTATTTTAGTTTTATTTCTTGACTGAAAAGTGACTGTTCTGTTATTCCATGCTCAAAGGATAAAAAAGAATATACAGCTTATTTCATTAGCTTGTGGTTAATATAGGGAAATATTTGCCGAAAAAGGAAAAGGTATGCAAAAATAACAAGTACCGAAAGGCACAAGTTAATTTTGCGAACCATTCCCTTTTGAGGCAAATGTTTCCACATATTAACCACAAGCTGATGAAATAAATTATGTATTATATTTCATCTGATTATTTTGTCAACGAATGCCACTTTTAAAACTAGTGATCTCAAGTAAATGAACCAGATTTTCGGTACGAGGTAGGTTATCTGTGGACGTTTTTTTTTTAGAATTTGATATCAACCTATTACAATTATGTAATTCCACAGTTTCTTTGAGATTTATTTAGTGAAGGGTAGAAAAGATTGTGGGAAAAGGAGAAAATGCTGGTTACAAGCATTTTCTCCTTTTCCCACAATGTTTTCCTGAGGCTTCTTTCTCAGGGTCATCAAAAACAGGGATCATGTGGTAATGGGTTATCCCTTTACAAAGCAATGACTCAGAGAATGAACATTGTTGGTCAGGAGAAAACCCTGTTGCCAACTATTTTTCATTTTCTTACCATGTTTTCGAAGGCTTCTTTCTCAAGATTGTTAAAAAGTTGCATTTTGCAGTAAAGGGTTAAACATGGGAACAAGTCTTTGTCTTGTCTGTGCATATGATTTTCATCAAAGATTGGACCTGTCTGCAATGACACATCTCAGATCCCACATTCTAGGGAAAAGTAGGGCATATACTGAGCACTTACCCAAGTCTGTAGGGGCTGTTTTAAAAAAGGCCAGTGCATAGGTTACATGCTAGCTGATCATAGCTGAATGATTTCGTACCTCTACTCAAAAGCCACCATATTATAGCAATTACTCAGGTCTTAAAATTTCATTGAAAATACAAGTTAGATTTATTCGGTGCTCCATAGGATTAAACCATAAACTGCTAAGCATAACACAGTGACCTTTTGCAGACAATTAGATCAAGACCAGACTTCACAGAACATGCAGAAGATAAGGACATGTTTTCCCGAAGAAAATTACCTTAGAAATGGAAAAGTTTCTATTCTTACGATCAGCTTAAATGTTTTATTTCACTTATTTAGCATGATAGGGACCAGTCATCCTCGGATACCCCGGGGTCTCCCTATTTGCTACGCTACATCGACCCCTGGGACAATTGACTAATAAAACTTTGAATCGGCCGCCGAAAATCAATACGAAACGTCATAGCGTGCAGTCCACTCGCCCATCACAAAATGATGATGGAACCAATGAAAAGCCAGCATTCGGCCAGCGGTAAAGCGAGGGAAATTCAATTAATTGTCCCAGGGGTCGATGTAGCGTAGCAAATAGGGAGACCCCGGGGTATCCGAGGATGGGGACCAGTACGTTACTGTGCAAGAGGTAGATGGTCACACCAGTCACTAAAGTGCATTGCCATGGCTGGTCAGTACTTCACACCAGACTGACACATTTATTACATAAATGATAAAAGTTATCACGAACTTCTTCAGGTCAGCAGACACAATGTGACTTGTTTATAACTTGATAAACTTTTCATTTGTGTGGCATGAAATTTCCTAATAAAGTTCATCAGAATGTATTTCTATAAGTAAAATATCAGGAAAATTGGTTCATAAAATAGTCCCTAAACGTTTCACATACAAATCAATTTTCAATAACCCTGAAGAAGAAGACTTTACAAAACATGGTGGGAATAAGAGAAAATGCCGGTCACCAGCAATGTTTTCTAACCTACATGTATCAAAGACAAATTCCCTCAATTGAACCCCAATGAAATGATTGTCTGCTAAATTGTGCTAATTCTTTCAATGTTAACAAGTTTATGTCTTTGCTGTCTGGTAAAGGGAAATCTTGCCCGAATGATTCAACTGTTTTTCATTAACCCTTACCAAACAATCACTGGTTTTTACGGCCCTGAGATAGAAAGCTTTGGAAAACATTGTGGGACAAGGAGAAAATGCTGGTAACCAGCATTTTCTCCTTTTCCCACAATATTTTCTATTCAATTAGAGTCAGAAATGATCAGATTACCAAGATTACATAAATTTTGCTGTCTGCAGGTCCTTGAAGTTGGTGCAGTCCAAAAAATTGTTGTTTGGTAAAGTGTTAACATCTGATAACCCATAAAGCATGTGTTTGACACTACAGCCTACAGGTATATTTCAATTTCTAAATGAATACTCAAAGAAATTGCAATCTACAGATCACTTTTGCTGCAATACCTCCGAAGGGAGGAAAAAGCAGCCACAACATTTTGGGCAAACTTGACCTTGATTTACACTGTCTGGAAAGGAGAGTAATATAGTTCACCAAAAGGATGATTCGAAGAACCGATTCAAACTGCCATTTCTTCAGAAAAAAAATATGTGTATGTAGCACCAGCTCTGACTTATTCCACAATCTAAACTACTGGTAAAATTTCCTTCTTAAGAAAAATAATTCATTGATGTTAATATTAAGACCAATGACCTCTAAGATATATACTTTTATCTTTCTACCCACATTAACGTCTGAGTCAATTTTCGATAAATCCATAATAAGATCTACTTATTGATAATCTGAACTTTAACTGTATTGCATCAGACATAAAATTTGTGCCATAAAGCCATTGCTTTACCTCTTTACCAAACAATCCCTTGTTTTAACGACATTGCGGAAGACACCTTCTGGAGACATTTAGGGAAAAGGAGAAAATGATGGTAACCAGCATTTTCTCCTTTTCCAACGTTTTGTACTCTTCCAATGTCAAGTTACAATTTTTGAGTCATGTTTGTCATCTGCAAATGCTTTCTATTTAGGCAAGTCTAAATTTTAGTTGTTTGGTAAAAAGTTAACCCATTACCATACAATTCGTCCTTTTGACGACTCTAAGAAAGAAGCTTTCAGAAAACATTGTGGGAAAAGGAGAAAATGCTGGTAACCAGTATTTCCTCCATTTCCCACAATGTGTTCTACCCTTCCCAAAACAAAATTCAAATTTTTATGTTTTGTCTACAAATGCTTTCGTTTTGGACAAGTCCAAATTTTTGTTGTTTGGTAAAGAGTTAAACAACTCATGGATCATGAAAGTATGATGAAACATATCAACAACCATCAACACACTGTAAATCTGTCACAACCATGACAAATGGCAAGAAAGGCAAGACCAAAATAGGAACTGATCTCTGCCATATTGCCCCTACATTGTCTGCTATTTCTGACATTCTCTTCTTGAAATACATTATTTACTGGAAACACTGTGGGAAAAATTAAAACTTCCCGTAATTAGCAAATTTCTCCTTTTCACCCTTTACTCCATAGATACTCATTTCTATGCATTGCTTGTAGGAGCCTTTGGAAAACATTGTGGCAAAAGGTGAAATGGCTCGTGGCATCAAGAGCAATTTCGCCTTTTTTCACAATGTTTTCTATGCTATCAAAAGGTGTCATATACACATAAGAAATGGCTTCATCCTTGCTGTAATTTAGGGTCAATTAAGAGATACAACAGAAATACCTTATGGGGCAAAGGGTTAATACAAACAATTCCACTGTTTTCCCAGTTGCCCTGGATGGTAGATTTTGAAAAATCTTGAGGAAAAAAAAAAACAGAATGAGCTATGCTCTGGAAAAAAGGGCCTTAACACTTTGGCTGCTTATCGCGACTCACAGACGTTTTGCGGACAGTGTAGATCAAGATCAGACTGCACAGAACATGCAGTCTGATCTTGGATCTACGCTGTCCGATCTAGAGATTTTAATCCCTAAAATATACCTTTGGAATAACATTTTTTGGGTTTTTACTATCGAAGTGTAAATTTCATTTTAGTTATTTAGGAGGATAAGGGTTAATGCATCTCTATGATCAACGATACCAAGCTAGCCATCAAATACTTATGAATCAATAAAAGTCACTTCTTTTGACAGATTCAATCATGAGATAGACTAATCCTTGTAAATACAGAAAAATGACAAAATGTTTCGACTGAAGTCCACGCCAGCTGACCTAGGTCAATACTTTTCGCAGATTCATTAAGCCTCCTTTTCACAGAGCATCACTCAAATGCTGATTGCCAGCATTTTCTAAAGATGTTCTCTACCCTTTCTAAAACAAACTTAAGTCACATTCAACATTATCATCTGCAAGTGCTTTCTGTATGGATGAGTAAAAAATTTTCTTACCTAAATAAGAGTAAATTTAGTAAATTGCCACTTACTTGCAAGGCAGAATCCGGATAACATCTGAAACCTTGTAAGGCTCGATACAAACAGCACACTGATCAGCATCACATTCAAGCTCCTTTATGAAATAAATATATTGTTGATTTAACAGTATGACGAATCACTGAAATACCCGTAACTTTTTATTACTGTGTTATGATTACTATTGACATCCGACAAATTTGTCTTTTTCTTTGGAATTTGGCCCATATAATGTTAGTACAAATGAAGGGGTGTTAGTTTAAATCATAATGACAAAATAACAATGTATCATTGAGGTCCAACGTAAACAATGCACTAAGATAGACGTACCCAAGTCCACCGAAATACCTGTTTGATGTTGTAGATATTTGTTGATTTATGGATTCAACCTCCACAAGATTTGTCTCTTTTTTCGCAAAAAACACGATTTATTATAGTAATGATCACTATAGAAAAGATTACTGTTGAAGAAATATATCATTAGTATACATTGATCATTGATTCACATGGAGAATAATCACCAAAATACTCGTGTGTCAAGTCCTGACACACTGAAATACCTGACCTTTATTACTCAAAATACAGACTTCTAAAGGAGTTATCAGATGGAATTTTCACTTATGTTTTACTTCTTTAAATCGTAAATACATATAATTATACTCCACAGAATATGCAACTAGATTCCATTTGCGAACGAAGTACCTAAATTAAATATTGCGTGATGTATCCGTCGTCACGAGCATGTCGACTTTGACAACCATTTTCTGCTTTTTTCCACCATATTTACAGGTCTATATTTGATTTAGCGTCAGCAGATGTGGAATCTTGACAAGTCTACAAATTAAGGCTGGGTAACATGTTTACCCGATTCAAAATGGCGGCAAAAATGTGTTAAACAAAAAAAATAAACAATTTTTTCGTACTTATATTAGTTATTTCACTTAATTGTAGACAAAAAATGGGGTATTTGGCTGTTTCGGTGGTATTTCGGTGATTCGTTGGACCCTTGATTTAATCCCTTCCCTTGCAATACCTGAGCAAAAAAGGCTTTGCAAAAGCTTAGTGGAAGAAAGTGAAATGCTATCAACCTTTGTTTTATTGTCTTATTTTCTTTGTTCCAAATCAATAATGCTTGTTTGGTGGTTTTTTAATACCATTTAAAATTTCTCCTCTCCATCTTTTTCCAAGCAACTGGCTGCATTCCCATTTATACATGGTCAGTCATGAGAGGGGAATGAATCTTTTAGCAATCATAACAAATTTCCAGCACATTATTCAAACAAGTCTTTATTAAATATGATGACAGGAACTGAGGGTAAACACATTAATACAGGACTGGTATCATGTAAGTGCTGTGGCAAAAGGAGCACCTGTCAATATTTTCCAGTGACTGATCCACTCAAAGACAATGAAGGATGCTAATAGTAGGTTAAATGTCAGGCTTGAAAAAGTATAATAGTACATGATGGAAAGATAAATTACTGATGGAAAGCGACACATTTACATGTATATAATTACCTTATCTCCATATTTCACAGATCTCTGAGGAATTTTTGCTATGGCTTTCTTAGCTGCATTGGCTAATCTCCTCTGTAAAAAAAAGATACATGTAAAATGAATTAAAGAAATGATACAGTCTTTCTACTGCCCTGAGAAAGGGGCTATTGAAAATATTATGAGAAAAAACGAAAATGGTACTATACAGCATTTTCTCTTGTTTAACTCTTTACCAAACGACAAAATCTTAGGTTAGTCTAAATCTAAGGCATTTGCAGACGACAAAATAAAAGTTATTGAAAATTTGAAATATGATTTGTGAAGGGTAAAAAATGTGGGGGAAAAAAAAAAAATGTGGGAAAAAAAGAAAATGCTGGTTACCAGCATTTTCTCCTTTACAAACAATGTTTTCAGAAGGCTTCTCTCTCACTCTTTACCAAACGACAAAATCTTAGGTTAGTCTAAATCTAAGGCATTTGCAGACGACAAAATAAAAGTTATTGAAAATTTGAAATATGATTTGTGAAGGGTAAAAAATGTGGGGGAAAAAAAAAAATGTGGGAAAAAAAGAAAATGCTGGTTACCAGCATTTTCTCCTTTACAAACAATGTTTTCAGAAGGCTTCTCTCTCAAGGTCCTCAAAAGTAAGGATTGTGTGGTAATGGGTTAAACTACTGTAATGATACAAGTACATTGATTCCTGCCTTTCAAAAACAAATGCCATAGAGGCACATTTTTTCTGCAGTCTTTCAAAATGGAATGGTATTCATGATCATCCGTCTGACTTTGTTATCAACAGAAGTGTGTCATTTTCAGTGAGAAAAGATTTTAATGCATCTGCAAAAAGTATCAACCCAGGTAAGCCTGCCCTGCCTGAACCTGAGTCAAAACTCTGATTTTCATAAATTTTCTTCAAACAACAAGACTTATCCCATGATTCAAATTGATAAGGAAAACTGAACTTCATGCATATGTCATCATACGGTGACTTGCTTTGTATACTGTGTCATCAAGATGCATTAAGCCTTTCCCAAACAATCCCTGGTTTTCATGTCCCTGAAAAAGAAGCCTTTAGAAAACACTGTGGGAAAAGGAGAAAATGCTGGAAACCAACATTTTCTCCTTTTCCCAAAATGTTTTCTACCCTTCAAGACCAAATTTCAATCTTTAAGTCTTGTTAATTTTGTTGTTTGCAAATGCTTTCAATTTGGACTAGTCCAAAGTTTTGCAGATTTGTAAAGAACTGAATTCCCCTTTACTAGACTGAGGGTCAAATCCTTTCATAACATAATTTTATTACCAACATATCTAGAGATACAAGTATCTGTAGAATAGGAGAACAACATTTTTTACCCCAGGAATGCAATTTGAAAAATCTTCCTTAATCCTTAACAAAACAATCTTCAGATTTTTTAAAAGACTTCGATGAAAGATGCTTTTGTGGTAAAGGTAAAAAATGTGGTAACCCAAAATGTTTTCTACCATTTGAAAATCAAATTTCATCATTTGGGTCACATTTAATTTTACTTTTTGTCAAGAAATGCTTCCAATTGGACAAGTCTACATTTGTGTTGTCTGGTAACCAGTTAACTCATTACCAAACAACAAAATTATAGGTTTGTCCAAATCGAAAGCATATCCAGACAACACAGTAAAAGTAACTGAAAATTAAGAAATTTGTTTAGAGAAGGGCAGAAAACATTGTGGGAAAAGTAGAGAATGAGAATAGAATTTAGGACTGGTTAGTAGCATTTTCTCCTTTTCCCACAATATTTCCTCAGAGTGGCCAAAAGGCCGGATTGTGTGGCAAAGTGTCAACCCTTTAAATCAAGTGTTTAATTAACTCTTTACCACACAATCCAGACTTTTAACAATCCCCAGAAGGAAGCCTATAGAAAACACTGTGGGAAAAGGAGAAAATGCTGGTAACTAAAAATCATCATATATTAACTCTTTAACAAACAACAAAATTGTAGACTGGTCCAAATTGAAAGCACTTGCAGACGACAAATTATATGTAACTCAAAAATTGAAATTTTTCCAACAGGGTAGAAAACATTGTGGGAAAAGGAGAAAATGCTGGTTACCAGCATTTTCTCCATTTCCCACAATGTTTTCAAAAGGCTTCTATCTCTGGGTCGTTAAAAGTCCGGATTGTGTGATAAAGAGTTCACAAGGTTTAATTTGTTGTCTGTAGATGCCTTGAATCTGGTCCAGCCCAAAATTTGTCGACTGGTATAGAGTTAACCATTGTTGTTACCAAAAATAAAATCATGAAAAACAAATATTCTGAAAAGCCAAGAAAACACGCCACAAGGAAAATATCTCATTATCACAAAGAATTTTTACATGCTTTATTCAATTACTGTAGGTGGCTGGCTAAATGTTGAAACATCTCAAGACAAAAGCTGCAAAAAATCCCACAGGTTGATCACAACCTGTTTACTCTGCCAAACTTCCCTATATCATTGTGTGTTGGTAAAAATATTGTCTGTTGTTTGTATGATGCTTGCCAAATATCCAGCAATGTGATTACCACTTTCCCCCCACAGTGTTGTCTTTTATTACCCCTCATATTGCATACCCTCACATTATCATGGCATTAAAAGCTACTGCACTACACAAGTGACAAGTTTGTCTGTCGTGCTCAGCCAATGTGGTGAATTTTAGACCTTGGTCACAAATGCTCTACTACTTGACCTATTCTGGCTATTCATGACTTTACCCTTTCCAAACCACTAAATCTTTATTCTTCCAAACTGAGAGCATCCACAGACAACAAATTCAGAATTGGTATAAATAAGCTTTAAGTCTTTCATAGGGCAGAAAACAATGTAGAATAAGGAGAAAATGCTGGTTACCAGCATTTTCTCCTCTTCCTACAGTGTTTTCTAAGGTTTGCTTTCCCAAAGCCTTGAAAACCAGGGATTGTTTGGTGAAGGATTTATCCTGAGACTGTTATTTCTTTTACTTCAACCTCTACCACACAGTCCTTGGGTGATACTTTCACTATTCAGAGCTCCAGATAAGAGGGAGTGATGGTATTCTAAATCCTTTATTTCTCTTCCATGCCCTATGCTGTGGGTACTCATTAGAATCGTCTCAAAGAGACGATTCTAATGAGTACCTACAATATAGGGTTTAATGGAGAATAATTAATATTTTCAATTTTGAAATCAAAATCACTCCCTCTATCTGGAGCTCCGACCATTACTTTTCACAACATTCTTTTGAGCTAGCAATGCCCCTGAATGCAGAATGGTTTGTTACAATTTTTATACCCTGAAAAAAGTTCCGATACAAACTGGCTGTCTTTCATATTGATGCAATACTGTTTGTAAAGGGATAGACAGAGAATACAATGCCTAGCCCAGGGCTGTGATAGATGAAATATGAGAAGGAAGAAATATCTTCTGACCCGTCCTCATTAATATTCTTCAGGAAATACATGTACATAATTTCTGAACAGATTCTTAAGAGCTGAGACAGTATTGTATTTTCAGTTCAAGAATCCAAGGAAGGAAATCCTCAGGAAGTAGGGAAAAAAAAACACATTCCTAGTAACCTCTAAAATGATAACAAAGGTTTGTAAGAAAAGTTGTTTTTTTCTGTCATCAAAAAAGATGTTGTAACTCATTATCACAAAAGAAAATTTTAGGTTTGTCCAAATCGAAAGCATTTGCAGACGACAAAATAAAAGTGACTGAAAAATTGAAATTTGTTTTGTGAAAGGTAGAAAACCTTGGGGGAAAAGGAGAAAATGGTGGTTACCAGCATTTTCTCCTTTTCCCACAATGCTTTCTAAAGGCTTCTTTCTCCGGGTCGTCAAAAGTAAGGATTGTGTGGTAATGGGTTAAGGTACATTGACACAACTTTTGCCATATAAAGATAGGGTTTCCAGGTATTTGTAAAAAAAACTTCAAGGTTACAATGTCAAGGTCAAAAACACTAATGCATATTCCTGTCTAATGCAATTAGTAGAACTGAATGCATTGTGTAGACTGCATCTGCATGACGAAAAAACACATTGCAAACCACTGCTAGAGAAACACAATAGAAATATCGTCAATCTTTATCCCATGTATCAGGTAACTTGATTTTGCACATCAGTAACAGTTACTGTTGTATATAAAGAATGTAAGTAATGCTATGGATAAGAGGCCTTTAACTCTTTACCAAACGACAAAAGTTTAGGATTGTCCAAATTGAAAGCATTTGCAGACGACAAAATAAAAGTGACTGAAAAACTGAAATTTGTCTTGTGAAGAGTAGAAAACATTATGGGAGAAGGAGAAAATGCTGGTTACCAGCATTTTCTCCTTTTCTCACAATGTTTTCTACAGGCTTCTTTCCTCAAGGACGTTAAAAGTGGGCATTGTGTGGTAATGGGTAAAGTCTTTACCAAGCGACAAAATTTTGGACTAGTCCAGATTGAAAGCATTTGCAGACAACAAAATAAACATTACTCAATTTGTTTCAGGCAGGATAGAAAACACTGGGGAAAGGAGAAAATGATGGTTACCAGCATTTTCTCCTTTTCCTACATTGTTTTCAAAAGCTTCCTTTCTCAGGGTCGCTAAAAGTCGGAAATGTGTGGTAAAGAGTTAACATCCATGAGAATTAAGCCTTTAGGAAACATTGTGAGTAAAGGAGAAAATGCTGGTCACCTGCATTTTCTCTTTTTCCCACAATGTCTTTTACTCTACATGTATAAAAGAGAAAAGTAATACCTTTTGAGGCACAATGAAATTGTCCTCTGCAAATGCTTTCATTTTAGACAAGGTTAAAATTTTGTCATCTAGTAAAGGGTTAATGAATCCCTGTGATGTTTCATACATGTACCATGCATGTCATCACATTATTTCGTTATACAACCAAGTGAAACATGAGGTAGATTGGTTCTTATACATGCAGAAAATTTATGAATAGCAGAAAGTTTTGACACATGCAATACATGTAGCATTGGTCTGTACTTTTTGGAGATGCATTAAGCACACTTTTCACAGAGCAAAAGCAATTTCTCTGATTTGTTTTATCAAATTTTACCCTTCACCAAACAGCAAAATTTTAGACTGGTCACTAACTTACTTTGAAAGCACTTGCAGACAATAAACACAACTCAAAAATTGAAATTTCTTTCCCGCAGGGTAGAAAACATTGTGCGAAAAGGAGAAAATGCTGGTTACCAGCATTTTCTCCTTTTCATACAGTGTTTTCAAAAGGCTTCTATCTCAGAGTCATAAAAACCAGGGAATGTTTGGTAAAGGATTAATAGGGTAATCTTCGTAAGTTTTTTGTTTTGTTTTCTGTATTCACAATATTGTGAAGTAATGGCTAAACAGACCAAGAAACCAAATGATACCTGAACCTTTGACCCATGGCACAAACTATCAATTTTAATCACAAAAATGTTCTATGATTAAGGTGACATCAATAACTCCTTTTTCACTTTTGTACTTATTTGTGTGTTGTGCCAACATTGGTTAAAAGCTTTACGAAACAATGAATTTATTCATTTTTTTTAGCCAGTATTTTCTCCATTTCCTATTACTTTTCTACTTTTAACCCATTACCAAAAAACTCCTACTTTTGACGACCCTGAGAAAGAAATCTTTAGAAAACAGTGTGTGAACAAGAGCGGCAAATTGTCGCAAGATACGCCCGTCTTACCCCAAATTGTAAAGCTGGGGCATGCACCGGACAAAATTCAAGTATGAAAAACAACAAAAGGCAATAACACAAAAATTAAGCAAGCAAGAGTTATGATTCCTGTGCACTGCGCTCCCCCTTGATGAGATCTATCCACCCATGAAATTTCATAACCCTAGCTAGTATAATTTTGGAGATATCCTCCGGACAAAATTATAGTATGAAAAACGACAAAGGACAATAACTCAAAAATTAAGCAAGCAAGAGTTATGATTCCTGTGCACTGCACTTCCCCTTGATGAGATCTATCCACCCATGAAATTTCATAACCCTAGCTAGTATAGTTTTGGAGATATGCTCCGGAGAAAATTGAAGTATGAAAAATAACAAAGGGCAATAACTCAAAAATTAAGCAAGCAAGAGTTATGGTTCTTGTACACTGCACTCCCCCTCGATGAGTTCTATCCACCCATGAAATTTCATAACCCTAGGTAGTATAATTTTGGAGATATGCTCCGGAGAAAATTCAAGTATGAAAAACAACAAAGGGCAATAACTCAAAAATTCAGCATGCAAGAGTTATGGTTCCTGTGCACTGCACTCGCCCTCGATGAGATCTATCCACCCATGAAATTTCATAACCCTAGGTAGTATAATTTTGGAGATATGCTCCGGACAAAATTATAGTATGAAAAACAACAAAGGGCAATAACTCAAAAATTCAGCATGCAAGAGTTATGGTTCCTGTGCACTGCACTCCCCCTTTATTAGATCTATCCACCCATGAAATTTCATAACCCTAGGTAGTATAGTTTTGGAGATATGCTCCGGACAAAATTCAAGTATGAAAAACAACAAAGGGCAATAACTCAAAAATTAAGCGAGCAAGAGTTATGGTTACTGCGCACTGCACTCCCCCTCGATGAGATCTATCCACCCATGAAATTTCGTAACCCTAGCTAGAATAGTTTTGGAGATATGCTCCGGACAAAGAACTGGACGCCGCCCGCCCACCCGCCCGGACGCCACGGGTGATCCCATAATACGTCCCGTCTTCGACGGGCGTATAAAAAGGAGAAAATGCTGGTAACCAGCATTTTCTCCTTTTCCCACATTGTTTTCTACCCTTCTGGCTTCATAAAACAAATTTCAATTTTTCAGCCACTTTTATTTTGTCGTCTGCAAATGCTTTGGATTTGAACAAGCAAAACATTTTGCCGTTTGAAAATGAGTTAAAAGACAAATTCCAATATCAGGGGCACATAAATGTGTGGTCTGACAGCAAAGTGCTTTCTGTATGGACATGCATGTCTAACGTCTGTTGTTTGGTAAAGGGTTAAACATCATCATTATACTGGCTCATCACAATGCACTGTATCAATGCATAAAATTCGCAAACATGTGTTCATTGATCAGTGATTACCAGTATGGCTGAAGGATAATTCATAGGAATGAGAGAGAAGTGCTAGGAAACTTAATTGAGTTGGTGGCTCCAATTTGACTACATTACATTTGTTTAATTATAATAAAAACTTCCTGCTTTTTAGAAAAGAGCCAAAGTCTGATAAAAGAAAGAAGATAATTTCAAGCCTGGAACCTACTTGCTGCGTATTGATTTATTTTATTAAAAGTGACTAAGTGGTATTCATTTTGAGTCAATTATATCCCATTTTACTGAATTGGACAAGGGTATTTGTGTTCATCTCTGATTATATCAATAAGTTAGGGATGTCTAAGGCTCCTAAAATGAAAAGAAGTTTCAGATTTGTCACTGGAAAAAGTATTTTAGTTAAGCAAAAAACCCATCTATATGTACACTATTTTCCATGACGCGAACATTTTCTCTGTTACCAGCATGTTATCTACTCAGTGCCTACAGCAAATTCTAATTTTGGCATCACTTTCTGTTGATCATGGCAAATTCTTTAATTGGACAAGTCTGTAAATAGTAAGATGATTGCCTGTTTTGAAATTTCCCATAGCATTAAGCAGGTCTCAAATACCCAATTATGTAACTATTTAATTCTGTATCACTAACAATCAACAAGTCAGAGATTATAGAATACTTACGCTAAGCCTTTCCTTTGCATTTGTGTAACGGCACCGCTGTATGTAGTAAAATACGAGCCAAGCTAGAGAGATGATGATCAAAACAATGAAGGAGATTGAAACAAATAACACCGAAGTGTTACTAGCCGCAAACTGTTGATTGGGTGCAGTGGTAGTTGTGGATGAGGCCTCATGATTTGTTCTTGTGATCGTGATGTTGATCATATGCCCAGACTGAAGATGCTCCACTAGGCTCTTTCCCATCTCATGCTGTATAAATATGGAAATCACATTGGAAACTGAAAGAGAAAGAAAAAAAAAAATCATTTAACTCATTACCAAACAATAATATTTTAGACTGGTCCAAATTGAAAACATTTGCAGACGACAAAATAAAATTGACTGAAAAATTAAAGTTTGTCTTGTGAGGGGTAGAAAACATTGTGGGAAAAGGAGAAAATGCTGGTTACCAGCATTTTCTCCATTTCCCGCGTTTTTTAGTTCTTTACCATACAACAAAATTTTAGACTTGTGCAAATTGAAAGCAATAGCAGACGAAAACGTAAATGTCACTGAAAATTTGAAATTTGTTTTGGGAAGGATAGAAAACAATGGGGGAAAGGAGAAAATGCTGGTTACCAGCATTTTCTCCTTTTCCCAAATTGTTTTCAAAAGGCTGTTTTATATAGGGGCGACAAAAGTAGGGATTGTGTGGTAACGGGTTAACTGAATTTATTACTGTATAGATATGAGTCACAATGGCAAAAGGGGGTACAATACATCTCATTGATGCATGACACCAAGCGAATTATATGTATCTCATACATATACATGTTATTGTAGTTCCATAAAATTAACTGTGTCTAAGTACTGATGGAATAATAAGGTACAGTGCAGAAAATTGAACCCTTTTCTAAACGATCCTGTGTATCCACCAATCTAAGAAAGAAACCTTTTAAAATATTGTGGGAGAAGGAGAAAATGCTGGACACCAGCATTTTCTCCTTTTGCCACAATGTTTCTACCCTTCCCAAAACAAATTCTTATTTTTGATTTCCATTTATTTTGTTGCCTGCAAGTGCTTTCATTTTGGATAAGTCTGGAATTTTGTCCTTAGGCAAAGCCTGTGTGAACTGTGCACGCTTTCATGTGTTGATACTTTTTGCAGATCATTCTATGTATTAACCCATTACCACACAATCCCTACTTTTGACGCCCCTGGGAAAGAAGCCTTTTGAAAACACTGTGGAAAAAGGAGAAAATGCTGGTAACCAGCATTTTCTCCTTTTCCCACAGTGTTTTCTACCCTTCCCAGAACAAATTTCAATTTTTCAGTCCCCTTTATTTTGTTGTCTGCAAATGCTTTCAATTTGAACCAGTCTAAAATTTTGTTATGTGGTAAAGAGTTAAGCCCCCTTTTTTAACTCTTTACTAAACGAAAAAATTTTAGACAGGTCCAAATTGAAAGAACTTGCAGACAACAAAATACAGGTAACTTAAAAATTGAAATTTGTTTCCAGCAGGGTTGAAAACATTGTGGGAAAAGGAGAAAATGCCAGTTACCAGCATTTTCTCCTTTTCCCACAATGTTTTCAAAAGGCATCTATCGCAGGGTCATAAAAACCATGGGTTGTTTGGTGAAGGATTAAAGAGCATGGCTCATACAGATTTATATGCTGATAGGTTGTGAACATCCTCGGATACCCCGGGGTCTCCCTATTTGCTACGCTACATCGACCCCTGGGACAATTAATTGAATTTCCCTCGCTTTACCGCTGGCCGAATGCTGGCTTTTCATTGGTTCCATCATCATTTTGTGATGGGCGAGTCGATGTACGCTATGACGTTTCGTATCGATTTTCGGCGGCTGATTCAAAGTTTTATTAGTCAATTGTCCCAGGGGTCGATGTAGCGTAGCAAATAAGGAGACCCCGGGGTATCCGAGGATGGATTATGAACATATAATAATAATAATATTATTGTAAGACAAGGACTAATTTCTGGTTACAAAAAAATAATGCTTCTAACATTTTGCCACTGTGTCAATGTGTACTCCTTTTTGGGTAGAACCTCACCCTTTAGTTACTTTAAAAACCCTCGCTCTTTACCAAACAATCCCTGGTTTTCAGGTCTCTGTGAGTGTGACAGTAGTCTTATGAAAACATTGTGGGAAAAGGAGAAAATGCTGGTAATCAGCATTTTCTCCTTTTCCTACATTATTTTCTACCCTTCCTAAAGCAAATCTTAATTTTTAATTCACATTTATTTTGTTGTCTGCAAATGCTTTCATTATGGACTAGTCTAACATTTTGCTGTTTGGTAAAGAGTTAAAAAACCCTGTAAAAAAAAGAAGGAGAAAATGCTGGTTACCAGCATTTTCTTCATCTTAAACAATTTTTCCTCCTTTTTAAAGGAAAGTATTACTTAACTATGATCAATCTATTGCCTGTGGATGGTTTAATGTTAGTCTGTCTAAAATTCTGTCATCTGGTAAAGAGTTAAAATGGTTGCTCAAGTATTTTGTATGTTTAAAATTCTATTACTAAGTAGGCAAACAAAGTACGGTAAACAAAGGCTTGAATAAATCTTATACAAATAATAAGCAGACCTAACCCAGAAATGCTATTTTGGTACAAAAACAGAATCAACTATCAGTAATTGTAAACCTTACAGTATACTTCTGGGCAAAACTTAACTCTTTACCAAACCACAAATTGAAAGCATTTGCAGACATCGAAATAAAAGTGATTGGAAATTTGAAATTTGTAACAAAGAGGAGAGAAAACATTGTGGGAAAAGGAGAAAATGCTGGCTACCAGCATTTTCTTCTTTTTCTCACAATGTTTTCAAAAGGCTTCTTTCTCAGTCAGGGTTGTCAAAAGTCGGCATTGTGTGGTAAAGGATTGCGCATGTTTTATACTCCTTGAAAAAGAGGTCAACAAAGACCAAAATAACATGCCATATGACTCTACTATGTGTGGTGCATTTCATCCATTCACTTAAATGTAATTAAACGATAAGCAGAGATATTAAAGAAAACGAAAGATCGAAATTGAGTGGACACCATCGGAAATATTTTCACTAGTGGAACAGCCACATGTATGTGAAAATATTACCAATGGTGTTCACAAGATGAAATTATAAATTTCAATCATTCACCGAAAAAAAAAACAACAAATATTCTATTTATTTCATGCTTTTAACCCTTTCTGGGAGGAGCTTTATCAAAATCCACTACAGTTCTTTTCCTTTATTCCCCATGCCATACCCCTCCCTCATAGGTACACATTACAATATTACATGTACACCAAGCACAAGAAATGTTTCCAGGCTTGTTCATCACAAAACCAAGTTCGTCCCTGGATTTGTTTGTCCCTGGGCTTATTTGCCAGGACTTGTTCGTCCCACACCACCTTTTCGATCTTGTTAGAACATAATCACTTTGTGCCCTCAAATATGAATTGTTATTTTACGCATAAAAATACTTTGAATGAAACATTTTTATGCTTTTTTTGCCTCTCTAGGAGTCTTATTTTAAACAGAACAGAACCTGAACACTAAATGTCTCTGCACCACCTCTTGCCTATGTACATGTACATGTAATTATATAAAAATTTTAACCTTTTACCAAACAGTCCCAGGTTTTTATGACTCAGAGATAGAAGACTTTTGAAAACATTGTGGGAAAAGGAGAAAATGCTGGTAACCAGCATTTTCTCCTTTTCTCATGATGTTTTCTATCCTGCTAGAAACAAATTTCCATTTTTGAGTTACTTTTATTTTGTTGTCTGCAAGTGCTTTCAATTTGGACCAGTCTAATATTTTCTTGTTTGGGAAAGGGTTAATTCTTCGTAGACCAGAAACAAAAAAAGCATCTGAGCAGACCTTAAGACTGAAGGTAGGACGGGAATGACTTCATTGACATTTTCCATTTACTTTAGTTTCTTCTCTAAACATAAAGATGGGAATGACACCATTGATATTTTTTCTTTTACTTTGGTCTCTTCTATAAACTTGATGAGGATCTTTTTTAAACAACTATAACTTTGGTTGAGAGAAATGGAAGGCGATAATGAGCAGTTAAAACCTAATCAAAATCAGTGAAGAACCTATTATGAACTCATTTGGTTGGCAGATACATAAGCTGGGACAATCAAGCCCGGATCCACGAGAAATCAATTGGGACAAACAAGCCCGGACGAATGAGCTCGGGCAAACAAGCCAAGGGACGAAAAAGCCTGTTATTGTTTTACATAAGTTGTTACATGAAAGTTCTTGAACCAAACCAGGGGAAAACTGGGAAGATTCGGAAAAATGCATAAATCTAGATGGTTCTGAAAAATTCAAGTTTTTTTAGCCTGTTTTGCAGTAGGCTCAAAAATCGCACTTTCTCAACATCTTGGCTCATATTTCGCTACAAATTTTGCTGATGAAAGACAAGTACTATGATAGCCCAAATGAGTAACTAACATAGGACTTGTGTGTTTCACACCTACACAGTACACAGAATAATTTAGGCTTTATAATCGTGTAGCAACAGCGATTCCCGCAACAGCCATCCGAATTTACCTGGTTTTCCCTAAATCTTTATTGTTACCAATCTGTTCTTACCATTATATTTTCCAGTGGTCTTAATGAATTGTTTAAATTCTGTCTCCTCCTCTTTCTTGTGACTGTAAACTAAAACTGCCGATGCATTTGACCTTTTGGCTGCAAAATAAATTTTTTCATTAAAACTACATTCGCCTCGACGAACTAAGGCAATCCAGTTCCCTGACGCTGGAACTATTGCAGGATCAATTTCCCCACAACCCAGGTCACTTCCATTTTTGAGAGTCTTTATATGTACTAGTTTACCCTTTAAAGGTCCGTCATAATTCACTTTCGATAAATGCCCATATCGACCATTTTCTTTGAAATTTTGTCGTCCAACAGTGCCCGAATCGTCTCTAAATTCGATCGAAACTTTGCAATACTGTTCTTCTATTTTCTTGTTTCGTGAATTTTGATCACAACTGACGACTTTCACAAATAAACAAAAACATAAGAACATAAATGGCACATTCGCTTTGGTAAACGAACGACTCCATCTTGTCGTAGTAAAAGCATTTGTAAAAAATTCCATCGAAATATTTCTTCCGTAGGCTTTATTCCACCGATAAAATATACCAGTTTTGGTGATACACATTTCGAATCAGATACCACGGTGAAGATACATCAATCTTGTGAGCTTAAAATGCTGGCATTTAGGATAATTCCACAGAATTTCCATTTCGTTCGAGGATATTGTCTTTCATGTATCCGACCATTCATTGATATGTAGCTCGGTTTACTTTGACGTCAAAGCAGGTGACCGCGAAACGCGCCCTCTGTAAACATTGAATTAAAATGCACTAGTTACATCCCTTGGACCCCCCTCCCACCTTTTCTATTTGTGAAGGATCAGACAATCTCGTTGAGTTCCCTTGTTCTAGATGATGAACTTCAATAAAAGAATAAAACAAAGTTGACTACAACATGGGAATAAAAACGTATGGGTCATGTTCTGTGACACAAGAGGGATAAGATTCTCTGCATTTTCACATTTTTTAAACTCTTATTATGAAAAAACTCTTACCCGTTGAGCCATCCTTTGTGAAAAGGGGACTGTTTCGTGTATCTGAAAAAAAGTATCGACCAAGGTCAGCTTAAAGCAGCCCAATTTTTTACCTGTGCAAGAGCACTTCACCTATGGATACAGTCGGTTTTTAGATAAAATCTTTTTTTTTTTTATATCTTTACATACATGTATATGAGCTATGCTCTGTGAAAAAGGGGCTTACCGTATCTTCGAAAAGTATCTACCCAGGTCAACTGACTTGGGCCGAAACTTTTTGCCATTGTTCAATTTCCTGTATGTCTAGGGCCAAAGCTGCCTCATAATTAATGCGGTTGTAAGAAAATATTGCTTTTATGGAGCCAAGAGTATATGATCTCTGGCTTGGTATTATATGCATCACGAAGATGCATTAAGCCCATTTTTGCTTGAGGGCATGACTCAAATGTTTTCATTTTTAGACCAATCAAAAATTTTGTCATCTGGTGTGATTCTCTTTGCCGTGAGCTATACGTATTGCTAATTCGGACAACTACCTTTTTGCACCAAGAGCACCACGCGTTGTCTACGGTTATCGTTGTAGTATATATAATTTATACAACTAATGGATTCAGTGTCTCTTATGATCTAACATCATGAAAGACATAATCGTCTCATAAACTGCACAGGGTTGATAGCAAAAACCCAGATGTCTACGAAACATAAAACTTTATCATGCATATAACTAGTATATGATAGGCCTACTAATGTATCAAACTGACTTTTTAATTGAATCACAATCGTTACCGTTCTTAGACATTGTTGCTGTTGTATCTTGTATAACGTTACAAACTGTAATTAGACCTTATCCTGATAACAGAATCAAGTAAACTGAAATTTCACAGCCGATAGTTAAAACCCAAGTTTTGAAATTTCAAAGGTACAATATATATGTTCTTATCGGACGGTGTAGATTCAAGATCAGACTGCCTGTTCTGTAGAGTCTGATCTTAATCTAAACTGTCCGCAAAAGAACAGTACGTGAGTCTCGCTTTGTAGCCTTAGGGTTAATCTAGTGCTCTCTTTAGTTCTTCTCATCATTAATTCTGCACGCATGCATCTGCGCATGATGTCGGATGCTGGCATACGAACTATTATATGTGATATATCTGATAAAATCTCTATAAATGTACACTCTTTAGGGAGAAGATGCTGGTAACCAACATTTTCTCCTTTCCTCACGTTGTTTCTACTCTTTCGAAGACAGAAATCGTCAAGCGACTTTAACCCTTAGAGCACTGGAAAAACACAGGAAGGAGAAATTTCAAGTCTAGAAAAAAGAACCAAAGAAATACAACTACAGCTATGGTAATTGCTTCCGTCTATAGTGTTGAAGGAAGACAGTGTAGATTAAAGGTTATAGGCTGCACATTTTGTGCAGTTAGATCTTGATCTGCACTGTTTGCAAGTTTCAAACGAGTTGGGCTTAACAGCTTAGGGGTTAAAAGATTATATTGCCATCACGACCTAACCCTTTTACCAAACAATCATGTGTTTTAACGACTTCTGAAATAGGAAGACTTTGGGTCTAATATCGGCTTGGGAGTTTCATTTAACTTATACAGCAGATTAAGAGTTAAGAAGGCAAAGTTTGAAGATTAAAAGAAGAACAACAACAACCTATTTGCCTTTGCGGACCGGAAGTGCAAAAAGAAATTGAGCCATGCTCTGACAAAAGGGGGCTTAATGCATCTCCGTGATGCAGGATACCATAAAAGTCATCACATGATCGTAGATCCGCACAATCGACCTATTGTCTAACAATCGACAGAATCATAAGGCAGACTGGTCCTTTGACATACAGAAAATTGCGGGATAGCTAAAAGTTTCGACCCAGGTCAGCCTGCGCAGTCTGCGCAGCTGACCTGAATCGAAACTTTTTGCAGGTGCATTAAACCATCTTTTCACAGAGCATGACCCAATCGTAGGTTTTGCCAGTGAGCCGTTTTAGTAGGCTGTCTCTTGCTTCTCGTGTCAGGCATTCGGGAACCAGTGAGGTCGGCAGACTGTAGGAGGGCGTTGTCGTTAACGCAGAAATGATAGAACATCTAGACCAATGCGCCGGTCCAGATGTGCCTGAAGTATCTTTTATCAGTGCCTTCTTCTGGAGGCCTTTGGCTGCTATTCACTGAGAACAAATTAAAGACTCTGTCCAGCAATGTGACAGGAATTAATTGTGTCGCACCCAATTCAAAGATTAACGGTCGAGTGGAGATTCGAACATGCAGCCCGTTTACTATCAGACTCGCGCGTTACCCCTAAAAGCAAAACGCGACCCTGGGAAAGAAGATTATAAATTGGGAGAACATATTGGCGACCATCATTTTCCCGTTCCTATGTTCAAAGCTTTCAAGCAGTTTTCAGTGCAAGTCACATTGTTTAAGCTACATATTATTTGTCAACTGCAAATGCTCTCAATTTGGAAAAGTCGAAAATTTGTTGTCTGGTAGAGTTAAGCATCACATAACACGCACAACATGCAAACAAAGCTGTTTATGAACGTTCCCGTAAAAATGCTTATTCAGCGCCGGATATTTCTCAGGAAAATAAAGTAAAAAATCCTCTGATGACAGAACAAAAGAACTAACTCTTTATCACATGACCAAAAATATAGACTTTCAAAAGTGACAGCATTTTAAGATGATTATTCAAAAGTGGCTCAAAAGATGTGGAACTCGTCTAAATTAAGATAGAGAACATTTTCGTGAAATGAAAAAATACTTGTAACCTCCTGCATTTTTTTTTTTTGGTCTCAATGTTTTCAAAAGGAATTTCTCACAAAGGGATTGTGTAATAAAAAGTTAAGTACTAGGTGATTATACATGATACTACTATGCAAGGCTTAGAGCATACAGCTTGCATAAGTTGCACACTAAACGACACAGAGTGTCAGAGAATTCGCTGTGTGTAAGTTGTAGAAAAGAACTCAAAAACATAAGGACAGGAAAAGACATAGAGCATATACGCCTAAGTTTTTATTCAAGTAAGGACTTGGGGCACATGACGTGCATAAGTTAAACTAGAAAATACTTAGATCATTATGGCGCCGCTTGAGCGGCGCCACTATATTTTTATTCGGGTTTGTAAAGTGCCTATGGAGGCAGCCATATTGAACTGGTTCCATGCTTTAACATCCATCTATATCTACTGTATTTTGATTATCAGATCGGGGTCCGTATTAACTTTTTTATTTATTTGTGGGATTTTTTTTTTAAATATATAATATCTTGTACTTTCATTGTTAGATGGATAAAAACCTGGATTGTAGACATATCAACATTTTCCTTTCGAAAAATAATAATAAATAAAGATCCATTTCGAAAAATAAGTCACGTGATAAAAAATTATCTGTCACAAATTTTAGAAGCCGTCATTTTGAATATCTTACCAGCTAACTGTAACTAGGTCAATGTTGGAGCGCCTGACATGACTGGTATCAATCATACCACCCCTCTAGTCTATATCGATATAATAAGAACTTCATTCAAGTCTTTATTATATCTATAAAGAGGGATTGTAGGAAACCAGACATACATCTTTGAGTGTCAGATTTAGCACAATCCGATAACAGACTTTTTATTTCGTTAATGTATGGTAATTCATTGCTGACAAATGTTTGTTTGTGTAGACAAAATCTTACAAGGGCGACGACTCTCTCTAGATATTGGATGTTAAACGTGACAAAATGAGTCACGTGATCAACAATGTGATTCCTACTGAGCTGTTAAACGATCACGTGATTTTCATAAACGGTTTAACGCGGCCCAATGTATTGTGCCCTGTTACAGAAATAAGTGGTTTGCGGCGCCATTGATGTTCTGCATTAATATTTTCTTGTATATGTATTTGATTCATTTCCGGACACTATCAAGATTACGATGCAAGAATCCACGCAGATTTATTTACAGATCGTTGTCTTCCATAATTCACGAATTTCTGTAGTAAACAGAGGAGGAAAATAACTTGTACGCTGCTTTTTTTTAAAGCACTAGATTTTCGTATGCACAGACAACTACATGAACCATACTCTGTGAAAAGAGGGCTTGATAAATCTGCAAAAAGTATCAACCTATGTCAGCCTGTGCAGTCCGCGCAGGCTGACAAAGGTCGAAACTTTTTGGTATATCTAAATTTTCTGCATCTCAAAGTATCATCCAGTCGATTGTTTGACTGAATGGTTTTTCTGGATTCGTGATTTATGAGATGACCTGCTTGTTTTAATGCATCGTGGAGATGCATCAAGCTCTCTGTTACCAGAGCATTATCAATTTGCAGCCCTACAGCAGTAATAGGGACTTGGTAACAAACGAAACATTCTTCAAGTAAGAAGGAATAAAGAGACTGAAAACACAGGGGCTGGAGAGACTTGAAAGAGAGAAAAAATACATTTCATACAAATACTACTCTCTGTCCTCCTAAATTTACAAAGTTTTGATATAATCATGGAATCCAGGAGTTCAGTATATGTTCTTGAGTTTAGGGTTTATTACAAGTTAGATTTTGGTTTCTAAATCAAGCTCCCCATACATTCATTTGAGGTAGGGCTGCTGACCCCTTCTTCAGAGCATCGTGTGAAAGCGATTGCACCACTGGGTACAGGGCCCGTATTAACCAACCATTTTTAAGAACGTTCTTTGTCTTATTCTCCAGAATTTACTATACTTGAAAGTAGCACAACTTCATCATTGTTTTTTCTTTGCCTGTCTTGATGGTACTGAAGCCCCAAGATATTTTCTTTCGGAATTGTAACGTTCTATAGCACGTTTTGGTTTCCTCTTTGCACCTTGTCCTGTATTTAGCTTGGTAGTCAAACCAGTGTCCATAGACTTGACAACAGCCTCTTTGGTTTCCATACCATCTTGGTCGAAGTCTGTAACTTCCATGTCAACGTCTAGTGACTTCGCAGCAATTGGTGTTGGAGTTTCTATGTTATTACCTTCAATATTTGAAGAAAGTAGGTTACGGCGCAAGCTGGATTTGTTGGTTTTCTGAAACATTTGATTTCTGTTTTGGCGTTTACCCTGTTTCGAAGATTTAGATAAATGGTTAATCTTTTCATCATCAGTTTGAGTTGTAGCATTGTCATCATTGGAATAAAGTGATACGTCTCCATTTCTGCTCGCCAATTCGTTTACCGTATTTACCCTTTCAATAACATCAAAGTCATCATCATCTTGAAGAAATAAAGGAGTACTTTTAGCACTAACCGGTTGGCTTGGAGCCTGGTAAATCATTTCCACGTCGTCACCATCAGTCGAAGAACCATCCAATGAGGTCAGAGTGTTGGTCATTGGTGTAATACTTGTATTTTCAAACGACAGTGGTGTATCGTTTTCTTCTTTATTGCAGTTTTCTGCAACATTTGTCACAACTATATTATCTGTCTCATTATCCTGATCAGGCTCAAAACACACGACTTGATCAGAATCTTTACCAGTCTTTTTCTGTGCTTCTCCATCAAGTGATTCATCTACACACTCCTTAAGCTTAACTGACTCCATTATTCTGACACCACTTTCGTTACTATCTTCATGACGATCAGAGCGATTCTTCTTATAATCTGATTGTACCGTTACATGGTCAGAGGCCGAAACAAGTTTAACGCTCGATTTTAAGCCATCAGCATTGCATGGTATCAATTGCGGCTCTTTCTTTACCTTGTTGGAAGCTTCAATAAATCTTTCATCCGTTTCAGACGGCAAGTTGTCTTTCTTTCCTTTTGTAGTTTTCATTAGATCTTTTAGTGCCTTTTTAACACCCGGCTTACTTTTATTAGGCTTCTTTCTACCGGAACCGTTTTCTACTTTTGAACTCTCATGGCTTTTTGAATTAAGTAGACTATTGTCTCTCACAGCTGGAAGTGTTTTCTCAATTTTTAACATTTCACTCATCAAATCATCTTTTCCCTCGTGACTAGAAGCTTCTAAAGCATTTTCTTGATCAGAATCATCTGACTGAGTTTCAGAATCACCTTGTTTGTTATCATTAAAACGGCTAACACCATTTAAAGAGCTCTCGATTTTATCTCGAACTGAGGCTCTGAAACCTAAAACGTCATCTTTAGAAACCAGATCATGGTGTGTGCCTGGGCTAAAGAGAGACTCCGTGGCGTCATGCTTGTTTGAATCAGAAATTTCCCTGTAAGTTTCATCGTCGTTGTCACACAAAACACTTGCAACTTCTGGAATTTGTAGACTTAGATCATTATCCTCATCAGAGTCATCGACTCCACGACCAGCATCTTGGTCTTGTGAATTTTCGATATTTTTTACATCATTGTTCATCAAATAATCATCACCTAACGAGTTTTTGTCGTCTATACTTTTGTTCTCACTCACAGCTTCTAGGCAAGGATTGGCATCTTCAGCTTTTCTGGACTTCTTCTCTTTCTCAGCCAGCCTTTGCTCTTTGATCAAAACCTTATCCCTGCGTTTCTGAACAAGTTCTCCAAACGTTGTTGTATCATGTTCTGCCATTCTAGATATACAACCATCATACATTTCATCGCCCTCTGCTTTATCGTACCTTTTAACACAAACAACCTTAAAACTACCCAGATCTTGCAGTGTCTTCAGGTCAGTTTGAGCTGCACTTCTTGTTCGAAAGACAGAATTCTGTTGACCAGCTAAAACAAATAAAACAAGAAAGAAACAATTAGGGTAAGCCTGACTCAAAGACAGTATAGAGCAAGATCTGACTGCACAGAAAGTGCAGTCTGGGTCCGTATTCACCAACCATTCTTAAACCATTCTTTGTCTTATTCTGCAGAATTTTCTACCTTTGTAAGTAACACAACTTCTGATTCGCTGAACCATTCGGTTTAGCCAATCAGAAGTTTTGTTACGTACAAATTTAAAAAACCTTGGAGATTAAGATTAAGAATATTCTCAAGAATGGTTGGTGAATACGGGCCCTGATCTTACGTCCGATAGAGACCGATGAAGAGATATTTAAAAAAAAAAAACTTATGAAATAGCAAAATATGGGTTCTTACTGTCGTCTTGAAAGTTTCGTTTCACTTATTTAGCAGGTTAAAAGTTTTTGAAAGTTGCACGACTTCGGATTGTCTAAAAGGTTTAGCTAATCCAGAGCTCGAGATGGAGGGAGTGATTTTGATTTCATAATTGAAAATACTGATTATTCTCCACTAAACCCTATGTTACGGATACTCATTAGAATCGTCTCATCGAGACGATTCTAATGAGTACCCACAAGATAGGGTTTGGAAGAGAAATAACGGATTTAGAATGCCATCACTCCCTCTTATCTGGAGCTCTGTAATCAGATGTTGACCTGAGCCGAAACTTTTCGCTATCCTTCAATTTAATTTTCTGTATGTTCAGGAAACCTACCTCGTGATTGCATTGATTGATAGACAAACTGAATATTTTATGTCCATGATTATATGACGGCACACTAGGTATCGAATCACGGAGATGCATTAAGACCCCTTTTGCCATAGCATGGCTCCATTGTATTTTAGGCTGTGCATCTGAACGTATAAAAGACGTCTATACCTGTAAAGATCTGACGCCGTTGGCAGCTCGCATCTTGGAAAGCGCCGTGTAAAAATAGATCGTCCGCATCAAATGTTACATGAAAATCGTCGTATACCACAGTTCTGTGCAGCTGCAATACATTATAAATAGTACATTCCACATGAATTGGTTGCATAAGTAGAAATAAAGCTTGTAGATAACAGAAGAAATCTTAAACCTCCCCCCCCCCCACCCCCAACCGAGTTACTCAATAAATAAACGTCCTAATAACCTGTCCACTAACCCTTATCTTGCTGAAAAGCTAAAATTAAATTTTCAGTTTGATACTAATAACCCATATATTGCTATTTCAAATTTCTGTTTTGGGGAATGATATCTCCTTATCGGACAGTGGAGATTAAAGATCAGACTGCACGTTCTGTGCAGTCTGATCTTGATCTACACTTTCCGCAAAAGGTCAGTGAGTCCCGCTTAGCAGCCAAAGGGTTAAAATAGACATAGGCATAGAGAACCAAAATTGATTAAGAAGATACACAATTTAACCATATTGCAAATGGACAATTGCTTATTTGTATTAATTGATTGACTGTATTGGAGATTAACGCCAATTTTAAAGCTTAGGTCATATCATGGCAGTCAGTGTACCTATGCATGTATTGCTTGGCTTTTTCACACAAGTACTGACACAACATTCTTTCCAAGCCTCTTGCTACTTTTCTAACAAACATCAGAGGCGAAAAATAGTCTTAAAAAAGTTTAACTCAATGGAGTATCAAACTTTTAACCATCAGGTCACGAGTCAGATACTCTGACCTCTGAACTATTCGGACGGGCTTGCTTGTTCGTAAAGCTATTTCTCTTTTTGGCAAAATTCCTTTTTTTCCTGGTAGTAAAATGATTCACCTAACTTGAGTGGTTATGTTTTCAAAGGCATGTATCAAAAGGTACCTTTATGAATTATTGTAATCGTTCATTACCATTGCAAAGTATATAGGAATTATCATAATCATACATGTCAATATCATTACGGAATCACGAGCGCATTAATACCATAGTACCGTGTCGTTAACCCGTCAAATATATAGGACGTGAAATCACTAAGTCCGAGAGCATTCTATTACTCGAGCTTGAATTAGATCTACAAGGATCTTTAACCCAATACCAAACGACAATATTTTAGACTGGTCCAAATTGAAAGCACTTGCAGATGACAAAATAAGAGTGACTGAAAATTTAAATTTTTTTTGTGAAGGGTAGAAAACATTGTGGGAAAAGGAGAAAATGCTGGTTACCAGCATTTTCTCCTTTTCCCACAAGGTTTTCTGAAGGTTTGTTTCTCAGGGGCGTCAAAAGTAGGGATTGTGTTATAATGGGTTAAAAACTTTCAAATTTAGATTATGTTCAAACCCAGATGAAAAGTATACTTTTTACCAAACTATAAAATTTAACCCTTAGGCTTCTAAATACAGTAGTTGATGCTGGCGATGACTCGAAAGAGATTAAGTAATGAGATTATCGGTTAGCCAACGAATATAACTCTAAAAATTACGCGTTCGCAAAGGGAAGCTTTTCAAAACGTCGTGGAAAAAAGTAGGTAATTATTATGGGGTATTTGTTTTCTCAAGATATTACCCCTTTACATGTATATGTACTGGTTGTTGCAATTTAACCCTTTACCCCATAAGGCATTTCTATGGTATCTCTAATTGACCCTAAATAACAGCAAGTATGAGGCCATTTCTTATGTGTATATAACACCTTTTAATAGTGTAGAAAACATTGTGGCAAAAGGTGAAATTGCTCGTTACGAGCAATTTCACCTTTTGCCACAATGTTTTCCAAAGGCTCCTACAAGCAATGCGTAGAAATGAGTATCTATGGGGTAAAGGGTTAAAAAAAAATTCTCCTTGGAGCGAATTGTTCATTTGCCTCAATGTTTGAAAGCTTGGACTACTGAAGGTGCATCTACATCGATAAGAGCGACAGGGTGGACCCATACCTTATAAATACCCGTCTGAAGCAACCAGATAGGAAAGCAGACGACACAACATATCTTATCTTCAATTTCATCCATGGCTAGATACTCTTCGCCATTCGTAATGACCAGTTTACCGCCAACAACTTTACAGTCTGTCATAAGAACACGTCGGCACCATCTCTCTACACATCCATTCAGATCTATCTATAATATGGCAGTTTAGTATAGTATTTAGGTATTTGAATTGTTTTTGGTACAATAAATAACTGTGTAAACTGCTTATTAAACGAATTCATATGAAAAAAAAAACGTCCAAATGAAAACAGTGCAGGCTCCCTATTCAACAGCCATTCTTACGAATGTCCTCAGTCCTACTCCCGAAGCTTTTCTGAATTTCCCAGTGAAACAACCTCTGATTGGCTAAACCAAAATTATTTAGCCAATAAAAAGTTGAGTCACTTTGTAATATAGATCCTTCTACTAAATAAGACCGAGAATTTTGTTAAGAATCCAGCATTTGAAAGCTCTCCAATGACGATTAAATACACTAAGAGCGTGTCTTGGAATTATAAGTATCTCCGAATAAAAGAAAGAAATCCAATACTTAGGTAGAACTTGGTTTGTAAAGGGATAGCCAAAGACATAAAGTTCCAAAGGTCTTGCTTCCGGTTTGTACATAAAGAAATTTGTAAAATAATGCCGGTGTTAAGGTAGGCTATATTAGAAAAAAAAAAGATGCCGCTGTACTGTGATATGGTAGAAACAATGAGCCTATTGCTCATACAAGTCTATTAAAGAAATAAAGCATCTGCCGAAAGATATATGTGAAGCGTTCGTAACATGTGGCTGCGACCAAATCTAGAGAAGAATGTATGACTGTGTCATAAGATATAATAGGAGAAATAAACATTTAACCCTTTCGCAAACGACAAATTTTAGACTCTTCCAAACTGAAAGAGTTTGCAGAGGACAATTTCAAATTTGATAAAAATGGCAGAAAGTTCTCCAAATGGGTTGAAAACACTGTGGGAAAAGGAGAAATTGCTCGTTACGAGCAATTTCTTCTTTTCCCACAGTGTTTTCAAAAGACTTGTACTGCAGACACGTAAAAACAAGGGCTTGTTTGGGAAAGGGTTAAACAGACGATCATAGATTCTTTTTAAACCAGAACGCTGAACAGCACCATTCATACAAATGTAATACTGTTTAAAAGAGGTTGTCACAAATATTTCGTGTTCGCGTCGTTTGTACTGGACTTTTTCTTCGTTTACATCAGAAGAATTTGTAATCTTTTCCATAAACGGCAGATCTTTCATTACCTCAACACAAAACCGTCGACGGGTATGCAGACTGTCCATGGCTCTCGTTATAGTTGTATACAGTCTATCTCCGATAGTACCTTTGTTGGGATCCATCATAACTAAACATGGCGCTGTTGAAAATGAAACAATAATGTCCATATTGGTCTGATCTTGTTGATTTCATATAATTGTTTGACCCGTTGGCTGCTATGTGGGACTCACTTACCTTTTATGGACAGTATGGGTCAAGATCAGACTACACAGAAAGCACAGCATAACCTTGATTCTATCCTGTTCGATAAGGAGATTTATCCCCCTTCCCCATAAAAATACCTTTTATACAGCAATAGTTGGACTTTAGATTAAACATATTTTATTCAATATAATAACACATAACATTCAGAATGTACAACAACTTACTGCGAAAATGATCAGAACGAAAGCATCAACGCTTATATAGATCCTCTCCCTAAAGAGTTCTTTAGTTGGACTTTTACCAACAGCTTGAAAGTTTCAATTCTTTTTTTCAGCAGGATAATTGTTAAGCTATAGCATATCGATAAAAAATCAACAACAGAATGACTGTCCCGTTTAAAGCTTGAGTTTGAATGCACTACGTGGAAAATGCTACAGATTCCAATTTCTTATTTCTTACGTAAAATGAATTGTGTATAAAATCTGCATTTAATATTTAACGAACAGGGTGATTAGATGTTACAGGGATGAGTGAAAATAGAACTTCCAAATAGCTCCGTTTACGAAATTTCTCATGGATATGGCTGATGCAGCCATATCCTGGAGAAATTTCGTACAAGGAGCTATTTGCTATTTGGAAGTTCTATATTCACCCATTCCTGTAACATCTAATCACCCTGTTCGTTAAATACAGACATATCTATAATACTCCAATAATTTACCTATTTGACTTCTCGACTCGGAAGATATCAGCAAATTCCATTTCAAAGCTTGCTTTTACAGGACAAACAAATATTATGGTATAAAAGAGGAAAAATAAGACACAAAAAGAACTGTAGCAGACGACGAACATGTATAATAATTTCATCATAACATTTCGTTTAGGCAACACGGATCGATTAAGTTCAATATCTAACATCACATCAAGGCCATCTGGGATAATTATGATTTCGATTGAACAACAATCACGGTAAAGTGAATTTGATACAAAGATGAATCTTAGATGAGTCATTCCTGGATGAAAGATATCAGCCGATAATTTTGAATTCTGATTGAATAACAAGTTTAGAACTTATAACAAGAATACTGACCTCGTTCTGGTTTCTTGAATCTCTTTGCTTTATACAACAAGGTCACTCCAAACACGGAACACCTCTCTGTCAGCCATGTTCGAACTTTCTTTAGATCGGAAACATTATCCACAACAATGTTCCTGAAGACAGCACAATTAGTAACAAAAGAACTAGATCTAGAGTCTATCCAGTTTTAACAAACTCGGATACTTTTAACAGAATTGGATGAAAAAAAAACAACAACCAAAGATCTACATTTCAGAAATAAGAGTAATGCCTGTCGTACTTTCTCAATTAACAAAAAGGTGCTTGACAAAATTCTTCTCTATCTATAAAACAGAGATCCATTCTTACCATATAACGCTCAGATTTTTGGATGAATGACTGGAATTCAGCGATTACTTCTGATAAGACCAGAAGTGCAGTTTAAAGCATCTAAAGAATGATCTCTGTTAAAAAAAAAGGAAAAAAAAAATACTTGGCACAGTATTGCTTGTTATTGAAACTTTCATTTAAAAATCCTCGATTACATGTATTTCGTGTTTTATTCAACCGTCTACTTGATTAAAAAGAAGGCAGCGACTTCGTCTTCAGTTCTACAGTATTGAATCCTAAATAAATTTCGCTATATATCAGCAAGATATTGGCCGGATATAAAACGTACCCTAAAGGTAACTAGAGTTTATTTCGTTATGTTTGCTAGTCTAAACGACAAAATGTTTGCTACATAGAATTAAGGGGACTCGACGTGCAAAAAAAAAAAGCAAAGAGAGAAAGAACGTGAAATTTCAAACAGATAGGCCTAAATGTTAAGGGTAAATGAGAATGTAGATCTATAAGTATATATTATTTCGTTCATCGACAATTGTTATCGGAAAACTACTAGAACCTCGAATGAAATTTAAGATAGACTTTTGTCGAGGCGATAACAAACCTTCCCTTACCATGATTTTCCATTTTCGGATATATCTCCTACTGAGGGAGGCATAACATTCTTCCCGTGAAAAAAAGTATTCACTTCATCCGGGTCATAGGTTATCCGATTGTTAGTCTCTACATAAAATAATTCATTGAACACTCTTGGATTGAACACAAAATCTTCCCACGGAAGGATACTTAGTCCAACGTAACCAACGTTATATTCCTCGGTTTTATTAATGTTTGTAACTTTGACGTCATCACTACACGTCAGACGTATGATTTTGTCTTCGTCGGTCTGGTTCCCGTCCTTTACAATATCAAATGTATCCCACGCTGGCGAGACTGGTTGTTGGTCAATGACGCCATCTTTAGAGGATAGTCGTTCCTCTTTCGTTACAAGATGGTTTGGATGGCAGCCGGTGTCGTCAGGTATGAATGAGGCGTTTCCAATTCCACCGATGTAACTGTCTCGCATCAGGCCTTTGGAAGACATCTCCTTTGTCAAAGTTTGGTTTGAATTCTGAAGTAACAGTGTAAGTGATCAGTTGAAACATATTTGAAAACTTCGCGCGCGAGCAACAAGCCAGAGAAAAGTGTAAATTAATAAATTAGGCATATGTGTTTTCTTTTGAAATAACGAATTTCAGGGTCTTGACCTACTGAGACAATGTTGCGATATCCGGAAATAAATTAATCGTTTTCATAACAGAAGTTGTTAAAGAGAAACCTGCCAGTTTACCGACCAACCAACCAATCAAACAATCACACCTCAGGTATAAAGGAACTGACTATCCAATCGACTCATCGGTAAACAGGTTAAATAACAGACGGACGAAACAGTCTTTAATACATGCCCTGTTTAATTCTGCAAAAATACATACATCAGAATGAAATATAAATTGAACTGTCACACATCTTTATATGATAAAAAAATAGAGAATTAGAAAAACTGGCGTTTTGAAAAAAGAACTTCACAATTGTTTTTTACTTACAATATTCCATTGTATCTAGCCGTCAAACCTATTTTAAGCTTACATATTATGTATATGAACTCTGTGTAGGAAATGGATTTTCAAAGATTAAATTTATACGTACACTGTGATTAAACCTTTAAGAGTATTACAGTAATATCAAACAAAGCTTGGACAATGTTCAATGTTACTTGTAAACAAGAATGGCCTGCAATAGGGCCTACGCTAGAAGGAGCATTCGGACATTTGTGTAAAGTGTCGTTTCGAATCAGCCTGCGCAATCCGCGCAATTTTCTATTTTGCACCATTCTACTGGAGGACAAAATATATGTAGCCGTAACTTGAATGCCGTCTCGGATTATCCGTCACGTACTTCGAAGACTGATCCGAAACGACACTTTATGCAAGTGCTCGAATGCCCCCCCCCACTTCTCGTATTGCAGGCCACTGTCGTAAATGATCCATGCTCTGTGAAAACGGGTTACATGTACATGTATATGAATCTGCAATAAGTGTTAGCCTACGTAGTTCGCGCAAGCTGACCTAAGTCGAAAGTTTTTGCTATTTGTCAATTTTCTACTACTTTACCGCATGGTTCAATTTGATGTTCGATGTACATGTGTGATAAATTTCATGGATCAAAACTGATGCGATGAGTTGCTTTGTATTATAGATCATGGAGATGCATTAAGCCCCCTGTTCTTATTTAGCCACTCAAATGAAAAATTGACTCTCGAAACTGAATTAATCGAGCTAAGTGTAATTTTAAATGAAGATGTGGGCATCTGGGCCAAAATTCTGATCTGAGCTTTTAGTTTTTCTCCATTAGTTTGATGCATGAAGACATCATGAGATAAATGATAAATATGACTACACTGACATGTTTGTTCCGTAACAACAGTAATACTGAATTTGGAAAAGGGAGATTACTTTCTCAAAAATACTCTGAGAGGTTACGTTCCCGTTTGGTATAGGTTTAATATTGTAATCATTTACAAATAGTCCGAGATAAGTAGATACCTTCAGGAATGGCAGAGGTGTTAAATAGTGGGCCGATGACCTTTATTCAGCAATGAATTAATCTTTTATTTTATTTTTTTTTGTATTCTATTGTATAGTATTGTAATGTAGGCCCTGCTGTATATACTGTCAGTCATTTCATGCCTCTTGCAGCTGTTCTTGTAAATATCTTCGAAACAATGCTCAGCGATGAGAGAGTACTGGAACGTTTCGAAATGACAGTCGTCAAATCGCCGAAAGAATTTGGCTTAGCGAAGTTCACCCCTCACAACGTACGTCGGTGTGACGTCACAGGTAGTGATATCGGACCCTTGTTATAAAGTAAGTGTGCGTGTTTGGTAAGACTGTTTTTATTTTTTTTTGTAATCGTTCCTTTAAATGATCTGAAAAAGTCTTTAGAGCTCCAAAGCGTACAATGCCTAGGGACTTTGTTTTTTGTCAAAGCTTCTGTTAACTACTTATACTAATGGAATAGACTTCGACCAACTATTAAAACCCAATCACTTTTTGATATTTGTCAGTGTTTGTGCATATAGACATCTGCTTCCTGTCTAAAACATCAGAATATTAAATGTATTTATCTAATGTCTTTGATAAATACATGAGAGTCTTTGTAGTGCGTTTGTATCCACCCAAGCTAGCCTCATTCTATCTTCATATCGTGCTTACTTTTCAATATGGTGGACATAAGTTACGAAAATGCACAGGTCCGATATCACTTCCTGTGACGTAGGTTGTTACCCTTGGAAGTTGTAAACTCAAAACCTCAGAATTTCTAGGCCGTTGTAATGCAGGGAAATGACCCTCCCCTATAAAATGACCAGGGTCATTATTCTACGTAGAGAAATGACCCCAGAAGTCATTTCACGTAGAGGAATGACCCGGGTCATTATTCTGCGTAGAGAGAATGATTCTCTGGGGTCTTTGCTCTACATGATGACCCAGATCATTCCTCTATCTGGGTCATTTCTCTACGTAGAATAACGACCGGGTCTCTACGTAGAGAAATGACCCATGGGCCATTTTGTACGGGAGGGTCATTTCTCTGCATTACACCGGCGTTCTACTAAACACTGAACTACCTGGGACTCAACGGGGAAGTGAAGTCTTCCAAATGAGGGAAATAAGTGACTAACTTTTTTTTTAATCTAACCCTTTACCACTCAATCTCGAGTTTTAACGACCTTGTAATCCTACGATAAGACCTTTGAAACGTTCTGAGAAAAGAAGAAAATGCTGCTAAACAGCATCATCTTTTATATCCAAAAAGTTTTCTGTCCTTTCAAACACTAATTCCACAATTTCAACCACATGTAGAAATGTCGTCTGCAAATGCTTTGGCCTTGGACTGGTCTAAAATCATGCCGTTTGGTAGAGTAATCTCTCTAACGCCGGACGGCACTGTCTTAGAATCGTCTGTACTAAAAGCATTTGCAGGCGTCAACCTGAATGAGGCTTAAGTTATGAAAATTGTCTTAGAAAAATGAGAAAACATAGCAGGAAAATGAGAAAATGCTGTTTAACACCGACTGAAAAATAACGGGAAAAGAAGAAAATGCTGTTTAACCCTTTAAACATTTTCTGCCTCCCTCATGATGTTTTCAAAAGCTTTTTAGGATCAACCTTAGGATCATTATAATTTTGACTTGTGTTGTAAAAGGTAAATTTTATTAGTATCTTTTGAGAGAAATTTTCCTGTTCATGTCTACAGAAACATCTTTGTAAATATAAATTATCGAAATAAGATAAGTTTAATTTGGTAAATAAATAAATGAATAAATCAGTGCGGAAAAAAGGAGGATATTTCTCATTGCGATATAACTGAAAGCAAATTCTGCTTACTGTTTGAAATAAAGTATGATCGTTATCAACACGGTAAGTGGAGCAGAAATACTTTGTGTTTGTTCTCTTCATTCAAACTACCCTTGACCCATTCCCTAATATACCATTTTGACACTGTCCCAAAGTCAAAGAAGCTGCAAACGACAACTGAAATGTGGCTATAAAGGAATTTTACGATACAAATTCCATAGAAAACATTGTATAAAAAGGTGAAATTACTCATTTGAGCAATTTCACCTTTTTGTACAAGGTTTTCCTAAAGCTTCTTTCTTCACTGTGTTAAAATAAGTGTATATGGTGGAAAGGGCTAACTCATTACCAAACGACAAAATTTTAGGTTTGTCTAAATCGAAAGCTTTTGCAGACGACAAAATAAAAGTAACTGAAAATTTGAAAGTAGGATTGTGAAGTGTAGATAACATTTTGGGAAAAGGAGAAAATGCTGGTAACCTAGCGTTTTTCTCCTTTTCCCACGATGTTTTCATTTTTTCTAAAGTCAAGTTCCAACTTTTGAGTCACGTTTATTTTCTTAGTTTGGACAATTCTAAATTTTGTATTTTAAATTTTGAGTTAAATTTTAACCAAACGATCCATAAGAAAGGTTTTTGAAAGCATTATGGGGAAAGAATAAATTCAGGAAACTAGCCTTGTCTCTTTTACAGCGTCTGCAAATTCTTTTAATATACATGTATTTACATTGACATTAAACGAAAAAGGTTGGTCGTCAAGTGTTCAAACGTTTGAACTTGCACCCCTTTGCAGCGTGTACACCCTTCACATCATTGGACATAGAATTTTTCTTCAAACTAGCAAATGCTAGGGGAAAGGAAGAGCGACTTTTCTGGGTTTCCAATAGAAATATGTTAGGCCTATCTTTAAGCATATAATTGCCTGTGTTGATCTTCTTAAACAACAGACAACGTCATTCAGTATCAGACCAGTTTCTAAATCAGACTGGTTTAGTGAATACGCAGTACACCGATAATATCTTACATTTGATAAAAACTGAACCCTTATGGGAAAGGGATACTAATTGACGGTTTAACCCATTACCACACAATCCCTACTTTTGACGCCCCTGAGAAAGAAGCCTTTTGAAAACATTGTAGGAAAAGGAGAAAATGCTGGTAACCAGCATTTTCTCCTTTTCCCACAATGTTTTCTACCCTTACCAAAACAAATTTCACATTTTCAGTCAATTTTTTTTTGTCGTCTGCAAATGCTTTCAATTTGGACCAGTCTAGTAATGGGTTAAGAAAACGAGGCAGAGGCATGTGACTTTATTATTATGTTGTTGAACGTATTGATAAAGATTAACATGTCATACATGTATGTCAACGTAATCTTCTTTTTTTTCAGTTTCAATTCCTTTTATGAGTTCACTTTTCCAATAGTCTATTTATTAATTGTAAATTTTCTCAGACTCCTAAAAAAATAGGGATACTTATTTAACAAAAAAGAAAAAAAAATACGATAAATATGGTCATGTTATACAAAGTCGGCTAAGCATCGGGTAGCAACTAGATCTAGAGAAATTGTTTGGAACGACCAATTTCTCCATTTGCCACAATGTTTTAAAAAATCCGTACATGTCATTTTGTACACTAAATCGATAAAGAGAAGAGGTAAGGGCTTAAGATAAAGCCGAGTGGGCATGTTCGGGCATGTCGGGTCTCACACATACAACTCTCCCACCAGGTTTAGCAGATAATCAATATGTCGAGTTGTCTAAACTTGTGTATGAGAAATTATTAGTATACTGTGTTCAGTAGAGTATGCAAATGGATAATTTTCAAATACAGGTGTGTTTACCTTCTTTTCTAGCACTGTTTTGCGATCACTATTCAATCAGTTTTGTTGACCCTTGTGTTGCAAAATAAAAGAAATGGACATACTGAGTCAATACAAATTATGCAGGTATTGTCAATATCACGGCTGTTTTTGTCAGAATACTTCACAAGGAGGCGGACAGTGTAGATCTATGATCAGACTGAACAGCTTGTGCCGTCTGATCTTGATCTGCAATGATTGGATAAACAACTTAATCCGGCTCTAGGGCTTCAAGGGTTACTGCTATTAGACTACTAGAGTGTAATGTTTTTCCTACATGTAAAAATTTTAGAATTTAAGGATGCAAGCGTAATTTACGACCTTATGCAAACAAACATGTATCTTATGTATTTCGAAACGTCATTTCAAGCTGTATAATTCTGTGTTATTACATCGAATCGTACCATGTTGACCAAAACAGGCGCTGAAAAGGGTCATCACTACGAAGCTACTTTTTTTTCTTTTAAAGGTCTCTATAAACAGTAGTTAGTCTCTTTCGATCTGGATAATACTAAGGCATTGGTGTATATATTATGTCATTATCATTGGAATAAGTTTGATCAATGAGTATCGCACGGCAGAATTCACTTCCGGGTTTGCAGCGGATAAGTCTATGATGAAGATCGTATCGTCTGTACCGCTTACTTCCGGTGAACCCTCATATCGAACATCAACGGTACATCTCGGCTTTCCCCCGCGATCTATGATACCAAGCAAGCCATTACATAAATTGCGGGTATAATCAAATCAGTGTCTGAATTTTTGGACAAACTGTGCAGGTTGACCTCAATCGATCTCTTTTTGCAACTGTATAAAATCCCTTTCTCAAGGGCATGGGTCATATTACCTTCAGTCTGAAGGTGTCTGCTCCGATGCTATTTTTGTGACAAAAATAGCATCGGATCAGACACCTTCGGACTGAAGGCAGGGTCATATGTTTGAGTGCTGCTCACGATGTGCTCGTCTCCTCAATACTTAATTCTTTAATAGAGTGATGATGTTTCAATGTATTTATGTAAACTTCGTTCAACAAGACATAAAGCAGTATGTTGATTCAAACAGCTAGATCTAGTCCTCTTATTCAAATTTTCTAAACAAAAGATTTGCTTAAACTTCAATTTCTCTGTCTGTCTGCCGGCCTGCTTGTGTACCTCCCTACAGTTATCTATCTGCCTGCTTCCCTGCATTTCTCTGTGTACGAGCATGTCTGCCTACCTCCCTGACTAACCGACTGAAGCCAACTGACTGTCCTATTAGGCTGTTACTAAAATTCTTCGACCATAACTTGATTGAACAGATAGGTTATGATAAGCTTACTCTTATAAACGTCTACTTGAACTCACCCGAAATTAAAACGTTTTTTTTTTTTTCGATTACCGGTACATTGATTAGGCCTATTTTCTTCCACTATTACAAGGTCAACCTTTTGTATTTTATATGTTTTATCTATTACAAAAAGCCGTGTGATATAAGGTTGAGACAAGTTTCTATTTATATCGTGACAGTTTTATCTTTGGATGACTCGTCTGGTAAGGACAAAGACATCCTTAAATCTTCTTTGGCAAAAACATACTAGTACGTAAATAATCATCATTCGTGAATTTTAATGAGACATGAATATTAATGAGTTGTACATAAAATAGTTCTATACGCGGGGCACACCAGTGAAATTTGAATACTTGTATGGTTTGGTTAAAGTTCTGGTTGGTCATTGGTCTCTATGTTTCATGATTCAACTAGACAACTTAAAAAAAAAATACTGTGTAATAACCGATATTTTTTATTTAAGGGCAAGTTTTAAGATTATTTCAATATTCTGTTGTGTATAAAAACCTGAAAATAATATAGATATGTATACATTTGGAACGAAAGAAGGACTTTTCAATCTTTTTGTCATAGGAACAGCCATACACACTGTAGACTTGTAACAGGGGTTGTTTAACTTTTCTCTTTGACATACAAATATTAACCAAAAAAGAATCCATCTCAAGTGAACAAATGATACCTATAAAATGTTATAGTTCAACGTATATTAAAATGTTAGAATTCAGAGTATATTGCTCGCAAAATACGAGTAGCCATAGGTCTACTGATACCCACACACAGACTGCGTTTTCTCTCTTTGTCCTTTGTATATCTCAGGAGAAGGTACCTGGTATGTGTTTGCCAACAATATGCGAAAATGAACTTTTATGGATTAAAATCCATGAAATTCTCTTTAAAACAATCAACACATAGATCTATAAGTTTTCTTCTTACAATCATTAACATGCTTTAAGGAAACGATTAAAAACATAAAACCACATGTAGACTGAATATCTAGGACTTTAAAAATAAAAAAAAAAAATATAAATTGTTTCTTTGATTTCTAAGGGCTACAGTCAATATTTGTGTGTATTGACCTGAGTCAACTTGATGACGATATAAGCTGGATATATAAATAAACCAATCGGGTATTTAAATCTAGTAAATAACCTAATATATGCCAGTCTAGATGATAGTCGTATGGATGAAAGTCGCTGAAAAATAATTAGATCTGTCATTGAAATAAAATCGGATTTTGTACAATATAAAGTAAGTTTAGAGACCATTTTTAAAAATTTTCAATCAATAAGTAATTCAGCCAGATTATACATTTTGCCTATACAAGTTTATATGCCTACACTATTTTGTGTACATTTGAGTCTGATCAGTGTACACCTTTATTTGGCCATGACAGTGTCTTGGACGAATACAGCAGACTCAAACAGGTAAAATAAATAGATGCACTGTTCAGAGCGATTAGGTAAAGAACAATTTTTACTTCATGCCATTTTATTATAAACATATAAACATTACCGTTTTTCAAAATGTTTTCATAAGCACAACGCATTGATGACAAAAACACTTTTCAACTGTAGACAGAACAAGTAGTTACCTAGATCTATTATTATTATCATTTTTAGCATTATTTTTCTCTTCATTTTCTGTCAGTGAAAATTTACAAACAAACAACAGAGCAAAAAAAAGTTACAAAGTTGATGGATGCTGTTCTCCTGCTTTTACTTTTCATGGTTATTACAGTATGGCTCTTTTGGTGAGGTTTATCTGTTGGGAAAATCCGGATATCGTTTGTCCGGTCTGTGTCTAATACCCTTGAATGAATACCTTCTTTCACTTTAAAATATTTTACCATACAGTCACCCACTTTTCTTCTCTCTGAGTGAGAAGACTATTAACATACTGCATCAAAAGGAAAAAATGTTGGTATCCACAATGTTTTCTATATTTTGAGAGAGAGAGAGAGAAAACATATTTAAGCCAAATCTTATATTTCGTCAGCAAGCGCCTCGACTTTGTTATCTAAATACTAAAATTTGTCCTTTAGTAAAGAGTAAACTCGTCACCTTCAGCCGTTAGTTCATGAATACATAAGAAATATGGGATGGGGGTACGATGAAATGAGTAAATGTTTGTTATGATAAATTTCTGTCATTGTCGAATTGTATTCGAAAGTCTTCTGGAGGAGGTAGGCCTACTTAATGTGTTGACGAAAAGTTCAAACATTGCAAATTCCTATATGAATAAAGTGTGCATTTTTTCCTCCCAGAATTTGAAACACACATCACAATTGTAAATTCTGTTTTGGTCAGAATATATAACAAATTATCTGACAGCGTTGAATCAAGATTAAGCAACGAAGGTCAGGATCGGACTCGAGACTGTTAGTGCTGTCTAAATTTACCAACTTTTTCCACAAAAGTTATTTAAATACCTCTGAGTAATTCTGCTAATATTCATTACATTTATACTGTTTAATTCAGCCGTTACGAATTTTATCTTACGCAAATTTGAGATTAGCAAATACTTCAGTGTCTGGTCAAAGCTCTACAATCATGCGACTTATTTCTAAAACATTCCATACAAAGGTTTCTCTGCGAAATTAACCGTCGAACTGAATGATCGTGTAACAAAACTGCGAATTATATCATCTTTACAGTTCAAAACAGACTCATGATATGAATGTTTCTTTGGAACTATTTTTCGTCAGTGGTGTACACATCTGTCAAAGAAGAAAATTTAATCTATAAGCTTCATGTAAATTTCAATATACATTATATGTAGGACAATGTTTTCAACACATAATGAACAAACATATTTTTGGTACAATCCCGTGATGGAGTGAATTTGACATTCATTGACTTTTGGGGTGAATTCTGTTTAAATGTCGAAGACAAAAATTGCTAATGACAAGATGGCCTACAGCTGTGTAAAGACACTTTTAAATATTATAACATTATGTCTCAGATAAAAACTCAATAATATTGACAAAGCAAGTGGAGCTACATGTATTTTAAATTTTTAACAGACAGTTTTCCAAAAGGATATTGTACAACATAACGATCTAAAATCTAAATGATATTTGTCATGGTTTTCTTGGAGAGGTGCCATCTTTGTTAGATCTTTATCTCATCTTTGTTAACTTTTTCTTTGGATGTCGAACTGCGGTGAGCTAAAACTATCACCAAACATACGTCTTTTTTACATCCAAATAGTCCTAGTATCTGAAAACATTCTGAAAAATTAAGCAATTGCTTGTTACAATTCATTTTCTTACAATGTTTTAAAAATTATTGAAATGAAAAGAGCTCTTGTCCATTTTCAAGTTCTTTTTGTTGTTGTAAAAGTAGGTGGTTAAAAGTAAGAGTGAGATTGTGAACAGATGAATCATTAGCTATCGTGTTAGATATTGTACTCCTAAGACTTAAATGCAAAATCCAGCTTAAGTTGACTAATTGATTCTCTTGTTCTCTCTGTAATTATTGGCTGACTCATTTTTAACTGAACATACATATACAATTAGAGCTGTAATATACAGTAACAGGATACCATTAGAACATTTTATTCTGAAGGCGAAGGACATGTACAAAACAGGTAAACGACAGTGGCCGTTTTAGTTTTTTTTTTTTAATTATATGTTTGTTGTTGTTGTTTTTATTTTCAATTTCTTAAAGAAATTAAGAAAGACAACTGAGATTAGGTAAATGGAGAAATCATTTCTTAGGCCACTCTACAGCTACTTTAACTCATTAACAATCGACAATATTTTAGACTGGTTCAAACTGAAAGCATTTGCAGACGACAAAATAAAAGTGTCTAAAAATTTGAAATTTGTTTTGTGAAGGGTTTGAAAACATTGTAGGAAAAGGAGAAAATGCTGGTTACCAGCATTTCCTCCTTTTCCCGCAATGTTTTCTAAAGGCTTTTTTCTCAGGGGCGCCAGAAGTAGGGATTGTGTGGTAATGGGTTAATGAACATTTTATCGTGGGACCAAACTGTAAATATATTATCTGACTGTTGTTGAAATCGGTAATCCATTTCATACATTACTAACAACCTTTTCACCGATTTCAGTGAACTATATTACATGAACGCCAAAGAAGTCAAGTGGATACATTCAGTATCGTAAAAACCTTGTGATGCCAATATTCATCAACCATTCTAAAATATATACATCCGTAGTTTCATTGTAGAATTAGCAAGTAATACAATTTTGATTGGCTGAACAATTTCAATAGTTATTATAGATATCAGAGATAGACTGGTGTTCAAATTTAGGATAAATTGATTAATACAGTCAAAGCTGATATTGAAGGCTCAAAATGAATTTGCTCAGTTCAGTCTTATCTTAACCGAATCTCATTTATTTTTAAGGTGTCTTGACAATACTTGATAAACTCCCATCCTTTTAAACTTGTATTTACCATAATAGCAACAAAGAATTAAAGCATCTAATGAAATCACGTTGAAAAATTTATAAGCGCCATTTAGTCATTGAAGTCAGCTGTTACCTTTCAAAACATGAATGAGTTGAGTATTTATTATTGATCTGCATAAACCACGCCCCCAAAATGGCGGGTAGTCAAGGTATTAATGTAAACATCAACAATTTTTCAACCACGTGCTTTTGATAATCGATGTCACATGGGATGTTGAAATTTATACTGCGTAATAAGTTTCCTTTTTATCTCTCTCTCTTTTTAATATTGATTGAGTTTTGGTGGCCTGCCTAGTTAAACAGCCTAATGTAAACTAGAGTAATGACTTGGATTTTTGAATACATAAATACAACAAAACTAGAAGCCTTTGCTTAATTTTTTTGTAACTAGTGAAAACATAGTGTCAAAAGGAGATAGTGAATTTTCTACAAAGAAATTGTTACATTTTTTTTTTTGTAATCAATTACATGTGGTAGTGATTTAAAAAGGTTGGCTACTAAATTTCCCAAGGGGTTAGTGCATGATATATGGCTTCTAGACAAGTTTCCCGAAGAATTTCGGGATGTCTTCCTTTTTAATGGGTAGTCCCTCCTCAATTTCTGTTGATAATACTGAATTGCAAATATCTGAATAGTATGAATAAATAGGTTTAAAAACACTACAATAACCGTGGCATACAGGGTAAAATGAATGTGTATTAACTTCGGAATCATGTCGCCTCGAGCTAATTTAAAAAAAAGGTGTACAATGGCGAAATGGATTTCTCTTCTAAGTGCCTCAATTCAATGAAAACTGACGCCACTAGGAACTGACTTCACTGAAACCTTTGGTAATATATGCTAAAACGTGCAGCTTGGCGTATAATCTTGATGTTAATCTTGATTGACGCCGCCATTTTGGATGTTGTCTTGAGTGTTGTCATGTATACGGGGCTCCCGAAACTGCTTTTGCCAGTATACATGATATATATTTTCGGGGCGTATTATTCAATAAGATCAAGAGAAATTTCTTTGTAGTATAATAAAACAGAAAAACTTAAATTGAACATTTCACACGCACTTTGATACACATTTGGTACTAATTTAACGTATCAGTTGATTTTTTCAATTTCTAGTCTATGTTTAAAGCTCAACTTCTATTTTATCTTACAGAGCCAACCATGGCAACAGGCGGTGAAGATGTAATGGAGACCAATCCAAATAACAAGAGAAATTTGGTGGTGGACGAAGCGGCGTTTGAGGAGCAGTTCTTAAGATGCCATATTTGTCAGGAGAAGTTTGACCAGAGTGAGCACACCCCAAAATCCTTGCCATGCAACCACACGTTTTGTTTGCCATGTCTGAAACAGGTTGTTAACATTATTCTTAAAGTCACATTGGAGATTTTATATAGATCTAAAGACCCATGCTCTTAGAAAGATGGTTGATGCATCTGCAAAAAGTATCGATTCATGTCAGTTTGCGCAATCCGCGCAGGCTGACATAAATCTAAACTATTTGCTGTTGGTATATTTTTGCATGTCAAAAGGATCGCTCTACTAATTGATTCACCGTTGGTTTTGGACAGTAGACCCAGCTTATGCGACGACTGCTGTATTGTACGAAGATGCCTTCAACACCCATTTCCTTCAGCAGGCTCCATGTATATTAGCATTATACCAAGCAAGGCATCACATAATAATGGTACCATAACATACATTTTGTCTGACAACCCTTGAATTATGAGGTATACTGGTCTTTTGACATGCAGAAAATAGAAAAATGTATCGACCTAGGTCAGCCTGTGCGGACTGCGCAGGTTGACCCGGGTCGATGCATTTTATAGATGCTTAAAGCTCCCTTTTTACAGACTTATATATAGAATGTCCGATTATCTGTACATACCCTTTTTTTAAAGCTATGCAAATAGATGACATCTTTCGTCTAATCATTTATACCTAGATTATCATTGTTCTCCACCGACCCTTGGCGGCTAAGGTCGATCTGAACCACTGCTTCAGTTTAGTAGAAGGTGCTTTTTAACAGAAGCAACTGTATTCTTTCTTGTCACCATACTGTTTGCTATTCACTTGTATTGTTTCAATCGACAAAAGTACTCTAGATAATGTGAACTTCACTGTCCACCCCTAGTCTTTTATCAGGGCCGTATTCACCGAGATTTCTTAAGAACATTCTCAGTCTCATTCTCCAATATGTTCAAAATTTGAAAGCAACATAACTTCTGATTGGCTAAACCAAATGGTTTAGCCAGTCAGAAGTTGTGTTACCTTTAAATTTAGAAAATTCAGAAGAATAACATCAAAAACGTTCTTAAGAATGGTTGGTGATTACAGACCTAGTAGTTACTTACCAACCATTAAATTGTGTCATTTTAGGTTTTTGACCACAACCAACAAAACACACGACGGGCTTACACATGGGCAGACGATACCTATGAAGGAGTTCTGAAATGTCCCACGTGTCGTGTGGAAATATTTCTAAGTAGAGGTGAAATAGACAGTTTACCGAATGATCACCGGATCATTCAAATGATAGATTTTTTGTCACAGGTCGCTGTGAAGTCACAGAACGTATGTACAAAGCATGAACGACAACCTTTGAATTTCTTCTGTAAAACATGTGTAGTACCAGTCTGTCGCGATTGTACGGTTCTCGATCATAAAGAAGGAACTAGTCACGTAATTGTTGATGTTTCACAGGCACTTACTGATAACGCTGACGATTTTAACAATATTGAAAATAGAAGTAAACAGTTGTTACAGGGAATGAAAACCCGATCTGACGCTTTGGCAAATGCTTCTAAGCAGTTGGACCTTCTCGAAAGACAACTTCGAGGAACAATAAAAGATGCATTTATTGAGTACAGACTCTTACTAGAGAGAAGACAAGAAGGTCTTATTTCAATACTTCACGATAAAATCAAAGCACAGAAATCGCTTATAAATGCCAGATTTGTAGATGTGTGTACACAAGGCTCAAAATTGCAGAAACTCTATGATACTTTCCAGCAAGCAAGACCAGCTAATGATATAACAAAACTATTCACTGTACATAACGAGATTAAAGAACATGAAGAAGAGTTCTCTGAGCAAGCTGGTGCCAATGATGATGAACTTTTCATTGCCTGCGACTTCAACATTGAAAACGAGCCTTCCTTTCTTGCTGAGATGAGCTGCCTTGGAGAGGTCACGGAGAAAAAGGACCTGTCTCTGAAGAACCAAGTACCTGTACACCAACTGGTGGTTCTCGATATGGAAGAGAGACGGGCACGTGAACAAGCAGAGGCACCACATCCCGAGGAATGTGATGACCTTATGGTAACACATGTAGAACCAAGTGTTTCTGATCGTAGAGTTTCATCTTCGTCAAGGTCACGTGTTCGGCCAGCCTCAGAACGATTGGGTGATCGTGCCGATAGACTTGATCGGTACAGGTCTCGCGAGTTCTTGTCTCGTACTGAACGCGATCCTGAGCGAGATATAGACGAAACGGAGGATATGGAGCAAGAGAATCCCGACCTATTAGAACCTGGAGCAGCTTCATCATATTTACTTCGTATTGCGTCTCGTCTTAACGCTACAAACGCAAATCTAGCAGAAGCCATATTTGATCTATCCAACGATAGAGACGCAAGTCCCCCGGATGAAGAAGTTGTCAGCTCATCCGGCACACGAACAGGAAGTGGGGGAAGCAGTAGACGCACGAATAACGGACCGTCACCACCAAGGGCAAGAAGGTCACAGAATGTTCGAGTAGTCCGTCATCCTCAAGTCCGCGTCACCCCGGACCGATCAGATCGATACATCCAAACACGTTATGATCGTTCAAGCACTGAACAGAGGTAGATGCGAAAGCAGTAGTATGATCTGTAGCAGACTTGGGAGGAAATTTAAGAAATGCGAGTTCAAAGTTCTATCCGTATTTCACTCAACAGAATTTGAGTTCTAATGTAAATCCAAGTTATAAACTTGCAAAGTTCTTGTCAAAGATATCGTACTAAAAAATGGCATCTTCAAGGAACGCGAGTACATGTATGTACATGTACACAATACAATGCCATACAAATGTATGTTGATGAAAATCGAATTCAGTAGCAACTACACCGGTTGTGTCGGGTTATTGTGGCAATAAATCCGGCGTGTGTGTGTGTCTGTGTGTTATTTTCCCATATTCAGTTGCTTTAGGGTGATGATGAAAATACTTTACGTGCAATGTGTTTACAGTATTTTGAATGTGCTCTATGGTTGGGGGTTATGCATTTGATGTATACTAATAGGCATTTTTTAAAACATACAAGTTTCTTTTTTACATGTGGCGTTTTACTGTGATGTCCTTATTTGCTTTACTGTGATTTCATAATAAAGAAATGTGTTTTTCTTTAGATTTTCCTAGTTAAATCTACTGTGTACCGTAGCTAAGGGTTTAACCCTTCACTAAGTATACAAGAGTTTCAAAGACCCCAAGGAAGAAAGCATATGAAAACATTATGAGAACAGGAAAAAATAAATGCTGGTTAGCAATTTAAAAGAAATATAGGTTTGAGACATTAATCACCATCTTAGCTATGAGAAGTCAGATCTACACAAATTAAAGGTTCAGGTCGGTGCAAAAGTTCAGCATTCCATCCCTCTTCGGGCCAAAGGCGAACATGAAACTGGTATAAAGTATTCCCATTTTTCTCTTGGGATAATCATTAGAATGTTGCTTAGGTTACAAAGGTTTGTTGTTTTTCATTAAAACTGTTTTTCAAAAGCCTCCTTCACAAGAAATAAGAATCTTCTGTAACAATGTTTTTCAAAAGCCTTCCTCACCAAAATTGTGACCCTTCTGTAACAATGTTTTTCAAAAGCCTCCTTCACAAGAAATAAGAATCTTCTGTAACAATGTTTTTCAAAAGCCTTCTTCACCAAAATTGTGACCCTTCTGTAACAATGTTTTTTCAAAAGCTTTCTTCACCAAAGTTGAGACTCTTCTTCACCAAAGCTGAGACTCTTCTATAACAATGTTTTTCAAAGGCTCCTTCACCAAAATTGTGACCCTTCTATAACAATGTTTTTTAAAAGCCTCCACCAGAATTGTCACCCTTTTTTAACAATGTTTTTAAAAGCCTTCTTCACAAGGTCTGTTTACAAAGAGAACTGTTATACCCCCACAACTAAGTGGAACTACCATGGCTATCTGTCCGTCTGTCAGTAGACATAAATCTCTTCAGTGAAGTTTTCCAACATTTTATAAGGTACTGAACTCAAATTTTCACGGAATCTTCCTGTACATATAAAGCTGTGCGTGTGCATTTTTTATGACCCTGCTGCAATTTGTTGCTAAATTATCTTCCCTTGGACTTTTTTCAACCCTTACTTTTGTACTGAACCATTCTGCATTCAGTGACAGAGACCTGTTTTTTTTTTGACAAGGAGCTGGTGGGAGTATAATCACGTTTAGTGATAGTTCTACTTTGGTACGGAGTTGAAGAAAACTTGGATATCAATTAAGACTCTAAAGCAATTCATTTACAAGAATTTATTACATAAAACACTAATCACATAGAGGATGCATCAACTGACTTGTTCATCATGTTATTGTATAAATACTTTATAATCACAACAAATCGGTGGATGAAACCACCTTTCCAACAGTTTAATGCTGTCAAACTTTTTTTTTTGAATTTGCAGTCAAAGCACTAGTGATCAGATTGTTGTTCACAAAATTCAATGCCATTATTGTTGCCAATTTTTTCTCGTGTTAGCGTTTTAAGCATAAATCTACTTGAACCTAGCTTTTAAAGACATTGTGGCATAAAGAGAATTTGATCAGGTTCTGTATTCATGAACAACTCTTTAAAGAGTTTTAAGTGTTATTCTCCACGATTAACTAAATTTGAAAGTAACACAACTTCTGATTTGCTAAACCAAATGGTTTAGCAAATCAAAAGTTGTGTTACTTTCAAATCTAGAAAATCTTGAAGAATAAGACTGAAAAGATTCCTAAGAACGGTTGGTGAATACTCACCTAGAGCAAGTAAATTCCCTGTTTAGCAAATTGTATTTTCGGCTCAGAACATCAACTCATCTACATCTGATGTAGTCTTTTGTTCATTTTTACAGTATATGTAATGTTTTCTTAACCCTTTACCACACAATCCCGAATTTCAACACCCCTGTGAAAGGAGCCTTTTGAAAACATTGTGGAACCATCATTTTCTCCTTTTCCCAAATTATTTTCTTCCCTTCCTAAAAGAACTATCAATGCTTTAGTCACATTCATTGTATCCTCTGCAAATGCTTTCAGTTCAGATCAGTCTAAAGCTTTGTCGTTTGGTAAAGAATTTATTAATCAAAGGTAAAAATTTAAAAAAGATATAAACTCATTTACTGAACTCTGCTAACAGGGAGGGAAAGGGAAACATCTAACGTATCAAGGCATAATTTCATTTTTATATAACTTAAACATTGAAGAAAGTAGATGGAAACTTCAACATAACACCATATTATGTGAAATTAATTGCCAAAGCATTTCTAAAATATGCTTTCAGATTAATATATCTTACGTGATACAATAGAAACATACAGTAGGCAATCAGGAGAGCGGATTCAAACAAAAGACAAAGAACTTTGTTTTGAAAGACATTTGTTAAATACATTGTTCTGGGCTATTTCTCTTGTTTGCATCACGAATCCCACTTTTTGAACTCCATTCCATCTGGAGGCTTTACTTCTGTTTTCTGTTTTCCGATCTCATCCCAGTTTGTGCTTAATACTGTACCACCAGATTCATACTAGAAATAAAATTAATATTAAACAAGTTAGAGGGTATCTTCTAGCAAAGATCTGCCACTAACAATGACTGAAGATCAACATAGAAGCTTGAAAGACTGATGTTAAAACCATGTGTTATTAGCATAAAAATGTTCAATTCAAAAGTGAGAAATGTCTTGAAACCTTACACCTTTACCAAACAATCCTATATTTCAATGACCCTGAGGAAGATGTCTAACCAGGATTTTCTCCTTTTTTCCATTTCAAAGACTACCAGTATTTTAAGCAACACCGACTTTTTCTCTGCAAATGTTTGCAATTTGGACAGATCCAGATCTCTTATTTTCTTGTTTGGTATTGATATAAAGCAGCATCAAACCATATTTCAATTTTTCAATAACAAAGGTTAATGATTTTAATTTGCATACAAAAATGGTTTTAAAAATAACATATTATTTGTAGTTTATGTACTATACATAAACTATGAGGAATTGCCCAGTTTTCAATTTCGTCATTACAATTTCATATCTTGTCAGTAACAGAATAACCATTCTCTTTGCAACAAGGAATACATGTAAATATATTTAAAATCCAAGTGGACATAAATTATTTTGCAGTATTTCCTTTGTCCCTAAGGTTTTTCCATAAAAAATATCAACTTTCTGGGCTCCAAGGTCCGTCTACCTACATGTACATGGTAATTTTCAAATTTAGGAAAAACATGCCCAAGCAGTTCAGAGTGCTCATATTTAGAAATGCTACAACACTGTTTTTTCAGTCATTTTAACTCTGGCAAACATCAAATCAAACAAAGAGTTTAATTTATGTCAAGTGAGTATGGATACTCAAAATTTTAGTGTTTCAATAAAACATCAAAGATGTCTTGTTGAACTTGCTCAAGTACTAGTACTGAAATCTCATACACAGATTATGCTATCTACACACATATTTATGCCATATATTCCCTCTGACTTCAAAATTGAAAACTTTATTTCTTTTGTACCAAAGGAGCACAGCTTGAGTTAACAACTTCTTTTTCGAAATTAGGTGTTCCCGAAATTCTAGTGTTTCTGAAACTTACTCGATCAATGTATGGTATGTACAAATCTCTCATAAATTAATTCATTACTTCATGGCACAAATTTGTAGCAGATAATTTTTTATAATAGAGATAAGCAACATGACTCAGGGATTCATTCATGTAAAACCATTGTGGTAAAAGCAAAAGATCTTGTTACATACAAAAGATTTCATCATGGCTTTCTTCTGTTCATCTGACCCATCAGCATAGATCTTTTGAAACAAATCATTAAGAGCAGCATCTCCTTCTTTCTTCTCATTCTTCTCCTCCTCAGTCAAATCATGGGCCAGTTTATCCCAGTTTCTTGTATAATGGCTAGATGTTGGGTAATGAGACGCTGTAATTATCAAATACAAAAATGAAGGAAAATAAAAAGATCACTAGCAGATGGTATCATGAGCTTGGTAAGCAGTCATTCACCTGTTGTGTGACTATTAAAATATACATGCCCTTTAACACTACCAAATCAAATACTTCAGTAAAGTTCTGACCAGATCGTTTTGAGCTGGAGCAGTTCTAATTTTCAGTTTAGGCTTTAAAGGGAAGAAATCTTCTGAAAGGAGAAAAAGTTACACTCTTGTATGATAGATGTATTATGAGATAATTCATACTTGTTAGAAGTATTATGAAAGTCTACCTTGTGCACTTCTCTGGTAATATAAGCCACATTTAAATTGTTGTCTGCAAATGCTTTCAATATGGATAAGTTTAGACTGTTTTTGTCAACTAAAGTTTTAACTTAAGTTTTAACGACAAAATCTCAGGCTTGCCCAAATCAAAAACATTTGCAGACAACAAAATAAAAGTGACTGAAAATTTGAAATATGTTTTGAGAAGGGTAGAAAACATTGTGGGAAAAGGAGAAAATGCTGGATACCAGCATTTTTTCCTTTTCCCACAATGTTTTCTAAAGGCTTCTTTCTCAAGGGCATCAAAAGTAGAGGTTGTGTGGCAATGGGTTAACTCTTTACCACACACTCCCAAAATGTAACAACCTTGAGCAAGGAATCTTTTATGAACATTGTAGCAATAGAAATAAATGCTGGTAACCATTTTCTCCTTTTCCGAAGTGTTTTCTACCCTATCGAAGGCAGAAATCATCTATTCAACTACATTAATTTTGGTGTCTGCAAATGCTTTCAGTTTGGTCCAGTCCAAAGTAGTGTTATAAGGTAGAGAGTTCATTCAGGAAACAGTACAAACTTACCAGAACCAACATTGATCTGTTTGACATTGCTTGGTTCTTCTCCTTCTAACTTTTTCCACTGTATTCCTTCCAACTTTTTTAACTTCACCTCTACCTATAAAACATCCACAGATCACTTCAATTAACTGCTCAGCACTTTGATGTTGACCACACAAATATGTGTGTAGATAGCATAATCTGTGTATAAAATTTCAGTACTAGTACTTGAGCAAGTTCAACAAGACATCTGTGATGTTTTATTGAAACACTGTCATTTTGATTGTAATTTTGAGTATCCATACTCACTTGACATAAATTAAACTCATTGTTTGATTTGATGTTTGCCAGAGTTAAAATGAATGAAAAAACAGTGTTGCAGCATTTCTGGATATGAGCAATCTGAACTGCTCGGACACGTTTTTCCTAAATTTGAAAATTACCATGTAGGTAGACTGACCTTGGGGCCCTGAAAGTTGATATTTTTCATGGAAAAATCTTAGGTACATGACTGTCTTCTCTTCATTGGTGAAGAAGGCTTTTGAAAAATATTGTTACAGAAGGATCACAATTCTGGTGAAGGAGGCTTTTGAAATACATTGTTATAGAAGGTAACATTTCTGGTGTAGAAGGCTTTTGATAAGCATTGTTAAAGAGGGTCATAATTCTTGTGAAGGGTTTTGAAAAAACATTGTTTAGAAGGGTCACAATTTGGTGAAGAAGGCTTAAGAAAAAAAACAGTTATTGTTATAGAAGGCTTTTGAAAACCATTGTTTTAAAGAAGAACAACAAACCTGACAAGAGAACATTGAGAAAAACAATGCATTTTCTTCTCCCCATAGTGTTCTGTGCCCATTAACCCTTTACAAAACAATCCCTGGTTTTTACGACCATGAGATAGAGACCTTTTGAAAACATTGTTGTAAAAGGAAAACATGCAGGTAACCAGCATTTTCTACTTTTCCCACGATGTTTTTTACCCTGCTAGAAACATATTTCAATTTTTTGTGTTACGTTTATTTTGTCGTCTGCAAGTGCTTTCAATTTGGACAAGGCTGATATTTTGTGCAATTATTACTGATGATGTTATCTTTATGAAATAAATTTTAATGTATCATTAAATAAAACCAAAAATCCTTTAGTTCTCCCTTATAAAAAAAATGATTATCTTTATTTTACATAAAAAATACTTCATTCTAGCCGTGATAGAGCTCCAAAACTTTAAAGCAGACATGTGAAAATTGTCTGTTGTCCATCTACACTTTGTGGGTTAAAGTATTACAAAGTTTCTATACAGTAACAGCAAACCCGTCAGAGGATTTGGTTGGTTATTTCCGTTTATTTATTGTCGCTACCAGTTGCCCATCTGAGCGACGCCCCCAGAAGACGGTTAGTTGTTACGGGGGATAGTGCAAGGATACAGGTCGAAACTACCGAGAGCTTCGCCTGGTTCTTTAACGTGCTCAGCGTATAGCACCATCACACAGGACTTCGGTTTAATGTCTCATCCGAAAGAAGAGTATTAGTAATTAGTTAGCCAGCTGGGGATTCGAACCCACAACCTGTAGCGACCCGAAACATTGTGTTCACGAGTCCTACACTCTACCTACTGAGCTATATCGGCTGGTCTGTCAGAGGAGGGAGCTGCCACACAAATATCCCTCTTATATGCATGTCCACAGGCCTACAGAACGGACAAATGGATATGCACATCGCATAAGTATTTTGGACACATTTCTTATCTACACATTCAACTTTTCAATTCATACATAAAATTCACCCCAAAAATACTGCACAAACTAGGACAACATTGGTATGTTTTCATAACAATTTTTAGCAGAAAAATGGAGCATGTAGACAAGATCAGACTGTAGAGTCATTTAGATCTATATTGTAAACTGAAACATACCTTTGTTTTCAGAACTTTAACTGTTGACTGATCTGGGTTTATTGGATGAGAAAGATCAAGATCTAGACAGTAATCTGAACCAGAGGGTAGCTTAATTGTTGCACTCAGCTGAAATAGAAGAGAGTACAAGAATTAACTTAGTATCTTTATGAATATACCATAGCAAATACAGCCGGAACTATTTTCAGGGACTATTCAAGCAAACAAAGGAATGTGGTCTCCTACTACAGGTAGTTTTCTAACTCTTTACTAAACAACAAAATTTTAGACTGGTCCAAATTGAAAGCTCTTGCAGATGATAAAATGAATGTGACTAAAGAATTGAAATCTGTTTAAGGAAGGGAAGAAAACATAGTGGGAAAAGGAGAAAATGCTGGTTAGCAGCACTTTCTCCTTTTCCCACAATGTTTTCAAAAGGCTTCTTTTACAGGGGCAAAATGCTGGTTTGAAATAGTATACAACAGCCAGATTCTAATTTCTATCCAATTTCATACTATGCAAGAAAAACAAACCTGGTAGAAACAAAGAAGGTGGTTTTGTAATGTGTATTGTAATTACTGCATGCAAACAATTTTGTTTTCGAACTAGGACAGTCCAGAATTTGTGATATGGGAACTCTTTATCACACATTTCACATTTTAATGACCTTGAGAGAGAAGACTTTGACTGAAGGAAAAGAAGAAAATGCTGGTGACCAGCAGTTACTCCTTTTCCCAAATTGTTTTCCCTTTTCATAGATAAAAAAAAACACTTCGTATCTGATTTGCATTCTGGAAACACATTCAATTTGGATTTCTCTTTGACCAGTGACAATTATTTCAGTGATGATTATGTGGGAAAGCAGCCAGTGGCTTGGAAAGAAAGTTATGGGGAATACTGGTAAACCAGACTCCAGAAAAGCATGGATAGGTGCACTGACTTGCGTGATATAACTGAAATAATGTTGAAAATTGCATTAAACACCATACAATCACTCAATCATTCAATTTGGTCCTTGGACCAGTCTAAAATTTTGCAATCTGGTAAAAATGTTTTTCATTATTTAGACTAGTTTTGTCCTGCTTTTTTTTTTGTTCCAGGGAGGTGTGGGGTTGAGTTGGGAAGAGACAAAATAGTGACATTACTGGAACATGCTGTTCATTCATCAACAACATGTGGTTAAATTGATCATTGTTATGTATAGTAATAATATTCCAGGCATTATTCACTTTCTTGAAAATGTAGGAATTCTATTGGACAACAAATGCAATACAACATGACAATGTATATGAACCCTGGTAAAAATATGCCATTAGTGAAAGAGCCCCATTCAGTTCATGTCCTTTAGACAATACTTGCATTACTGTGATTAGACAATTACCCAACCCACATCCAGCTCTGACAAACATCACAGCCATTCACAGATGTACTAGATTGAGCCACCAAATATCAGCACCTGGACTACTTTCTAATTAAGGTCTGGGGACTTTCCTTGCAGCTAAGGAGTAACAATGTACTCCGTCAGTAGCTCCAACAGCAAGTGTAGCAATAGCATGTGCTAATATTAGCCAAAAAAACAAATATATATCATAACATCCCTAGTAACACATTACAGTAGGTTTTTCACTGATCCCATAAATACAACAGAAGGCAGTAAACATTCACATGATATCGATAGCAAAATGTCATTGAACTTGTTGGATCATGTTATAAATAATTTTACATCACCAAAATTTTAATTTAAGTCTCATTGCTGAATTACCTCCCTTTATCATCTGTTTAAATGAGGGTGTATTGCCGCATAGCTCCTCTGTGCCCTTAATAACCCCAAAAGAAGTCTTGAATATTAAGACTGCATTCAAATTCAGGAAATGAAATAGTCCAATCAACAGATAAAGTAGCAACAATTTGAGCAATTTCTCCATTTGTTATGACATTTCTGACTACAGGCCCTATAGACACAATAATATACCAGCAAGACTACATTTGAAAAAAGAAAGCCACTTTTAGAGTCTACGCATGTTCCATGATACATAATTCAATTAAATGACTAAACAATAGAAAAAGCAAAAGCACCATATGCCGTGAGCAACTCTCGACTGCAGTAGCTTTTCACTGAAAATTCCAAGTCAAAAGAGGGGTATTAAGGTGTCAAAAATCCTAAATGGTTATCTTCTCTTTCTATTATGGGTTATCCTTTTGATAGTTAAGAACTTGGCTGAGTGAACTAAATATCTTCAGTAATAACAAAGCTACTACAATATGGCATAGCTGTAATTCTCATCTTTTTGCAAAAACTTTGGCATTCTGTAGTATTCTCTGTTACTACTGAAAATATTTATTGCAAACTTGGTAATTTTTTTCACTATCAAAGGGGGAACTCATACTATGCCAGGGCTATCACAATAGTTTCTTGTTTTCAAAAACAGCCAAGCTAAAAATTGGGATTTTTTTCTAGAGCTCAAACATTTAAACTCACAGATTTTTCTCCAATATCAATTTTTGCATCTTCTTGTTTGACGTTTTTGAGCATAATGGTGACAACAACGTGGGTTGGTGTTTGGTACCAGTCATACCTGTAGGATAGAAAAGAGTATTAATACAAAACTAGACTGAGAAAAAACCCACCAAATGAAAAACAATTTACAGGCTTTACTTCAACAAAATGTTGGCTTCTACACCCTATGCCAAATAATCCAAAATTATGAATGCAAATAAATAGAGGATATTTGGGGTTTTTTGGTGAAAAATCGAAATTTATTTCATTGAGTTGACACCATTGGTAATATCTTCACAAGTGGTGCAGCCACGATTGAAAATATTACCAATGGTGTCCACGAGATGAAATAAATTTTGATATTTCACAGAAAAAAAAACAAACTAATATTCTATTTATTTCATGCTTTTAACCCTTCCTGTGAGCAGCTTTATCAAAATCTGGTACAGTTCTTTTCCCTTATTCCCCATGGTGTACCCCTCCCACATAGCAACGCATTACAATATTATGTCATGTGCGGGAAAAGTACGATAAATGACGTCATATTTCCATCTGGTTGTGAGGCACGCGCAATTAACCTAGGCAACAAGAATGTGAACAGCGGTATTTCCACTGGTGGTGCCTGTGTAAGATCAAAAAATATTTTCACTGCTATTTCTCGATATCCTTCCAGAAAGCATGAAATAATAAAGGCTAGGTAAAGTGTTTGGGTTCTTGTTTTGGTTTTGTTAGCTAAGGCTGAAGCATTTGTTTTTCGTAACGAGGACAAAGTTGTATGTGTCATATTGTTAAGAGAGATGATTTATATATAAGCCATGCTCTGATAAAGGCAAGTTTGATGCATCTTTGTGATGTTACCAGGCAAGTCATCACATAATTACGGATCCAGCTGAATCATGAGGTAGACTGGTCTTTTGAAATGGAAAAAATTGACCATTAGCAAACGATTTCAACCCAGTTTAGCTGGGATGAACTGCACAGGCTGGCCTGGTTCTGTACTTTATATGGATGCATTGTACCCCATTTTCACAGATTAAAGCATGTATAAATATAAGAGTTTTCAAAAATCCTCGTCTGAAAACATTGCTTTCTTAAATTTACAAGATGACTAAATTCTCAGGTGACAAACAGAAGATACCAACTCACATCATAAAATAAGACATCTCCCATCACGTGTTGCCTATGAAAATTCCTGAAAATGTTATTTGAAGAGGAGCACTTGCTATTAACATGCGATGATAAATTCTCATCTATGTATTTTAATTTATGCAGGCAGATCCCAATCCCTTGAGGGAATAATTTCTATGAACAGTAGTCATTTGAGTCATTTCTATGCTAAAAGGGGGCTTCCTACTGGTAATTTCCATTGACAGCATTTAAGAAAAACTTATTTTGTGGGTTCTCACTAGAATTGTCTCATCAAGATAATTCCAGTAGGTACTGATCATATAGGTTTAACTCTTTACCAGATGACAAAATTTTAGACTTGTCCAAATTGAAAGTATTTGCAGACGACAATTTCAATTTGGCTCAAATGGTGCAATTTTTAATTGATAGGGCAGAAACATTGTAGAAAAAGGAGAAAATGATAGTTACCAGCATTTTCTCCTTTTCCTTAAATTTTTTCAAAAGGCTTCTTTCTCAGGGTCGTTAAAAGTCTGGTTTGTGTAGTAAAGAGTTAACTCATTACCACACGAGAAAGTTTTAGACTGGTCCAAGTTGAAAGCATTTGCAGACGACAAAATAAATGTGACTGAAAATTTGAAATTTGTTTTGTGAAGGGTAGAAAACATTGTGGGAAAAGGAGAAAATGCTGGTTACCAGCATTTTCTCCTTTTCCCACAATGTTTTCTAAAGGCTTCTTTCTCAGGGGCGTCAAAAGTAGGGATTGTGTGGTAATGGGTTAAGGGAAAAAATAAGAGTTTTAAATCAATGTAACCTCGATTATGTACATGTACTGACTTACCTGGATTTCTCTTTAGTAGGCATTGGAATGGATGGAGTACTCTCAGGCTGGACAGTTATTTCATTTTCAGTTTTGGTTGTGGGTTCAGTGCCATTATGAGGAGATTCTACTGACTGAAATTGAAACACTATAAATTCCAACCACGTTTAACTCTTTACCACATGACAAAATTTTAGACTGGTCAAAATTTAAAGCATTTGCAGACGACAAAATAAAGGTGACTGAAAAATTGAAATTTGTTCTGGGAAGTGTAGAAAACACTGTGGGAAAAGGAGAAAATGCTGGTTACCAGCATTTTCTCCTTTTCCTACAGTGTTTTCAAAAGGCTTCTTTCTCAGGGGCGTCAAAAGTAGGGATTGTGTGGTAATGGGTTAATGGTCCTTAACTTGAATTTGACAGCAACAGTGAAACAAAAGCTGCCACTACCACCACTAAAACCAACAGCAACAGATTTTAAAACAAGCCACCTGATTGGCATGGAAAATACTTCCAGGCAAAAACCCCAATCAGATGGAAAATCTTGTTTCACACCAATCAGAATAAAAGTTTTAGGCTAAAGCAAATGCATATGAATTTCTGACTGATGTTAAGACAAATTCTGTGTTTTTTCTTCAACACACATTGTTTCCCATTAGTGAATCATTCAATTTGATATTAGGATATCCCCCTTTCCAAACAATGTTTACTAAAGTTGTCTTTTTCAGGGTTGTAAAAGTACCAGACTGTTGAAAAGGATAATGCATAACTTTACAATTCATGTATTAGTCACATAAATGAGAACTTACATTTGTAGATGGGACTGCCACTCCTACATTACGGTCTTTGTGATTGGATACTGAAATAAGAAAATGGAATAATAAGGTTTGATACTGTAACAGGTAATCAATTTATTTTCTGCAACTGAAAGAAAGACAGTTTTTGCAAATATTCAAGAAGAAATAGGCAGTAACCAACATTTTCTCTCTTTTCCAGGATTTTTTCGTTTTTTGTTTCCCTTCAAGAGACAGATATAATTTTTAAAACATTGTGTGGTAGGAAGGGGGACAAACTAGCATTTTCTCATTTTCCCACAGTATTTTCTAACCTTTCACAGATATAATTATCCCATGCATCAAACCACATTAAATCTTTTGTATGTAAATGCTCTGAAAATGTACAGGTCTAGTATTTTGTCAAAAATTATAACATCGGCCATACTAAATTTGCGTTGAAAGCATACAACTTTCCATATTTGCACGGAGACTTTGTGGTATACTGGTATAGTAAAAATTGTGATAATGGGACTTTAAAGTTTGGATTTTTCCACAAGGAAGCATTCGCTTCCAGAAACAATAGCCGACAGTAAAGTCAATTCACCCATTACCAAACAATTCCTGGTTTTCATGACCCAGAGAAATAAGCCTTCTGAAAACATTGTGAGAAAATGCTGGTAAACAGCATTTTCTCCTTTTCCCATAATGTTTTCTACCCTTCTGAAGTCAATTTTCAATTTTTGAGTCACATTTATTTTGCCGCCTGCAAATGCTTTCAATTTGGATAAGTCTATACTTTGTTATTTGGTAAAGATTTAAAGGTATGGAACTCTCATAGATCTTCATGAATAAAGATAATTGAGATTGATAGAGGTCTAACTAATGATATGACCAGCACACTTATACATGTATATGAAAAGGTATGTATGGAAATACATTGTTACTTACAGTCTAACTCAGCATCACATTTTCTTATCCATAAAGCAAAGCTCTTGTCCTCACCTGGAGAAAAAATAAACAATATCTGCGACCCTTTGCCATATGACAAAATTGTAGACTTGCCAAAAATGAAAGCAATTACAAATGACAATCGAAATGTAGCAACAATGGCTGCAAATACCTGTGAAAGTGTGAAGAACCTTATGGACAGAGGAGAAATTGCTGGTTTCCAGCATTTTGTCCTTTTCCTACAAGGTTTTTAGAAGCCTACTTCTTCAGGGTCATTAAAAGTTGAGATTGTGTTGAAAAGAGTAACCCATTATAGTAATACAATAAATACATGTACATCTTCAGTATGTAGAATTAATCACCAAGTATTGTCATTTCAGGTCTTTTTGACCCATACTTCTCAAAAACTATTGCACAAAATGATCCAACATCATAATTCAATTCTCTGAAGTCTGATCTTGATCTACAATAACATCTTCTAAAGCACAGGTCATTAGTTTCCTGCAGATTCACTGTAAAATATCTATCACAAAAACAAATAATAAAAAATGCACAGACAACAAAACAAAAATATACACTGTGATACGAAGTAAAATACTGTTCACAAATAAGTTTAAAGGACTGGTTTGTCGACTGACTTTTTCCTGAGGATAAAATTTTACTTTTCAAAATTGGAAGACTGATAAAATAAATATGACAGGAATGACAATGGATAGAAATAAATGTGGAAAGGAGACAATGCTGATTATTTTATCTCTAGGTCTTTAAAACTTGGTATGGTTTGGTAAAGGGTCAAATCTGACTAACTCTTTACCACAGGACAAAATTGTAGACTGGTCTAGACTGAAAGCATTTGCATACGACAAAATAAATGTTACTGAAAAATTGAAATTTGGTATGGGAAGACGAGGGTAGAAAACAATGAGGGAAAAAGAGAAAATGCTGATTACCTGCATTTTCTCCTTTTCCAACAATGTTTTCAAAAGGCTTCCTTCTCACAGACTTTAAAAGTTTTGATTGTGTGATAAAGAGTTTAACAACAGTTAATTGGAAAGAGGTTTAGTACTGCACATAAGTCTAATGGCTTGTTGTTGTTGTTTTAACATCCATGTTTAAGATCTTTTTATGAGGGAAGGGAGGGGAACAATGTGAAATAGTTTATGTAAAACCATACTTTTGTTTTGTTACCTAAACCACAACTTTGCCAGTAGTTCTATGTTGTTTTTTTTTTCTCTTTCAAATCTATTTCTTTTTGACATGAATAAGTTAATATATTCTGTACTTTGTAACATACCTTCCAACTTCTGTCCTGCAACAAAGGCCTCCTTTGCTGCTGTAAAATCTTCAAGATGAAATAAGCCAATTCTGTTAAAAAGAAAAAAAAGTAGGTTACAAATAGTCATTATTTTATGATCTTAAGTGACTCCTTTAATTCCACCCTAAAAATATTAGCACACACCAAATGTGGCTGAAGTGATGAAATTTATCTTTAGGGATTAGAAAACATTTTGGAAAAAACAAAAATGCTGATAACCAAGATTTTCTCCTTTACTTTGATGTTTTAAAAAGCTTTCTACATTAGAATGGATGGTTTGGAAAATGGTCAAAACCAGATCCTACACAAATCATAAAACCCTTTGTGAATGAATTCTTAACCACAAAATCCACAGTTTTAATGACCCCAAGGAAAGAGGCTTTTGAAAACATTGTGGGAAAACAAGAAAATACTGGTAACTAGCATTTTCCTCCTTTACCCTAGTTTTCTACTTTGTCAAAAAAAAATCTCATCATTTTTGTCACGCTTAGTTTCTCCTCTACAAATGCATTCAACATGAATAGATGATTCTAAAATTTTGTTGTGTAGTGAAGAGTTAAAAGACAGCTTACTACAAATATTGTAGAAATTCCCATTTTTTAACAAAACAAACTTTCTTCTTCATGCATCACCTAAAAAATTAAAGATAGAAGTCTAACTATAATTGCAAATAAATTAATAATCAACTTACTTTCTAGTGAGCCAAACTGAATATCAAAATTTCAAAGTGGATCAAACCTTTAGTCTGTCATAATTTCATTATAATGAAACCTTCAACAAAACTGAAAAAGACAATGCAAGTTACAAACCCTTTCCGTAAAAAAGCCTTTACATTTTTAGGATTTATAGCAATAGCATCACAGGCATCTTCAACAGCCTCTGAAATTAAAAGTATATACAGATGCTTAAGATCCTACCTCATCTTCTGAAATGAAAAAAAAAAGTGAATATGTATAATCTCTCTGGCAGATAATGCTTTTGAGCTTTCAAAAAAAAATCTTGACTTTTGACTCATTACCAAATGACAAAATTTTAGCTTTGTCCAAATCAATAGCACTTGCAGACGACAAAGTGACTAAAAATTTGAATTTTTTTTTTTGTGAAGGGTAGAAAACATTCTAGGAAAAGGAGAAATGCTGGTTACCAGCATTTTCTCCTTTTTCCACAATGTTTTCCAAGGTTTCTTTCTCAGGGTCGTCAAAAGTAGGGATTGCTTAGTAAGTTAGTAATGGGTTAATATAAATGAAGGAAAAGGCTCTTAAAAACATTTTGGGGAAGGAGAAAATACAGGTAACCCATATTTTCTCTTTTCTGCACAATGCTTTCCACTTTGTGATAGAGTGTTAGCCTCTCACACCACAGGTTCCCCCCTGCAAATCCTGTGCGATATTTGGCCACAGTTTAAGCAGTTAAAGTGTGACTGTTGAATTGCTTTCACTTATTAAATTGGTGCACCTTTCTTCTATCTACCATATGCACACTGCCATTGTTTTATTGATGTACCATGAAAGTCAGTCTGATTTTTACCAATTTGGCCAAAATCACACTTGAATTACCCAAACTGAAAGGCTAAGGCCCATTTCCAATTTTTGGAAAAAAAGTCCTGTCCTGGTTCAAATCCCCTGATGAGCCAGGTCAACCCTTCGGACTACCTTCACCATGGAGCTAGTACTGTTTATGGTCTCCGTGGCTATTCATCAAGAATGAGAGCTTCTTTTCCTTGTGTTTTAAATGGTAGAGGGTGATGATCTAATACCAGACTGCATATTATAGTCCAATTTTCATCTGAACAATCTTTAAAGTAGAGGTTCAAACTGACAAAAACACATGAATCAGGCATTGATAAGACTTAAGATAGCTAGATTTTATGACTGCTTTCGTAAAAACATCTAATGAAATATCAAACAGTTTGGATCGAAGATAGGACTGTTAACTCTACACAGTCTGATTTTCATCTTCACTGTCCTCAAGAGCAAATGATGGTAAAAAGTGAAGTTTTACCTTTGTAGTTTTCCAGTTTGATGTATGCTTGTGCTCTATTACAATAAATGTCATCCCTGGATTTGTCGAGCTTTACAGCCTCGGAATACAACTGAAATATAACAATCAAAGATTGTGTCAAAATACATGTGGAAAAAAAATGTATTTGAGCAGTCTTTTCAATAGTTATTCTGTTATACATCTGGAGCTAGACTCAGCCAGTGCACTTACCCTTCACTCTATGGCTTAGACAACAGCTTTCCATCAAGATGTACCACTGTAGTTATTTACTAGAGCTGTAACGATACACTCGAATATTCGGTGCACCGAATATTTTTTCCCCGGCGAATACATATCGTATTCGTCTGTCCGAGAACCGAATATTGGCGAATACAACAAACATAAATGATCCGGAATGCTTACAGCTCGGTCAAATTCAACAAAATTTTGCCCTAAGAACAAATCTCGGCAATTTTACGTGGATGTAAACAATGATTGAAAGAGAAACAACTCTGAGAAGTTTGGATGACGCTTTATGGCACAATATGTCGTAAACTACACGAAATGGAATTGACAATTGACAATAGGTTTTTTTATTCTAAATATTAATAAGAATTTTAAGAAATAAAAGTTTTATCTATTTATCGTCATTGTGTACAGGTTTAACATTTAATATAGCGACATGCTGTAAAGGAGTCGCTCGTATTTCCCGCAAAATGTCAGACGAGATTGTTAGTCCACCGGCAAAATTTAAGTTCCCCGTGTGGAAATATTTCGGGTTTCCACGAGCAAAGGAGGGGGACAAGGTCATAAAAAAAGAAATCTCGACAGTTTACAGACAATGCAGTCATGAAATAAAGTATTTCAAGATAAATATCAATCAATTTTAATAGGTCAAACTGACCAAATATGAAGTCGGCCCCTAGTCAAAACGGCCTCGGTCTGTCAAACGTACGTGACAAGAAGTCAAATCGGCACCATCCTTAAATGAAAAAATATAACCGGTCAAGCCCAGAAATGGGCAATTTGGCCCTGTTTTAGTATAATTTTTCAAATATATGCATTTATAAAAATATTTCTTTGATATTTATTTATATTTTTTTCTGAGACTAATTTGGAGGCCAGTTTGTATGAAGATGACATGATTGGTGTATCAATGTTGAGTTTATAGATTTAAATGATTAAGAGTGTGCATAAAGTATGTGTGAGATGTTTCCTACAAATTTTAAAAAAAATCATAGTATCAAGCAGTAAAGTTGATTAACCCATTACCCAATGACAAAATTTTAGACTTGTCCAAATTGAAAGCATTTGCAGAAGACAAAATGAATGTTGCTAAATTGATGATTTATGTCTTTGATACAGCATAAAATATTGTGGGTAAAGAAAAAAATGCTGGTTACAAGCAAATTGTCCTTTTCACACAGTGTTTTCTACCCATTTGAAGAACTTTCTGCCATTTATATCAAATTTGAAATTGTCTTCTGCAAAATCTTGCAGTTTGGAAGAGTCTAAAATCTGTCATTTGGGAAAGGGTTAAATCAATATTTAAGCCAGGTAGGCTTTTTTGCATTACTTTATTAATATTGATATGACTGTTTTTTAAATCCAAAGTATTGAAAAAATTATTAATTTTGTGCCTGGAAAAAAATTATATTCATGAATAAATATTCGTATTCGTGCCTCTGTATCGTGATGTGTATTCGTATTCGTGACCTCCTGTATCGTTACAGCCCTAACCAACACATACCAAATTTTAGGTTCTTCCGCAACAATTTGGGTGACTTAGTCTTATTCAAACTAGCTCAAAGTTTTCAGATGCTTTCAGACGCTTTTCCAAGTATAAAGTCAATACAATCCTCATTGAACAGAACCAATACTATCAAAAAGCCTTTATTGGTCCTAAGAGGAATTTTGAATCTGCAAGAAATCAAAACTTCATACTCTAGAGTCCTTTCATATGTACTAATGACACAGTCAGTGTTCAATGCTTCACTTACAAAGGGCCCATCAGATCCAAAGAAACTAAAATGGGGGTAGGGGGATTTTGGGTGGGAAGGGCTGTCTTGTGTTGTCACTGGCAATCGAGTCATTGCATTCCTTGTGTTTTTATATAGGATGGTCCTTGATGGTACCGCGGTACTTAATTTCGCCGAAAATTTACTAACAGAGAGGAAACAGAGATAAACTGTTGCATGTAAAGTACAATAAATGTGCACTATCAAAGCTTCAGTCGTGTTTTTCAGACAAAAATATCTAGGTCAAGCTAAAATGTTGCCTTCAGATGCTCCGAAGTGAGTCCGCTATGGTATCGCAGTAACACTTGCAATTTGGAAAATAATAACAAATATGACATTTATATTCAAAAAATGATTTGAGTACCGAAACTTTTGTTTCAGACAAACATTATGGCACCACAGCAGATGACCTTTACCCTTCAAAAGTGAATTGTCGGTTTTTTGAGGAGTTGGGGGGTAATTAATTTCAAAACATGGAGGAAAAGTGTGCTTTATCTTTGCAACTTGTGAATATTGAAGTATCTCATCATAAATGAAGATGAATCTATTATTTTTTAACCGATGCAATACAAAATCATCTCTGCTTTCGATTTGATAGAGTAAACATTGGTATACGTATGTAAATTGGGTATTTTCAGGATTACCACGGTATCATAGAGGACGCGGTACCAGCGACGACAACTCTGTATAGAAGAGATTTTTTTGCCCATATTTTATTGTGTATTTTGGTTATAGAATGTCAAATTCCTGTGATTTGACACAGCTTATAGGGGCTTCATAACTCTTTGTCAGTTAATCATGAGGAATGAACTCTCTGTCAGGACAAGTGGCCTTTTACCATCTGTAATAATGACATTTGAAAAATCATGATGCAATAGTAATGAAGAAATCTTGGCAAAGGGTTAGTTATAGCAATAATTTCCCTTGATTCAATTATGAAAGAAAGATTCCTCATGTGTAATCTGCTGTTTGTCATGAATGCTGTGCTGATGAAACTTAAATATTTTAAATTGAAACATTTACTCTCTAGAATCTGGCTGAATCTTCCTTTGTGTAGACTTTTTTTTTCTTGGGGTCGAATCTTCATGGGGTCGAACCTTCTTCAAACCACAGATGAAAGGAAGAAGCTGGGGAGTAACTACCTTCAGTCTGAAGGTGTCTGCTCCGATGCTATTTTTGTGACTGGTCTTCGCATTCCCCTTCATATCAGCCATTCATTAAACCCTTCTGGAAAAAATACGATGTTACCCGCATCTTTTCGAACGGCTCAATGCGACAAAATTTCCAATGACAGCTAATAAAATGGGTATGGATCGTTAGATAAATGATTAATCTTTAAGAGCACACAAAATATGCTGCAAAATACCAATTAAATCAATGGGAATTTACCTTTTTCCCAACGTAAATAAATCCAGCGTATTTTGTAAACAACTAACACGGCGACTTCCGTTAGTCAGGCATGCGCACTCAACGGAATTTGAAATTTGTACAGTCTGGTTCCCTAACCCTATACAGCCAAGTTCGATCAAGGAGTGTTTGTTTACAGCAAAATTTGCAACTAAACCATCCTGTAGCGTGTCAGAGTTACTGCGATTTCTGCCGAGACATGCGCATTGAAATGATCACCATGTTTTGATTTCTGGTGAAGTAGGTCAACGATTATTTACGTTGAAAAGTACAGATTTGCACAAAGGTAAGAGTTGGATATATGAACTAACACCAGTTTTTTTGTAAAGATTAATCATTTATCTAACAATCTATGCCAATTTTATTAGTTGTCATTTGAAATTCTGTCGCATAGAGTCGTTCGAAAAGATGCAGGTAAAATCGTATTTTTTCCAGAAGCCTTGAATGAATGGCTGGACTGAAGGTGTTAGCGAAGACCAGTCACAAAAATAGCATCGGAGCAGACACCTTCAGACTGAAGGTAGGGAGTAACTGACTCGTGGGACTGGTGCGAGCTTTGAGTTCTGCATGGGTGAGCCTGCCCATCTGCTCCTGCTAGCAGTGATTAAGAAAAAGCCACACGGTCACTGGTTTGCACACTTTTTCAGTGATTCAAGAACTTTCTGGAAAGACTTTGCCCAATACAATGTGGTTTACATTTTCCTTACCTCTATAGCCCTTTGAAAATTTTCATTGATAAACTCGTCGTTCGCTCTCCTGAAAAAGAAAAGAAATTCATGTAGCTGTCATCAAAACAAACGCAATAAATTCTTAAGAAACCTACAACCACATCGTACTCCATACCCAAATAGTTCCGACGCCATTTTCAATTCACTTGATTAATTTGTCATTACCAAAATGGATCGTCAAAATCGAACAAATTTTGCATAAACTTGTGTGAAATATTTCACTAGAACTATATCATAATTTTATATGAATCATCATTCAGTTTGAAAAAAAAAAAAAAAAAAGAGATATCTCACAAACTGGATGAATGAAAAAATACTAAATAAGCAACTGCAACCGGTATCAGGAGAACTCGTACCCTGGAGAACTCGTACCCTGGAGAACTCGTACCCCAATGTCAAGGGTACGAGTTCTCCAGAGAAGTCGTACCCTGGGTACGAGTTCTCTGGAGAACTCGTACCCCCACTAATAAATATAATGTTAGTTTACCAGCATGCTGTCAACCTTTATTTTTTATGCCGTTATTGTGATGTAGATTTGATGATTTTTTTTTCCTTGTACATGTGTTGAAAAGACAAAAAAAGTAAAGAAACCTGTGTGTTTTTTCATGCAGTTTATGTTGTATTTGACGTAAAAATCGTAAGGAAAACATTTATGAACCACAAATAAATTGTATTCAACTGAAAATACATTAGAAGGATTAATTTTTGCCCTCTTCAATTCTTCGGGTAGCCTTCACTTGCATTCAAGTTTTGAGTTGATGTTTGATGTTGTTTTGTGAAAGAACGGTCTAGGAATCAGTATTTGATTGGATTAGATATTTGTTAAATGGAAGGAGTTGATAAAATGAATACATAATTAATCAAAATTTTCACACCTGGTGAAAAGGCAAATTTCCTGAACAAAGAGAGCAAGAAAGGTGTGATTTTCACAATGATGAAATTACTGTTATATAATTGCAATATTCAATATTGAACCCTTAATTCAATTAACGCTAGAATCGAAACGGTGGTAAAGAAAAAGAGCTTGGATTTACATAATCAAGATTCCCATCCAAACCTTTCAGAAAAAAAAATCTTTTCTGAATTTTAGTGAGTCCTCGATGAAGTCCCCTGTATACTTTTGGCGCCAAAAGAGTTAAGTACGTAGGGTAATGATTAGAAAGATCAGTGACATCATTTGTCCACAATGTTTCAGCAATACAAAAATGCCTCCGTAGAATCGCTTGTAAGCCGAAAATTTCATGTAAGCCGTCTGAAGAAGCTTTCAAAATTGCTTGAAAAGGTGAGAAAACACGTGGAAAAAGGAGACCATGTCCGTCATTTGATTTTGCACCTTTTCCCACAATGGTTACTTCTTTTGTGTGGTTGAAACTCGAGATCGTGAAGTAAACGTCTCAGAAAACATAGAAGAAGACTGTGCAATGAAAATGAGTGAAAGAGAGAGCGAGAGAAAATGCAAATATTGCAATATGTGAACTCTTAGTCTCTTCAAAATTGTATAATCTGCGTACAACAAATTCATATCTGGTACAGACGTACTTATTTATCGGACTGAAAGGGCGGAAAAAATTGTGGGAAAATGAGAACATTGCTAGTTTTATAAACACCCTCCCCTTTTTTTCCGACAACATTTTCAAAAGCTATCTCCCACAGGGTGGTATTTAGCAACTCAGCACTATTGGGATCCATCAAGATTCAAAGAGTTCTTCTTTTTCTTCTGTTAATGTTACATAATAAAGAACCGGTTATAATCATTTAATCCTTTTTCAACCAAGTCTATTTCCTTGTAAAACCATGCAATTTATTGGTAAAGGGTTAAGAGTCCTTTTGAAGACCTATATCAGTTTAATTGCTGGTAAATGGCAAGTGTGCACAATCATGTTTATCACACCTGATATGTGACTTCATTGTACCCGACACCTTTGACTCCTTTAAAAATCAAAGGACTGATAGTCCTGAGAGTCGCCTGTAGGGTAATGGGTTAGAAGTTTTCACCCTTTTTTGTTGAAATCTATTAAAAGCATTCAAGATACAAAATAATTTAACCACAAGACAGTATTATATGCAAGCATATTTCTGAGTTGTCATCCTAAAACTCAAAATATCCGTATTAAAATTTACATTTAAAAAATGTGGTGGAAATTAAAATTTAGGCACCAGGACCAGCTATAATAAGTTCAACGTTATTTACTCACAGACAACAACCTTTTACAAATAAAGACCAGATTATCTTCTGGTATAGGATCTAGTGACATACTTTCAGACAAAAAATGCCCTTTTGCAACTCGCTCATATCTAATCTTAGCAGTCTGACAAAGTTTCATAAGTATTACACTGAAAATAAATGGATTCTACAGCTTTATTACGGTTTCGTCTGCTTTGACCTAATGACAATCTTAAGGCTTTTTCTTTTATCCCCAGGTGACCTATAGTCAGTTTTGTCAAAGAAATTATTGAGACAAACAGCCGGGCAATTTCATGACCATTGGACTGAAATGTAGCCTTTGGAGCACAAAGAAATGTTTGACTCAGTGATCTACCTGTCCTTTGGAAATAATTTGTTTATGTTGTTGTCCAGGTTGAGGTTTTGACCAGCAATGGACTCTATGAATGTGGCTGCTACAACTCAATAAAATCTATAACCCAACAGCATGATCATCAGCCTATATGTCTGCGTTTTATAACGTCCCAGGGATTATAGTGCTTCCACACCAATCGAAAATTGTCTACATGTATATTGCTTTGGTGTAAATTAAATGTTTGCGATTCGCTTTATTACCCATTACAAAAACCCTTCACAAGATTACAAACACTCCAATAAAGAACGTGTTGTTCGAGCGGGTAAACACTGATCTATTCTATAATATTTGAATTATAGCGGAGTAAAAAGTCGATTTCTCAGATTGCTGGTTGTTGGAACTGCGTAGTGTAAATTCAGATTTTGGCAGTTACAAAAGCACCTTGCGTTCTAACACCCGCACTAATAAATTGTAGTATAATATATACTATATCTATATAAGTTAATCGCTCATTGAAAAAAAAAAACCAGCAGACTTTAACAAATTTGGCCGTCTTTATGAACGAAAACCAATTAAATATAGTAAACTTCAAAGCACTCTCTCTACATAGGTCAGTGTACGCTGAAAGTAAAGGCCGGTTCAGCGACTGATTCATAAATATGTAAATTTATAAAGATTTCCGTGGTGCAAATGACGTTTATACGTCACGTGATTACAAGATCTATATTTGTCGCAAAGCTACATTCCAGAAAACACCTGTAAAGCGATAACTTGGTACAGCCTAGAACCGTGTACGTTGCATACGCTATATACGATCCCTGGTGCACCTAGAATATGGGTGTGCAAAGTATCTAAAGTCTAGATTAAAAAGCTGGGAAGAAGCAACGTGTAAGAATATCTAAGAAGGCAATGCAATCATTCCATGTCGTTATAAATTCGTTAAAAAATTAGCCTATCTTTGAGAAAAAAATCAATATTTTGAATCGGCATCGCCTTTCTCTGTCCGATCATAGGTTGAGCGTTGAATTGAAATAAGGCTTGCAGTTAGGATTGTAAGATTGTAAGAGTTAGAGTGTACTCCTAATAGGTAATTATCAAACAATTTTCACTGAGAATTGTCCGCAAATAGAAGCAGAAAAGATGCGTGTAGTTGAAGATTTCTTCAGCGTGTCCGCAGACTTTAGTTCGCGGCAGCTATTTTTACATATACGTAATGCGCTATTTTTAGAGATGATGTCTTACAGAGACATCGGGCTAATGTGTATCCTTGTGGACGAAATGATTGTTTCAAAGGTTTGAACCGTTAAATAGCTCAGTCTTTATAGATATATTCATTATCACAAAGGCACAATTGTAAATTATTTAAAACAGAAAAAAAACTGGGTTATTCACCGAATTATTAGAAAACTGTTTTATCTCGTAAACCGGAACTTGGGACAGGAAGCAGTACAAGGCCGGAGGTATGCTTACGTCACCCCATAGATCAAGACGATAACAATGAGAGCCTGTTTGCTACGCAAACAGGCGACTCAAAAATGGCATACTCCATTAAAGAACCTAAAAATATGTAAACAAGCTTAAAAAAAACTATCTTCGAATCATTAGATGAATCCAGATTATGTAGATTTTACTGATAATTAAATCTTTCTTGAATTTACCTGCCCATTTACCTGTTTACCATACTTCCTTTTCATTTTAATCCATGAAACATCCGGTAACAAAACTGATATTTTACTACAAATACCCGTTACCAATGCTTGATTATTGTATAACTTACTCGATCATTTCATAATTTAAGATAAAATGAAAATCATCAATTCACCAAAATCTGAATGATATATAGAGATACAAATTTATCCCCAAAAATATCTGTAGGGTACGAGTTCTCTGGAGAATTCGTACCCAGGGTACGAGTTCTCCAGAGAACTCGTACCCTTCAGATTGGGGTACGAGTTCTCCAGGGTACGAGTTCTCTAGCAACCCTGCAACCCACCATCTTAACTCTTTATCACACAATCCCAACTTTTAATCAAAGGACTGATAGTCCTGAGAGTCGCCTGTAGGGTAATGGGTTAGAAGTTTTCACCCTTTTTTGTTGAAATCTATTAAAAGCATTCAAGATACAAAATAACTTAACCACAAGACAGTATTATATGCAAGCATATTTCTGAGTTGTCATCCTAAAATTCAAAACATCCGTATTAAAATTTACATTTAAAAAATGTGATGGATATTAAAATTTAGGCACCAGGACCAGCTTTAATGAGTTCAGCGTTTTTTATTCACAGACAACAACCCTTTACAAATAAAGACCAGATTATCTTCTGGTATAGGATCTAGTGACATACTTTTAGACAAAAAATGCCCTTTTGCAACTCGCTCATATCTAATCTTAGCAATCTGACAAAGTTTCATAAGTATTACACTGAACATAAATGGATTCTACACCTCTATTACGGTTTCGTCTGATTTGACCTAATGACAACCTTAAGGCTTTTTCTTTTCACCCCAGTTTACCTATATTCAGTTTTGTCAAAGAAATTATTGAGACAAACAGCCGGGCAATTTCATGATCATTGGACTGAACTGTAGCCTTTGGAGCACAAACAAATATTTGACTCAGTGATCTACCTGTCCTTTGGAAATAATTTGTTTTTGCTGTTGTCCAGGTTGAGGTTTTGACCAGCAATGGACTCTATGAATGTGGCTGCTACAACTCAATAAAACCTATAACCCAACAGCATGATCATCAGCCTTTAACATTTGTCTGCGTTTTATAACGTCCCAGGGATTATAGTGCTTCTACACCAATCGAAAATTATCTACATGTATATTGCTTTGGTGTAAATTAAATGTTTGCGATTCGCTTTATTACCCTTTACAAAAACCCTTCACAAGATTACAAACACTCCAATAATGAACTTGTTGTTCGAGCGGGTAAACACTGGTCTGTTCTATTATATTGAATTATAGCGGAGTAAAAAGTCAATTTCTCAGATTGGTGGTTGTTAGAACTGCGTAGTGTAAATTCAGATTTTGGCAGTTACAAAAGCACCTTTGCGTTCTAACACCCGCACTAATAAATTGTTGTTTAATAAATACTAGATCTAAGTTAATCGCTCATTGAAAAAAAACAGCAGACTTTAACAAATTTGGCCGTCTTTATGAACGAAAACCAATTAGATATAATAAATTTCCAACCCTCTCTCTACATAGGTCGGTGCACGCTGAAAGTAAAGGCCGGTTCAGCGACTGATTCATAAAAGTGTAAATTCATAAAGATTTCCGTGGTTCAAATGACGTTTGTGTCACGTGATTACAAGATCTATATTTTTCGCAAAGCTACATTCCAGAAAACACCTGCAAAGCGATAACTTGGTACAGTCTAGAACCGTGTACATTGCATACGCTATGTATGATCTCTGGTGCACCTAGAATATGGGTGTGCAAGGTATCTAAAGTCTAGATTAAAAAGCTGGGAAGAAGCAACGTGTAAGAATGTCTAAGAAGGCAATGCAACCATTCCATGTCGTTAAAAAAAAAAATAGCCTACTGTTGACATGTTAACTCGGCATCGCGTTTCTCTGTCCAATCATAGGTTGAGCGCTGAATTGAATTAAGGCTTGCAGTTAGGATTGCAAGATTGTAAAAGTTAGAGTGTACTTCTAATAGGTAATTATCAAACAATTTTCTTAAAGAACTGTCCTTAAATAGAAGCAGAAAAGATGCTTGTAGTTTGTTATGTTTTTGGGTCCGGCCCGCTAATCGGTATCTAATCGCAGTTGTTCAGGAAGTCTAATTGTAAACAAAGACAATGGCGTACATTTTCGAGACTACTTTTTATTCCCTATATATTCATACACATTCCCGCGCTTACACTTTATGAATGAAACTACTTTTTGTGTATTACGTACTATAGCGTAGTATTTCTACTATGGAATGTCATTCATAACATACCTCCCCTGATAGTTATCAGTCTCACTTGTTTCTCAATCAAATGATTAAATGTTAAAATGCTACTTGGCTTTTGAAGACTAAAAGTAAATGATTACATGTGTAATAAAAAAGAAAATATATGAAACACACAGATCAGAATTTTCACTGATAGTAATAACATAGGGATTATTATGCCCTTTTCACATGTTATTACTTTCACAGGAAAATTTTCACTGATGGTAATAACATAGGGATTATTATGCCCTTTTCACATGTTATTACTTTCACAAATCAAGACGAACCGGCTTTTTCCTAACTCTTTGTGGATAGCGCGTAGTCTTTGGCTTTTCAGTTATCTCCCTTGGGTAAGTCTTTTCCTGGCCTTTATTTGGAGAAACGTTAACACTGTTTTCACTTTGAGAAATTTCTGATGGCACTGAAACTGCAGTAGTGGTAACCATTGGAGTTTGAACAGTTGATATGGTAACTGTTGGTTTCGGATCTACAGATGTCTCTGATGTGGAAACAAGTTGATCTGAATGCCTTCTCCATAAGATGTCATTACCAACATTGACTTTATATGATAGAGGACCTGTTCTACTATGTATGTGTCCCTTTTCCCATTTTTGTGGATTTGCTCTATAATCTCGAACAAGCACTGGTTCACCCACCTCGTACTGTTTAATTGTAGGTTCTACTTGTTTAGAATCCATCATCTTAAGTTGCTTTCGATTGACGATGTTTCTAATTTCGGGTTTCAGAATGTCTATTCGTGTACGGATATTTCGACCATAAAGTAACATTGATGGTGATTCATTTGTTGTCGCATGTGGCGTAATGCGATATTTACACAGAAATGCATTGAGCTTCTGATTTAATGTCAAGTCTGGATTACTCGATTTAATAGCATTTTTGAATGATTGTACAAATCGTTCTGCTTGTCCATTTGTCCTTGGATGGAATGGAGCAGAAGTCATATGGCGAATAGCGTTTGCGTCCATAAATGCTTTGAATTCCTCCGAACGAAATTGAGGTCCGTTATCCGAAACTATTTCACAAGGAATACCTTGACGTGCAAAAAGAGTCCTCAACACATTTATTGTTGTTGTTGTTGTAGTCGATTGCATATGAAATACTTCCGGCCACTTCGAATATGCATCTACGACAATGAGGAACATGGCACCCTTGAAAGGACCGGCAAAATCTATATGTAGACGGTACCATGGACTGCTTGGCCAACTCCATGGATGAACTTGACTTCTTGGCGGCGCATTTTTCACATAACTGCACCCTGCACATGTTTTGCATAACTTTTCAATGTCTTTGTCCAAGCCTGGCCACCATACATATGTCCTAGATAAAGATTTCATCTTTACAACACCAACATGACCTGAATGTATTTCATTTAGCACATTTTCACGCAAACTATCTGGTATGACAACGCGATTTCCCCATAGTATACAACCTTGATGAACATTCAACTCAGTTGACCTTTGTTGATATGGTTTGAGTGTAGGATCCTCACTTTTTGGAAAATATCCCTGCATAACCATATCTAAAACTTGAGATAATACATGATCTCTCTGTGTCTCCCTGCGAATAACAGCACTCGTAATAGGTAAATCATTGAAATGCTCACTATAAAAAATATCAGTAGGGTCATCAAGGTCATCTGAATCCCCCGGAAGTGGTAAACGCGACATGGCATCAGCATTACCGTGATATTTTGTTCCTTTGTATTGTATGTTATATGTATACCCTGACAGAAACACTGCATAGCGCTGTAATCTGGCAGCAGTCATTACTGGTAACTGTTTTTCGGGATTAAATATACTCAAAAGTGGCTTATGATCTGTAATGAGGGTAAACTTCCTTCCATAGAGGTAAGTATTAAATTTTCTAACACCCCAGTATAGTGACAATGCTTCTTTATCAATTTGAGAATAACCCTTTTCCGCACTGTTTAACGTCCTTGAAACGAATGCAATGGGTCTTTCAGTACCATCTTGGAAAGTATGGGACAGTACACATCCAATTCCATAAGCAGATGCATCACATGCTAAGGTAAGTGGTTTCTCTGGATCATAGTGACACAAAACTTGCTCAGAACAGATTGCTTCTTTAATCTGAAGAAATGCTTTCTCACAATGTTCAGTCCACTTCCACTTTTTATCATTCTGGAGTAATTCATGTAGTGGAGCAGCAATTATTGACAGATTCTCAACGAAACGATGGTAATAATTGACTAATCCTAAGAATGAGCGCAACTGTGATACATTTTCTGGCCTTTTTGCTTCATTCATAGCTTTGACCTTGTCTGGAGATTTGTGAAGCCCATTTTTATCTATTTCATGGCCACAATAACTAATTTTCTCTTGGAAAAATACACATTTACTCAAATTTGCCCTGAGTCCGTACGATTCCAACCGTTCAAGCACCAAATTCAAGTTGTTTAAATGTTCTTCATCATTGCTTCCGGTTATGATAATGTCGTCCAAAATACACTGGGTATATGGAATGTTCTGAAGGACTTGATCAATCGCGTGTTGCCATAGCGATGGAGCTGAAGCAATCCCAAAAACCAGTCTATTGAAACGGTATAAGCCTTTGTGTGTGTTCAATGTTAGATATTGTTTTGAACTGTCATTGACCTCCATTTGTAAATATGCTTGTGTAAGATCAATTTTCGAAAATTTTTCGCCTCCGGACAAACTCGCAAAAATATCCTCGATCTTTGGAAGTGGATATTTGTCAACACACATTACAGAGTTCAACGTAACGCGGTAATCACCACAAATTCTCACATTACCATTGGATTTCATGACAGGCACTATCGGCGTTGCCCATTCACTGTATTCAACTGGCTCTATTACACCTTCCTTCTGTAACCTATCCAATTCCGCTTCAATTTTTGGGCGTAAAGAATATGGTACATTTCTAGCTTTGAGAAATTTCGGTTTTGCTCCCTCTTTCAGTGTCAAATTAGCTTTAATGTCTTTAAGTTTTCCAATCCCTTCAGAAAATACAGACTTGTGCATTTCCAAAATTGAAGATAACCTCCCTTGTGAATGTAGTGATTTAACTTCGACCCAGTTAAGTTTCAACTTTTCTAGCCAATCTCTCCCAAAAAGTGATGGTACATTTTGTGGCACAACATACAAATCCAGATTAGCCGTCTGATCATGAATCGAAACATCAACTCTCAGTCTTCCTATCGGTTTGATAGTATGTCCCGAATAACTTCTCAAGATTGTTGTAGTCTGTTCCAACTTATAATCCTTGAATTTCAAGTCATACAGATTTTTAGAAATTAAAGATAGGGCTGTCCCTGTATCTAATTCCATCTGTACCTCAGTTTTACCTATTCTTGGATTCAGAGTAATTGGATTTGTGTGTGACTTATTCTCAGACAAATGTAAAATGGGTTGTTCTGCTGTGACCTGGTGTACTTTGTTTTGACGCTTCTTAGAAAGACAAGCTCGCTCAATATGTCCCTTTTTGTGACAAAAATTACAAATTGTTTCTATATGTTTACACTTATCTGGCGAATGTTCCCCATTACATCTGAAACACAATTTCTTTTGTTGAAATTTGTTAACAGGCTGTGATCTGTTTTTCTCATGACGCTTCTGTTTCTTCTGTTGCTTCCTAAAATTTAGACTATGAACCTGTTCCTGTACACCTTGTACCTCGGCTGCGTCCTTCGAAGCAGTTTCCATAGCAACAGATATTTTGATAGCCTTATCCAAGTCCAGCTCACTTTCTGACAGCAAACGTTTCTGGATATATTCATGACGAAGCCCACAAACTAATCTATCTCTCAATGTGTCACTAAGAGTGGCGTTGAAATTACAGTTAACTGAAAGTCGTCTTAGTTCAGCAACATAATCCATGACAGTCTCATTTGCACTCTGATTTCGCTTATGAAACCTGTAGCGTTCGGCGATGACTGATGGTTTGGGGTTTAATTGCGCATTGAGTAATTGTACAAGTTCATCGTATGATTTCTCAGACGGCTTATGTGGGGCACATAAATTCCGTAACAATGTGTAAGTCTTGGGGCCAATCAAACTAAGCAATGATGCCTTCTTTTTGTCGTCGCCTACCTCGTTTGCAACGAAAAACTGGCCCAGACGCTCGCAATAAGAATCCCACGTCTCCAAATTTGCATCGAAACTGTCAATATTCCCGATAGTCGACGAAGCCATTCTCCAATCAGATGCACCGTTATCCGTTTTACCTCGTCGCCAATGTTATGTTTTGGGGGTCCGGCCCGCTAATCGGTATCTAATCGCAGTTGTTCAGGAAGTCTAATTGTAAACAAAGACAATGGCGTACATTTTCGAGACTACTTTTTATTCCCTATATATTCATACACATTCCCGCGCTTACACTTTATGAATGAAACTACTTTTTGTGTATTACGTACTATAGCGTAGTATTTCTACTATGGAATGTCATTCATAACATAGTTGAAGATTTCTCATCGTGTCCGCAGACTTGTTTAGTTTACGGCAGCTATTTTTACATAATATACGTAATGCGCTATTTTTAGAGATGATGTCTTACATAGACATCAGGCTAATGTGTACCCTTGTGGACGAAATGATTGTTTCAAAGGTTTGAACCGTTAAACAGCTCAGTCTTTATAGACATATTCATTATCACAAAGGCACAATTGTAAATTCTTTACAACAGAAAAAAACTGGGCTGTTCACCGAATTATTGGAAAACTGTTTTATCTCGTAAACCGGAACTTGGGACAGGAAGCAGTACAAGGCCGGAGGTATGCTTACGTCACCCCATAGATCAAGACGATAACAATGAGAGCCTGTTTGCTACGCAAACAGGCGACTCAATAACCCTGAAAAAGAAGCCCTTTGAAAATATTGTGTGAAAATGTGAAAAAGCTGGTAACCAGCATTTTCTCCTTTTTTTTGACAATGTTTTCTACCCTTCCCAAACCAAACTTTGAATTTTCAGTCACATTAATTTTGTCGTATGCAAATGCTTTCAATTTGGACTAGTCTAACGTTTTCTTGTGTAGTAAAGAATTCGAGTTAGTATTGACAGCCTATCATTACGGCGACAGGTATTATCAAAGCCCACAAGGGAAGACTATGTAGTCAGAACTGTTATAGCATGAAAAGTATATCATGAGAAGTTCTGACTCATGGCAACAATATAGATGTTCATGCGCGGATCCAGATTTCTTTCTCGGGGGGGGGGGGGGGGGGGTGTCCCACCTAAAACGCACGATCGTCTCATTATATGATACCTTGATTTCCGGATTTCAGTGGATGTACGAGTAAGCCGTTTACAAGAAAAGTCAACGTTTCCAGTTTTAAACATGAGGAGATCTCCACATTTAGAACCTTTTTTTTTTTTTAAAAGTTATGACTGTATTTTACATAAATTCTGTGCTATATCAAACCAGTCCCATTCACGAATCCAATAACCACTTTTTTGCCAAAATTCCAGGGGGGTCTGGATGGGTGACAGATGTTTCAGTAACAGACGAGTTCGGTAACATAGACTTATAGAGTAAATCGATTGGATGTTTCGGTAACAAAGTAATTATATTGTGTTTATGTTCTGTGACACCTAATGTATGGCTTTGTTATGTTCAAACCCTTTATTTTTGCACTTTTCACCCAGTTACCCCTTTGATAGATAGGTTCAAACCTTTCATTTTTTTCACTTTCCACCCTCTTTCGGTTGAAAGATAGGCAATTCACATGTTCAATACATACAGCATGAGATGAGGTACGTAACTAAAAATATTTATGAAACATAGTGGAAATTACAAATTAAAGTTTTAAATAATGAAATAAAGCTATGCATTGGGTGTAAAGAACATCACGATACATAAACACAATATAATTACTTTGTTACCGAAACATCCCATCGATTTACTTTGTAAGTCTATATTACCGAACTCGTCTATTACCGAAACATTCGCAAATCGTCTGGACCCCAGGTTCCCCCCTCTGGATCCGCCCTTGGATGTTGGATGGATGGACAGGTAAGCAAGCATGCAGATAGCCAAACAAATATGCAGCCTTCTGACTCTTGCATTCATTAATTGTTTTAAATTTTCGATTACATATCTATCTGATTTGGGTAATCCAGGTACAGAACTGGACTACATTACAAAAATGCAACCGTTTTTTCCAATGTCAAAATAGAATAAGTATTTACACAATAATAACCTACCTGGCATTATTAATCCAGTTGTAGTTGGCTGGTATGTAACCCAGAACCCAGGCCATGGATCTTACATACACATATATGATCCCTGCCTGGGTACCAGTTTTTTTTTTTTTATAAACACAACACCTCATATAAGTTTGAGAAGCAGCTCTACTGGGCCTATGAGCATTTTTTCATTAAATGTCTTTTTTTCAGCCAATGTCTTTTGTATGAATCCCGGTATTCCCCAGATTTTCCATCCTTAGAAATTGTACTACTTCATTTTTTTTCAGTCAATGTCTTTTGTATAAATCCCGGTATTCCTCAATTCCATTTTTAGACATTGTGCTACTTCAATGATATGACATGCGCATACACATTTGGTACAACTCGGCCTATTCCGCACCCATATCTTACTTTTAAGGTAGTGAACCCGTAATACTTCCAGTGCAGTATGGCATAAAATTTCTTGACAGTTGATAAAGATAGATTTATATAGATATAATTTTTTTGTACATTTTTAACCAACCAGAAATTCCTTTGATGTCTATCTTGAAATCATTTGTTGATACTTTTGTTAGTTTCCAGAAAAGGGAGGTAATTATCATATCCGTTTGTATTGAGAATATATAGTGGTTTTAAATTCATAAATGATAATTCTAGGAAGGACAAAAAGGAAAAAAGTGGTTCCGTGAAAGCAGTATAATAATAATCATTTTTAATCTTAGCAAGTTTTGTTGGATAATATTTTAGCTGACTTTTTACTTCTTAGAATCATCATTTAAAAAGCTAAAACCACTCTATTATTATTACAGAGGGAGATAAAAATTACCCCCCTTTTCTGGAAACTAACTTAAGTATCAAGAAATAATTTCAAGAGACATCAAATGAATTTCTGGTCGGTTAAAAAGATGCAAAAGTATTACATTTGTATAAATCCATATTTATTAATTACCAAGAGATTTTATTCCATGCTGCCTTAAAAGTGTTACGTGTTGCCGAACGCCAGAGAGAACGTTAAAAATAACTCCACAGACACAGTTCAGATGATTTCAAATCAAGTAGTCCGCAACCGGTGTCAATTTCATTTTGTCCCTAACGATTTGGTCCTATAAGAAGTGAATATTTTTGAGTTTTGGAAATGCCAGGAGGATCGGTAAATGGAAGGCCTTTCAGGGAAAGCTCGGACTCATATCAACGTACTGGAATACCATGGTGATATTTAGATCTATATTATATTAGATCTAGTTCTTTAGCGAAGTATTTGGTTTAAACTCTTTTTCAGGTTCATGGTATGAATTGGTAACGCAATCTGTTTTTAGTCTTCATACCTCTTTAAACTGTTATAGTCGTATAAATTCCGTAATTGGCTACGTCATTTTTTTAATTTCCTTAATAAATAAAGGGGTTAAAAAGAATCTCGTCAAACTTCACTCCTCACTGATTTGAGTAGAGCTACATAGATCAAAGCAAACCTATCCATCAAGAAGTTACACAAATTTAAGAAGAAAACCTATGTAGCTCCATACAACACAGTCCTGACTTTTAGCAGAGGAATTTGACATTCTATTACCAAAATAAATGATAAAACATGAAAAAAAAATCTCCCCTATATAATATAAACACAAAGAATGCAACGTCTCGATTGCTGGCGCTACCTCCCGGCAGCCTTTCCCAACCAAAATCACCCACGAAACAAACATTGATCATAATCTCATTTAGCCTGGCGATAGACAAGACAATAATGTACCTGCGACACCTCAGTAGACACCTTTCAACCAGAGATATCCGTCATGTTTTACAGCTCTATCAGGATATTTTGATTTATCCGGGTGGCCATTCGCTGACGTCACAAGAAGTGCAAGGAAGCGTATTTTCCCATTACTTATTACTGTCATTTTTTTCGTTTTTCAGCTATTTATGGACATCAAATGATACTAAAGATTCTAGAAAAATCTACAGTATCATGTGATGTCCATAAGTATCTTAAAAACGAAAAAAATAATAGTAATAAGTAATAGGAAAATACGCTACCTGCTACTTTCTGTGACGTCAGCGAATGGCCACCAGGATAAATCAAAATGTCCTGATAGAGCTGTAAAACATGACGGATATCTCCAGTTGAAAGGTGTCTACTGAGGTATCGCCAGATGTCGCAGGTACATTATTGTCTTGTCTATCGCTAGGCTAAATGAGATTATGATCAATGTTTGTTTCGTGGGTGATTTTGGTTGGGAAAGGCTGTCGGGTGCTAGCGCCAGCAATCGAGATGTTGCATTCCTTGTGTTTATATTATATAGGGGAGATTTTTTTTCATATTTTATCATTTATTTTGGTTAAAGAATGTCAAATTCCTGTGCTTTTAGCTAGGCCTACACTGTCCAGAAAAAGAGTTTTTTGAATACATAGTTGGAAAAGGAGAAAATGCTAGTAACCAGTATTTCCCCCTTTTCCCACAATGTCACTTCTTTTTGAAAGACGAAAATGATCAATTGGGCTACAATATTATTTTTAATCTGCATATGCTTCCAATTTTGGTCCAGCTCAGAACTTTGTTGTTTGATGAAGAGTTAAAACTCTTTACCAAACGACAAAATTTTGAACTTGTCCAAATTGAAAATATTTGCAGACAACAAGGTAAATGTGCATCAAGAATTTAATGTGAATCAAGAATTTAATTTTGACTTTGGAAGGGTTGAAGACATTGAGGGAAAAGGAGAAAATGCTGGTTACCAGTATTTTCCCACAATCTTTTCAAAAGCTTGCCTTCTCAGGTTTGCTAAAATTCGGGATTGTGTGATAAAGAGTTAGGTAGTTTCCTGAATGGGCAACTTGGCATTTTTGGATTTGTGCCAGGTCCACAGAATTTGTATGCTATTGACTAATCTCACAGAGGGATGGGCTAAGATCAGAATATTATTTTGTCCCTATTTTCTGATCAGTTCTGTTTGTCTCTACTTTTTGCTCATGACTAGCAGTGTCTTTATAAATTGGAAAAGTCAAAGTATTACAAAGTCAGTTGAAAGCAAATGCAAAGGGCAAAGGCAATGTGTTAAGTATGTAGGATTTGGCGTATACAAATTGGTATGATGTTGTTGTACATGTAAATGGTCTTATAAAAATAGGAGTTATTGATGGCAAAGTAACTAATTTTTGATTTATTGAATTTACATTTTTATATTATAGCCATGGGTTGCCCATATGGGCAGTTCCCCTCTGAAGTCTGTTAGTTTGGAATCAAGACAGCTCCTCGACTCAATGTTTTGGGACGGTTCCCCCGACAGATTTGAAGACAGTTCCTGGACTGTTTTGGAGACAGCTCACAGATTCTGTTGGAGACAGTTCACAGACACTTTTCCATCATGCTAAATAACCTTTTTATGGATAATTATGATTAAAAATCGTGAGGTACTAGACATGATTGCGGATTTTCCTTGAAATGATCAGAATTTTGCACATGGTCAGTGTCGCTGAAAAATTATATGTACATATTCCCCATCACTTGAATTCAAAATGATTCAAGATTGTCATGAAAATAAGGGAACTTGAAAAAAGACTTTTGGCCAGCATGAAAGTTAATCAAAAAAAGTTTTGATATATCATGTGGAGTTGATTCTTGAAATTCCTAAATGATAGTTTGCAATTTAGTTATGTGTATTGCAATTTAGTTATGTGTATTCCATTATGTTAGAGAAATACGCTAGTGAGTGAGAGAGAGGGGATTTACCCAAGTGTAATTTATTTTTTTGTTTTACTGGTACACATGGTCTATAATCCTAATTTCATTCAATTACATGTATACAGTATTAACAGTTTGGAAAAAGTTGTTACAAAAGGCTATCTAATTGTTCCCTCTAACAAAGCCGAGTTATAGAAAATTATAGACATTTCACATGGCCTTCATAGAAAATTAAATACAATCTCACATAGACCACATGTGCTTGGCATATCACAGATACAAACACTTCTGTAAGTCACAAAACACCATTCATGTATAAAATTTGTCATCAACCATTTTTTTTTTCCATGATAATTATTGTTTGATTTCGAACGAAAGTGTCAGGGGATTGTCTTCAAAAGTGTCGAGAATTGTCTCCGAATCTGTCGGGGAACTGCCTTGTCAGAGAATTGTCTTATTCCCGTCAGTTGTGTTACTCAGGATAGTGCAAGATGCATGATGAAACCCATCCTTAGTTCCCTGGTTCTTCATCTTGCTTGGTGTAGGCATGCTTGTCATATTTAACCTCTGTTTAACCCTTTCCCGAACAATCCCTGGTTTTTATGACCCTGAGATAGAAGCCTTTTGAAAACACTGTGGGAAAAGGAGAAAATGCTGGTAACCAGCATTTTCTCCAATTCCCACAATGTTTTCTAACCTGCTGGAAACAAATTTCAATTTTTAATGTATGTTTATTATGTCATCTGCAAGTGCTTTCAATTTGGATCAGTCCAAAATTTTGTTGTTTGTTAAAGGGTTAATGTCACACCCAAAAGACTTGGTGTCATGTGTAACAGTAACCTTTGTTTAATGTCTCATTCAAAAGACTTCACAGCAGATGTTTTAAATATCAATATTTGTTCCTTTACAGCATGGGGCTTTTACTCAAGGGGTCATACTCTACAACCTTAGCTTGGCCTGTCCCTTTTTGAGGACTATTAATGATCATTCTGACAGGATCAATTTTTCTCTCACCGTTACACATTGTTAAGTGTTTAGAATAGGAGCCAATTGCTTTTTAAAGATGATGTTCTGCAAAGTACTGGTTTACAGAGCACCAGGGAAACTTGAACTGGTACACTGCATGCTGTAATGTGACTGAAATAATCTTGAGGAAAACATTTAAATACACAATACAACACTGCTTTTAGAACAAGTTGTATTGTGGTTCAAGGGAGATAGCTATCGGTTACCCTCCAGTACTTTTCATTTCCATTAGTGGAACTTGTGAGGTTAAGGGCGCTGTTAACCTATTACTAGGACCATGTATAAACCAAAGTCAGTGGCATAAGCCAAAAAGTTGGAACCCAAGTAAGCTTTGGCAGAATGCCCAGACCAACCTAGGTCGATACTTTTTGTATTTGCATGATGCATCAAATCACCGTTTTAGAGACCATGGTTTGTCATTTTCTGTGGTAGTGCTTTCTTGGCTGTAGTGTTCTTTGTCATATATCTAATGTGTATTAATAGTTTTTTTTGTTTAATACCCCCACAAAACAAATGTTTTCGCGGGTATTCTGGAATCAGCCTGCCCGTCCTTGTGTGCATCATATATTGAAGATTTGCAAGACACAGTTTTGAAGTGTCAACTCTTCCTCTTCAAGAATTATCTCCCCTTGAACTTTTTCTGTCAAGGCACTGGCAGGGGTTAGTAAGTCACATTCAGTGATAGCTCTAGTTTCAACTGGGAAAAATTACGGATGATTGCATACACTTGTATACATGTCCAAATTTCTAGTCCAGTCAGTTGCTTGGTTTTGGCAGCACAGTGAGCACTTTGATCTTAATTTACATTGCTTCTCTGTCATAATTTCAGACTGGTCCAAATTGAAAGTACTTGCAGACAACATAATAAACTTGTTTACAGCAGGGTAGAAAACTTTGTTGGAAAAGGAGAAAATACTGTTTCCAGCATTTTCTCCTTTTCCCACAATATTTTCAAAAGGTTTCGATCACAGGGTTGTAAAAACCAGGGGTTGTTTGGCAAAGGGTTAATTTATAAAGTCAGTTTTATTACCTGAACATTCTAAGGGCTTACCTTTGCTTAAACCATAGCTTGTTGACTCCTCCACATATAAGGAATATGCAGATGACCAATTTGAGGTTGGTTCACATGGCACATACCTTAGTTCTCTAATTGGTTAGAAAACACTGTGGAAAATGAGAAAATGTTGGTTAGTAGATTTTCTCCTTCTGAAATATTACTTTCCCTAATTTTAATAGAAAACACCATTAATACTTGTGATTTTATGGTAAGGGCTATAGAATATTAGAATATATATACATGTCTTCAAAACACCCCCCCACCCCCTTTACACACACACACACACACCTTTGCAAACCCTTTAACCCTTTACCACACAATCCCTACTTTTGACGCTCCTGAGAAAGAAGCCTTTAGAAAACATTGTGGGAAAAGGAGAAAATGCTGTAACCAGCATTTTCTCCTTTTACCACAATGCTTTCTACCCTTCACAGAACAAATTTCAAATTTTCAGTCATTTTTATTTCGTCGTCTGCAAATGCTTTCAATTTGGACAAGTCTGTATTATTGTCATTTGGTAATAACTTAAACCCATTTTCTACCATTGCCAAAAGAAATACTGTTTTATGAGCAACATTGCATTTGTGGTCTGCAAATGCTTTCAAATCAGATGAGCCCAATATTTTGTTGTCTGGTCAATAGTAAACTTTAACATGAAACAAAATTTGAGGCAACTGGTATTGAAAGAATCCCATTACTCGTTACCAAATAACAAAATTGTAGGCTGGTCCAAATTGAAAGCATTTGCAGATGACAAAATAAATTTGACTCAAAAATTGAAATTTGTTTTGGGAGAGAGAAAATAATTGTGGGAAAGGGCTCTTTTTCAGGGTCTTGTTTCGGAAAGGTAAAACTCTACAGGTACCAAATGACAAACTTTAGACTAAAAAGACCAAACTGAAAGCATTTGATGAACTATATGTGGCTTAAATGATGAGATTTTCCATGATAATTTTAAAGTGATTGTTGGCATGATAGAATTACAGTGAGTAGTCTGCTAAGAAGTTACAGGAGTGGACGGAATATACAATGTTTCTCAAAAGTCTGGAATGGATGTATATTTAAAAAAAAAAAGTACATGTAACTCATGATTCTAGTAAGTACCCCACTTTTCTTTATTTCCTTGTAAAGCATACATTCCAGAAATACAGGCAGAAAATCACACACTTCGCATCTTGCATGTCCTGGAGAATGACCCTTTTGTGATATAAATCTATGTACACACTAAAGTTTCTAGGTAAAACAGAAATATTAAGCAGCCTTCTTCACTTCACCTGAAAAGAGAAATAAAAAACCTCCAGTATCACCACAGTATGCTGTTTGGCTTTTGTACAGTATAAAGGATACAAGAGGACCATGATGGTCCTGTATTGCTCACCTGAGTACCAAGCAGCACAGGTCTAAAATAAAGATATATACCAAATTACAAGGTTCAAGGCCAAATGATAATGAAACAAGAGCAGCAAATTGTTGCAATTTAACTTGAGAATTTGAAGTTCCATTCCATACAAGCAAGAACTACTGTAAAAATGAAGACCAAAGTGGAATTACTCAAAATTTGTGCTATGTAGAGTTATTTTTCTTGTGCACTGTACTCCGTAATATTCCAAAAAACATGCATACCAAGTTTGAAGTCGTTCTAACTTAAGATGACAGTTATATTCAGGGCAGGCACTAAATGCTGTAAAAATGACATTCAAAGGGAAATAACTTAAAGACGGCACTAGGTACAGTTACAATTCTTAGGCACTGCACTTCCAAATATTGCAACAAATAAGCATACCAAATTTCAAGTCAGTCCTCCTTAAGATGACAAAGTTTTGCTCCGGACAAGCAAGAAATGCTATAAAAATGAAGGGGGAATAACTCAAAATTTGTGCTAGGAAGTCAAAGTTCTTGTGCAAGGCACTCCATAATTTTTCAACAATCATGCGTATCAAATTTGAAGATGTTCAGGCTGTAGATGACAAAGTTATATTCCAGACAAGCAGAAAATGCTGTAAAAATTTCAATCAAAGGGAAATAACTTATAGACAGTATGAAGTAGGGTTATGGTTCTTTCACACTGCACTCCATATTTTTGCAACAAACACAAATGCCAAGTTTCAAGTAAATTGGACTGGAAATGACAAAGTTATGCTCCGGACTAAGAACTATTCTAAAAGACTTTCTAATTCAAGGGCAAATAACTCCAGTTGTTCTGGTCATCCGTAATCGAACTTATCTGAGATCTTGGAGTCATATATGTTTTGACCAAGTTTGGAACTAATTGGTTGATATTTGTAGAGTGTAAACAAAGTGAAATATAGCAATTTTTCGAATTCAAGGGCAAGTAACTCCAGCAGTTCTGGTCCGACTATACCCATAATCAAACTCATCCGAGATCTTATGGTCATGTATATTTTGTCCAAGTTTGGTGTTGATTGGTTAATAACTGTAGATGCTAGAGTGAAAACAAAGTCAACTATAGCGATTTTTCTAATTCAAGGGCAAGTAACTCCGAGATCTTATGGTCTGCATTAAGCCGTATCAGTATAGGTACTAGTATATGTGGTTCCAGTTACCAGACTGTGTCATATTTTTACCTCCAATGATAATCATATTTTTCACCTGTCCATAGTTAACCCATTACCACACAATCCCACAATGTTTTCTAAAGGCTTTTTGCTCAGGGTCGTCAAAAGTAGGGATTGTGTGGTAATGGGTTAACTCATTACCAAACGGCAAAATTTTAGGTTTGTCCAAATTGAAAACATTTGCAGACGACAAAATAAAAGTGACTGAAAATTTGAAATTTGTTTTGTGCAGGGTAGAAAACACTGTGGGAAAAGGAGAAAATGCTGGTTACCAGCATTTTCTCCTTTTCCTATGATGTTTACAAAAGGCTTCTTTTTCAGGGGCGTCAAAAATAGGGATTGTGTGGTAATGGGTTAAAGTAACAGTACAATGGAAAGTTGCATATTTTGGAATAGAGGATTGCTAATTATGAAATACCGGTACTTTATTGTTTCTTGACATTTTCAATAAAACTTTTTGTCACATTTCTGAGCATATTCTTCGTCACTAGTTTTTTGTACATATAAGAGGCTTTAACACAGAAATAATTAAACAGTTATTGAATTAAAATGACTCAAATGGTGGAATTTGTCCTTGAAATGATAAAAAGAAGTGTGTGAAATGGAAAAAATGCTGATTTTCTCCTTTATCACACAATATTTTCCAAAACCACCTTCTACGCAGATCATTCAAACATAGGTACATGTATTTTTTTGTAATGGGTTAATCAACAAGGCTAAGGTTTTGATACATGCTTATAAATGAAAAAAAAAAAAAATCAAGCAATGTAGTATTACAAAATAAATAAATGTAATTAATGCATTCATATTTTGTAATTCCTATTTCCTAAAACTACATACACGTACATGCAATATACAGTGTATGATTACTATAACAAGGTGAAGAAAAAAAACAAGATAGGACAAAAGCCCCTTGCACCTGACAGAAATATGGTCAAAAGATCCATGGTACATGTACCGGTAATGAGTTGTGTGTATCTTACTGTATGGCTTTTTAGTTATATGTTTACATTATTGGGAAAAAAGGATAATAAAGTTTTAATTGACGGATTAAATATTGAGGATTTAAACATCAATCCTATTGAGGATCATAGAAATCCACCAAAGATAAAAAAGGTTATTAGATACTGTAATAGCATTTGATTTGAAAGTTTACAAGTATGTTTATTCAGCATGTTTTATTACTATCGATTTCATCGCACAAACACAAAACTGGTAAAACAAAAAATCAAGAGAAAATAAAGTACAAACCTTGTTATTAAACAATTGTGTCTGTTCTTGTGAAAACATAAAAGATCAGTACATGTGTCATATCTATCAAGTTTTAACATACTTTAAATAATTATCATTCACATCTTTGATTGTTTGAAAAAACATGGAGTGTACCAGATATCATATACCAGCTCATACACCACACAATTTCTCTGTTGTTAGAGTATTCACATCTTTGATTGTTTGAAAACACAGTGAGAACCAGATATCATATATCAGCTCATACACCACACAACAGTTTCTCTGTTGCTAGAGTATAAAAAAGTGATTACCAACACCAAACTTTGTAGGCAAACTTGAGGGTATAAAGTGATAACATTATACTTTATTACATAAAATGGGACTTTTGCCCCATGTCACAATTATTCTAATGGGACAATCATTCTACTGGGGGTGTGTCCTATAGGGCTTTTGTCTGGCACAAAACTGCAATTTTCACATGTGTATAACCCTGAAAGCCATGTCGCACATAAATATATATGAACTTTGAGCTATACAATTTTCATACACCTGCAATTCTTCATGCACAACACCATTCCTTTACCTGGAAATTGCTATTCAGCTCCTTTTCCTGCACATAATACAAAATACATCATACATGTTTATTCATGTTATCAGCCCTTGATATTAATTTTAACAGAGAATTATAAAAGAAGAAAAAAAAAAAGATATTTGGGTAACTGTATATATTCATGGTCATTTTTATGACTTAAATGAGATGTAAAGATGCAGTTAGTTAAAGTTCCAGTCAGTGGCAGAAAAAAGAATTTTGAAACTAGAACAGATCCTACATGCTACAGTATCTGTTTGTTTACATTGATGATCAGAGATGATTAATCATGAGCCAACTTTTTGTCCTAAATCTCTGAATTGAGTTGTCTCAGCCAATGGCTTCTGTGAAATAGATGGGCTTTTCCATGCATTTCCGCACACATATATCATAGCAACCAATTTTTATGCAGTAACCGACATGTACATGTATGTTCTCCGATCTTATATGTGTGTTGCGATTGGTAAGCCGTTATATTTTCAGTTTATAAATGGCGAGAAATGTCTAATCTTTGGCTTTACAAAGACTTAAAGTAAAAAAAAACAAACTTAAAATTGGAACTAATCTGTTTATTATGACGTAAATTGTTTAATTATTGATGGTAGATTGCCTCTACTTATTACCAACCTGCTGGTTTTCCATTCTCCCATTTTACTGCTTTCACTAAAGTTTCTTCTGACCTTTTGGCAGCATCAGCTTTGAATTCTGGTCTTAAAGCTTCCCTTAGTGCTCTTGCACATGCTCTTGAGTAATGAATGTACCTGCAAATATAACCAACTAACGGCTGTATTAATCAGAGATTTAGCAGGGAGCGCTGAAGATTACAATGCAGTCAAGGGAACTGATATTGAATTAAAAAAAAAATATTTTTCACCAATGACCAATGACTTGATGCAACTTTATTGTACATTAAAAATAAATCCACTTCTAGTTGCAAACCCGGCTCCATGTTCCCCACCCACCACTTATACGGTCTTGTGTTATACTCCTGTAGTGACTCGTGACTAAACATGTAAGAAACTCCAATGAAAAAAAAATCAAATCATACGTAAGTCCTGCGCTTCTCCAGGCTGACATTTTGTTATCCTGTTGATATTTGATCGTCAAGATCTCAATGTTTTAGATTCTTGAGCCGAGGAAGGTCAACCGGTGTCCGTGAGAAACGCGTCGATGTGACCGAATTATGGACATTTCGTACCAAAACCATTTCGTACCAGTCATTTCGTACCATAGGATTGGTCATTTCGTACCAAAGGATTGGTCATTTCGTACCATGAAATTACCATTTCGTACCATAGGATTGGTCATTTCGCACCATGATATTACCATTTCATACCATATGTGTGATCATCTTGAATCTTGATTTCACCGAGAAAAGCTATTTAAATAATAGAAAATGGCAGTCGAACTTAGATGTAAAAAAGTTTAATTGATTAGATAATAATACTTGCAATATAAGATATGTTTATAATCGATATAAACGAAATCATAATGGAAGAATGTATGGATGAATTTTGCAATGATGATTATTTTCCCTTTTACATTCGACGTTTCTATTTCAATTTTGTAACAAATATAATTAATAGCAAAGAGAACAAGACAATTCCCCGACAAGACAATTCCCCGACACGACTTTTCGAGGCAGTTCGCCAACAAAATTGAAGACAGTTCCCTGACACTTTTGTTTTGAAGACAGTTCCCCGACACTATTATATTGAATATTGAGTATATTGAATAAGATTTTTTTTTTTTTAATTTTTATAGACATTTATTTGAAATGATGGAAGTAAATTTCAACGTAGGTGGTTATTAAAATGCGTAATTATGACCAATTAAGGGGGCCGATGTATTGTGATTAGACTGTTTGTTGCCATGATTTGGTGTTTGAAATAATGGTTGGTTTAATTGGCTGTCTTTGGCAAACTCCGAACAAATTATTTTCAAATTCTTATTAGGAATCTTGTAACAAACATTCACCAAACAATGCGATTTTCTATCATCAGTGTCAAACATCGATTTTTTTCCTTTAACTGATTGGCGAATTTTTAATTCATATAAGTATGCAACAAACTTTTAATACTTTTTGCAATTAAAATAGCAACATTTTTTTTTCGTATAAAAATTCACCGAAAAATACTTTGTAATAATCGTTGGGTAAATAAACTTGGTACAAATTCTAAGTTATGGTACGAAATTGTAATGTTATGGTACGAAATGGCCAATGCATGGTACGAAATGGTAATTCTTTGGTACGAAATGGTAATATAATAAATGGTACGAAATGGTTATGGTACGAAATGACTGTATACCGATGTGACCTTAGGTTTGTGTGTGTGTGTGGGGGGGGGGGCTTACTTTCTGTAATACACATGTAGATCTGTATTAGCCTTATTTGCACTAGAATTAAGGATGCATTTTAATACAGGATAAAAAATCATACATATTACCATTACATGACTCTTTTTTACTAGAACATTTAGCATAAATAAAAGACTGAACTGGACTGAACCTGAACTTCATTATTGGCTTCAATGGCTTGTAGTACAGATCGGTCATACTAAAATACGCCCCACGGGAAAAATTCGCCCTACGACGCCCTACGAAACAAATTATCGCCCTACGGGTATATGGACTGTGTCGGATGGAATTAATGACTTATACCTTTTAAATTCGGAAACCGCGGTATATTAACACAGAATATATCGATTTTACTGCAGTTATGATTAATTTTGATATTGAGAAATATTCACGATTTATATAGGACTCTGGTCTTCGATACTTTAACTTTCTTACAGTTTTCCCAAATTAACTGACACTAGCCGGAAGTTTGTTATCGGAAGTGTACGTATATTCGGATAGTAGGGTGTAAAATTGTTACCGATCTGTAAACTAACGTGCATTACGTCGATGCCGCAGTTTATCCCTTCTAACTTGACCTTATCGATGAATTAACGGTCATTCATCCATGCAATGCGTTGAAAGGGACCAATATCACAATGTACGGCACCCCGATAGGAGAAATATCGGCGCCAGTCATTTTCGCCCTACTAGGGGGGTATAGCTAAACAGCGAAATGAACTTCCTTTCGCTTCCTTTCGCGAAAGGAACATAATGCCCACGAAAGGAAGATTGTTTTCTATGAAAAAAGCGTTTTTCTTGCGAAAGGAAGGTGTTTTTGGAAAATTAACGTCCAGTCTTCCGTACGGTTGAAATAAAATTGTTGGGATTGAGCGTTTGAGGCCGAAAAATCGTGTTTTAGTAATCGCCGTAAATGGTGTTACTATAAATAGCATTTCCTTCCTAAAATTGAGTTTCTTTCACGAAAGGAAGATTTTTGCCCGCAAGTAATGTTTATTCCACGACATGATTTTATAAATAATGAAATATCTCTTGAAGTAGATACCCCTTACAGATTAAATTTCAGCTTTTTTTCAATGATAGTGTGTAGTGAATTTGTTATTTATAATTTTGCAAAGTTTCTTTTAGAGGAAAATTCCATTCATGAAAACAGGGACCATATGTAATAGACTATATGTACATTTTACAATCCCTGATGAAAGGAAAATTCACTCCGAGCTACGCAAGAATTCTATTCCTATCGAAAATAGGGTTTTTTTTCCCAAGTTTAGTACATTTTCGCAACATAAATGAAATTTAAAGGTTTAATTTAACTTTTTACATCCCCCCTCAAAAAAGAAAGAAGTCACGGTTTTAGTGGCGCTTTCTTTGTATAAAAAAAAAAAGGTTTCTTTTCTAACATGCATGTTTTCTCGATATGATTTAAATTAAGATGTTGAACAGTTTCAAACCAAAAACTCCAGTCTTAGTAGATCTAGTAGGGTGAGCTCTCTTCCACGAAAGGAAGGTATTTTTGTTTTGCCGGCCCTTACTTTGCTATAATGTAAGGTGGGTATAATTGGCAAGAGAACGGTTCCTTGTGGAACTTGCTATATTATCTTGATATAGATGAAATTTTTGTTCATCGTGTATTTACAAGTATTGTAGCAGAGAAAGAAACTTCCTTTCGAGAAAGGAGGAATACGTTGACCCACGGAAGGAAGTGTGCTATTATGGGTAAAATTGATAACAGGACTGTTCCTTCATAACAGTTAACATATTAGATCTATCTTGATGTGGAAAAATACTTATTTAAGAAGTTTTAGCCATTCATGAATTTGTACCGCAGCACTTTATAGATCTAGATCTCAGTGAACAACATTGAAAGTTCTACTGATCCATTGAACATGAAAGGAAATTCTTTTCGCTTTTTTTTATTTTGGCAGAGGAATTGTTAGGAACAAATACATTTTCTAACGAAATCAATGGCTGCTTTTCATACTGCACATGCTACATTGTATATGAATGACTTTGTCACATTATGATCTTCTTGACGTTCATGAAGCTCAAGGCTAGATTTTTCGGGGGTCGGATATTTCGTCCTTTATACTTTTCGTACCTTCAGACGTTTCATACTGTTTTACAGGTGCCACAGACACTATATACCGTGGAAACCATAATATAAAACGAGGGGGAATTCCATGTGTATTTCATTTTCAAACAGATTGTTTTACTAACCCCTTTGCCAAATTCATAACCCTGCCAGTGTCATTAAAAGCTTTTGCAGATTGCAAATTGCAAATAAGAATGATTCCAATTCTGGGATTTGCTTTTGAAAAATAAGAAACACTTGTAGCAAAGTAAGAAACCTCTTGTTAACAGTATTGCTCCCAAATCTTTCTTCTTTTGGATTATCTGGAAAATGATGAAAGGTTGTGAGGAACATTTTTCATATTTTCTTTTCATTCTACAGATAATATAGAAAGAACGTTTAAACAAAATGCCGCTGCCCCCACCTCCTGTCAGTTTTCTCTTTATATGTTGCAGGCCCCGTTTGGCCCAGTGGTAATGTACATGTGTGTGAATTATAACCTTGATGCCACAGGTTCGAGCCACTATGGGACCCCTGAATTGTTCATGGGAGTGCCCCTCTGGCAAGACACTGAAAAATAGAGCCCATTGCCAAGAACTTGTGAAACCCAGAAGAAACAAAAATATATGAGCTTTTGCTGTGATATTACCAAAATAATGTTGAAAGTGGCGGAAAACAATTCAATTGATCTTCATTTGTAAAGTAAATCTCTTTTTTTTTTCTCACCCTATTTACTTAACCCATTACCAGACGACAAATTTTAGGCTCTTCCAAACTGAAAGAGTTTGCAGACGACATTTTCAAAATTGACGAAAATGGCAGAAAGTTATCGAAACGGTTAGAAAACACTGGGAAAAGGAGAAATTGAAAGCATTTGCAGACAACAAAAAATTAAGTACTGAAAATGATTATTTTTGTCTTTGAAAGGGTTGAAAACATCCTTTTCTTCCCTACAATGTTTTCAAAGGGCCTTTTACCTAGGGTCGTTAAAAGTCGGGATTCTGTGGTAAAGAGTTAAAGTGGCAGAAAAGACTACAACAACAACCATTTCCTCTCTTTTCCACACTCTTGTCGAAAGTCATGATTCCCATGGACCAGTTGTTTGGTAAAGAGTTAACTTTCACTAAGTTTGCTACTCTAATGATTTCATCTTAAAGTCTTAGACTTTTTCAAGAAGAACAGTTTTATATCTTGGTTCTATAGACGGATTTGTATTTCGCAAAAGGAATTTCCTTACCCTAAAGAATCTCGTTACTAGCAAAAGTTTTATATAAAACTTATAAATTTGACAAGTCAAGTTCATCCATGTTGGAAAGATATTCTCAAATTTTGAAAAATCCTTTCATGCAAAAAGACTACGTTCGAGGCAAAAATGTTCCTTTCATGAACGGACTTACTTTCGCGCAAGAACGGTTATTTACAGTAACACTTTCACGGTGATAGTAAAACACGATTTTTCTAGTCTAAAACTCTCAAATTCAAAATCTAACTTTTACAAATACCTAGAATATATAATCAATAAATCAACGGCGGTTTCCTTTCGTGAGGAAAACGCTTCTTTCATAGTAAACATCTTCCTTTCGTGAACGTAATCTTCCTTTCGCGCAAGGAAGCAAAATGATTATGGTACGAAATGATTGCATATACCATCATGATTCTTTTGATAGAAAAAGAAAAAAAACTCTGGAAATAGCATTTTATCCCTTTCCAACAACATTTCACTCCAAAATATGCTTTTCAGATAAGGACAAGAAAGAATTATACGAGTTTAACAACCACTGATCAGCGTGTTTTACATTTGTGATTTCAATCTCATATTTTAAACTTAAATCACGTCTAAATTATTAGAAAATCATATTTACATTTTATTTTTCGTCTTTCATAAAGCTTGCTAGTCTAATGATTTCATCTTAAAGTCTTAGACTCTTCCAAGAAGAACAGTTTTATATCTTGGTTCTATAGACGGCTTTGTATTTCGCAAAAAGAATTTCCTTACACTAAAGAATCTCGTTACTAGCAAAAGTTTTATATAAAACTTATAAATTTGACAAGTCAAGTTCATCCATGTCGAAAAGATATTCTCAAATTCAGAAAAAAATCCTTTCATGCAAAAAGACTACGTTCGAGGAAAAAATCTTCCTTTCGTGTACATACATACTTTCACGCAAGAACGGTTACTTATAGTAACACTTTCACCACGATAGTAAAACACGATTTTTCGAGTGTAAAAATCTTAAATTCATAATCTAACTTTTACAAATACCTAGAATGTATAAGCAATAAATCAACGACAGTTTCCTTTCGTGAGGAAACGCTTCTTTCATAGTAAAGAATCTTCTTTTCGTGGACGTAATCTTCCTTTCGCGAAAGGAAGCGAAAGGAAGTTCCTTTCGCTGTTTAGCTATACCGCTACTGGGGCGTATAGAGCACCTGTCAGCGATCGTCAGAACGAAAACTATCGATCAAATATCTCCAAATTTACACAAAATAAAGTCATGATATTTGAAGACATGTTCGATAAAGTATAATTTAAAAGGTATAAGTCATTAATTCCATCCGACACAGTCCATATACCCGTAGGGCGATAATTTGTTTCGTAGGGCGTCGTAGGATTTTTCCTGTAGGGATATATAGATTTTCATATGGGCCACTATCAAAGAGGGGTTTAAATAGAAGGGTTACTGTCTCATTTTTTGTCTATCTATCCGTAGGAAAAGAAAAATATGCTGGTTACCAATTTTCTACCTTTCTACGGCCTTCTCAAGGTTTTCATGACTATATATATGACTATTAAAGCTAACTCTATTTTTAGAAACTTGTGTTTATATCAAGTTATCTCCCTTCGAATCTCACACGATTGGACGTTTTCGTCTGAAACATCAATAAAACCAAGATTTAAACCACATTCAAGTTAAATTTAGTTAGAAGAAACATTAATCTATGAGAAGCAATACTTTATTTGTGAAAATATCACCCGAAAAGAAGTAGGGCGAGAGTTGAAGTGGTAGGGCGTGTAGAGCACCTGTCAGTGATCGTCAGAACGAAAACTATCGATCAAATATCTCCAAAATTACACAAAATAAAGTCATGATATTTGAAGACATGTTCCATAAAGTATGATTTAAAAGGTATAAGTCATTAATTCCATCCGACACAGTCCATATACCCGTAGGGCGATAATTTGTTTCGTAGGGCGTCGTAGGGCGAATTTTTCCTGTAGGGCGTATTTTAGTATGACCCCGTACAGATAACTGTCCCCAAAGGCGATGTTACTTAACAGTAAATGTCCAAATATGAAAAAGATCACCAGAGCGTCTCATTATTGAGACTACAATGGCTTGCAATCTGATCTTGATCCAGATAAAACTTCTTTTATCCAGCATTTTCTCTTTTTCCCAAAATATTTTCTACCCTGCTGGAAACAAATTTCAATTTTTCAGTTACCTTTCAATCTGGACCATTCTAACATTTTGTCCTTTGGTAAAGAGTTAATTTTGGCCATTCTTCAATTTTCAGGTGTGGTGAAAGGTAAATGTCTGAAAGTGACCACTAATGTGCTATCTGCATAGGTGTAATTAAGGAAAAAAGGTCTTTCATCATTTTGACACAAATATGTATAGTTCAAGATCTATAGCATGTATTGGAGATTTCACCAAGTATGTCATTGATCAAAGTTCACACATTGCTCTTTCATCTATTTCACCCATTCAAAGAGTTCCTGGAAATTAAAAAAATCTATAACATCATTCTGTAAAAGCAAAATTTTGTATTGTACAATTTGGAACATACCTTTTCCCCCCACATCAGAGTCCAGATAAGAGGGAGTAATGGCGTTCTAAATCTTTTCCAAACCCTATGTTGTGGGTACTCATTAGAATCATCTCGATGAGACGATTCTCATAAGTACCCATAACATAGGGTTAAGTGAATAGTTATATTTCCAATTATGAAATCAACATCGGTCCCCCCATCTGGAGCTTTGCCATATGTTTTCAAACAGTGGTCTTTTGAAAGGGTACTATCGGACAGTTGTAGATAAATGGCTTTACATAGACATGAAGTTGTAGATTTCTTTTCAGTGGTAACCCAAAAAGATTCCGCAGTCATGAAGTTGTTCGGATGGAGCCGGGCAGGCGGACAGCATCTGGTCGTATTGACGGGCCTGTTGAGGAGATCGAGACAGCAGGCCAGAAACATTTACAGAGCTTGTTACAGAAACAATTGGATAACAAAATACCTCTTCAACAGTAAGTGAACTTAACCCTTTACTTCATAGATACTCATTTCTACGCATTACTTGTAGGAGCCTTTCCAAAACATTGTGGCAAAAGGTGAAATTGCTCGTGGCGAGCAATTTCACCTTTTGTCACAATGTTCTCTACACTATTAAAAGGTGTCATGTACATTATAAGAAACGGCTTCATCCTTGCTGTTATTTAGGGTCTATTAGTGATACCATAGAAATGCCTTATGGGGTAAAGGGTTAATCTATATTAACTCTTATAGCACCATTTTATTGTTGCCTTAGCAGTCAGTTTGCATAAAACATGCAGCGTGTGTGCAAGCATGTGGAAGATTTACCCTAAGACAAAACTTCAGACTTACCCAAATGGAAGTCATTGCGCTAGACAATGATGAAAATCTCGGAAAGTTTAAAAAACAAAGTGGTAAAAGGAGAAAATGCTGGTACCCTGCATTTTTACTCTAAAGTTTAAACCCATTACCACAGAATGATGACTTTTAATGACCCTGGAAAAGAAGCCTTTTGAAAACAATGTGGGAAAATGAGCAAATGCTGGTAACCAGCATTTTCTCCTTTTTCCACCATTGTTTCCTACCCTATCCAGGAAAAATTGCACCATTTATGCCACACTGAAATTGTCTTCTGCAAATGCTTTCATTTTGGACAAGGCTAAATTTATTTCATTTGGTGAAGGGTTAAGTACAATTTTTTTCCAACTCCAGAGCCTTTCTCCTTGGGAATGTTAGAATTCAGGATTTTATGACAATAGCACAGTTAAGTATTCCCAAAAAAATATGATAGACATTATATTTCTCCTTGGAAAATATATTCATTGTACTCTGCTTACTTTCTTACAGGTATATTCATCAGAAAAAAGAATTTTCAAGGGGAGCTGAGTACAATCCTGTTTCCAAAGAAACAGCTGGGATGATAACTCTAGATGAATTCAAGGTTTTAGAACAGACAGATGGTTACATTGAAGAGATGAAAGCATGTGGATTGACAATGGAGGAAATTTTATACAAGTTTCAAACAGAGGACAGCCAACTTGTATGTACATGTACATATGTGTAACTTTTTTACACAGACAAGTTAACATTTGTTTGAAGCTGTAACTCAAGGGAAGAAAGATACTCTCTTAACTCTTTAACACACCATTCTGACTTTTAACGACCCTGAGAAAGAAACTCATAGATAACTTTGTGGGAAAAGGAGAAAATGCTGGTAGCCAGCATTTTCTCCTTTTCCCACAATATTTTCTAGTCAATCAAAGTCAGAAATTATCATATCAACACAATTTAATTTGTTGTTTGCAGATGCTTTGAATTTGATCCAGTCACAAAATTTGTTGTTTGGTAAAGAGTTGAGTCCTTTCCATATGACAAAATTTGGACTTGACCAAATTGAAAGCACTTACAGACGTCATATAAGATTTAGCTCAAATGATACTTTATGTTTTAGAGAAGGCTACCAACACTTTCTCCTTTTCTCACAATGTTTTCAAAAGGCTTCCATCCCAGAGTCATGAAAACTCTGTATTGTGTGGTAATGGGTTAACTCTTTACCCGACATAAATTTTTTGACCTGTCTGCATTGAAATCATTCACAGAAAACAAATTAATGTGTTTCAGTTGTTTGGATTTATGTTGTGTATGAATAAAAGTGTGGGAAGAGTAAATCTTTTGAAAGGATAGAAACCATCATAGGCAAAATGTTTTCCAAAACATTCTTTCTCAGGGTCATTATAACATGGGTTTTTGTAGTAAATGGTTAAACATTTACCAAGACACCTATTATTTTTATAATCCTAAAGTCAAGGGCCTTTTTAACATTGTGGAAAAAGGCAAAAATGTAGTTTTACCCTTTACTAATCAATCCCTGGTAAGTACATCTCTGAGATAGAAGCTGTTTGAAAACATTGTAGGAAAAGGAGAAAATGCTCGTAACCAGCATTTTTCCTTTTCCCACAATGCTTTCAATCCTGCTGGAAACAAATTTCAATTTTTGGAGTTGTGTTTTTCTTCTGCAAGTGCTTTCAATTTGGATCAGTCTAAAATTATGGTAAAGAGTTAAAGAATGATACATTGATTTAGTGCTGAAAAGGCAATCACCATAACAAAAAAGTAGATGCAAGTTTGATCTGTATTCAGAATAGCGGTATTCCAATAGAATTATTATTATTACTATTATTACCAAATATCAAATTGTATTCATTTTTCACTGTGTTAATGTTTAAGCTCTAAAAAAGAAAACACTGTTTTGCAGGACAACAGAAAGAGTAAATTTACAAATGCTGATCATGAGAAGAACAAGTTGAAAGAGATAGACAGAAAAATTGAAAAAAAGAAATCAGAGTTGGAAAAACCAGATACATTTTCAAATGTCATGAAACTTTCAAGGTTTGTTTCTCTGAACTTTAAACCCTTTCTCATTTTAACAGTCCATAGAAAGAAAGCTTTTGAAAGCATTGTCGAGAAAGGACCAAATGCTGGTAACTAGCATTTTCTCCTTATCAAATAATGTTCTCTACCCTCTCAAAGACAGATTTCTGCATTTAAGTTGCATTTAAATTGTTGACTGCAAATGCTTTCTATTTGGACAAGTCTAAAATTTGGCTGTGTGGTAAAGGTTTAATTCATGAACATGAGAAACATTTTGCCTCAAGGAGCACTTTCTCCACAATATTTTACAAAGTTATTTGCTGCCTGAAAAAAATTGGTCTGCAGGAAGTAGTAGATTTATTTGGTTTTCTTCAGTAACTTTAAAATTAAAGTGATAAATTTATGGTACATTTAGCTTACAGTATGTTGCATGTCTGTAGTGTTATGAAACAAAAAATGTCCATGTTGATCAATACACATGGGATACGAAAATCTATAAATGTAAATACAGAAAGTAAACCTAAGGGCTTGCTTGCCATTTTCAATGATGATTCTTATAAATCATGTTTTACAACCCTCTAGGCATGATATGGACTTGGAGAGAACACTTTCATCGGCAAACCACACCAACGCTTTTTTACACAAGGTTTTAATTCAAGAGAGAGATAAAACCCATGAAAGCAACAAACAGATCATGTCACAATTACCAGAAGTGTTGGGAAAGGTTCCAAGTGTTGAAGTGGCCAACGTTCTACCAAAGTCTAAAAGTCGTAGAAAGCGCAAGCATGAGCGGTATAAATCTGAATGTACTCTAGAATGTTGTGCCAGAAATACATGTACAAACTGTAATAGTTTTTCTTGTTGCTGTGGCCTAGATGACAGTCATGTTGAACTGAATTGTGACCCAACTGAACTCAGCTCAATACCAACTTGTGCAGAGAAACCGGAAGGTTTTGTGTCAAACTATGATCATGAAATAACTAGAGACGAGAAACAAAAAGAAAGGAAATGTGAGAAGAAAGATAAAAGGCCCTCTAGCTTTTGTATTTCAAAATACAACAAAGGTAGTAGTGAATATTTGCCAGATAGAAAGTTTCATGAAAGTAGCAGACATCAAGTTGAAACCTGGAACAATAATGACCAAAGTAATAAGACCAAAACTGAATATAGAGATTCTGATGATATCTCTAGTAGTTCATTATCAGAGTCACCAGAAGTAAGGACATTATCTGATGTAGAGGGGATTCCAGATGCGGTGATATTGCAGTATAAACTGTCTTTAGAGCAAATCAAACAGATACCACGCTTTGAAAATTATTCCCCTGGAGAACCGTCAAATGTAAGAATATGTTCATGATATTTTTCTGTCTTTTCACTGATATGTATGTACATGTATATAACTAAAACCCATTTCATTACAATTATGACATGATATATGCATCTCGGCAGTTTTTGACGTGATACTCAATACACTGGTCAAATGTCCTGAACACTTTAGCTGCTAGCTAATTTTACAATTTTCTCACGTGAAGCCGATTGTTGGCTGTATGTAGGATGTTTGTGATAGGTTTCGAGCAAATTACCATTGGTCATGTTAGTCGTGGTCTGCAGAATCAATACCAGAATGAATTCCTCATGAAACATACCTTATCCCTTCCACCGGTACAGTTTTAAAAACTTTGTAGAAAAGGAGAAAATACTGGTTATTAGCGTTACTCCTTTTTCCCACAGCGTTTTCTATCTATAAAAACCTAACTTTGAGCCACATTTTATTTATCCGCAAAATAATGCTTTCAGGCTTGACAAGTCAAAAATTTTGTTTCTTGTATGGTAAAAGGCTGATTGCTTTTATTATTAGTAAATTCAAATAATCTTTTAAACAACAATTTGGCCCCCCTTTTTTTCAGATTTTGTTTGTTAAGAACCTCTCACCCAAACTCACAGAAACTGAGCTAGCTGCTTTATTTATAAACTTCCAAAAAAGTGATACAGAAAAAATTATATTCAAGTTACTGACTGGGCGTATGAAAGGACAGGCCTTTGTGACTTTTGCAGGTTTGTTTACTTGGTGTTTTATATCTCCTCTACTTTCAACAGTTTTTTTTTTTATTAATATCCCAGAAAATATTCAGTTTTTCATGCAAATCTCTCGACGCTTGGACAGAATATGGATCAAATATATGGATCTATGAACAGAACAACTTCACAATGGGTTTTCCATACATATGTGCATTTGGAAAAAGTTTAATCCTTTCCCAGACAAGCCCTTCTTTTTACCTGTCTAAAGTACAAGTCTTTTGAAAACACTGTGGGAAAAGGAGAAATTGCCCCTAACGAGCAATTTCTGCTTTTCCCACAGTGTTTTCTACCCATAAGGAGAACTTTCTGCCATTTTTATCAAATTTGAAATTGTCGTCTGCGAGTTCTTTGGGTTTGGAAGAGTCTAAAATTTGTCATTTGGGAAAGGGTTAAAGACACATCTTTACTCATTTTGACCCAGTTTTGTCACCAAATTTTTCTTTATTTTATGAAATTATCATTATTTTTTTACCTTTGTGCCCACTGTTGCCCATGACAGTTACAAGGTCGCACAGATTATGATCTACTGTGGCGAGCCATAGACGTAACAACCACCGTTTCACGTTTAAATCGAAGACAAATCCCTGGCGTCTCTTTATTCCATACACCTTGTATCGATTTTTATCTACGTTTTCATGGCTACCTAGATTCTACACATTGTAAAGTGTTTGTAGCTTTTCTTTACACTGGCTGTAATGGTAAATCCATTTCTTTAGCAATAGAACTTGCTACAATCTACAGCTTTACAAACATTGAGGGAGAAGGAGCATTTACTTGCAACAATTTTTTAAGACTTCCAAATACAGTTTTCAATTATTATTAGATTTTGGTAGTTAAAAAATAGCCTTAATGGTAACAGGTTAAATACATGTACATGAATGTGGAATGTGTCGTTGAAGTAATATTTCTGGTGCTTGTATTTGCTTCAAGGTGTGTAGAAATATTTGATGTGTAAAAGTGATGGTAAGAACATGGATCTTTACCTAAAAACAAAATCTTACATTTCCTCATATTCAAAGATCATACAGAGAGCAAATTAAATGTGGCTCACTAGATGAGATGTGCCTTTAAAAGGGTAGAAAACATTATGATTACCAGCATTTCCTTCTCTTCCAAAAGTGCTTTCATACAGCTTCTTTCCTGAGGTGGTTAAAACTTTGATTGTCTGGCAAGGGGTTAAAACAAATACAAGTACTGGTTGAGTAGGTGATAATCTTTTTTTAAACGAATGTATATTATATCATAACATTTGGCCAGTAAAATTAGAAACTAATCCTAAAATAGTTCACACACTGTTTACTTCATCATACAAAATTTAGGTCTGTAATTGACACTGTGTAGATGTGGATTCTGTCCACATTTGATGCATGTAATTGAGCAAGAAACTATGTGATAAAACTTGACATCTTTGAAACATTATTTTATTAACATTTCAGATATCAAAACAGCAAGTGAAGCTCTGCAATTGGTCCATGGATACGAGTACAAAGGCAAGCCAGTGATAGTACAATATGGAAAGAGAAATACCTTGTGATGACCAGTGGACAGATTCTGTGCTGTGTGACCTTGCCCTACACACTCTGTATGATAAAACCACCTGGACTGTGACTCTACTATACATGTACTAACTTACATTTGACCAATCAAAAGTTATATTATTTTTGTGTAGTGTAGGGCTAGTTTGTCTTTTGTGGCCAGTGAGTTAACCCATCACCAAACAATCTTGAGGTTTTTTTTCTTTTGATATTGATTCTGAACATTCCACAATTGGTTGTTTGGAAAAAGGTCAAAGCACCAGACAGATAAATGAAGATAACATCTATTGGATCCTTAACTCATTACCAAACAACAATATTTTAGGTTTGTCCAATCAAACGCATTTGCAGACGACAAAATAAAACTAACTGAAAATTTGAACTTTGTTTTGTGAAGATTAGAAAACATTGTAGGAAAAGGAGAAAATGCTGGTTACCAGCATTTTCTCCTTTTCCTGCAATGTTTTCTACAGGCTTCTTTCTCAGGGTCATCAAAAGTAGGGATTGTGTGGTAATGGGTTAACTGTGGTTTCCACAACATTAACAGTAATTTTTTTCCCTCTATTTTCAATTGGTATCATATCTATCCTTTGATTTCACTTCAGGCATGTCTCAAATGTGCCTTTGAAAGACTTAGAAAGCTTGAATATATGAAATGGACATTTGTCAGACAAGATAGCATATCCAAACAGTAAACTGAGAAACTGCTTGTTTGCCAAGAATGTCACATACGAGATCACATTGTTCTTATAATGAATTATTACCAAAAACTCAGCTCACTGAACAAATTGGCAAAATAAAACACAGCCAGACTGTAGTACTGCATGCAGGTAAGAGACTGAGGTACTAGACATTGACCTCTTTACAAAACTACAATATGTTAAGACTTTTATGAATTAGGAGCATTTGAAAATGAACAATTTCTCACAGTATGTTCAAAAGGCTACTTCTTTAGGGTCATTTAACTCTTGACCACACAAGCCAAAGTTTCCAGTACCTTCAGGAAGAAGGCGTTGAAAACACTGTGGGAAAAGAAGAAAAATCTGGTAACCAGTCTAAAATTTTTGTGTGGTGTCCCTGGTTGCGAGGTTGAGCATCGGCCTTGTATTGTGCGATTTTTCACTGGCTCACATGCATGTCACAAGGACTGGTGTAAATCCCAGAGTGCAGAATCGAGACTGATTACTATAAGCTGTAAGAACTTTTTTCTCAATCAATGTAAAATAAATGTTTAACCTAAAATTTTGTCATATGGCACATTATCATAGCTCCAGATAAGACGGAGTATCGGTATTGTAAATCCATTATTTCTCTTCCAAACCCTATGTTGTGGGTACTCATTTGAATTGTCTCGATGAGACAATTCAAATGAGTACCCATTACATAGGATTCAGTGGAGAAGGATTTATATTTTCAGATTTGAAATCGGAATCACTTCCTGTATATGGAGCTCTGCATTATTGCATCATCAAAGGTTAACTCTTTACCAAACGACAGTATTTAAGACAAGTCCAACTTGAAAGTATTTGCAGGCAACAAAATAGATGTGACTAATTTCAAAGATTATTTTGGGAAGGGTAGAAAACATTGTGGGAAAAGGAGAAAGTGCTGGTTACCAGCATTTTCTTCTTTTTTCACAATGTTTTCAAAAGGCTTCTTTCTCAGGGTCGCTAAATGTCAGGATTGTGTGGTAAAGAGTTAACTGAACTCCTGCTCAGTTGTCAAAGGATAAATCAGCTAACATCTGTAAGTTAGTCCGAGTCACTACTACTGTCACTTTGTGTATTTTTAGATAAGTTTTGAGTCCAGTCATAAGGCCTCCACAGTTCTGAAAACTGAAGGACTTTCTTGCGTTGATTGTCAAAGTTTTCTTTATGAGGTTTTCTCCACAGTGAATGATCTGCATCTATCATTCCACCAATAATCTCCTGAAAAAAAAAAAAATACATGTACAGGGAAATCCAAATTGCTGGTAATATTTAAAATTTTGATAGTTGATATACATGTTAACCCATTACCACACAATCCCTACTTTTGAAGCCCCTGAGAAAGAAGCCTTTAGAAAACATTGTGGGAAAAGGAGAAAATGCTGGTAACCAGCATTTTCTGCTTTTCCTACACTGTTTTCTACCCTTCACAAAACAAATTTCAAATTTTCAGTAACTTTTATTCTGTTGTCTGCAAATGCTTTCGATTTGGACAAACATAAAATCCTGTCGTTTGGTAATGAGTTCACTCAAGGACCCACTGCTCACACTGCATATCAAGATCGGTCTGTACATAACATGCAGTCCGATTTTGGATGTACATTGTCTGATAAATGGATTTATTATATACCTAGCAGTGAAATCCAGGAATTTCCCAGTGTAATAAATTTTGATATCATTACTAGTGACGATATCAACTTTCACTTCCTGCTGTAATTTAGGATGGACTTATCCGCTTCGACTAAATAAAATGGCTACTTCTTCAGTTTTGAGAAGTCTCGTTTTTTTCTTTTAAATTATGTATTCATCGGCATTATGTCCCTCATTTCTTCTCTCGATCCAAAGCATTGATTTTTTCAAATGAAAAATTAAAAAAAATAATGTTAATAAGGAATTTAATAAATAGAATAATCAACTGGTTATTTTTGATATGAAAAATATCAAAATATCTCACTTGGATACGTTGTAAGGCGTTAAAAAAAAAAAACTCGTGCTGGGCACTTGTTTTTTCAATGCCTAACAATGCATCCTCGTGATTTTTCATATCAAAAATAACCAGTTGATTATCCTCTATGTATTCCCCATAAAGAATACCCTTATTACCTAAATAGCACTATTTTGGGTTTTTACTATCAGAAAGTTTCATTTCACTTCATTTATCATTTGTTAAAGGTTAACTTGCAGTATATGCTGTAACGGGCATGCCTTTGGAAAAAAGGATAAGAGCAGTTCTGATTGCTAATTTGAACTATCGGAGCTGCTACTGCACTGTTATTGACATAATAAGGTGATACCCAGGTGCATGTTTGACAATCTAATAAACAAGTGCATTGAATTTTATAACTTAGCACAGAGTTTACCCACATTTTACCTATTGTAGTGAAAGGTACTATAAATGTTTTACATGGCAACCAGAGTTCTTCATGAGTTCTTCAACTGATGGTTAATACTAAACAAATTATCATATGGCTACCGATCCATAAAAATCCACTTTGTCTAACAAGCAAGTACTGAGGTGTACTGATCCTTGTCAAAGTATACAAAGGGTAAAACATTTTCAGTATTTCTGTGTTGAACAAATTGAAGCTAAATCTTACCTTTCCAAAATAAGAAGGAAAAGTCCTCTCATCCTCAATGACATGAGCAAATCCACCCTCCAGGCCAAAATCCACAGAAAAATAGGGAAACCCCTTTGGTACCTAGATAAAATTCAAACTCAGAATTTATCATATTACCAAGATTTAATTTGTTATCTGCAGATGCTTTGAATTTGGTCCAGTCTAAAAATTTGTCGTTTGGTAAAGAGTTAAAGCTTTTGGGTAAGGAAACTATTCAAAATGTTGCAAAACATTGTAGGAAAATGAGATAATGCTGGTAACCAGCCATTTCATTACAGGCATTTCCTCCTTGTCTAACAATGTTTTCTTCCCTGCCCAAACAATTTTTGATTTTTGGGTCACATCTATTTTGTTTTCTGAAAATGCTGTCAAGTTGTACTTGTCTGCAATTATTATTCTGTAACTTACAAATTCAGAAAATTCTTGGGATTAAAACTAAGAATGTGTGTAAGAATGATTCTTGAAAACATGATCCTGATTGCATTAGTATAACTCTTTACCACACATTCCTGACTTTTAACGATACTGAGAAAGAAGCCTGTAGAAAACATTGCAGAAAAAGAAAAAAATAATTAATTTGTTGTCTGCAGATTTTTTTAATTTAAGTCCAGTCCACAAATTTGTAGTTTGGTAAAGAGTTAAATCATTTAAGTTATGCACATAGTGGACATGAGAGCATGCTAGAGATCCAAGCCTTTTGTTCTGAATATTTCATTAAATGTTTGTTTCTGAATTCAGATGAGTACTGATAAGAAAAACAATGCTACAAGACTGATGGATATTGTTGCTTTTTCTAACCATTACATTCGAGTAATAAGTCAAAAACTTGCTTTTCGTTTATTTCAATAAGTTTATAAAGAGACAAAAAACTCAACAAGCAAACTTTACAACTTTGGAAGAAACAGTTTGTTGGACTATAATGTGTATACATACTGCATGTCTAATATCCTTCTTACTGAGGTCAACCACTTTTTTATTGTCCGACCACTCACTACCAGTCTCTTGTATGGCTTTCTGCAAGCAATAAAAACAACCTGTTTCTGATTTATGAAGGAATGAGTACCACATTGCAGTGTCAATGATCAGTTGCAGTTATTTCTTCAGGGAAATTTTTCAGCAAAAGAAAAAGAGGAAAACACCTGTTTACTCCCTTTTGGTTTACTCCTTCACCACACAGTAACATGTTTTAATGACTCTGACGAAGATGTGTGAAAACACTGAAAATAAGAAAACAGCATTTTTTCTTTTTCCTACAAAGTTTCTACAATTTAAAGATGGAACTCAAAATTCAAGCTTCATCAAATTTGTCATCTGCATGTGCTTTCTATTAAGTAGTGTTTAAAGTTTTGTTGATTTTTAAAGAGTTGATGATAGCAATACATCTTTTGAATGATAAAGCACTTTGGTTAGACGTCACATGGTAACTATTTCGGGTGTCTGAATATCTGCTGCACAACAGAATTTCAGATTAAAAACATCTGCAGATGACTAACATGAAAGTAGTACCAATCAACTGAATTCCTTTTATAGTATAATGAAAACATTGAGAGAAAAGAAGAAAATGCTGTGCATTTTATCCTTTTTCCCCAATGGTTTCAAAAGGCTTCCTCTTTGGAGTCTTAAAACTCAGGATTGTTTGCTAAAGTGTTAAAAATCAGAGTCATGGCATTTACTTGAAAATCTCACCTTAAAGTATATAGGGGCCATATCTCCAATCTCTTTCTCTATTGGTACACACTCTATATACATATGAGGGAAATACTTAAGTTTCATACTTGTCTCCATGAATACAACATCTTCACCTCTGTCATTAAACATTCTAGTCAGTGTTTTTCTAAATAGCTGTAAAAGTGAATCAAATGATTTCAAAATTGTCTCTTCACAAAACACCATGTTTTTACGACCTGTAGGCAAAAGGCTTTTGAAAGCATTGTCGGAAACAGTGAAAAAGGTAGTGACAATCATTTCCTCTTTCCCTCAATTACTTTCTATTGTTTCACAGATACATTCTTTCCACTGAGCCACACTGGATATGTCATCAGCCAAGCTAATTCATTTATTTACCTTTTTACCATACCATCCCAAGTTTTAACAACCCTGAGGAAGAAGCCTTTTGAAAACATTGTGGGAAAAGGAGAAAATACTGGTAGCAAGCATTTTCTCCTTTCTCAGAATATTTTCTATCAATAACAACTTAAATCATTTAAGTCACATCTAAATTGTTCTGCAAATGCTTTCAATTTAGACATGTCTTCTACAGTTTTACCATTTGGTAAGGAGTTAAGACAACTTCTCATCTTGGATGAACATCATAATATCTACAATTTTACAACCACATAAAAAAACCCCATGGCATATGTTTACATGATATTCTATATTTTTGAAGGTCAATAGACAATGTAGTCGCATGTATACAAATTGTACTCCTACAGAGCAAAACATAACTTGCTTTGCCAGGGAGAGAGAACTGCAAACACCAGACAGCACAGATTGAGTCTTCACTGCCAGACATTTTCATGTATTCTAGTCAATACAGCTTTCAAATATTCATATATCCAAGTCATTTCCTACCTACAAATTTCCATGTTTCCTGTTTTATTACAGTTTTTGCTACTACATTTAACCCTTTCCCAAACAATCCCTGGTTTTTACGACCCTGAGAAGGAAGCCTTCTGAAAACATGGCGGGAAAAGGAGAAAATGCTGGTAACCAGCATTTTCTCCTTTTCCCACAATGTTTTCTTCCCTTCCCAAAGCAAATTTCAATTTTTCTGTTGCATTTATTTTATCACCTACAAATGCTTTCAATGTGGACTAGTCTTAAATTCTGTTGGTTGGTACAGAGTTAAATATAGATAAGAAATGACTACATAACATAATAATCAAACCATTTTTAAGTCTTCAAAAGAACTGAAACTTGACATTTTTTGACAAGACTTAAATTTTTTATAAAAACTAAGATTGTTTAGCCAGCATATCACAGAAAATATCTAATGGTATAGATCCAGTATCAGACAGTATCTCTTGTACTGTCTGATCTAGTTCCACAATCTGCAAAAGCACAATAATTAAAAGCCCTATGAATTCCAACACCAAAACTGAAATTGACAACTTTATGATCCTTTTGCCATAAAACCCTGAATAATAATGACCCTGAAAAAGAGCACTTTTGAAAACCTCGTGGGAAAAGGAGAAAATGCTGGTAACCAACATGTTCTTTTAACCATGTTGAATTTGTTGTCTGCAAATGTTTTGAATTTCAACATTTCCAGAATTTAGTCCTTTGAGAAAAGGTTATCACTGTAAAGTACATCTAAATAGACAACTTGCCCCCCTCACTAACCTGTATTTCATTCCAGACATCTTCATCTACAGTTGTCCCTGATGATACATGCTGCATGGGAACTATTAAACAGTGACCCTCAGTCAATGACTTTGTTGATGGTAAACAGAGGTATACCTTTTAAAACAATTTAACCCTTTATTATTATATCATTTCATTTTTTTTTGGACGATGACGAAGAAGGCTTTTGAAAACGTTTTGGGATGATGAGAAAACACTAATTATCAGCATTTTCCCATTCTTCAAAAAATGTATTCTACCCTTTCAGCTACAAATCCCACTATACAAGCTACATTCAAATTTTTATCAATAAATCTTTTCAATATGAGCAAGTCAGAATTCTGTTGCCTGGCAAAATATGATTACTGGTATATTGCTGTTAAAATGAACCCTTAGTTGTTCTATATGAAAGTTGCTTGAAAGTATTCACTGAAATGAGCATAGCAAGGAATTAAATTAACCCTTTACAAACCGACAATATTCAAGGCTTTTCCAAATCGAAAACTTTTGCAGATGACATATCAAAAGTGACTAAAAATTTGAAATTTGTTTTGTGAAGAGTAGAAAACATTTTGGGAAAAGGAGAAAATGCTGGTTACCAGCATTTTCTCCTTTTCCCACAATGTTTTCTAAAGGCTTCTTTCTTAGGGTCGTCAAAAGTTGGGATCGTGTGGTAATGGGTTTAGTATGCAATCCTGCACTGGAAATAAACAGAAAAATATCTCTTTAAGAAAAAAATGTGGGGAAAAAAGTCATGTATACAGAAAATCGAGTAACAATTTACTTTTACAGTATGAAATGTTAATAAAATATTTTACTAAGATCTTATAGGAGTACCTTTGTTCCTATGGCAATGATAAGATGTTTTTCAACTTTAGTGAAACAGAAGTGACACTTCTCCATTGATGTGGCTATCTGTCTGTGCTCTGAAATAAAAAAGTATCACTACAAAGTTGTAGCTTTTATCAATCAGCATACTCTTGTGCAGGGATCAACTCAAAATTTTGAAAAATATATAGAAATATAGGACATTTCAAAGCAAAAATTTAGGACAAATATAGGATATTACAAATAGCCTCCAACATCCCCAAAGCTATCCCCTTACCTCCATTTCATTGTTAATTCTCAATATAACTATTGTACTTAAACATTATTATGAAGATGCATGTAGTTTAGTAGCAACAAAACAGAACAAAATGATCATGATTTGACAATAAGTGCTTTAAATGTAGCTTGAACAGCTCTTCATCAGAAATGCTGTGGAGGATACAATATCCTTATGAACTCAAAATGAAAAAGAGGGCCATGATGGACCAGAGGCTGCTCACCTGAGTCTTTTGACCAAACATGACCTATTTTCAATCTCTTAGGATATCATGACAAACATTCTTCAAGCTTTCATTACAGGGTGTTAACCTTTGTCCGATATCCTATATTTGTCCTTTATTTTGATGGCTGTCCTATATTGTCCTATATTGGACTAGGTGTCCTAAATAGTGATAACATGTCCTATATATTCATGAATTCATGAAAAAGAAAATGATAATTGCAGTAATATTGTTATAACAGACTTTTGAAAGATGGAAAATTAGAGTTATTTGTATTGAAGCTCTTGAATACTACACCATACATTTAATAATGACAAGGAATATTACCAGTAGCTTATTATGAGTGAAGCAATCTGTTGAAAAATCAGAGGCTATAGTAGATACTAGAGTTAGTTCTTTGGTATAACTGTTAACTTAATCTGTGTAGCAACATATTTTCTATATGTCTGATATCACTACAATTTACTCAATATTTGAAGAAACTGATGCTTTTTTTGTCATGTAACCATTTCAATGTAAGATTTTTTTGTTCAGTTTCAAGGTAGACGCAGTTATTTCTGCTGAATATTGATGTCATGAAGCTGAATGATTTGCTCTTGTCTATGATGTTAAAACAATACAATCCAGATGGTTTCAGAGAGCTCTCAAGAAGCACAGGTTATGCATAGGCTAGCTTTGAAGAAATTGTTGGAGGAATACATACAAACATATAAGATGTCGTTAGGTTTTAGGTCAGAAATCTAGTCATGGCAGCACTTCTGAATCCTTCAAACAATCTGGAAAGCCTAGTGACAAATCTCCAAAAAGGCCACACAAGTCTAGTAGCCATAAGCATTTGTTGTGATCAAAGTTTAGCTGAAAGTATCTTCCATATTTTGGTGATGAAAGGGAATGTGTTGCTATTTAATGTTACATGTAGTTATACCCCCACAACGTAGTGGAAGGGGGTATACTCGAATCGCCATGGCTGTCAGTCCGTTTGTCCATCTGTCCGTCCGTCTGTAGACACAAATGTGTCCTGAGCAATACTCCTACAGTTTTTCAAGTACTGAACTCATATTCACAAACGGGTTTCCTATATATATGAAGTTGTGTATGTGCAATTTTCATCCCCCTGCTGCGATTTGTTATGGAATTATGTCCCCTTGGTATTTGCGACAAAGACCTGTTTTTGTGACAAGAAGCTGGTAGAGGGTAAAATCACGTTTAGTATGAATTGAAATGTGGTAACACACACTTAGATGGGTCTGTGGAGTTGTCAGATCCATTCATTTAACATTTAGCAAAAACCTTTAAATTGTCAGAAAATGTAGAAGGTTGTTTTAACTTGTACATGTATTTATGTAAGGTTAGAATAAATGCTTCTGGGAAAAAAAAAACAGTCAGTACTAAGGTTTTTTCTTATCATTCAAGCAGATACGTTGTAATTTGCACTTTTTTTTCAGCTGACCTGAGCACATAACGGGTCATTTCGTGTCAAAAACTTTGTCAATTGGTCAAATAATTAAAAAACCCTAATAAACGCTCTAAAGAGCCACATTTTCAATCCAACTCCAGAAAGTTGGTTAGAATGTTTGTCTTGATGATATATAGGCCGAGGTAGAAAAATGTCGGGTCAAAAATTAGGTCACTAAGTCAAATCTTAAAAAAAAAAACCTTGTGTATGCTGTAGATGCCACTTTTTTTGTGCAGTTCCCATGAAATTTGGTCAAAGTGTTTGTCTTGATGATTTCTGGGACTAATTTGAAAGTGAGTCATGTTTGGGCATTAAGTAGATCACCGAGTCCATACATAAACTCTGTGTATTCTTTAGTGGCCACATTTTCAGTCAAAGTTGGTTGAAATGTTTGTCATAACCATATTTTGACTGGGTTTGATAATTGATATATCAGGTTAAAAACTAAGTAACCATGTCATTTTTTCAAATAGCTATTTTAGCTCTAGAGTCATCGCTTTCTGTCCCAGGATTATGAATATTAGAGTGTTTTTCTTGATGATGTGTAGATGTGTATGATGAAGTTGGAAATGGGTAACAGTAGGTAAAAAACGAAGTCGTCATGTCATATCTTGGGAAAACTTGTGTACACACTAAAGGTCATATTTTCTGTCCAATTCCTATGAAAAGTCATCAGAATGTTTGTTTTTATGTTGTTCACAATGGGAAAATAGGCTATGCTGAAAAGTAGTTCACTGAGAGAAATACTAGAAAAAACTTGTGTACAAGCTAGATGCCAAATTTTCAGACCAATGGTTATGAAAGCTTGAAAGAATGTTTGTCATGATATCCTAAGAGATTGAAAATAGGTCATGTTTGGTCAAAAGACTCAGGTGAGCAGCCTCTGGTCCATCATGGCCCTCTTTTTCATTTTGAGTTCATAAGGATATTGTATCCTCCACAGCATTTCTGATGAAGAGCTGTTCAAGCTACATTTAAAGCTCTTATTGTCAAATCATGATCATTTTGTTCTGTTTTGTTGCTACTAAACTACATGCATCTTCATTATAATGTTTAAGTACAATAGTTATATTGAGAATTAACAATGAAATGGCGGTAAGGAGATAGCGATGGGGATGGTGGAGGCCATTTGTAATGTCCTATATTTGTCCTATATTTTTGCTTTGAAATGTCCTATAGTTCTATATATTTTTCAAAATTTTGAGTTGACGCCCTGCCATTGGTCTGAAAATTTGGCATCTAGCTTGTACACAAGTTTTTCTAGTATTTCTCTTAGTGACCTGCTTTTCAGCATAGCCTATTTTCCCATTGTAAACAACATAAAAACAAACATTCTGATGACTTTTCATAGGAATTGGACAGAAAATATGACCTTTAGTGTGTACACAAGTTTTCCCAAGATATGACATGACGACTTCGTTTTTTACCTACTGTTACCCATTTCCAACTTCACCATACACATCTACACATCATCAAGAAAAACACTCTAATGTTCATAATCCTGGGACAGAAAGCGATGACTCTAGAGCTAAGATAGCTATTTGAAAAAATGACATGGTTACTTAGTTTTTGACCCGATATGATCAATTATCAAACCCAGTTAAAATATGGTTATGAAAAACATTTCAATCAACTTTGTCTGAAAATGTGGCCTCTAGAGCATACAAAGAGTTTGTGTATGAACTCAGTGACCTACTTAATGCCCAAACATGACTCACTTTCAAATTAGTCCCAGAAATCATCAAGACAAACACTTTGACCAAATTTCATGAGTACTGCACCAAAAAAAAGTGACATCTACAGCATACACAAGGTTTTTTTTAGATTTGACTTAGTGACCTAATTTTTGACCTGACATTTTTCTACCTCGTCCAATATATCATCAAGACAAACATTCTAAACCAACTTTCTAGAGTTGGAATGAAAATGTGGCTCTTAAGAGTGTTTATAAGGGTTTTTTTATTATTTGACCAAGTGACAAATATTTTGACCCGAAATGACCTGTTATGTGCTCAGGTCAGCTGAAAAAAAAAAAAGCTCATATTACAAGTATCTGCTTGAATGATAAGAAAAAACCTTAGTACGGACTGGTTTTTTTTCCCAGAAGCATTTATTCTAATCTTACATAAATACCAGTTAAAACAACCTTCTACATTTTCTGACAATTTAAAGGCTTTTGCTAAATGTTAAATGAATGGATCTGACAACTCCACAGACCCATCTAAATGTGTGTTACCACATTTCAATTCATACTAAATGTGATTTTACCCTCTACCAGCTCCTTGTCACAAAAACAGGTCTTTGTCGCAAATACCAAGGGGACATAATTCCATAACAAATTGCAGCAGGGGGATGAAAATTGCACATACACAACTTCATATATATAGGAAACTTGTGTGTGAATACGAGTTCAGTACTTGAAAAACTGTAGGAGTATTGCTCCGGACAAATTTGTGTCTACAGACAGACGGACACACGGACTGACAACCATGGCGATTCAAGTATACCCCCTTCCACTACGTTGTGGGGGTATAACTACATGTAACATTAAATAGCAACACATTCCCTTTCATTCACCAAAATATGGAAGATACTTTCAGCTAAACTTTGATCACAACAAATGCTTATGGCAACTAGACTTGTGTGGCCTTTTTGGAGATTTGTCACTAGGCTTTCCAGATTGTTTGAAGGATTCAGAAGTGCTGCCATGACTAGATTTCTGGCCTAAAACCTAACGACATCCTTATATGTTTGCATGTATTCCTCCAACAATTTCTTCAAAGCTAGCCTATGCATAACCTGTGCTTCTTGAGAGCTCTCTGAAACCATCTGGATTGTATTGTTTTAACATCATAGACAAGAGCAAATCATTCAGCTTCATGACATCAATATTCAGCAGAAATAACTGCATCTACCTTGAAACTGAACAAAAAATCTTACATTGAAATGGTTACATGACAAAAAAAGCATCAGTTTCTTCAAATATTGAGTAAATTGTAGTGATATCAGACATATAGAAAATATGTTGCTACACAGATAAAGTTAACAGTTATGCCAAAGAACTAACTCTAGTATCTACTGTAGCCTCTGATTTTTCAACAGATTGCTTCACTCATAATAAGCTACTGGTAATATTCCTTGTCATTATTAAATGCATGGTGTAGTATTCATGAGCTTCAATACAAATAACTCTGAGTTTCCATCTTCCAAAAGTCTGTTATAACAATACTAGTGTAATTATCATTTTCTTTTTCATGAATTCATGAATATATAGGACATGTTATCACTATTTAGGACACCTAGTCCAATATAGGACAATATAGGACAGCCATCAAAGTATAGGACAAATATAGGATATAGGACAAAAGTTAACACCCTGCTTGTGCCTCTCTATACTTCAAATTTGATAGGAAAAAAAGGGACTATCAATAGATCTAATATGATTTGTAAAATATCACTGCTTCTTTATGAAATTAGTTCTTTCCTTTCCAGTATATATTATATTAAGGTTTGTTATGACTGTTGTTTCTAAAAGGTTTCACTCTTTATCAAATGACAAAATTTTGGACTGGCCCAAATTGAAAGCATTTGCTGATACCAAAATAAATGTTACTCAAGAATTGAAATTCATTGTTATGCAGAGAACATTGTGGAAAAAGGAGCAAATGCTAGTTACAAGCATTTTCTCCTAATCCCTAAATATTTTCTACCCATAAGAGAACTCAGGCTCATTTGTACCAATTTTGTCTTGTCTGAAGATATTTAAATTTGTAAGAGTGTAGAATTTGTTGTTTTCTAGGGAGTTCAGAAAGTTTTATTTAACTGTCAACCTTACCCATAATAGCTCTTGCCCTGTCTCTCTCCTCCTCCACTGACTCTGCTTGTTTTCTGTTTGCTTTATTAAGGAATATGTCGTCAACCTGGAAATCATCTCCTTGAGTTTTTTCTGCCTAAAATATTTAATATTCGACTTTACTATTGAGCAAATCACTGATATAAAACATGTTTTTCATGAACACTGTCTTCCAACTGCTTTTTAAAATTGATGCAAATTTCTTGTATAGTTCTGTGCAGTCTATTTCTGCACAACATTCTATGTTTAACTACATTTTCCTATTACTTGACAGCTTTTATCACCTGCTTATTGATTTGCTATGATAGAACGCACTTTATCCAACTGAAACATGTATTAGCAAGACCAGTCCTTTCCAACCTTTTGCTAATCAATCCCAACTTTTCATGACTTTACAAAATATGGCTTTTGAAAACATTGTGGAAAAAACAGAAAAGGCTAGTATACAGCATCTACTCCTATTACCACAACGTTTTCTACCCTTTGAAAATTTTGTCATCTGGTGAAACTCACTAAATTTCCCAAAGCTACACTGGTATCATACCCTGTGAAGTTTTTTAAAGTAATGACTGATGATCTGGACAGACTAAATTTGTGTGTGTGTGTTTTTTTTTCCTATTCTTTTCTATGTATTAGGACAATAAATTGTGAATAAACAATTCAAATTCATACCCTGCCTGCCAACCTAGCAAACATCGAGTTTTGGTCCTCTGCAGTACCCATTTTTTCTCTTTCCACCTATAAATTGGTAAAAAAAAAAAAATCAAAATATCAAATCATATTGCATATCTTTTTGATGATGAAGAATTTATTGAAAGCTATACCAAACTATCCTGAGTTTTGATGACTGTGGGGAAAAAAACGGCAGGTGAAAACTTTACGAGAAAAAGAGAACATGGTGGTGACCAGCAATTTCTCTAATTCTAAAAATGTTTTTTATCATTTGAAAGACAATCTCATCACGTCAGCCTCATTTAATTTTTCATCTGTAACTACTTTCAAGTTTGACAAGTGTAAAATTTTGTTGTCCTTACAGAATTAAGAAGTAAACAAAGTGAGATTTAAACAAAACTGTGACAGCAAATAAACATTTATGTAAGTAAAAAAACCCTATATAATTAAATCTATTGATTTAATCATTTAAAACAATTCCTATTACAGATATACTTCCATAAAAATAAAAAATACATGTATTACTATTTGTATAAAACTGAAAACCGACAGAATTAAAGGAAGAGACACATGTATTTAACTCATTACCAACGACAATATTTTAGGCTTGTCCAAATCGAAAGCATTTGCAGACGACAAATAAAAAGTGACTGAAAGTTCGAAATTTATTTTGTGGAGGGTAGAAAACGTTGCGGAAAAAGGAGAAAATGCTGGTTACCCAGCATTTTCTCCTTTTCCCACAATGTTTTCTAAAGGCCTCTTGTCAAAAGTAGGGATTGTGTGGTAATGGGTTAATGGGTTAAGTCTTTTAGCCACTTTTATTAATCCAATTACAATTTTAGTAGTGAATATGTACAACTACAAAGTCAGCACTTTTTGACACCGTACAGAATTAAGAGGAAGTCAGCACTTTTTGACACCGTACAGAATTAAGAGGAAGCTTAAGTAACTTGAATTACTTACCAAAGTTTTGAGATCAAATTTATCATCATCTGCAAAATATCGTAGTCTCTCTCCTTGCTTGCCTGTGTGCGTTTCAACCTAAAATAACATCAATTAGATACCATAAAAGTACCTATGATAGACACCAACATAGTTCAGGACGAACAGGGAACAAAAAAATATGTGACCATAGAATGTTATATAAACTACATGAACATTTCAGGCTAGAGGTAAAGACTTAAGTAAAATTCTATCGTGATTTAAATGCTGTTTTCACATCTAAAAATTACCCTAGTGGACAATGTAGATCCCAAAAAACACCTTCCCATTTTGTTGCAAAAGATCCAAATGGTGCTTTCAGTCTTTAAATTTCGAATCAGTCTTACTATATCAAAAATGGTGCATATAAATTTTAAACATGAAATTATTGGGGGAAAAAAATTCATTTATAAACACAATTGAATCATTGCTCTGGAAAAATGAGGGTTAATGAATCTCCATGAAAAATTACACCAAGCAAATCATCACATAATCATAGATCCAGCAAATCCATGGCTCACATCTAAAAGATGCACACATCTATTTCTCAAGTCACAGTCAAATGAGCATGCTCTGTGAAAATGGGCCTTAATGCATCTGCAAGAAGTAGCGACCCAGGTCCGTCTGCACAGTCTGTCCAGGCTGATATGGGTTGATAATTTTTGCAGATTCTTTCAGCCCCCCATTTCACAGAGCATGGCTTAAAACATATTTACATGACAGACTGAAGTAGTTAGCAAACCTTCTCTTTCTTTTTCTTCTTTCCAGAATGAAATTCCCGATCATGTTTACCCTCTGGCACTGGTCTTGACATGCCACTCCTGTCTGTCCTGGTCAAAACAACAAAGCCATCATCATCCTGTTTTTTTTGACCTTCAGTTCCTGCTGGCATTGTTTTCCTGGCTTCTCTAGCAGCCTCTAGCTGAGCTTTCAACTTCTCTGCTTGCCCCTGAAAATCATATTTTTTTTTCTTCTCTGTGCTCTGTGAAAAGGGAGCTTAACCCTTTACAAAACAAGCCCTGGTTTTTAGTACCTTTAGACAGAAGCCTTTTGAAAACATTGTGTGAAAAGGAGAAAATGCAGGTAACCAGCATTTTCTCCTTTTCCCACAATGTTTTCTACCCTGCTGGAAACAAATTTCAATTTTCAATCTTGTTTATTTTGTCCTCTGCAAAATTTAATGCTCTCAATTTGGGTAAGTCTTAAAATCGAGTCGTTTGATAAAGGCTCCTGTGAAAAGCATAGACCTAGGTCAGCCTGCAAATTCAGTGTAAGCTGACCTGGGCCCAAACTTTCTGTTTTTAAGTAAATCTTCTGCATGTACAAGGACCATGCTACCTATCTGGTAACTAGACAAAATTGATTTTATGGATCCATAAATATGTGATGGATTACTGTGTCTCAGAGGCATACCCCCTTTTGCCAGAACATGGATCATGATAAATATCATTGATTTCCAAACTGAAACAAACTTTATTATTTGTGATGGACCATCTGGGAACCACAAAAAGTGTCAAAAATAGTCAGCCAACAAAGACTACACAGGCTGACTAGGGTTGACATTTTTTGCTTTTATGGTATTTTCTGTAATAAAAGTGTCATTCTACCTTACTATACAATTATTTTTGAACTATCAAGTTAAATTGACCTGAACTGTTTTTGATCTGTTTTTATCTAACTGATGTACAGATTTCTCATATTGTCCCTTTTTGCCCGACAGGTCACATTTTGAAAGTTCTACCGAAGAACAACATATAAAAAGACAGAAATATATCTATCTTCTACAAAGTCAAGAAAACAGAATTTTTGATGGATATTTAATATCATTTACATAACACATAAAGAAATTCTGATTTTTTTTCCTTAATAAATTCTATATTTTTAAAATATTTACTTTTCAGGTTTAAGAGAATCAAACTTTCACTTTTTTGTCTCTGATGTAAGAAGTCAATTTCTATTCAAACATGAATTTTATTGTTATATATGCCTGGGGCTCCAAAATATAAAACTTTTCATACCATATTACCCATGATTTCAGCTTTCAAAATCTTAGCTCCCAAGTCATTCATCTCTTTTTCTGAAAGTAACTTTGGCACTTCCTTTGGTTCCTGAGATTTTGAACTTTGACCTTCTTCTGTTCCACTATTACTGTTTGAACTTTCATCATCACTACTGCTGGACTCTGTTCAAAGTGTCATTATGTAGAATCAACCCTTTACCAAACAACAAATTTTAGATTTGTCATCCTGGAAATGTTTGCAGTTGCCATAATTTATGTGGATGTGGGTCAGAAAATGAAATGTTTATGTAAGGGTAGAAACCATTGTGGGAAAAGGGGAAAATACATTTTCTTCTTTTCCTCTCAATGTTTTCAAAAGTCCCAATGGGGGGTCACTTAAACATAGGATAACAGTGTATGTGTATTTTACACATAAAATATATCTTATAAAGTATAAACCAATAATATTGGTGTTATATGGCAAGATAAATGTACCATACCCTTGTATGAAGTGAACAAGCTGCTGCAAAGGTTTCAGTTTATTTATTCAGCAGGATAAGGGTTAGAGACAATTATGACTCCGCAAGAAATTGTCATAAAGGCAGATAGGGTAAGGCCATGCTTCCAAATTTTCAAGCTGTAAGCAAGAATGTACTGACTTAACTTTGCTTAACGAAAAAGGGTTTCCTACCTGAGCTTGACGAGCTAGATGATGCATGTCTTTTTCTTCTTTCATTCCTCTTTCTTCTCTCGAAGCTATTTTCTTCTTTCATGCCATTCTTTCCAGAATTATTTTCTTCATCTGTAGGTCTGTGAAATTCTTTCTTTTTCCAAGCGGGAATTCCACTTGCAGAAGAGGATTTTGAGTTTCTACTTGAGAAAGATTTAGTGTCATTGTCACTCATCTCACCAGGTTTCATAAACCTGCCTTTCATTGTTGAACTGAAATGTCTATTTTGAGGACTTGACCTTTCTCTTGTGTACCTCTCTTTTGACCTTGACCTAGATCTGTAAGTCCTATCTCTAGAATTTGATCTTCTATTACCATCTTTCTCCCCTGACCTAGTTATGTGTTTCCTGTCTCTAGAGTTTGATCTACTATGTCTATCTCTCCTCTTTGACCTTGATCCTTGTCTTGGATCCTTTTCTCTTGAATTTGATCTTCTGTATCTGCCCCCTGACCTTGACCTAGATTTTTTTCTGTGATCTCTAGATCTTTCCCTAGATCTAGATCTGTGCCGACTAGATTTATAATGTCTTACAGGTGATCTAGATTGAGATCTTCTCAAATTGTCTCTATCACTATTTGACTTCTCACTATTGTCAGGTCTCATGAAACGATTTCTTCGATTACTCAAGTTCTCGTCTCTAGTGTTTATCCCAGCTAGTTTCTCTGCCTCTCTTATCATTGACTGAATTTTCTCTAAGGACTAAAAAAGAAAAAGAAAAAAAAAAAATGAATAAAAATCATAAGAGTTTGGCCATGATAAAAATTGTAATGAGTTTGATTTTACAATAAAGAGGAAAGCAGCAAACCTTTAGTTGCATATGACAAATAAAGTAATGCTGAAATGATAGGAATGCCTGTGGAAGGCTAGAAAACATTGCAGAAATGGGAGAAATGCTGGTTACCAGCATTTTCACCTTTTCCCAAAATGTTTAAGCCTTTACCACACAATCCTGACTTTTAAAGACCCTGCGATAGAAGCCTAGTGAAAACATTATAGAAAAAGAATAAAATGCTGGTAAGCAGCATTTTCTTCTTTTACCACAATATTTTCTGCCCTTTCCAAAACAAATTTCAATTTTTCAGTCACATTTATTTTGTTGGCTACAAATACTTTCAATTTGGACAAGTCTATAATTTTGTCATTTGGCAGAGAGTTAAAAGGTCTTAAACATGTATGAAACTGCTGTATTTTGGGCTCACTCCTCTCTTAACTTACTGAGAAACCCTAGCATTTCATTAAGTGTGTGTCTTTGATGCAATCATTTATTCATCAATCTTAGTATCTTAATACATTATTACCTTAGAATTAATCAGTTAATACACTTACCATTATTTCTACCTTATTTTTTATTTCTTTAAATATAAATATACCTAAATAAACAAGTGACAAGAAATACTATATTATTTACATACAAAATAAATTCACCATTTTTTTTTTTTTTCAAACTTTAAGTTTTTACCCAGTAACCTAACATCCTACTGAAAAAGGCTTTTGCATTATCTTGTCCAAAATCACCTACTTTTGAAGAAAAATAGAACCTCTTATTCAACTCTTTATTTTCAGCTATTTTTGTCATCTACAAAAGCTTTCTCAACCTAAATCAGGTATCTAAGTCGCAACCACCAGGTCACAAATCAAAAAGCTAATCATTAACTCCTTACTAAAAACGACAAAATTTTACACTGATTCAAATTGAAAGCACTTGCAAACGACAAAATAAATGTGACTAAAGAATTGAACTTTGTTCTGGGAATGGTAGAAAACATTGTGGGAAAAGTAGAAAATATTGGTTACTTGCATTTACTCCTCTTCCCGAAATTGTTTTCAAATGGCTTCATTCACAGGGGTGTTAAAAGTCAGGATTTTGTGGTAATGAGTTAGCTGTCTGACATTTTTTGGCCTTTCACCTCTGATGCATATCAGAAAAGTAGTCAGTAACTTGGAACATATAAGTTGTATCTGTACTAGTGTAAGAAAGCCATAAAACACATCCACCATAATATGTTATAAGCTATTAAAGCCACATTAAACTCCAATACAAACAAACAAACAAAAGCAATTGCTTCCAATTTCATTTTGTTTTTGGATTAGAAGAAAACCATCTATGGCACAATACATTATTATATCAGTTAACACCTGACATATTAGTCTAGTATTTTTATGGTAGTATCGTTGTCTGTGCATTTCATAAATAACTGCGTCTGGAGCTTACATTTCTCTAGAGGTAATTAAATAATCTGTACCCCAAATATAAAGTACAAGAAATGTTCATTAAAATTTAATGTACCCCCCATCGTTCTGCAGCAAGCTCTTCCAAATTTCTCCCTTCTTCTTTAGCTTGTTCTACACATCTCTGATATGATTTACGTAACCATGACAATCCACTGTCACCTGTGCCCTTGGTAACTGGTTTAGATTCCTTCTTTTCTTCAGGTAGACCAGTGCCACCATCCTTCCAGTAAGGATTTAGCTCCTTTGCATGTCTTCCAGGCTGAAAGCCATGATAACATTCATAATTTTTTCTTTGGAACAAAGTAAGTTGTCTGCTCTTCAGACTTTAAACCAATGACTTTTAGAATTACAATTTTTAACCTTTTTACAGCCAATCCCATGATTTACCCCTTTACCAGACGACAAAATTTTAGCCTTGTACAATTTGAGAGTATCTGCAGACAACAATTTACATAGGGTTCAAATGGAGCAGTTTAACTGTTTTTCTTTGATGGGGTAGAAAATGCTGTGGGAAAAGGAGAAAATACTGGTTACCAGCATTTTCGCCTTTCCCCACAGTGTTTTCTAAAGGCTTCTTTCTCAGGGTCGTTTAAAAGGGTTAACAACTCTGATGGAAGACGGTGTTGGAAAGAGAAAAAATGCTAGTAACCAGCATGCTCTCCTTGCCTTCACCATATCTGATTTGTACTCTACAAAATACTTTGAATTTGGTCAGGTATAAAATTTTGCTGCATGGTAAACAGTTAATGCTGCTGCAGTAGAGATCTTTAGGAGAATTGATTAACAGCAACCACTGTTTATTACAATAATTATGTCTGAAAATAATCAGCACAACTACATTAACCCTTTACCACACGATAAAATTCCAGACTCATCTAAATTGAAATCATTTGCAGACAACAAATTTAATGTAGCTCAAAGATGATTTCTGTTATTGACACGGTAGGAAATACATGTACTGATGGTTAACAGCATTTTCTCCTTTTCCCTCAATGTTTTCAAAAGCTTACTTCGTCAGGGTCTTTAAAACTCAGTGTTGTGTGGTAAAGGGTTAAATTTTCTTCAACAGCACAAAACTTAACCTTATCTGACAACCCTGGATTTCATCAATCCTAGATGAGTGATTGATCAGGTGGTGTTTCAAACCACTTTCAACATTTTTTCTGTTACATGCATTCACATACATGCATTAATATATGTCTTGGGTTTCAGTAAGGGTCTTTTCCAAAGACACTCCAGTCATGCAGTACCCCTTCATTGCCCTGGGGTAGAAGGTTCACGAAATATTGTTTGAAAAAAAGAACGAGAATGCTGGAAACAAGCATTTTCTCCACTTCCCATAATACTATTAACTTAACAAAGTCCATCATGTGAGCAACAACTGATTTATCACTGGAAAACGTTTTGAAATTGGATGGGTTTAGAATTTTGTTGCTGACAAAGTGTTAAAAAAATCATTAAATGAGCCATACTCCGTGAAAAAGGGGGCCCAATACGTTAGAGAAAAGTTTCAACCCATGTCAGCCTCTGCAGGCTGACCTGTGCCAAAACTTTTAGCTGTTGGTCAATTTTCTGTATGTCAGAGGACCAGTGTACCTCATGATTTAGTAGGTTTGTAATATAAAACTGATTTTGGGGATGTATAATAGTGCAATGACTTGCCTGGTATCATGCATCACAGAGATGCATTAACTCTTTACCAAACAACAAATTCATAAACTTGTCCAAATTCAAAGCATTTGCAGATGACAAAATAAATCGAAATTTGATTTGGGAAGGACAGAAAACATTGTGGGAAAAGGAGAAAATGCTGGTTACCAGCATTTTCTCCTTTTCCCACAATGTTTTCAAAAGGCTTCTTTCATAGGGGTTTCAAAAGTTGGGATTTTGTGGCAATGGGTTAACCCTTTACGAAACAATCCCTGGTCTTTACCACCCTGAGAGAGAAGGCTTCTGAAAACATTGTAGGAAAAGGAAAAAATACTGTTAACCAGCTTTTTCTCCTTTTTCCACAATGTTTTCTACCCTGCTGGAAACAAATTTCAATTTTTGAGTTGCATCTATTTTGTCTGAAAGTGCTTTTAATTTGGACCAGTGTAAAATTTTGTTGTATGATAAAGAGTTAAGCCCCTTTTTGCCAGAGCATGGCTTGTTTATAAGTATACCTGTTCCAGAAGCCTTTTCTGTTCCTCCAATTCTTGTTTTTCCTTGTTTTTCTTGTTTATCAAATCCTGTCTTGTCATTGTTGGAACAAGATCCAAGGGAGCATTCATCCAGCTGTCTCTCTGTAAAAATATATTGTTCAATGATGTAATTAACCCTAGAGCACCATTATAAGCAAAACAGATATTTTAACTCTTTCAGCACAAAATATATAAACTCAATCCTTTTACAGTGTAGATGCCTGAAAATAGAAGAATCCACTAAGACTCAGAAGGCTTTCTGTCTCATAGACTTCACTGAATAAGAGTACAGAATAGACCCAAGATCAGACTGCAGGTTCTGTGCAGTCTCATCTTGATCTATGCCATCTGCAAAAGCCACAATTTACTCTAATGGTGCTTAAAAGGTTAAAAATAAATGGCAAGGGTATTTGACCATAAACCAACAAAGTTGACATATAAGAAATTAACTGAATATTTTTGTAATCTGATAAAATGATAAAAGAACATCTATTTACAGCATATCTCACTTTCTGTTGAAAGAGTTTTGGAAAAGTTCAGGAACTATCATAACAAGGGTGTTTATTTTGAATACATTTATTTCTTTTTAACCCTACATGCAAATGAGTACAGCTGAATAATACAAGAAATGACTCAAAGTAAGGAAAAGAGGTTTTACCCTTTCTCAAACAATCCCATGTTTCAATGACCCTGATGAAAAAGGCTTCAAAAAAAATTGAGGAAAAAGTAGCAAATACTAGTAACCAGAAGTTTCTCCTTTCTCTATGTTATTAGCCTCTTGCATGCAAATCCTGTCATTTTATTTGTTATCTGCAAATGCTTTCAACTTGGACAATTCTGTCACTTTATTGTTTGGTAAAGAATTAACTAGTGATAGTGCCAGATCCTATAAATTTTTAAAATAAATGTCTACCCTTCCCAATACAAATTTTCCCTCACATTCAATTTGTTGTCTGCAGATGTTATCAATTTGGACAAGTCTAAAATTTTGTCATATGGTAAATAGTTTAAGGTCATACTGTTTTAGGTCACGATTCAAAGAACACTATCTAACTCTTTACCACACAATCAAGACTTTTAACGACTCTGAGAAAGAAGCCTAAAGAAAACATTGTGGGAAAAGGAGAAATAGCTGGTAACCAGCATTTTCTCCTTTTATCACAGTATTTTCTACCCTATCAAAGTCAGAGATCATCATATTAACCAGATTTAATTTGTTATCTGCAGATGCTTTGAATTGGGTCCAGTCAAAACTTTACTGTTTGGTAAGGGGTTAAATGACATTGTGATTTTATATCATCTATTGCAGACTCATACTCATCGACCATTAAAAAGTTCTGAATTTAAGTCTGTAACCATCCATTTGGTTGATGTGCTCTATTTACTGAACAAGAATCAATTTGAGAATGGTTTATAAATACTGCTGTTGGTAAGCTTCATACTGGAAACCCTTCCACATAAATGAAATCTAACCTCCAATCTAGGCCCTTTGACTGCTCCTGCATCTGTTTCTTTCTTCTTATCAACCTTTTCAACCCACTGGCTTTCTTCTTCATCATCTGAACTCTAAAACAATGCATGTGAAAGAAAAACAAAATTACAATACATGTAATAAAGTCTTTAACCCTTTCCCAAACGACAAATTTTAGACCCACCCAAACTGAAAGAGTCTGCAGACGACAATTTTTAAGTTGATGGAAATGGCAGAAAGTTCTCCAAATTGGTTGAAAACACTGTGGGAAAAGGAAAAATTGCTCGTTACGAGCAATTTCTCCTTTTCCCCACAGTATTTTCAAAAGAATTCTACAGCAGACATGTAAACATAAGGGCTTGTTTGTGAAAGGGTTAAATAAGAGCTCCTTAACTTTGGTAACTATCAAAACTTTGAATACCTTCTATTTCACTTTTACAATATAACCCTGTGCTAAAACAAGCCTGAAAGGAGGGGAGGGGGCTTTTAAAACATTATGGAAAAGGAGAAAATGCTTGTAACCAGCCATTTCCCTAATGTCCACACTATTTTCAACCAAATCAAAGGTAATTCTGACAATTTGAGCTACATTTGATTTGTCTGCAAATGCTTTAACCCTCTCCAAAACTCCAAAACGACAAATTTGTATATATAAGTCCGAATTGAAAACATTTGTAGACAACAGCAAAGGGTTAATCCTTTACAAAAGGACAAAATTTGAGACAGATCCAAATTGAAAACAATTTGAAGACAACAACTTTTATATGACTGGAATGATAGGATTTGTCTTTTGAAGGTCAGAAAACATTGTGGTAAAAGGAGAAAATGCTGTTTACCAACATTTTTGCCTTTTTCTACAATGTTTACAAAATCATCTTACGCGTTGATAAATGTAAGATAATGTGTTTTTTTTCTTATTTTTTTAGCAATGAATGTACCTAATATGGTTTTACTCTTTACCACACAAGAAAATTTTAGACTGGTCCAAATTCAAAGCATTTGCAGACGACAAAGTAAAGGAGAATGAAAAATTGAAATTTGTTCTGGAAAGGGTAGAAAACACTGTGGGAAAAAAAGAAATTGCTGGTTACCAGCATTTTTTCCTTTTCCCACAGTGTTTTCAAAAGGCTTCTTTCTCAGGGGCGTCAAATGGTAATGGGTTAAATAGTAGCATCCAACATATTTAACTCAAAATTTTAGCAAATAGGTTTGTGCAAAGAAGGCATTTGCAAGACAACAAAATATAAGTGACTGAAAACTTGAAATTTGTTTAGTGAAAGTTAGAAAACATTGTTACCAGCATTTTCTCCTTTTCCCACAATGTTTTCTACAGACTTCTTTTTCAGATTTGTCAAAAGTAGGGATTGTGTGGTAATGGGTTAATTAGAAGGTCAAATGCGATGGAAATGAACCATATCAGGCACATCAGCACCAAGGGTAGCACAACAAAGGGAACGATTTCCTAAAGGGTTAACAAGGATACTGTCAAAGTCTTCTTCAGCAAATTGTGTCAGGATATATAAAGTAATTACAAACATGGTTGACAACCTACAGTCTCTGAGGAACTGCTTGATTCCCTTTTTTTCTTCTTCTTCTTTTTCTTTTCTTTCTGCTTTTTATGCTTTTCTTTCTTCTTTTTCTTCTTTGACTGTTTTAAAGCCTTAAAAAAAAAAACATAATCATAATTATGTGGTACTAACAATTATTCCATGAAATACAACCAGTACATTTCAGTTTCCTGTTCCATGCCCAGTTAATAAATTATGAAAAAAAGCACTGTGACAAAATAGACTTCTGAAACATGCACAGTGTATGACAGGCCTAGTTTCAGTTTCCTTTTAAGTGAAACAATGGTTATTTACACTTTAAAACTGGCATTGTAAGTAGGTCACAGTTACACTACGTAAATGCTTTGGTATTTTTGTGACAGTTAACTCTTTACCACCACACAATCCCTAGTTTTAAGAACCTGGAGTAAGAAAACTTTGGAAAACATTGTAGAAAAAGGAAGAAATGTTGGTAACCAGCATTTTCTCCTTTTCCCACAATGTTTTCTACCCTTCAAAAATCAAATTTTAATTTCTGAGTCACATTTATTTTGTTGTCTGCAAATCCTTTCAATTTGGAAGTCTAAAATCTTGTTGTTTGGTAAAGAGTTAATCATGTTGCTATCAGTCTGTGACTTAATCATATGTAATATGCAACAAAAATATTGCCATTTAACCATATTTGAAGAGAGGCTTTCTTGATCGGATTTCTATCTGTCTTTCAGAAGCATAACAGAGGAGTTGCTGATGGGCCTAAAGGAGACATGATGAAAACATAACTTCAGAGCAAGCCTCTCCATTAGAGGTAGAAATTGGGTTAGTGTAGCCCGCAAACATTGGTGGAAAGAAAGTCCTGACGATCAGTAGCATGGATGCAAGCAATCTAGGTAGTGAAGATAACTGTCCCCAAAGGTGATGTTACTTTTCCAATAGTCACACAGACAATCAAGACAGAATCAGTTGATAGCTTCATACAGATTTTGTGCACAAGTTTGGAGTCTTATAATTTTGCAAATACAGTACAAAACTAGGTTTTAAATGTACCTGTTGCTTGCATATTTAATCAACCTTTGTTTGAAATACCAATATTTTTAATTTAAATGGTGATCATAGAAAACTGTGCTTTCTTCAGTAACACTAGTTACTTATCTTCTCGAAAACACACAAAATAAATTTTGTGAGTGATTTACATGTCATAAACGGGTTTACAGTCAAAACGTCCCATCGTCAAAACGCCCCACAGTCAAAACGTCCCACTTTTGGTTAAAACATCCCCCCAATTTGGTTAAAACGTCCCACTATTCCAAAAAATTGGTCAAAACGTCCCACTTTGAATTATTTCGTTTGTATCAACTAGTGACAAAATTGTAAGTGGTTGATAAATTTAATCATTTTTTTGTATGAATTATAACAATGAAATTGTTTCTTTGCAGATTTTGTTGATGTTAATTTGCAAGTGTGATAATATTAAATCGGGTATAGGTGAAAAAGAAAACTGGTTAATTGGTCGGCATACAATGACTAATGAACAGAACAGAACACAAATTTTAAATACGTACTATTCGTACATGGTCATGCAAATTAAAGACGAATTAATGGGAATGAGCTTTTTTTGACATTGTTCCTTTGTGCAGATAAGCGGACTCTGAAACATTTATGATTTCCTTTTGGAATATATCTCTGTGCGTTTTGTGCTCTGTGCACAGTGCTCTTGCAATCAAGTGTTTATGCAATATTAGTACATAATATTATTGCTTAGAGTAGGAAATTTAAGATAGATTTTATTCATTATGTATGCATATACATTTTGCATCACGCAGATTCATGTTAAAACATTAATAGGTAATCAAAGATAAGCATGTACTGACCCTTAACGTCATGACCCCTAGATTCAATAAATATGAAAGAGAATGCTTTTGTAAACAGCGTTGGACAAAGACAAAACACTGGTAACAGCCTTTGCTTCTTTTTCCATCATTAATTCTATCATATCAAAGACAAAAAAAAAAAAAAAAAATGGGTCATTTCAGCAATACAGTAATTTGTTCGTGTATGTAGGAATACTTATAAAATGTTTTCGTTTTGGTCCAGTCCAAATTTTGATCTTTTTGTAAAGAGTTAGACGCAATTATCAAATGCTATATCATGAGAGGAAGAAATATGAAAGATGGAAAGAAAGCAAGGACAATTCAAGTTTTTAGTTGCAGTAACTATCATATAGATACGACATATTCTTGCAATTGGCATATAGTTAGATTTGCTGCAATATTGATCGAAGGGTCAATTAATTTTTTCAGAAGCCATATCACTATTGAGTGTGACAAATTTGGTTTTAACACTTAACCCTTTACACAGCCTGGGTTACAGTTTGATCATTCCCACCTCCCTCTTTTACATTCAGACATTTATGATTTTTTTTTTATAAACATGACTCATACTTTTTGATAAAGTAATGGCAGAATATAAAAGAGGAAAATTATCGACCATACTGAAGAAAATTGGACTCGACCAGTGAGTGAAAATTAGGAAAAGCCGTTAATACACGATTTTCCGTTCCTGTTAAGATTTCTGAAACCGCAATACCATAACGGCAATTAAAGCTGTAATAAACTTATCGTTTGCAGCTGCTTTTTATTGAATGTCCGATTTACTAATTTAGTATGTACATGGTCAACTAATTAATGTTCCTATAAATGGTTAAATCATTGTGCAAACAGTGATCGCTCTTTTCCTTCTTTGCTCCCAACAGAAAAACATACTTTGTCGAGAAACAATATTGAAAAAGAATAAAATGCTGATTACTGGCATTTTTTCTTTCCTTACGATGTGCGGAAAATGTTTCATTCTCTTCTTAGATAAGATTTCGGATCGTTTGGATAAGGGTTAAATGAAAACTTAAAAATAAATCAGTCATCTCAAAACACTTCAGACAGCGAGGCATTTGAGCGTGTCAAATTAACATTCGTGTAGGGAGACAATATGGGCCTTAACCCTTAGCCCACGTAAATATAAAATATTGATTCTATATATAGCCTACATTAAACAATCATAATTCTAGCTAGCTAAAATCGTAAAAAAGGGATCAATTGACATACGGGTATAGTCTGGTATTGAAGTACACAGCTACGGTATTGAATATTGATTTACGTCATATTAATTAAGCTGGATGTCATAAGCTTTGTCGAAAATTAATGTTGTGCCCCTTAAAACTATAAGTTCGGCAGGATATGGGTTAAAATTCTAAGTCCTGTAACAATAAATGACATCATAATGTTACACATCAAATATGAAAGTTTTCTGAAATAATCAAACAAGATTAAAGTAATAACTTTTATAAGTTTATAAGATATACAGGGGTCGTCTACAGGGGACGTTTTAGGGGGACGTTTTAACCAATTTGGAATGGAAATGGGGACGTTTTAACCAAAAGTGGGACGTTTTGACTGTGGGACGTTTTGACTGTGGGACGTTTTGACCGGATACCTCATAAACGACTTCTACAAGCTCTTTAGGTAATTCAAAAGGTCAAATAATTTGTCTTCAGTCATATTTGTAACTGAAAGTTAATTGCATTTTACTGCAATACAAGTTAAACCAACACGACAAGGAGTCAGTATAGTGTGATTGTGCTCTATTTCTGTTACCAGAAAATTAGTAATGGTCTTGAGATATTAAAGTGCAGAATTGATGTCCAAATAAAAAAAAATCACTGTAGCATGACATTGTTGTAGGTTAGTGGTAAGCTTCTGTACTGGAAGGAGTTCAGAAAACAGCAAATGAAGAGGACAGTTCTAATCTAAGAAAGGAAAAGGAATCAATACTTTCTCCTCTGCTTCAAGTCTTTGGTTTACTGATGCCAGCATCCATGTGTCTTCGCCTCTCCTTTTGGCCTGTTCTTTTCTGATCTCTTCTTTTTCGTATTTCTCTTTAGCCTGTAAATTTAGAATTGTGAAATTGTGAGAACAAAATTGTTCTTGTCCGAAGTTAAGTATATCCGAAATAATAGCTACTACAAAATTAATCACGTAAGTAGCACGTTTGTACGTACTATTACGAGGCGTGATTTGATAAGTAATGGGAATAAAAATCTTTCTTACACTCTTTATCAGCTGACTGCGAGCCTCTCGGAGATCATCCCTGTTTTTTTCGATAGTTCTCACACTCTCAAATTTTATAAGATTTGCCATGGTCGAAGTTGTCTGGTTCCCTATTTACTTGCGCTTTATCTCGGCTTAGTTTAGTAAATATAACAGACATGTGCAGCGTTTCTCACACTACTTATTTTGATTAGTTGGCATTAAAATCCGTAGAAATGCGAGAAACGCCACTGTCGAATTGCGAGCGGGAGTTCATAAAGAAATCTGTCGCAGAAAAACTTGTGAGTGAACGAATTCAGACAATTACCTTTTCGTACCCTATTATGTTCATACCATTCAGTCAAATTTCTTCACTACTGAAAACAAGACTTACTTGGGCATTACAAGAATATCCTAGATTCAGAGAGTGCTTATAACTCATTATGATATTTAGTCTGTATGCTGTGGGGTTACAGCATACTTTACTTCCTATCTGAAGGCTGGATGATGATTATTTTTCCACTTGGCCAAGACATTATAATACATTGGAGCTAACCTTCCAATTGGTTTTACGTTTATTGAAAAGCTCATATTTTGAAATCAAGTACCACGGCTTTGGAGGGTAGCTCTGATCTTATTTTGTTGCGATTGTTTGTCAGCTAGAGGGAAGAGAAATCATTACAAAAATAACTTCAAATTTATCCCTAAGAATTTGAAAAAAAGGTAGAAATCTAAAAATCTGAAAAAGTTTACAGGAAATTACAGTGATTTTTTATGAATGAATATATTGTGATATAAATTCTTAACTTTACCAGTGGAAAACATTGTAGACTTTTCTGAAATGATTTGGTCTTGAAAAAATTGGATGTAGCAATTGTGATGAGGTTTGGCCATGAGAGGCTAGAAGACACTATGGCCAAAGGCCTGTTTTAATTTTTTTTATTTTCTTGTGTTGTCTTTGGTTTCCAGAGGGTCGATGGAAGACAAGCTTATGATTACAGAACACTGAAAATATCATTTGGTGTCGACAGAGGATGTTGCCAAGTCCATCTTGGAGACACAAGGTAATAAACTTAAAGTAATTAAAAAATACATGTACAGTAAATTTCGCATCTACCATCTATTGTTTGGACAGTGTGAGAGATCATTAAAGTTTACTAAACATATAGTAAATCATACAGTCTGATCCCTGATCTGTACCATCTGCCATGGGATATTCTCGCCAAAACATCTTCAAGTTGCAGTGATATATCTCTTTTACTACACAACACACATTTACACTTTAACTTGTCCAAATGCAAAGCATTTGCAGATGAAAAATCAAAGGTGGCTGAAATGATGAAAATAGCCTTTAAGTGAGTAGAAAACATTATGGGAAAAGGAGAATGTGCTGGTTATCAGCATTTTCTCCTTTCCCACAATGTTTTCAAAAGCTATCTTCTTCAGGGTTATTAAAACACAGGATTGTGTGGTAAAGATTTAGATCTTTTATTCCCTACCAGAAAATTATATCATGATCCATGGCTTAAATTATTCTAACTTGGTATCCCTTTTCAAAAATAGATTGTAGAGCACTAACATTTTGCATTTTCTTTTTTAGACTCCATATTTAAATATCAGACTGCATTGAGAGTTCAGTTTTGATCTGAGGTTTTCGCTACTTGTTTCTTATTTATTTCTTTTCAGAGTAATGTCACAAGTGTCATGCCAAGTAAGAGAACCAAAGGCTGCAAGGCCAGCTGATGGTACATTGTTTATCAATGTAGAGTTATCTCCCATGGCTTGTCCAAGTTTTGAGCCTGGCAGGTACACACTCTCTTGCACTCCGGATCATTACATTTACCTCTGTAGTGGGCTCAGAAAGTAGACCGTCATTACGTCATATTTTTGTCACATGACCATAACTCAAAATAGCTACACAAACGCCGGTGAAAGAAAGACCAATATACCGATTGTTTCGTGTGCTGTTTAAACAGCATGGGACCAATCAGACTTAAACGATAGTTAATGAACACAAGAGGGACTTTCTGAAAAGCCTAAATATCTTTATAGGACGATAACTTGATTTTTAATCGTACAAACTTAGATCCAGCGGTGTGTCAAATCAGTTGTCATCATTGATGGGCGCATCTATTTTTGTTACAATCGGCGTAAGATTCTTAAAAGTGAAGAGGCTAAAAGAAAAATAGTTCCATTTAATACAGGCAAGTTCATCAGTTTGAACACACCTATAATGTACCCAGATTCATATTTCCTTTGTCTAACTTACAATTTTACATATGAAACAGTTAAACAGTAACAAAACATCTTTTCCTCGGTTTGACAAGATTCTTGTCATTTAGCCCATCGCAGAGATGTATGTGAGGTAACGAACGACAACTCTGCTCGGAGATTGGCAGGTACAGTGGTAGAGATGTCTCACTTTTAATATCATCTTAATAATTATCTTTAACACATTTACTCTATGAAGTTTTTTGAGCTTTGAGTACAACCATTAGTATGTAGGGTATTTTCAAACTGTTCAAGGTGAATTCATCCTTTACCAAACAATCCTTGGTTTTTACAACCTAGGGGAAGAAGCCTTTTGAAAACATTGTGGGAAAGGGAGAAAATGCTGGTAACCAGCATTTTCTCCTTTTCCCACAATGTTTTCTACTGCTTCAAAACCACTTTTCAAATTTTCAGTCACATTTGTTTTTTAGTCTGCAAATGCTTTCAATTTTGGGCAGGTCTAAAATTTTTTCGTTCAGTAAAGTTAAAGGTGAAATAGTATAAAGAAGATTCTCTTTTTTTGAATGATACAGGCAATAATTGATTGTGAATAACAAAAATACTGCTTTCTCTTTCCACACAATGTTTTCAGATGACATTAATTGTAGAGCTTAAGGCATCACTTGTTCTAGAGTTGAGCCTGATCATAACCCAGATCAGCAAAAGCTAGTTTTATGAGCAGACAGAATGCCCTGTGACAACAAAAAAGACATAATTTTAAACATTTGATGTTAAATAATTGATGTGTATTTTGAAAGGTGCTGGTCTCCTTTATTTTTGAGTTTACCATGCAGACTTGTATAACACTTTATTTTTAAACTTATGCCTATTACATTATTATTATAAAAACAATATACCACCGCCATATTTCAAAATGTAGCATATGAAACTCTCAGTGCCTAATCCATTACCACACAATCCCTACTTTTGACGACCCTGAGCAAAAAGCCTTTAGAAAACATTGTGGAAAAAGGAGAAAATGCTGTTAACCTGCATTTTCTCCTTTTCCCACACTATTTTCTACCCTTCACAAAACAAATTTCAAATTTTCAGTCTCTTTTATTTTGTTGTCTGCAAATGCTTTGTGTTTGGACAAGCCTAAAATCTTGTCGTTTGGCAAAGAGTTAAAAACCAACATCACATTGGTGTCTCTACTACTTTATTCTTTGTATGTAACACATAATGTCTATCATTCTGCAGGTTGTCAGACTTTGGAGTAGAAATTAACAGGTTGTTGGAGAGATGTTTAAAGGAATCTCGATGTGTGGACACGGAATCTTTGTGTATTGTTTCAGGAGAAAGGGTAATTCTCTCTTTGTATTAATATAATTATGTGCAAGTAATGTGATCATTACTTTGAGAAAAGGGGACTTGATGCATACAGGAATCAACCCATATCAGATTTTTTGCTATTGGTAAATCTTTTACATGTCAAAGGATCAGTTTACCTAATGATTCAGAGGGTTTTTAGGCAAAATGAGTGTGATGGATTCATTGCTATGTATTGACTTGCTTAGCATTATACATCACAGATGCATTGACCCTTTACCTCATAAGGCATTTCTATGGTATCTCTTATTGACCTTAAATAACAGCAAGGATGAAGCAGTTTCTTATATGTATATGACACCTTTTCATAGCACAGAAAACATTGTGACAAAAGGTGAAATTGCTTGTCATGAGCAATTTCACCTTTTGCCACAATGTTTTCCATGGGCTCCTACAAGCAATGCGTAGAAATGAGTATCTGTGGGGTAAAGGGTTGACCCATTACCACACAATCCCGACTTTTAACAACCCTGCGAAAGAAGCCTTTTGAAAACATTGTGAGAAAAGGAGAAAATGCTGGTAACCAGCATTTTCTCTTTTTCCCACAATGTTTTCTAGCTTTCACAAAACAAATTTCAAATTTTCAGTCGCTTTTATTTTGTCGATTGCAAACGCTTTTGATTTGGACAATCCTAAAATTTTGTCATTTGGTAATGAGTTAAGCCATTGATTTTCCTGGGTAGATGTACAAGTGAAAAAAACAAGGTGACCCTCAAAGTAAGAGGATCATGCCCATATGTGTTATAAAGGTCATGAAGACCTCTTCCGTCCTTATCAAGGGGAGTGCTAACCTTCTCTCCTTTTTTATAACACATTGTAGCCTGTTTGACAGGGGATCTTTATACTCATTGCAGACTTATAAGTTAAAATTTAAATAAAACATTTGCATATCAGTTTGGTTATCAAATAAGTTTCATAAATATTAATTTTTGTTAAATTCATAAATCTTATGAATATATTTTGTCAATATCTCTTTAAATTTTTTAAACAAATCGGAACAAAACGGTATTTGTGTCTTTTGACGATGATTCAGATAGGTGATAAAAAGGGGATATTTATGTTGCTTTGATTAATGGGAAGTAACTCTTGTATCTAGTTTCAGAGTATTCACAAAATTATTTGAGTTATTTCCCTTGATTAAAAAAAAACTCGTTGCTATAAATCACAATTTTCTGTGCTTTTTCCAATCAAAATTTTAGTTGTCTTGGTAGTTCAACATGATAAGCGTTGTAAACCCTTTACCTAACAATCAGTTGTTTGATGACCAATGTTATGAAAGCTTTTGATCACATTGTGGATAAAATCAACTGTAATCAGCATTATCTCTTACAATGATTTTTATAAGTGCCATGTATTTTCGATTGGACAGTGAAGTTTTCTTTACCGATCAGACATTCTTGAAAGTCTGATCTTGATCTGCACTATCCTTACAAACACAGTTAGTTGTCCTGTCAATATTACAAACAGAGGTCCAGATAAAGGGAGTGATTTTGATTTCAAAATTAAAAATATTACTTACTACTACTACTACTATGCTGACGGTCGCAATGCGACAAAGTCTGTTCCTCTGTTCTATCCAACCGCTGATCTCCATATGCTTCTGTCATTACACAACTCTGGCCAGGAATTCAAGTTGATGTTCCTCCGTTTCAAATTTCTTTTGACTGTATCTTTAAACCGTAGTCGGGGTCTGCCTCTCTTCCTACTACCAACTGGAAGCTGTGAGAACAGGATCTGTTTTGGAAGTCGGTCTTGCGGCATCCTCATGATGTGCCCTGTCCATCGAAGGTTCTTTCTGATCAGCATGTCTTCCATGGGTGTTAGTCCAGTTCTTTCAAGTATTTCCTTGTTGGTAACTTTGTCTTTCCAGGTTACTTTCATGATGGTTCTAAGGTGCCGCATCATAAAAGCATGAAGCTTCTTCACATGGCTTCTGTATACCGTCCACGACTCGGCTCCATACAAGAGAGTAGATATGACAATGGCTCTGTATATCTTTCCTTTCACCTTCAATGAAACATGATGGTTGTTCCAGAGTCTCTGATGTAATCTGCCAAAAGATGAACTGGCCTTAGCAATTCTTCTCTGTATTTCGGCATCAATACGCCCATCTTTCGCTGCTGTGCTACCAAGATAGGTGAACTCTGGGACAGAATTTAGTTTGATACCATCGACCAGTATATCCACCTCCTGGGACTTTGAAGAGTCTGGTTGGTATAGCACTTCAGTTTTCTTGATGTTTATCTTCAGTCCAAATTTCTTTGATGCTTCCGAGAAGGCATTTACTATGCGTTGAATTTCCTGTGGTGAGTGGGCAAGTAGGGCACTGTCATCTGCGAAGAGTAGCTCCCTTATCAGTACCTGGATGCTCTTGGTTCTTGCCTTGAAGTGTGTGACCTTAAAGAGGTCTGCATCTTGCCTTGACTGGATGTAGACACCATCTGTCAAGTCTCTGAAAGCTTCATCCAGCATCGCTGATAGGAATATGGAGAAGAGAGTAGGTGCTAGTACACAGCCTTGTTTGACTCCATTTGTAACTTCAAAAGCATCGGATGTTTCCACTCCATCGCTGACTTTGGCCTTCATCCCTGTGTGCAGCGACTCAATCATGGATGTGAACTTATCAGGGCATCCATACTTCCTCAGCAGCTGCCACAGACCTGTTCTTCCAACTGTATCAAAGGCTTTAGTGAAGTCCACAAATACAACGTACAGTGGCTGGTCCTGCTCGATACACTTTTCTTGTAACTGTCGGAGGCTGAAGATCATGTCGATGGTGCTCCTATTGGGCCTGAAACCACACTGTGACTCGGTAACTATTTCTGGAGTGACATGCTTGGAGAGTCTGTTCAGAAGGATCCTAGCGAAGACTTTGCCAGCAATGGACAACAGAGAGATTCCTCGATAGTTTCCGCAATCTGACCTGTCTCCTTTCTTGTAGATGGTTACAATACTTGCATCCTTCCAGGCTTGTGGAACTGTACCTTCATCCCATGCACTGCATATCAGTTGGTGCAGCCTGTCCACTAATTTGGTACCTCCATGTTTCCATACTTCCGCGGGTATGCCATCTTCACCGGGGGCTCTGCCATCTTTCAATCCAGCAATAGCTTTTGTCACCTCGTTCATGGATGGAGTCTCATCAAGGTAGTGTTTGGTGGTCCGCTGCTGTATGTTGTCAAGGGCTTCAGTCTGAATCTCTCCGGGAACATTTAAGAGCTTCTGGAAGTGTTCACTCCATCTAGCCAGAACTTCTTTGTTGTCTGAGATTGTTTCCAGCCCGTCCGCTGACTTCAGTTGTACAGGTCCTTTTTTCTGGGGTCCCCAAACTTCCTTGAGCCCATTGTAGAAAGCCTTCATGTCATTCCTGTCTGCAGCTGTCTGTAGCTCTTGTGCTTTACTGTCCCACCAGGCTGTCTTCAGAGATCTAGTATGTTGTTGGAGTTGCCTGCAGGCATCTTTGTAAGCTGCAGCTGTTGACCGTGAGCTCCTGGACTGTAGCACTTTCTGGTTGGCTTGGTCTCTCTTTCTTATAAGTTGCTGTAGCTTTTGGTCACCGGGATCAAACCAGTCCTGGTGTTTTCTGCCGGGCTTGCCTAGAGATTCCTTTGCTGTGTTGTAGACCACTTGTTGTAGAGCTGTCCATTCTTGATCTATGGAATGTCCTTCCTCTATCTCAAATTTGTCTAAAGCATCGTTCATATCTTTTGCTAGAATCTCTCTTTCCTTTATAGATCTCAGCTTTGCGGTGTTGAGCTTGGATGGCTTCTTTGCTCCTTGTTTGATGTGTTTCTGACGTAGATGGAATGTCACTTTTGATCTTGTCATCTGATGATCAGTCCAGCAGTTGGCTCCACGCATTACTCTAGTATTACAGAAGTCTGTCTTATCTCTCTGTCTTGTTATGATGAAGTCAATCAGGTGCCAGTGTTTAGAGCGAGGATGCATCCAAGTAGTCTTTCGTTCGTCTTTCTGCTTGAACATGGTATTGGTTACTGTCAATTCAAATTCTGAACACATAGCAAGAAGGAGTTCTCCATTTGAGTTGCATTTACCAATTCCATACTTTCCTAATACCGATGGCCACTTGTTGTAGTCGCTCCCTATTCTAGCATTGAAATCTCCCATCAGTATGAGTTTGTCGGTACGGGGAACACGCCGAAGAGTTTCTGCTAGTAGGTTGTAGAATTCCTCTTTCTTGTCATCAGGATTGGTCAAAGTTGGTGCGTACACACTGATGAATGTCGCCGAGTTGTTCTTCGTCAAAGGGAGTCGCATCGACATTATCCTGTCACTGATTGGTAGTGGTGTCTCAATCATCATTGATGCAATGTTTCTCCTCATCGCAAAACCAACTCCGGCTTCTCTTTTCTCTCCATTAGGTCTACCACTCCAGAAGAATGTATAGTCCATGTCATTTAGACTGCCAGACTCTGAGATTCTTGTTTCACATAAGGCTGCAATGTCTATGTCATACTTTGCGAGTTCCATCGCCACGAGTGCGGTGCGTCTCTCTGGTCTGTTTGCTTCTTCACGGTCAAGAAGTGTCCTGACATTCCACTGAGCTAAAGTCAAATTCCTGTATCTTCCTTGTCTACTTTTCACTGTCGATGGAAGTTGTCGAGCAGCGCGGTCCTTGGTAACCCGGGCGACGGCCGATCCGGTATGTGGATTCTTGCGGTTGTACATTTCATGAAAAACTGCTTGCAAAGGATGTTGAAGTGTCGATAGCTTTTGCAAGTTACTAGCGACACTCTTTCAGGATTTAATAGTATTCCTACACCGGCAAGAACATGTCGAGACAGGCGCAGACTATTAGTCCTTGTAGCGGATGGCCGGTAGATGATGGGTGTTCCATTCAGCAACCGCCCTCAATGCCTCCACATTTGCATGGTTTCTGTCAGGGTTGTCTCCCTTAGCTTTTGGTTCTGACGAGAACCTACCCCACAAGGCAGCGGAAGACTGTGCAAGGCAGGGGTGTCTATGTCCCTGAGATATAACACGTATATCCGCATACCATCAAATATTACTTAATTTGCACTAAACCCTATGTTATTGATACTCCATAGGATCGTCTCATTGAGAAGATTCTAATGAGTACCCACAACATAGGGTATCGAAGAGAAATAATGGATTTAGAATACCATCACTCCCTCTTATCTGGAGCTCTGAATGTTACAAGACTTTTTCAGCTAACATCACAGGTTGTTTACATGTAACATAATCAGAAGCCCAGTATTTGTTCGAAAAACATTATTTTTTCACAAAATACTATGTAGTAAGCACAAATTAAAATTTTCTTAATTGGAAAATTCTTATGAGTACACACAAAATAGGTTTAACCCTTTACCAAATGATCAAATTTAAGTCTTGTCCAAATTGAAAGGTTTTGCAGATGACAAATTGAATGTGACTTAAATGATGAAATTTGTCTGTGACAGGGTAGAAAACATTGTGGGGAAAGGAGTAAATGCTGGTTACCAGCATTTTCTTTGTTTCCAACAATGTTTCCAAAAGCCCTCTACTCCTAGGGGCGTCAAAAGTAGGTATTGTGTGGGAAAGAGTTAAGTGAAGTACGAAAGTGATACCACTCAAAGAATCCTAAAATATTGCCCATATAAGCACTGGTACCTGTGATGTTTTGTATTTTTCAAGTCAATGTTTTGCAGGTCTGGGAGATCAGGGTTGATGTTCATGTTCTCAACCATGAAGGTAACCTTGTTGATGCATGTAGTATTGCAGCAATTGCATCTCTTGCCCATTTTAGGTATGTAATTTGATAGAACATAATTTATTTTTGGCATTTGACATATTTAATAAGGATAGTTTTTGCAAACACTGTGAACATTTGCTAATTATTTTTTTAACTCTTTACCAAATGGCAAAATTTTAGACTTCTTGGAACTGAAAGCAATTGCAGGCAAAAAAATAAATGTGATTAAAAAGATGAGATGTGCGCTGGGAACCATAGAAAACATTGTGAGAAAAGGAGAAAATGCTGGTTACCAGCATCTTGTCCTTTTCCCACAATGTTTTCAGAAGGCTTCTTCCTTTGAGTCGTAAAACGAGATTGTTTGGCAAAGGGTTAACCTCTTACCAGACCACAATGTTGTAAACTTGTCTAAGCCAAGTAAACCAGAGCAGTTGGTAGGAAACCAGAGCAGTTGGTAGGGTACCAGAAACCACAGGCTTGCTGATTGGAATTCCCAACTTGGCAGTCCCAAGGACTGATATTGTATTGCAAAAGGATTCATTACTACCACATCAGTGACCGTTGTTCCAACGTCATTTATGTGGAAATATTCTTTCCAAGCCACTGGCTGCTCTGCCACATAACCATCTTCAAAACAATGGTCAGGTTGAGAGAGGAACCAATCCTGCCACAATGACCACTAGTATATTTTAAAATCGAAAACACTTTCTACTTTGTTACAGTGTTTTAATGCACTTTTATCTTCATGGTTGTATAGAGTTATACTAGTCTTTCAATGAGTTATAGATGACATAATTTCCATTCAGTTTATTTGTATAAATTTGTCTCTTACAGGAGACCAGATGTCACAGTCGCAGGGGATGAAATCACCATTGTATGTACTTTTTTATTGTTTTAATGACTTCATTAACCTTTAACACTGCACTAAGCATTTATGTGTTTTAATCACCGTGATGAAAAAAGCTTTTGAAAACATTGTATGAAACAGAGAAAATGTTGGTAACCAGCATTTTTCTCCTTTTCCCGCAGAACTTTCTACTCTGTCAAAGACAAATTCACTTATTAGTTCAACAGTTATCATGTTTTCTCAATTTGGACCTGTCTAAAATTTGTTGTTTGGTATAGAGTTATGATGTGTGTAGCACTGTTTTGGTTGCTATTTGGACAGCAAAGATCAAGAGCAGCAAGCTACAGCACATTAAGCAAGGTCTTATCTTTGATCAACAACGTCAGATACTTTGAGATACTCTGGCTTATACAAACTTGATCTTGCAGGATTCATTTTTTTCCTCTTTGAAGTACTAGTATATATATCCATTTTGTTCATGTAGAGGTATAGGGTTAAAGAACTTGTTTTGCAGCCTATACAAATTTTGGTGTAGAAAATGATATTGCAGCTGCATTTGGAATTCTAGAATGAAAGAGTTTCTGTTGGAGTTTTTCAAATATAATTATTTCAACATGGATAAAAATGCACTTTGGTTTGTCAACTTTCATGGAATACATGTAATTTACTTTGAAATGGCTTGATATTAAGATTTTTGTACTTTCTTTTTATTGTTTGAAATATAGAACTTTCCAGTATTTAACTCACCCCACATTGCTGACTTTTAATAACTTTTGAAAACATTGTGAGAAAAAGGAAAAAATGCTGGTAACTAGCATTTTCTCCTTTTTCAAGAATGTTTTCTGTCCTATCAAACAAAAATTGTACCATTTGAGCCACACTGAAATTGTCATCTGCAAGTGATTCCAATTTGAACAAGGCTAAAATTTTGTCGCCTGGGCAGTGGGGACCAGGTGGTCTCTTTGTGTGTTCAAAAATAAGATATTCATCTACTTTCAGCATCCTGTTGAAGAACGAGAACCCGTACCCCTCAGTATACATCACATGCCAATCTGTGTCACTTTTGCATTTTTTGAACAGGGGTAAGTTTAGATTACATGATAACTTACTGTTAATGTGTTTTTGTCACATGGCCTGAAACATGCAAAAAGGCACATTTGGAGATTGGCTTAAAATGTTGTATCGGATTAGCCTGCGCAGTCAGCAGAGGCTAAATCGAAATGACACTTTTCATTTTTATGTAATTTTTTGTAGACTGCGTAGGCTGATCTGAGATGACACTTTACCCAAATATTGGAATGCCCCTTTCTGCTTGTTGCAAGCCATATATAATAGCCATGCCTTGTGGAAAGGGGACTTTATGTATCTGCAAAAAGTATCAACCCAGATCAGCCTGTGCAGTTCCAGCAGGCTGACCAGCGTCAGAACTTTCTATTATTGATAAATTTTGTGCTTGTCAAAGGACTAATTTAAGTCTTTACCATACAATTCCGACTTAAAACGACTCTGAAAAAGAAGCCTTTTGATAACATTTTGGAAAAAGGAGAAAATGCTGGTAACCAGCATTTTCTCCTTTTCCCACAATGTTGTCTACCCTTCCAAAACAAATTTCATTTTTTTGATTTAGCCATGTTTATTTTGTTGTCTGCAAATGCTTTCAATTTGGAAATGTCTACAATTTTGTCGTTTGGTAAACAGATAACTAAGGATTAAGTAGGTTGTTAGGCAAATGCAGTTCATAAATCCAAAATTATGAGATGAGTTGTTGCATATAGTGCATCAATGAGATCCTTTAACTCTCTACCAAACGACAAAATTTTGGATCAGACCAAATTGAAAGCATTTGCAGATGACAAAATAAATGTGACAAAAAAATTGGGAAATTGTAATTTGGTTTGGGAAGGCTAGAAAACATAGTGGGAAAAGGAGAAAATGCTGGTTACCAGCATTTTCTCCTTTTCCTACAATGTTTTCAAAAGGCTTCTTTCTTAGGGTTGTTAAAAGTCGGGATTGTGTGGTAAAGAGTTAAACACCATCTTTGCCAGAGCACCTGTATACACCATGTACATTTTGATGCTTGTTTTATACCTTGCTGAAACTCTAGAAACTATACACAACAAGAAGTTAAATAGGGTGGCATTTGCTAATTTCTACAGAATTTTAGCTGTTTTCATACCTCTACTCATTATTTTCACTAACGGCATAATGGGCTCATACAGCTATAGTTCAAGCCAACCCTTTTGAACTGTTTCCATTATTTATGTAAAATATTTGTTTTAAAGAATTTTCTTACACAAGCAGTGTGAAAAATCTTCCCTTTATTTTGACAATTACATTTTCATGAAATTTTTCAATGAGTATAACACTTTGACAGTAAGACAAACTAAAACGTGTTATAGAACGAGTCTTTTAACCCTTTCCCAAACAAGCCCTGGTTTTTACGTGTCTGCAGTACAAGTCTTTTGAAAACACTGTGCGAAAAGGAGAAATTGCTCGTAACAAGCAATTTCTCCTTTTCCCACAGTGTTTTCTACCCTCTTGGAGAACTTTCTACCATCTTCATCAAATTTAGAATTGTTGTCTGCAAACTCTTTTTCAGTTTGGAAGAGTCTAAAATTTGTCGTTTGGGAAAGGGTTGAAATGGCAAAATGAACCATTGCCATACCCCATTACTGTGCCTTTCACAAAATGTAAAATTCATTGTAAAAGCACTTATTCTTATTATGAGATAATTAATTCTTTTTTCATGAAAATCACTTCCTTGTAGAAAATACTTGTTAGTTGATCCCACTGATTTAGAAGAGAAAGTAATGGATGGTAAGATGGTGATAGGAATGAACAAACATCGTGAAATATGTACTCTACAGATTGGTGGACAAATGCTTCTGCTCAAAGATCAGGTAAATATGAACAATACTGTTTGTATCAACTTTTATGTTAACCCTTTGCTAAACAACAAAATCACAGCTTTTTCAAAATTTGTTCAGCATTTGTTGACATTGGATCAAAACATAAAATTTTCCATTTCAAAGAGAAGAAAACATTTTGGGAAAGGGAGGAAATGCTGGTTACAAGCATTTTCTCCTTTTCCCAAGATGTTTTCAGAAGCCCTTTTTTTTTCAGGGTTGTTATAAATATGGAATGTTTGGTAAAGGATGAAGATGTGTGCTTTGATATTATTATAGAAGTATTTGAACACTTTTTAAACAGAGTTTTATTTGTTTCACAGCACTAGATCTTTTATCTATGTGCAAATATATGATCTAACAGGCTTAGGGCTTACCTAAATGCACTTTCTAGCAACCACAGCCTTTAGCAGGGACCAAACTCAAAACCTTTAAGAGACTGATAAATAAAAAGACCTTTGCTTTTTACCACCGTTCAGAAGGAAATACAAGGAGACTCAGAGATCAAGAATATTCTTAACACTACAGACAAATGAGTGTAATATGGGTATAGGTTATTAGGTGTAGGTGTTACCAGGATTAACTCTTTACTACACAATCCTGACTTTTAATGACTCTGAGAAAGAAAGCCCCTGAAAACATCGTGGGAAAAGGAGAAAATGCTGGTAACCAGCATTTTCTCCTGTTTCCACAATGTTTTCTACCCTTCACAAAACAAATTTCATTTTTTGAGTTATATTTTTTTTGTTGTTTGCAAATGCTTTCAGTTTGGACTAGTCCAAAATTTTGTCATTTGGTAAAGAGTTAAATAATAACCTTCATAATAAGATCATACTTATCTTTACTGAAAGGAATTGGTATGGGCAGGAGGTAACCAGTCGCATGTTTTCTGAAAGAAAAAAATAATGATGGTTCAAGGTTTTATTAGTTCAGTGCCATATAGACCATTTTGTCATCTGTTTAACAATTTGGTATAGTTGCTGATGCTAATTTGTAACCAAACACTTCCATGCCTTGGTGGTCCTCAGTGAAGGAGAAGACTTTTGAAAACATTGTGGGTAAAGGAGAAAGTACTGGTAACCAGTATTTTCTTCTTTTTCCACAGTGTATTTTACCTTTTCAAAGACAAATTTGATTATTTGAGATCAATTAATTTGTTGTTTACAAGCACTTGTGATCGAGATGTGTCCAGGATTGTGTTGTCTAATAAAGTTAACTGTATGGGGAAGTCTAATCAAGAAGTGTTCAGTTGATGCCTATATGGCGACAAAGATTTCAGTATCTATAATTGTTTAGTATCTTTCCTGCACTGCTTTCATTCTTATCCATTTTGCATAAAATTTTGAACTGTATTTGTGTGTTATATTGAACGTTTTAGTTGAATTTGAAAATAAAATATATTTAAACTAAACTAATATCTTTCCTTGCTTGTTACACACACAGGTGCTAAGATGCTCTAACATAGCAGTTGTAAAAGTTGCAGAAATTACAGAACTGATTCACAAGGCTTTGGAAAATGACAGACAGGAAAGGTAAATTGAAATGAATGATGAGTTATGATGTTTCTTAACCCTTTACCAAACAATCCAGGATTTTTACGACCCATTTGAAGAGGTCTTGTAAAAACATTGCTGAAAACAGTGTTTTCTACCTTATTAATAAATAATTACACCATTTGAGCCACACTGAAATTGTCATCTGCAAATGTTTTCAATTTGGACAGGGGTAAAATTTTGTTGTCTGGTATAGAGTTAAAGCGTAGTTCATGATAGACAATGCTTAACCCATTACCACACAATCCCTACTTTTGACGACCCTGAGAAAGAAGCCTTTAGAAAACATTGTGGGAAAAAGAGAAAATGCTGGTAAGCAGCATTTTCTCCTTTTCCCACAGAGTTTTCTACCCTTCACAAAATAAATTTCAAATTTTCCGTCACTTTTATGTTGTCGTCTGCAAATGCTTTTGATTTGGACAAGCCAAACATTTTGTCGTTTGGTAAAGATTTAAGGAGTTTTTAGTGTCAACTTTTTCAGTTTGTTTCAAGAGGTGATATGGTACAGTTATGTATGTGAAAAGTTTTGAAACCAAATAAATCTGACTGGTGTACAACTGTGCTGTAGTTCTCATTGAATTGAGTGCCTGTGAAAAAGGGGGTTAAGCACATCTTAGAAATGGATTATATCAGCTCTTTACCTAAACAACAAATTTTTGGACTGGACCAGATTCACAGTATCTACTGACAACAAATTAAATCTTGGTAATTATGATGATTTCAGACTTTGAAAGAGTAGAAAATATTGTGGGAAAAGGAGAAAATGCTGGCATTTTCTCCTTTTCCCACAATGTTTTCTGTAGGCTTCTTTCTCGGGGTTGTCAAAAGTCAGTATTGTGTGGTGAAGAGTTAAGCAAGTTTTTGCATAATGTGGATCAAAATAAAAAGTTGAAAGCCAAGGTAAATCATGAGGTAGAAGGGTCCTGTTACTTGTAGATTTAGACCCAAGTCATCTTGCACAGGTTGCGCTAGCTGATCCCGATACAGGTCCAAAAGTTTTGCAGATGCATGAAACCATCTGTCTACAAAGCATGTTTCATTTAATCAGGGTTTTCCATGACGCACAAATCCTGCATCATTGACGCAATTTTAATTCAAATGACCCCCAAAATAAATGACAGTGCGTCATCAGTGACGCAACTTTCCAAAATCTAAATAATGTACGAAGTTGAATGAGGCGTCATAATTCCAAGTCTGTTCTTGCTTCAGTGTCAGACGAACACCGATCTTTTTTTGGGACTACAGGGTTTATTTTAGATAAAAGTGGTTTTCCGGTAATTTATTTATAGAATAAGACTGGTTTACGCATTATTGCCAAAATGTATATTGGACACATGTCGTAAATATGGGCCCAGTGAAAGTCGTGGTTTGGTTCTCTGTATTTCATTGCATATTTTACACGACTTCCGGTATATAAAAGTAAACATTACCGGTCGGTGCTGTTAGCGGAAAAATAATGTCATGACGAAGAAAACTGTAGTATTCTTCTATCGTCTGCTTCCTACAACTGCCGATCAAGCCACGTCAAGCAGCGGTTCAGACGAAAATGTTTGGTCTGTCAAAAAATAACATCGGCCTTTCCGTCAGAAATGATCGACCGACTTTTCAATCTAGGAAGTTGGCGCTTAAAAGATAAAATGCATTATAAATCGTGTTTGAAGTTGATGACGAGGAAATCCATATTTTTGACCCCCAAAATTAATGAAATGACCCGCAACTAATGAGGAAGGGGGTCACAATGACCCCCAATTTTCAAAGCCGAGGGAAAACCCTGTTTAATTATTTTTTTTTCAGAGCAAAAGGTGGAAAGTTTGGATTTGCAGAATCTGTCACAAGAAATAAATTGACCACAAATCAAAAGTCCACAGAACCTATTGACACAGATGCTGTTGAGAAAGAAATGGAATCTGATGTGGTACAGATCAGTGACAGTGATAGAGACAGTGATGTGATGTCATCAGAATATCCTTTAATGTGATTTACAAAATCATAATTTGGTTATATTTCATGAATGAATTCTTGTCCTGAATTCATACTGGATTGTATTATATAAAAATGTATTTCGAAAGTAATGCAAGTCAAATATTGTTTTTGGATTTCACAATGGATAAGTCTTGTTGCTGATTGCAAACATCCTTGTGACTTACTTAATCCTTTACCAATCCCATGATACTAGTAGAAGGCTATTGAAAATATTGAGAAAAAAAAAGAGAAAATTGTGGTACTCAGTATTCTTTTTTCTTCGGACAATTGTTCTTTGCTTTCAAATTTCATAAAATATAATTTGTCATTTACAAATGCTTTCAGTTTGCATGGGTCTAAAACTACCGGTATATAGTCTGGTAAGATTAAATGGTCTCAAGGTTTTTTCATAGAAATATTGTTGATTTTTTGTAAACTACTATTACCTCTTTACCACACAGTCCCCACAAAAGAAAGGTTTTTGAATGCATTGCAGGAAAAGGAGAATATGCTTGTAACCAGCATTTTCTCAGTTTCTTACAAGTTTTCTACCCTATCAAAGACAGAAATCACCACTTTTTTCTACATTTATTTTGATATCTTTCAATGCTGTCAATTTGGTCAAGTCCAAAACATTGTGTTTGGTAGAGAGTGAAAAGGAAGTACACATACTGCATTTTGATCCTTAACTTTTATGCAGAAATGAGAATACAGTTCAGATAATGGTAAGTATCAATGTTTTAGGGTGGCACAGATTTTTACCAGTTTCTTTGATGCTTTTATATATGTTATAATTATCAATGCCAGCATAATTTTTTTTTAGTTGCCAAGATTTTATGAATAGCAATGATTGTTTAGACTTTTTGCTAGAGTAGAAATGTCTTCCGTTTTTTTTTTGTTCATTTGAAATCTATTCTGTCTTACTTAGCAAATTAAATCTGTATTGAGAAAACTTTAGAACCTTTCATAATAGAAGATTCTGCAGACTCCAAATTAAACCTTGTCTAAATGATAGAATTTGCCAAGGGAACAGCAGAAAAATTATGGGAAAAGGAGAAAGTGATTGTACCTTAAGTATCTTTAACTCATTACCAAACAACAAAATCTTGGCATGTCCAAATCAAAAGCATTTGCAGACCACAAAATAAAAATTTGAAATTTGTTTTGTGAAGAGTAGAAAACATTGTGGGAAAAGAAGAAACTGCAGGTTACCAGCATTTTCTCCTTTTCCCACAATGTTTTCTAAAGGTTTCTTTCTCAGGATCATCAAAAGTAGGGATTGTGTGGTAATGGGTCAAGTATACAATTGCATGATTATAGCATTAATCAATATGTAACAAAAGATCAGCTGCAAACATTATACACTGTTTTGATTTTATAGTACAAAAGTTTTTGCATAATGTAGGAAAAAGGAGTTGGAGCAATCGGAATGGGAGGACCAAGTAAATGGAATGTAGATGAGGAAATGGAAGAATTAAATGAGGAACAGAAGTCAGCTCTCCCCGGAAAAGAAGCCAAAGTCCCTATGGCTGTTTGTGGTGAGCCCTGGTCTTATTGACTTAACTCTTTAACCATATTCCAAACAATCCCATGTTTTAATAATCCTTAGGAAGAAGCCTATTGAAAATGTTGTGAGAAAAAGAGAAAATGCTGGTACCCATTATCTGCATAAGCTTTCAACTTGAACATTCTGTCCTGATATCATTTGGTAAAAAGTTAACCCTTTACCAAACAACAAACTTTTCGACTGGTCTGAATTGAAAACATTTGCAGACAACAAACTGAATATTACTCAAATGGTGGGAGTGCCCAGTGATAGGATAGGGAACATTTGGGGAAAAGGTAAAAATGTTGGTTACTAGTGTCTTCTCCATTTCTCAAAATGTTTTCAAAGCCTTCCCAAACAGGGACATTAAAACCCAGTGTGGTAAAGAGTTAAGTACTGAACTCTGGTAAAGTTGCTTTTGGAGAATGTCTAGATCAACGTTGAAATTGCACAGAAGTGCAGTCTGATCTTAGATTTACCCAGTCATGCATTTCAAGAACTACATCATTAACTCTTTACCAGAAGACAAAATTTTGGACTTGTCCAAATTGAAAGCAATTGCAGACGACAAATTAACTGTGAATCAAAAATTGAAAATTGATTTGGAAAGGGAAGAAAACATTGTGGGAAAAAGGAGAAAATGCTGAAATTTTGATATCTGCAGGCGTTCTAGATTTTAACTAATTTCACTGACAAGCCTCTTCAAATATGTATGTGCTGCTTTGCAAAGCTCTTGTCCCACAATATTTCTGTAGCCTGCTTTGACAGGGCTTTTTAACACTTTACCACACAATGATGATTTTTAACACCATTGAGGAAGGAGCCTTTTAAAAACATTGTTGGAAAAGGAGAAAATGCTGGTAACTAGCATTTCTCCTTTTCCTACAATGTTTTCAACCCTGTCTAGATCAAATTCCAGTATTTAAACTGTCATCTGCAAATGATTTCAATTTGGACATGGCTAAACTTTTGTTGTCTGGTTAATATAGGAAATGTGTGCTAGAAGGTTAAATAAATTATCTTGAAATGGCTTTGAATAAATATGTATTTGGGAGAATTTGGACTTGTTAAGCATGAAAGACCTTCTTTATTTGAGTTGGTGACCTTGTGTATGCTTACTCCTAAAATCTTTTTGCTTATCAGATGGTGATCTTGGCAACTCTTCAGAAGAAGAAGTCACAGAGGTTTTAGACAGTAGCTTAAATCTTCAAAAGTAAGTAAGTTATGCTCTAAGAAAATAGGGTTTTATACATACCTGTGCTGGCTTACCAATATATTGTATGTTGAGGATCCTGAACAAGAAAGCTTTTGAAAACGTGGTAGGAATTGATGAAAAATGCTTGTAGTCACATGTACTGTTTTTGCCCAAAATGTTTTCTACCTATTCAAAGACAATTTACTGTGCTATTTTGAGTTAATTTTGTGAATGTAGATCAACATCAAACTATGTTTTGTGGACATTTACATCAATCAGACTGCAGAAAAATGATTGCTGCAGATGACTGTAAGCTTTATAATGGCGTAGTAATACTTGCTCCTTATAAGGATACTCCTTATATAGGGAGTTGAAAGTGTATCAAGTAATAAAGATTGAAATTATTAATAAAAAATCTAGCATCAAAGCTAAATGTTCGTATTTTGTTACAGGAAAAGTCTTTCGATGCAACCTCTCCACCAAACTACAAAGAAGTCGAAAAAGAAAAGAAAAACATGACAGACAGTGTATCTTTCTGGAGTCGTTACACACTTGCATATGCAAATGTCTAGAGTACATCTATGACAAGTGAAGATGAATCAAGTTTTTCTAAAAAAGGACTAGAGTACATAAGAATAAGGAAAAATGTGTGCCACAGAAAGCTTTCAGAATCAGAATTAGGAATAGCTGTAACTACCAAAAGTTGACATAGATCTTGCAAAAAAATAATTCATTGCATTCTGTTAGCTCACTACCACACAAACATCCTTTTTCATTCCACTTTTGTGGACCACATTATATGTAAAACATAGAAAATCATGTTGCTCTTCTAGAATTCAGGGTTGACCGTAAATGACACTTTGGATAGCCATTGCAAAGCAGCCATGAAATATCAGGACATTTTAAGTACTCTTATTTGTCTCATATACCCATCTACTGTTCTGTGAAAAGAGGTTTTAATGCATCTGCAAAAAGTATTGACTCAGATCAGCCTGCGCAGTCTGTGCAGGCTGATCTGAGTCGAGACTTTTTGCTTTTGGTAAATTAACAACATGTCCAAATGCCATTCTACCTCAGATTTCTGCTGTTTATTGGACAAAAACGATTTAATTGATCCATAATTGTGATGACTTGCTTGTAAGCCTGTGGAGTTCTTGTAGGCTGATTTGTTCAAAACTTTACTGTTGTTCAAATTTCTGCATGTCCAAGGATGAGTCTATCTCATAGTTCAGTAGGTAGAGAGACAAAACAGATTTTATAGATCCACTGTTATGTAATTGTGATGACTGGAGTGGTATAGCAGGTCAGTGAGATACATTTATCTCTCTTTTATCCCATTACTAAACAATGTCGAATTTTAACATTCCTGAAGAAGAAGCCTTTTAAAAACATTGTAGGAAAAGGAATAAATGCTGGTAACAAGTATTTTCTCCTTTTTCCACAATGTTTTCTACCCTTTCAAACAGAAATTGCATCATTGAGCGGCAATGACATTGTCGTCTGCAAATGCTTTCAATTTGGGCTTGTCTGAAATTGTGATGTGTGGTAAATGGTTAATGGAGCATTGCTCAAAATAAACATATATGCAGTGGATCCTTTTCGTGCACTTTTCATTCTTTTCAAACATGTTATCCTCCAGATGTGTTTTTTTTCTGTGCTATTTGTACTAGATATTGGTATTTCTGAATAAATCTATAGAGAACAAGCTACAATTGATTTATCCTATTACTATATGTAAACTTAGGTTACCACATGTTCCATACTTAACCGTTTCCCAAACAATCCCTGGTTTTTACGGGTCTGGAATAGTAGCCTTTTGAAAACATTGTGGGAAAAGAAGAAAATGCTGGTAACCAGCATTTTCTCCTTTTCCCACAATGTTTTCTACCCTATCATAGACAGAAATTATCTTTTCAGCAAGAGTTGAATTGTCGTCTGCAAATGCTTTCAATTTGGTCTAGTCCAAAATTTTGTTGTTCGGGAAAGGGTTAAACTCCTTACCAAATGATAAATTTTAGACTTGTCCCAACTGAAAACTTTTGTAGATGACAAATGTGACTCAAATGATGAAATTTGTCTGTGGCAGGACAGAAAACATTGTGGGCAGAGGAGAAAATGCTTTCCACCCCAGGGTCAGTAAAGGTAGGGATTGTTTGGGAAAGAGTTAGAAAAGAAAAGCCTTTAGAAACATCCTTTTTCCACAATGTTCCCAAAAGCAAAAAGGCTATTAAAAGTCAGGATCATTTGGTGAACGGTCAAATGCAAATGTTTTAACCATATCTGCATGCTATTATGTGTATACCTCTTGTGTGTGTGTTGGGGGGGGGGGGAAGGGGTAGAAAGAAGTATGTGGATGTTTTTTTCTTTTGAAAGGCTTTGCAAAAAAACTACACTCACCAAAACTTTCCAAAAAAAGCCCCCTATTTAAGTAAGCAGCTGATGAGATAAGTTTCATTTATTTGTTTAATCGTTTAAGAGCTTAGTTAACGACGAACAAAACACGGACACCTTCCAAGTATCTCCCCACACACGCAAACACACAAATTCCGGAATTTTTACTCTTTCAGCACAAGAACAAACCCGATCTCTACCTTAACCTTTTACCATACAATTTCGAGCTATAGCCATGGACTCTAATTAAGAAAGCTATTCACAAAATTGTGGAAACTGAGGAAATCCTGGTAAATGTTATGTTCCCTATCCTTTCAAGTCAAAATGCTTCTTTTGAAAAACATTTGAAAGACGTGTCAGAGGGTTTATTTAAAAAATTAAGTATATGGCTTGCAATGCGCGAAAAGAGGCATTCGGTAAATTGCGCTATGCATCGTCTCAGATCAGCCTGCGCAGTCCGTGCAGGCTAATCCGAGAAGGCGCTTTACGACTACATTAGATCTTGTTCTTCAGTAATTTTGCGCAAGACAGACTATTATATGAAGACGGGAATTTTCATCTCGGATCAGCTTGCGCTGAATGCGCAGGCTGATCCGAGACGACACTTTACGCAAATGTCGGAAAGCCCCTTTTCGCGAAATGCAGGCCATATTAGATAAAGGGTGGAAACCCCGAAGACACTGTGTTCCTTTGGCTGTAAAAATTCCTAGAAATACAAAACATTTGGGGCTAGTTTATAACACTTAATAATTTCATACAATCTAGCTTTCCTAATTTTATTGTTGTATGCTATACAACGATGTTCACACGCCAAAGTTTGACTCGATTTCCAGAAATCGCTCAGACTATATTTGGGCGTAAAAAAGATAACGTGTGAAAGAGAGAGTGTAAGTCTCCGATTTCACATCATTTAACCCTTTACCAAACAATCCCTGTTTTTTTTACGGCCCTGATTTAGAAGCCTTTCGAAAACATTGTGGGCAAAGGAGATGTATGGTGAGAGTAACGAACGACAACTCTCCTCGAAGATTGATGTGACGCTCGCTGTTTTTTTTTTGTTCGATTCAATATCAAAATTGTCGAACATACGGTATTTTATTTTTCAGACTGGCATTTGACAGGGTGTTGAGAATATTCTTTCCATAGGATTAGGGCAATTTTTTCCTAGATCTTAATGTAGTGTGACATATATCAAAATTGGTCCTCTGACATACTGCTTCATCTACATATTTCGTGGTGAAATATCTGGAACAATATTCAAGAAGAATATATTGTGCACAATCATATCGCACCCAAAATATTTGCTTCCGGAGCTGTCAAGCTTGAGTGTGAGTAAGTGTTTTCCAATCTTTTGAGTGTGGTGTAAATTTTAAGATATTAATGCATGGATGATTTAGTTGCTTTCGATCCTTTGAGAAAGCTTTCATATTTCATTTCCCTGAAAATCAGATTCGGTCTGATTCGTCTGCGAAGGTTTAATATAAAAAACGTCACTCTGGTCTGGACAGCGCCCATTTAACATGATGAACAATTTGTGCAGATCACGCTGTTTACAGCATACGTAGACTCGATATTATTCATAATTTTCAAAATTTTAACTATATTACTATTTTCCTCGTTATTCATCTTTAACAAATTGAAGGTCACAGAATGATAAAATCAATGAGTCAACCGGTTTTTGACCCTTGAACCATTCCCCACAGTGACTCATGCACATCAGTCAGGGTCCCTAGTAGGCCCCAATACATTTGTTTGCACTTGGGAGTCTGTGCCCCATTTAGTCCACAGCTTTGAAAAAGTGGGGATTCCATGGAATGGGTAAGGGAACAGTTTAGAAAAGCAGAGCTCCAGATAAGAGGGAGTGATGATATTCTAATTCCATTATTTCCCTTCCAAACCCTACTGTATGTGGTGTGCACTCATTAGAATCATGTCAATGAGATGATTCTAATGAGTACCCATAACATAGGATTTAGTGGAGAACAATAAGTATTTTCAATTTTGAAATCAAAATCAAACCTTCTATCTGGAGCTCTTGAAAAATAATTGTAGGGAGGGGGGATTTGAACCCTAGACCTCCAGGTCCCTAGGCGAATGCTCTGTCATGTTGGTACAAAAGCTAGCTCTATAGCAAGGCATCATAAGTGTCCCCTTATACAAATGCAAGCTATACTTTATATTTATCTGTGGGATAGACTAATATACTACATACTCCTCTGCCATATGAAGATTTGTCAATAAGTCCTTCATTTACATCTACTTTGATTCTCAAATAAGCAGGTTTTTTACGTTGGGCCCCAATATAACAGTTCTGGTACAATAGTCTCGGCAGGGAGGATTTGAACCCTGGACCTCTGGGTCCTAAGGCAAGCACGAACACTACTACAGCGCTATGTATAACGGAACAGTTATACTGCCTTGCTATAGTGCTAGCTCAAGATTGTATGGTAAAAGGTTCAAAGAATTGATACAAGGATCTTGAAGTTTGTAAAAAATATTATGCTTTATTTATAGGTTGACCAGAGTGGAAAGTGAAGTAACAGGTGATATAGCTATACTTGTTGAAATCCAGTGTCCATTTTGTAGAAATATTCATTAGGAAGAGGTAAATATTGTCTGACAAAAGCAGTTGTCTTCAGCTCTTCATGTAAAACAGTTGGCTTATTTATATACATTTATGAACCAAGCTCTGGGAAAAGAGATTGCAGCTTTTTACCAAAATTTTTCCCACATTTTTTTTAGAAGGCTTCTTCCTCTTGGTTGTAAAAACCAGGGATTGTTAGGTAAAGGGTAAATGTACATGTATCTCAGTAATACATGATATCCAAATAATTCATTACAGTATTATGGATCTATGAAATCTATGTTGAATAACTACCAACTGAATTGTGAGGTAGGATAGTCTTTTGACATGAAGAAAATTGACTGATGGCTGAAACTGCATAGACTGCAGACTGACCTGGTTCTATTCTTTTGGGAGAATCTTTATGCCCCCTTGTCACACATGGGGGCATAAATTTCAATATGGACTAGTATGTTGAAAGCATTTTTATGACATTACATATTTATTGTATGAGTTGATGGTATCCTTTGACTACTTCTGTTACAATGAATCAGCTGAAGCTAGGCTATTACTAGACTACTTTGCATTGTGTATTCTTGTTAGTACATGTATACTGATATATTCTCTTCACAGTAAACATTAACATCAAGTTGATATATTTGCAAATAGATAAAACGTAATGCATGCATTGTATGCATTTGATAATTATACCTTTAACCCTTTACCACACAATACGGAATTTTAACGATATTAGGAAAGAAACTTTTAGAAAACATTGTGGGAAAAGGAGAAAATGCTGGTAACCAGCATTTTCTCGTTTTCCCACAAAGTTCTCTACCATATCAAAGTAAAATTTCACCATTTTAGCCAAATGCTTTTAATTTGGGTAGGCCTAATATTTTGCTGTGTGGTAAAGGGGTAAATATGTACCCATCCTATTTCACTTCATTTAAATTTTAAGCTTGGCTGTTTTGGAGGAAAACATGGAGTTATTGTCATAGCTCTGTTGTTTTATGCATTTCCTTCATGATGATGCAAAAACTTGGACATTTGTAATACCTCTGATATCGCTGAAGATATCCCAAATTCCTATGAACTGTTGCCTTTAACCCATTACCACACAATCATACTTTTGGCGACCCTGAGAAAGAAGCCTTTTGAAAAGATTGAGGGAAAAGGTTACCAGCATTTTCTCCTTTTCCCACAGTGTTTTCTACCCTTCAAAAACCAAATATTTTGGTCACCTTTATTTTGTCATCTGCAAATGCTTTAAATTTGGACCAGTCTGAAATTTTCTTGTGTATTAAAGAGTTAAAAAGGGGAGAACCAGTATATAACAAGAGGCAGGTAGCCATCAAAGTATTTTTGAGAAAGTTATGCTACCTTTTCAACTTTAAATTTTTGCTGAAAATCAAACAACTGCAGCCAAATATTGGTACCCTTGCACACCACACTGCTCTTGTTATCTCTCGTTTCCTAGAATGAGATGCCTCTTGGAGAGGGAAGAATACCTGTACATGTATGATGTAATAGACCAGCCCTTAGTTCTTTACCACACGAAAAATGTGGGTTTGTCCATATTGACAACATTGCAGATGAAAAAATTAAATGAGGCTTAAGAGATGGAGTTTGTAATCGAGGAGAAAATATGGTGGGGTAAGAAGAAAATGCTGGCTACCTGTATTTTCTCCTTTTCCCACCATCTTTTTCAATAGGTTTTTAGCTTCAGGGTTGTTGAAACTGGGGATTATGTGGTACAGGGTTAAACACAAAATCCCAAATTTTTATTACCTTAAAGAGAAAGACTTGAAAATACTGTTGAGCAAGTAGAAAATGCTGGTAACCAGCATTTTCTCATTTTCCCTCAATATTTTCAGTCTTGCCATAGAACTTAAGCTCATTTAGAAGTGGTCCAGGTAGCTCAATAGTTAGTGTATCTATCTTATGACCTATTGTTTGTGGTAAACATTCTAAAAATTTCATTACAGGTTTGCTGCTGGGTATGGTGACATTTCCTGGGAACATAATCCAAATCTGCTAATAATCCATCCCAAAAACAACTTGACAAGAAACAGAAATCCTTTTTCATGATGGAGATATTTCCACATGTTTTACATTTCCTGACTGTCAGTCTTCTGTTTTGTATCATCATCACTTTTATGTTTCTTGCTGGTGGAATTGGGCCAGACAAATTGGAAGGTTTTGACCCCTTGTTGGTCTATGGCAAATGGACTACAATTTTGCTGTACGGATTAAGGTTTTTGACGTTTGTCCCCATACCACAAGCAATTTTTAACTTTCTTGGCATCATTTGCTTTAATACCCATCCCACTAAACCAAAGCTAAAAACCTCTACACTGTTTGGTCCTTTTATATGTTTCCGTGTTGTGACCAGAGGAACATTCCCAGAACTTGTGAGAAAAAATGCTCAACGGAATATAGAAATTTGTTCTAGAGTAGGTTTAGATAACTTTATTGTAGAGGTGGTAACAGACAATGCAGTGAACTTGCCTAAGTCCTCTCGACTCAGAGAAACAGTGGTACCAAGTACATATGTGTCGGCAAATCAAACTAGGTACAAAGCAAGAGCTCTGAATTATTGTCTAGAACCAGATGTGAATGTACTGAATGATAATGACTGGATTGTTCACCTGGATGAAGAAACTCTTCTCACTGAATCCTCTGTTATTGGGATTGTAAATTTCATCAATGAAGGACAGTATAATTTTGGACAGGGTGTGATAACCTATGCCAATGAAGAAATTATCAGTTGGATAACAACACTCGCTGATCTAGTTAGAGTTGGGATGGACTTTGGTATGATCAGATTTTGTCTGAAATATCTCCACAAGCCATTGTTTAGCTGGAAAGGAAGCTTCATTGTGTCAAATGCAGGCATAGAAAGACAGGTGACATATGACTTTGGATTAGAAGGGAGTATTGCAGAGGACTGCTTCTTCGCTTTAACAGCTTGGAAAGAAGGACACAGGTTTGGCTTTGTAGAAGGAGAAATGTGGGAGAAGAGTACATTCTCAGCTATTGATTATATTTACCAAAGAAAACGATGGGTACAGGGTATATACAATGCATTCTTTAGTTCTCAGATCCCCTATAGATATAAGTATGGAATTTCATTGATGTTGCTCTCTTGGTTTTTAATGCCTTTAACTGTGACAAACATTGTATTAGTGCCATTATGTCCTTTACCTGTGTGGCGATCAGTGAATTGTCTGTTTGGTTTTATGGGGGCAGTGATGCTGTTTCTTTTTATTTTTGGAGCACTGAAATCTTTTTCACCAAGACGAGTTGGCTGGCCAAAATATATATTCCTATGTTTAGTTCCAATTGTGATTGTGCCAGTTTCCACTATACTTGAGACGATTGGTGTAATTTATGCATGTAAGACAAGAAAGTCTAGCTCCTTCCATATAGTTGATAAACAAACAACTAGTCCTTCCACAATTCCAGAATCCAATGCGTCAACATCTAGCGCAGTTTTGCATGTATAACTAACTCATACCTCCATGTACTGAGCAGTTGTTGTTATTCCCACCATACGTGTGATAGGCTGTTATGTAAAGGTAAATGAACACACAGACCTGTGTGGTTATTGGTTTAGCCCTATACTGGACAATTCTGACTTTTAATTACCCTTAGACAGAAGTCTTATGAAAAAAATATGGGGAAAAAAAGGAAATGCTGATAAGCAGCATTTTCTCTTTTTTCTCTTTTTCTTACAATTTTTTTTACCCTATCAAAAAGTTGCACCATTTGAGCCACTTTGAAATTGTTGTTTGCAATGCTTTGAATTTGGACATTTTGTTGTCTGATAAAGGGAGTAACAGATTGGAAGTGAAGGGTCTGTATTTACCAACCATTCTTAACCCATTACCACACAGCAAAATTTTAGATCTATCCAAATTGAATACATTTGCAGACAACAATTTCAAAGTGGCTCAAATAGTGCAATTTTGCTTTGATAGGGTAGAAAACTTTGTGGGAAAAGGAGAAAATGATGGTTACCAGCATTTTCTCCTTTTCCCACAATGTTTTCAAAAGGCTTCTTCCTCAAGGGGGTTAAAAGTCATCATTGTGTGATGAAGGGTTACAGAATATTCCCAGTCTTATTTGCCAAGACATTCTATCTAGATTGGATAGTACCATACCTTTTAATCAGCTGAACCAGATGGGTTAGCCAATCAGAATTTTGGTTACTTTCTAATTTAGAAAATTTTAGAAAAGACTTAAACAGCTGCCAAGAATACTTGGCAAATAACGACCCTGGATTTACTTTTGCTTATTATCCCCTGAAAAAAGTCTTTGGCAGAAAACTTTGAAAACATCCATACTTGTAGTATATTTGTAATAAATATAAATAGAGATTTAACCTTTATCCACACAAGTTTGAGCTTTGAGTACTGTGACAGAGGTGCCTTTGGAAAATATTGTGACACAGAAATACCATTTTGGAGATCAATACATATATATTAGTATACATGTATACTCAAAATCAAATCTTCAGCCAAAACCTATGTGTTAAACATTGAAAGCAGAAGGAGAAATTGTTACCAAATATTAATAATATTTTCTTTTGCCACAATGTATTCGAAAGTGGGAGCAAAAATAGTATTATTTTTGGAAATTAATGTATAGATATGTTTCAAATTCTAAATTAAGAATTTAGGACTGAATTACATGTATTTAGAATGATCACCAAAGATCATATAGACTATACTTATGTTTTCTTGCCAGAAAATTTAGCTGTTTCTCTATTTCAATACCACATAGACTTATAATTGCTTTATCCAAAAACTATGTCACCCTCTAGTGCACATACCTGAGTTTTAACAACCCCCGAAAAGAAAGCTTTTGAAAAAAATGTGGAAATTGGAAATAAATGCTGGATATCAGCATTTAGTTTCCTCTTTACACTATCTTTTCTTCCATTTCAAAAGTAAATTAAACCATAAGGACCAGATTCATTTTGTCATCTGAAATTGCTTTTAATCCATTACCACACAATTCCTCTTTTTGAAGACCCTGGGAAAGAAGCCTTTATAAAACAGTATGGGAAACTTTTTTTTTTTGGTCACTTTTTTTGAAAGCATTTGCAGACGGCAAAATAAAAGTGACTGAAAATTTGAAATTTGTTTTGTGAAGGGTAGAAAACATTGTGGGAAAGGGGGAAAATGCTGGTAACCAGCATTTTCTCCTTTTCCGGCTATGTTTTCAAAAGGCTTCTGTCTCAGAGTTGTAAAAACCAGGGATTGTTTGGTAAAGAGTTAAAGGATATTTTTGTCAAGGCCATAATAAATTTTAATTTTATTGTACCGCTTTTAGATTGATGTCTATATGGTATTGGTTTCGGTCTGTTTCCTTATGATGTTTTTAAAAATCCTGTACTCGTATGTGTTTGTTTTGTGTAATACTTTTGCTGTTTTATTATCATTGTGTGACTGTGTTTTTATGCCATATTATTTGTTACCCATTGATATGGTGTTTACCCAGATGTTATGCGTATAAATATTCGTACCTTTCGGTGGACTATCTTTGAAAATATTGCTGCAAAAGGATGAGATCCTTGTGACAAGCATTTCTTTTGAGTTGCCTCTCTGTTTTTCTTTGAATTTAAGGGTTGAACCCAGAACCCATTGTTGATAACCCTGTGCCAAAAAATTCTATGTTTTAACCCTTTACCACACAATCTCAAGTTTTAATGACCCTGAGGCCTTTGGAAAACCTTGTGGGAAAAGGAGAAAATGCTGGTAACCAGCATTTTCACCTTTTCCCACAAGGTTTTCTACACTTTCTCAGACAATTGCAAATATTTCAGCTAAATTTAATATGTCGTCTTCAAATGCTTTGAAGTTGGACCAGTCTAAAATTTTGTCGTTTGGGATAGAGTTAATAAGCCTGAGAGAAATGGTTCTTGAAAAAATCTTTGGTAAGGGAGAAAATGCACTTGACTAAGATATTCTTCATTCACCAATATGTTTTCATTCTTATAAAGAAAATTGCATTTTGAAAACATTGTGGGAAAAGGAGAAAATTCTGGTAACCAGGTCTTCTCCTTTTCCCACAATGTTTTGCACCCTTTCAAAGACAAATCTAATTGTTTATGCCACATTAATTTGTTCTGTCAATTGCAAATGTTTTGAATTTGGACAAATCTAAAAGTTTGTCTCCTGGTAAAGGGTTAAGATGATTTGAAGAACAGTATTATCTTTAGAAATCAGTCGATTTATGAAAGAGGGTCAAGGCTATGGGACGAATTCTTTCTGAAAATGCAGTCAGTACTAGTGGAAAAATGCGGAAAAAATTAAGTGGTCTTGCATTGAAGAACAAGATTAGACTACCCAGAAGATGCAGTCTGATCTAAAGTGCAATACTGCCTATTGATTTTTAACCCTTTATCAAATGACAGAATTCTAGACTGGCCCTGATTGAAAGCAATTTGTTTTTTGTTCCAAGCAGGGTAGAAAAAATTGTGGGAAAAGGTTACCAGCATTTTTTCCTTTTCCCACAATGTTTTCAAAAAGCTTCCATCTCAGATTTGTAAAAACCAGGGATTGTTTGGTAAAGGGTTAACTTTTTTTTCTGGCCAATGCAGGCCAATCCAAATAGCTCAGTGGTTTGCTTTTCTGATTCCTGACCTGAAGGTTGTGAGTTTGATACCTAGTTGAAGCTAAGTGGTTTTTTTTTGTGGGGGGGAGGTGGGGGGGGGAGTGGTTTTATGCCGCTTTCTCCTGATGCATGTGAGAAAAATTGTCGATGGCTTGGAAAGAAAGTTTTGTCACCACTGGTGAGAGAAAGTCAGGGAGCACATGTGTAGGTGTACTGACAGCCTTGATATAGCATCAGAGCTCCAGATGGAGGGAGACTCAGAAAGTGATTTTAATTTCAAAATGAAAAATACTGATTATGCTCCATTAAACCCTATGTTGTGGGTACTCATTAGAATCGTCTCGATGAGTACCCACAACATAGGGTTTCAAAGAGAAATAATGGAGTTAAAATACCATCACTCTTACCTGGAGATCTGTAGCATAACTTTTGAGACAATCCTAAACTCCAGTACAGACACACAAAATCTGGCCAGTGCAGCCTTAAAAAGGACAAACTATTGACCAATTGGAACTTTGATTTGTTGTCTTAATTCCCTTGACTTTTATATAAGGTTTATGCATGAGTTGCATAACTCATTACCAAACGACAAAATTTTAGGTTTGTCCAAGTCAAAAGCATTTGCAGACGACGAAAGAAAAGTGACTAAAGAATTGAAACTTGTTTTGTGAAGTGTAGAAAACATTGTGGAAAAAGGAGAAAATGCTGGTTACCTGCATTTTCTCCTTTTCCCACAATGTTTTCTAAAGGCTTCTTTCTCCGGGTTGTCAAAAGTAGGGAATGTGTGGTAATGGGATAAGTGATGATGTATATGTATAGTATGGTAGTGAAAGATATATGTCATAGCGCATTTTATTACATTTTTATAATTTTGTTTTTTTTAGGCAATGTAGTGTCAGCACTATATTTAGATCATGTAGGGAAATAATTGAGCCATGCTGCAGGAAAAGGGGTTTTAATGCATTAAATATCCAATTTGTCTAACAAGCAGCAGAATCCTGTGGTGGACTGGGCCTTGGATATGGAGAGATTTTTATCAATAGCAGAAAGTTCCAACCTATGCAAGCCTATGCCAGCTGTGGACTGTGCAGGCTAGCATTAGTTAATACTTTTTGCAGATGCATTAAGCACCCTTTTCACAGAGCATAACTTATGTTTTATGTAAAACCCACCTAGTCCTCTTTATTGTAGTAAATAAAAAGTACAGAAACTTTTTTGCTTTTCTTAGTATTTGTTTGGGCGCCCTCCATGATGGCTCAGTGTTAGCTCTGTTCCATATGACACAATGTCTGACTTGAGGGAATTTGCAGATGACAAGTTTAGTTAACCCTTTACCAGATGACAAAATTTTAGCCACTTCCAAATTGAAAGCATTTGTAGACAACAATTTCAATGTGGCTCAAATGGTGCAATGGTTTAATAGTAGGGTAGAAAACATTGTGGGAAAAGGAGAAAATGCCAGTAACCAGCAATTTCAGCTCCAGTGGCTGAAGGCCAGCAGGCGTATGCCATGGCTCAGTGTCCTTTGAGTGTCTGTTTGTCTGAGAGTGCATTAGTTTTCTTCTAAACATCTCGGAAACTACCTAGCCAAATTTGATGAAACTTAGCAGATATTATCCTGCCATTCATTTCTTGAAAGAATATGATACCTTCAAAAACTCTTATAAGCCATGTCAACAAAACTGAACAATATTGAAAATCTTTTTGTCTGAAGCAATAAGGCTCAGGGTTACCAAATTGGCATGTAGCATTAAAGTATCTGATAGACCTTTAACATTTTTTTTTCATATTGTAGCCCAGGGATCGAAATTGGTCCCCATCCAAAAGATGACAAGGTTAACATGGGTTTAGATAATGGATTCAAGTTGAACAGTAATCAAGGGAAAAACTCTTATTATAGGAGATAAAGTTTCTTACTAATTACCTCCCTTGATTACCAAAAATTGCAGTAACAGGATTGGTATTGCAAATTCAAGTTTTTTGGATAGAAAGTTTCCTGTGTCCTGGGAGAGTTATTTATTTCGTTGGGAAAAATTATGCTCACAAGAGTGGAATATTTAAGTTTAATAAGGTTTCTACCATTTAGTTTGTTTTTGTTTTTAGAACGTCATCTCGTTTACAGTAAAAGAATGATTGTCATCATAAATTCTGGATTCCTACAGAAACGACCCCGATAATCTTCTAAATTATTTGAGCCATGCTTTGAGAAAAAGGGTGCTTATTGCATCAGCAAAAAGTATCGACGTATGTGAGACTGCGCAGGCTGACATGCACCGAAACTTTTTGCTATCAGTAAATTTCCTGCCTGTCAAAGACTGGTTTACCTCATGATTCAGTCATTTGGTAGGCAAAGTAGATTTATGCATCAAGCCCATATTTGCCAGAGCATAGCTCATATTATTGTTTGAATACTCTGCAAGGGGCAAAGTTGTTTATTGGCTTGAACATTTTCAGAAATGTAGATAGAATTTTTATTCGCCAAAAAAATGACTGCCGTGGACTGGGATTGTTTCCTCTTGATTAAAGGCCGTTTTGTGAGCACTACACCACCGTCAAAGGGAAGTAACCCTCCCCTTCGTTGTGGTGCCGCATCTTATTATTCGCTTTTGAAAAGTGCCTATGGAGGTAGCCATATTGTTTACTCGGGGCGTATTCTCTTCACCTGTTCTGGCACAATGTTCTTTGTTCTGGAAAGCTGTTCAGGAATATGCGAAAGGAATATTTTAGAATATAATACACTCTTCCGGAATTATCTTCTGAATAGAGCATGTTCAGAACATTGTTCTAAACCATATCGAAATGAAAGTACATTGGCATGATGGCTGTTGCAAGAGCTACTGTCTTACCTGTGTTAGTTGAGGATATGATTAGCTGCAGAGAGAGAGAGAGTAGAGACGAATCTACTGTGCCCCTTTTTATGGCATTCATATCGTAAAAAAGGACAATTGCAAATTTTGCCATGAAGAATTGCCCGTCTTTCAGCCATCTTGTATCTCCTAGCAACCGGTCAGCAGGTGCGCTGCACCTCGATTGAATTAGCAGTCAGAACATGTTCTGAAGAACATGAAGAACAAGGCACAGTGTTCTGAGATACTCCATTGACCCAGAACATGTTCGGACTGTTCGGAGTAGCGAAAGAAATACGTCCTTCATAATAAGATCATTTCGTACCTAGGCCATATCGTACACCTTCGGTCATTTTGTACCTACCAGTACTTGTTATTTTGGTTATTTCGTACTCACTTGATTCATTTCATACCCTGATTTTAATATCAATTTGGTAATGTGCAGCCTAGTTTTTACAATATTTTCTTATGTTGATTGCCGGGTGACAACTGCTTTGGTACATAGCTCCAACTGAACTTACGTTAAAATTCGAGAAAGAATGCCCATCATTTTGTCTTACTATCACTGCATCTTTCTTTAAGTTTTTAGTTGTATTCTACAGATTGTTAAGGGCTTCTCGGTTCATTTCTAAACGAGTTCTGCTTAAATTCACCTTGGACAATTTGAAATCCCGTAGTGTGCCTTTTTAAAAAAAAAAAACTGATTTGCGGCGCCATTAATGTTGTGCATCAAAATTTTCTGGTGGATTTTTTTAAGGCTTCAAATATACTCCGTGGTATGTACGAGTGGTCTCCCTTTTGTACAAATTTAATTTTAGTGTTGTTAATTTTAACCCTTTAGGTGCCATGGGCGAAGACGGTGATGTTAGTGGATAATGATAAATCAAGATCAGACTGCACAGAATATGCAGTCTAATATTTGATCTGTATCGTGCCCTTGTGTAGTCAAGCCTATGCAATCAAAGTTTCAATGGGTTGTATTTAGAGCCGTCGAAAGAAGTCGAGTTTATTCATTTGGTGCCGAAAGAATTACAGAAGTTGCAGGATGACAGAAAGCACCAGAAATTAACAATTCTAAACTGGATTATCTGCAAATAAAGCGAATTGGTTTTCTTGTTTGTTTGAATTATTAAAGGCATAAGTTGCCCAATTGGAACATAAGTAGTATGGTGAATGTGACCAGGAAAAGTAACAATTAAAGCCATCTATGTCATTTTCAGTAAAGTTATCCTAGAAAACGTTAAACAATTTAACAAAACTTCTATGTTTAGAGCACTTAAAAATCGAAATGATTCATCACTGAATACAGAAAAGCAAAAGCTTTTAAACCACCAACTAAGAGAAAAATCGAATGTACGAAAAGTATCTGAAAGCCAAATTGGCACCTTTTTATTACATAGCCTATAGCCGTCAAGTCGTTAGAGATAGTATATTTCCTTGTATGTGTCATTGTTTAACAAAACAATGACTTTGTAGCAAAAAATCTAAGAAGGCCTTTTCAGTATCACAGAGAAGATACTGCACTAACCACTTTGATAATAATTTGAAACCGCTGGGGGAAACCAATGACAAAAAAAATCCTAGCATTTCAAAGTCAGATCAATAAACTTGATTTTTAAAAATGATGACTGCTACCAGTGCTCCATTGTTGCAGCTTTTTTTTCCAGTGTGTACGAACACTATTTGGACGATACATTTTCTTTATGTCTAAGCTTAATTATGCGATGTTAGTTCGCTTCTGAAATAGAAACTAAATTTGTGCCTTTTAGGCATCCGGTTGCAAAGCATCAAATTTGGAAGAAAACGCGCACGAATGACAAATACAAAAAAAAAGCAGTGCAATGAATTGCATTTCTCATCGAATTTTCCCCAATATCCTGCCATTTTTGTTAGCAATAACACTCAGTGATGACAAGCGACGCATTAGCCTTCCAAATTTACCGCGCGACGTGAAATAATCTCTACCAAGAGGGCAATCCGCGAAGGTACTCGAGCCACTTCCTCGGGCTGTCGACAAAATTGCTATTGATTTCACGGTTTAAAGATTTCATTCTAAGTAAAAGCTGTTGCCAAGAGTGTTTCTACATTTTGTCATGATGGCGCCAAGCGGTGACACGCAACTGATATCATTCCGCGTTTATTTCACTTCGCTTTGCAAGGTGTAATTGGACTTGATGAATGGTTTATAAATATGATATTGGCGATTAGATACGTATTGTATAAGATAATCACAGAGAAAAGCTTTGTGCTATCGATCTGTATACAGCGGCGATTTTGCCTTCCTTATTAAGCGAAAGTGACAATTTCCCTAATTTATTGGAAATTTTCCTGGAATTTCCACACGCCAAACTAATGACTGAGGCACGGATGCGCTGTCAAAATATGTACCTAATCAGAAATGAGGATATAATGATCTGTGTAAATTTTGAAGTGATACTGTGAGATGGATTGGATTTCAAATGATGATTTTATTTATCAGTTATTTACAGTATTACTAGCATCAATATTATTAAATGATATTCAAGACTGGAATATAATATTATTAAGTAGTAAGGGTTTATTTTTTTTAAAAAAATAAAATTTCAAAGATATTTTTGGTGAAAAATACATGTAACTCCTCATCGAACAGTGTGAGTCAAAGATCAGGCTGCAAGTTCTGTGCAATCTGATTCTGAGCTACATTGTCCGCAAAAGGTCTGTGTGTCGCCCTTAGCAGCTAAAATGTTACCAGTAAAACGACACTACAATACTGTTCACTGATGGTTTTTGTCCGACATTGATTATGACAAGAGTACTAAAAGGTGTTTTGGGAACTCTTAAGATTAAGATTGAAGTGCACTTAATGTTCAGTCTGACATTGGATCTACCCTTGAAGACAGCTAGCCAGATTTCAAGTTAAAACAACGAATTGGCAATGTCAAAGCTCTATTACAGTACATCAAAAAATTCTCATCAAAAATACCAGGGTCCGAATTCAACGACCATTCCTCAAAACATTCTTGGTCTTATTCCAAAGAATTCTTAAATTTGAAATTAAAACAGCTGTGACTGGCTTAACTAAGTGGTTTGGCCAATCAGAAGTTGCGTTACTTTTTAAATCTAGAATTTGACTGAGACTCAAATTTAGCATGGTTGGTGTATACGGACCAGGGACGCAAACTACGTTTGTTTTTTCTTTCTGTATGTTTAGATGCAGGAAAAGTTCCAACGACCCGAAACTTTGATAGCAATTTAAGTCATAGAGAACCATCTTTAAATTTTTCAACGCTTGGGAAATGTTTGGCGATTAACGAAATATTGAAATGGAGACAATGCGGTGCACGAAACACGATATGTCGACTCTTGGTTAGGAATCACACTCAAGTTTACATTTATGCATAGTTGGGTTCTTTATATTTTGCCCTTCAACTGAAATCTTGGATTCATTCGGACTAGATTCATTCAGAAAGAATGAACAATGTGTGTGTTCAAATTTAGGAACGTACAAGCTTTGATGTGCATTATCACAACAGTTGCACAGTTTTCCGAGTCAATACCCCAGAAAAATAGCAGTTTGAATCAGCCAGGATTACAGATAAGAATTCCCTTGGGTAAGTCGTCTTATTTTAATCCTGCCTTTATTTCGTCGTTAGCGATGCTTGTTTTCTCTTTCATATGAATCTTCAGAGTAAAAAACTTACGTAAGTTAACTCTTTACCAAACAAACAAAAAGAAAAAAAAAAAAAAAAATAGACTGGTCTAACTTAAAAGCTTTTGCAGACGACAAATTGAATGTGACTAAAGAATTGAAATTTGTTTTAGGAAGGAAAGAAAACATTGTGGGAAAAGGAAAAAATGATGGTTAACAGCATTTTCTCCTTTTCCCACAATGGTTTCAAAAGGCTTCTTTCATTATATCAGTAACACTATTCTGGTTCCGTGTTCACCATTCATTCTCAAGTCTTATTCTCAGAGATTTTCTCAATTTGAAAGTAAATTGGTTTCGTCAATTACAATTTAGTTACTTTCAAATTGCAAAATTCCCAAGATTAATACTAAGAATGTTCTTAATAATTATTGATGGATATGGGCCTTGCTCTTTTCAGTGGTCTTCTCATTATTCCGAGCAGTTTCGATATCAGGATCCGTATTCACCAACCATTTTTAAGAACATCCTTAGTCTTATTCTCCAGAATTTTGTCATTGTGAAAGTAACAGAACCTCTGATTGGCTTAACCATTTGGTTTAGCCAATTAGAAATTCTGTTACTTTCACTATTAGAAAATCTTGAAGAATAAGACAAAGAACAGTCTTAAGAACGGTTGGTGAATACGAACCCTGGAGGCCATTTTTACCATCGATTCTTCCTATGATTGTCCTAATACTAAAATCAAATTTCAATACTAGCGATCTGATTGGTTGAGGACGTGTAAGTCCGTGAAGTGCGTATATATAGGCACCAACCATTCTTAAGAATATTCTTTGTCTTGTGTCGCAGAATTTTCTAAATTTGAAAGAAACACAACATCTGATTGGCTGAACCAAATGGTTAATCCAAACGGATATTTCGTTTCTTTCAAATCTAGAAATTTGAAATACTTGAGAACTAGACAAAGAGTGTACTTATGAGTAGTTGGTGAACACCGACCCGTATCTCTGAATTTAAAATTGGAACTTAATTTATAACGTTTCCTGAATACAAAACATGAAGGTGTGGTGTCCATGGTTGTGAGGTAGAGCGTCAGCCTTGTAACCATAGGGTCCTGAGTTCGATAGCCGGGAGCGGGTGTCAACTTTGGGATATTTCAATGGACCACACTTTCGGCACGAGTACTGGTGTAGTTCTCAGGAAGTAGAATCGAGACGCAGACAGACTTTGTTGTCAGAACTTAATTCTCAATCGATGTAAAATAAATGCACTCTAGCTGCATAATTTCTAGTTTTCTCCTTCCGGTTAAGCTGAAAAGTTTGGCGTTTATGGACTTGCCAGTTCATATAGTACTTTCTACTTAGTTAACCCCTTTGACAAAGAACATAGGAGCAGTCGGTGGTTAACCTCTACCAACAGACAAAATTCTCAAATGTCCAAATTAAAATCATTTGCAGACGGCATAAAGATGCGTCAGAAATCAAAGAAGTTGTCCTTTAAGTGGTGAAAATGTCGTTTTTGGAAAAGGAGAAAATGCTCATTACCAGCATTTTTCCCTTTTCATTCAACGTTTTCAAAAGCCTTCTCTTTTAGGGTCGTTAAATTCGACATCATGAGGGAAAGGTTTACTCAATTACAGTTTTAGAAGTTTTATTTGCATGCCTATTGAGAAGAAATCCCAGTGGCAGACTTATAAATGAAGTAGGCTTTTGTTTCTTGGCCAAAGGTATAAAGTCAAACTAGCCCCCAAACAATGTCCATATTCACCAATCATTCTTAAGAGCATACTTAGTCTTATTCTTCAGAATTTTGTCAGTGTGAAAGTAACAGAACTTCTGATTGGCTTAACCGAATGGTTTAGCCAATCCGAAGTTCTGTTACTTTCATAGTTAGATTATCTTGAAGAGGAAGACAAAGAATGCTCTAAAAGAATAGTTGGTGAATACGGGCCCAGATTGATCATATTACAAGGGTATACCTATAAGAATGACCTGTTTCCTACGAAAAAACATGATGGAAGCAGATTGCTCTGTTGTAACATTGTTGTCGAAAGTCACCTGTAGTGTAACAGAAGAAGTCATTTACAGAGCTTTTAAAAAGGAGTTGAAAACATTATGGGAAAAGAAGAAAATCCATTTAAACAGCATTTTCTTTTTTTACCATTATGTTTCCGCTCTTTCAATGTTTTCCAAACGTCAAAATGTCAGACTTTACAAAATTGGAAGCGCTTGCAAACCAAAAATTAGATGTAAATTAAATGATATGAATTGTCTTTGAAAATGCTGAAAATTGGAAGAGGAGAAAAGGACGGTTACCAACAATTTCTTCTAACCCTTTGTGGAAAGACAAATCAGATTATCTTAATTCATATTTCATTTGTCGTCTGCTTTGAATATGGACCGGTCCAATAGTTTGTCCGTATTTACCAACCATTCTTTAGAACATTCTTGGTCTTATTCTTCAGCATTTTGTCAATGTGAAAGTAACAGGACTTCTGATTGGCTAAACCAAATGGTTTAGCCAATCAGAAGTCATGTTACTTTCAAGGTCAGGAAATCTTGAAGAATAAGACCAAGAATGTTCTTAAGGATGGTTGGTGAATACAGGCTTAGGAGAAGTGTTAATGTATGGACACGATATTTTGGCCAATTCTGGTCTCCCATTCTTCCTGTGAAAGAATAGCACGATTAAGTGATAGACCCTAGATTAAGTCAGACATTGGGGGATTGTAATTTTCCAAGTTTTGTTTCATCTTAATGCAAAACCGAAATTACTTCGAGTCTGGATTTCTTTCTAAGATATCAGACGGTGTTTTTTTTACTCATTACCGAGACCCCAGACACCGCTCGTTGTTTTAGATTCCAGTCGTATTCATGTTGTTTCATTTGTTCTGACGCTGTACGCATGCGCGGGACAATTTCCGGATGGTGCAGATTAAGAAAAGGACACGTTAACGACCTGAAGTAAAACCAGAAAATATTGATGAACAACATCAATGGCGCCGCAAATCAGTTGTTTCTAAAAAAAAATGCACATTACAGGATTTTAAATTGACTAAAGTAAATTTTTGCAGAACTCGGCGAGAAATGAACCGAGAAGTCCTTAACAACCCTTTGATTGCGATTTAACTTTAAAAAAAATGGCAAGACACAATTATGGCCATTCTTAGGCGAAATTTAACATAATTTCAATTTGAGCTAGGTACAAAACCAGTTGTCATTTGAGAAACAACACAAGAAAATAGTATTAAACTAGGTTCCAAGTTACCAAATTGATGTTAAAAACTGGATATGAATTGACCAAAGTGGCTACGAAATAACCACAATAAAAAGAATATGTGGGTACGAAATGATCGAAATTGTACGAAATGGCCTAGGTACGACATGACCTAGTTACGAAATGACTTATAGCCGAGCAAACAATATGGCTGCCTACATAGGTACAGTACTTTTCAAAACCGAATAGAAATAGTGCCGCCGCTAATGCGGCGCCACAAAAAGGGTGAAATTGCTAGCAAATTAAATTAATTTCATTTAACCCTTTACCCCATAAGGCATTTCTATAGTATCTCTAATTGACCTTAAATAACAGCAAGGATGAAGCCGTTTTTCATGTGTATATAATAGCTTTTGATAGCATAGAAAACATTGTGGCAAAAGGTGAAATTGCTCGTCACGAGCAATTTCACCTTTTGCCACAATGTTTTCAAAAGCCTCCTACAAGCAATGCGTAGAAATGAGTATCTATGGAGTAAAGGGTTAAAAGTATGGATAATATAGTGACGCTAGCGATCCAATGTAAAGAAATCCGGCCGAAATTACAGGCAAATTCAGTTCGCACCATTTAAAAGTATGGATTCGGGATTATTATGAACTTGATAATGTATTAGCTCCGTATCTAACTGAGCTTTTAACTGTTTTATTTCTACCAAGGAACTTATACACCGTCACCTCTCGTAATAATTGGCTGATAATTGCATGCAGAGTTACGGCCCTTGTGCTAGTAAATTACTGTACATCATTGTGCATGTATATGACTGTACAATCACTCCTCTTATTCTGCATTAGCGTAATACTGACAGAGCTCCAGATAAGAGGCAGTGATGGTATTCTAAATCCATTATTTCTCTTCCAAACCCTATGTTGTGGGTACTCATTAGAATCGTCTCGACGAGACGATTCTAATGAGTACCCACAACATAGGGTTTGGTTTAGATTAATTCATATTTTCAACCTTGAAATCAAAATCACCCCCTCTATCTGGAACTCTGTATAACGATTTACATTGTGGAACTTACTGAAAATTCGTGATAATGCCATCATGGTGTTAAAAATAGTAATATTAACCCTTTCCCAAACGACAAACTTTTGGACTAGTCCAAATTGAAAGCATTTGCAGACGACAATTAAACTCTTGCTGAAAAGATGATTTCTGTCTATGATAGGGTAGAAAACATTGTGGGAAAAGGAGAAAATGCTGGTTACCAGCATTTTCTCCTTTTCCCACAATATTTTCAAAACGCTACTATTCTAGACCCGTAAAAACCAGGGATTGTTTGGGAAAGTGGGTTAAGCTTCTTTAACCTATAGGCTGCTGAGCGCATATCGGGGTGATTTTTCGAGCAGATCAAGATAAGACCGAACAAAATCTTGTCGTCTTATCTTTGATTCACACTGTACAATAGAGTATTTTCTTTCCGGCGAAATCAGCTTTGAAAACGCAATATTTGTTTTCAACAATTGAGTGGATTTTTTCCATGTATAAAGCTGTTTAAATCTGTAACAAACGACGAATACTTGGACTTATCCGAATTTAAAGCATCTGAATACGACAAAATGAGTGCTACTTAACCCTTTCCCAAACAACAAAATTTTAGACTCGTCTAAATTGAAAGCACTTGCAGACGACAAAATAAACGCAAGTCAAAAATTTAGAATTGTTTCCAGTAGGGTAGAAAAAACTGTGGGAAAAGGAGAAAATGCTGGTTACCAGCATTTTCTCCTTTTCCCACAATGTTTTCTGAAGGCCTCCCTTTCAGGGCTGTAAAATCCAGGGATCGTTTGGTAAAGGGTTAAAACCTGAAATGTCTCTTTGGAAACGTAGAAAACATTGCGCGAAAAGGAGAAAAGGCTTGTTATTAGCATTTTCCCCTTTTCCCACAATGGTTTCAAAAGCCTTCTTTCGAAGGGTTGTTAAAACTTCAGATTGTGTAGTGAAAAATTAAGATTTCTGGGCAAAAGGCGGCCGAGCGAGAGAGACAGAGAGACAGAGCGATTCGTGATTGCATGTTTAACGTCCATTAAGAGAGAGCTAGCTAGTCACTGGCAATTATTGTGGTTACTCGTCTTACCCTTTGTCTCCTTTTTCAAGAATTATTGATATTAATTTTTTTTGAAAATCGATCCCGTAACCCTAGACTGTTAGTTACACGATGTTTAACAGACAAAATATTGTTATAGCCTTGTCCAAATTCAAAGCATTTGGAAATTTGGTTGATTGTATTGGGGTTCTGACAGTTATATCATGGCGGTCGGTGACGCACAGTGTTTCCTGGCTTTCTCATACCGGTACTTTTACAACTTTCTTTCCAAAGCCACCGATTACTTTTCCCACATGCTTCAGCAGAGTTGAGAGGCGAAAAACCCGGTAAGAAAGTTGGCCTCAACCGGGTATCGATCTTACAACCACCAGGTCATGAGTCCGACACGCTCACCACTGAGCCATCCGGGCTGGGCAAAGCATTTGGAACAGACATATTAACTCTTGTCATGCTAAATACATTTGTAACTAAAATGATTTTTTTAAATTCTATAATAAAGCGCCAAATACTGCAATTTCAAAGACATGTTCTTGGGAATAATACACATATCCTTCTCGGACAGTGTACATCAAAGATCAGACTGCACGTTCTGTGCAGTCTGATCTTGATCTATACTGTCCGCAAAAGGTCAGTGTTTCGTACCCTAAATTTTAAATATAACAGAAACCCTGACTTTCCTCTTAGACGGGAGAGATATACCATCACAAAATTTTAGGTAATAATATCTCCTACTGGGACAGTGTATATCAAAGATCAGATTGCACGTTGTGTGCAGTCTGATCTTGATCTGCACTGTCCGCAAAAGGTCAGTTAGTCGCGCTTAGCAGCCTAAGGGTTAAATCCTACTGAAAACCTGACTTTCTTTTTAGAGGGGATGGATATACCATAACAAAATTTTGGACTTGTCCAAATTAAAAGCTATTGCGAACCACGAATAAGATATGACTTTAATTAACCGTTTTGCGTTTGGAAGGAGAAAAAAATGTGAGAAAGGGAGAAAATACTGGATACCAGGATTTTCTCCTTTTCTCACAATGTTTTGCAAACGTCCTCTTCTTATTTGTAGTTAAAAGTTGGAGTTGTTTGATAACGAGATTTGGTTGTTGGCAATAAAAAGGAAGTTCAAAGTAGTTATAGTTCCTTCCCCAAGAATATCTTATATGACTTGCACCACGCAAAAAAGGGGCATTCGGACATTTGCGTAAAGTGTCGTCTAGGATCAGCATGCGCAGTCTGCGCATGCTTATCCGAGACGGCACTTTACGACAAAATTAGATTTAGTGCTACAGTAGACTTGTACAAAGAGAAAATCACACAAAAACGGAAAGTGTCGTTTCGGATTAGTCTGTGCGGACTGCGCGGGTTGATCCGAGATGACACTTTACGCAAATATCCGAATGTTCCTTTTCGCAGGTTGCAGATCATATGGAAAATTCTCGGACAAACACACAGCCCGTCAAAACAGCAAGAGTTAGTGTTTGCTTGTCCAAAGACAAAGCTACATGCAAGATGTTTATCACCGAAACTTTTCTGATTAACCCATTACCACACAATCCCTACTTTTGACGCCCCTGAGAATGAAGCCTGTAGAAAACATTGTGGGAAAAGGAGAAAATGCTGGTAACCAGCATTTTCTCCTTTTCCCACAATGTTTTCTACTCTTCACATAACAAATGTAAAATTTTCAGTCGCCTTTATTTTGTCGTCTGCAAATGCTTTCAATTTGTACCAGTGTCATATTTTGTCGTTTGGTAATAGGTTAAACCTTTATACTAGAGATCCGGAGTTTTAACGTGAAGCCTGTTGAAGCATGAAGCCTCTTGAAAACATAGAAGAAAAAGGAAAATAGCGGACAGTGCTGATTCAAGATTAGACTGCACATTCTGTGGAGTCTAATCTTGATCTACGCTGCCTGCAAGGGGCGATAAAAGTCCGGAACAGGGAAGTTTAGTGTAAAATACAAGATACTCATAATTTTATATTCTGAGGACCCTTCTCAAATGATTTCCCGGAGGAAATCTGTTGGCACGTAACATAGACTTAAAAACCCGTCATAAAATATAGGAGGTGATAAAAACTCGGACTTTCAAAAGACACATTCACTTTGATTGAACCCCCCTAGGGCCTGTTTCGTTGAGAAAAAAAAAACCTTTAAACCACCTCTATATATACTAGTGTTTATCTGTCTGTCTGTCTATCTGTCTGTCCGCCCGCCCGACCGACCGACCGATCGACCACCCGCCCGTGTATCCGTCCATCCGTCCCTCTGTCTGTATGTCTGTCTGTCTGTTTGCCTGTATCTCTTCTCTGTCTGTCCATTTTTTGCGTAACTGTCTGTCCGACCGTCCGTTCGTCTGTTCGCCATTTTCGGTTCATTTGTGTTAGTAAGCTTTGTCTACCAAACCCACGTCTTACAGTTAAATATATACTGTATATACATATCAAGGATTTCTATTTTAAAGTTTTAGAGAGTTTTACAAACCTAAGTTTTAGACGACCTTGATGGTGGCACCTTATGAAGACATTTTGGGAAAAGTAGAAAATGCTGGCAATCAGTATTTCCACCTTTTCTCACAGTGCTTTCTACCCTTTCAGATACATATTTCACAAGTTTAGCCACACGTAATTTCTTTTCTACAACAGCTTTGAAATTCGACGAGTCTGAAACATGTTTTGTCGTTTGGTAAAGAGTTAAATAGTGATATATTTGCCTGACTGACATGTATTTCCATTTTGACATAATTTTTCAATATATAAAAAGAAAAAAGAAACCGGTTTTAGGGGACTTGCTATATAATTGGACACAGTATTTAAAGCGTAAGCTAATAACTTTACTGTGTCCAGTTACATATATATAGTAATACGTATTCCTCAATTTTTTTTAGAAAATGGCTTTTGTTCTGTTCTATTCTATGGGGTTGTTTTGTACACATCACGTGACCAAAGATATGGTAAACCCAATTATTGTATTACAAGATACAAGTATATGTAATAAAAGTATGTCTATGTCTATATAGTAAGTTGCCTAGAACAGTGATTGGTTTAGTTTATATTGTAAATTAGCAGAACAATGGTTAATAACCTATGTGCAATACCTCAGGGTAAGAAAAACTTTAGCCTGTTGAAAAAAAAAAAAAAAAAAACCGTCAAAATGCAGATTAAGATCCGACTACTGATGTCAAGCTGTCTGATCTTGAAGCCACACAGTCTTCTATGCTGCGACGTTCTGTGCCGGAAATAGTCCCTTGTAAGTTTGGTTCTTTACAAAACTGAAAAAGTCAAGTCTGTTTGGGGCCACAAGAAAAAAGAAAGTTGATGGGACCAGAGATAAATAGAAGACAGAGTAAGTCTATGCATATGGATTACAGCAATAAAATCACGGAACATGCATTATAGTGGAATACTTCCTGCACGCGATGTTCACCATTTTGTGCTTTAGTGGACAGCATACGAGGAAATAACATGTGACCCGCCATGCAAAAAAGGAACCATCTGGGAATTCTGTACATCAATTAAATGAAAAACAGATCAACGACAGTGCAAGTCAGTTTAAGTTAATAATTCAAAAATGATTGTATAACAAGGTACAATGACCACTTTTCATACAGAAAATGCTATTAAAGCGAAAAGTGTAAACCCAGGTCAGCCTGCGCAATTTGCGCAGTCTGACCAGGGTTGACACTTTTCGCAGTTCTCAGAAGGTCCCTTTTTTCGTGATGGAGAAAATGTACAAATAGCAAATCGTTTCGACTCATGTCAGCCTACGCGAACTGGGCAGGCTGACATGAGTCGATACTTTTGTACACGTGTTTAACTCTCATTTCCACAGAGCATGGTTCATATATACATTCCGATCCTTTTCAAGGTGGTTTTTGGAAAGCAATTGCAGTCTTACGACTTACATTTACTGTCGATACAGTTTTAATTAGTAAACACAACATAGACATTACGAACCAAATGTTGCTTATCGGAAGTTTTTTATTTCGTATCATTAACCAATTACAAAACAACAAAATTTTAGACAGGTCCATATTGAAAGCATTTGCAGACGACAAAATAAAAGTGACTGAAAATTTGAATTTTTTTTGTGAAGGGTAGAAACATTGTGGGAAAAGGAGAAAATGCTGGTTACCAGCATTTTCTCCTTTTCCCACAATGTTTTCTAAAGGATTCTTTCTCAGGGGCGTCAAAAGTAGGGATTGTTTGGTAATGGGTTAATGTTATTTCCCACATAACCAGTCTATCTCCACAGTAATAAAAACTGATGCAAAAAACCAAGATTATGATGTATTAAGTAGAGTATAAGGCACAATAGTACTTAAACTACAATACAGATGGGTGCAGCAACAACAAGAATAAAAACAAAAACATCAACAAAAAACAATTACGACAATCGTCTAGAAAATAAACAAACAAAACGAACAAACAAACAACAATAATAAAGACGTAATTGTTGTAATCATCGTCGTCATCTTGCATCTCCACCATCGTTAACATGATGAAGAGCATTAACCAAGTCGTTTTTTGTTATAAATAATAATAATGATAATAATAATAATAATCTTTATTAGAGTCTCATTCATGTACAACAATATTTACAACTTATATAAAAGACATGGAAGTACACGTACATGACCATTCTATATAGAATTATAAGAGACTATCATAAAAACAAAGCATAACATATTCTACATATTCTACAAAAGTGGTAAAATTCAGTTGCGGATTTTACCATAAAACACATAATTTTAAATACGTATTTGAAAATTACAGTTTATAGCAAGTTTCGTGGTGTAGTCTTCGGATCGCTCGGATCGTATCCTGGGATATTTGTTATAAATCAGCAGCTGAATCTTGTATAAGTAATCATTGATAAAAGAAAGAAAAAAAAGAGCATGGAGATAAGAAATATTGTTATTTACTGACAGAAAATGACATGAAAGGCACAGGTGACGCCAAATGTTAACAATGGATGTATTGAAAAGCATTTAGATTAAAATCATACAATTTAACAGCATGTAAAAGATTGTGAAGATGACAATCTGTTATAGGTCGACCCAAGTGTTAGTAGCGGATAAAGAAATGGATTTGAAATCTAGATTAGGTGGCTAGGTCGATCTATCTTTTGTTTACTTTCTACATGATTTTGAAAGTCATTTATCTATCAGAGACTAACACTTGGACCAACAGGACAAATTGTCATCTTGGCAATAATTTCCGTACTTTTATTATGTGACAACTCTTCACCACACAATCCCGACTTTTAATGACCTTGAAAAAGAACCTTTTGAAAACATTGTGGGAAAAGGAGAAAATGCTGGTAACCAGCATTTTCTCCTTTTCCCACAAAGTTTTCTACCCTTTCCGAATGGAAATTTAACTTTTGATTCATATTTATTTTGTCGTCTGCAAATGCTTTCATTTTGGACATGTCTATAATTTTGTCGTTAGGTAAAGAGTTAAATTCAACTACATTTTAGCACCCACATTTTTACTTTTGGCCGCTACATGTCTATTAAATGGGGGAATTTAAAACGCATCGATGAGCATCGTATGTTTCGGGAAAAAAAAATGGTTCCCTTGGAAGTGTTTCTATCAAATTAATGAGTAAGAATTTACCGAACCAGTTACCATGGCTACCATTATGATATTTTTTGTCTTTTCCTTGTTTAACCTTTATCTCAAATGAGCCAAAAGTTTTGAAGTCATTATCTGTGGTTAAGGTCCATTTACGGATTGCAGCACCTTTAGCGCCAATTATATTTACTCGACCTTTCTCCACAGCAGAAAACTTACATATTTCTTATCTCCATGCTCTTTTTTTTTGTCAATAATTACCTCTAGAAGATTCAGCTGCTGATTTATAACAAATATCCCAGGATAGTATCCGAGCGATCCGAAGACTACAACACGAAACTAGCCATAAACTGTAGTTTTTAAATTCGTTTTAAAAATTACGTTTTATGGTAAAACCCGCAACTGAATTTTACCACTTATGTAGAATATGTAGAATATTTTATGCATTGTTTTTATGATAGTCTCTTATAATTCTATATAGAATGGTCATGTACACATACTTCCATGTCTTTTATATCAGTTGTAAATATTGTTGTACATGAATGAGACTTTAATAAAGATTATTATTATTTAGTCCACTTTCATTGTGTGTTAATGAGAGAGAGAGAGAGAGAGAGAGAGAGAGGGAAAGGGAGACGGGAGGGGGGGGGGGGTGGGAAGAGAGAGACCTTGACAAATGCTTTGTTATATAAATCATGTAATATTTGACTATGTACACTTGTACTTGTCCAATAAAATATATGTTCTGTTCTGTTCAACTGAACCTCGATTTTTTTTCCTTTAAATATCTGCTTCTTGACTGGACAAGCAAACAGTTTACCAAGATCAGACTGCACGTTCTGTGCACGTTCTGTTCTCTCACGAAGGACTCTGTTTTCGCCCAAAGGATTTACATGATTAACTCTTTACCAAAGGACAAAATATTAGACTGGTCTAAATCAAAAGCATTTGCAGACGATAAAATAAAAGTAAATGAAAAACTAAAATTTAAAATGGGAAGGGTAGAAAACATAGTGGGAAAAGGAGAAAATGCTGATTACCAGAAAGCTTAAAAAACAGTTAGAATCAGCTTTTTTGCTCCCTGTCACAAAAAATGTTTTCTTTCTCGTCTTTCTCATCGTAGACAAATCACTTCATATTAGCCAAATTCATTCTATAGTCAGCAAATGCTTTTAATTTGGCCAAGTCTATTAGAATTGGCATTTCGTTAGTAGTTAACCCATTTCCACACAATCCCTACTTTTGACGCCAATGAGAAAGAAGCCTTTAGAAAACATTGTGGTAAAAGGAGAACATGCTGGTAACCAGTATTTTCTCCTTTTCCCACAATGGTTTCTGCCCTTCACAAAACAAATTTCAAATTTTCAGTCACTTTTATTTTATCATCTGCAAATGTTTTCAATTTGGACCTGTCTAAAATTATTGTCGTTTGGTAATAGGTTAAAGAATACATGTATCTAAGTCACGATACATAGAGAATGGCTTTAATCCTAGGACCATTTGATGACAATGTAAATCAAGACCAGATTGCAGGGAACACGCAGTCTGATCTTTGATATACACTGTCTGATAAAGAGATACTTTCCCCCCAAAATGACTTAGTAGTAGCACACTGATCAACGTGAGCCGCGGACACCATGTGTTCTCGGTACATCAGATCAAATTTTTACATAGAAGAACCGGAGGTGGTGTAAGTATTTTCATTTTTATGGACCTGATTTACCTAGAAGGAAATGTTGATTTACAGCAATGTCAAGACAAATGATTGATCTGTTTACATACATACTACGGAATAATAATACCGTCATCTAAGCGAGCTGTGGCTTTATGAGCAACTGGGGTCTTATTGTTTTGCAGTTTATTGCCAAATTTTGAACAAAATCCCAAACCATTGTTCATTTTACAAGTTTGTATGATAAGATAAATGTTTTCCCTAAAAGAACACAAAATTTCACTTAGAAATGTCCGTCCAAAGCGAAGATATGTGTTTTTGAATGGACCTGGGTAGAGGAAAATATGCTAACAAGACACCAATTTTATTTTCAATGTATGCACATGGACACCAGATCAGAAAAAGCTTGGGGTAACTGGACACCAACCTTTAAATCATCAATATTTCTGCCTGAAACTCGATGCATGGGCTGTATACGAAGACTATTTTTGTAAACATTATGTCACTACGGTCCATTACCTGATAAAAAAAATATTCAACGCAATTTCATTACTTGTAGCACTTGCTTTTTTGAAATATTTGCAATGTTACGGCAATTTACGAAGTAGACCTACGATGCTTGATCAAAATTGACCGGTCTTTGCCTTCAATGTTGGTGCAAGACATGTTCTTTTTTTGCTGCGTTTCAGTTTTATGAATGGCGTATTAACCCATTACCACGCAATCACGAGCTTTAATGTCCCTGGGAAAGATAGCTTCGAAAAACATTGTCTATAAAGAAAAGCCTTATTAACTAATACAGAGTGTACATTATTTACCACATTTGGCCTGATTTTTAGTTAAAAAAATTTTCAAATCCGCTTGGCCAACTGCCAGCGGGCTCTTAGAATGGCGTTCTACCCTTCGTACATTTGCATGCATGCGTTTGTTCGTCTACGCGTTTATTTTTAAAATTTTTATTTAATCGACTTCTCCTCAGAAACTTCCAAGTGGAAATCAACAAAATTCAACGTGGATGATTCCATAAATTTCTTTCGAGATACTTGGATCCTTTAAAAAAGATGGCTTATGTGGAAGAGGCTTATTCTCCGTGTACGGCGCGTTGTGAAAATTGTAAAATTTGTCCCCTCAAAATAACTCACTCACGAGATTGGCATTGGGTAGCTTTCTATCACATTCCTTCAATAAATTTTGATCTGCTGAAAAACGTGGCTTTTGTTGGTGGGACTTATTTTCTCTTTGTGTCATAAAGCTGAAGTACTTGCTGCTCTTTAAATAAATTCGTTGATAATACATGGATGTAGATCTACATGTACATGTACTTCATAACACAGATGATCACTGATAATGTTTCATTTTATCCAATATACTGGGTGATCATGAGATACGAGATATTAATCTTTATTGTTACAAACTTACATAGTTCTTGGAAATGCAGCATTAGTGCTCAGAAATAGTTTTGTACGTAGTGTGTTAGGAAATTATTAGAGAGGTTAATTGCAGCCATGGCAAATTACTAAATTAAATCTTTTCTGAAATTCGTCATTTATAAAAAATAAGCCACATCTATTTCCTGTTTCGTTTTTTTTATTTCGGTTTATTTACAAAACCATGACAAAACAGACTGTGTATCAGAACAATTACGCTCGAAGAAATAGAATTAGACAGCAAATTCTATGGCAGTCTGCAATTTGAACTGACCACTGTTGGAGGGTCTGATGACCTCTCCCATAAATTTCAGCAATACGAAATACAGTAAAACCTGGCATGTTGGCCACCTGTATTAAGCAAGCAACTGAATAAACAAGCATACATGTAGTTCCCGACAAATAGCAATGCACAGACATTCATCTGTATCAAGCAAGCACCTGCCTTTGGCAAGCTCTTTTGACCGTCCCTTTGGTAATTGATTAATATAGGTTGAACTGTAACTATTTCTGAGCACTAATGCTGCATTTCCAAGAACTATGTAAGTTTGTAACAATGAAAATTATTATCTCATATCTCATGATCACCCAGCATATTGGATAAAATGAAACATTATCAGTGATTATCTGTGTTATGAAATACATGTAGATCTACATACATGTATTATCAATGAATTTATTTAAAGAGCTGCATGTACTGCCGCTTTATGACACAAAGAGAAAATAAGTCTCACCAACAAAAGCCATGTTTTTCAGCAGATCAAAATTTATTGAAGGAATGTTATAGAAAGCTACCCAATGCTAATCTCGTGAGTGAGTTCTTTTGAGATGACGAATTTTACAATTTTCAAAACGCGCCGTACACGGAGAATAAGCTCCTTCCACATAAGCAATCTTTTTTAAAGAATCCAAGTATCTCGAAAGAAATTTATGGAATCATCCACGTTGAATTTTGTTGATTTCCACTTGGTAGTTTCTGAGGAGAAGTCGATTAAATAAAAAATTTAGAAATAAACGCGTAGACGAACGAACGCACGCATGCAAATGTACGAAGGGTAGAACGCCATTCTAAGAGCCCGCTGGCAGTTGGCCAAGCAGATTTGAAAATTATTTTAACTAAGAATCAGGCCAAATGTGGTAAATAATGTACACTCTGTATTAGTTAATAAGGGTTTTTCTTTATAGACAGTGTTTTTCGAAGCCATCTTTTCCAGGGACATTAAAGCTCGTGATTGGAGGCAATGACCGGTCAATTTTGATCAAGCATCGTAGGTCTTCTTAGTAAATTGCCGTAACATTGCAAATATTTCAAAAAAGCAAGTGCTACAAGTAATGAAATTGCGTTGAACATGCTCTTTATCAGGTAATGGACCGTAAGGACATAATGTTTACAAAAATAGTCTTCGTATACAGCCCATGCATCGAGTTTCAGGCAGAAATATTGATGATTTAAAGGTTGGTGTCCAGTTACCACAAGCATTTTCTGATCTGGTGTCCATGTACATACTCTGAAAATGAAAATGGTGTCTTGTTAGCATATCTTTCTCTACCCAGGTCCATTCAAAAACGTGTATCTTCGCTTTGGATGGACATTTCTAAATGAAATTTTGTATTCCTTTAGGGAATAGATTTATCTTATCATACACACTTGTAAAATGATTAATGGTTAGGGGATTTTGTCCGAAAATCGGCAACAAACTTCAAAACAATCAGACCCCAGTTGCTCATAAAGCCACAGCTCGCTTATATGATGGTATTATTATTCCCAAATATGGGTGTAAACAGATCAATCATTCGCCTTGACATTGCTGTAAATCAACATTTCTATCTAGGTTAATCAGGTACATAAAAATTAAAAATACTTACACCACCTCCGGTTCTTCCATGGAAAATTCGATCTGGTGTACCGAGAACACATGGTGTCCGCGGCTCACGTTGATCAGTGTGAGTAGACTCATTTGGATTTTCATATCGGGTTGAAGATTTCATCTAACTTATTTACCGGTTTAAGGCTTAACTCTTTACCACACGAGAAAATTTAAGACTGGTCCATTTATAAATCGATAAAACCTACCACAATGTTTTCAGAAGCCCCAGGTCGTATCTATGTAGTAATGGGTTAATAAAACGACAACACATTGTTGTCTGTCAGCTATTTTATTTGATTTTATATTTGCGGACATACATAGTATTAATTATACCACAATGTTTTCAAAAGTATGAGTTACAAAAAAAAAGAATATATTTGTACAGTTATGTGTTGTAAATATGTATCATGGTTGTTAATACATTTCTTTGTGTATCTCTTATAAATTGATGCAATTAGCCTCAATGTTTTCAAAAACTCAAATCTTGACAAACAAAATGTTATTCTTATTAACAACATTTTCTTCTTTTCTCAGTATGTTTTATGTTTAGGTTTTCTGGCCTGCTTGAAACAAATATCAATTTTTGAGTTACATAAATTTTGTTGTGTGCATGTGCTTTCAATTTGAACCAGTCTAAAATTTTGTTAATATTAATATTAATGTTAATGTTTGTCATAGTCTACCATGGAAAATGGGTTTTAGTTACGATACAATTTTAGTCTTTAACACAGCGTTCAATCATGTCAAAACTTGTCGAAAACTCTCAACTAAATTTTTAATTCCATTTACGATACAAAACATTGCAGGAAAAGACTAATAGTATTTAAATCACTCTCACATTTAAAGATACGTAAAAAGAATGTCCACTTAGTTACTCAAATAATTAGTGAAATTATTCATTTTCTTCAATATTTGTATATTGAAATGTGTTATATATATTGCATGCTCTGTACTATACTGCTATGACCATTAAGCTTATATGCTTAAGAGTCAAAATAAAATTTCTGTTCTGTTCTGTTCTGTTCATATTGAAAACATTTGCAGACGACAAAATAAAGGTGACTAAAAAAAAGAAATTTGTTCTGGGAAGGGTAGAAAACACTGTGGGAAAAGGAGAAAATGCTGGTTACCAGCATTTTCTTCTTTTCCCACAGTGTTTTCAAAAGGCTTCTTTCTCAGGGGCGTCAAAAGTAGGGATTGTGTGGTAATGGGTTAACTCTTCTTCTGCTAAATGAACAACTTTTATGCCGACGGAAAAAAAGTTCGAATAATTATACTTCAAACATATCTTTTCTAGCAAAATATCTCCTTATCGGACTGTGCAGATCCAAGATCAGACTGCAATTTCTGTGCAGTCTGATCTTGATCTGCATTGTCCGCTAAAGGTCGGTGGGTCACGCACAGCAGCCAGAGAGTTAAGAAATGCGCTACAATAAAAGCGTTCAAAAGAACTATAAATAAAGCGTGAAGCTTTCGGTCCATTCTTTTTCCTGTTTCCTTGATTAGCATTTCTAATGGCAGTATTTTGACGCCGCGAATATTCGGGGCCGGATATGTCTGAAGGGAGTTGTAAATACGGGCTGTTATTTTGATATTTATGTTATTTCTCCTGAGGAAGACAGGGACCCTAGGGGAAGGAGAGAGAGAGAGAGAGACAGAGAGAGACAGAGAGAGAGAGGGAGGGAGAGAGAGAGAGAGAGAGAGACGGGGAGGGAGTGTGTGTGGGGGGGAAGAGAGAGAGAGAGAGAGAGAGAGAGAGAGAGAGAGAGAGAGAGAGAGAGAGAGATCTGCGAACTGTCACCATGAAATGATAAAAATACTGTAGACGTGGCGTTACACACCAAACAAGCAAGAAAAAGCAGGAGCTTTAACTCTTTACAAAACGACAATATTTTAGGCTTGTCTATATCGAAAGCATTTGTAGACGACATAATAAAAGTAACTGAAAATTTGAAATGTGTTTTGTAAAGAGAAGAAAACATTGTGGGAAAATTTTCTCAGCATTTTCTTCTTTTCCCACAATGTTTTTAGATGCTTCTTTCTCAGAGTCGCCAAAAGTAGGGATTGTGTGGTAATTGTTTAAAGGCTGTGGATGTAAAACTGTTTCTACTTGGAAAAATATTGGGGGAGAGGGATTAGTTGCTCCTAATGAGCAATTTCTCCTTTCCTTGAAAAAAATCAGTAACTTTCAAAATGACCTTCATCTCTTTTTTACTTTAGCTTATTGTTTATAATCATAAATACTAAAGTGTGGACATTTTTAGAAAAATCTGTCCTGTAGAAGGTATGTACATATATTTACGAAAGATTAACCCTCGATTCAGTCAAATTATCTCCCTTGTCAATTCAGTATTAGCTTACCCATTTACTCCATTGTAGGAGCCTTTGGAAAACAATGTGGCAAAAGGTGAAATTGCTCGTCACGAGCAATTTCACCTTTTGCCACAGTGTTTTCTACACTATCAAAAGGTGTCATATACGTACACATAAGAAATGGCTTCATCCTTGCTATTATTTAGTGTCAATGACATATACCACAGAAATGCCTTTTGAAGGTAAAGAGTTAATTACAGAGTTAAGCCAATCAAATGATGTGTTCCTTTCAGTTTTGTAAAGTTTTGCAGAATTATACCAAGAACTTTTTTTTTAAAGAATGATTGGAAAACAATAGACCGTGTTTTATTCTGGCAAATAGATGAATTTCTCAGAAACCTAAAAGCAAGAGCTTCAGAAAACTTAAAAGCTAAAGTCCTTATGAAAACACGGAGAACTTTTTATCCAACTAAAAGCTGGTGGTGTAACCAATTTAATTATATTGAAAAAGAACAGAGTGGATTCTTTTTTTGCATTTTTTTTTCTTTGTTGGATTAATTTGACACGCGGAAAACAGACGGAATCATTGTCTAGAATTTCCAACCGAAAACACAAGCTGTTATTACATTTTGCATGGCATATTTTCGTCTCGAGGCATTAATTAAAATGTAGCTGTTTGGCTGTCAGTTACTCCAACAAAAACAAGAAAAAATATTGTACATATGGCTTGCATCATGCGAAAATGGGCATTCGGACATTTGCATAAAGTGCCGTCTCGGATTAGTCTGGACAGATCCCGCTGGCTAATCCGAGACGGAACTTTACGACTACACTGGATGTTGTGCCACAGATGACTTGTGCAAAATTGAAAAAAAAAAAAAACACACATAAAATCGGAAAGTGCCAGTTCGGATAAGCACGCGTGAGGTGCGCAGACTGATCCGGGACGACATTTTACGCAAGAGTCCGAAGTCCCTTTTTCGCTTGATGCTGGCCATATACAGTAAAGAGGGGGACAGTAGGAATGGATGCACGTTAAAGAGTGAAATGAATGAATGAATGAATGAAAACTGTTCGAAGTTGATCTTACGCTTGAGAGAAAGATGGGGTTTCATGAAACAAATGCGAGATTAAATCGTGATTTCTTCAGCCCTATTTGAAAATGCTTTGAGAAAGAATGAAACACGTTGTAACAAACCCCACTCTTACTAAAGAATGTGATACGTCTGAACAAAGTGTTTGTTCTATCTGTTCATATTTAAGAAATACTTAAATTGCAGGTTACCTACGTACCTTAACACTCTGCTTCAGCCATTCGTAAAGTGTAAGCTTTAGATTAGGGAAGGTGATGCTCTAAAAGTAACGGTACATTACAATTATGAGTGATAATTATTGAATTTAAGATATCTTCTGATCAAACACATTTGCTTTAGTTGAAGTATTAAGATTTTTCTCTAAATGGGCAGAAAACACTATTGAAAAAGTAGAGTAGATTTTCTAAGGTTTGTTTCACTAGACAAAATGTTTTTACAGCCATCTTCCTCAGAGTCGTAAATGCACAGGACAGTTTGGCTTCACTGGTGGAAAGAAAATGGTTCTTGTCTTTTATCGTCATTTAATATCGGTTGCATGATACAAACTTTCGCTTTTCATTTTCTATAGCAACAAAGATATTATCATTAAAAGTAAGTCAACGATCTCTCTTCCATTACGCTTTTTTGCGACCAATGGCTTAGGTCCTATTGCAAGATGATGACGTACTGACCGATTTTCATGATTTCATTCAGAGTAGGTATCGCATAAAACGTTTACCGTACCCCGAGTTTCTCTGTCCTTTTAGTGCTTTCAATAGATCTCTGCTCTATACAGCAGTACACTCGAATCTTGATCTGCACTGTTCGCAAAGGCACTAATTTTGATAAATTAGTCTTTTATACATGTTGGGAAAAAAAATTCAAATTGAGAATATAGACTGTTTTATACTCTTAGCTAGCAGGATTAGATAAGATAATATGAGTGATGAATAATAATTGATTGTTGTAAGGATAGAGGAGGATGGCCACGACCTCCTCTATCCCAGTATACGTGGCTAATAAAGAAATTAAAAAAAAAATAGATCTCTGCTGATGACTTAAAACACGATGCAATGACTGAGAAAAACTGCTATACGCTTTCTAAGACAAGCGGACGATATAGATCAAGATCAGACTGCCCGTTCCGTACTGTCTGATCTTGATCTGTATCGTCCGTATATAAAAGCACATCTCTTCGCCTATGGCGCAGAACGGATTAACAAAACTGACAGGAAAATGAGATAGTTTCAAAACATCACTTGTGCCATGAATTATTAACTATCCCCTAAAGCAGAGTGATATTTGGACGAGATTTGTACCAAGGATTTTATGATCATTTTGTAACCGTAACAGGAAATAAATCTGCTCTGGAATTGTCGAACGCAATGGCGCCATTGATATAAACTTACAGAGTGATTTGTATTATATCATGTTAACCTTTTACTAAATCATAAAATCTTAGACTTGTCTACATTGAAACTGACAAAATAAGATGCGACACAAATGACGTGAATTGTTGTCGAGAGGGTAAAGACATCTACTCTAAGTTAGGTATTGTCTCTTATTCAATCCTTGCATGCACGTATAGTCTGCTTACGTAGTGTCTTTGTGCAAAGTACTTCAAGAGCTCAAGTCCAGTACCTTCGAAACCTTGGACTCATAGGAATGAGTGACCTATAGCATAGGTATAACAGAAATAATGTAGAAAAAGGCCTAAAACAAAATTAAGTCCAGTAGATACACATCCATATTCAACTGTCCAGGGTTGACAAGGGCAACTCTTTGCAGGGAGTTTATATTAAAAACTGAACGCGCAGTCTTAATTTTGATTTACATTGTCCTTTATAATGAGTTTTCATCCTGTGAAAAATGAAAATCCTATACTTTGAGGTTTTGTTTTGGTTGGAAATTTCATTTATTCTGCAGCTTTAGGGTCAGCATGTTACTTGACAAAATCACTAACCCCCCCGCCGCCCCGCCGCCCCTCCCCCCTACATTCCTATAGAAATGAATTACACCTTTTCAATGTTTCAATGGCTATACAAAGAAAGTTCCACGGCATGATAGGGGATAGATAGTTTGTTCATGATAAATAAAAGCATGGGATCATCTATGCAGTCTGATGTTGATCTACCTTGTCCAAAAATAACTTCTTGTTTCGTATATAGTAACGAAAGAGTTAGCCTTCTTCAAGATAACAATTGTTGGTTACTTCAAAGGCTCACCATTGCACCTCAAAGACAGAGCTTCTGGCATTCCTTCAAGCACTGCAACTACAAATCTCGTTTTACAAATGCACGTTCACGAAACGTTACTGAGCTTCATATTACCCAAAGGGCGGAATAAACAGATTTCAATATATCTTCTCTGTTGTGAATAATTGAATGTTTCCCCCCAAAGCGATTTTATAGTCAGAAGAGATTTATTTCGGAATTTTATTGACTGTAACATGGTGTGAATTTACTAAAGGCTGAGCCCTGAGCAATGCCATTATTGCAATGCAGTCTCGTCGACGTACTCTATGGTATTCTTATAAATCATATAGTTTTTAATATTTCCACTTGCACCACCATCCGCTGCCACCACCGCCATCACCACTACATCTACCGTTATGACTTTTCCTTCACTATAATTATATTATAATAACTTTATGTATACAAGATAACCATTAAGACGTCTACATTGTATTTTCAGCATGGCCTTCATATACTCTCTACACACGCAAAGAAAGAGGGAGAAGGTAAAAAGAAAGAAAGAAAGAAAGAAAGAAAGAAGAGAGAGAGAGAGAGAGAGAGAGAGAGAGAGAGAGAGAGAAAGACAGAACAGGAAGACAGAGAGAGAGAGAAACAGTGAAAGAGAGAGACTGAGACAGAGAAGAAGAGAAGAAAAGAAAGAGAAGTTGAGACAGAGAGAGAGAGAATGGCTGAGACTGAGACAGAGAGACGAAGAGAGAGAGAGAGAGAGAGAGAGAGAGAGAGAGAGAGAGAGAGAGATTTAACTAAAAAATGATTGGAATCATTCTTACCATGGGAACGTGTACACCGGCAGTTCTCATTTCGATCTGCTGACTGGAACATCACCAACCACTCTTAAGAACGTTTTATGTCGTATTCTATAGAATTTTCTGAATGTGAAAACAACACAGATTCTGATATGCTAAATCATTTGGTTCAGCCATTCAAAAGTTGGGTTACTTTGACTCTCAGAAAAACTTGAAGATTAAGACAAAAACATTCACTGAAAAGTATTTGCAGATAACAAACGTGGCTCAAAGAATGATTTCTGTCTTTGATGGGATAGACGGCTCCTGATTGTATTGTAGGAGAAAAACGGCTAACCGCTTGGCATGTCACAGTGCATACCAAGGCTTGCAGGCTGTCCATCTGCAAAGTAGAGAACGGTGTCATCTGCGACTTCGTTGTCTACGCACTATATTGCATCACCGACCCCATATGCTAAGGAAAAGTAGGGCTTACACCGAAGCATTTACTGAAGCCTGGATGGGCTGTTTTGATAAATGGCCATTGCATAGGTTACATGCTAGCTGATCATAGCTGAATGAATCACATCATGTAGCGTTTTATGGAGTAATTTTCTGTTATGCCCAAGTCTGCTGTAGCACAAAATCCATTGCAGTCGTAAAGTACCTTCTCGAATTAGCCTGCGCGGACTGCGAATGCTGACCCGTGATTACACTACACGCAAATTTCCAAATGCCCCCTTTCTTGTGCTGCAGCCATATTTGAAGCAAGATGGACTTTTTCCAGATCTGATCCGAATATTTGTTCTTCTAATGATTTGCATGTAATAAATTACATGTATTCTTATTTGTCATATTCCTTCAACGGTCAGCTATAAAATCATAGTGTAATACAGCCCACTCCGGTAGCTCAGTGAGCCCACTCAGTAGCTCTGTTTCGTTATATGGTGGTTACGAGTTTGTTATCTGGTTCAGGCAAAACTTCTTTTCGGCGATTTTTCGACTCTTACCTCTGACACATGTGAGAAGAATAGTCAGTGGCTTTGGAAACAAAGTTGTGTTAGCGATGATGTGAAAAAGCCAGTCAGTTGTTAGACAAAGTGGATGTCACGGATCCATAGTTATATCATGTCTTGCACGATATAATGCGTTATGGAGAATCAGGTGCATTGCATCTGATATTACCATAATGTCGCTCATTGAGTTTTCCATGCCACATAATGTAAATTAGCCATACTTTGGCAAAAGCCATGGGTAGGTACACTGAATGCCGTAATATGACCTAAGCTGTTAAAACCGCGTTAAACTCAAACTGGATCCAAACAAACAAGTCGACTGTTACCACAGTTTTGCGTATGCCTGACACAGAGCATAGTCTGCTCATCTAATATGTAATAAATCACATGAGAGTTTTATTGCTCTCAACATTTACTATCTGTTATTAATAACTAGGTCTCCTGAAGCCATATACTCCTTAACCTTTTCCCAAACAATCCCTGGTTTTTACGGGTCTGGAATGGTAGCCTTTTGAAAACATTGTGGGAAAAGGAGAAAATACTGGTAACCACCATTTTCTCCTTTTCCCGCAATGTTTTCTACCCTATCATGGACAGAAATCACCTTTTCAGTAAGAGTTGAACTGTCATCTGCAAATGCTTTCAATTTGGTCTTATCCACAAGTTTGTCGTTTGGGAAAGGGTTAAAAGAGATAATTTCTTGGGATTTTATTGTCACTTTACCACTATAGGATGGGGTAACTTTCATCTTCGAAGTTACCGCAAGCGATGACATTTTCTTTATAAATATCCTGTGATGTCTTGATTTTATGCCATACTGTGCATCTTAAGTACCTTTTTTTCTTTTAGAACTTGCATATCCCTACAGTCATGTTCGTTTCCGAGTTTGTTATTATGTAATATTTTGTATTCATGGATGTCTATGATCGCAAAGTAATATTCCCTTTTATAACAATATCTTTTTAAGTTGGTAGCCGTGGGGACGTAAAAAACTTCACTTTGTACAGTAATGGTCCAAGAGCTATATCTCTTTGACATCAGAGTCCGTATTCACCAGCCATTCTCAAGAACCTTCTTTGTCTTATCCTCCACTATTTTTCTACATTTGTAAGTAACGCAACCTCTGATTAGCTAAACCATTCGGTTTAGCCAATCAGAAGTCGTGTTACTTACAAATTTAGAAAACCTTGGAGAATGAGACTGAGAATATTCTCAAGAATGCTTGGTGAATACGAGTCCAGGACTGTCGAGTGATATTCTACTTACAAGGACTTATCGTTATCTGCAAATGGGGTATCTCTTTGCCACACACCAAATTGTTGACTCTCCAAAGCTAAAAGTACCCACAGATGTCAATGTTGAAGCCGATACTATGAAATTCTTTAATAGGTTAGAAAATATGCCGGGAAAACCAGAAAAATGCTGGTCAACAAAGTTTTTCCCACAATGTTTTCTAAAGGCCTCTATTTCTTGGTCGCTCGAGCTCGGCATTTTCTGGTAAGGTTTAATGATATCCCTGGAATAGTGCTTAACCCCTTTGAGCGCGATTGGCGAAAACGAGGTCTTCCACACTCATCAAAGAGTAAGACCATACGACACCGAATGTGTTGTCTGATCTTGGATATATTCTGTCTGCTTGTTTATTTTAGCCCATAAAATTACAATTTTTTTCGAGTTTCAGTCTATTGCACACTGTTTTTTAGCCATCGAAAGCGGTTGGATTCATATATTTGGCTGCTGAAAGCCAGTTATGTACTTAAAGGGCAAATCAACAAGTTTCTGATATGATTAATTTTGAAATCTACATCTATCAAATGGCAACCTGGTAATATTGTAATTTGAAAAAAAAAATTAGTAAAAGTACTTTTTTTCAATTTATATTTTTGCTTATTAGTTTTTCTTGCATCGCTTACCTCCCTTACTTATTGTAGCGCACCTTGATTTGTGACGTCATAGGAGCGTTTGTTTCGATATGGGCCTTGTTTCAGATAGTGAAATGAGCGATATTTAAGACGAAGGAATACACGATTCTAGGCCGGTAAGGCCGTACATGTACCACCAAGTTTTTAATGAAACTTAATAGTTTCTGATGATGAGGATAAAAGTAAAAATTCGCCCACCAATGGCGAAAATAACGATGTTATGCCGGACTTTTGAACAGCGTGATGAGTATCACGCCTACATGTATAAGGCTACGGGGCGAACGTCGCTTACAGAAATATTATTCGATACATGATAAAATTAAGTGTACGGCATAAGCTTTATTTCACTTGAAGTATTTTCAGTGGCATTAATAATAATAATAATAAAAAAGACGGTTTCAAGACAGTTCCACGACTACACAGTTCCCAGACACTTTTAAAGACATTTCTCCTACACTTTAGTTTCATGTCAAATAACCGATTTCTTGACTTTTACGATTGATAATCGTGAGATGTTAGTTCTAACTATTTGTTGATGGATTCTATATTTGTACCTTGTAAAGAATTCTGTAAACATTGACAGGTACAAAATTTGTTCTCTCATGGGTGAAGGGTTACACAATAAATCGCGATTTTCGTGAGAATAAGAATAGTTTGAAATGCTGTTAACGAGCGTGAAATTTGAGAAAATAATATGTTCCGAGATCGTTAAGACAATCATCAAAATTATTTTATATTCTGGGTAACTACATTTGTATCAATTGATCCTTTATCCACAATATTTTCTACTTTTAACTCTTTACCATACAACAAAATATTAAACAGGTCCAAACTGAAATGGCTTGCAGACGACAAAATAAAGTTATATATTTCAAAAATTGAAATTTTTTTCCAGCAGAGTAAAACACTGTGTTAACAGGAGAATATGCTGGTTACTAGGTTACTTTCTACTAGGTAGCTGGTTACTTTCTTACAATGTTTTTAAAAGTCTGCTGTCTTCGGGGTCGTAAAAATTATGGATTGATTGGTTAAGGGTTAAATATAAATCCCACACATTGGGCACAAGTTCTGGTTAAGTTCACAGGGAGCAGTATCCAAATTTGAATTTTGCTTTGAATTTGGTCTGGTCCAAAATTTGCCGTCTGGGAAAGGGTTAAATTGTTACCAAACATCAAATTTATTGACTCAACCGAATTGAAAGCAATTAGAGTCAACAAATTAAATTTAACTCGCATGTTTGGACTTGTTTTTGATGGGTAAAAAACATTGTAGAAAAAGGAGAAAATGCTGGTCAGCAACATTTCTCTTTTACCTATAATGTTTTCGAAAGTTTTTTTCTATCTTTACAAGGGTCGTAAAAACAAAAGATTTCTCTCAGTAGCCTGTCTAGAAGACAGAGTATGGAGAGGAACAGGGAAATATCCACAAATTAGAAATGTAAAGATACAATTCAAAATTTGTTCAAAATGATAGTAAGTTGTCAAATCATTTTTAAGAGTGAAATGTCTAAGAGAAGAAGTGTACGGGATAAAAGCTGTAAATGGGTTTACTGTCACAAACAAACATTACAGAGTAAAGGGGTGAGATATGCAAATGTTATGTAACCATTTCCTGTATTGTTTCAACTGGCCGGTGATGGATTAACATTTATGACCATGACTAGGGGTAGCCAGATACTGACTTCACCCTTTACCATGCAAACCCTAGGTCTAGTTTCCAATACCCAAAGAAAGAGTGTTTGAAAAACAGTGTGGGAAGAAAAAGATATTTACTGTTTAAGGGCAAATCCTAATATATTTTGACCATACTGTTTTTTACTCCAATCAGCTGCAAATATTTTTGGTTCACAATTCTTTTGTTGTCTGCAAATGCTTTCAATTTGAATCAGTCTAAAATTTTTGTGTTTGGTGAATGGTCACTTGACCCTTTGTTTTTTTACAACCCTGAGACAGAAGCCTTTTGAAAACATTGTGGAAAAGGAAGAAAAAGCTGAACCACTTGAAAGTTAACATCATTTGAACAATCGAGACTTTGGTACTTGCAAAATCTATGTTATGAATTTGGATGAATATGTTATGTTGTTGCCTTTGAAAACATTGTGAGGAAAAGAGAAAATGCTAAGATTTTCTCCTTTTCCCATAATGTTTTCCATCCTTTCCAAATCAAATTTCATTTCAACTTTTTGATTACCATTTTTTGTCATGTGCAAATTAACCCTTTACCAAACAATCCCTGGTTTTTACAACCCTGAGATGGAAGCCTTTTTAAAACATTGTGGGAAAAGAAGAGAATGCTGGTAACCAACATTTTCTTATTATCCTACAATGTTTTCTATCCTGGTGGAAACAAATTTCAATATTTCAGTTAGGTTTACTTTGTTTGCAAGTGCTTTTAATTTGGACCATTCTAAAATTTTGTCTCTTGGTAAAGGGTTAAATGTTGAAAACATTTGGGGAAAAAAAGGGAGAAAACGGCACCAATTTCTACTTTGTCCAGAATGTAGATCTAGAAAAAGGATAAAATATTACGAAAAACAATTAAAGGAATTACCGACCTTATGTTTGTTTTTCTTTTTGGAGATTGCCATTGCGGAATGTCTGGCTGACTTCGTTTGGGGCTATAGCCACGGCTACAGAAGCAATGGCTTCAATCGAACATCAAAAGCCAGGACTATAATGATGTCATTTGACCTTTAACCTCGGCTATTGCCGGACCGCGCTCGCACCCACGGTCGGTTTAGTTCCAAGATGGCGACTGGGGTAGGAAATGAAATGTAAGTTATGTTGAAAAGGTAGAAGTACAAACCGTATTCGTTCCATATTATTTATTTGTTCAGACCTATATGCCAGCCAATAGTTATGCATCGAAATGGAGTATATGTGTTATTTCAAACGAACCGATGGCTTCAGCCGATGATATTTTTCATTATGATTGATGGAGAGGATGTCAGAAGATTCGGACCCAAGAAGATTCGGCCCAGGGCCTTCCAGCGATTTTCGAGAAGATTCGGCCCAGCAGGTGAGAAGATTCGGCCCCGAGGGTGAGAAGATTCGGCCCAAGTTGTATTATATTGTTTGTACCAGTAAAATTACCTGATTGAACTAATTGTTCTTAAATGTTAGAGTAATCTTAATCGTCCACGATATTGTTTTGCAGAAGGTAACGTTTTTTAAGTAAAAAACTAAAATTATTTCTATTCAAAATCACTATTGTACTGTAGAAGAGCAGCAATATGATATTTGCACTTGTTTCTTCTTTCAGGATTATGGTGCAGGTGAACAAAAATGGCACAATGTACTTGGCAAGAATTAGCCAATCTTTATTTGATATGATCAGTTCACCAGAATGTGGTATGTATGATTTGGGAGAAATGTTTAAAAAAAATATGTTGCTAGGTTGGGGTATCAAACACCAGTCTTCTAGCTTGTGTCAGATTAGTACCATGCAGGCAGGTTTTTTGAAGTTTCATAAGCTTTATCAGTACCCTTTACACTCCTATTATGGAGAAATAAGATTGATAATTGCTTATTGGGGTTCATGCCACATTAGCAAATTTTCAGTTATACATGTATAACAACACTCATCCTAACAGACTCTACTGAATAGGCAGTTAACCAGTACTAAGTCAGATACTGGCATCTGCCTACTTCAGAAAGAATCTTACCTGTCCTGTACCAAAAATAGTAATAACATGGGAGTTATATCACTTCTCCAAAGAGATAATTGTGTAATCTTATGAAATCATATATTGACTTCTATATTGGCAAGTAAACTGAAACTTAATTTGGCCTCAGCAGAACTGGAAAGATCATTGCTTTTCTAGAGCCGTGAAAGTAAGTGCTCAGGCCAAATCAAAATTCTGTTCCTTGGCAGAAATGTTTGTCATCACAAGATACAGTGGCTTTGAATGATTTTAGTGGTTGAAAAAGAACTAGGATAGGCTATCTTTTCCTGACAGCACAGGAGGAGTCCTGCAGGGCTCAGTGGTAAAGTGTGGGTCTCATAAGCTGGAGGCTCTGGGTTCAAGCTGCACTGCATTCATTGGAGTTTTCATTGGAGTGCCCTTGGGCAAGACACTTCAAAGCCCTTACCTAGTACTGCTAAAACCCAGAAAATACATGAATATACCAGCTGCTGCAGTGATATGACTGAAATAATGTTGAAGCGGCATAAAACAGTCGTTAAATATATCCCTTTTTTTTTATTTTTTATAGCTTATACACCTATGGACATCAAGTGAAGAGAAAGCTCTAATAAGTGTGAGAGGAGAGGTTGATGAGGAGTTTAATAAAAATCAACGCCATGATGTCCTGGCTTACTGGTCCAACTTTTCCATAATTTTAACATTTTCGGACTTTTGAGTGCTTCTTTGCAGAGGATCATTTTTTTTGTTTCTTTGATAACTCTAAAAAGGCAGAGTGGCTGTATGTGTCAGAAGTCAGTGGCCATTTGTTACCAGTGTCATACACTACCATAGGTTTAGTTGAAGCCCTGTTTCAATAGATTATGTTGAAATCTTCAACGTACTTGGATTTAGTTGGATTATTCCCTGTACTGTTGTTCTCAAGACTGCTTTCCGATAATCTTTTTTAAGTTTGTTCCATTTATTTTTCACCTGCACATTTGTCACATTTATGTCCTAACAATATGGGAAAAGTAGCCAGTTAACCCATTACCACACAATCCCTACTTTTGATGCCCCTGAGAAAGAAGCCTTTAGAAAACATTGTGGGAAAAGGAGAAAATGCTGGTTACCAGCATTTTCTCATTTTCCCACAATGTTTTCTACCCTTCACAAAACAAATTTCAAATTTTCAGTCACTTTTATTCTGTCGTCTGCAAATGCTTTCAATTTGGACAAGTCTATAAATTAAATATTATTGTTTGGTAATGAGTTAAAATTTAAAATTTCCATTTTGTATTTACATGATTTGGTCAGCATTTTTGGTTGGATTTTCGTGAAACTTGCACAATTTGCTTATCTCATCAACAGCTTCAAGCTGATTGATTTTGAAAAAAAAAAACAAACAAACAAACAAACAGTAAGGGAAAAGTAGCCACTTTAACTTGAAAATAGCTATTTCTTGTTTACTTGATAAAGAATGCATTATCTGTCAGATTTCTGTGTACTTGCAAAGTTTGTTTTATCAATAGCTTTAACCCTATTGGTTTTGAAGAAAAAAATGAAACAAACAATATCGGAAAAGTAGCCATTTCAAGTTGAAAATTTCCATTTCTTGTTTACATGATGAAAATTTCATTTGTTTTTATGTTTTTTTTTTTTAACTTTGACAGTTTGCAAGAAAATAAGTAGATACACTGCAAGTAGAGCAGTTCAGGCTCTTAAGGGCCACTAGTTCTTTATACTCTACCACAGGAAGTGATGGGATATTTATATGTTATATTGTCTAATGCCTGTTGCCTCAATTTAAAACAGGACAAGGCTTTTACCCTAATTCTGCTTTAACTTGAAGCAGCATACAAAGAAACTTTGGTGGCTGCATTTGATTTCACAAGTTTTTATGAACAACCTTAGACATTTTTTTCTCCACTGGCCCAAGGCCAGCAGGCTTATGTCATGGCCTGGTGCCCGTTGTACATGTGTGTCTGTGTGTTAACTTTTTTTTCAAACTTCTTCACTGAAACTACCCATTCATTTGATGAAACCTCACAGAAACGATCTTGCTATTGTCTTCTCCAGAAATTCTTGAAAGAATTAAAAAGCTGGTTGCCATAGCAACAAAACCGAAAAATTTTGATCGTCTTTGAAAATCTTCTTGTCTTAAACCATAAGGCCCAGGGCTACCAAATTTGGCATCTAGCTTTATCTTATGGACCTCAATCACTTCAAATTTGTATGGTTAAAAAGCCAGTGGAGCAATGTACAGAGGCATAATGGGCCTCTTGTTAGATTTAACTGACACTTTGATTTTCATGTTAGTTTTCAAACTTTATTAAAATGATGTTAACTGTTGTTGGCATATCTCATTTATTTTCCAAACTTCTGCTTTTATGACTTAAATATACCGGTACCCTTCAAATGATCAATTTTGTAAGACCTACTTTATAGTAAAAGTTGGCTTTACAGTTATAAATGTCGTAGGCTAGACAGGAATTCAGCTAGATTCAGAATCTGGCTAGACCAGATAGGCAATCGATTTTATCAGGACTAGAACAGATAAAAATTCTTAATTGGTCTAGACTCATTCAGGATCTGGCTAAACAATTTTTAGCCAGATAGAAATTGTTATTCAATTCCTGATCTGCCTTACACCAAAAAAGGATTTTTATCAAGACTTCAACTAGGCCTACACTGTATGAGTCTTGGTCATAGCCCTGGGAATCTTTGTATTTAACTCTTTAGCAAATAGCAAAATTTTGGACTTGTCCAAATTGAAAGCATTTGCAGACGATAAAATGAATGTGAATAAAAAATAGAAAATTGATTTGGAAAGGGTAGAAAACATTGTGGAAAATGGAGAAAATGCTGGTTACTTCATTCTGGTTACCAGCATTTTCTCCTTTTCCAACAGTGTTTTCAAAGGTTGAAATTAAATGCATATGCAGAAATCAAATGTAGCTGGAATTATGGTAGAGCTAATTGTCTCCAATAGTTTTGAAAACCTTTGGGGTGAAAGAAAAATACCAAAAATTTTCATTGAAATTTGCGATTTTTCGGAAGAAAAACAGATCTGTGTCCTCAATACCACCACTATGGTCCTGGCTTGTAAGAAAAAGGCCGATAATCCTTAGAACCTCCTCACACATCCCTTTATCAATTCGAAAATGGTACCTTAACCCTTACCCAAACGACAAACTTTTGGACTAGACCAAATTGAAAGCATTTGCAGACGACAATTCAACTCTTGCTAAAAAGATTTCTGTCTATGATTGGGTAGAAAACATTGTGGGAAAAGGAGAAAATGCTGGTTACCAGCATTTTCTCCTTTTTCCACAATGTTTTCAAAAGGCTACTATTCAAGACCCGTAAAAACCAGGGATTGTTTGAGAAAGGGTTAAGTCAAAGTCTATAAACTGCGGAATTATATTCTCTGAATAACCCTGCACCCGCGGAATACTAGTATGCTGTCCACGGAGTCTGAGTAAGAGACCAATCAAAACAGTCAGCTTTTTTTAATTAATTCAATTATGACTCTAATTTTTAAATTATCTTTCTATCTGATAGCAACGACAAAATGTACATGTCCCTAACGACCAATGCATGTAGGAAAGTGAAATAAACTATGCAAACATTTCTGTTTATTTGTGTAAAAACAAAAAACAAACTAACTTGAAATATATATATATCATTAATTATCAAATTTTCAAGTAGATTAATCTGGGAAAAAAAGGTTAATTGCTCTTATAAAACTAATATTAGGCACCGAATTAGGTGCAGGATGGCGTCCGCTTTTTCCCTCTATATTTCATATCGACCGCTTTTTTCCTCTTTGTCTATATGGTCCGCTTATCGCGTCCGCGTTTTAGTCACACCCGTTGCAAAGGCTATGTGTGTTCGCTTCATGACATGCGTACTTGACAGCTTCCCGTTTATTTATAGTTTTCTGACGTCACTTTAGCTGTGGCTATAGCCCCAAACGAAGTCAGCCTCTGTCTTATGGCCTATCTTATTTCGACTCGGAGTTTCGAACAGTGTCGGCACAGCATCAGGTTTTAATCGCAACCTAATATTCCTATAACCAACTTCTTTTACGAGTTTTGGACTTATTAAGAACTGACTGTCCTCGAAGTGTTTCAAACACAATTTGGAATGAACTGATGGCACAAAATCCTCCGTTACTGTCCGGCCCCGGTTTAAACGTTGAATCCATAGTTTCCTCCTTTTTAATTCCTTCGGAAATTTGAACATACTAATTCTATGTGTTCCTGATTCGACGTTGAAGCCATAGGCTGCACAATTTACCATTTTTTTCGGCTGAATTCTATGTTAATACTCAGATATCTGCGTATAATCATCAGCGTTCTTACTTATTTCTACTGACTGTAAACACAGGCTTACGCGACTATGACGTCACACAGGTACGGGAGATAAGCGAATCAGGGGAAGTAAGCCATGCACCATTTTTGGGGCCGTATATCAGCGTGACAATTCGAGCGTGATTTATGGCATGTTACAGAGTGGTATTTATGAAAACTGATGGACACGTGTTTACTAACATCATTTGCAGCTGATTGGAGCAAAAAAACAGTATGGTAAAAAAATCTTAGGATTTGCCCTTTAAGGTAGTGGACCAGTAATACTTCCAGTGCAGGATGGCATAAAATTTCGTGACAGTTGATAAAGACAGATTTATACAGATATAATACTTTTGTACATTTTTAACCGACCAGAAATTCCTTTGATGTCTATCTTGAAATTCTTTGTTGATACTTTATTAGTTTTCAGAAAAGGGAGTAATTATCATATCTCTTTTGTAATGTGAATATAGTTGTTTTAGATTTATAAATTATAATTCTACGCAGGACAAAACGGAAAATGTGGCTTGGAGAAAGTAGTACAATAATAACATTTATTTTTAGTCTTAGTAAATTTTGTAGGATAATATTATAATGGATATAGCTGTTTTTCATTACGGGTCCACTACATTAAAAGAGAGAACATCTTGCTGAAAAATGTGCTTTACAGATTCAAGACCATTATGGTATTTTTCCCTCTACAATCTCACAAAAAAATTAAAGCAACTTATAGATTAAAAGCCGGTACAAAAGTGCATTCTCCACGAAGAAATCACCAACGGGACCATTCGCCAATAAACCAGAAACCATCGTCAGATTTCACAAGTTCTAGAGAATAAAATACTGGACTAAAGTGTCTCACTGGAGTCATTTAATCGACAAAATGGCTCGGATCCGACTTCAACGGTGTTAACCCTCAAAATTCCTTTAACCACTATACGTGCCTTTGCAGCCAGTGTAAATCAAGATCAGACTGCACGGAACTGATCTTTGATCTACACTGTCCGCTCTTTTGAGATATTTGTTGACAAAAAGCGACCAGCACTGAGTCGTGTTTTAATTTTAGTATGGTAATATTTTGTTGGGCTTATTCGGCTTTCTAAAAATGATGTCGATCAATACATCATTTGGCTTGCAACACACGAAAAGATGCATTACGAAGTAACGTCAGAATATTAAATTAAAGATAAGTGACCAGGCAACGTTTAACAAAGTTTTGCAATTAATTTCTTGTGGTCCAACTTGTGGTCCAACCCCATTTCTTCTTGTTGAAATAAAATATGTTTAAACTAATTAATTTCTCTGCCAGCGACAGAGAACACTTGGACCAACTTTACAACAATAGGCTGTCATCTTTACCATAACTTGAAATGCATTTCAGCACCCGCTTTGTTGATTTTTTGCATCTATTGCTATTGTAATTGTCTATATAGATAACCGCTTTCCGTGACGCAAAAGTGCGCTCATCAGGCCAATTTCGAAATCAAATGAGTTTGATCCAATTCCGCTCATGGAGACACCTAGGCCCGTATTCGCCAACCATTCTTAAGAACATTCTTGGTCTTATTCTTCAAGATTTCCCAACTGTGAAAGTAACAAAACTTGTGATTGGCTATACCATTTGGTTTAACCAATCAGAAGTTCTGTTACTTTCAAATCGACAAAATTCTGAAGAATAAGACTAAGAATGTTCCTAAGAATGGTTGGTGAATATGGGCCCCGGTATTGAGTTATCGGACTATATTAAGAAAAATATCAAATTACGAATTAGTACAAGAAAACGATCATTTCCAGTCATATTAGTTTGCTATGGCATGAAGTAACCCATTACCACACAATCCCTACTTTTGACGACCCTGAGAAAGAAGCCTTTAGAAAACATTGGAGGAAAAGGAGAAAATGCTGGTATTCAGCATTTTCCGCTTGGCCCACAACTGGGCCCAGGCTCCCAGGCTAGCATTTACCGTGAACTGAAATTGGTGCAGAAATTTTGTAGGAAGGTTTTTAATTCTTCACCAAGTGTCCAATGTTTTAACGACCTTGAGCATGAAAGCTTATGAAAACGTTATGTGAAAAAAGAAAAACAAAATGTTGATAACCAATATTTTCTCTTTTCTCAACAAAATGTATTCAACTGTATTACTCGCTGCATCATTTGGGTCACATTTGATTTATCGTCTGCAAATTCCTTGGGTTTGAACGAATCTGAACTTTGTCGTCTGGTTAATGGTTTATTTCGCCTGCCGCAGAATTCTTGTTTTTAAAGTTTGCCGCGATAAATTGTTCTGTTGCGAATCCATCAAAATAAGTTTTACGAGTATAAATAAGTGCGTCTAGAGTTCATTATTTATCATATAGTCTTATTTCTCACAATCTTGACACTTTTTGTTGATACTTTTTATAGCACTTTATGATATTACCATGCACAACTCGTGTTCCCAGACACTTGCCTAAAATGTTAGAGCATGTTATTGACCTTGACGCTGCTTAGAGCGACTCACTGACCTTTTTCGTATAGTGTAGGTCAAGATCAGACTGCACAGAAGGTGCAGTCTTATCTTGAATCTACACTGTCCGATAAGGAAATATTAGTTCCCAAAACATAACTTTGAAATAGAAGTACTAGTCATTGGTTTTTTAACCCTTTACCACACATTGACGACTTTTAACACCCCTGAAAGAGAAGACTTTTGAAAACATCGTGGGAAAATGAGAAAATGCTGGTTACCAGCATTTTCTCCTTTTTCCACATTGTTTTCTACCCTATCAAAGAAAACTCTGAGCCACACTGAAACTGTCATCAACGAATGCATTCAATTTGACTGGTCTAAAATCTTGTGTGGTAAAGGATTAATATCGAATTCAAAAGTTGATTTTATATAGCCAGATAAAGGTTACCAGACAACAAAACTTAAGACTGATCCCAATTGAAAGCATTTCCAGAATACAAAATTTAGCACGTGTCTCATTGAAAGCATTTCCAGAAGACAACATTTACCACGTGTCAAACTTAGAAGTATCTGCCGACGACAAGTTATATACCGCCCAAATAAATGAGCCTTGCTCTGGCCAAATGGGGATTAATGCATCTCTGTGATACGTAATACCAGCCCAAGTCATGACATACCAGTAATTATGGATCCATAAGAGCGACAATGAACTTAAGGTAAGACCTGTGTAATGCACTTCCGGTGAAAATTCTAATTGGTTGATAAATAAAGATAAATAAGGATTTATGCAGAAATAATATTTTAGCACATTTCTAACGGATCAGAAATTCCGTTTATGTCTATCTTGAAATTATTTTTTGATACTTTTGTTAGTTTTCTGAAAAGACAAAAATGGAAAAATTGCTTTGGTCAAAGCAGTACAATAACACTCTTTTTTAATTCTTGGTAAAATATTACCAACTATCATGCATGCATTAAAATACTGTGCTCTCTCTTTACATGGTTCAAAGTTCCTACTACAGTATTTCTTTCTTGCTTATTATTAACACACCATCACTACTTTTGATGACCCTGATGGTAACCAGCATTTTTCCTTTCCCCACAATGTTTTCAAAAGGCTTCTTTCTTGGGGTCGTCAAAAGTAGGGATTGTGTGGTAATTGGTTAACCGAGACGCTAAGTGCCGAGAGAGGGAGAGCTGATGTCCTAGGAGGTTCCCCCGAGAATTGTTTTGAATTGTAGAAGCTATCTAGTGACCTCTGGTGACGTTTGGTGGCAGATTTGTACTTTTTGTGTACAGGCAGCTATGCCCCAAATTTTGACATTGAGGGAGTTCCACCATGGACGACAGTGTACGCCAGGAGGAGGAATTCAATTGTTACTCAGACATTTGAGCCTGGCTTTTGAATCCTTGAGCATGTGTATCGTCCTATTAGCAAGGTGAACAGATGTTGGAAAGATTTTCAAATGTAGACCGAAGAAGTTCAAGAGACATAGAGGCGGACAGATAGACGGATGACCATGAGCATTAGATATCAAGTTTCTTCGAGGGAATAAATAAGGGTGGAAAATTCGCGAAACTGATGTTTTTAATACTCTTCATGCGTTTGTTCGACAATTGCACCAAGGTTTCGACTAAGAGATTTTCAGGGAAATCTCGTTAAAATCTTAAAAATGAACAACTTCAAAGCCTACGTTAGCTAGGTCCTATTTCTAATGCATCGAAGCTCTTAAGAGTGACGGAGAGTTCGATCACAGAAAGTGATTTGTTACTGGAGTTAGGATACATCGATCGAATCTGTAGTCTAGACTGACTAATGGTTTCCGTATCAAACAGAGCGTGATTAACCTTTCCAAGTAAATCATTGGCGGGGAAAACAAGTCCTTGATACGTCGTAATTCATTAGGTGTTAAAGTGATTAATGTGGTAAGGTACCCTGTGGTATTTAAAATACTCTTCATAGACATTTTCTGCACCATTGCCCTACACATGGTATTTTTGGAGATGGCACAAAATTTGCAGTGCGATCTCTGAACAACGCCATCCGCTCGTTTAAGCCAGCTTTTATAAATGATGAGGTCGAATTGGAAACGGTCTCCTACATTGCATCGCACTCGTCGATAACGTTAATACCAGGGCCAACATGAATAAGTGTACTGTCGTCGAAATACGGTATTCATGACCAAGGTACATCTGAAAGTGATGTAAAACTATTTCAAAGGTCATAAACAACAGTTTGATACTAACAATATAAACACGTAATACCTTTTTGTGGCTGCAATGGAATGGTTTGTGATAGCAGACTATGGCCAGGACGCATGTTGTATTTCTTTTACGTCTGCACGGTATATCGCATTGCTGTGATATGCCTGTTTATTTGTTTACGTAGCTATGAAAGGCAAGCTTGATCTATAGATACGAAGCAGTGATAGGCTAGCTTTTTCATTCTGTACTTACATGTAGTTATCACAGACAAACTTTTTATATTTGTACGTAGCTATGATAGGCAAGTTTGTGATTTCTGTACGTAGTAATACCAAGCAAGCATTTTGCACTTGTCCATTGCTTGGATAGGCCAGTTTCTGATATGTGCAGGTAACTATGATAGGAGAAGCTTGTTGTATTGCAATGTAGCTGTGATAGTGCAGTTTGTGATATCTGCACGTATTTACGACAGGTAAGCTTCTTATATTTGCAAGTAGCTAAGATACGCAAGTTTGTGATTTCTGCACGTTGCTTTGGTAGGCAGACTTTTTATATCTGTAAATAGCTGTGATAGGCCAGTTTGTGATTTCTGTACGTAGATATGACAAACAAGCTTGTTTTATCTACGAAGATACGAAGGGCCAGACCGTGGTATCTGTATGTAGATATGACACGCCAGTGTGTGCTATCTGAACGTAGATATGACAGGCAAGCTTGTAATGTATGTACATGTATGTAGATATGAAATGCAAGCTTGTAATATCAGTGGGTAGATATTAAAGGCCAGTCTGTGATATCTGTTCGTATATATGACAGGCAAACTTTCAATATCCGTACGTACCTGAAATAGGCCAGTCAGTGATATCTGCACAAAGTTATGGTAGACAAGTTTGTTATTACTATACGTAGATATAAAAGGATATCTGTAGGTTGCTATGACAGGCAAGCTGTTGATACCTTTGTGTAGCTGCAAAAGGTCAGTTTGTGATTTCTGTACATAGCTGGGATCGCCTGTGTCGGTTTGTAATTTCTATACGTACATGTAGCTATGACAGGCAAGTTTGTTGTGATCTCTGCTCGTAGCTCTCACAAGCTTTCTATATCTGTAGGTGCGCTTTGTTAAAGGTCATGATTTATGTACGTAGCTTTGATAACCAAGTTTGATATATCAGTTCGTAGCTTGGCTAGTGCAGGTAGTTATGGCAAGCAAGTTGGTTACATATGTAAGTAGCTTGGTAGGTAGTTTTGTGATTCTAGTATCTGCCTTTGATCGACCAGATATTTTTCTTAGTTGCGATAGATTTTATACTAAATCGTTAAAACGAAAATACTATTGCGATAAAACGAAATATTAAGTTAAAACGGAATGCTATTTCGATAAAACGAAATACTGTTCCGAGAAAACGAAATGGGTATGTTCGGAACACTTGGCTATCATCGTCTGGTATGACTATGTGAGATGAGTGACTATACGATGACAACCAAGTGTTCCGAAGATACTTATTTCGTTTTCTGGAAATGGCACTTCGTTTTATTGAAATAGCATTTCGTTTTGACGATTTAATGTTTCGTTTTCTAGAAATAGCATTTCGTTTTCACGATTTAGTATTTCGTTTTAACCATTTAGGACTTCGTCATTTCGAAATAACACAAATGTCTAGCGCATGCCACCCACTGGGCTCCTTAGAATACCCTGTAGGAAGATTATTTTTTCAGAATTGAATAAGAAACCGTTTTGATCCATAGGTGCTTGTGTGGGAAGTGTTGATCCAGTTCAGACTGCAGAGAAAATGCAGTCTGATCTTGGATCTACAGTGTCCGAAAAGGAGAATTTTTTTCGCCAAATTAACTTTGAAATAGCAACATTCGGGTTTGTGTAATTTGCTTAACCCGTTACCAAAAAGTACCTGGTTTTCAGGGCCCAGAAAAAGAAGCCTTTTGAAAACATTGTGAGAAAAGGAGAAATGCCGTTAACCAGCATTTTCTCTTTTTCTCACAATGTTTTTTACTCTTCCACTATCTAGTTTCAATTTTTGAGTCACGTTAGTTTTTTTTCATCTGCAAATGCTTTCAATTTGGAACAGCCTAAAATTTTGCCATTTGGTAAATAGTTAAAAGTTCATTAAACTTATTTAGAGGGTTAAGGGTTAAGGCACCATGCACAGAAAACAGGACCATCTTTTATTTTATTTCAGGAGTAATTTGAATTCGTGAAACGCGTGTTCCTTGTAATTAGTAATTAGAAACCAGAAAATTTCGTCGAAACGAACTCCAAACTAGCTTTATGAGTAAAATAATGGCAGTTTACACAGATATTTAAAAAAGCACAGAAAACAGCTCTGTTCTCTAGTTGGATTGACACACAACGGGAACGGTTAGAATTCGAATGCCGTAGCATCATCTGTAACCTCTTGCTGCTGAAGGCAAAATGTGTAGGATTTAACCCATTACCACACAATCCCTACTTTTGACGACCCTGAGAAAGAAGCCTTTAGAAAACTGGTAACCAGCATTTTTTACTGTTCTCACTCTTTTCTATCCTTCACAAAACAAATTTCAAATTTTAAGTCACTTATATTTTGCCGTCTGTCAACCCTTTATTCTAATCCATGACCTAAATAACCCCCTGTTTCTATGGAGGAATTAATTAATTTTTGTCTTTAAAAAAAAAAAGGTACATTATGTACATGTACATTGATGGCGCCAGAGAACCAGAAAGTTTATACAGAATCCTTTTACATGTTAGAAAATGAAAGCAAAACGTCTTTTGCATAATATGTGGACTTACCCCCCGAAAAAATAATTTTCTATGTGGGAAAAAACTAAACATTTATCACATAATCTAGATATTCTAACGATCCTGAGACGAACGGCTTTTTTAAATCAAAGCGGAAAACTCAGAAAATGATGGTAACCAGCAAATTCTGCATTTTCATTATAATTTCTACTCGTTAAAGATTTAATAGTGATATTTGAGCCATGTGAACTATGTCGCCTGCAATAGCTTTCAATTTGGACAAGTCTAAGATATTGTCGTTTGGTAGAGAGTTAAATGTCAAAGCAAGCCCCGTTAGCGTTAGATTACAGACATATAGCGTGAATTTTACAATTCTGCAGGGAATATTGGGCAATTAGCTTTGGCGTTTGATGGTAATATAGTGCAGCCTGTGGTTCTTTGAGGAAACGGTATATTAGAACCTGATATCTGTCTTACTTTGGTACCTCGATTTCAAGAATTACGAATCATGCTCTACGAAAAGGACAATCAGTGCATCTGCAAAAAGTATCGACCCATGTCAGCCTGCGCAGTCCGCGCAGGCTGACATGGGTCGAAGCTTTTTGCTTTATGTAAATTTTCTGTATCCAAGGGCTATACTACCTAATGAACTGAGTAAAATAATGGCAGTTTACAGATATTTTAAAATTCACAGAAAACAGCTCTGTTCTCAACTGTTGGACAAATTCATTTCGGAGGTCAATAATGATGCAATGTCTTGGTTGGATTGACGCATTTCGGAGACGCATTAAACCTTCTTTTGCTAGAAGAGCATGGCCCGTTTCTTAATGCGAAGTTATGGCATCGTCGGCTACCTGCCTTGCATCACAAACAAGTTCTACTTTCTACCGGTAAGAGGAAGTTGATAGAGGTTCCTTCTAGTTGATTCTAGCTTTTAGATTGTGTTTTCATTAAAATAACTGTACATTGACAAGTTTTGTATCTGCATATAACTCCGCATAAAGCAACAGGAAGGGGTGCACCTATGTTTCGCCAAGCATACGTATCCGTTCAGCGACATCATTTCTTTAAAGAATTATAGAGAGTAAGAAGTTGAGAAGTATGTGACCCGTCACGCAAAAAATGGGACAACCCGGGAATTCAGTACATCAATTAAATGAAAACAGATCAAAGATAGCACACATCAATTTAAGCTGGTAGTTAAAAAATGATTGTATAGTAAGGTAGAATGACCAATTTAAACACAGAAAATATTATAAAACGACACAAGATCGACACTTTTCAAAGCTCCCAGATGGTCCCTTTTGGCGTGACGGGTCACATATGTCTCTCCTGAATTTTAAGTTTCTGAAACCTACGTTCTCTTCAGGCAACGTGGTTTGGCAGTGTTTTGGTGTTTCATCGCACTGTCTCTCGGCTTTCCCAACTGTTCTCGTTGGGTTTTTGTACAACACAATGCATAATGCCTAATTTTGGCGCCGCATGAGTGGTGGCATTATATTTCTATTCGGTTTTGAAACGTACCTTTGGAGGCAGCCATATTGTTTACTCGTCTTTATGTCATTTCGTTACTAGACCATGTCGTTCCTAGGCTATTTATAATTATAATTTTGGTCATTTCGTACCCACTTCGATCCTTTCGTGCCCACTTTGGCCAATTCATATCCAGTTTTTTTATGTCAATTTAGTTTAAATAGTATTTTCTTATGTTGTTTCTCGAATGACAACTGCTTTTGTACACAGAGCTCTCCAATTGAAATTATGTTGAATTTCGCAGAATAATGGCTATGATTGTGTATTACCACAATTGGTTCTTCTTTCGTTTATGTTATACTGTTTAAGAGTCTTCTCAAATCAATTCTCACCGAGTTCTTGCAAAAATTTACTTTAGTCGATTTAAAATGATGTGATGCTTTTTTTTTTTTAGAAACAACTGATGTGCAGCGCCATTGATGTTATGCATCAGTACTTTCTTGTAGTACTATATTGTTTAAATTAAGTTACAGAGGTACGGAGTTAACTTTAATCATTGATGAATTGCTTTCATGCTAAATTTTGCAATGGTTTTGCTAAATACATCGAATTTATAATCGAGGTCACAACAGACGCCCTTGCAAAGGATTTTTTTTCCAACGAGACAGTACTTTGACAGACAGTTGTGGGATTTTCTGGCATGATAGTTTTTGAGATTGCAGGAAAACAAGACGTCAGCTTTTTGCTTGACGTAATGGTCTTTATATCCTTGGCAATCAGCCAGAGTTCGGAATATTGTTCCAACTATCATGTTATGACATTTCCTCATTAAATCACCGAGATTTAGATATCAATGACGGAAATGAATAAATGGAAAATCTTACGGGTCATTTAACCCTAGACGGCTAAGTACTGATATGCAATTTTACAGCGTTATTAAATAAGAAAAAAATTGTGAACGGTTTAATTTATATTACTACCAGGCTACACATTCTCTGCAACATGATCTTGATCTGCAATATTTGCTGTGCGTGTGTTACTCTTCTGGTCGTATAATCGCCCCGAGTGAAGTATGCTCTTCTTTGCAAAACATGTATATATGTTGCCTGCTCTACTTATAAATATACCTTTTCTCTGAATTCTCTATGTGGCACGAGACTTAAGTAGAAAAAAAGGAACAAGTAGTCGAGTCTATCAATATCTTTATCATTTCAGGAATCCAAATGTACAGTGCCAGAACAAGAGCATGAGAGAACATGTATCTGGAAAACTATAATACAAAATACTTTTGAGAATATGCTAAAAACCGTATAAAAAGCTGGGTTCCTGAAATAGAACTTACATTTCTGACATACAAATACAAAGATAATGTTATACAAAATAATATCAATTTTACTTGCACAGGCTACAATAATTATTACTCAGTTCTAGCTCTGTGTGAATGTACTGGCAACCAGACTGACAGGCGTATGACAACTATTACCACTTATGTAGAATATGTAGAATATTTTATGCATTGTTTTTATGATAGTCTCTTATAATTCTATATAGACATAGCCAACTTTCACGGACATGCCTTATCAGCAGTCTCGCATATCAACAAATCGATGAAAAAAATCGATATCATACGTAAAGGTCCGGGAGTTTCCGGAGTTTGGCGAACTTACACCATGTATACAAGTAATCGATATTCAATAGCCTGCAGCGATAAAAGATAAGAGAAACGTAACATTACGTAACAGTAGCCTGCTTCAAATTCACAATCCTTGCCTAGACGGTATACCTGTCCTAACATTTTTTTTCCTGATTTTAACCTAAACCCTTTGTCTGGTACAGCACAGTGTGGCTCTTGAATATCCGTATCAGATTGCACATAATGCGCACCCTTATTAGATTCGACAGCATATTGGAATTACACCCCCAGATAAAGGGAGAGTTTTCTTGAGAAAAGAACATTGAAATTGTTATATTTTCGCTTTATTTGTCGGTTTGTAATTCATTTATCCTCGGATTAAGGGTTCAGTTTTGATTCTCTGAGACATAAACTGATCGATCCTAAAACTGCTCTCGACAAATGCACTTTTTGTAGTCTAATCCTGAAATCTACTCCGTCCAAATGCACTTTTGCTGACATTGTAGATTTATAACAGGCTGCACAAAAAAAAGCTGTCTGACCTGATCGATTCTTTAAGTCGACAATTATTTTGGTTAAAAAATATTTTTGATATTCATGGCAAAATCAACAAGTTGAATTCAGCAGAAAATTCGGCGTTTTGAGAATACCAGTTTAACACTACAGCAATCGAACAGACCTGAGAGAAAAGGCTTTTGTAAACTTTGCTGGGAAGGGAGAAACTTTTCTCCTGTTCCTAAAATGTTTTCTACCTTTTCAAAAACAGACATTATCATTTGAGTTGCATTTAATTTGTTTTCCTAAGGATCGTATATAACATGTTTTCTACGATTCTTGTTCTCCCACAGTGTTTTCTACCCTTTCAAATGCAAGTTTCATTATTTGTCGTACTTTTCGTCTGCAAGTTCTTTCAACTTGAAAAAAAAAAACATAATATATTTTGTCGTTTAGTAAATAACTAACGGTTATATCTTGACTGGGTAAACTTTGTCTTTTGTGTGCATGTGTGGTTTAATGGTTTTGTGTCTTATAATTTCTGCTTTCTACGATTTTTAAAGAAAAAACGTTGGGAAGGCGGAGAAATAAAACTGTTATAGCACATAAATAATTTCAACGGCTGCTCAGAACCATTAGAGTAAATTTACATGGTTTTATGCACACGAAAAGTTACAGATTCGGCATATAAAAAAGCATTCATTCAAAGTTGGTTTTCATCGAACAGATAAAAGAAAATGGTTCGTTCCGAACACTCTATGTACTGTGTGGTGCCGATTTGTATTTTGGTTTTCTGAGGGATGTTGCATTTGCTTACAAGGTCTACAATAAATGTATTACGATGTTTCCATCTTGAGCGAGTCTAAAAGCTAGTTTTTTTGGAACAACTTAGGTCTATCTATGCACTAAACTATATCCTTTTACATAAAAGTATGTCCAAGCTTTTATTATCACACAAGTTTAAAAACGCTGCCGATGTATTATATATCGTTTTATTGCATCCGAAAAAGGGGGGTGGGAAATGTGCTCAAGACGCATCAGAAAGTTACTGAAAGGTTTGTGTCGAAAGTATCATAACAGATCAGCAATTGTGAACTGATCCGATGCTACACTCTAGCGCCGCTTACAGGCATGATAAAGATAAAAAGATATTTCTTCCTCTAAAAAAGTTATGTACGGTGTCATTTCAACTAAGCATCAGTAGAATTCACCAGCAAGCTGTGTTAAAAACCGGTTTCAAACCAAGATACATGAAATAATAAATGATGATTATGCAGTAGGTAACTTTTTAAGTTACTGGTAAAGGAGAAGTAGCTTGTATTATTCCCATTTCCGTGTACATGCATGGTCTATGTCATTTTTTTTCTCTTTTATTCACTCAAAGCGGTTATGCTTTTTGCAGGTTGCGTCGTTTTAAAGATGGAAGAACCTCAATGTTTAGGCTAATTCTTCCATTGAACAATTAAAATATCAAAGATGTTGAAGGGAAGGGGACATTTGAAAGAAGGGAGAAACTGTTTGATTGATGTAAAAAACAAAAGTTGATAATTTTGATCTAGTGCTGTCATTCTTTGAATGGTAAATACTCTTTGCAGGAGAAACCGATTGAATGATGTAGACAATATTGTTTGAAAAGTAGAAGATAACTTTTAAAAAGATAATACGCCTGTTTCCATATTCTATCCTAAACAATTAACAGCAGGGTGGTTAGATGCCGTATTTATACAGTAAGAGGTTAAGCTTGTTATTTGAATTTTTACCAAAAGACAAATTTCAGACTTGTTCAGAATGAAGTGATTTTCTTAAGACAAATAAAGCATGGAAAAAAATGAACTTATCTTTTATTGAGTTAAAAATAGTGTAAGAAAAGGAGAAAATGTTGGCAACTAGCATTAAATCTTTTTCTTCAATGTTTTCAAAGGCCTTCTATGTGATACGAAAGATGAAAAACCGATGTGAAAAAAGCAAGGAAACATGAGTTTGTGAGCTGTCGCCAGAAAAAAAAACAATTACAAGGCATTACTGAGTTTCTAAAAAGCTGAAAAGTTGAAAAAAAAAATCATCAAACGTACATTTTCTTATTTCATATGTCAATCTTAATCATTGTAAAAGGAAATAATTTCATAAGTATTACATTCTGGGTCTTTTAGATAAATAGGATACATAATAAAACATCTTAGGGATACTGTCAGGATCAAACGGTATGCGATCTGAAAACAACCCGGGTATAAATTCTAGTTTATAATCATGTGGATACATATCATAAACATAGCAGGGGGTCCGTTTGTCAATGAAACATTACGTAACACAATGTATAAAGATACCCGGCTGGCTTTTCTAAAAGTAAGACTCGGCCAATATCGGCAAAGTCCGGCATAATCCGAAGGTTTACGGGAAAAGAAAAAATAGGATAGTGGCATTAGAAAACTGTAAAAAGGACCAAAAGTTTATTTTTTTAAATTACTAAAAATTATAGCATTTGAAAGAGAAATGAATAAAGTAACTCACTCCACTTGAGATAATTTTGACTTTTCAACACAAAGAAAGAAAATTAAACAAATATTATAGTTTTTGACCTCGGAAAATGCGTTTTTCCTCTTTATTCTATATAAACCATACCTACAATTTTTAAGTTCAAAAAGGACCAAAAGTTTCTTTTTCGAAATTTTTAAAACCAAGTTCATTTGAGAGAGAATAAATTGAATTTTCTTACCTCACTTGAGATAATTTTCAATTTTAAAAATTGATGAAGTTATAAGCGTTTATTTACAGAGGCCCTTCATAATTCTATATAATAAAATGCAGGTAAAATTGGCCGATATCGATTTTTCCATGTCCGCGAAAGTTGGCTATGATGGTCATGTACATGTACTTCCATGTCTTTTATATCAGTTGTAAATATTGTTGTCCATGAATGAGACTTTAATAAAGATTATTATTATTATTATTACCTATTACAATATACACATAGAACATATTGTACACTTAAACAAACGTTACAGAAACTTACCAATTTGTAGAATTGTAACAGAACAGAACTCTTGAAATGGTCTGGAAATCTGAAATCTTCACGCACACACCTACACACCCTGTGCCGGTTAGAACTGTTAAATTGTAATAAAAAGTGCGATGAATTAAGGAACACGAAAACACCGTAGTGAAAAACATAAAAAAAAACCTCTTTGTTAATGACATATGCCGCCATTTCAAATGCCGCGCGAAACAGACAACAACACGAATAATAAACCAAAAAAACATAAATTCAGAAAGTCAGTGCATTGCAACTTTAACCTAACATAAAGAAACCCTCACCTACACGGACGAACAAATAATTCAACTTCAGCATAACTAAAAGCTATTAATTCTTCCAGACAGAACAAAGACGACTGTCTTGCTGAAACTTCGAACTCGGACTGCACAAGGGGCGCGTGAATATGACGTAAAGTTTGAAAGTATTGTATGGCACCACTAAATTGGTAAAATGGGATTCAACTGCGTGAAAGGAATAAATGGTATGACACAACTAAATGAATAAAAGAGCACTCGGCTACATATATATTCGGCCTGTACGTAAGGCAGTTATAAGTTAAGGCGACATAACCTCACGTCTCATTGACGCCGGTGTAATGCAGAGAAATAACCCTCCCCACAAAATGACCACAAAAAAGCAGCAGACAATTTCAGATAGTTTTATTTTTTTCCCATCCCATTTCTAGTGCAGCGAGATGCAAGTGGTGTGGCTACCAGAAAGACCCGCCCAATCAGACAATAATGAAAATTGCATTTTCTAGCTGATTGTTATGTCTATTTCTATGGAACAGACTTACGTCTAATTGCGTCATCAAGGACAATTTGTTTGTGATCATTATCGTTGCTATAGGTAGCTAGTTATACTGCTTTCCAACCACCTTGGGACCAGTTGAAAGCAAGCACGGTTCTGAAATAAATTCTCCGATGATTATACGAGTTTGAAAGCATCTTTGATAAAGAAAATACAGTATCGACTTGATGGATGAACACACATGGAAACACTGCTATAAACGGAAAAAATAAACGTTACGAGTATTCTATTCTTTCATAACTAAGTGTTTATACTTTTTTCATTCAACAATGGAGTGTTTGACAACATAATGTATTGGAATCGGACAGTATGAATCGTCTGACATTGTTTCTAAACTACCAGTTAATTTCTGATATATATCCTGACCCTGTTAGTCTAGAAATAACTAACTGTTCTACGAAATGTCGCGTTTAAAAGGTTAACATTTAGAAATGAGTTTCACTGATATATTTTGTCCCTCTTAGTTACTTACCGATGATGTACCGGTATATTATGGCTTGCAACACGCATTCGGACATTTGCGTAAAGTGTCGTTTCGGATCAGCCTGCGCAGTCCGCTTTTGTGATACAGTAGACTTGTGCAAAACAGAAAATCTCATAAAAACCAAGAGGGTCGTTTCGGATTAGCCTGTCCGAATGCCTCTTTTCGTGTGTCGCAGGCTTAAATATATGAGTCTTATTCTATGAAAAGGGGGCTTAATGAATTTCCATAAAGTATCAACTCATGTTAGCCTTTCCGCGCAGACTGACATGAATCGAAAAGTTTTGTTTTCGGTCAGTTTCCTGCCTATCAAAGGACCATTTTACCTCAGTTAGTAAACAAAATGAACTTTATAGATCCATAAATATGTAAGGACTTGCGCTGTATCATGTAACTCGGAGATGCATTAAGCCCCCTTTGGCCAGAGCAGGCTGCTTAGGGCGACTTAACGACCTTTTGTGGACAGTGTAGATCAAGACGGGGCCGCACGTCCAATCCGATCTTAGATTTATCCTGTCCTATATGGCTTGCAGCACGCGAAAAGGGGCATTGGGACATTTGCGTAAAGTGCCGTGTCGGATTAGCCTGCGCGGTCCGCGCAGGCTAATCCGACACGGCACTTTACGACTAAATTAGATTTTGTGCTACAGTAGACTTGCGCAAAGCAGAAAATTGCATAAAAACGAAAAGTGTCGTTTCGGTTTAGCCTGAAAGGATCGCGTAGGCTAATCTTAGACAATAATTCACGCAAATGTCCGAATGCCCTTTTTCGTTGCAGGCCATATGTTAAAATTGTGTTCCAAAAGATACTTTTAAAATCTCAACATTTGAGTCTTTTTCACTATCCGCTAGAAAGGTACATGTTACTTAATTGGCAGGTGAAGTATTAGGTTCATGTTTTTCTTGGAAAAGGGCATTTAGTTGTATTGAGATTTTTTTTTTTTTTGTACACTCGTTGGAAAATCAATTTTTACTGCTTATGAAATATTTCTTAAAAGCTTGTTTTCCCTTTCTGAATTGTTAGAAAAATTCGAGTGATAATAGGTAACAGATACATGTACATTTAAAGAGACACTATCCTGCTGGAACCTCTCAAGTCATGTGACGTTTTCCACCTCATATACATACAATAAAAGCGACTGGGCTTAGATAAAAACCTTTTAGGATAATCTCCCCAAAGTCTGTATTTATGAAATTGCATCTTCGAGCTCTAACTGTCATTAACTCGAGTGAATAATGTAATAGCACTGATATAAACTGTAAATCTCACGCAACCAACAAGAGCTTCAACGTCCGGGACCATAATTGGTCTCAAAACCTAATCTGCTCTCGCCTGTCACGCACCTAGTTTGATACGGAATTAGAAAACTGACTGAAGTCGTCCGTGTGAAAAATTGTGACCAAATCAAACAATCTGTGGCCACGTTAAACATCCAGGATTGTCGTGGAAATAATTTTGTGTCTTGCCAATCTTTCTTATTGTTTCCGAGTCAGGGAAACGAAAAGCACCTGGCGACAAATTGTGAGGGAATTGGTGGAATTTTTTACGACGTTATTCGGCGTGAATCATATAAACGAGGTTTCCCCTCGTTTAGACTGATAATCTTGGGCTGTCGAGATTTCTTAATGAAGCCACTGAACAATTAAATCAATCATTTATTCATTTTGGCGTCAAGCGGAAACGTGTACAAAAAATATTGGATGTAAATCATTTTTCTGACGTTCACGGTGGTTATAACAATGTATAGCAAACGGACAGTTTGGTGTTTAATTCTTATTTTGTGGCTAAGGAGTTTTGTTTTAAGTAAACCGAAAGAAATTCGTCGTTTGCCAATGGGTAAGTTTCAGATAGATCGAAATTATAGTTTGACAAAAACACTGCTAATTGTGTTCTGCTCAAAAAAAATGCCAAAATTAAAATCTTTCATTTTGCTTAACCCTTTCCCAAATAAGCCCTGGTTTTTACGTGTATTTTGAAAACACTGTGGGAAAAGGAGAAATTGCTCGTAACGAGCAATTTCTCCTTTTCCCACAGTGTTTTCTACCCTTTTGAGAACTTTCTGCCATTTTCTCAAAATCAAAAAATTGTCGTCTGCAAACTCTTTCTGTTTGGAAGAGTCCAAAATTTGTCGTTTGGGAAAGGGTTAAAAGCCTTTATTTGTGCTTTGAAAACCACCAACTTATATTCATACGGGACAAAATCGACTCTATAGTTTTTTTTTATTTATTTATTTTGATTGCTTATAAGCCATGTTCAGAAGAAAATCAAGAAATTTGTTTGCCTTATTCTTTTGTTAAACAACTCATATTTTTCCGATCATTTTTCTTAATATTTTTGTCAGATCATATGAAAGTAGAAGACGAAAATAATGTTTAAATGCCTATTGAAAGCTTGTTTGGAATGTCAAAAAGGTGTTTTTTTTGTAGTTATACCCGTACATTTTTTGTCCAAACCAAATCTTTGTGCTCATTCTAAGTTTTTAAAGTGCTAGGACGGAATAAACCGACGAGCAGAAAACTGTTTGCATTGTCTTGAACTGAAAGAATTATCTTGAGATCACAACCGGGGACAGATGTTCCTTTAATTATTTTCAGCAGTGTATATGCATACTAAAGAAGAAAACCAAAGCATTGCAAAGCTGATAATTTTTAAGAGTCACTGAGAATGTTGGAAAGTCATTCGACACTCTGTTACTGTGTAACCGCGATCTACAATGTCCGAAAAGAACATTTAAAACTGTGCCTATATTTCCAAGGGCTTAGTACATTTGAACTTTTATTTGGTAATCTATGTTATATTCATTCTAATCTAAACTATGTAGAAAATTCTCTCAATAAAAGAGCCTGCCTTGTTGATCTTTAAACTTTTTACGATGGTGAGATATATCTAACCATTTTCCTGTAAAACAAATGAAATGAAACCTTTTAAGCCGATAGAAAAACAACAACTAAATCTTTCCAAAATATTTTTGGAGGGAGGGGGGGGGAGGGTTAATTATGAGCTAAATATGTCCTTTTTCGGACAGGTTTGATCGAAGATCAGACTGCACGTCTGATCTTAATCTACGCTGTCCGCCAAAGGTCAGTGAGTCGAGCTTACCAGCTTAAGGGTTAACTCTTTGCTGAAAGAATCTTTGTGCCTTGATGACACTAGGGAGGATGGCATTTGAAAATCATGTGAGAAATATATAAAATGATGTTACCAACATTTTCTCCTTGTCCCACACTAGATCTATTTTCTATTCTTTTATAATGAAAACTATCCTATAAGCCACACGCAATTTGTCGTCTGCTAATGCTTTAAAAATGGAAAAATCTTGAAAATGTTGGTAAAAAAGTTAAACTGAGAATTTACATGAAAGATTTATTGTATACTGCAAATAGCTTACTAGTCAATGGAACAAACCATTGTTGGGCCGAACTCAATGGTTTACTAAAGAATTTAATCAAAGCCGTAGCAACGCCTAGGGCATAAGATTGTGAACCAAGATCAGATTGGTCAGTTGGTTGAATTGGGGTCTAACGCCACTTTAACAGCTAAGGTCATATCATGGCGGTCGGTGACGCACATGTGTTTCCTGGTTTTCTCATACCGATACTAACACATCTTTCTTTCCAAAGCCACGACTACTTTTCTCACATGCTTCAGCAGAGTATAGAGGCGAAAATATGCCGGAAAGAAAGTTTGCCTCAACCGGGTATCGAACTCACAAACACCAGGTCATGAGTCCGACACGCTCATCACTGAGCCACCCGGGCGGGCACCAAGACCAGAAAACTGTTCCGTATAATCTTCCGAAAAGTCAGATTGACCTATGGCAAAGCCTTTTGCTTTTCGCAGATTTTATGTATGTCCAAGGCAGAGCTCCAGATAGAGGGGGTGATTTTGATTTCAAAATTGAAAATATTAATTACTCTCCACTAAACCCCATTTTTATGGGTATTCATTAGAATCGTCTCATCGAGACGATTCTAATGAGTACCCACAGCATAGGGTTTGGAAGAGAAATAATGGATTTAGAATGCCGTCACTCCCCCATATCTTGAGTTCTGCCAGGGACCATTATACCTCATTATTTAGTTGCTTGTTATACAAAACGGATTTTATGGACCCATATTTATCTGAAGACTCCCTGGGCATAATGGATCAAGGAGATGCATGAAGCCCTTGTTTGCCAGAGCGTGGATAAAATATTTTTGGTATGGACTGATCTAGAATTTTTGACATCTGGTTGGGAGTAAACTCTTATCTTGTTATCTAAGTGAAATGAAACTTTCAAGCCAATAGTTAAAAACCAAACCTTCCTATTTCAAAGGTTTTTTCGGGAGGCAAGAGGTCTCTGTATCGGATAGTGTAGATCCAAGATCAGACTGCACGTTCTGTGCAGTCTGATCTTGATCTACACTGTCCGCAAAAGCTCGTTGTATCGCGCTCAGCAGCTTATAATGGTTAATGCAGTTACGTCTTCTGTAATGGTGGATCCTTGCAACGATAAATCAGATTATTAAATTGTTAACCGTAGTTGAGAAAATACTTGCTTTGATCCGAAAGCATTAAGAAAATCACCGAATCGCGTGCCTGTAACTGCATGTCTTTGAGATCACCTTTTGGCAAATCAGTCGATTGCATATTTTTTTTGTAATTTTCTTCCTTTTACCGAAAGAGGTATCAGACTTTCACGACTCAGAAGAAAACAAGCTTAACTTTATCATTCCGACAGGTGAGTGCAACACTATTCTAAGTGTCTGTACAATGTACAGGCACTTAGAATAGTGTTGCACTCACCTATCGATTCTATGTAAACAACAAAGTACAATAAAGGTAGTCAATATGGTATGCAACATGAAATTAGGACATTCGGGCATTTGCGTAAAGTGTCGTCTCGGATCAGCTTACGCAGTCTGTGCAGGCTAATCCGAGACAACACCTTACGGTGTCTTTGTAGTGTCCGTGGTCGTGAGGTAGAGCGTCGGCCTCATAACCTATGGGTCCCGAGTTCGATACCTGGGAGCGGGTGTCAACTTTGGGATTTTTCATTGGCCCACACATTCGGCCCACACATTCGGCGCGAGCACTGGTGTAGTTCCCAGGAAGCAAAATCGAGAGAAATTGGTATAAGTTGTCAGAACTTGTTTCTCAATCAAAATGTTAAAACCAACAGTTTACGACTACATTAGATATTGTTCTACAGTAGACTTGCACGAAATAGAAAGTTGCATTAGACCGGAAATTGTCGTCTCTGATTAGCCTGCGGGAGTTACGGAGGTTGATCCGAGACGACACCTTACGCAAATGTCCAAATGTCATTTTTTGCGTGTTGTAGGCCATATGTATTAATATTTAATCACATGAGAACTGCGAAATACATAAATCGTTGATATCTCTCTTTGCTGTAATGTTATAAAAAGTGGTCAAATTCATGATAGCTGAATAGTTAAGTTACAATAAAACTAGGTCTACTCGCGAGGGATGTCAATTATCTTGCATTAGTTTTCGCAATAAATGTAGACTTTGAAATGTGAAAGAAGTCATGACGTCACAGATGACGACCTGCAAGTTTGACTAATTAATTCAGGAAGTTTATTGTCGTAGACAAAAAACCTCAGAAAACTGAGAAATGAGATATGAACATCGAAAAATACGATGGAAACCATATCCTTACCCCTACGTTATATCTTATGTGAAAAATCTGGCCATAAATTACAATTGATCGTAGACTGGTTTGCAAATCTTAATCTTAAATCCATTGACTTCCTTTGAAAACTTGAGTCTTATTTTGTAATGGCTGGCTGATCAGATGTATTGCCTTTGAAGTTAGAACTGAAATTTGATTCAAGATCGTTGGCGAATACGGCTCCTGTAAATAAATAGGGCTTATTCACGAAAATGCCAGGTCTAAGGACATGAGGAAGAGGGGCGCTTACCTTAATCCGTTACTAAACAATCCAGAGGTAAACGACGCTGAGAAAGAAGGTTTTTGAAAACATTGTGGGAAAAGGAAGAATGCTGGTATCCAGCATTTTCTCCTTTTCCCACAATGTTATCTCTTTTATAGAAAAGATCTGTAAGTTGAATCACATTTTACTTTTCTTCTATAAATGCTATCAGTGTCCGTATTCACCACTCATACTAAAGAACATTCTTTATCTCATTCTTCAAAATCTTCTGACTATAAAAGAAACAGAATTCTGATTGGCTAAACCATTCGGTTTAGCCAATCAGAAGTTCTATTACTTTCATAATGACAAAATTCTGAGGAATAAGACTAAGAATGTTCTTAAGAATGGTTGGTTAATGCAGACCATGTATGGAATAGTCAATAAAATCTGTCATGCGGTAAAGGGTAAATTCCGCACATAGTCTCTTTATATACGAAATAGGAACCGTATCAGCACCATCTAGATTTTCTCACGCGAACAAAGTAAGGTTTTAGAATAAAACCCAAAAATGTGATCTTTCACATTAAACCTAAAACTGTTCTGAGCTTCATTTCCCAATGGAATTAAGATAAATTCTTTTCACATCATTAACGTTGAATACGCACAATCTTTTAACTCTTTACCAAACGACAAAAATTTACGTTGGTTCAATTTGAAAGGATTTTCATACGACAAATCAAAGATGGCTTAAATTACAGAATTCGACCTTAATAGATGAGAAAACATTGTGGGAAAAGGAGAAAATGCTGGTTACGAGCATTTTCTCCTTTTCCCTCCATGTTTTTAAAAGGCTTCTCTTAAAGGGTCGATAAAAACTAGGAATGTCTTGGTAGAATATGGCAAAAGCTTAAAGAGGAATTCAGTCCAAGGCATTAAACTTACAGACGAGATTAAATGCTTTTAGTTGACAAATGATGCCCCTTGCAGTACCGTAGTTATCGATTGTAAATTGACATTTTGTCCAAGCACTATACAAAGTACAAGCCGAATTCATTTAACTACCAGAAAACCTTAACATTTCTCGCCATTCTATATTTTACAAGAAGAAGCCTCGAGAAGTGCCCGTCAATATCGCTCTTTCTCAGAAGGCCCTGTTTTAAACCGTAGGCTAACAAGCGCGACTCACTGACTTTTTACGGACAGTCTACGGATCTACAAGATCAGAATCTACACTGTCCAACGAGGGGATATCATTTTCAAGGACATAACTTCGAAATAGTAATTTTTGAGTTTTAAGCATCGAAATGAAAATTTCACGTCACTTATTTAGTAAGATAAGGGTTAATTATTTGATAAATGTGTTTAATTAGGTCCTCAACAGAAACACAGGGTTTGAATATCAATTATTTAGCTCTTTCAGCAATGCATTGAAATGCGATCCACTGAAACTCAGACAGAATTTTACCTCAAAGGCTCCAATCTACCTTGCATACAATCCAGGCAGAAGAAACTAGTACAAGAAGAGGACTATGGTGGTTATGTACCGCTCACCTTTGTGTGTCAATACAAAATGGATAAACAGACAGAAGATTAAGCCATTGTGGTTACAGTTAAGACTGATAATTTTCCTAGATTAACGATATGCAAGAAATGCCAACATGACCCTCAAACATCAGCAGACAAACTCTTTTTTCTAGGGTTTTTTTTTTGGTTTCAGTTCTATGACCATGGGGCATTTACTTTTACAGTGTATTCTATATGGTTTGCAACACACGAAAAGGGACATTCGGACATTTGCGTAAAGTGTCGTCTCGGATCAGCCTGCGCAGTCCGCGCAGGCTGATCCGAGACGGCACTTTACGACTGCATTAGATTTTGTGCTACAGTAGACATGCACAAAACAGAAAATTACATAAAAACGGAAAGTGTCGTTTCAGATCAGCCTGTGCGATCTGTGCAGGCTGTTCCGAAACGACACTTTACGCAAATGTCCGAATGTCCATTTTCGTGTGTTGTAAGCCATATAAGTTCTACATAACGATCTTTACTTTCAGACCAATGAAATCAACAAGAAAATACTGATGCATAACATCAATGGCGCCGCAAATCAGTTGTTTCTAAAAAAAGGTACATTACAGCATCTTAAATTGACCGAAGTAAATTTTTGCAGTGAGAGATGAGATAAAATAAAACAGAACCAATAATGGTAAAACACAATCATAGCCATTCTTCGGCAAAATTTAACATAAGTTCAAGTGGAGCTATGTACAAAAGTAAATGTAATTCGAAAAACAAAACAAGAACATGGTAAACTAGGTTCCGAATTACCAAATTGATATTAGAAACTGGATATGAATTGATCAAAGTGGGTAAGAAATGATCGAAGTGGGTATGAAATGACCAAAATATAAAGAATAGGTAGGTACGAAGTGACAAAAAATTGTACGAAATAGCCTTAGTACGAAATGATCCATTTACAAAATGACTTGAAGCCGAATAAACAATACGGCTGCCTCCATAGGTACTTTCCAAAAGCGAATAAAAATATAGTGCCGCCACTCATGCGGCGCAACAATGAATCCAGTACTGAATTTAATATCAACATCTAATATTATAATAACATACATTAGGCTAAAAGTAAAATATCATACATGACATAAAACTATCGTGTTACACTGTTTTATTGAAGCCATTGCATTGACATACTGGACTAGCATTAAGTCCCCTTTTCACTAAAGATGACTGCATATTGACTTTTGAGATCATCATAAAATCAAGATAGATATTTCAGGAAGAACAATTTTTGTTACCATCAAATACGAGAAGCATCGGACAATGACCGCAATCGTATTCTTCAAATACAGATTTCCAGTGCGTGCTATTTCTTATTAATCTTTTCCTCGATTTTAAAGATGCTTACATTATCCTTAGTTTCTGCAACACCATTTACACGCACAGATAACAACAAAATTGCTCCAATTTGCCAGGGATATATTTACTGTCGACTTGACGACTGCAATTACCGCAAGGAGACAAGAAAAGAACCTTGATTTGTAAATATGGCGTCGATAGACAAATTTATACCAATGCAATTACATATACCTCGGAGTATCACACTTGGTTCATAATTACCTATACACAATAGAGGCAATTGTGTGGAAGTTAATAATTGTCTCCGGGTTTTCTGTCAAGAGAGGATTAGATTTATCATCTACCAGTAGCAGGCTGATTCGATTTCAGTCACGTCTTAGCTGCTGTTTGGCGATATTTTTTGTGTGTTTCATAAATGATGATGCCTCTCTGTAAACGCTCTCTGTCTCTCCCTCTTCCTCTCTCTGTCTCTCTTCTTCTCTCTCCTTCTCTCTCTAGATTCGTCAGCCTGTCTCTCTGTCTTTCTCTAACTCTCTCTCTCTCTCTGCCTAGCCTTGTCTACCGTTTTCTGTCCGTCCGTTCGTCTCTGTCTCTTTTCTCACTGTCTCTTTCTCTCTGCCTGTCTCTGTCTCTTTTTTTCTCTTTTTTCCATGACTCTCTTCCTCAACAGCCTGTCTCTTGGTAAGAAAGAACATGTCGCGATGCGCAGACCAATTTTTCACAGCCCACTTTGCATACGCTTCGCTGAAAGTGTACCTTACCGTATTTTATTATGAATCATGATGCACATACCTTTGCTAGCTGCTTTTGCCTATTTGTTATCATTTTTATGATTTTTTCATTTTTTTTTAGCTTTTTACTTTTGCATTATCATATGTCTTCAATATCCTCATCGCAATTGGCCTACAACATGCGAAAAGGGGCGTTCGGACGTTTTCGTAATGTTTCGTCTCGGATCAGCCTGAGCAGTCCGCGCAGGTTAACCCCAAACGTTACTTAACCGTTTTAATAGAATTTTCTGTATTGGGCAAGTCTTCAGTAGCACAAAATCTAATGTAGCCGTAAATTGCCGTCTCGGATTAGCCTGCGCGGACTGTGCAGGCTGATCCGAGACGACACTTTGAGCAAATGTTCGACTTCCCCTTGTTTGTGTGTAGCAAACAACATGGTACCTTATGCTACCAGAGATTTGATGGCAGTTTGCACTCTATAGATTAAACGCTTTAAATAGACTGTGTACAAGATGAATTACTTTCTACAAGTCTGTGAAGAACATTTTCGATGTGTTATTTTGTGTGTTTTTTTCTTGTAAACCTCCTTACAAAAAGCCCCATTCAATGCATCAATAACACAATCAGTTTTCGTTTTTTTATGTGAAAAGGGGGCTCAATGTATCTGCAAAACGTATCGACTCAGGCCAGCCTGCACATTCCGTGCAGGCTGACTTAGATGAAAGCATTTGCTTTCGGTCATATATATAGAGAGAGAGCTTGCTGGGCAAGAGAAACCCGCCATTTTCCAAACCTCTGAGTTTAGACATAAGAATTAATTTAGCTTTATCAGCTACAAATTAAATTATATATGATGTCAATTTGTCTGACACAGAACTGTCTTGCGGACATTTAATGAGTATCTAATATGATTATAGGTTGACTTATCTCGGCATTTATCTCTGTTTAGCCATTTGTACCCAATCGTTCAGACTTTTATTACAAGTAAATGTTTTTTCCTTACGTAAATTCGCCCTTATCCGCATGTGATACTAGTTCTAAGGTTCATAGCTTGTACTTGTTCACATATGGCTTGCAACACGCGAAAAGAGGCATTCAGATATTTGCGTAAAGTGTCGTCTCGGATCAGCGTGAGTAATGTCAAAGGAACTGTTTATCTCATGATACAGTCTGTTGTTGAAAGGAAAGATGTTAAGACTCCACAAATACGCGATGTCTTTAATGATATCATGCATCATTGACATAACTTGAACTCCCTTTTGACAGAGCTCGCCTCATATATGGCTTGCAACGACTAATCTGTCATTTTCGATTATTTAGCGTGCAAAAGGTAACTGTTGTGGGAGACTTTGTGAACGTAAATTGAATTTCGGAAGATTTCGTTACAAGAAAGTAATAGAAGACATACAAAACTCCTACAAGCCGCTACTCTATATGGGAAACATTTTAACGTATCTCTTGTAGATAATTGTTTGTTTGTTCTGCTTTTTTTAGACGCAGTTTTCGATATTATTTCACCTGCGAAAAACACCGCACATTATTCTTTTAACCCTTTACCAAAACAATCCCTGGTTTTTACGACCGTAAGATAGAAGGCTTTTGAAAACATTGTGAAAACAGCCAGCTCAATAGCAAAACTACAAATATAAGTCGTAATCAAAGACCGTTGAGCCAACTCGACATTACAGCTCAACGGACTTTTATTTTGACCTACAGGGTTCCCTCTGGCTGCTTTTTTTCTTGCGCCATCACTTTCGCCAAATGAGAAAAGTTTGCGCCAAATTGAAGTAATTGGAGCCAATTGGTGCCAATTTTAAAATCTATCTATCAATATCTTTAGCCAAGTCCAATTTTAAAATCAATCTATCAATATCTTTAGTCAAGTATTAAGGCCTCTGACCCATATACACTTGCAAAATATACAATTTTTGTACTATGAGTGACATATTTATAATAATTGAAAACAGAGTTTAGTTTGCTTTTTGTTTGCTTATCATCAATTGTGTGTTTGAGTACATATTTGTATTTTTGCTGTTGAACTGACTGTTGAGCTGAACTATTGAGCTGGCTCAACGACTTTGATTTTGATATATATATATGTACTTTTGCTGTTGAGCAGGCTTATGAGCTAGAATGTCGAGTTGTCTCAACGGACATTGATCGAAACATATGTATAAGTATTTTTACTATTGCCCTGATGCTTGAGCTGGAATGTCGAGATGGCTCAACGGACCTGGACCTAGTATTTTAGCTGTTGAGCTGGCCGTTGAACTGGAATGTCGAGCTGGCTCAACGGACTTTGATTTTGACATATACATGTATTTTTGCTGTTGAGCATATGGTTGAGCAGGAAAGGCGCATTCGGAAATTTGCCTAAAAGTTTCGTCTCGGATCAGCTGTCGGAGTCCGCGCATGCGGACGCTATACGCAAATGACCGAAAGCCCCTCCCCCCGTGTTGCAGGCCAAATAATGGTTATGGTGGTTAATAATGGCAACAGACTCTAGAAAACGTCCAGTGTGATGTGGCAATGCTAACGCTAAGTGCTGAGAGAGGTGATTCTTAATTAGCATATTTTCCTTTTGTCACAACATTTTCAAACATCTTAAGATACTTGTAAGACGCAAAACCTTGTCTGAAATAGGTAACATGTCAATCAGTACAAACTTTTGACTGGTATCAATCTTAGATCGAAGGCCGACAAAAATACTAGTAATGAAAGTCTGGGCGACCATCACAAATGGTTCAGCAGAGATAAATGTCCAGATACTTGTGTCACGCAAAAGTCGTTCGATACTTAATATGACCTGCAACACGCGAAAAGGAGTATTTGGACATTTGCGTAAAGTGTCGTCTTGGATCTACCTGCGCAGTCCGCGCAGCCTTATCCGAGACGACACTTTCCGTTTATATATAAATTTCTGTTTTGTACAAGCTTACTGTAGCACAAAATCTAACCTGGTGACGTCTCGGTTGAGCCTGCGTATACTGCGCTGGCTGATCCGAGACGATACTTTACGCAAATGTATTAATGCCTTTTTTCGCGCGTTGCAAGTCGTATGTGAACAAGTACAAGCTATGAACCTTAGGACTAGTATCACATGCGGATAAAGGCTAACTTACGTAAGGAAAAAAAACATTTACTTGTAATAAAAGTCTGAACGATTGGGTACAAATGGCTAAATAGAGATAAATGCCGAGATAAGTCAACCTATAATCATATTAGATACTCATTAAATGTCCGCAAGACGGTTCTATGTCAGACAAATTGACATCATTTATAATTTAATTTGTAGCTTGATAAAGCTAAATTAATTCTTATATCTAAACTCAGAGTTTGGGGAAATGGCGGGTTTTTCTTGCCCAGCAAGCGTTCTCTTTCTTTATTGACAACTTGCCTGCACGTCTGGTCAAAATCGCACAAAATTACGAGGGGTGTTCGAAAAGTTTCGGGACAAGTGCTGCTATTCTTTTATATTTCAATATTTTTAAATGAGATTTTCGGTAATGATAGCTACAACCATATTCTATAGGTTGGTTGAAACAAATGAACGCAGGTACACGAAACGCATGATGTGTTGTCACCATAGCAACGTCAAGTCGACGTGAGCGGGGCACCTTGATGTGCTGAATAAGAAGCTTGTCTTTACAAACGTCATAAATAGTTATGGTTATTCAAATTATCCCACGATGTGCTCAATGCACCTCTTATGCCTATGTCCCCACGAATTAAAACATTTTTTGAAGTCTGATGATGGAATGTTGCTTATACATTCCCTGACCATGATGGGAAGGTCATCGACGTCGTCAAAAGAGTGACTGCGTCAGTAACGCCTGATGGTGGGGAAGACCCAAAACTTACATGTTGCGAGTCTGGGGAATATGGTGGTGCTGAATAGTGTTGCTCTATCAATCAGCAGGTACTTTCTTAATAGTTGATGAAGTATACGTCGTGACATTGTTGTGATGTAAGTAGAATTGCCGGGTTCTATTGGTCCGATACAACCCTGGTCAACCCATTACGATGCACCTGAATGCATCTAAAAACATGTGGGATCGAAATTATGTTTATGAATCAGTGGTTTCACGAACCAATTCTTGCATTATATAAAATAAGAATATAATTTTATGTAAAATGTAGTTAAAAAAATCAAAAGACCGTACGTACGTTCGAGTAATACTGTGCTGTGACTGTCTTCCAAATCGGTACTGTGTGGCAGAGAATAACTTCGTTCATTTCAATAAAATAAAACGTTTCACCATTGCTTTTGTAGGCGACGATGAATTAGTTTTTTTTTTTCCACACAGAAATGTCTTGCTTGGTCTCTGGATCACACAAACCAATACCAGTTACATCGGCCGTACTAATGAAAACCAAGAACCTGTCACTACGTTCTCTGTACTGTTTCAGGAAAGCTTTACTGTCGGCGATTCACTGTAGCTTTTGATTGCAGCTAGTAGACGGGGCACCCTGCGGTCAAGTAATTTTGTCATACACAATTCAAAAACATACTGGAGTGCCTATTGTGATCGATACTTGCCATTAAAAAGAATTTAGTTTGTGAAGTGACGTCAAGGTGCCCCGCTCACGTCGACTTGACGTTGCTATAGTGACCATTCATCACATGTGACGTATATCTTTGCTTATTTGTTTCGATTAACCTATAGAATATGGTTGTAGCTATTACTATCGAAAAAATCATTAAAAAATCTTAACAAATAAAAGAATGACGCCAACCGTCCCGAAACTTTTCGAACACCCCTCGTATATAGAGTCTGGGTTAAATAATGATTGAATGTCCCTAATTTTGCTGATTTACGGTAAAAAATGGGACCAACCAATACTTAGAGGAAAAATGGCTGCTGTACAGCTTAAAGATACATTTATACTCGCTTTCAGTAAGACTTTAACCCTTCTCATCTTTATTTTATCAACTTAATGATTGACGTATCTTCATGCCAAATATTGACCCATGACGGTTGCAAGGTTGCATAGATAACGACTGATAGAAATTGCGTTTAATTTTCCGGAGGCCATCAAAGATATTATTGTTGTGACGTTTCTGGTTTTAAATCGAAGATTTTCGATATATTTACTTATCCCTTAAACTATATACATGTATACATGTATAATTGTACATATATCGGTAATTTATCTGTGTTACCACAGCTGACTAAATTATGAACCATTCTACAGTTTATCTTTTTCTTATCATTTTTTATTTTTTTTTTCTCTTTGGCTGTAAGGATATATCCTTCATGAATTTTACATCTATCTCATGTTTTCACAACTCTAGGGAGGGTGGCCTCTGAAGACATTGTGGGAAAAAGAGAAAATGCTGGTAACCAGCATTTTCTCTTTTTCCCATAATGTTTTCTGTTGTTTGACAACGAATCCCTTCATTTGAACCAATCCACTATTGACACAAGTCAGCTTGGTCGTTTGTAAAAGAACCCAAATTTCGACTAAAGATAATAATTGATAGCATTTTGCCTTTTCTGTCACCGCTTTGATACGAAACCAGGTATCACCTTCCATGATATGAATACATCTTACATTATTAGACGAGAAGTCTCTGTAGATTGATCTGTAAATGCTGTCCTAATTGACCTTTCTGTAAACGCAAGTTTGGCACGCCCCTCCCCCTCCCTCTTAGCCTATCATTCAGGCCCTGCATTTAAGTCATTCTAATAAGCAAGGTACACAACTACATCAACTCACAGAAATATGTGTTGTTACTTGCCCTTCTTCTGAAATACACGTTAAATCAGACATCAGAAGATTGAGAACACAGAGATTTCGTTTTGCAGTTTTACTTGATAATTTTGTTTTAATGAAAAGGCTCTATTTAACGGACTGACACCAGTCTACCTCCCTCTTAGTAACGCGTTATTTCGGTTGTCAAGCCCGTCAAGCTTACCAGAAATGTGTCAGACTTTCAGTTTGTTTACATGACGCCCAATGCTGCGTTTTTATTGGCCGGTAAGACGTTGGTAGACCTGTCAGTCAAACTCGCCAGAAAGGTCAGTTGTAATTGATTAGTAAAATATCAGAATATCATAGATTAATGTTTGGGTATTAATGTTTGGATATTAATAATTTATAGTATTCGACATAGCAGAGACAGAGAGGATCGTTAAATTTCAATAACGTTCAAGGGCAAACGATCATCAAATATTAACACTTTCAATAAACAGTCGCCGTAAATGTGAAGTTGACAGAAGCAAACGACCACGCGATGTTGGAGTACTCTATATAGACACCAGAGTGGGATGTACAACATTCGGTGTCAAAGTTTCAAACTATACCAAGGTACCAGAACAGTATGAACATTTTTGCCTGACTCGAGTATTATCAAAAAGAGATATGAATGCTCAAGCTGGGGTGGGGGTGGGAAGGGGGCGGGGTTTGATGGAAGCGGCTGTCACCGACTTTTGAATGTGACATAATTATGAATAGTCATTTGAAGAGGCTTGAGGAGTGTACAGCGCGGATTGATAGTAGCTTTTAAAGATTTCAAGAGACTATTTTCTGATAAATTATTGTAAATGTATTTCGTAAATTGTTAAGACTTATAACATATGCGCTCGAAAAGACGATACAGCCATGGCCGCAATGTTGATGACAGCATGACTGTAGATGGGTTATCTACGGTGGCACAAAAGTGACATGGAAGATATATTTTATACTACGTGCGCACGTAATAGTTATTACGTGCCCACGTAATAGTTAATACGTGCGCACGCAATAGTATTACGTGCGCACGTATTAGTTAATACGTGCGCACGTATTAGCTACTGCGTGCGCACGTAATACTATTGCGTGCGCACGTATTAGTTATTACGTGCCCACGTATTAGTTAATACGTGCGCACGCAATAGTATTACGTGCGCACGCAGTAGCTAATACGTGCGCACGTATTAACTAATACGTGCGCACGTAATACTATTGCGTGCGCACGTATTAGCTAATACGTGCGCACGTAATAACTATTACGTGCGCACGTATTAATCGACCAATCAGACCTCTACCCCTATGATGTCACTCTGGTAAACAAATATCAGTCGCGCTGCATTTTCACCATGCCTCGAGTAAATTATTGTGTTCCTTTGTGTACTGCCGAATCTAAAGGTAACCTACCTTTTTATCGGCTTCCCAAGAAAGGAACGGGTGAAAGACAGACTTGGATAAGGCTGATTCGGAACGAAAACTTGCGAACTGAGTCTCAATGGACCAGCGTGTGCAGTCTCCACTTTGTTAATGGACGCAAGACATATGATGACTCTTGTCCTACAATCTTTCCAAGGTCGCAAGATTGGGAGAAAGTAATTTACACGTATAACAACAGATCTGACCCTGCAAGACCGAAATTCAGATCATTCAAAATGGTTCAGCCTCAGTCTTACAGGAAAAGACAGAAAACTGGTGAAGACGGAAGTACAGCAAGAGAAAAGAGGATGAGAAAAAGACTTTTTGATACACAGGTATACCATATTCTTTTAAATCAATAGATGCAAATGGATGCATATTTTGGACAATAACCAACCAATCATTTTTTTTTTACCAAACGAGCCCGACTTTAAAACGACCATGTGAAAGAAACATTTTGAAAAGATTATAGTAACCAACAATTTTTCCTTAACCCACAATGTTTTCATACCTGTCAGTGACAAATATGTCATCGGCAAAGTTGGATGTGTCAAATATTGTCTGTTGTTTGGTCAAGGGTTAAAATCACAACCCGTAACTTACTAAGATTAAAGTTCAATCAAACAAACTAACAGCAAATCAGCTTAGTTCTTTACCAAACAACAAAGTTTTTAAATGGACCACATTCAAAGCATTTGCAGACAACACATCATACCAAATGATGATTTATGTTGCCACTCCTATAGAAAACATTGTGAGAAAAGGAGAAAATGCTGTTTAACAGCATTTCTCCTTTTCCCATCTGGTTTTCAAAATGCTTCTTCCATATGGTTGTTAAGAGCTGGTATTGGCTTAACTCTTTACCACACAATCCTACCTTGTAATGACCCAACGAAGGCATGGGCGGCTCCAGAGGGGGGGACTGGGGGTCCGGACACCCCTGGAATTTTGGCAATAATGCGGTTGCCGGATTCGTGAAATGGTACTGGTTTGATATTGCACAGCATTTATGTAAAATACAGCCATAACTTTAAAAAAGAAAGGTTCTAAATGTGGAGACTTCCTCATGGTTAGAACTGGAAACGTTGACTTTTCTTGTAAACGGCTTACATCCACTGAAATCCGTAAACCAAAGTATCATATAATAAGACAAGTGTGTTTTCGGTGGGACCCCCCCTGAGAAAGATATCTGGATCCGCGCTTGGAAGGGGTGTTGTCGAAAGATTTTGAATGCTGGTTACCGGCATAATTATTCTCCTTTTCCCAAAAGGTTTTCCACCTTTCCCAAAACAATTTTGATTTTTTAGTTACCTTTAATTTGTCATCTGCAAGTGCTTTGAATTAGGACTAGTTTAAAGAGGGTAGTCCACTGGCCTAACATTGAAAGGATTCAGTCTGTCTTTTGCTATTTCACAATATTTTGTCTAAAATATTACCCTTGATCTTGATGGTGTAGTTTACTTGATTGAAGGATTGTTTAACTGGTATCACATATTCATGTATTTCCTGGGTTTCTGTAGTACAAGGCTGGTGCCCTGAAGTGTCTTGCCCAGGACACTCCAATAAAAAACATAGTGTATCCAGTGACGCTTTAACTCGGAGCCTCCACTATCTTTTGGTCCACATGAAGGTGTAATTTTTTCTTTTCATACTGTATTGTCTATTTCAGGCAAATATCAGTACCTTAAATGTGGAGAGAACATCATATACAGTAAGCTTGGATGAATCTACAATCGCAGATGAAAATCATTTGTTGTTAGAGACAGTCGGACAGCCAAATGCTCAGGTTATAATATTGTCTTTTTCTTAACTCTTTACCAGGCAAGAAATTTTTATGAAAGAGTCTGTAAATAACAGTTAAAATGTTACACAAAATATGCATCTTGTAGGGTTGAAAACTTTGTGGTTACTGGTACAAGTATTTTTGTCTTTTCCCAAAGTTAACTTTAAATTGTCAATGTTTTAAGATTTAGAATAAATTTTGTAATATTTATAACCCATGGTGTTATCTTGCATTGTGGTTGAGAAAAACTGGCAAGACTGTAGCATAGCATTTCAGAGCCCTAGCATCGTACAAAGTTTTAGTTTTGGTTGCAGATTACAAATGTTATCAAAAGTATGAAGTTTGTTTCTCCTACAGGAGAAAGAAGTATGGAAAAAGGAGGAAATACAGAACACAAGCATTTTCTCCCTTTTTCACTCCTCAGTTTTTGATAGGTTCATAAAAGACCTGCATTCTTTGCTTTGGCAAGATGAACAAATACCTAAAAAAACAGCTGGTTAACCCTTTACCCCATAAGGCATTTCTGTGGTATCTCTAATTGACCCTAAATAACAACAAGGATGAAGCCGTTTCTTATGTGTATATGTTACCTTTTGACAGCATAGAAAACATTGTGACAAAAGGTGAAATTGCTTGTCACGAGCAATTTCACCTTTTGCCACAATGTTTTCCATAGGCTCCTGCAAGCAATGAGTAGAAATGAGTATCTATGGAGTAAAGGGTTAAGGAACAAAATCAAGTCAAAAAGACTTGTGCCTTTAAGACTATTATATTCCAAATCATAATTTTGTATTTCAGGAAAAAGCCTGCAAAAACCAAAAGGGTAGTACGGTAATAGTAAAAGACAAACTTCAACAGCTGCTCCAAAATATTCTAAACAAATTATCCTCCCAAGATTCTGACCCCGATCCAAACAGTATAAGGGAATTACAAGCCCTGCTGATTGTTGTGACCAAATTGCTTATGAATGTGGAAGAGCAGTTGGACTGTGTGGTTGAGTTAAGACATTATGACAGATTTTTCCTAAAAAGGTTTGAGGGAAGTGATTCGGACATTAGGTTTTTGGACAGGATTTTACTCCTACCAGGCTTTGATGACATTCTATCATAATATGCTGGAGCAGGAGGCAAAATGTTTACAGTACTGGGGCGCAAATAACTCAACCACTAAAGATGGAGACAGTTTGAAATGTGGCAGAAAGAGAACACTTATTCCAATGGATGAAATGTTCATGACCCTAGTGCAAGGCTCTGCCAACTTGGATCTGGCAGAGAGGTTTGGTATTAGTGAAATCCATGTGTCACGCATATTTATTACATGGGTGAACTTTATGCACAGTGTCTTGTGTAGTTTAGACATTTGGATGTCAAGGGGAAAAATAAGGCGTAACAGTCCAAATATATTCAAGGAAATTTACCAGGATGTACAGATTATAATTGACTGTACAGAAATATCACTGGAAAGACCATCTGACTTTGAAGTACAGGCAGCAACTTACTCCATGTACAAGAGTTGCAACACGTTGAAAGACCTCATTGGTATAAGTCCAAATGGAATTCCGACATTGATTTCAGATCTTTTCGAAGGGATTATTTCTGACAATCAGATAATTTTTGATAGTGGATTGGTTGAAAAACTTCAGGAGGGAGATGCCATCATGGCAGACCGTGGATTTACAGGACGGGAGTCTCTTGCAAAACATAAAATTAGACTTGTAACGCCACATTTCTTGAGCAATAAAGACCAAATGCAAATACAGAATCTTGTTGAATCTGTTTCTATTGCTCGTGTCAGAATTCATGTTGAAAGGCTCACGGGGCGCTTGAAGCAGTGGGTCATTTTGTCTTCTAAAGTGCCTATCACTTTTTGGAAGCACATTAATCACATCTTCCAGTTGTGTGTAATGTTGGTTTTATTTTGGCCCCCATTAGTAGATAAGGACTCTGAGTAAATTGATGAGTGAGTGCAGAACCATTCTAAGTGCCTATACATGTACATTGTATAGGCACTTAGAATGGTATTGAACTCATCCAACAAAATGGTGATGATACACGTACTTTTCAACAGAATTATGAATGCAGAGCAGTCATTATTTAACAAAGTGAACTTGTCATCTGCAGATACAATTTTGACAAAGGTCTGAAATTTTGTCGTCTGGTAAAGATTTGAACCTTTATCCTGCAATGCCAACTGTCAACTCCTCTTGGAAATAATGCATTTGAAAACTTTTAAGTTTTAATTAACCCTTTCCCAAACAAGCTCTGGTTTTTACTTGTCTGCCATACAAATCTTTTGAAAATACTGTGGGAAAGGAGAAATTGCTTGTAATGAGTGAAACTTAAAATTATCGTCTGCAAGCCCTTTCAATTGAGAAGAGTCTAAAATTTGTCGTTTGGGACAGGGTTAATAATTAATCTTTCTGTGCAAATGTGTTCCATTTTTACCCACGTATTACTTGTCAGTAAAACAAATGTTAGCTATTAAAGGTTTCTCTGGAAAAGGGAAAAGCATCCACTTTCATAAATCTGACTGCAGGCTAACCAGAGTCTAAATTTTTCACTTACATTTTATTTCCATTTTCATCAGGACAAATGTTTTGAAGAAGTAACAATTACTAAATTTCAAAATTTTTTATTAAAATGGCACATTTTATAAACATGGTGAGTAAGTGTTGTGAATTTCAATCTATTACCACACAGTCCTGAATTAAGCATTTCACTATAAAAAAACTTTTGAAAACATTGTGGAAAGATAGAAAAAGTGCTGGTAACCAGCATTTTCTCCCTTTCCAAGTTTCCTTTCTTTAGATGAGAGACAAATTTCATATTTCATTGACATTTTATTTGTGATCTGCTAATGCTTTCAAAGTGAGTAAGTCTACAATTCTGTCATCTAGTAAAATAAATTATGTGTCAACTTTCCTTAGTCTTTTTTACATAATATATATTATGTTTATCAGTGAAAGTCTTAAATGGAAGAAAAAATGCATAATTGTAGACATTGTGGACATCTTAAATTAACACATTACCAAACAACCTTGAGTTTTGATTATCATAAGAAAGAAAGCTCTAGAAAACTTCGTGAGAAAAGGAGGAAATGCTGGTTACCAGTAGTTTCTATTTTCTCACAAGTGCTCTAGGTTTTACCTAATGACAAATTTTTAGATTTTTCCAAATTCGGCAGACGACAATATAAACGTGATTCAAAAACTGAAACTTTACTTTAGATGTGTAGAAAAAATTTTGGGAAAAGGAGAAAATGCTGGTTACCAGCATTTTCTCCTTTTCCTGCGATGTTTTCAGAAGGCTGCTTCCTCTGGGTCGTAAAAACCAGGGATTGTTTGGTAGAGGGTTAAATGCAAATTCTTTGTTCTAACACATAGCATACAATCCCATCTTTTAACACTCCTTAGAAAGAAGGCTTTTCGAAAAAATTGTAGGAAAAGGAAAAAGTAATGGAAACATTTTCTCCTTTTCCCACAATGTTTTCTACCACTCAAGACCTATTTTTATCCTTTTTTTATAAAACCCCTGAGCTACCAAAGTAGGTACAATGTTCATTGTGTGGAAGTCCAACAACTTTTTGAGAATGGCTTTCTTTCATAATGATTGTTTCTCCAAATGTTTTAAGTGAAAACTGGCTAGAAGACCTTTTTCTTTCAATGGCTTCTTTAGGAGAAATATCTCTACAAGAATTAATGTACTTAATTTCAACCAATCCATGTGGATCTTTCTCTGAAGGATCTGTAATCAGGCCATCAGGACTAGCAGCAAGCTGCCCAAATTCCAAATCAACAAACAAACCACACCCACAGACTGTTATATTTACACCTTGTGCTGCTTTCTGCTGCTTGTATTTAACGACAACAACTTCATTATCTATCCCATATTTGACAGCTGGAATGGATGTCAATTTTGGTTTTCTTATCTGAATAATATCTTTAACTAGGGTTCCAATATTTCCCTTTCCGACAAACTTTTTCGCCTTGCTTGCTGTAATCCTGCCTTTCTTGTGCCTGAACCACAATGGGTTATTTGCTTGTCCATGAGTTTGCTTTTTGATTTCTTTCTGTCGTGCCTCTGTGACCTATATAGGCAATAAATTAGCTGTTATCATTTATCGACTGCTTTCAAGTTAACTCTTTATCACACAATCCCGACTTTTAATGACCCTGAGAAAAAAACCTTTTAGAAAACCCTATGGGAAAAGGAGAAAATGCTGGTAACCAGCATTTCATCCTTTTCACACATTGTTTTTGACCCTGCTGGGAAAAAAATCAACCTTTTTCTTTCTTTACTAAACCTAATGTAAAATATTGCAGATGAAAAATGTTGCTTGCTTAAAGATTTGATGTCTTTAACCCTTTACCAAACAATCCCTGGTTTTCAGGACTCCAGAGACAGAAGTTGTTTGAAAACATGGTAACCAGCATTTTCTCCTTTTCCCACAATGTTTTCTACCCTTCACAAATTAAATTTCATTTTTTGTGTCACATTAATTTTGTCATCTGCAAAAGCTTTCAATTTGGACAAGTCTAAAACTTTGTTGTTCCGTAAGGAGTTAACAGAACTTTATGTTAACTTTCTTACTGAGGTAATTTAATCCATTGCCACACTATCCCTACTTTCGACGATCCTGAGAAAGAAGCCTTTAGAAAACATTGTGCGAAAAGGAGAAAATGCTGGTTACCAGCATTTTCTCCTTTTCCCACAATGTTTTCTACCCTTCACAACACATATTTCAAATTTTCAGTCATTATTATTTTGTTGTCTGCAATTGCTATCGATTTGGACCAGCCTAAAATATTGTCCTTTTGTGATGAGTTAAACTGAGGTTGTTGATAAAAAATTATAAGATAAAGTCTTATATGTAAATATCTTAAGTTTTTGACAAACTATTTCCTCTGGAAGTTGATGAGTATTAATCCTCTCTTCTTCACCTTCACTAGCAGTATCAGTGCTTGAGTTAAGAATCTGAAGAAAATGAATTAAATAGTTTTTCATGTATGTTGGGTTATTTTTTATCCTTTTTATCCTTTGCTTTTCATTCTAACCTTCACAATGCTAAATTCAAGTAAACTTGCTTTTACCATCAGTGCAGATCAAGATCAGACTACACAGAGCATGCAGACTAATCTTTGATCTATATTGTCCAATACCTTACTACAGGTTATGGTTGAAACAACCTTGCACAATGTTTGAAAAAAGTTCATCATGTTTACTCAGCATTGTAAATGTTGACAAAAGTCAACGTAAATGTTAAAGAATACATTTGTCAACCACCTGAAAGATTGGCACAGTGCTGTCCCTGTGATTATTTTCAACAATGAAAAAGACACTGCATGTAAATGTTACTTATTTCAAAGAAGCTCCAAGAATGGTTTTCATCAATGTTGAAATTTTAGTGCTTACCATCAGCAAGCCTTTTTCATGAAGTAATTGCTTCAAGTCTTCTTTTAAGGCAGTGGTATCTAAGATGGCCTTTTTCATTCGTACACTGTACCCATCATAGTTTTCAAGAGGTCTTTTTCGTCATACAGAGCGTCCAAATACATGTTTTTGGACAACACGAACACCTGAAATGGGAGAATCAGATTTTTTGTAAAAATGTTAAAAGAACACAGTTTGATTAGCATGGATCTTTTGTTCACCAAACATTTTGGTTTCCATTCTTAGTCCAAGTTTATTTCCAAATGCATAACAGGGTTAGTGAGGCTCAGTGGTTAAAGCTTGTAATCTCAGACCTGTGAGGTATTGTGGTCACACTGATTGTGGTTCAAAGTTTCAAGTCCCAACAACAGACCTTCTGGTCACATGAGAAATATAAAATGAAAAAAAAATTGTCGAAAGCGACAGCAAACATTATAAATACACTTCGAAAGCGATGCAAAGCATCACACAAATGTCACAAATTTTCAGAACAAATGGGGAAAGCTTCTGATGTTTGTTGTAGTACTGTACATTGTATAATGAAAATGCACAAGACCTCTATTTTAACTCTACCACACAATCCTGACTTTAAACAACCCAAACAAAGAAGCATTTTGAAAACATTGTGGGAAAAGGAGAAAATGCTGATAACCAGCATTTTCTCCATTTCCCGCATTGTTTTCTACCCTATCAAAGACATTTTATAGATTTTTTATCACAACTGGACAATGTAAAAAAAAATACCTGTTTTTATGGGTTTGGTTAGCTTCTTTGCTTTTCTTGAAGGCAGGTGCTATTTCTGTTCCTTGGAAGTGCAGCTTTCTGGTGCATCATTTAAAGATTCTTGAAAGTCCAATAGGCCAAAAAGTACAATGGCTATATGATTGCACTTTCCTCCAAGTCCTGCTGCACATAAATCTGTACTTTCCTTTCATAACTTCACCAGTGCTGTTTTTTAAAACTAAATCTGTTTGAAATGTCTTGCTCTTGTATGATGACAACACCATTCCACTGACATGTGTGTAGTCTTCCAGTTTATTAAATTTTACATCACTTACATGACCAGATTTAAAAAAGTTAAAACCTTTCCTCAGTGGTTTCTGGGCAACAGGCAAATCTGTGATTGTAACAGAGTCTTCATTGTCAGAGTCTGCAGCATGAACTATCATTAATTTTCTTTTAACTAGATAGTCAACTATGCAAGCATAGTTGAAACCTCTTGGAATAGAACCCATATTTGTTGTCCAGTTTCTCAGTAATGGAAGTGGAAAATTAATATCTTTACGGATTCCGCAGTCTGCCTCAGTTAACACATTCTGACTACATTCTGATCCATCCAGGTCAACAACAAACTTTGAAAGTCCATTCTCTTGAAGATCTTTCACCCTGAAATATCAAACAATGCACAATATTTTAAAAGTTATTCTGTACATCAAGTGTAGAATGTTACTAGTCCTAGCTTCTATGTGATAGGCTTTTCAAGTTATAAGTATGCTAGCCTATAGTTAGATATATTTATAAATAAATAAATCATTAATAAATGCCGTTTACAGGTGTTAAATTTATTAATAACAGCTGAATGGGAATCTAGTGCATATTGCTTAAGTTTGCATATGCTGAAGTCATCTTTTTCCACATTGGTTTAGACCAAATACAGAAAATATTCTTGTGGAAAATAACTAGAGGCGCTTGAGCACCTGTATCGCTCCACAGGCCTGATTTTTCTGTAACGGTGAAGAGAAGTTTTTAACAATTACCATTCATTACTGCATTTTAAGAAAAAGGCTATGAAAAACATTGTGAGAAAAGAAGAAAATAAAAGTAACCTGCATTTTCTTAGTTTTACACAATAATTTCTACCCTTTTTGATACAAGTTTTACTAATTTGAAGATTTATGTTGTCTGCAACATCTTTCAATTATGGCCAGTTATAAAGATTTTGTCGTCTGGTTATAGTTAACTCATTACCAAACGACAACATTTTAGGGTTGCCCAAATGGAAAGCATTTGTAGATGAAAAAATAAAAGTGACTGAAAATTTGAAAGTTGTTCTGTGAAGGGTAGATAACATTGTGGGAAAAGGTTACCAGCATTTTCTCCTTTTCCCACAATCTTTTCTAAAGTCTTCTTTGTCAGGGATCAGTTTGATTGGATAACAAAATGCCTTATCACAACAGTAAAGCCCTGTCCCTCTTTGTACTAGGTCACCAGTAGGTCAACAAACCTTTACCAGAACTAATCAAAGTGCAGAGGTTCTCTTGTTTTATATGAAAAGGATTATAGATTATGTAAAGCAACCATCTTTAACTCTTTACCAAACGACAAAATTTGGGATGTGACCAAACTGAAAGCATTTGCAGACAACAAATTAAACATTGATGAAATGATTATTTCTCTCTTTGATGGAGTAGAAAACACTGAGGGAAAAGGAGAAAATGCTGATTACCAGCATTTTCTCCTTTTCCAAGAGTGTTTTCCAAAGACTTCTTCTTTAGGGTCGTTAAAAGTCAGGATTGTATGGTAAAGACTTACCACCATAGGAACTAACCTGCAATACAACAATGAAATCAAAACGAACTGTTTGAGAGAAGAAATTTTTCAAAGATTTTACTTTATACCATAAAAGGAAAATGAGTCTCCCATAAAAGCCATGTTTTTTGATGGATCTTTTTTTTTAAGGAATTCTGTAGACCTCTATCTAAGGAACATTCCTGCAAAATAGTGATGCTGTCCAATTAGTGGTTTGGGAGGAGAAGATTTTTAAAGGTTTTTTACTTTGGTTGCCATGGAAACCAGAATTATTAATGGAACACAGTTATTTGAAGAAATTTGAAAGAGGACCACCTAAGGAACATTCCTGTGAAATTTGGTAAAAAATCCAGTCAATAGTTTCTGAGGAGAAGTTTTTTAAAGAAAAAGTTTACGGACGCACGCACGGACGAACGAACGGACGGACGAACGGACGGACGCATGACGGACACAACGCCATGACAATAGCTCGCTGGCCTTCGGCAAGTGGAGCTAAAAACCGCCAGCACATAGAAGGAAATGGATCTTAGGGGAACCCCGAATCGTAGGCCAAAACATCAAAGTTACGGACCCGTAACCATTGGAATTCCCTTTCAAAAGAATATCCACAACTTAGGCTTTGGATGCATGATAAACAGTTTAGTGTATAATCAGTCTATATGGGCGATGTCTGAAAAACATAAGGACGGCGATTCAAACTCGCTCAGAGTCACAGCTCGTCGCGCAAGTGGGCAAGATATTTCTCTTAATTTACCTGTTAATAAATCTCTTTTTTGAACAACTTGTGTTCGCCGCAAAGCCTCAACAATTCAGCCTTCTTGCGAGATCCTTTGCATCGTTGTCCTCAACAACTGGATCAGGTAGTACGGCGCCTTTTATATCTTCTTCTCATAGTTTCACTATTCTGTCCACCATATTCACGAATCAATAAATGTCTACTTCCATCTTGAAACAATGGCTTCCGTTCATGATTCTGATTGGTGGATTATTACGTGCGCACGTAATAACTAATACGTGCGCACGTAATACTATTGCGTGCGCACGTATTAACTAATACGTGGGCACGTAATAACTAATACGTGCGCACGCAATAGTATTACGTGCGCACGCAGTAGCTAATACGTGCGCACGTATTAACTAATACGTGCGCACGTAATACTATTGCGTGCGCACGTATTAACTATTACGTGGGCACGTAATAACTATTACGTGCGCACGTAGTATAAAATATATCTTCCATGTCACTTTTGTGCCACCGTAGTTATCGATAACATCTGTACTAAACAATTTATTGTGCTAATCTATTCATTTGCAAAAGTTCTAAGTATACTTTTGTTTATCGTCGGTTTTAACTTCAAAAACCTCGTAACTACAGCTTGAAACAACCTTTACATGCTCTATAGCCCATATGGGTTGAAGATGTCGTTAAGAATGGTATAGCTAACAATGTGTATAGACAAAATATAGAATACAGTAATCCAGTCTTCCCTCTTAACTTCCACTATAAGCAGGATATTGTATAAAAATGATTGCGATAGAATTAGAAAATTGTATCTAAAAATAGCCCTAAAAGCATCTTTCATTAGTTTTGCTGCTTCTTGCGGCCTGTGCATTTGAAGATCAGACTGCACAAAAGGTGCGGTCTAATCTTTGATTTACTCTATTCCGTTTGCTGCAACATTCTGGCAAAGGATAACCTTTTAATGTCCCTGTTATTTCTAGAAAGAACGTACTCATTTGTTGTTTTTTTTCTGTGCTTTAAAAGGGGAAATTGTTGTGGTTTGCAGTGTCGCCGTATTTGCTAGCTTTTGACCTACTTTTGGTACTGATAACAAATGAATAAACAGGAATTTGTGATTGGTCAAATGAGTACACATGTTTATTTTAACTCTATAACAACAAGAGAAAATTTTAGACTGGTCCAAATTGGAAGCATTTGCAGACAACAAAATAAAGGTGACTGAAAAATTGAAATTTGTTCTGGGAAGGGTAGAAAACACTGTGGGAAAAAGAGAAAATGCTGGTTACCAGCATTTTCTCCCTTTTCCACAGTGTTTTCAAAAGGCTTTCTTTCTCAGGGGCGTCAAAAGTAGGAATTGTGTGGTAATGGGTTAAAGACCACTGGCTATTTGCTCGCAAATTTTTCTCCGTCTATCATTTTCAAATATATTTCTTGTTTGAATAATTTCCCCTTGTTTGCGTGGCTGAATTTCTCCTATCTTTATTTCAAACCTAACGGCATCAAATACTCTGCATTAAGTAAGTACTTAGATAATAAAAGCGGACAGTAAACCGTAATTTGACTGTCAGAAAGAAAATTGAATCCTTAAATATTCATTAACTCTTTCAACTCGATAAGAAAAGTGTCTTCTGCTGACACTGTACATCAAGTTCATCCTGCACAAAACGTGTACTCTGATATTTAACTCTTTACCAAACGACAAAATTTTAGACTGGTCGAAATTGAACGCATTTGCAGATAACAAATTAAACATCGCTCATATGATGAGATTTGTCTTTGATAGGATAGAAAACATTGTGGGAAAGTGAGAAAATGCTGGTTATTACCAGCATTTTCTCCTTTTCCGACAATGGTTTCAAAAGCCTTGTTTCCAAGGGATTTGTAAGTAGGAATAGTGTGGTTATAGGTTTTTCCGAATTGTCAGATATTTTACCGGATTGGTGTGACCAAAACAGTATGTTTGAAAAATCTAAGTATTTCACTCGCCTTAATCTATCATTTTCGATTCTTTAGCGTGCAAAGGGTAACCGTTGTGGGAAACTTTCTGAACGTAAATTGAATTTCAGAAGATTCCGTTACAAGAAAGTAATAGAAGACATACAAAACTCCCACAAGCCGCTACTCTATATGGGAAACATTTTAACGTATCTCTCGAAGATAATTGTTTGTTTGCTCTGCTTTTTTACACGCAGTTTTTGATATTATTTCCGTTGCTAAAAACATCGCACATTATTCTTTTAACCCTTTACCAAACAATCCCTGGTTTTTACGACCCTAAGATAGAAGCCTTTTGAAAACACTAGGAGAACGGCCAGCTCAACAGCAAAATTACATTTATATGTCGTGATCAAAGTCAGTTGAGCCAAATCGACATTACAGCTCAACAGACTTTTGACCTACAGGGTTCCCTCTGGCTGCGTTTTTTCTTGCACCACCACTTTCGCCAAATGAGAAAAGTTCGCGCCAAATTGAAATAATTGGAGACAATTGGTGCCAAATTTAAAATCAATCTATCAATATCTTTAGTCAAGTATTAAGGCCTCTGGCCCATATACACTTACAAAATATACAATTTTTGTACTATGAGTGACATATTTATAATAACTGAAAACAGAGTTTAGTTTGCTTTTTGCTTGCTTATCATCAATTGTGTGTTTGAGTACATATTTGTATTTTTTTCTGTTGAGCTGACTGTTGAGCTGGAATGTCGAGCTGTCTCAACGGACATTGATCGAAACATATGTATAAGTATATTTACTATTGAGCTGATGCTTGAGCTGGAATGTCGAGATGGCTCAACGGACATGGATCTAGTATTTTTGCTGTTGAGCTGGCCGTTGAGCTGGAATGTCGAGCTGGCTCAACGGACTTTGATTTTGATATATGTATAAGTATTTTTACTGTTGAGCTAGCGGTTGATCTGGAATGATGGGCTGGCTCAGCGGACAAGGATCGAAGCATATGTATAAGTATTTTTACTGTTAAGCTAGCGGTTGAGCTGGAATGTCGAGCTGGCTCAACGGACTTTGACTTTGACATATATATGTATTCTTCTTGTTGAGCTGGCTGTTGAGCTAGAATGTCGAACTGGCTCAACGGATTTTGACTTTGACATATACATGTATTTTTACTGTTGAGCTGGCTGTTGAGCTAGAATGTCGAGCTGGGTCAACGGAGATTGATTTTAACACATGTATAAGTATTTTTACTGTTGAGCTGGCCGTTGAGCTGGATTGTCGAGCTGGCTGAACGGACATTGATCGAAACATCATGTATAAGTATTTTTGCTGTTGAGCTGGCCGTTGAGCTGGATTGTCGAGCTTGGTCAACGGACTTTGATTTTGATATACGTATAAGTATTTCTACTGTTGAGCTAGCGGTTGATCTGGAATGATGGGCTGGCTCAGCGGACAAGGATCGAAGCATATGTATAAGTATTTTTACTGTTAAGCTAGCGGTTGAGCTGGAATGTCGAGCTGGCTCAACGGACTTTGACTTTGACATATATATGTATTCTTACTGTTGAGCTGGCTGTTGAGCTAGAATGTCGAACTGGCTCAACGGATTTTGACTTTGACATATACATGTATTTTTACTGTTGAGCTGGCTGTTGAGCTAGAATGTCGAGCTGGGTGAACGGAGATTGATTTTAACACATGTATAAGTATTTTTACTGTTGAGCTGGCCGTTGAGCTGGAATGTCGAGCTGGCTGAACAGACTTTGATCGAAACATATGTATAAGTATTTTTGCTGTTGAGCTGGCCGTTGATCTGGAATGTCGAACTGGCTCAACGGATTTTGATTTTGACATATATATGTAATTTTGCTGTTGAGCTGGCCGTTGAGCTAGAATGTCGAGCTCGCTGGTTGAAGGGACATTGATCGAAACATATGTATATGTATTTTACTGTTGAGCTGGCCGTTGTGCTGGAATGTCAAATTGGCTTAACGGACTTTGATTTTGACATATAAATATATATGCATTTTTACTGGTGAGCTGGCCGTTGAGCTGGAATGTCGAGCTGGCTCAACGAACATTGATCGAAACAGATGTATAAGTATTTTTACTGTTGAGCTGGCACAACAGACTTTGATTTTGACATATATATCGATTTTTGCTGTTAAGCTGGCCGTTGACCTGGAATGTCATGCTGGCTCAACGGACATTGGTCGAAACAGATGTATAAGTATTTTTACTATTGAGCTGGCGGTTGAGCTGGAATGTTGAGCTGGCTCAAAGGACATTGATCTAAACATATGTATATTCTTACTGTCGAGCTGGCTCAACGGACTTTGGTTTTGACATATATATGTATTTCTCCTTTTAAGCTGGCCGTTGAGCTGGAATGTCTAGCTGGTTCAACGGACATTGATCGAAACATATGTAGAAGTATTTTTACTGTCGAACTGGCTCAACGGACTTTGGTTTTGACATATATTTGTAGTTTTGCTGTTGAACTGGCCGTTGAGCTGGAATGTCGAGCTGGCTTAACAAGGTTGGTGTTGAGCTGAATATCGATTACTGAGCGTTGAGGCAACTTCACGGACCCAATAATTTGAGCCATATTAAATCTATCGTCTGTAAATCCGCTGAATTTTGATGAGTCTAATAACAATCCGGCTTCCTATAACCAAGAGCTTATTTTCAGCCTTTTGAAGGAGAAAATAGTAGATTATTTCAAACAAAAATGGTTTTCACGTATCAGGGACAGTAGCTCTTTAACACTGTACAAAAGCATAAAAGCTTCTCTATGTTTCAAAGAGTATTTAAATATTTTGCCTTTTTCACCTCGCCAACTTACTCTGTACAACTTACGGTTATTTCATCATTGTGTTGCATTATCTTTTTACAAATTCCTTCGTATGTCATCCTCACGTATGAGCATTTTTTTTTAAGAAAGAGGAGACAGACAGACAGACAGACAGACAGACAGACAGAGTGTGTGTGAAGTAGAGAAACTGTGTGATAGAGATAGAGGGAGGGAGAGAGAGAGGCATAGACAAATGCTTTGTTATATAAATCATGTAATATTTGACTATGCACACTGGTACTTGTCCAATAAAATATATGTTCTGTTCCAAAATTTTGCTGTCTGGAACAGAATGCGAAAGGAAAACAGAAAGGTCCATTTAGAGATACCGGTAGAAGCCAGGAGAACGTGATGAAACCATCTGGTTCTGGATAATTAGTTCGGCTTTAACAGCTAATTCGAAAACGCTTTAAATTGATTTTCGCGGGCAAAAAAACAGGAAAAAAATTGGTTCCCTTTTCATCAGCAAGTACTTTGCGATGTTCGTTAGACATTATATGCCTGTTCGCCGCCCACTCAGTCGGATTAGGATGACAGGAACAAGGGCAAATACGCTCACTGTTATTTTATCCTTTGCCAATTTCGTTGTCTAATGGCCTTATAGAAGAAAGTATTTGAACACACTGTTGGAAAAAAGGAAAGTGCTGTAGCCAGCACTTTCTCCGTTTCCAAAGTGTATTCTATTTTTTTTTCAGACAACAGTTAAATGTAATTTGTTGTTTGCAAGTGCTTTGAAATTACACATTTCGGAGATTTAGTCAGCTGGTATAGAGTTTAACGAATGACTATCTATAAATGGCTTATTTTAGCTTCCTTTAGTTTGGAGTTGCTTTTTTTCTACTTTGTTTCATTGGCAATTGTCTCTGGCAATAATATTGTAGTAATATTTAGATTACGATGTAGAAGATAAGTATACGTGTAACGTTTGATTAAGTTCTTCAGTATTAAAATGTTCAAGACGTCTCAGAGAGGGCACCACACGATTTCCTTTCATGAACCCCAACCAGTTTTCTACTCGTATGAAATAAGCTATGTTTAACTCTTTATCAAATGACAAAATCCTAGGCTTAATTTGGAAATGGTAGAAAACATTATGGTCACAACCAATTTCTCATTTTCCTACAATGTATTTAAAAGGCTACTTTCTCAGGATCGTGAAAACAAGGGATTGTCTGATTAAACTAGTAACTTAAAAATCTAACAAATGAGAGATTTGAAAGATCTGCTTACATTAGTATTGTCATTAGTATAGCATTATACTGGTATGCAGCATGAAGATCAGTGGAAAATCTTTCGTTTGATTATGAATCTCACACATATAATAGGATCTGACATAACTTTCATTTGAGATAAAAATTTCACTAGATAAGCCTGGAAAAATTATACCAAGAGAGCCTCTGGACGGAAGGTAACAGAATCAGGGGAAGTAAGCGATGCACCATTTTATGGCCCTTATTCATCTTGACAAATCAACCGTGGTTAATGACATGTTAGTGGACAATAATTAATCATAAAAGCTTACGAGTGTCAGATTCTTCTCTTCACACAACTCTATTTAAATAACTGAAGGTTATTATGTGTTAAAATACAGGCCTACATGTGTATTGAAATTTACTTGAGCGAATTCGGTTCTTAAACTAATAGAGTGGTGTACATCACGAATGAAAAATAGTTCAATTGAGACTCGTATAAAATGATTTTGATTTGAATCTAAAATGATTTAATTCACAGTGACGTTATGACGATCCAGTTTGACAGTTTCTTCACAGAGAAATCTCAGCCAGATTTTTTTAGAAATGAAGCGTAGGTTTATGTCGGCCTACAGAGCTTTGACCGAATAAGATACTATTTGCTTACCTCAGTCTTGTGTAGGTTACATTTCGTATAAAGACTATGCGACACTGAGAAAGAAGGCTTTGAAGACATTGAGGTAAAAGGAGAAAATGCTGGTAACTAGCTTTTTCTCCTTTTCCAATAATGTTTTCTATCCTAACAAAGACAATTTTCAACATTCAGGCGACGCTTAATTGTCGCCTGCAAATGCTTTGAGCCTAGAGAAGTCCAACATTTTGTGGTTTGGTAATAAGTTAAATAGTAGTGATGTAGAACGTCCTGTGTCGTGTCATCAAGAATGCTTCGATCCTAGAAAAGTCCAACATTTTGTGGTTTGGTAATAAGTTAAATACTAGTAATCTAGAACGTCCTGTGTCATATCATCAAGATGCTTGTAATGTTCATTGATTGGTTAGATGGCGTTTTCAATATTGTTTTAGTCATATCACGACGAGGGCTCATGCTCACATCATTCATATATGTCCTGGTTTTCAACAGTACTAGACTACGGCTCTGAGGTGTCTTGCCCTAGCATACTCTCGTGAAAAACAACCAGACCTTCAGGTTGCCAGTCTTACAATGAGCCATGCAGGACCCCTTCCATTGCTAATAATCACGGAGTAAAGATTTTTCATCTGTACAGGTTTTACGCTCAACAGAGTGTTCTACTTATTATTCTTGTAACATCATCCTTATTCGCGTGTGTCCTTAGTTCAATCAGCTGAGGTCTGTGCAGTACCTTGCACATTTTGTGTGAAATAGCTCTGCTTTTTAAAACAGCGATTACGCAAGTGCCGTTTTAATGATATAGTTTTCAGATTTTTCGCTGTGCCGTTCTCAGAGGCTCCTCCTGGCGGTAAGATTCGCCGTCCACCTCTAGCTTTTACTTTCTTCTTGTGTAAGCCCTTTTTTTCTTCAAGTTTTAGTTTTACTCTCGTCTTCTATGATATGTTGCTCAAAGCAAACAGCTTGACAACTGCCAGATATATGTAGGTAGCAATGTGTTGAAAACCGTCATAAATGTAGTTAGAATAGGTTAAACAACAAAAAAGCAAAAATCGCAATTATTGATCAAAATAACTCTAACGTTGTTTAAAGAATGCCTTTTGATGTCTGGAATGTGACGATTATAGTACCTATAATTATCCCGAATGATTCGCGAAAGTTCGTTGCACTGTTGTCAAGGGGAGAAGCTAATGACACCAAGAGAACCAGGCGGTTTTAAAACGGTTAGAAATACATCAATTTATGGCCAATGAAGCTATTCGACTAAAAAACGTTTTCTAAGTGTGAATTGATGACAGAATGCATGCAAACTCTATATATAAGTAATAATGTTCCTTTCAATACCTTGTCGAAGATGATGATTGATCGGAAAATTTGGAGTCAGTTTCAATGAAAAATGGCAAATACCCATATGATATATCCACCGCATTCTACAATAGCCATTCCAGCTGACTGCCCTAATTACAGCTATATTTTTATTGTAACTTTACACGCTATCTGCGATGGCGAATCATGGAATAGTCTCCTTACGTAATTAAACCCATTTCCCCGAACACAAGTTTTCAACTATCTTTATTTTTTTCCCGGTGATTTATCTGCGCTTGTCACTCGACCTGCTTTCAGAGTATTCGGATCAGAACTTATCGATGGTGTTTTGCTCATTCAAATGAGGCAGAACTTTCAGCCGTCGTATCTGTCTTCTTACAAAGACCGGCGATTGACAATCTATATACTAATACGAGTTATTTCTTTCATTTTTTGACATTTACCCAACAGAATTTGAATTATGGACGATACAGAGGATTTTTAATAGTGGAGGATCGAAATTTATTTCATTGAGTGAATATCATCGGTAATATTTTCAAGGGTGGCTGTGCCACTCGTGAAACTAATCCCGACGATGGTCGCTGGATGAAATAAATTTCGATCTATCATCGGAAAAAAATATTTATTTCATCCGTTTAACCGCTTGAAGAGAGGGGGGTTAGGGAATTAATAAAAATCCAGTACAGTTCTGTTCGGTTATTCCCCGTGGCGAACCCATCCGCGTAGGAACGCATTACAACATTACATCAAGCGCCAGATATGTACTTTTTGGTAAATTACGTCATATTTCCATCTGGCCGTGAGGCACACGCATTTTACCTCGGTAACTAGTGCGTGGGAACAACTGTTTCCGCCTCCGATTGAAGAGTTAGATTATATTAAATCGGCATGGCTCAAATGCATATTGTTTAATATGTGCAATGTCCTGAAAAAAGAAGGAGCTTAACCCTTTACCCGATATGCCAATTTGAGGCTCTTCCATTTCAGCAACAAATAAAGATATGATGTCGAAAATATGGACAAATGAGGATACAAATATCTGATTGAGTGGAAAACATTGTGGGAAAAGGAGAAATTGCTCGTTACGAGCAATTTCTCCTTTTCCAACAATGTTTTCAAAAGCTGTCTCTTGTTGATTCGTCAAAATGAGTATCTATAGAGTAAAGGGTTAATGCATATTGGTTATGCATTTTACAAAGGATGGTCCATCATATATTGACCAATAACGAGAGTATCTCTCCCCGTATCAGCTCGCACCCTGGGACTTTGCAGGATGATCCGACTCTATACTCATTTTGCAGACGCATAAAATCCCACTTTTAACGCATCACATTCGACTTTTGTTGCGGTTCTTATCGGCTCAGTGGTAAAATGTCGGTCTTGTAATATGGAGACCCGGGTTCGAACCGCACTGGAAGCATCGAGTTTGTCGTTAGACTGTCCATAAGCGGGACACGTCGAAGCCCTAGCCTAGTCCTGGTGAAACCGAGGACATACATGAGTATGTGATCTGTCGCTGTCATATGCATAAAATAATCCCGAAAGCGACTTAAAACATCATTAGATCAGTCAGTCATTCGACTTTAGGTTAGGTATAGGACGTTTCCACAATTTTTCAGCGGAAGGAAATAAAAGACAATCATGGCTAAAATAATAATAACCTTATACCATTATCAGCACCAATATGGCTGCCTGATAAAGGTCACGGCCAAACAGATTCATGGTCGTAAATTCAGTCTTAAAATTTAATTTGGGGGATGGTTACTGGAACCGCTTTAGATGTTTAATTTTGGACTTTTGGCCTTAAATTCAATTTTCGACGGTCTAATGCTTTTTTTGTTCAAATAATTACACGTTTTATCTTTCTATTTTCAATTTCAGGAGCGATATTCGATTGGGACGATAAACCGGCTGAGGCGGGATTTCTATTCGCCATATCCAATTTTAATTCCAAGAAGGAGGAGTTTCAATTATCTGCTGTTGCCGACGTCATTAACGTCAAAGACAGCTTCAATCTGGCTCAGTCAAGTAAGTTTCGGCTAAATAACCCGTTTTAATTCCATAAACACAGTTTGTACGATTACCTTTGCCTTAGCAGCCAGCGTAAATCAAGATCATACTGCACAAAACGTGCACTCTGATCTTTGATTTGCGCTGTCCACTCTCCTTACACATTTTGGATAAAAGCAAAAATGAGATTGAAAAATATTTTGGCGCTCTCTACTGAACTAAAATGTTTAAATAATTTATTCCATGCTCCAACGGTTAGAACCCGAGTTTGACCAGTGCCTATAGGATCTATTACAGAATAATATAGTTTGGATTCATAATTCACAAGTACTGGTAAGAAACGTGTGTGAAGCAATGGAAATGTCCCTTCCTCTGCGTTTTACCAACGTCATATTTCGATGTATGGCAACCATGAACAAATGGCGTCAATCCTCTCTGTTTGTATGTATGTGTGTGTGTCTCTCTCTGTGCCTCTTTGTCACTGTCTCTGTCTCTGTCTCTCTCTCTCTCATTGTCTAATACAGTATATCGCGGGTATTTACTCTTCCAGGGCCAAGTATATGCGCTGCCCTTCGACGGTTTTCGGCGGCTGAAAATACAATTCATTAATTCTAACGAAGATTTTTTTGCATATCAACTGAACTAACGAAGCGAACGGTTTTGATCCAAGATCAGAATGCATATTTTTGCAGTCTGATTTTGATTTTTTTGTTCACAATTTAGATCCTGCACTAATATCCTTCCAAACTGTTAAACTTTAATTGCTAAAGAAATAATACGAACATTTCAACTCAGAAGTAATGATTGAATGATTGATAGAATGGTGTTTTACGCCGCTTTCACAATTATTTCTGTCATATCACGGCGACAAGTCACATATTCATGTTTTCCTGGATTTCACCAGTACCAGGGGACTGAAGTGTCTTGCCAAAGAACACACCTGCGAAAAGCCCAGTGGCCTCGAACCTAGTGGCCTCCAGGTTACGAATCCCTCACTTTACCACCGACCAACGCCGGACATCCCCCCCCCCCCATTCAGTTCTAAAAACCCAATTATTTCGATTTCAAAGTTAATTTCACCAGAAAGAAAAAAAAAATATATATATATACTCCGGACAGTGTAGATCAAAGATCAGGCTTCACGTTCTGTGCTGTCTGATCGTGATCGACACTGTCCGCAAAAGTCATTAGTCGCGCTTAGCAGCCTGAAGGTTAAAAGCTACATAAAACTCATTTAATTCAACAAACAAATAAATAAACAATTGGTTTGCCACTTGTGTACTTGTAAGTCAGTAGCCTCCCTTCTGTACTTGTTCATGTCAAAACCAGTGTAATGTAATCTATTGACGTCTTAAAAACAAAATGAATTTCCCTCGAGACTCATTTGGCTTCCTTGTGTTTTAGTTGTAACTATGGAGAACTATTTAGGTAAAATTAAATAGATAAAAAAGATTCTATGTTCAATTCAACCGTCGGTTTCTAAGTCCAGTAGCTTAGTAACATTTACCGAATAACATCATTCGATTTCAAAAGGCTTTAATGTTTGCAAATGAGTGATTTTTTTATTCTAAGGTTCTCATCCTTTATGATATGATTTTTGTTGTAGTGACGTCAAAATTTGGACCTGTATGGCATCCAGCATGCGAAATGAGGTATTCGGACATTTGCGTAGTGCGTTGTCGCGGATCAGCCTACACAGTCCTCGCAGGCTGATTCGATACGACGCTTTCCGATTTTAGGTTATTTTCTGTTTTGCACAATCAAGTCTATTGTAGGACGAAATGTCATGAAGTCGTACAGTGCCGTCTTGGATTAGCCTTCGCGGACTGCACAGGCTGATACGCAAATGTCCAAATGCCCCCTTTCTCGTTTTGCAAGCCATACAGGATCAATTAAAAAGTAATAAGTCATTATAATTAAGGGCATCTTTGGACCGCTTTTTTGAAGTACTTACTGAAAGCGTTAATTTCAAACACAAACCATTGTTCTTCCATTTAAAGAGTTAATCACCAACTGCTTTCGGAAACGTAAGACATTTAACAAACTGTTTTAAAAGCAGCCCATGGATCATCAACAAGACTTGATAATTATATGAAGCATAATAAAATATTGCCGTAAACGGTTAAATTGCTTGTAACGAGCAATGTTTCCTGTTACAGTGTATTTTTTGAAGTCGTTTGAAAGACAAAAGAAAAAAGTGTTTTTAGAATTGATGAGATAACATCGCCATCTTCGCCCTATGAAACACCCGATACTGAACAAAAGTACAGACTGGAAACCTATTTTGCATTAGCAATGTTGTTTTGTAGTGACGCAATTTGCCAACTTCTTTGCCTTGTAAAAAGTGTCTTACTTTCTAAATTTATTCAAGGGCACTTGTGAGGATTCGCTGTACGATTAAGATAGACTTGTTATACGTGTATGAAAAGGTGGTACATAAAATTTTCTGTTTTGCGCCAGTCTACTGTGAGACAAAATCTATTACAAGTGGCTTCTTTAAAAAAGAAGCCAGGAGAGGTCGACATCATTTTTTTTTAATACTTTTTATGCTTTTAGGTTAAATATATCTAGGTACATGTAAAGAAACAAGCAAGACAATAAACGGGTAGTTAAAATCTGTTCAGTTGTAAATACACATTCATCAAAGTGGATGGCAAAAACAGGATTCCGTATACATCCGTCCTTGTAATTTATGTAAGTCATATGACCTTCTTCCCGCGTGATTTTTTTCCGCTGTGTTCTATTTCGTTTCTATTTTTAACGAAATTCTTTTTTCTTTTTCTTCTTTTTGTTTAGATTTAAGATTGTAATACAAAATTAAAATTGTTGGAAAGGGAAAATGCAAATAAATCCTTACAATTTTGTTGAAATTCGCGATATAGAAACAAACCACGTCTTTTTCCTATTTCAGTTTTTAGACTTCGATTTCTTTATAAAATCATGACGAAACAGACTGTGTATAGAAACAATTCCCCTACAAAGATTGGATTTAGACAGCAATTTCTGAGGCAGTCTGCCTTTTAAACTCAACACTGTTGGAGAGGTCTGATGACCTCTCCAATTATACTGCAAAGAAATTTCTCGTATTCTGATTGGATACTATACCCTGAACATATGTACACTGGCAAAACCAAAAAAAAGCAGTTTCCCTTTCGGGAGCCCCGTATACATGACTACACTATCAACACAACATTCACAATGGCGGCGTCGATCAAGATTAACATCAAGATTATGCGACAAGCTGCACGTTTTAGCACGTATTACCAAAGTTTCAGTGACGTCAGTTTTCATTGAATTGGGGAACTCATAAGGGAAATTCTACTTCGTCAGCATACTCATTTTTGAAACCAAAAACAGGTGAAATTCGCTTAACACACGTTGGAATGTGAAACTTTGCAGTATAATAAATTCGTTGTCCAATCAGGTGGCAGGGGACTTGGAGTGAATCGTGTCGCCACCTCGCCTTCGGCTCGGGGTGACATGATTCACTACAGCAGTGAAAAGGTTTCCAAGTCCCCTGCCACCTGACTGTACAACTAATAATGTAGTCGTTAAGTACCGTCTGGGATTAGCCTGCGCCGACTGCGCAGGCTGATCCGAGATGACACCTTACGCTAATGTCTGAATGCTCCTTTTAGTGTTTTGCAGGCTGTATGGTGACTTTCTCGGTATAATACATCGAGGACATGCATCGAACCCCTTTGATAAGCATGGCTGTTACACTTTTTTACTGCCCATAGCAATCATCAATAAATATGTTTTTTATGTTGGTTCAGTGACAATTAGTGCTATCACCTTCAGCGGAAGAGTAACCATAGCAACCGGACACGGACCACATTTTCATTCATTACACAAAATTCTCGATATAATTGGCTAATCTTGTTCCACTAAGCATGTTTACTTGGAGACTAAACCCTTTTCCATGAAATGTTTCTTTGTGGGTGTGATGTTTTCGATATTCTTTCATATCGCGGCAGCCAGGACATCGATCCGTGCTTTGTGGGGTTTCTTTTACCAGCAGGCGTACTCCGCTAAATACTAGTATGCCTCTCAAGCCACTAATTGCTTACCTATTTCATCTATACATTGGAATAATTGTCAGCTATGAGCGATGGACTGTATCTTTTTGCAGTAAACTATACAAATTATCAATCCTCGGAATAAAGTGATTGAGCAGGGATTTCGATCCAGAAAGACCCCGGTTTCAAGTTTCGTAAAAGACACAGAAACTGTGCTTTTAACTCTGTATAGCGTTCACAGAACGCAGCAGGCTGCTATTGGATTTGTACTGTCCGTTTGTTTGGACAAGCCTTCAAGATAAATATCTTTCAAGGTTTCAGTGACCTATTTTCAAGACATCGAAAGCGGACAAGCTCATATGAGCCATGCTCTGGCAATGGGAGTTAAATGCATTTCCGTTATTCAACATACTAAGCGAAATATCGCATTGTTATGATTGCATAAAAATGCATCTCAACAATCACCGGATTTTGGCGTATAATGGTGCTTTGACAGGCAGAAAATTTAACAAGTAGCAAAAAGTTTCGACTTATGTCAGCCTGCGCGGACCGCGCAGGCTGACATAAGTCGATACTTTTTGCAGATGCATTAAGTCCGTTTTTCACAAGGCATGCTCAAATGATTTTGGCACCGATGAAGTTAATGGATGGGAAAATATCCCACGAGGAAAACAATAAATCTCTTTTTCGATAAGTCCCAGGAAACAAGCAGTCCGGGTTTTCATAACAGAAAGCTTGATTTAAAACATATAGTGTATTTTCCTTTTTTTTTTTACAAATTGATGAGTTATTTATTTGATTGCTTTAACAAAAAATCTATTACCGAAGCGCTGAAATCAAATGCATTTTCTATTTACTCGTGGAACACTCTAGTCGATACTTTTCGAGATCATTTACTGCAACCTGATTAAGTGTTTCGATTCAAATTACAGGTTTATAACTTTGACAAATATTACGGTATTTTTGTCAATAGTTTGTAAAGAAAAGTAGTTCCATTCAATGAAGCATACTTTTTCAGAAACAAGGTTTCCCAATCAGGAAGTTTCACACGGAAAGGGAGGCGGAGTCTGTTGACGGTTATAAGCACGTTTCAAACTGCAAAACTGAAAGAAATTGTGTACTAGAATATACGTTCAAGCTTTTCCTGTTTTAATATAGATCTTTGACAAAATACCCGACAGCATAGATAATAATCCCAGACTGCACACCATTTTCCTTTGCCTTCAGACTTAGATTTACTGTATCCTTTAAACGATAATTCAAGCCAGGATTTCAAATCTAAGGGATACTTGTATCGTGAACCTACCCCAAAATAATTTAGCTATGTTTAATACACCTCCTTGCTGTATTATACCACAAAAGTCATCACATAATTACAAATCTATAAAATGCATTTTTTTAGGGTCCGTTAACTTTGCTCAACGCTCAGTAATCGACATTCAGCTCAACACCAGCCTTGCTGAGCCAGCTCGACATTCCATCTCAACGGCCAGCTCAACAGCTAAAATATATCGTATATATCTCAAAATCAAAGTCCGTTGATCCAGCTCGACATTCAAGCTCCACTGCCAGCTGAACAATAAATATCCTTATACATATATTTCGATCAATGTCCGTTGAGCCAGAGCTGTCGCCATTCCAGCTCAACAATCAGCTCAACTGAAAAGATACATACAGGTCAAAATCAAAGTCCGTTGAGCCAGCCCGACATTCCAGCTCAACGTCCAGCTCAACACCAAGAATACTAGATCCATATCCGTTTAGCCAGCTCGATATTCCAGCTCAACCGCTACCTCAACAGTAAAAGTACTTATTTATATGTTTCGATCAATGTCCGCTGAGCCAGTTCGACATTCCAGCTCATCGGCCATCTCAACAAAAAAGCATATACATGTAATTATCAAAATCAAAGTCCATTGATCCAGCTCGACATTCCAGCTCAAAAACCAACTCAACAATAAATATATTTAAATATATTTCGATCAATGTCCGTTGAGCCAGCTCGACATTCCAGCTCAACAATCAGCTCAACAGAAAATATACATGTATAGGTCAAAATCAAAGTCCGTTGAGCCAGCTCGACATTCCAGCTCAACTGCCAGCTCAACAGTAAAGATACTTCTACATATGTTTCGATCAATGTCCAGCTCGACATTCAAGTTTAACGGCCAGCTCAAAAGCAAAAATACTATACCCATGTCCTTTGAGCCAGCTTGACATTCCAGCTCAACTGCTAGCTCATCGGTAAAAATACTTATACATATGTTTCCATCAATGTCGGCTGAGCCAGCTCGACATTCTAGCTCAACGGTTAGCTCAACAGAAAAAAGGTCGAGCTGACTCAACGGACATTGATCGATACATATACGTGTATAAGTATTTTACTGTCGAGCTGACGGTTGAGCTGGAATGTCGAGCTAGCTCAACGTACTTTAATTTTGACATGTGTTTTTGCTGTTGAGCTGGCCGTTGAGCTGGAACGTCGAGCTGGCCAAACGGACTTTGACATGTATATGTATTTTTGATGTTAAGCTGGTTTTTGAGCTGGAATATCGAGCTGAATCAACGGACATTAATTGAAACATATGTATAAGTATTTTTACTGGCCATTAAACTAGAATGTCGAGCTGGCTCAACGGACTTTGATTTTGACATGAAATTATATATATATTTTTGCTGTTGAGCTGGCGAGGTAGCTCAACGGACATTGATCGAAACATGTGTATAAGTATTTTTACTGTCGAGCTGGCGGTTAAGCTGGAGTGCCGAGCTGGCTCGACGAACATTGATCGAAACATATGTATGAGTATTTTTACTGTCGAGCTGGCAGTTGAGCTGGAATGTCGAGCAGGGTCAACGGACACTGATTTTGACATATACATGTATCTTTGCTGTTGAGCTGGCTGTTGAGCTAAAACCTCGAGCTGGATCACCGGACATTTATCGAAACATATGTATAAGTATTTTAACTGTTGAGCTTGCCGTTAAACTTGAATGTCAAGCTGGCTCAAAGGACATGGATAGAAACATATGTCAAGGTATTTTTACTGTTGAGCTGGCCGTAGAGCTGGAATGTCGAGCTGGCTCAACCGACCTTGAATTTGACATATATATGTATTTTTTTCTGTTGAGCTGGTAGTTGAGCTGGAATGTCGAGCTGGCTCAACGGACTTTGATTTTGATATATATATTGTATATATTTCTTTGTTGTTGAGCTGGCGGTTGAGCTGAAATGTCGAGCTGGCTCAACGGACTTTGAATTTCACATATATATGTATTTTTGCTGTTGAGCTGTTGGTTATGCTGGAATGTCGAGCTAGCTCAACGGACACTGATTTAAACATATTTATAAGTATTTTTTACTGTTGAGCTGGCGGTTGAGCTGGAATGTCGAGCTGGCTGAACGGTCATGGATCTAATATTTTTGCTGTTGAGCTGGTCGTTGAGCTGGAACGTCGAGCTGGCTCAACGGACTTTGATTTTGACATGTATATGTATTTTTTTCGCTGTCGATCTGGCCGTTGAGCTGGAATATCGAGCTGGCTTAACAAGGCTGATGCTAAGCTGAATCTCGATTACAGAGCGTTGAGCCAACCTCACGGACCCATTTCTTAACGATAGGCCGAATCCAAGGGTTATCCATTGACATACATAGCACTTACTATTTGCAAAAAGTGTCGACTCATGTCGGCTTGTTCGGACTGCGCAGACTGACATGGTACAATGCTTTTTGCAGATGCAGTAAACCCCTTCCTCAAAGAGCATGACTCAATTTATAGTGTTTTTACTTAATTATCACATCGATGCTGGAGATAATGTCGCCACAAATGCTGATGTGACTTTAACGATGACGAAATCATTCTTATTTGAACTACTCGTGCATGCTTTAAACATGTAATAAATTAAGAAAAGATAAAGAATTAGATTACTAGATTTTCTCAAATCATTACACAGGTAACTTTTGTACGTAAATAAAAAATAAGTGCATTTACCTGTATTCTAAAGTATTCTGAAGTATTCTGTAATACACTTAAATGGATGCTAGCTTTTTTCCCAGGCAAAAAGCTAAATTTCATTATGCATACTCACGACATATCGTCTTGGAAAGAATGAATAGACACTGCTTATCTGAAAAAAGCCATGAGCCAAACATGACGAGAAAAGCACTTCTGATGATGATACCATATCGTCAGTAATGATGTTATTCACTGTGAAAAAATAACACTCTGAGGAATTCCAGTGGTATTATAGATTGCAGGGGATGCAAGAAACGGCTTTGCCCACAGCTTAAATCATATGTTTCTGATTTTTTTTGTCGTTTTTGCTATTCGTCCGCCATAAAATTTGACCACTTACCCAGAAAAGGGACCATCTGGGAACTGCAAAAAATGTCGACCCTGGTCAGACTGTGCGGATTGCACATGCTGACCAGGGTCGACACTTTTCGCTTTTATGATATTTTCCGCATAAAAATGTCCGTTCTACCTTACTATACAATGATTTTTGAACTATCAACTTAAATTGACCTGCACTGTCGTTGATCTGTTGTCATCTAATTGATGTATGGAATTCCACGATAGCCCATTTTTGCGTGAGGGGTAACAATTATGAAAAAAATATAGCTTAGTATTTGATAAATTGTTTGCTGGCCCTTTTAATGAAATCTTATTGCGTGAATATTTTAATCAGTTCTGTTTTGTTTTCTTCCCCGTGCACAATTTACACATGTATAACGTTACCAAGGGTACCGTTGGGAAATATCTTGCTTGTCCGTAATTTGAGGTGCTGTGGTATATGAATTAATTGCCGATATTAAGGAGACCAGTGGGAAATCTTTTTACGCTTTGTTTGATGGGCAATTGGCAATAAAAATATCTTTATGCTCGATATCTATCTTCGAAACTGTATGTCTGTATCGAAGTATATGAACAAAACTAGATTTTTAAATAATGTGCTCTCTCGTCTGCACTAAAGTGGCTATGCGCCCTTCCTCTAAAATAATGTCTTGCTATCTATCTTTTGCATGCCTCTGGTACTTCTAAGATTAAATTATATATGAGCTATGCTTAGGCAAAAAGAGGCTTAATGCATCTCTGTGAAACATGATGCCAAGTAAGTCATCGCTCTAGTATGGACCCATAATAGCAACGTTTTTTTTTAAACCATCGACTTAAGGTAGTGGACCCATAATACTTCTAGTGCAGCATGGCATAAACATTTCTTGACAGTTGATATAGACAGATTTATACAGATATAATACTTTTGCACATTTTAATCGACCAGAGATTGCTTTGATGTCTATCTTGAAATTATTTGTTGATACTTTTGTTAGTTTCCTGAAAAGGGAGGTAATTATGATATAGCTTTGTAAGGAGAATATAGTAGTTTTAATTTATAAATGATAATTCTGGGAAGGACCAGAAGGAAAAAGTGGCTCGGTGAAAGTAGTACAATATTACTCATTTTTAACCTTAGCAAATCTTAAAGGATAATAGTATAGCGGAAATAGCCGTTTTCTATTACGGGTCCACTACGTTAATCACGAGGTTTACCAGTCCTCAGATATACGGAAAATTGACCAAAAGCAAAAAGTTTCGGCCCAGGTCAGCCTACATTATGCATTAAAACCCATTTTCACAGAGCATGGCTCAAGTGGTTTTCGATGTATGTTAATATTTCACCAAACAATCATTTCTTTTACCTACCTATACAAGAAAGACTTCTAGAAACTTGGTATGAAAAGGAGAAAATGATGGTTACCATCATTCTCTCCTATTGCTACAATGTTTTCTGTCATATATATAGAAAACTCACATTTATTGAGGGAAAAGGAAAACAATGCCACTCACCAGCATTTTCTCCTGTTCTAAAATGTTTTCTACTGTAACAAAGGAAGCAGCCATATATAATCTCTCGTATGCCAAAGTTTTGAATTCGGAACAGTTTAAAAATCCTGTCGTTTGGTTAGGAGCTAATTCTAGACTGTACACCTACATTCTCACCTACGGACTCTTAAGCCTGGGTTAACTTTAGACCCCAGTCGCATTATGCAAACCGGTCAACGTAAGTCTTATGCGCTGAACCATTATTTCGTGTTTAACCAAACTTATTTGTCTCCAAGTATCTGTCTCCAAGTAAAACAGTGGATAAAACTATCCCGCTTAATTCCAAATACTTTTAATAGATTTGCTGCTGGTGAAAATGGGAAAAAAGCGAATTTAGGTTTAAAACATGAAAAAAATGAAGACAGTGTGCCTTAATCTAATTTAGGTACATTGCTTGGAGTTTGCCTTCTACAGACAACAAAAGTCGTCGGCATACGGTGGCAGGTTATTTCAAGTGTTATGATGCAACATGTTTGGAGGACGGACCGATAGATTTTCATGTACGGTGGTCCAACACATTTAGGTGCGCGTTAACGTATGCGGTGTACCTACACAATTACGTTTACCGTGTGCCTAAACGTGTGCGGTGGACCTATATATTAACGTGTAAGGTGGACCTATACATGCTGGTGTACGGTGACCCGATACATTTTTGTGTCAGTTTGCGTGTGCGATCCATCTACTCGTATATTTACGAAGACGGTTGATTTAAACACTTACAGGTATGGTGGACGTTCACATTTACGAGGTCGGTGGACCTATAATTTGCATGCACGATGTGCATATACATTTACGTGTACATCTACGTGTGCAGTGGACCTATACATCTATGCATAGATTTACGTGTGCGGTGGACCTATTTTCATGAAAGATGGATCTACTACTACAAGTAACATGTATACCTTTACGCATACATTTACATGAGCGATGAACCTGTACATTTACTGACATGCACATATTTGTGTACGCTTGACCAATACATTTACATGAACTATAGACTTACACATTTATGTGTATGGTGGACCTATAATTTAGACAACAAAAGAATTATGTAATTGATTTCATTTGAAAAAGAAAAAGTTCAGAAATGAGATACAGAAACTGTGATAGCAGAAAAAACAAATATCTCACAAAAGACTTTTCATGTCTATAATTCATTTTTGTGGAGAAGTTCAGATTGTTTCTCGCGAAATAACCCGTGATTTCATTGACAGTAACATGAGTATTTATGAGCCCCATTAGCCGAGGAGAGATGCGATATCCAGGGGAGGCAGACGTAAAGAAACAAGGAGTGTATTAACGAAGCTGTAGTTACTCACACATCTCTTGCTTCTAACCAAAGTACAAAAATTAAGAGTCAACCAAACTGAAAGAATTTGCAGTCGACAAATTAACTCTGGATCACATGATGGGATTTGTCTTTTACATAGAAAAAGATATTGGAAAAAGGAGTAAAGGCCAGTACTTAGCATTTTATTTTCTTTTCCTACAATGTTTTTAAAATCTGTTCTCTCCAGGAATTTTAGAACACAAGTTTGTAAGGTAAAGGACGGAAGAAAGAAGATATGGATTTTCCATTGCCAAAATGTATATATTCTGCTTTTATTGGTACCATTCAGATCCCAATCATTATAAGGCGGTAAAAATCGAGGACAGTATACATGTGCTTGTTTGCCGCTTTTCATGCAAACATGAACCAATTTAAATTCAATAAATTCGTTTGAAGAAGTTAGCAGATATTATAGCCATGACGACTCCTGTTAGTTATCTTGATCTATGATAAAAAAGGTACTTAAACCATTGAAATTAAAAGGTTTGACGAGGATACCTTTATCTTCTTTAATGCTAGACATGTACGCTTTGACTTACTCTGAACTAGTACAAGTAACAAAATAATTAATCTGAAAGGGCAGCAAAAATGCCTTCATCGACTAATAATTAAAATAGTCATAGAGAAATTGTAAAACAATACTGAAAACACAGGGTGAGGGGCGTGCAACTGCTTGTAACAAAGTGTATCTTGCAACTATGTTTCACCTCATCATTTAGTAAATGCACCTATCTATTTGTTTTAAAGCAACGTGCAATTATCATCATTGTATGGTATTATATGAAATCATTATATATCATAGAAGTATTTTTATTTTATATAAAAATCTTATATAGTACATCAGATTGATTTCTTTATCGATAATTTGACTCATCGCAAGGCATTTCAATTTTTTAACAACTTCCGTTTAAGCTATACTTTTCAAATGATTCAAGTCATGATCGCGCCGCAAGCAAAGCTAAAATAGAGAAACCGGATTTATACTCCAACATCGTTTAACGACTGCACTGTATAGAAACGAAAATAATGAGGCATTGCCTCTCATTTAGATCTAAAAAATGCGTTTATTTACAGTCGCAGTCGGTTACCCATATGGGTGACGCCCCCTAAAGACTGATAGTATTGTTACGGAGGATAGTGCATATACAGGACGAAATCGATACCAAGTTACGCCTAGTTCTTTAAGGTGCTCTGGTATTTTTAGATGAACAACCGTAGGAACCAAACCCACACCGTCAAGTGATCCTAAGAATCACATTCAAGAGTCTCATGCTCTAGCAACTGAGATATCCAGGTTAGCCCATTTCAATTTTAAACGCGTAACACCCATGTGATCATCCAAATACTATTATACTCTATAACACCTGGGCTTATCTGCATATTTTTAAGGAGGTAACTTCTTGCACGATAAATAGAAATGTGAATGTATCTTAAATAATAGTGATTGGTAAACATTCTCAAGCCTTTTATGATTATTTATGGTCATGGATGGCTATTACGAAGATATTGCACAGAGATCAGACGCCTTAACTTGTGCAGACTGCACTTGCAGTTCCTGCTTCTCGAAGAACGATTGACGCAAAAAAAATCCACTAAATGCACTTAAATGTAATGAAATGTATGTTACAAACGACAATGTTACTCCACCGTTTAGCCCCGAAAAATGAATCTTTATTGTTCAAAAAGCTTTGCAAAAAATCGTTCTTGTACCAAGAATTTGGAAAAGTTTGGCACTATAGCCTAAGACTTATCGTCTATATTGATATTGCTATGGGGCTACCGCACAGAATGGTGCTGGGGAAAGGAAAACCTGTAATTAAGGCATCTAAAATCAATTTCCCGAAACTAGCAATTACTTCCTTTAACCTTTTCCCCACTATAGGCGACATAAGTACCTTGAATGGACAGCTAAGATCCAGTTACAGAGTATCTGATCTTGGATTTACACCACCCGTGTCTATATTTAATTATAGAACCAAAATTGATCTTCATTCGGAGATAAATTGTACAGTCATTCATGTCCTGAAAATGAAGTCGATTTATTTACTTTGGCTGCGTAAGAGTTAATGTAAACTGTCTCTTTCGTTCTGTAAACCTATTTATTACCAAAAGGAATACGCTAAAGGTAACTGATTCAATAATAACTATGTGTCACTTTTGTCAGTCTTTCGCTGGAGAAGAATGTTGAAAGTTTTAGGTTACCAAGGCAATTTATGTAAGATTACTTTGGAAAACTATCAGCGGAACTTGTTCCAAAGCTATGATTTACTATCTTTTTACCAAACTGTCCCAACATTTAACAGCTTCAAGGAAAAGGGCTTTTGCAAATGCTTTGTTGGTAGTCATTATTCCACACCACACTTTCTTCACCTGGAGAGTCAGTTTACGTTATGGAAGCCACGATTTGTTTACCGCTTTGAAATGCTTTGGATTTGGAAAAGTTTTTTTTTTTCTGTCTGTCGAAGAGTCAATAACATCATGTAGAAAACTTAATGGACAAGAAAATATTTCAAATCCTCTACCAAAAATTCCTTTGAAACGAAAGAAGATTATGCAGTCTCTCAATAGAAAATAATTGACAGACAGTCTAAAACTGTACTTTATATAAATGGGAGAGACCCGTTGAATAATGCATTAATAACAATCTCTGTATAAATGTTACTGTCAGATTGGTGATAGGAGATATAAGGATTGTCTAGAAATATTCCACCAGAAATAGATGGTTAAAAGAAAAAAAAAATGGCACAGTGGAAGACCCTTGTTTTTATTAATCCAAGTTATCTGAGAGTGGTACCTCAAGTGTCAAAGCTGTATGATTGAATCATCTGCACAAAATTCACAAATCTTTCTTAAGAACGTTCTTGGTCTTACTTATTCTCCCTAATACTTTCTAATTTTGAATCACCAATTTCCTTTATTATTGACAGTTACACAATATTATGTATTATTTTTTCATATAATTTTCAGTGATAGATATATTTTTTAATTTAGAAGTTGTTTTACTTTCTAAATCTAGAATTAGCCCAAGACTATTCTCAAAAATGAGTTTGAGAACTTGATTCCTGACAAATTGTAATGGAACAAACATTACTAAAGATAGATGTTACAAACAATACAGATATGCTCCTAATAGAAAACATATACCTAAAAGATAGCATCCATTTACTACTTCAAGCGATTAAACAGGGATGTCATGTGGACAATAAATTTGTTTTGTTTTATGTGTTAGATAATCTGCAGATTCCTACGAAGGCAACGGTCGAAACAGAAACTGTTATTAGGATATTTACCGAAATCGATACAGAGAGATCATAATTTCGCAACGACTGTGTAGTGCAACTGGGGCTTTACTCAACGAATTCTTACGTTCTATTGTATTTCAAATCAAGAAAAAGTCCTGCATGGCTCAGTGGTAAATTGTAGGAATCGAAACTTGCAGGCCCTGGGTTAGAACTTCGCTATAGGCACGGGGTTTTTCCGTGGGCCTGTCTACAGGCAAGACACTCTAGAGCCATATAATCCTGGGTCCATATTTCGTCAATAAAATTATTCGTCTAATTTCTCAAGAATTTTGGTATAGATCTAACACTTCATCAAACGACAAAATTCTATACTCTTCGACACTGACAGACTGAAAAGCTCAAAGGCCAGCTCAACAGCAAAAATACATATATATATTTCAAAATCAAAGTGCATGGATCCACCTCGACATTCCAGCTCAACGGCCAGCTCAACAATAAATATACTTATACATATATTTCGGTCAATGTCCGTTGAGCCAAAACTCTCGTAATTCCAGCTCAACAATCGGCTCAAAAAAAAATATACATATACAGGTCAAAATCAAAGTCCGTTGAGCCAGCTCGACATTCCAGCTCAACGTCCAGCTCAACACCAAAAATACTAGATCCATTTCCCTTGAGCCAGGTCGATATTCCAGCTCAACCGCTACCTCAACAGTAAAAATACTTATATATATGTTTCGATCAATGTCCGCTGAGCCAGTTCGACATTCCAGCTCATCGACCAGCTCAACATCAAAAAAACATATATATGTCAAAATCAAAGTCCATTGATCCAGCTCGACATTCCAGCTCAACGACTAGCTCATAAATAAATATACTTATACATATATTTCGATCAATGTTCGTTAAGCCTGCTCGACATTCCAGTTCAACAGTCAGCTCAACAGAAAAGATACTTCTACATATGTTTTGATCAATGTCCAGCTCGACATTCAAGTTTAAGGGCCAGCTCAAAAGCAAAAAAACTAGATCCATGTCCGTTGAGCCAGCTCGGCATTCCAGCTCAACCGCTAGCTCATCGGTAAAAATACTTATACATATGTTTCGACAATGTCGGCTGAGCCAGCTCGACATTCCAGCTCAACAGAAAAAAGGTCGAGCTGGCTCAACGGACATTGATCGAAACATATGTATAAGTATTTTACTGTCGAGCTGACGGTTGAGCTGGAATGTCGAGCTGGCTCAACGTACTTTAATTTTACATGTTTTTTGCTGTTGAGCTGGCCGTTGAGCTGGAACGTCGAGCTGGCCAAGCAGACTTTGACATATATATTGTATTTGTGCTGTTAAGCTGCTTGTTTAGCTGGAATATCGAGCTGGATCAACGGACATTAATTGAAACATATGTATCAGTATTTTTACTGTTGAGCTGGCCAGCGAACTAGAATGTCGAGCTGGCTCAACTGACTTTGATTTTGACATGAAATTATATATGTATTTTTGCTGTTGAGCTGGCGAGCTAGCTCAATGGACATTGATTGAAACATATGTATAAGTATTTTAACTGTCGAGCTGGCGGTTAAGCTGGAATGTCGAGCTGGCTCAACGGACATTGATCGAAACATATGTATGAGTATTTTTAATGTCGAGCCGGCAGTTGAGCTGGAATGTCGAGCAGGTTCAACGGACACTGATTTTGACATAATTTTGACACAATATGTGTTTTTGTTGTCGAGCTGGCAGTTGAGCTGGAATGTCGAGCAGGCTCAACGGACCCTGATTTTGACATATACATGTATTTTTGCTGTTGAGCTGGCAGTTGAGCTGAGCTGAAATGTCGAGCTGGATCACCGGACATTGATCGAAACATATGTATAAGTATTTTAACTTTTGAGCTGGCCGTTAAACTTGAATGTCAAGTTAGCCCAAAAGGCATTGATAGAAACATATGTCAAGGTATTTTTACTGTTGAAATGGCCGTTGAGCTGGATTGTCGAGCTGTCTAAACGTTCTATTGTATTTCAAATCAAGAAAAAGTCCTGCATGGCTCCGTGGTAAATTGTAGGAATCGAAACTTGCAGGCCCTGGGTTAGAGCTTCGCTATAGGCACTGGGTTTTTCCGTGGGCCTGTCTGCAGGCACGACACTCTAGAGCCATATAGCCTAGTACCATGTGGCATTTGAAGAAAAGTTATTTCGTCGATTATGTAGCTTGACATTTAGAGAAGAGTGTGCAAAATACAAGTAATACATCACAGTTTGCAGTGATCTATTACTTGCAAAAAACACTCCAATAATAGTTGTTACTCAAATTAAATTTACATCTGAAGAGCTCTATCAATCGTTTTTTTTTTTTTTTTTTTCTTTAAAGAGTCTACCTATAGAAAGGATCAGATACTAGAAAGAGGGAAAGCAGACGGGATCGAAGTTTAATCCTGGGTCCATATTTCTTCAATAAAATTATTCGCCCAATTTCTCAAGAATTTTGGTATAGATCTATCACTTCATCAAACGACAAAATTCTATACTCTTCGACACTGAAAGACTGAAAATATCACCGATGTTGTTCAGGATATGAAATATATCCATGTCATGCTTTTAATCTTTTCTGGGAAGAATTTTATCAAAATCCTGCAGATCTACATTCTTTTTAGTTAATTACCGTGGCGGACCCCCTCTGCAAAACAACGCATTAAAATAAATTTTACGTCAAGCGCGAGAAATGTAAGGTAAATGACGTTATATTTCCATCTTGTTCTGAGTCACGCACATTTTACCCAGGAAACTAGAATACATGTATAAAAATCAGTATTTTCACTGGTCCTAACCATGACATATCGAAAAAAATTTCACCGATATTTCTCGATAACCTAACGGAAAGCATGAAATAAACTATTTTAAATAATTGGTAGAACAGTCCCTGGTCTTTTCGAACAACGAAGGCCGACATTAAAAAGTAATGCTCCGTTTTGAGAACAACTTCGTCTCGGAATTAATGTGTTACTCCTTGTTTGGTAATCTATCACCAGTCTAACCAGTTGAGAGGAGATAATAGTTATGTATTGCATTATTTGTCTAAGTCACAAGAAAGACGACCATTTTGTATTAGTCTGAAATTGATATTGATAGAGTAAACTTGAGATTAAGTTCCGCTTTTGTCCGATTTTAGCGACTTGCATCTGTATCAATCGTGGGTGAAGTGCCTTTTACGATGTACTTTATGTCGTCGGTTTACTTCCAAAACCTCGTAACTACAGCTTGTAACAAGCTGTACTTACGAGGATTTAGAAGTAAGCCGACGAAATGATATTTCTAATGTTCGGACTATCAACTGGTACTAACATTTTGACTTTGGTATATTGTTCCAGCTTTTCAGTTTTTCCAAATGTTCCATGGTGTTGTGAACCTTTGCAACATAATTATGTAAGTGCTCGACATATTAAACTGCATGATTTTTGGATTTTGTCCCAATTGAAGGCATTTGCACATGGCAGATTTTATGTGAATCAAACTGCATGATTTTTTAATTTTGTATAAATTAAGGCATTTCGTAACAACACATTGACTATAATGACTATTATGATTGAATTTGTCCTTAAATGGTTTGAAAACATTGCAGGAAAAGGACAAAATGCTGGCAACTAGCATTTTCTCCTTTTTTTTGCAATGTCTACAAAACTCCTTCCTCCGTTGGGTCTTTTAAACTCGGGACTGGTAAAAAACTTGTATAAGATTTAAATAAACAATGCGACTGGGCCAATAATTAAACGTAGCCAGGGATAAAATTTGTTCTTATTTAAGTAGTTCGGTATTTTACGTAAGTTGTCTTCATATATATCATTAGGGTCCGTGAAGTTGGCTCAACGCTTAGTAATCGACAAAAGACTTGTTGAGCCAGCTGGACATTCCAGCTCAAAGGTAAAAATACATATACATGTCAAAATCAAAGTCCTTTCAGCCAGCTCGACATTCCAGCTCATCGGCCAGCTCAACATTACAAAATATACATATACTAACACGTATGTTTCGATCAATGTTGAGCCAGCTCGACATTCCAGCTCAACAGTAAAAATACATATATATGTCAAAATAAAAGTCCGTTGAGCCAGCTCGACTTTCCAGAACGACTGCCAGCTCAACAGTAAAAAATACTTATTCATATGTTTCAATCAATGTCCGTTGAGCCAGCTTGACATTCCAGCTTAACGACCAACTCAACAGCAAAATACTTATATTTGTCAAAATTATAGTTCGTTTAGCCAGCTCGACATTCCAGCTCAACCACCAGCTCAACAGCAAAAATACATGTATATGTCAAAATCAAAGTCCGTTGAGCTAGCTCAACATTCCAGCTCAACGGCCAGTTCAACAGTAAAAATACTTACACATATGTTTCGGTCAATGTCCGTTGAGCCAGTTTGACATTGCAGCTCAACCACCAGCTCAACAGCAAAACTGCATATATATGTCAAAATCAAAGTCCATTGATCCAGCTCGACCTTCAAGCTCAACTGCCAGCTCAACAGTAAAAATACTTAATCATATATTTATACTTATTCATTTATTTCAATCAATATCCGTTGAGCCAGCTTGACATTCCAGCTTAACGGCCGGCTCAACAGCAAAAATACATATATTTGTCAAAATCATAGTTCGTTGAGCCAGCTCGACATTCCAGCTCAACCATCAGCTCAACAGTAAAAATATTTACACATATGTTTCGATCAATATCCGTTGAGCCAGCTCGACATTCCAGCTCAACGGCCAAATCAATAGCAAAAATACATATATATGTCAAATTCAAAATCCGTTGAGCCAGTTCGACATTCTAGCTCAATCGCCAGCTCAACAGTAAAAAAAATTATACATATATTTCGATCAATGTCCGTTGAGCCAGCTCGACATTCCAGCTCAACCACCAGCTCCACAACAAAAATACATAATTATATTTGTCAAAATCAAAGTCCGTTGAGCTAGCTCGACATTCCAGCTCAACAGCCAGCTCAACAGTAAAAATACTTAATACATATATTTCGATCAATGTCCGTTCAGCCAGGGCGACATTCCAGCTCAACCACAAGCTCCACAGCAAAAATACATATATTTGTTAAAATCAAAGTCCGTTGAGCCAACTCGACATTCCAGCTCGACAGCCAGCTCAACAGTAAAAATACTTACACATATATTTCGATCACCAGCCTTGTTGAGCCAGCTCGACATTTCGGCTCAACAGCCAACTCAACAGCAAAAATACATATATAAGATGTCAAAATCAAAGCATATATATAAGTATTTTAACTGTTGAGAAGGCGGTTGAACTGGAATGTTGAGCTGGCTCAACGGACCTTGATTTTGATATATATATTTTTGCTGTTGAGCTGGCCGTTGAGCTGGAATGTCGAGCTGGCTCAACCAGGCTGGTCTTATGCTGAATGTCAATTACTGAGCATTGAGCCAACTTCACGGACCTATATCATTATCAATTATTCCAGTAGGTTGTCTTAGACCCAGAAATCTGTATTTCGGTGACGAATCATCTGATTTGCTGTTGGTTTTACATTTTGAATCTCACATACATGCAGTTTCCCTGAAGTCTCAACCCGACCACGAGATGGTCATTTTAACTGGTGTGCTTTTAAAAGCTTGAAAGAGCGCTGAATATTTGAAGGAAATCCAAGAGACATAGGTTAATATCCTTCTCTTTTTTCCTTTCATTCTTGTGATTTTTTTTCTGATTGGCAAGACAAAAAGACCAAGACCAAACAAATTTAGAACGGGTAGATCTACGTGCTTGAATAGTAAATGAAACTTTCAAGTCGAGTAGTAAAAACCTAAATGCTACTGGTTCAAAGTTTTTTTTGTGGACAAAGATATCCCCTTATCGGACTATGTAGATCCAAGATCAGACTGCATGTTCTGTGCAGTTTGATCTTCATCTATACTGTCTGCAAAAGGTCCCTTTTACGCCCTCAGCGTCCTAAGGGTTGACTTATTCATAAGTTTTGTCAACGCTATAATGCCATTGATCGTGTTACTTCTGCTAAGCACTTCAGCTCTCGTTACATCACGTGCCCATGATTATCGAGATAAGAAAATTACAAAATCTCCCAAGATTTCCGTTGTGTCCATCTAAAACGTCAATCATTTTACTCTGAGATATTTACATTTGATTAGCTAGACAATTCCTGTCGGGAATGAAGCAGTGTTTCGTGGAATATCGAAGAGACTGGGTTGTTTTTGTCACTCGTTGGAGTCGCGAAACAATTTCGTTTTGCAATAGCTTTCGCGGTCGTTGATATCAATGATGGCAACAAAACTGCTAAAGATAGTACCCTCCAAATGGAATACAATTATTTCAACAATAATATTATCATACAAAATTTGCCATGATTAAAAAAAGATGAGTATTATTGTACTACTTTAACCGGGCCACTTTTTTCCTTCTTAGAATTATCACTTATAAATTTAAAAGCACTATTCTCATTACAACGGCAGATAAATACCTCCCTTTTCAGGAAACTAACAAAAAGTATCACAGTTTTAGAATATACATTAACCCATTACCAAACGACAATATTGTAGACTGGTCCAAATTGAAAGCATTTGCAGATGACAAAATTAAAGTGACTGAAAATTTGAAATTTGTTTTGTGAAGGGTAGAAAACATTGTGGGAAAAGGAGAAAATGCTGGTTACCAGCATTTTCTCCTTTTCCCACAATGTTTTCTAAAGGCTTCTTTCTCAGGGGCGTCAAAAGTAGGGATTATGTGATAATGGGTTAAAGGAATTTCTAGTCGGTTAGAAATGTGCAAAAACATATTAGTATTAATCCTTATTTTTCAGCTAATGATTTAATATCAGTTGTTTTCATGAACATTGGCGAGTTCTGATTGGCTGCAAAAAAAAATCATAGCTCCATGAAAAAAAAAAAGAAAACACCTTGTTGCAGAACTACTTTTGCTGACGATTATTTTTGCGGGTCCTACACACTGCTTTGCTCATTTACTTTCGTTCTATTGGTTAATTTTCAGTACTGGGGATCTGAAAACTGCTTCCCTGTTTTATTCTTGCACCATACAAATATGAGAGGAAGTGGCTTTAGAAACTCCAACGTTAGATTTAAGACTTAAGAAAATGAATGCAGTTTGAATTATTTCTGTGGGTGCACGATGTCTGTTATATCAAAATATAAGGAATGAAGAGAATTTCATTTTTTCACGGAGGTATGGAAGGAAAACCCAATCACATAAACCGCTTCGCGGTTTCATACAGTGTGATTAGGTTTTTTTTTTCATACCTCCCTGAAAAAAAAAACATTCTCTTCATTCCTTAAATAAGATTTTTTTTTCCATGCTGCACCAGCCGAAACTTTCTGCTTTTGGTCAATTTTCTGTATGTCATAGGATCCGTCTACCTCATTATTCTTTTGATTGCTTGACAAAATGGATTTTACGGATTCATGGTTATGGGTTGACCAGCTAGTTATCCTGTATAACCTTTTGTGGCAGAGCGCAGCTCATTGATATTTTTGTTCCAATAACTTAATCCTTTACTCCATAGATACTCATTTCTACGCACTGCTTGTAGGAATGTTATCAAAAGGTTTTTATGGTCATTAAAGCTCAATATTGTGTGTTAGCTCTTTACCAAATGAAAAAATAAAGACTGGTCTAAATTCAGAGCATTTGCAGACGACAAAATAAATGTGACAAAAAAAAACTGAAATTTGTTTTGGAAAGGGAAGAAAACATTGTGGTTACCAGCATTTTCTCCTTTTTCCTTCAATGTTTTCTAAAGGCTTCTCTCACAGTGACGTTAAAAGTCGGAATTATGTGGTAAAGGCTTAAAGGGATAAATATACCTTCATTCCTGAAAAGTTGTAGATTCGTATTCAATTCTATTCAGTTCTGTTCTATTCCCATCACAGATTTAACGGTATCATTCAAGACTGGTTATCGATGAGCGTCTTTCCGGTAACCTTATACAACACAAGGCTGTCAATCATTCTTTGTTACGATTTTGTCAAGTGATCCTTCCAGACGACTGCAAATTGCAAATATCTCAGCACATTTTAGAAACACGAGGAACGAGAACGAATCAATCTAATCTTTAGAAAATGTCTAATATAAGACATGCTCTTAAATGAATAATTTCACTTCGCGGTATAAAAAAATTAAAATTTTGATAAACACGTCCATGCTACGTATAGCAAAACGGCTATAAGGAAAGCACATTAAATGAAAAAAACACAACAACAACAAACTCTCAACCAGCAACAAGATATTATAGATATATGTATGCTCTCTGAAAAGAGGGTTAAATCCTTTACCAAACAATCCCTGGTTGTTACGACCCTGAGATAAAAACCTTTGAAAACATTGCGGGAAAAGGAGAAAATGCTGGTTACCAGCATTTTCTCCTTTTCCCACAATATTTTCTATCCTGCTGGAAAAGTTTCAATTTTTGAGTTATGTTCATTTAGTCATCCGCAAGTGCTATCAATTTGTACTGGTCTTAAAGGTGGCCCTTCAGATTTTGGGACGAAAATTTTACAAAAATGCAAAAAAATCATCCTTAAATTCCCAGAACCTTTTAATTTTCATTCATAAAAGCCCAGTAGTCGAAAACCATCAGACAACACTAGAAATTAGAGATTTACTACGGCCTAGGTTGACATCAACGACAGACACGTTCTATTTTTAGATGAGCAATTCACTCATTTACATACAGGAATACACGACGAAGTTTCAAACATAGCATGCGAAGAATACATTAAGGAAAACAATTATAAGATGTTTGTTATGTAATGGAATTTAGCGTACGAGTCTCGTGCAAGTCACTTGACATTCCCACAATGCTTTATTAATTTTTTGCGCGAAGTCCAAAAACACCATAAGAGGCTATGTAGCCTTTTAAGGGAACATCATCAATAAAAATCTTTTTTGTAATTTTATGAATCTCAATTGTTGATGATTTGTATTATTTTTTAACATGAATTTCAGTGATATATATATTTTTTAATTTAGTGAGATGTAAAAATTCTAAATACCCACCTTTAAAGTTTGTTGCTAGGGAAAAGATTACTGCATCTTCAAAAAGTATCGACCCATATCAGCGTGAGCATCCACCCAGGTTAACATAGGTCAAAACGATGTTTTTTTTTTTTGCATTTCAATGGATCATTCTACCATCAGATCAGGTCAATCGTTAGATTGAATGGGTTTGATGTATCCATAATTATATGACGACTTGCTTGGTACAACGCTTTATGGAGATAGGCTAAACCCTAATGTGCTACAGCTAATAATTACTATGAATAATGAGTGAGAGAAAATCAAGAAAGAACCAATCCCTGCTTTACTGTAAAATTTTCAAGAGCTGGAAGATTCGGGTAAGTAGATCTAACTGAACTCATTACCAAACGACAAAATTTTTGGCTTGTCCAAATCGAAAGCATTTGCAGACGACAAAGTGAAAGTGCCTGAAAATTTGAAATTTGTTTTATGAATGGTAGAAAACATCGTGGGAAAAGGATAAAATGCTGGTTACCAGCATTTTCTCCTTTTCCCACAATGTTTTCTAAAGGCTTCTTTCTCTGGGTCGTGAAATGTAGAGATTGTGTTGTGATGGGTTAAGTACTCATGACAGCAGGAAGGACAATGTGCTGTGGATTCGTATATTCTTATTTCTCGTGGTCATAATTCGTTGCCAGACAGGGGTTAATTGAACAAAAGTAATGGATGCCGAGTTCTTTCCGGTCGCTAATGGTACATAACACAAGAGGATACTAACATAATACCTAGGGCTATAAAATCACTGGCTTACACTATAATGACAGGAGAATTTTTCGTTTTAAACATGTTCTGCTGCAATCCTTTTTTATGCTTATTAGTCTTTAACAATAGACAAGATATTGGGCTTGTCCAAAAAGAAAGAATTTGCAGACGACAAAATAAATATAAATTATTGATTGAAATTTGCATTTGAAAGGAAAAAAAAAATCGTAACGTTACGAAAAGAAGAAAAAGCATTTTGTCCTTTTCCCTCAAAGTGTTCAAAATCTTCCTTTTCTTTGAAGTCTATAAAACAGGGATCGTATGATTAAGTTTCTTTTTTTAAATTATATAGAGCAAAATGGCCTGGCATTCAGACTTTCTTTGTTCCGTCAGCTTTTATAAACATCTCTATCCCGCGGACTTGTTTGAACATGTCTTTAACATTTTTTTTTGAAACGATATTTTGAAAAATGAAAAACGTCGTGTCTTGATGTTTTCCCTGCCTTTGACCCTGTCCATTCGCAGGCAGACTGAGAATCGAAGGATTATTGTGTTTGTGGGCACCAAGCTACAACTATGTAGGTTTAACACTTTACCAAACGATAAAATTTAGTATGTCCAAATTGAAAGCGTATGCAGACGACAAAATGAATGTGACTAAAGAATTGAAATTTGTTTTAGGAAGGGAAGAAAACATTGTATGAACAGGAGAAAATGCTGGTTACCAGCATTTTCTCCTTTTCCCACAATGTTTTCATAAGGCGTTTTTTTTTTCTCTGGGGTTGTTAAAAGTCGAAATTGTGTGGTAAAAGGGTTAAATAAATAGGATTGATGACAGAATTCGTTTAACGTTTAACCAAACGACAAAAAAAAGCAGTCACATTTAAATCAAAAAATTATTTTCAGATGATAATTTAACAATGTTTTAAAGATATTTTTTTTTTCTTTGAAAGAGTGGGAAAAAATGTAATCGGAAACTATGCTGGTTAGCAGTATTTTCTCCTTTACCAACAACGTTTTCGAAAGCCTCTCATTTTGGAAAACACACAGGTATATAAACGCACATGTGTCAGAGCTCCAGGTAAGAGGGAGTGATGGCATTCTAAATCTCTTATTTCTCGTCCAAGCCCTATGTTCTGGGTACTCATTAGAATCGTCTCGATGAGACGATTCTAATGAGTACCCAGAACATAGGGTCTAGTGGAGAATGATTAATATTTTCAATTATAAAATCAAATTTACACCCCCTATCAGGGGCTCTGGGTATATAAAGAATTGGCAGAGTATACATGCGGTTTTTCATCAAGCCACGTGACAACTTTCTACCTAGTTTTAAAATCCACTTTTTCCTACCAGCGACTAACATTTGGACCGACCGTACAGCGACAGATTTTCATCTGAACAATAATTTCCATACTTTTCAATGGTACAGTTAAATTCAAATGCATTCTAATACAATGCAATGTTGACTTTTGGCCGGAAGTAGACCATCAATACTCGTAGATGCGTACCATACTTATGAATGACGAAAGCAATGGAGGATCAAGATGAAAAAAAAAAAAACCTCGCCCTGGAAAAGAGCAATTTTACGTTGAGGACATTCTACAATAATAAACGGTCCATAATCCATGTTTTCATAAAGATTATATCGGTTTCAGTAGAAATAAAGTACTTCATTTAACTCTTTACCAAACAACAATTTTTTCGACCGGTCCAAATTGAAAGCATCTGCAGACGACAACGACAAAATAAAATGAGTGAAAATTTGAAATTTGTTTTGTGAAGGGTAGAAAACAATGTGGAAAACGGAGAAAATGCTGGTCAACAGCATTTTCTCCTTTTCCCACAATGTTTTCTAAAGGCCTCTGTCTCAGCAGAGATCGTATATACACTCAGGGTCGTCAAAAGTAGGGATTATGTGGTAATGGGTTAATTAGTCGTCAGTATAAGAAGCAACCTTTCATTACCGTCAGAGAAAAAGCTAAGTTAAACACCGCGTAAGACCAAAAAACATCAATACAGCTTTCTTTGTCAAATGGTTCTATCCCTTTCTTTCCTGTAAATCTAATTTATTTTCTTTTACCTAAAGGACAATATTTTAGACTCGGCGAAATTGACGGCAACCCCAGACGACAGATTCCAGAACTAGAGCAAATTAGCTGAAGACCTCTATTGGGGGTAGAAAAAATTGTTGGAAAAGAAGAAAATGCTAGTTCCCAGCATTGTCGTTTTTTCCCCAATCTCTTTTCAGAGGTTTTCTTCTTCAGGGATGTGAAAAAATCCGGATTGTGATGCAAAGGGCTTACAACGTCTCGCTCACGTAATCTACTCGAAGGCTCAGACATTAACTATCTTTATGTGCAGTTCGATTTATGTCTCTGGCAGAATTGCCTGCCTGTACTTTGATGACTATTGGGAAATGGTATGTAATAGAGAAATAAAAGGTTCAGGCATTTCTATTTTGATATGAATCGAACTTGAATTTCTTAGAAACTAAATTTGGTCTTAATGAAACGAGAAGAACTGTATACACTGACTGACTCGACAATGACGTCACACATGCACGGAAGATTATTAAGCGAATCAGGGGAAGTAAGTCATGTACCATTTTTAGGGCCGTATATCAGCGTGACCATTCGGCCGTGGTTTATGGCATGTTATAGGGTGGTATTTATGAAAAATTTCATATACATGTTTAACTGACATCATTTGCAGCTGATTAAAAGAAAAAAAAAAAACAGTCTGGTCAAAATATTTTACGATTTGTCCCTTAAGCACGTGCGAAACCTACAGAATCACACAAAATCAAATGTCTACAGATAATGTCCTTACTAAATTGCGCCACGTCAGAATATCAAAAGTCATTTTTTCTTAAAGTTTCAATTATTCTAAGAAGAAAATATAAGGCACATGTTAAAGAAAACCAAAGCAATATGCAAAAGAATATATAAGTCGGTAAGCCGCCTTCTAACAAAGGAGGGATTATATTTTTTTTAATAAATCCCAGGAATGCATTATTCATCCAATGAGCGAGTGATTACATATAATTGGTCCATGAAAAATACATTTTGTGTAACAATCAAGTGAATTATAGGTTAGAGTGATCCATTGAACAAGCAGAAAATTTACAAATAGCAAAAAGTATTGGCCTTGTCATCCTTAGTGGATTGCGCAGGCTGTATTGGATCGGTACTTTATGCAAATGCATTTAACGTATTTTTTTTTTAGAGTATGAAAGAGATCCTTTGATGGACTTGATACTTGATATAATAATGACTTGCAACACGCGAAAAAGGGCATTCGGACATTTGCGTAAAGTGTCGTCTCGGATTAGCCTGCGCACGCTGCGTAGTCTAACCCGAAACGACACTTTACGACAACAATAGATTTTGTGCCATTTTAGATATGCGCAAAACAAAAAATTACATAAAACCGGCTGGTCTGCACAGAGTGCGCAGGTTGATCCTAGACAACACCTTACGCAAATCTCCGAATGCCCCTCTTTACGTGTTGCTAGCCATATCGGATTCATTTGCAACAAAAAGCAAACTATGTATCACGACACGTATTCATGCCACGACAAAGAAACCGTAATGGAATATTTCAGATTGTATTTACAGATAACGAATGTTTTAGAAAGCCAATATCGAAACACAATAAATAATTGCAACTATACATTCAGATGGCGAGGGATAAATTCTCATTAAAGCAAATGCATCGATTTCTCAACCAACTTTATTTCACAATGGCATCTTGAACAATTCTCTGCTAAAGTGTTTTTTTTCTTTACGACTCTTCCCGTACAATAGCAAGTGATATGAATCTATTGCTGAGGAGCATTAGACGTTACTGCTGGGATGACCTAGTTTTACACCAAAACCCAGTAATATTTTAAGATTCTGATCTCTAAAATAGAATTGTTGCCCCTATATCAATATGTGATGTTAGAGTACCTTTCATTATAATCCGCTTGGCCTCTATCAGACATGGATTGACGTGTATTGACATGTATTCATTCGACTTTTACCTTGTCTCCAATAAGGGTTAAAACCGAAACAAACCAAATTGTTACTTATAATGACCCGGCTCATTCCTCTACGTAGTGAAATGACTTCTGGGGTCACTTCTCTACGCAGACTAATGAACCGGGTCACTGTAGGGGAGGGTCATTTCTCTGCATCACACCGGAATTGGGCGTACATTGAACTTTCTCAAACAAAGTGGAGTACAAAGTCGGTCTCCAAGAAAAGCGACAAATCTTCACTAATTATTGGTGTGCATTGACAAAAGAAGCAATAGGACAGCCCTCTATTGATTTTGTCGTTCTCAACTTTTCTTTTCTCAAATGATTATATCCTATTCTCTTTCCGAGGACTTAAATTTCCGATCAGATACGAGAGTAGAACACTGGGAAAGGTAAGGAATGGTCCAGCAGACACTGATGATCCTGGATCAGATTGAATGTGGTCTGCGCCGTTTGAAAAAAAAAAAAGAAATAAAGAAAAAAAAACATTCAACCCTTTACCAAACAACAAAATGTTAAACCCGACCGCCGAACTTCCCTCCATGTAGAGGGAGTGATTTTGATTTCAAAATTGAAATCTTAATTATTGTCCACTAAACCCTATGTAATGGGTACTCATTAGAATTGTCTCATCGAGATGATTCTAATGGTTACCACAATAGAGGGTTTGGAGGAGAAATAATGGATTTAGAATACCATCACGCCCTCTTATTTGAAGCTCTGCGCATTGAAAGCATTTGCAGATTACAGGTTAAGGCAGTCCCAGAGTATATTTCTATATTTGAAATGGTAAGATAAACAATTTGGGACATGGAGAAAATGCTAGTTAGCAGCATTTTTTCCTTGTCCGAAAATGGTTTCTTCAGGACTCTTTCAGGTCGTTAAACGGCGGATTGTTTGGTAGAGCGTTTCTCTATAGTGAATGTCGCAGAAAGGATAGATCTCTTTTCCAAACAACAATATCTTAAACTGGTCCAATTTGAAAGCACTAGCAGGCGACAAAATTTACACGAAACAATTGATGGGATTTGAATACAATAGTCTTGAAAACATTGTGTGAAAAGGAGAAAATGCTGGTTACCAGCATTTTCTCCTTTCCACACAATGTTTTCAAAAAAACCTGCTTATCAGGATCATTAAGATTCAGAATTGTGTGGTAAAGGTTAAAATTTTGTTTACAACCCAATTTCACTTACTTTAATCAGACAATATACCGGGAAGTATTCTAGGATATAATTAAATGGGTTTTCGTGACGTATAATTGATTGGTTTTGGTTTGTAATTGAAGGTAAGGAGATTTTGTGGTTTTTTTTTTCTTGTTATTTAGTTCAGTTTGCCATTCGTATGTTTACTTCCGACGGAAATAAACAAACAAAAGAAACCGACCATTATTCGACTCCGTGTCTTAATTTCAAATGAGGAATGTGACGTATAAACGACTAAATAGGTACAAATGATCAGGTGCAAATTTACAGCTTGATCTTAGTGTCTCTTCACTGTGCAGGTAGATGCTGGAAAAAAAATAACAACCATTATTCAACATTCTGTGTTGCAACGTTACATATCAGCCTAATTGCAGATAAGGCCAAAAGTCCAGTCGTTGAGTGCGCGAAAGGCTACTTACTAAATGGAACGAATCAAAATAAAACCTGCGCCAGTCGTGAAAATATTAACGATGATGTTCACGAAATGAAATAAATCTCGATCTCTCTTTCAAAAAAAAAACTGACATTCTATTTATTTCATGCTTTTAGCCCTTTCTTGGAGAAGCTTGATCAAAATCCTGCACAGTTCTTTTCCGTTGTTCCCCGTGGCGTACCCCCTCCACATAGCAACACATAACAATATTACGTTAAGCGCCAGAAATGTAAGGTAAATGAGGTCATATTTCCCATCTGGTTGTGAGGCACGCACAATTTACCTAGGCAACAAGAACATGAAAATCGGTATTTTCACTGGTGGTACCCGTGGAATATCGAAAAATATTTTCACTGCTATTTCTCGATATTCTACCGGACAGCATGAAATAATAACTCCTTACCAGACGACGAAAAGATTAGACCTGTCAAGACTAAAGTCAGTGCTAGACAACATACCAGTATTAACTATGGCTCAAATGATGGGATTTTTCTTTCAAAAGTGCAGACTATATTGTGATTAAAATCTTAGACTGCTGTGCGAGACTTAAAGGCCTTTTGTGGGCAGTATAGATCAAGATCAGACTGCACAGAACGTGCAGTCTGATCTTGGATCTACACTGAATCTACACTGCCAATTAGGTGATAAGGTGAAATTCCTCCCCCAACTCCCCACCCCACGAAAAAAACTCTAAGATAGCCACATTTTTTTTTACAACCGAATTAAAAGTTTCATTTCAATTACTAATTATAGTAGGTTAAAGTTTTAGGGGGTAAAAAGAAGCTCTTAGTATTTTCTCCTTTTCTCAAAATGTTTTCACTAGTCTTTGTCAAAAGTTATCTTATCACTTGAATTTTAGGTATAGAAAACATGGAATGCTATGCTTGCTAATAAAATGACAGTGTATCACTGCCGTGCTTACAACCTTTGCCGCTAGGACGATTCAGGAACATTGCTGGTGGAGAAAGCAAAATTTTAGAGGAAAAAAAAAGTTTTACAGACAAAATATCTGATAGCGTTCGCAGATATTCAAAGACAATAGATATTGTGACTAGATAGGCAATTATATAAGGATGGGTAACCAGGAAATACTTAGAAGAGCTGTAATTATTCTATCCACTTTGACTTAATATGGGGTCTGTGAGATCGAGCCTAGAAAATAATAGTTTTCCTTACAGCACCGAGTAATCCTCTTATCTGGGGAAGAGAGGTTGTTTGTTAAAGAATTTTGGGGGTTTAGTTTTTGTTCTTGTTGTTTGTTTTTATTTTAAACCTTCAAAGTAACATTATAGCTGCAAAAAAGTAAACAAGGCGGATGTAAAAGTGCGCTTCAATGTAAATCGTACCATTTTAAAGCATGGTAGCTGTTGTGAAGATCACAATCTGTTATTGTAGGCTCGGTCACAGTGTTAGTCGATGGCAGAGAAATTTATTTCAAAAGTACTTTAACTTTTTACAAATCGACAAAAATTTAGACAGGTCCAAATTGAAAGCACATGTAGACAACAAAATAAACGTGATTGAAATTTGAAATTTGTTTCCAGCAGGGTAGAAAACATGGTGGGAAAAGGAGAAAATGCTGGTTACCAGCATTTTCTCCGTTTCCCACAATTTGTTCCAAGGGCTTTTTTCTCAGGGTGGTTAAAAGTCCGGATTGCAAGGTAAAGAGTTAAAACTTGGTCGCATTATCTTTTGTTTACTGTTTTTGCTTAATTCTAAAATTTAATTTTTTGCCAAGGACTATCATTCGGACCGACCACACAATTTAACAGATTGTCATCGTCACAATATTTTTTTAATGTTTTTAAATTGTATGATTGAGAGCTAAATACAGTTCAACACCTGCTTTGATTTGTTTTATTTGTAGAGAGAATGTCTTCTTACCGCATTATGTAGATCCCAGATCATACTGGAGGTTTTCTGCAGTCTGCTGAAAGTTCTTAGTGACTCTTGTATATTATAGATTATAAAAGCAGCATTTTTTCTCCTTTTTTTTCAACGAACTTTTCTATCTGCTTTTAAATACTGATAATGCACATGTCTATAAGTCTAAGATTTTGTCGCCTGCCAAGGAGTAAGAAGCGGGATAAACTCTTTGTCAAACGACAAAATATCGTCTAGCCCAAATGGAAAAGAAAAAAAATGCCAACAACAAATTGAATATCACTCGGACGATGAGATTTGTCTGAAATGGGGTAGAAAATAATGTGTGAAGAGGAGACAGATCTGGTTACCTGCATTTTCTCCTTTGCCTGCGATGTATTCAAAAGCTTTCTGTCTCAGCGTCTTTAATACGTGGGATTGTGTGATAAAAGGTTAAAGCAGTACAAATCTCTCTTCAATTATCAACGATGACAGCATGTAAAACTGCATTTGACTGGAAAATAATTTGATTTAATGGAATTGGGCTTGATGTATTATATCGGTAACGTGAACAATACCAAGACATTCTTCAAAGAATTTCCTGTCTTTTTTTCGAAATATTTTGTACTGTAACGACCGTTCTCCTAATTAGTCCCAACGTGAGCTTCGGATCTTTAGGGGTTGTTTCAGGTCGCCCCGTGATTTCTTTTAAAAGAGAAAGAAATCGCCAAATAGACATTTTTGCATACATGCGATAGTGGTAGTGATAGTCATACAATTTTATTCATACATCTTGCAGACGACCCTCTTCTTTTTTGCATGATACAATTTCTGAAAGCATACTGATAAAAGGAAACTTTCCTTTACCACGAGAGGTATCCCAAGGTGTCTGCACATCCACTTAGTCTTGGTCTTAACCTTCTGTTTGGTTAAAATTCTCCTATTGTGCTATATAGAAATTCCCTTCTGAGTGCCCCAATTCAATGAAAACTGACGTCAGTGGAAACTGACGTGACTAAAACGTGCGGTTTGGTGCATAAACGTGCAGTCTTGTGATCGATCGACGCCGCCATTTTAAATGTTGTGTTGCAAGTGTAGTGATGTTTACGGGGCACTCAAGAGGGAAACTGCCTTTACGTGGTTTTGCCAGGGTACATGATATATATGTACCCGGCATCTTAACGAATCAGATCACGACAAATTTCACCAAGGTTGCAGTGACGTCAGTTCTCGGTGACGTCAGTTGTCATTGAATTGGGGCACTCAGAAGGGAAACCTATGTAATCAGCGTATTGAATTTGTGAGAATATACAACGGGGAAATTTCGCTGAATACACGTTTGGAATGGTAAAACTTTGATGGATAATGAAATCGTTATACGGTCAGGAGGCAGGGGACTTGGAAACTTGTTAACGGCTGTGGCGAATTATGTAACCACCTCGCCTTCGACTTGAGGCGTCTTGATTTGCCTCAGCCGTCAACAAGTTTCCATATTGAGTACGCCTACGACATAGAATATCACGGCTGTGGTAAATCTTCACCTGCTAAATAAGTTAAAGATAGATCTATGGATGAACTCGTTTTCAGCTAGTTTCATCCAGTTTTTATCCAGTCTTTTAACCAGTTTCATCTTAATTTTATTAAAATATAATCCTTCTAGTGTCTTCATGCCAAATTTTGCCTCTGATGGAGGCATGGTTCCACAGATTACAAAAGATAGGAAATGCATTTTATGTTTTGAAGGCCGTCAAGCAATCGCTAACGTCGTTTCCATATATTCAAATGAGGAAACGCTTGTGTTTTTCTATCTTTACACGATCTAAACATGCATTTGTAATTTATCTATATTTACATAGCTAAGCCATTCTAAATACTTTAGAGTTTTTAAAGCGTTTTTTTTTTATGTCAAGTTGTAAAGGTGTATCGTTAAGTGAAACTTTCCAGTCCATAATCCAAATATTGCTATTTTTTACATGATTTCTTTGGGGAAATATCACCTTATCGGACACCGTAGATCAAAGATCAGACTGCACGTTCTGTGCAGCTTGATCTTGATCCAAACTGTCCACCAAAGGTCACTGAGTCGCGCTTAAACGTCTAAGAATTAACACAAATCAGTAATATATGTATCCGCTCTCTTCTTTCTCGTCAGTATGTCTGGAGTTACAAAAGAAATTTCCACGTTTAATGGTTCCACATAATGAAACCGAAATCAAAATAATGAAAGATGTCAAACGCGTTTCCATTTACTTAGATTATTTTTTCGGTGAAATGAGCTTTAGCATGTTGTCATCGTGAATAATTGAATTTCCACGAAACGCTACATTTTTGCGTCGTTCTTCGGTTCCTATGAATTTCTTTTCTTGAAATGCTGATTTTCTTCCTAGCCTTTCAAAGTCAATTCCTTTCATTTGAGACACATTTAATTTGTCGTCTGTAAATGCTTTCAGTTCTGAAAGGGTCTTCACTGTCGTCTGGTAAGGAATTACCTCTACGGAAAATGTCATTTTCTTCACCGTAGAAATTAGCTGCACTCTGGAAAAAAAGGGAGTTTACTGTATCAACGTTATGCATCACATCATACAGAGCTAGTCATTACATAAATATGGATCTATAAGATAATATAAATTCTGTAAAATACATTTTTTTTCTAACAGTCGACTAAACCATGAGACAGACTGGGTCTTTTTACTTCAGGAAATTTGCTAATAGCAAAAAGTTTCGAACCAGTTCAGCCTGCGCCAACTGCGCAGGCTGACCGGGGTCGATACTTTTTGCAGATGTATTAAACCAACTTTTCACGGGGCGTGGCTCAAACGTTTCTGCATTTTCAGTCATCCTACCACAGTCCTACGACAAATGGGTGTGCACAAGTTTTTATGGAGATAAGAGAAACTAATTGCTTGTTGGGTTGGTCTTTAGTAAAGATAGATGGTACCTATCCGATCGCTTTTTAACCAGGAGCACCCGAAACTTTTTGACTAAGCCATAGGTTTCATGTCTTTATACACAAAGTCGAAATTAAGAAATGTTTTGGTCGACCTGAGATTCGAGCCTACAAGCATTGGGTTACTATCCTGCCATATAAATGATTGCCTGGTGAGCTACAAGGATTTAGCGAAGCTAGGAAAATGGACAGGATATAACAATCCTGTGAAAAAGGAACTTAATGCATTTTCAAAAAGTATCGACCTATGTAAGCCTACGACGTCCGCACAGGCTGAAATGGGTCCAAACTTTGTGCTATTTGTAAATTATGTGTAGGTCAAAGGATCATACGCACTCATAATTCAGTCGGTTAATTAAAGGGCCAGATATTATTGATTCATTATCATGGGATGACTTGCTCGGTATAATGTACCAGGGAGATGCATTAAGCCCCCTTTTCCCACGGTACAGCTGAAATTAATTTAGTGTGAGTAACAGTCCCGCAGCGCCTTTGGGAAAGACAACTGACGCATGTCAATTAATGTCTGTGCCTGAACGTTCATGAATATGCATGAATTCATGCATGCATAATAGATGTCTTCTCGGGATTATTTATACGTGAGTTGATACGCTAATTTCTGCTGATGATATTGGTACAATGCAAGTCAAATTCAGAGATCTGCTGAATTTTCTGAAGTATTTAATCAGACTATTGGCACCGTTGAAGTCGTATATAAAAGAGCTATTGGCACCACTGATGTCCAGTGCCATATCGGACATTGTAAATAAAAATACAAGATTATATTGCAAGTTTGCGCACATTTGATTTCGAACTAAGCTTTCAGTTGATGCACATTGACCTAGCTAGATATTGTAAAACTTGAATATTGTCCGCTTATGATGTATTTTTCTCTCTCGATACTGTCCGGGCGCGCGGGGGGGGGGGGGGGGGGGGGGATGGAATGGTGGACTTTTTACCGCTACTTCAGTTTTTCCTCAATCGTATTGATTAACCACAGACAAGTGGTGTGATTATATCATGTACAACTACATTGTTACATATTCCTCCTGACTCAAACCGCATCGACTGTTACAATTGAACAAATGATGACAACTTCTGTTACTCCTGCAGACAGTGCACAGTATTAGTTGTACGGTCAGGTGGCAGGGGACTTGGAAACTTGTTCACGGCTGTGGTAAATCATGTCGCCCCGAGCAGAAGGCTGAAATGGGTCCAAACTTTGTGCTATTTGTAAATTATGTGTAGGTCAAAGGATCATACGCACTCATAATTCAGTCGGTTAATTAAAGGGCCAGATATTATTGATTCATTATCATGGGATGACTTGCTCGGTATAATGTACCAGGGAGATGCATTAAGCCCCCTTTTCCCACGGTACAGCTGAAATTAATTTAGTGTGAGTAACAGTCCCGCAGCGCAGAAGGCTCGGGGCGACATGATTTACCACAGCCGTGAACAAGTTTCCAAGTCCCCTGCCACCTGACCGTACAACGAATTTATTATACTGCAAAGTTTTACCCTTTGAAAGCGCGTTAAGCGAAATTTTCCTGTTTTATAATTTCACGAATCGAGTATGCTGACGAAATAGAAAATCCCTTCTGTGTGCCCCAATTAAATGAAAACTGACGTCACTGGAAACTGACGTCACTAAAACGTGCAGTTTGGTGTATAAATGTGCAGTCTGGTGATCGATCGACGCCGCCATTTGGGGTGATGTACTGCACGTGTAGTGATGTTTACGGGGCACTCAAAAGGGAAAGTGGTTTTACGTGGTTTTTGCCAGGGATTATGTTCCCGGCATGTTAACCAATCAGATCTCGAGAAATTTCTTTGCAGTATAATAAAACCTTTTGTTTGACTCTCAGCCAAGTAGTTTATTATTTGTATGGTCAGGTTGCAGGGGACTTGGAAACTTGTTCACGTCTGTGGTGAATCATGTCGTCCAAAGGCGAAGGCGAGGTAGCGACATGATTCACCACAGCCATTAACATCTTTCCAATGCCCTTGCCACCTTGGTGATGATCTTGATCGACGCCGCCATTTTGGATGTTGTGTTGAAAGTGTGGTCATGTTCACGGGGCTCCCGAAAGGGAAACTGCTTTACGTTGGTTTAGCCAGTGTACATAAAATATATATTCGGGGCATGTCATCCAAACAGATCACGAGAAATGTCTTTGCAATTCAATAAAGGGAGATGTCATGGTATATTCTACATTCGATTTCTCACTAGATGTATTAATTTTTATATCGACTGAAAATATCAGTTTTGACTGTAAGTGATGTACGTAGGTAAGCGTTATTTTGGACCTTAGTCTCATGACAAGAATTTTTAGCAGATAGTGCCAGATCAGGACAAAAATAAAACTGATAAGTTGGAATTCGTCGTAAAGTTTCCAGCTTTTAGTACTTGAGCAAACATCAAATTGGCCATTACAAGATAATGTCTCCTAGAGACATAAAACAAGCTGTACCAAAACCCGTACTGGCACACATAAATCCGTTATGCAATGGAGTTTCTTTCGTAGATAAAGATTTATGTTGTGTCATGGGAAAACTGTGTTCTATACGACCGTATGATACAAAATGCCTCGTTCACTACTACATTACAGAAACAAAGAGATGAATTTGTAGGTCTGTTCTCAAAACTCCGGATAAAGGGAGTAAGTTTGATTTCAAAATAGATAATATTGATAATTCTCCAGTAAACCATATAATGTGGTTACTCATTAGAATCGTCTCATCGAGACGATTCTAATGTGTACCCACATTATTTGGTTTCGAAGAGAAATAAATGACCTTGAAATACCATCACTCCCTCTTATCTCGAGCTCTGATTCTTGGTGGACCATCTAGACACAAATCACGGTACTATTACCTTAACCCTTTCCCAAACAATCCCTGGTTTTTACGGGTCTGGAATAGTAGCCTTTTGAAAACATTGTGGGAAAAGGAGAAAATGCTGGTCACAATGTTTTCTACCCTATCATAGACAGAAATCATCTTTTCAGCAAGAGTTGAATTGTCGTCTGCAAATGCTTTCAATTTGGACTAGTCCAAAAGTTTGTCGTTTGGGAAAGGGTTATGCCAATAATCTTAACGAGCCACGCTCTGGCTAATGAGGCCATATTACATCTCCATGATACATCATACCAAGCAAGTTATAATTGTGGATGCATAAAATTCATTTCGTCCTATAACTCAGTGAATCAAGAGGTAGTTTGGGTTTTTGATATCAAGAAAATAAACTGAGAGTAAAATGTTTCGATTCAGATCAGCCATGTGCGGACTGCGCAGGCTGATCTTATTTGATTCCTTTCTGGAGATGCTTTAAGCCCCCTTTCAAGGTGCATGACTCATTTAGGATGACATGTGATCTGTAACCAAGTCATTTGCTGGAGGAGAATCCTGATGAATGGCCTATTCTAAAGGCAAAGAATAGGAACATATGAAACATGGATGATTTGACCTTTCTCGACAGATTTGAAGTACATGATTCAAGAAAATCCATTTAGTGCGAAATAAGGTTTACATTACCGTATCTGCATACTTCTGGAATTATTTTTCTTCTTCATTGTCTAGTTGTCACACTACAAAAATAATAAAAAATGTAAATAAAATAATATAACAACTGGCGTGCGCTTGTCGAGGCCTTATACCAAAAAAGGCACCACATAATAAGGGATCCATAAATTCCAAAATGTCCATCAACTTACTAATTATGAAGGAGAACGGTCCTTTGTCATGCGTATCTTTTGGTTATTTATAGCATAGTTTCAACCCATTTCAGCTTGTGAGAACTGCGCAGGCTGACAAAGGTCGAAACTTTGCAAGTGTCTTAACTCCTTTTATCATAGAGCATGACTATAACATGTACATGTATTTAGTAATTAATTAATGTCTTTACCATTATTTATCTATTAATTTCCTTACCATTATTTATCTATTTCCAGTATGTGCTCACATGTCAAATGGTGTGTTCATGCTATTCGGAGCTCGACGATTTGAATCCAGTAACATAGTACAGTCCTACACACAGACCTTTCATATACCCTACGTATCACCCAGCTATGCTGATAATGAACCGAGAAATATTAACACGTACCAATTGCACATGAAGCCCTCACACACTCGTGCTCTGGTCGACCTTATAAGACATTATCGATGGAAGAATTTTCATTATGTGTATGACTCGGAAGAAGGTACGGTCACCTGGAATCTAATATGCATATAAGCATTTTTTAATTGTTAATAGATGTAAGTCTTCAAGTCGTCTCTCAAATTAAATAATTATAAAAAAAATATCGAAGTGTATAACCCTTGATGAACTATTCTTTAAGATTATATCTACTTAAGATTCTTCAGTCGATTTTGATTCGGCAGATATAGAGCTTATTTCATCAGCTTGTGGTTAATACGGGGAAATATTTGCCGAAAAAGGGAAAGGTATGCGAAAATAACGAGTGCCGTAAGGCACGAGTTATTTTCGCGGACCTTTCCCTTTTGAGGTAAGAATTTCCCCATATTAGCCACAAGCTGATGAAATAAATTACATATTATATTTCCTCTGATTATTTTGTCAACGAATGCCACTTTTAAAACTAGTGATCTCAAGTCAATTAACCGGATAACCGATAATTTTAAAAGAAGTAGATCCAGGTTTTCGGCAGGAGACAAATATTCACTATAACGGGGAAATAATTCCCCCAGCTTAAATTATGACACTTCTTTACCCATAACATTTCTAAAAATAGACAATATAATATAGTATTTTATTTCATTCTAGAGTTTTATTGTCACATTTCCTTTTTACTTTGCTTGTTGTTACTACATGTATAACTCCAAGTATTTGATCATTGCCTTGGAACTGTCCCTAAAGATGTATACTTGGAAACAATTTCTTGGCGTTTTCATGGTTGTTAGAAAAGGAAATATAGGTAGATTGATGTATCCCATCTAAATAGTATGTGAAAGTTACATGATGACGAGAAAAAAGATTAACATTGTTCCTCTTTTAACTCTTTACCACACGACAAAATTTTAGACCGGTCCAAATTGAAAGCATTTGCAGACGACAAAATAAAGGTGACTGAAAAATTGAAATTTGTTCTGGGAAGGGTAGAAAACACTGTGGGAAAAGGAGAAAATGCTGGTTACCAGCATTTTCTCCTTTTCCTACAGTGTTTTCAAAAGGCTTCTTTCTCAGGGGCGTCAAAAGTAGGGATTGTGTGGTAATGGGTTAACTTTGGTAATGTTGATGTTGCTCCACCTGTGCATTTGATTGCATCAGATATAAAATATTTGTCTTTTTTCAGGTCTGTTTAGCTTGCAAAATATTTTATCGGTGTTTGAGAAGGAAAACTACGAAGTACATGTACGAATGCGTCGACTTCAAGATGTTGCTAATGCACATGAAGATCTGAGAGCTCTAGACAAACAGTGTGACACAGACAACGAAGCTGAGAGGCAGATTGTATTTGACCTATCAACAGAAATAGCTTACCATAAGATAATGAAACAGGTACAGTCAGAAAATTATTAAGAATACATATTACACAGAGCACAAAAATTATTAAGAATACAGATTACTCAGGGCACAATACGCGGACCAAAATTTGGTCTCGCGCAATATCAGATTTTCACTTTTCAGTTGTTTTACACAGTCTATCTTTTGAAAAGATATTTCTCGTTACAGATTCGCGAGGTTGGAATGAATAAGCAAGGATACAATTACATTCTTGGAACTTTGGTAGGTATAGATATTTATTATATTTCATTTGTCTATTTTTAGAAATTTTATGGGTAAAGAAATGACGTAATTTAAGAGGGGGCGTATAATTTCCCCGTCAGAGTGAATAATTCCCTCTTACCAAAAATCTGGTTTATTGACTTAAAATCACCCGTTTTAAAAGTGGCATTCGTTGACAAAATAATCAGATGAAATATAATGATTATATAATTTATTTCATCAGCTTGTGGTTAATATGGGGAATTTTGCCCCAAAAGGGACAGGTCCGGGAAAATAACTCGTGCCGTAAGTCACGAGTTATTTTCGCATACCTTTCCCTTTGTCGGCAAATATTTCTCAATATTACCCACAAGCTGATGAAATAATCTCTATTTCTGTTTTTTTATTTCATGAATTTCTTAAAACAGATTCAAGCCCTGAGCTACAGTGGTGATGAACCTGTATACAGCACGTCTAATTTATAAGGTGATTTAAATCTAGGATTGTATTAATGACTTGAATTATACATTGCACTGTATGGCAATGGCCCAGATGTAATTCTATAATTATATATCCACTATAAAGTAACATTTTCAGAAGAAAGTGATCCAGTGAAAACGTAGAAACAAATTAAAATTACAGTTTGAATAAATAGCCTACTTTTTAAAATCAGTTCTCGTGTTACCATTACTGCTAGTTAGTTTAAACGAATTTATTTTCCCTCAAGTTTACATGGAAATTGGGTTGGGTCACAAGTTATAACAACTTAGAAATCGACCCTCCCTTACAATATAATAGATTTACAAGTGTTCACACAACTAATTATAATACACAAGAAAGAGATAGAGAGAGAGGGACAGACAGACAGACAGACAGACAGACAGAACGACATACAGACAGACAGAGATTTTGTCCATTTGCTCAGCATAATAAAAAGGAAAGATCATTACTGCTCTTATAAGTATCACTTTTCCATCTGCATTTTAATATAAGGTAAGTTCAGTACTTGAAAAGTCTATCAGAGCTTGGGAAATACAGTTTAATCTCGAGGCACTTGACTATTGACACTAGAATTTCAGTCCAGAAAGAAAGACTTAAATAATGCGATTCAACTTTTAAGCGGCTAGATTAACTATGTCATTTGGTAGCAGAGAGTACTATCAAAGACTTAGGTCATAATCATTAACTATACCCCCTCAATGACAAGCTTTAACAGCCACTAGGAATTGCATCCTCAGATACCCCGGGGTCTCCCTATTTGCTACGCTACATCGACCCCTGGGACAATTACCTATCAGCCGTCGAAAATCGATACAGTCCACTCGCCCATCACAAAATGATGATGGAACCAATGAAAAGCCAGCATTCGGCCAGCGGTAAAGTGAGGGAAATTCAATTAATTGTCCCAGGGGTCTTTGTAGCGTAGCAAATAGGGAGACCCCGGGGTATCCGAGGATGTAGGAATTGTATTTTATGTGGGAATAATAACAAGAACAAAATGAAGAGACAAGATACTTTCCAAGCCTGACTCAATCTTTCCATTCACCCATTACAGCTGAAAAAGTGTTTTATCTTACAGGTTTCACTAAATATGTGTTTTTTATTGGCTTGCAACCCGCGAAAAGGAGCATTCGGACATTTGCGTAAAGTTTCGTCTCGAATCAGCCTGCGCAGTCCGCACAAACTATTCCGGGACGACATTTTACGACGACATCGGCAGACTTGCGAAAAACAGAAAATTGCACTTTGAAAAAATAGGGTCGTTCTGGATCAGCTTGCGCAAACTCTTCCAGAACGATACTGTAAGCAGATGTCCGAATGCCCCTTTTGGCGTGTTGCATGCCATATTGTAAAGACCCAATTTCCGACTGCATCTTCGGTGCAGTCAGACCTTGATCAATGCTGTCCGCAAAAAAGTTTCTGGACTAAACAGAACAGGTTCAACATTTTCTAAGCAATCCTGTGTTTTAACGACCCCAAAGAAAGCGTTTGAAAACATTGTTATGAAAAGAGAAAATGCCAATAACCAGCACTTTCTCCTTTTCTACAATTTCTTCCACCCTTTCAGAGGTTTATCTCAGCATGAGATCTATATGACCTACATTTAATTTGTTGGCTGCAGCTGTTTTGAATTTGGCATGTCCAAAAATGAAAAGAGTAAGAATTCTTCTGCAAGACACAGAAAACACCATGAATACAGGAGGAAATGTGTTAACTTGAATGTCATTTACTTTGGTTCCCCAGTAGACATTGTGAAAGGTGATAACTCACTTTCCTTGTTTTATTCCTTTAGGATTTTAGTAATTTGGAAATGGAGAGATACCAGCATGGAGGTGTCAACATAACTGGATTTCAGCTAGTCAATTATAATTCTACATTCAACACAGCTTTTCTGGAATTATGGAGCACCCTTAACCCAAATATCTACGTCGGATCTGGAAACAAAACAATTCATGTGAGTATAAAATGCGAACGGGAGAATTCTATTGTATGTCCTGACTTTTGCACAACCATTATGATGATACTCATTAAATAAGAATTTTCTTGCAATGACATCTCTTGTAGGAACCACTTAGATATATACTGTAGAACAATAGAATTGTTACTTATTGAAACCAAAAGTATGCCTCCATCCGTACTTCTAGTTTTCATTAAGCTAGTTTTCTTGTCATGCTAAACTTGGAGGGTGCTGAAAATATTTAACCAACTGACAGAGTAAGCGATGACTCGATTTTCCTTACATTCTATAGTCAGTTTTATTATATTTTTATAGTTAGAAAATCTTGATTACATCCAAGATTGTGCTATCAAAATGATAAATGCACCATCTGAGAGAGACCAAGCATAGAACTAATGAACCCAAAGTAATGCTTGAATACATAGGTGGTTCATATCGAAGATATAACTGAAAACATGTCGAAAGTGGTGTAAGTAACCATTTCATCAATTATACATTCTGTGCGTCCGTAAATCTTTTATCTACAGGGAGTCACTTTTCTTTCTTTATAAAGCATGGGACTTGGAGAATATGTAGTTAGCGTGATCGGTTGTCACTTTTGTAAAAAAAAAAGGCGCTTTTGGGGACAGAATGCACAGATCAAGATAAATGCAAAAGAAGAAGTAGGGCGATATTTACTTTCCTTTACATTTTAAGAACGACCTGAAATTGTAATGATTATTCATAAATATAAAGCCCTCTTCTCCATACTTTAAATGTTCATCTCATTATAGAAAGTACACAACAACATGATCTTTGATATCACTAATATAGTTCTCCGGGAAAAAAACACAGTCAAATCTATGATAAATTATCTAATTATGACTCTGAACAAAAAACCCTTTGACAAAATTCTCAAGAGAAAATGTAACGATAATATCAAAAACTTTTGAAAACAGTGTAGTTCATTAATATCCCATATGTTTACCTCCAGATTGATGCAGCTTTAGCTGTGGATTCTCTAACAGTTATACGAAAGACTTTGTCCAAACTTATGGCAAACTCCAGCAATGTCTTTAAGCATACATTCAGGCGGGGTGAGGTGTACAACTACAATAAAACAAAGGGGGTGCCATGCACCTCTGAGTCCCCAATGCCATGGATGCATGGTCATGCCTTGATGAAAGGGATGAAATCAGTAAGTATTATTTTATGGTTTTTTTTTTCATGTTTGAAAATTCTTTTTTACAAACTTAGATGACATCTATCACCTATCAAACATTTTCAAACGCTGATCTAATCGTATGATCAAGAAGAATATTAAGTAGTAGTTTAACTGGCTAAGCAATTCTCTCCTAAAATTCATAATTAGAAATTGAAATTGATTGCACTAGCCTTTATTATTTTTAACAGTGTAGATCAAAATCAGATGTTATAGTACATCACATACTCGTAGTATCAGGCAGTGTAGATAAAAGGTCAGACTACATGTTTTGTACAGTTTCTGTTTTGATACTTAGATCAACAATAGTGAAGAACCCAATTTCAAATTTTGGCAATTTCCGTTTTTAAAATTGATTTTCCTATAGATCTGATTCGAAGCTGGTAGGGTCATACAGCATTTAACTGAAATGAAGATAGTCAGTTTTTTACAGCTAAGATTGGCTTGCAACACTCGAAAAGGGGCATTCAAACATTTGTGTTAAGTATCCTCTCTGATCATCCTGCGCTGTCTAAGCAGACTGATCCGAAAAGACTCCCCCCGTTTTTACGCATTGTTTTGTTTTTGTTTTGCGCAAGTCTGCTGTAGCATAAAATCTAATGTGGTCGTAAAGTGCCGTCTTGTATTAGCCTGTGCGGACTGCGCGGGCTAATCCGAGACGAAACTGTACGCAAGTATCCTAATGCCCCTTTTCGCACGTTGCAAGCCAAATGTATAAGCTTTTCAGTCATTGTTTCACTGCAATGTCTTTAGTGCATGAGCAAAGTGAGGATAACACTTTGCAGACCATGCAGTCCAATCTTGTATGTTTCACCTTCCACTTATTCTTTCTTGGCGGTCTTCATTTTCAGAGAAATTTTATCTTTCAGACCGCATACACTTATCAGAAATAGGCGTGAATCTTGCGTATAAAGCAGGGACTGAAGAAAATATACCTGTAGGATACAGATAATAAATACAGATCAATTCTAAAGACATGAACTGATATAAAAACATTGTAGCAAAGGAGAAACAGTTGATATACGAATTTCTCCTCTTATTTCAACACTAGTTTGCTCCAAGACTGTGGAAAATGTTGTATTCAGTGTTGTGTTAAATAACAGAAGGAAATCTAAATGTGGTTAACTCTTCATGGAGTTAGAATTATTTTAATTCAATTTTTAAAAAAAATAGGATTACATGACTATTAAAACTAATTTAGGATTAAAAAAAAAATCATTAGCAATCACAGGACGTAAATCCCAATTAGAACTTGTAAAATGCTCGAATTTCAGATAAAATAAAGCACAATTAAAGACATTAACACTCTTTGAACAGAGTTTTTAACTCTTTACCAACAGGCAAAATTCTTTAGTAGTCCAATTATTTAAAGAATTTGCAGACCACAAACTAAATGTTGCACAATTACAGATTTTTTTTCTTTAAAAGGATAAGAAATCTTTGTGAGAAATGGAGAAAATTCTGGCTACTAGCATCATCTCCTTTTCCCAAAATGTTTTCAAAAAGCCATCTTCTTGTTAAAAGACAGGGCTGATTAAAAGGGTGGGGGCGGGGGGGGGACAAAAAATTATGAAAATGAGCACGGGCTTATGGCAATTGTAGAATACATTAGTCAAAACCTCCCATAACCAAAAGCATTTCTTTTTCCGTGCTTAGGAACAATGAAAAGTGGTCATTCTACCTTTCTTTACAGTCATTTTTGAAGTATCGGCTAAATTGACACTGTCTTTGGTCTTTTGTAATCTAATTGATGTTCGAAATATCTAGATTTCCGTTTTCGAGTGATGGGTAACATTTATTTGAAGTAATAGTATTAGAAATTTTTAATATTGCGTTAACGGTTGTGTACAATATCAGTAACTGCCATCTCTTGACAGAAACTCTCATAATCTTTAAATGTTTAAATCTCTAAATGTTCTTTAGATTATACGCGTATGTAATACTTTCTTAGGGAAAAACACCTAAAAGTTGCTTTAGCTCTGACAGGAAATACGTATTGAACGGTCTTGATCAAAGATCCAATTATTTACAGTCTGGTCTCGATCACTATTGTATTTAAAATCTGATGTGTCTTCTTATAGGTAAAGGGTTTTTACTGGCTTAGAAAAAAATGCCATTAAACACTGTTTAAGATTTTCGGGAGTGATGAAATTTCTTCCAAAACTGGATTGATCAGCTAAACTGCAGAAGGTGCATTGCGTTTATTGGTCCAAATGTAATTTCATCATGATTTAATCACTGTAAACTGGAAATTATGGTATTACAATCAGTAGAATTTAGCGGTTAGAAAAATCCTGACAAATTACATCAAAGGACCGAAAACACGGACAATAAGATTTGTGCACAAGGGGAGCGTTTCTGAAATATATTACCTAGACAACAACCTTTTTTTTTTTTACAGAAACACCCCAGAAAGTTCAAAATTCGGCAGAATAATGTCTTGCTTTTTATTTTCAGATATGATTGAAAGACTGAAAAATTCTATGATTGTGGAATACTGTATGATAAATGTGTCATCTTCTTGTGTGTGTATGTTGTTCAAAGCAGTTGGTCTCTTTATGTTAAACCTTACTGAAATTAAGTTGTGTAAAGGAGTGCAAATCATCACGAAGTGCATTATACATGAATGTCTATGATAGAAAGTTAAGATAGCTTGCACGTTTCAGAAATACTGTCTACTCAAATATTTCAAAAGCAGGAGTTATGAACTGAAAGCTATTATACATATAAATGTAGGAAAATGGCAAGAGATCAAAGATACATGTAGTTAACAGGCCACTGGTATGAAAACCACATATTGTCAAAATAATGTTAACCCTTTACTCAATAGATACTCATTTCTACACATTACTTGTAGAAGCCTTGGGAAAACATTGTGGCAAAAGGTGAAATTGCTCGTGACGAGCAATTTCACCTTTTGCCACAATGTTTTCTATGCTATCAAAAGGTGTCATATACAAATAAGAAACAGCTTCATCCTTGCTGTTATTTAGGCTTAATTAGAGATACCATAAAAATGCCTTATTGGGTAAAGGGTTAAGACCAAAAAATACAAGAAAAATTTATCTTTCTATGACTATTTATATTTTTTAAATTTACAGTTGGTGTTTGAAGGTGTTACCGGCCATATTGAGTTTGATGAAGCCGGATTCAGAAAGAATTACACTCTAGACATATATAATGTTGGTCTTAATAAAAGATTTAAGGTAAGATTCAGAATAAACAGTCAAAGTAAATGTAGTAGTTACCTTTGTCATTGCAGAAAGCATGCTGATTTTCAAATTTACCCTTTAACTACCATTTAGATAAATCCAGAATTACCACCAACTTGTAGAATTCCTAACAGAGTTATTGAAAATTTATGTTATGACCTCTTTTTCATGTACAGATCTACAAATATCAACCCCACACCAATCCTTCAACAAAAAAAGTTAATACCATTGTTGAAGACTGTACAATTTCCCAAGAGATACAGAAAATGTCAAGGTTTTGTCCTATTATCTTACAGAAAAATTTTGAAAATGTCAAGGTTCTGTTCTATTATCTTGTTAACCCTTTACTCCATAGATACGCATTGCTTGTAGGAGCCTTTGGAAAAATTTGTGGCAAAAGGTGAAATTGCACGTGATGAGCAATTTCACCTTTTACCACAATGTTTTCTTCGCTATCAAAAGGTGTCATAAACACATAAGAAACAGCTTCATCTTTGCTGTTATTTAGGATCAGTTAGAGATACCATAGAAATGTCTTACGGGGTAAAGGATTAATGTAGATGAGTAGCGGATCATCAACAGAAAGTGTCAGCATAGATTTTATGCAAAATAGTAGTAACACTGGTGACACACAAAATATGCTAAGATTGTCCAACAACGCCAAGTTATCCATCGGCTTTGATTTTGATAAATGATCCTGATTATGAAGTGACCATACAAAACATAACGACAGTGGAAGTGATACTTGTGACAAAGATTGTACCATTACAATACAATGCAGAATTTTGAGGATGAAGGATTTTGAAAACATTGTGTAGAAAAAAAGCTAATACCAAACATTTGCTCTTTTTTTCGTTTCGTTTTCTACCCCTTGTTTCATAAGGTAAAGACTTTCTAATGATCAAGAACTGAATTCACCAATTATTCTTAAAGTTATATTAGTCTCGTTCTGTAGAATTTTCGAAATTTAATGTGACACAACTTCTTATTCGCTAAGCCATTTGGTATAGCAAATCAAAAGTTGTTTTATTTTCCTTTCAAATTTAGAAAATCTTAGTGAAAAAGACTAAAATATTCTTAAGAATTTTGGGTGAATTCGGACTTTGATAATTAGACATACGTTACATTGTGAAAGAAACTTCATTTATTCATATTAATTGTTTCCTGTCCAGATTTAGAAAATCTTAGAGAAAAAGACTAAGAATGTTCCCAAAAGTAGTTGGTGAATTCATACGTACCCAAATCTTTATCTTTCAGATAGGTAACTGGTCACCAAAGGGTGGTGTTTATACAGATAACATGGATAACGGAAGTGACGATGATGACTCTGGGGGAGTGAAAATTTGGAGAGTGACAAGTATTCTGGTGAGAAAATTTTATTAGAACCTACTCCAACTATCATTAGTCCCCAAGTTAGTCTCTCTCAGATTGCACAAAGTCCTACAATTTTCTAGAGGTTTAGTCACTTTTCAGCAATATTACAAGAAAAACTCCCAGAATGTAACTTTCGTCCTATACTTAGACCACGTTCCGATAAAGTAACTAATCAGCGCTCAGTATTTAATCTGTATATACTGGATATACAACGCTCTGTCATTCCATATGGTGTACTTTACCAAATATTGTTATCCGTTAATTTTTGGGCGGGATACAAAACTTGGAATCACCAAAAATAACTACAGAATGTACCGACAAAAAAGAGGTTACAACGATTACGAGCATGAAATAGATAGTGGCGATGGTGTTCACTTGAGGAAATTAAATTTCGATCTTTTACAAAAAATATCCTCTGTTTAAATTACTCCTTATCCCGGTCTCCTGTAACAGGCTATACAGATCTGTGAAAAAATAGCAAACTGAAATATCCCTTCCGTATTTATCACCGCGGCTGCAAGAAGCTTTGCCCTTTCGATGGAAACACAGTTTACGCCACTGTGACCTCCGATGATATTTTTATAAAGTAATGGTCATATATATTTAAGAAAGAAAAACCTATTGGTCTAGGACCCAGGTCACGTTCATGTCTTTATCAAGTGGTCAACCCCACTCGTTGTCTATCGTACACTGAAAATAGAAATTTTATAAAACATCGAACTAGGTACTAGATCTAGTAGATCTTTAAATGACAATGGGATATACCATTTTATCGTTCTCTAATTATAGGATGAACCATTTTTGATGGAGAGAGGATTGGATAAGGACGGAAAGCCATTTATTGGAAATGATAGATTTGAAGGTGAATATCTATCGTAACGTAACAGTATATACCTCTATGTTAAGTAGATCTGCAAATGAAAAGTCACTCTAGATGATCATTGTTTAAGTATAGGGACATTATAAGATGTTCACCTGTGAAGTATATGATAAAGAGGATCGCAAAAAAGTGGTAGCTGTCATGCTGCATCTATAGTTCAGTTCGTGACAAGGGTTTTTCCCATTCCTACATTTCTTTTCTATTACTTATACTTCGTTTTGGTAGCTCAGGGTCCGTATTCACCAACCATTCTTAAGAATATTCTTTGTCTTATTATATAGAATTTTGTCAATGTGAAAGTAACAGAACTTCTGATTGGCTAAACCATTTGGTTTAGCCAATCAGAAGTTCTGTTAGTTTCACATTGACAAAATTCTGAAGAATAAGAACAAGAACGTTCTTAAGAATGGTTGGTGAATACAGACCCTGAAGTTGTTCTTTGGGCACAGATTTACCCTTATGCTGCTAAATAACTAACATTAAATGTCAAGTCGATAATACAAACCCAAATGATGATGTGTCAAAATTAGTTTTTAGGGAAAACACATCCTTATCGGATAATGTAGATCAAGATCAGAGTGCATTCTGTGCACTCTGATCTTAATCTACGCTGTCCGCTAAAGTCAGACTGTATCATTTGCAGCCTAAATGTTAAGTGGTTATAGTATTTCAGCGTCTAAATGTGTTTGCAATCTTTGTATAGAAGTTATTGATAGTTTGTTTTGCATATTATAAAAGATAATTGAGAGAGATAAGTATTAGTCGTAAGAACTTGTTTCTCAATCGATGTAAAATAAATACAACTATAATAATAGAGAAATTACAGGGCATTGATGTGGTGTTCAAAGAATGTTTGCGTGTTACATTACCTCCCTTGTATTCATATTCATGACTTTGAAGACGTTCTCCAAAATTATGCAAAGTCATAGCGGATTAACGTTGAATGCATGAATTCATTACTAAAACACTTTGTCGAAAGAGCAGTTGCTCATTATTTACATTTATTTGTTTTTATATTTATTTACTTTATCTTTCAGTAAATGCTTTTCAGAATTAAGAAAATCATTGCTGATTCCACTAGCGTATTTAATCAAGATCAGAGTGGACAATATATTAATGCGGATTTTCGATGTACGCTGTCAGCTGTACTAATGCATTGTAGCAAAAAGCAATCTTGAAATTGCAATATTTGGTCTTTTTTTAATACTTTACAATGCCAAGTTTGCTCGTGAGGTGCTGTGATTTATTTAATGATTCAAAATACGTTTTACAGGGTATTGTGCAGACCTGGCAAAACATATCAGCGATTCACTGAAAATTGCCTATGAGATAAACCTTGTTAAGGACAACACATACGGAGCAAACATAACAGAGGGTAATGTGTCGCGATGGAATGGCATGATAGGTGAACTCAGACGAAAAGTAAGTAATGAAAGCAAAGATAAAACTCGGTTGTTTAAATACATAATACTGAAAAGAAAACTCCACATAAATATGTATCGAAGTTCCTATGTGATTTAAGCACTTGGCTATTCGCTCATTCCGCTGGGCGGCGATTCCACTGCGTGACTTAGCAGAAACGGACATAGCGCCATACAAACGCCTTGATCGTACTAGTAGAGTATAGAGAGCCTCATAATCGCCACTTTTAACCTCCGATCCACTGAACAAAAATTCGCTTTGCTTTCATTGTTTAATAAGACACCACGAAGTGTATCAGGAACGGTAGCAGCATAGTAGAAGCAATTTGACCATAGAAGAAGAGCCTTGGTAGCTTCATATTCGCAATTTCACAGCGCTTGTTTTCACCTTCTTTAAGATTTACGGAGCGGGATTGCCCTAAGCTTGAAGTGCCATAAAAAACGTAAAAGAAACGTAGCAAAAAGTCCATATGAACACATCAGCAGTGCGAGTACCGACGTGTAATTGCAGTGCATATTAACAAAAGCAACATCCAACCTTTTAAATCTGTTGTTCACTAATGCAGGCTGGAGAACAGCTACTGCAGCAATAAGATCTATTTTCTTCGGAGGCCAATGGTCATCTGCTGTTGTAAATAATAAATATTTCAAAAGGGCAAGAGAATCGTAACTCCTGTGCATAGGTCGTAGAAAAGTCGCAGCAGCAAATGAGTGAGCCTGATATCACATGCCGTTGTGGAAGCGTGGTAGAAGCTTCTTGGATGCGCCGTAGAAAGGCAACAACAGCATGACAAGATCGTGATTAGCGCAGTGAGATCATGATTGAGAGCCTCCTATAAGCGCACTGGAAACGCTTCTATCCAATAATGTTGCACATTGCGGCATTTCTTCGGAAAAGTTTCGAGAAGCGCCATGATCGCAATGAGCGATGTAAAATTGCTGCTTAGTGGAATGGGGGTTATAAGATACTGATGGGTTCCTAAATTTCCTTTTTCTGCGCTGGTGCCGTTCATGCTACGTTTCGTGGCGTCCTACTAAAATTTCGCAAAGTAGCGAATCTCCATTTAGGGGATTGTTAGGTTTGAATTGGCGACCATGAAGATTCCGATACGCTTCTACTACGATCAAGGCGTTTCAGAGCTATATGGCCATTTTTCTTCCGATTCACGATTTTGACAAAAATTTCGAAGAGTTGCGGAATGGCCACCTGATGGGATGGGGCCAAGAGCAATCAAGAGTTCCTACGTTGATTTCTCACCCCCAGGGCTTGACCTTTCATGCCTTTTCCTCTGACAAAGCGTTTCAGACCCCCCTGCCTCGGATTGATGAAACAAAGGACACAAATAAATAAATGAGTTCGCTCAATGATATAACAGCAATAACAGTGAAGGCTAAATTCATTTAAAATCATCTCAGTACCTCTTGAGAAGGATTTGCAGCTCATGACACCAAAAACATCCTTGTTAAATGTTAATTCGGTAAAAACAAAACTTTCTTTTTACTTCATGTGCTATGGTAGAACAGACAGGTCTGTGGGATGGAAGAACACGTTTATTTTGGCAGTTACAGGATTAGCACAGAGTAATTTGGGCTAAATGTATGAGCTGCACTCTTGCAAAAGGTGTTTAGATGCTTCTCCGAGATGCATTATGCCTAATTATACATCTATAAATTCATGTTAACAACCGATTGAGTAATGAGACAGAATACCAAAAATTGACTGATAGCAAACAGTTTCGACCATGTAAGCTTGCACGAATTTAGCAGAAAGAAAAAAAAATTTTTCTCGGACCATGACTTATATGAAAGATTCGGGCGTTTTATTTGTTCTCATTGGGTCAAAAAAACAGTCTAGAGCAGGGAATGCTAGAGATTGGTCGCAAGTACTTCTGTTACCAGTGTTTGTGGCCTTTTTTGTGTAACCCTTTACATCACATCTCTAGTTTTAACTATGCTCACGAAGAAAGCCTTTGAAAATTTGTTGGAAACGAGAAAAAGCATTTTCTCCAGAATGACAACCATTTACTTATTTTCTTACATTGTTTTGTACCCTTTCATAAAATAAACAATGTAATCATTAGAGTATTCTTTATTTTGTCATCTGCAAATGCTTTCACTTTGGACAATTCTACATTTTTTTCGCCTCTTACCTCGTTACTAAATGCCAAAATTGTAGACTGGTCCAAACTGAAAGCAGTTTAATTCTACTTTGATAGATTGGAAACATTTTCTGAAAAAGACAAAATGCTGGTCCTTTTACTCCAATGTTTTAGAAAGCCTTCTTTTTCAGGGTCGTTAAAACTCGAGGTTGTATGATGAGAGGTCAAGGGGTTTTAAAAGCTAAATTAATATGAGCTAACTGTACTAAACCTCTTTTGCAGGAAGCCGACATAGCTATTGCAGGACTTTCCATTACCAGTGAAAGAGAACAAGTTGTCGACTTTTCAAAACCTTTTATGGATGTTGGTATAAGCATTATGATAAAGAAACCCGAGAAAAAGAAGCCTGGTGTTTTCTCCTTCATGCAGCCTTTCACCATTGACCTTTGGGTTTGCATTGTCCTTGGGTATTTCTCTGTGGGTATTGGGATATTCTTTGTGAGTCGGTTCAGTTCTGCAGAGTGGAGACGTTCCAGAATTAATCCTAATTTGAAGTACAACAAGTTCACCATTGCTAACTCTATGTGGTTTGCGATGGGTTCTCTCATGTTGCAGGGGAGTGATGATACATGTCCGAGGTAAGCGTCTCATAATGATATATTTCTCTGTTGGAAGTATTGGCTCAGTTGAAATATGAAGTGTTGAAAATGGCTTTTTGTGATGGGATCCTGCATGGCTGAGTAGTGAAAATGTAAGATTCGTGCCGAAATAGATTAAACTTCATGCTACCAACACATTTCCGAACTTAATCATGCCAAGTGGGGTCCATATGGACCCCATTTATAAAATTGTATCATTCTTGATTTCTTGAGTATAAATGTTCAGAGTATTATTTTTGTAAGTTTAGTAACTGAAAATCAACTACTTTTGGTATTATCTATTAACTTTTTTTCTCACTGAAAATAAGATATAGACAGCGGGTATGAGGTGAGTACGAGTATAACATTCCTGATATATAGAATAGTATTGATATTGCCTGGGTCCGCACGCTACCCCAACAGATTTTAGGTTTTATATCCCACTTACTCAAAGTTTCCGTGTCAATTCAGGTCAAAATAGGTTTAGTAGCAAACTCCTAACATTACATTTACCCGCCACTTCAACGTTTTATCTTAGACAAATAGAAAACCACATGGGGCTCATACGGACCCAACAAGGTATGATGATGAACGATGAAAAAAAAAAATCCTAATAAGATAGACACAGCATGATACAGATACATAGACTCATAAGGCATAATACAATTAATGCATAGATTATTACCAAAATTTAGTTGAAGAAAACAAGGCATTTAAGAAATGATTAACACTACAATAATTGCTTTTTTGTACCAACGTTCTTCAACTTGTCAACTGTAGGAGATATAAACTTATTGTAATTAGTGGAGAATTAACAGAAGGAAAAGGTCATATTAATTCCTTTTATGCAGGTCTTCCTCTGGACGAATAATTGGTGGTGCTTGGTGGTTCGCAGTGTTAATTACCATCACTTCTTACACTGCGAACCTTGCTGCCTTTTTAACCATAGAGAAACTGATGACCCCTATAGAGTCAGCTGATGATCTCGTCAAACAGACAGAAATAGCCTATGGTACATTAGACTCTGGGTCTACGCAGGATTTCTTTAGGGTAATTTCATTGACATTGACATGGTTGCATGTGCATGTCCCCATTGGTATAATTTAACCCTTTCATTGCCATAAACAAAAGTGTTAGTCTGCAGACATTGTAGATCCAACACTAGACTGCAATGAACGTGTAGCAAGTGTGTAAAGAAAATAAAATCATTTGTTTCAGAGGTCTTTCATTTCAGCGTCGTAAAAGATCAAGTTTAAAGAGCAATTGTGGTCGAGATACGGTAGCGTATCAAAAGTCATAACTAATTCAAAATGTCTTTTCTTTATTTCGTTTCCTTCTGCAAACACTATGTTATTATCTGGGTTTCACCAGAATTACACTGTCTCTCCACAGAGCTTTCCCAAGGATTGTTCCATGTGACTAGTGTTTCTGGATGATGTAGAGCCACAGTATCCCGATTACGTAGATCTAGCACAGGTCTACTATATTGAAATAACAGAGAAATTGTAGATCTGCTTCCGCGATTTTTCATTCTGTTATCTTAATTAACTTGATGTACAGAAATTGAACTCCTTGTCTCACTCTGTCTCCCTTTACGACTGCAACGTATTCTTATGTTATTTGTTTCGATAATGTTAAAGATTGACATTCTCGTACACGACTGCAATACTAATACTAATGTTTAATGATGATCATCAATAGTTGATAGAGTTAGCCAAAATCTATAATTTACATCAGTCCATTTACAGACACTACTTCTAGATCAATCTCGTTCGATACTTTTCCCATGAAAATATATCGATATTTGCACCAAGGTATCTGTGAGATAGACCCAACTCATCCTCTTTTCTAAACGAAAAAAAAATCTAGACTTGTCCAATTTGAGAGCAACGGCAGACATATCAAATGCTACTAGTAGTAAAGTTTTACCTTCAAATATATATCTAGGAATTAACGTTTTCTGTTATATTTTTTCAGCACTCAAAAGTACCAACATATCAGTCGATGTGGGCATACATGGAAAATGCAAAACCTTCTGTATTCGTCAAAAATATAGAAGATGGTTAGATTTTTTTCTAAGTGTATGATAAATCTATATAATTAATTATTTCAAGGCTTTCATCATTATTTACGTAAACACGGAGTCCGCTCTTGCAATCACCGCAGCCCGATCTTGATCTGTAGACTTGACATAGTGAGTTTTGCAACTAACCTTTTTAGTCAAATCATCCCCACTATCTCTTTACCAAATAAACACGCGTTTTAACAACCTGAATGCGCTTAAAAACATTGTTGGAGAAGGAGAAATACGAGTGACTGGGAACCTATATAATATTTCAGGTTCCAAAATCACGCTTTTCATTGTGATAGTCCCTGTATTCAACAACCACTTGCTGTAAGAAGACAATTTTTGCGTGTTTCTTTGAGAGGCTGTGTAAGACAGGCTTGACATGTGGAAATATGGGAAATACTTGCTTGCAATGTGGAGCTCAAATATACAACATCTATTTCACTAGCTAAAATTTTAAACAAGTAATTATTATATTTGGAGATGATTTAACTCTTTCACAAACAAGCCCGCCCTTGTTTTTACGTGTCTGCAGTACAAGTCTTTTGAAAACACTGTGTGAAAAAGGAGAAATTGCTCGTAACGAGCAATTTCTCCTTTTCCCACAGTGTTTTCTGCCCGTTCGGATAATTTTCTGCCATTGTTATGAAAGTTAAAATTGTGGTCTGCAAACTAATTCAGTTTGGAAGAGTCTAAAATTTGTCGTTTGGGAAAGGGTTAAATGAGCCATGGTCTGTGTAACCAGTATTTAATGCATCTCGTCGGTTTACTTTCAAAACCTCGTAACTACAGCGTGTAACAAGCTGTAGTTACGAGATTTTGGAAGTAAACCGAAGATCTGCAAAGAGTATCAAACCAGATCAACCTGCACAGACCCTGCAGGCTGACCGTTTCGAATATCATTTTGCTGTTGGTTTCTGTATTTCAAAGAACATGTTTAACAATTGGTTCAGTCATTCGGTATACAAAAATAAATTGTATAAATCCATAATTATCTGGTAAATAGCTTGATTGAACTCTTTACCACACAATTCCGACTTTTAACGACCCTGAGAAAGAAGCCTTTTGAAAAAAATGTGGAAAAAGGAGAAAATGCTGGTGACGAGCATTTTGTCCTTTTCCCACACTGTTTCCTACCCCTCCCAAATGGCATTTCCATTGTTTAGTCACATTCATTTTGTCCTGTGCAAATGCTGTTAATTTGGACCAGTCCATTTTTTTTTCGTTTGGTAAAGAATTAGATACTCATTTCTACGCATTACTTGTAGAAGCCTTTAGAAAACATTGTGGCAAAAGGTGAAATTGCTCGTGACGAGCAAGTTCACCTTTTGCCACAATGCTTTCTATGCTATCAAAAGGTGTCATATACAAATAAGAAACAGCTTCATTCTCGCAATTATTTTGGGTTAATTAAAGATACCATAGAAATGCCTTATGGGGTAAAGGGTTAGTCACTTTTTTCTCAGTGCATGCTTCAGCTTTATATTCCATTTTAGGTATAAAAAGAGTGCGAAATTCCAAAGGGAAGTATGCCTTCCTGCTTGAGTCGGTCCATAATGAGTATGCTAATAACCGCAAACCATGTAACACCATGTACGTAGGTCACAACCTCAATCTGAACCATTATGGTATAGCTACTCCAAAAAAATCAATTTTAAGGTAAGTTATCTCTACCCATTACGGTACTGGCTGTTTAAGGAATTATTAATGTAAAAGAGTTTTATCTATTTGGAAGTCATAGATTGAAGACGGGATATCCTGAAAAACTGTTCACTGAAGGCCTTTAGAAAGCCATTTGTTTGGTAACGTGTTAACATGTTATACTCTCTAGCTTTATGACAACATAATATAGAGACCTTTTCGTCTGACACTGGAAGACCTAGAGTAACGATATTTGGTACATTAAACATCGTCTAGTGAATTTGGAAGTCATACCCCTTATGTCAAATGGTCTTGTCCTAAATTCATATGTATAAGATAGACTGGTAAACAGTATCATGGAAATTTTAAAGATCTAATTTATTAAAATCACAAGGTCTGAATTATTGATATTTTTATTGCATGTTGTGGTTTATATGCACAGATATTTTTAGACATATTTTCCACAGATTTGTAAAAAAAAATATGAAAGCATCTCCTGATGGTCGTTTATCCAAGTTGTTTCAAATATTTACCTGCAATCAAGGGTTTTCCCTCATGATTATTGTCTCAAAACACTGTATATATACCCTCCCTGTAGAGTTGTATCTGTCACAGCTGTTAAATCAAAGCTTCTTAAATACCCACTTGGTTTCAGTATACGATGTATTTTGGATTGTGGTTGAATTAACTTTAGTGAGCCATATATGGATTCATCAACTACCCTTCTTGTTAAATATCTCATAAAATTACAAATGGTGAAGATACAAAGTTGTTGTGCTTCCAGATGTTGATCTAAAGTAATTGTAATAGCAACAATATCTGAGATATGCATCCAATGGTTAATTCCTTACATTTTGTACTTATACGATTATGTTTTAGAGATGAAATCACTCTCGCAGTACTAAGCCTAAAGGAGGATGGAACTTTAGAAAAGATGAGAAAGGAATGGTGGATAGATAAAGGGGAATGTGGTTTTAACACTGGACATAGGGTAATTAAGATTTTGTTTGAACATAAACTGTTTGAACATCAACCCTTTATAACAATAAAAAAGTGTACCTTAATAGAAATACTAGACCTCAATAATAAAAAAGGACTTCAAAGGTTAATATAAAGTTCATTGATTTGCAAAATATGATTGTTTCCATTTTTCTCTGAACTAGAGTTATTTTGCCATTCACTTAATGGCAAAGCCAATAGATTAGGGGTTGAACGAAAAATTAGCAACTCTGTTCTCGCAATGTAAATCTTAACAGTACAAAAAGGCTTTAGTTAACTCTTATCCTGCTAAATAAATAAAGTTAAATTTTCAATTTGATATCAATGACCCAAATATTGCTGTTTCAAAGGTATGTTTTGGGGAATAATATCTCCTTATTGCACAGTGTAGATCACAGCTCAGACTGCATGTTCTGTGCAATCTGGATCTACAGTGTCCGGATAAAGGTCAGCGAGTCAACTAGCAGCCAAATGAGGTTGGGAAATTCGATTTTTATTTCACAAGGAATTTAAGAAAAAGGGTTTAGGTTTTAAGTTAAGCTGCAATATATGTTCGTACAATATCCTTATTTCATCGAACTTTTACTGTTTATTTATGTTTCAGGAATCTAAGAAGAAAAGTTTATCTTTAAGTAAAGTTGCTGGTATTTACTATATACTTATAGCCGGGCTGGTCCTGGCTATTATTGTGGGTGTGTGTGAGTTTATATACATCAAATCTAAACCAGACACTAGAATGGCTGTTGGGGTGAGTAAATTGACCTTCCCTAGACAAAATGGACTTCCCGTCTCCAGAGTTGACAAGTTTTTAAATCATTCCAAAAAAAGGGGGGATTCATTGCTTATAACAAGCCATTATGCCTTTTACAAATACCTTCAAAAAGCAGTATGCAATATGTAATATTTTTGCTTTGCCTGATGTGTAGTTATTTGGGTCAGTCTAAAATTAGCATCTTTGTTTGAGTTAAGATACAGAATTAAGAAATGTACGAGTATGAGAGCTTAATAACATCTATTGTAGACGATTCGAATAAAACTTCATTTTAATAGGCAAAGAATGTCAAATTCTTCTACCATTACTGTTCGAGTGTTTGAAGAATGATGGTGTGTTAAAACATTGGCCTACATGGAGAAATATATAGAAATTTAAATTTCCAAGCTTATATCCGCTTCTTTGACAAGTACATAATGAAAGAATAATTGTTCCACAGAAACTTGAATACTTTAATTTTGTCTTAAATCTAAAGATAATAAAATGCCATTTTATCCTGATCGTCAGTTTTGACATTTAACTCCACCCCCACCACCTTACCTTCCTCCCCAAAAAAGAACCTTGATCAGCAATGTCCTAGAAATCAGGTGTATACATGATTATAGATGGTTAAACAAATTTACTTATCTCAAACGTGTGTGAGATAAGTTCTGCTTGTAATGGCTGGAGTACTCGGAGCACAAGAGTGGTTGTGACATAAAAAAGTATCGTTCATGGTTTTGAATGGACTGGTACCATGCGAACAAAAATACTATTTTAGTTTAAAAACTACCCCCCTGTACAGTATAAGTATCGGTCAGGTCTTCGGGAAGCGATAGCCCAGTGTCCTTTATATGAGTAGTATAACTTGTTTCAAAGGCAACGTTGTAAAGCATTTTACAGAGAAAGTTAACTAGACCATGCAGCAGCATGTCAAATAAATGAAACGGACCATTTCATCTCATAAAAGAGACCCAAATGATGCAAATGAAATGGTGGAAAACATTTTGCAGATTGTGTATATGATGCCTGCAGCAGACACAGCTGACACACTACAAGATGACGGGATTCATCTGAATAACCATAAAACTGAAAACGGCCCTGTGTCACTGATGTCACCGATGAATGGCTCAGCTCATACCAATAATCACCATGGTGATAATACAGAGAAGGTGAGTATACATATGGGCAGTAATCTGGTAATAGATGGTGCAATGTATCTGCGTAATGCATTATTTCAAGTACCGGTAAGGCGTCATATGATATGGATCCTTTTTGTCTAAAATCTGGCTGAATCGTAAGGTAATATATTTCTCTGACATGCAGAAAAGAAGTCGGATGGCAAAAAAGTTTAGACTTAAGTCAGCCCAGGGGGGTAGATGCTTAACTTGTTTATGCTCCTTATGTTTCATAGGTGTATTCTATAGGTGTATTATGTAGGGTGTTTTAAGAAATAAAGTTCAAATTCTGAGTAGAGACCTATCAGTTTTTCATGTATTTCATTCATGGAAAAATAAAAAAAAAGTGAAACGTTTCTTACATTTTCTGTTTACACTCAATTTGTTGTCAAAAAATAGCATGTAGCTAATTATGACTGATTGTTATATGCATGTACATTAACACTTATCATGCTAAAGAACTGAAATAAAACTTTTAAGCCAATCGTAAAATCCCAAAATATGCTATTTCAAAAGTACATGTACATTTTCGGAAGGAAGCGGACAGTGAAGATCAAAGATCAGATTTCACATTCTGTGCAGTCTGATATTGATCAACACTGTCCGCAAAAGGTCAGTGAGTCGCGCCTAGCAGTCTAAAGGTTAAAAGAAGCCAATAACATGGCTCCCTTTCATGTGATTTCCTTCTCTGTATATTTCGACAGATGCTTCTAGAGAATGCAAGCAACTACAACGTGCCGAGAATTTCTTTCGATGTTGACCCCCACACATCAGTTTGATAACAACTGCATATACCTGGTGTCAATAGATTGTATGTGAATTAAAGCTCCAAACGCCTGATTGGCGCTTCTCTGGTAGGGTCGACATCTATTTTTAGCCGAGAATTAGCGAATTTGTTGGCTTGTTGGTTGAAAAGGATAGTAACATAAGTGCCAAATATAGGGTTTACTCTAGCAAAGCTAGAACTGTATTTTGGTAATGCGTTGTCATGTACTGATGTTATAACCCCTGCTCATTACTGAATCACCACCTACAGACGCCTTCATGTCTTTCAAGTGATCATTTTTGAGAGAAAAGAAAGAAAAAACGACAAAACGAAGTAAAAAAAAACTGACCGTTACAATCTTTTTGTCTCTATCTTTTCACATGTTTTCATGTACATGTATGAACTCCTTATGATGATTACTTTTCTGAATTTTGTAGACCTGTATGTTTTCATTTTCAACTACTGTAACATTTTCTTTACAGCGAAAATTTCTCACAGGTACCGAAAAATATTCAATGCAAATGCTGTGTTCTTTTTTACCAGAAAATGCTGTGGAAAGAGAGGGTGATTCTTTTAACAGTGCTTATGTATGCAATGCCTTCCCTTCTCACAATAGTTTCCTTAAATGAATCATTGCTAGAAGAGAATTTAGTACAAGAGAGGTAGACCAGCAGCTCTTTTATCTAAAACAAATATCAAACATCTTAGATTGCATAGTGCATTTCTATGTGACAATGGTGATGGAGATTTTCCAAAGTAGTTATTTACTCGAGTTCTAAGGTTTGAAAATATTTCCGCCCTCATCTCTGCCTCTGTCTCAAACATAACCCACTGCGTTTTTGCACGGCTTTAGAATAGATCGCTTGAATAAGAGAGATTTGCCAGTAATATTGCTTCTGTAGCCACAATGTTCATTTTACTGTTAAAATAATAATTTCATTTGCTATAAATAATTGAGGGGAGTAAAATTTTTGGTGGTGCTATTGCTAGCCTTTTCAGTATTTGGACAAAGAAAAAGACATTTAATGAGATGTATTGACCTTTATAATTGTATATTCTCTCCGAAGAAATATGACTTAATATTAAAGAGTACAAGTTGGAGATAATGAAGTTTGATGTCGATGGTTTAACATATGGCTTGCAACACATGAAAAGGGGCATTCGGATATTTGCGTAAAGTGTCGTCTCGGATCAGCCTGCGCAGTCCGCGCAGGCTAATCCGAGACAACACTTTCCGTTTTGATGCAATTTTCTGTTTTGCACATGTCTACTGAATGACAAAATCTAATGTAGTCGTAAAGTGCCGTCTCAGATTAGCCTGCGCGGACTGCGCAGGCTGATCCGAGACGACACTTTACGCAGATGTCCGAATGCCCCTTTTCGTGTGTTGCACTCCATATAGGGAAGGAACTATATTGGTATGTGAATGAAATGTGATATAGGCTGTTGCTCGACTTGAAAAGTGTTCGCAAAGACATTAAACATGTTTTTTAAACCAGTCCGAAAATCAAAACTAGTCTTAAAATTTTGAAATCATAGAAACAGTAGTACTTCGTTGAAAGAAGTTGACCCTGAAATGACACAGGAGAAAACAGGGATGTACAGCATAGATCAAGATCACACTACACAGAATGTGCATCCTGATAATGAATCAATACAGTGAGCTTGTTTATACAAGTCTGAACTCGTATATAAGACAAAATCCTTCTGAGTTTCAATGGATTACTTTTTTCAGCTGTCTTGGTTGGGTTCACAAATTTGGCCCTGAAAGAGTAAAACAGTCTGAATCAATATCACTTATCTGTGACAGTAACCCTCACTGGACTTTTAGGTTAGATTTAACCCTTAGACTGCTAAGCGTGACTTATTGACCTTTTGTGGATAGTGAAGATCAAGATCAGACTGCATGGAACGTGCAGTCTGATCTTGGATCTGCACTGTCCTAGAAGGAGATGTTTTCCTCCTAAAACTACCTTTAAAATAGACAAAAATAGGTTTTTGACTATTGGCTTGAAAGTTTCGTTTTAGTTATTTAGCAGGATAAGGGTTTAAAATGCGATCAATATATACCAAGTATATGTCTGCAAACAATAGACAGTTTAGTTTTAAGTCCTGGAACTGCACAATTTATTGAACTTATCCTAAATACATGGAATTGCTATGATTGGCCAAGTTGTTCTTTATTTGCAAATCTGAGTCAGTATTTACCAACCATTCGTAAAAACATTCCTAGTCTTATTCTCCAGATGTTCGTCAATGTGAAAGTAACAGAACCTCTGAGTGGCTAAACCATTGGTTTCATAGTCGGGTAATCTTGAAGAATAAGACAAAGAACGTTCTTAAGAATGGTTGGTGAATACAGACCCAGATAGCTTGCCCAATATTTGAGGTAATAATTAAAAGTTCATTTAATACAGTCCCAGACTGCTTCTTCTGTAGAGCATGTTCATGACCTAAAATATCAGCAAATAAAGAAGATTCAAAGTAACGCAACGTCTGATTGGCTGAACCACATGTAAACCAAGTATTTGTCTGTTTTAAACAGTTTGCTCTCAGCAAGTCTTAAATTGATGTGACATGAAATGATTATACAAGGAAATTGGCATAAATTCTTTTAACACTTTACCACACAATGACGACTTTTGACTACCCTGTGGAAGAAGCCTTTTCAAAACATTGTTGGAAAAGGAGAAAATACTGGTAACCAGCATTTTCTCCTTTTTTCACAAAGTTTGTCGTCTGCAAATACTTTCCATTTGGATTGGTTTAAAATGTTGCCGTTTGGTAAATGGTCAAAGAAATTAGGCATGCTCTGTCAAAAGAAGATTTATTGCATCTGCAAAAAGCATTGATGCAGGTTAGCCGGTCCAGACCAGGCAGGCTGATTTGGGTCGAAACATTTTTGTTTTTGGTAAATTTTCTGGATGTCAAAGGACCAAATTAGCTCATGATTCAAGCGGTTTTTAGACAAAATATATTTCACAGAACGCTATTATGTGATAACTTGCTTGGTGAAATCGATCCTGTGTACGGACATGTGTAAACGTCCTTTTCACAGTGCATGGATTAAGAAATAATCTTTTTTCTATCGTGGTATATCGTTCAATAAACCACGTTGTGAGTTATGAGGCGCAATGAATAACCCACTCGGGCGAGCCCGAGTGGGTTATTCATTGTGCCTCATAACTCACAACGTGGTTTATTGAACGATATACCACGATAGAAAGAAGATTATTTCGATTCTAACATGGCCAATTCTCAGCGAAAGGAGAACAAGTTCAAACTTAGAGTAAAAACGCGGATGAAGATAATGTTCCATTGAATAACTCACTCAATGATTGACGTCACTCGATATAGGATGACGTCACTCTACATGGATTGTCGCAGATTTTACCACGTTTTCTTTGCACTGTGTTTATAGAGCCAAAGTCGCGTGTCATGTTAGAATTGTAAATAATTAATGTTAGAAATAGGTATGACATGTGGGGATTAAAAATACTCACACTCGTTACACAATATTTGTAAAAGGAAAGTAATTTGTAATTAAAAGTTTAAACAAATTTAAGTCGTTGTCATTGTCATTTATACGTTTCAAAATTGTATCTGATAATATAGATCTAGATCTTCAATATTGAAAATTTATACTTGATGAATATAAGTAAAAATTTATATTTCAGGTATAAAATGTATTTCTTGGTTTAAAAAGTATTCATTGGTCAAAATATAGATAGACTGTTAGCAGCATACATCATACACAATGCTGATACAATGCGTGTATATCTGTTGGAATGCAGTTTCCAGGTTGTGCTGTAAAAAATTCATACACTTTGTCAATGCAGGTCCCCGCTTGTCCAGTAAATAATTCATACACTTTGCCGCTGTAGTGGAGGGTAATTTCTCTGCATTACACCGGCATTTCCTAATGGTGGTTGATAGGTGTTACAATTCAATGTAAAAACTCAGTGTAGTTTTCAAGATAAGACTTAACTAGCATTCTCCCTAAGAATCATGCAGGCCCTGTAGAAATGGTGATAAGTGACTTTTTCAGAATACCAAAAAAAGTTACTGCAATTTATTCCTGTAGTCACAAAAGTTCAAAAGCCAAAGGGAAACTTTTATTGTCATGCTGTTACCATGGCAACGGCCACAGAAAGTTTTTGCCCCCAGAGGCATATTTTTTGCTTTTTAAAACTTGAAAAATTAAGCACTTTGAAGTTAATACAACATATTTGTCATCAAAAGTCCAGTCAGTTGTGTTATTATAACATAATCACCAATGTATTGGCTTACAATATCAAGAATGCAATAGCAAAAATAAGCTTGCAGAATGTGTTTCTATGGCAATGAACAAAGGCTGTATTTTGCATTTCTGCTGGTGGCTTAAATTGACAAATTTCTATCTCATTTATCTCCTAACAGCAAAGCTAGGATTTAAGGTTTCAATATTGGGCATAAAGACTACTGCATTGGGTCACAAATAAAAAAATAAAAAAGGTCAAAATGTTTTTAGGTCAGGTTACCATGGCAACCAAAGTGACAACAGATTTGTAAAATTTGGAAAATGCTGTATTTTATGCAAAAAAATGACCACTAAAAACAAATATTTGAACATCAGTTAACATGACATATGAAGAATTAATACAAATTTGAAAAGCTGCAAACAAGATATTTTGGTTTTGTGTCTAAATTTGGTTTCCATGGCAACATGAATCTCGACACTGGCATAAAATTGCAATTTTTGGTTTTTTTCATGGCAAAATTGTAGAGACTAGAGTAAGTAAGTTGAATAAATTTGGTTTTAGAAATAGCTATCGATCTAACATGTTGTCATTGAAAAAATAACAATGAGCATATCATATCATAATCTAGGTAACCATGGCAGCCAAAGTGGCAATGTATCGGTAAAATTGAGAAAATACCATTATCTGTCGAATATAATGAACAACAATTTAGAATCTTCATACCCCTCTATATGTATATGGTTCATGGCATGTCAGTTTCATTAGCTCCACTGGCAGAAGGCCAGCGGGCTTAAGTCATGGCCAGGTATCCGTCTTGCGTCTGTGTGTCTGTCCGCGTGTGCGTACACATGCGTGATACATGTGTGCATACGTTAAATTTTATTTCAAACATCTTCTTCTCTGAAACTACCCATCCAAATTTGATGAAATTTCACAGAAATGATCCTGCTATGATCCTCTTCAGAATTTTTTAGAAAGAATTTTATTCCTTAAAAAACTCTGGTTTCTATGGCAACCTTAATCTCGACACTGGCATAAAACTGCAATTTTTGATTATTTTCAAGGCATAATTGTAGAGACAAGAATAAGTAAACTGGATAACTTGGTTTTAAAAATCGCTATTAATCTAATGTGTTGTCCATGAAAAAAATAACAATGAGCATATCATATCATACTCCAGGTTACCATGGCAGCCAAAGTGGCAACGTATCTGTAAAATTGAGAAAATACAATTATCTATCATTTAGAATGACCAACAATTAAGAATGTTCATACCCCTCTATATATACTAGTAGTTCCTGGCATGTTAGTTTTCATTCATAAAGTAGCATACATGCTAATTATCTCCCGCCAAAAAGGCGGCTATGTAAATGGTAATAGTAGCCATCCGTCTGTCTGTCTGTCTTTCTATCCAATCTTTCTCCATTCTGTCTATCCCTCTTCGCATCCCAATTTCTTGTATGGAGCACAACTCAAAAACTATTTGAGATATGAAAATGAAACTACACAAATGGATAGATCTCATAAAAGAGAAGTGCAGTGCATAAGAACCATAACTCTTGATTGCATATTTTAAGGGTTATTGCCCTTTATTTTCTCACTTAAATTTTGTCTAGAGCATAACACAAAAACTATTTGAGGGTGTAGCGGGGCTCGGTAGACAAAACACGCTCTTCTGAGTAAATGCGCCTTTAATCTTCTTAAAATTTCATTATAATATAAAACCAACATAACATAACGATGTCGGTGGCATCGGCGTCGGCGTCGGCATCGGCGATTCTCAACTATGAGCTTACTCTTCTTCAAGCCCGCTCGACTAATACTAAATTTGAAAAGAGCAAAACAGACAATTTAACGTCATTTTGGCGTCGCACGCACGTCGCGTGTATTTTGGTACGGCGCGACGTTACGTTACGCTAAAATGTACTAACTAAGAGCTTGAACGCTCTTACACTCCCCTCCATGAAATTACACAATTTCACAATTTCTGGCGTCAATAAAAAATATGGTCCGTATAACCATTCTTGTAGTTTTTCTGTTTCATCTCCACCTATCCCCCTGGACGCAATATCAGCGGGGTTCGAAGCCGAGTCAACATGTCTCCATTGACTAGGGGTCGTAGCATCATGAATAATGCGTAATCGATTTCCGACAAATGTTTTAAATCGAGTTGATGTGTTATTAATGTAACCTAATACTATCATTGAGTCCGTCCAGAACGTTACAGATTCGACGTCTAGTTCAAGTTCCTCTAACAACATGGAGTACAGTTGACACGCAAGAGAAGCTCCCGAAAGTTCGAGTCTCGGTATCGACATCTGCTTAATTGGCGATAGACGAGATTTTCCGATGACGAGTGGGCACACAACATTTCCCTCCTTATCTTCGAGACGTAGATACGCGCATGCACCATATCCAGTTTCGGACCCGTCACAAAACAAATGCAACTGTGTACTCTTTAAATCAGTGAAGTAGTTTGGCTTAAAGCAGCGATTGATTTGAATCTGTTCTATCGAGGGTAGAGTTGAAAGCCATTGCTTCCAATCCGACTTTTCAGCAGCAGGAATGTCATCATTCCAGCCGATTCCTTTTCGACACAAACTCTGTATTATGGCTTTGGCACGCAAGGTGATTGGAGCTACAAATCCAAGGGGATCGAAGATCGAACTTGCAACCGATAATATTCCTCGTCTTGTGAGTGGTTTTTTCGTGATTTTTACGCTAAATTTTATCGTGTCCTTGTTTACATCCCAGCCTAAACCTAAGGCCCGGTCACACGGTAAGTTATCGTTCGGTCCGAGATTGAGCACTGATGGCGCTCTCTCCGATTCGGGTATCGCATTTAGAACCTTTCGACTATTGCTCAACCACTTAGTTAGTCGGAATCCTCCCCTTTTCATTAAACTTTGTAAATTGTCAGCTAATTGTATAGCACTGTCTTCCGTAGAAACTGATTTCAAACAATCATCTACATAGAAATTTCTTTCAACTGTTTTAATGACCTCCTCTCCGTAAAGATCGCGATTATCACTTGCAGTTCTCTTCAATGCATATGCCGTGCAGCTAGGAGAAGATGTTGCGCCAAACAAATGTACTTGCATACAGTAGGGTTTCAAAGGTTTATCCATGTCCCCGTTAGGCCACCATAGAAACCGCAATGAATCACAGTCCCTTTCTGTCACATTTACTTGATGAAACATAGCCTCTATATCCGCGGCCAGGGCTATTTTCTCTTGTCTGAACCGTATCACTACACCGACCAAATTGTTCATTAGATCAGGGCCTTGTAACAGTCGACTATTCAGTGATATTCCCTTATATTTTGCTGCACAATCAAATACGACTCTCACTTTTCCGGGTTTATTTGCGTTCAAAACGGGGTGATGCGGTAAATACCAGGTTTTACATGAGATTTTCAAAGGTTCATCGACTTCTCTTGCATAACCATTCTTAATGTAGTTATTTACAGTCGTAGAATACATCTCGTGCAATTTGGGATCACGCGATAGTTTACGTTTAAGTTGGGCTATCCTTGCCTGCGCGAGAGGTAGATCATTTGGTAGAGGGCTACTTTCATCTCTCCATGGAAGATCCATCTTATAATGTCCATCTTGGTAAACAATAGATGATTTCATTTTATCCAAAGCTCTTATGTCCTCCACTGACATGCATTCTTTTTCTGTCGAAATACCGTCCTTGAAATCAGTCGTCCATAACCTTTCTAATTGTTGTTGTAGTACAGTGTCACTTGACTGCTGAAAATGAATGTTTGCCAAAGGAGCCGAATTCGCATTTCCAATAGGTCCTCGCACAGCCCATCCAAGTTTTGACCGAATAGCATATGGCTGATCCTTATTTCCGAAACGAACTTCCAATGGAATATGAGCCTCCGGTGTGTCTGTTCCGATTAACAACATGACGTCGCCGACGTTGACAGTGGGAATTTTTATGTCCGATAGGTACGTTACGTTGCAAATGTCCTTCGGGGTTGCAGCAGAACGAGGTGAAATTGGTAACTTCTTGACCGTCCACACGTTTCTTATCGTAACGTTGCCGTCGCCATTTTCAGAACTCACGTTAAGATCAACTTCACGCCCATGCACATCATTTCCCGTAGAATTTACCGTTGATATTTGGAAAGTGATCCGTTTACCGGAACATCCTATTTTCCTTAAAAATCTTTCATCACACAAAGTTTTGTCAGCTCCATCATCCAACAACGCGTACGTTTTGAAAGATCTTCCGTCCTGACACTGAATTTTAACAGGAATAATACCTAAACATGTCTTTACACGAGATCCATTTGATGTTGCACAATTCACCGACGGTTGTACGGCTTCGTTGTCAAAGCTGATCCGAGCCCAGCTGTGCAGTAGTGTGTGGTGCTTACCTGTACATTCATTTACATTACACATTTTCTCTTTTCGACATTTTCTAGACATGTGGTTTCGTTTTAGACAATTAAAGCATAATTTCTGTTTGACGACAAATTCTTTTCTATCTGCTAAGCTCATATTCATAAATCTAGGACAACAACTAATATCTGCACATTTGTCCGAGCAACAACTACATTCCCTATCGTAGCCCGGACCCTCGTCCTCAGTGAACGAAGACAATGTAGTTGTTTTCTTTTTAGGGACATTTTCAGACGACATATTTTGAGGTTTGCTGTACTTTGATTTCCAAGTTTCTTGAACAACATCAATTCCATATATGGAGCTAGCAACACGCGCCCTTTCATCAACGAATTTTGACAAATCAAGAAAACTGGGTTCTCTACCAATTTCGTAAATAGTGTATGCAATATCAGCCCATTTTGTTCTTAGATGTAAAGGTAAACGTCTGACAATTTTTCTCAAATTTTCGGAATTGTCAACGTCGGACACGAACCCTAACTGCGACAAGGTAATTTGGCATTTTTGCATATCCAGTGCTAACTTGGACAACTCATCAACATCTGATGTCTGAATTTGTGGACCATTCAACAATTTATCAATACAAGTTCTGGCTATAATATGAGTTCGACCATAACGACAGCGCAGAATAGCTCTAGCTCGTTCGTAACCCTCGTTTGAATCCAACAAAACACAGTCCTCTATGCTTGACTTAGCTTCGCCTGCACAATACTGTATAAGATAACTCAGTCTTAATCTATTGTCAGTCACCTTAGATTCCACATTTGTCTCAAAGTTTTTGATAAATTTACAATAATCCAAAACATTACCGTTGAATGTCAATATTTCGGGTTTTGGCAAATTGAAACCTTCCTGTAGTGTATTGGCAAGTCTATTAAAGGCTAAGTCTATTTCACTTTGTGTTGTTGTTGTCGTCGATGTAGAGAGTGGTATAGTTTCTTCTCCCGCACTGCATCGTCGGTCTACATCACGGTGTGCTTCGCAGGTGTTACCGGTTTTTTGAACATTTTCATTTTCTTCCTCCTCCCAAACGGACTCCTCGATTCTCGCCTCCTCGATTTCGCTTTCCATATCTAACAACTGTTTCTTGTTTTCGATCTCGCGTTGTTCCTGATCCAACCTCATTTTTTCTCTCAATGTTTTCATCTTATTTTCTGCAACCATACGCTTTATTTTCGCACTAAGTAGTTGGGTTCTCGATGAAGTGACAGACTCAATAACTGACACGTTGTCACAATCCTGGTTCCATGTAGAAAAGTGTTCTCGAAATTCGTCGAAATTTTCCCTTTGGCTTTTGAAACTTTCTTCCAGAGAATCTATTACACTTGAGTTCTCACATTTATCTAAACATGCGAAGTGTGCTGTCTTGAACTGTTCATATCTTGAGCATAACGATTTATAAAGTTCGTTTACCTTTTCTTTATTTTCTTTGTCAGCCATATGTTTCTCGAGGTCCTTATATAGTCTCGTCAGCTGCGCAAGTTGCGTCGATCTTTGTTTCTTAGCTGTCTCGAAATCCATGTTTCTTCTCAAACGGTTATCTCATCCAAGCTAGTTGAGAATTGTAGCGGGGCTCGGTAGACAAAACACGCTCTTCTGAGTAAATGCGCCTTTAATCTTCTTAAAATTTCATTATAATATAAAACCAACATAACATGACGATGTCGGTGGCATCGGCGTCGGCGTCGGCGTCGGCGATTCTCAACTATGAGCTTACTCTTCTTCAAGCCCGCTCGACTAATACTAAATTTGAAAAGAGCAAAACAAACAATTTAAAGTCATTTTGGCGTCGCACGCACGTCGCGTGTATTTTGGTACGGCGCGACGTTACGTTACGCTAAGATGTACTAACTAAGAGCTTGAACGCTCTTACAGAGGGATAAACATGAAACTTCACAGATGGATAGATCTCATCAACGAGAAGTGTGGTGCATAAGAACCATAACTCTTGATTGCATATTTAAGAATTATTACCCTTTGATATTTTGTTATTTTCCATACTTTTAAGGGGATGAGTTTACTATTCTTTTGCCATGGTAACATTTTTTTTCTGAGGTGTTGAATACTTTTTATCTTTTGTATGTGCATAACACATATTAGTCATTTAAAGTAGGTTGAATTTATTCAGATGCTTCTTAGCTGGAAGGGGTTAATTTGCTTTGAACAAGCTGTTATTTGTTATGGTTCATTGATTTGGTTGCCATGGTAACATGACTGGGCCATTATTTTTTTCCTTTACATTTTAATATTGACAAACAGATGTAGGTAATTTAAGTAAGTATTACTTATCAATGTAATCCTTTGTTAATAGGCGGTAGTTTACTTTGAATGTGCTGCTTTTTGTTAAAATCGCAAAATGTTGGATAGTTTGGTTGCCATGGAAACTAATATTTGGATTGTTGCAGAACTTAGATTTTTCTGTATTGGTTGAACAGATGTGGATCCATTCAATACGTAAATACACAGTAAATATTTTTCCTAGCAGAAGGGAGATAATTTGCTCTAAAATTGCCACTTTTTTTGAAGAAACACTGACGGGTCAATAGTTTTGTTGCCATGGTTACAACAATTATTAGCATTTTTGAGTTTTTTATTGTTGGCTGTGAAAAATCAGATTTTGCTCGTTTAGGCATTATATGTATCTTTCATATGCACCTTTGCTGTTAGAAGATAATTTGGCTTGAAAATCTTCAAAATTGGAAGTTTGAAAAAGTGGTTTCTTTGGCTAGACTTTTGTTGCTATGCAACACAATGCAAGTGACATTTTATATTTTTCTATGTAATTTCGAGTACTACTCATGCCGTCCTTTTGACATAAGTAGTATAGATAATCTAAAAGGGCAGTAGTTTACTTTGAATGTGCTGATTTTTGCTTAAATCGCGAACTGTTGGTTAGTTTGGTTGCCATGGTAACTATTATTTGGATTGTTGCAGAACTTAATTTTGTCTTTATTGGTTGAACAGATGTAGATCATTTAATACATAAATACACTGTAAATGTTTCTCTTTGCAGAAGGGAATTAATTTGCGTTGAAATTGCCACTTTTTTGCAAAATCACTGACGGGTCAATATTTTGTTGCCATGGTAACAAAAGTTATAGATATTTTGAGTTTTTTTATTGTTGGCTTTGAAAAATCAGATGTTGGTCGTTTGAGTACTATATGTATTTTTCATATGCACCTTTGCTGTTAGAAGATAATTTGGTTTGAAAATCTTCAAAATTGGAAGTTTGAAAAACTGGTTTCTATGGCTAAACTTATGTTGCTATGCAAGACAATGCAAGTGACATTTTTTATTTTTCTATGTAATTTCGAGTACTACTCATGTCCTCCTTTTAACATAAGTATTAGTATAGATTATCTAAAGGGCGGTAGTTTACTTTGAATGTGCTGATTTTTGTTAAAGTCGCAAACTGTTGGATAGTTTGGTTGCCATGGTAACTAATATTTGGATTGTTGCAGAACTTTTTATTTCTTTATTGGTTGAACAGATGTGGATCATTTAATATGTAAATACACTGTTAATATTTCTCTTTGCAGAAGGGAGATAATTTGCTTTGAAATTGCCACTTTTTTGTAAAATCACCGACGGGTCAATACTTTTGTTGCCATGGTAACAAAAAATATAAACATTTTGAGTTTTTTTATTGTTGGCTGTGAAAAATGAAATGTTGCTCATTTAGGCCCTATATGTATTTTTCATATGCACCTTTGCTGTTAGAAGATAATTTGGTTTCAAAATGTTCAAAATTGAAAGTTTGAAAAACTGGTTTCTATGGCTAAACTTCTGTTGCTATGCAACACAATGCAAGTGACATTTTCCATTTTTCAATGTAATTTTGAGTACTACTCATGTCCTTTTTGTAATATAATAAATAGTTTAGATAATCTAAATAATAATGATTTGTCAAAACCACCCTAAAAAGTGTCATTTTTCAATTTTTTGACTGATAACTTTTGACCAATATCCGTGAAATTTTGATTTCTCGTTTCCATGGTAACCACTGTCAGAAAATGGGAATGCTTTGTTTTGGGAAAGTTTTTCAACAAGTCTGATGGAATGAGGGTAAAACCAATGAATTCTGTGACTAGTCACTTATCACCATCTGCATGATTCTTAGGGAGAATGCTAATTAAAACATCAAAAGTGTACTCGACCGGGTAACTTAAAATCGCTCCCAATAGCCCATTTTGCATCAAATAAGAAAAAACGTCTCGACAGGATGGGTTATTGTACACATGTATAAAGTTACACGAAATTCAGTCCAAAGGAATTGGAGATATTCGTCAGGAAGGGCCTACAGACGGACTGATGGACATAAAGACACACGGAAGGAAGGACGAACGGGGACGGACAACACTAAAACTATATCCCTTCTGCCTTCGGCGAAGGACAAAAACAATACTGGCGAAATAAATCTGCATCTGATTTTTGCCATCTTGCAGGACAATAGGGACATTAACACTGAAAAAAACGTTTATTTATTCATTTAGTAAAAGACCAAACAGAAGATAGAGATGACCAATCATGAAAAAATAAGTATATTACCATATTAATCCAGCTATAATTGGAAAGAAGCTGCGCCTGCTAGGTATGATGTGTCTGGTAATATGCGTAGGCTGTGCATTTTGATTTATAAGTAAAATTGTAACGCATAAAAGAAATAAATGATTTATTTGGGAGAAAATGGCTTACCGCTTTTCATACTTTTTTGCTTAGGATGTGAATAGGCAGCCGTGGGATATCGATAAACGGTAGCAACCATAGTAAATTGGTGCGAGAAATGAGCACGCAAAAGAGCACTCACAGGCCCAACAGACATACATCAGAATATTTTTACGGATCACAATTACTTTTTATACACTGGCGACAAATATTAAGAAGAGCAAGTCAGCTTATACAGCTAAGTATGAAATCTCCTATCGGCTGGTTTACACAGTCGCCAGCCCCTCCCCCCCCCCCCCCCGCCACACACAAATTTAAAGGAAAGCTTTTGTTGCCAGTACGAAGCGCCATGGTCTTTCGACCATATAGGCATATCGTCAGGAACTGTCTTTGTGACAAGATCACAACGTATAAAACCTATGTTATGGAAAAAATAACATGTATTTGAAATACAGAATTTACTTCAAGAGGTTAAAGCATCTGACTGACCTGTAACACGTTGTGAAAAGTCTTTTCATACAGTTTTATTGGTGTGGAGATCACAACATTTTTTTTTTTTTTTTTCATTTTTCGAGAATTTCGTTGATATTAAAAGAAATCAAATAAACAAACGACTCCGTTTTGGCAATCACTTTCGTTGTGATAAGTTGCATGTTACAAAATATTTGGAAGTATTTGATTCCAAAAGGTATGACATTGTTTTTGCATCGTGAAAAAACCGTGTAACTCGCATGTGCTTTGTTTAGTTTGTAAATAAAATCAGGTTCGTACATTTTGATATTTGGCATTGGATTTCAGGCATAGTTTGGTATCCGCTTTTGTCCTTATTAATACACCCGTGCATGTTTGAAATAAAAATTTCAGTAAATTTGATTTTCTTCTTTATGGTTCATAGGTGCATGTAGTTATACTCAACTTGGAAAAATCAAATTATTTCATGTATGATCTTTTTTGTCCCAGTGCAAACACGTGATTCATCCACATTCCTTTATACCTTGATTATATATATTGTTGAAAGAAATCAATAATTCATGCATCGGCTCGAGTCCAGGAAGTTATAAGCTTCATATAATATACCAAAAGGCTCCATGTCTTAACTGTATGACAGTGCATCTGTATTACACAACTATCATACACAAGAAGGTACTTAACAAAATATTGCTGTGTCTTCGTTAGTATCAATAATTTCTCATCTCACGTTATATATAAAAGCTTATAATTATTCTGGTTTGAAGGTTGAACAAAAGGAAGAAAAGGCTCTCTTATTGCCTTCTTATATCTTCAATCTGTTCTTCTAACTTCATTTTTTCAAACGATTCATGGGGGTTTTCGTTGTTATTAAAAGTATGACAAATATCAAGAGTTTGCAGATAACATTCGAAGAGAAAAAAACACTTAAATTGTCTTACGACTTAATACTACTCAAGTTCAACAGTACAAAGTTGTTGTTCAATGCGTATTGACCTTTATTGCGATGACCTATTGTCCTCTTTGTAAAACGCAAGACGAATCTATAGCATTCTGTAATTATGTATTCTTTTAGAACAAACTATATTTTACACTTTTTCCTGGAAATGTAAAAGAAGTGAATGTGTGTTTCAAAAGTCCTAAAATTTAATGTTTTCGTTGAGTCCCATCCAGCTTTGAAGAATTTTACTGTCATCTGTGATAGTGCGTAACGTTTCTTTATGGAGAATTTTCATTTCCACTACATCAACAACATCCATCAGTGTTTTCTTATTGTATGCTCCGTGAAATAGGGATTAGAGACATTCTGAATTGAAGTCCATGATTATATGATGCTTGGTGTAGTTTATCACGGAGATGCATTAAACCCCCTTTTATCAAAGTGCTGGTTATATTTTCTGGAGTTACAGTACTTTTAAGATTTTAAGACTGCAGTTATAACTTCAACACCATTAGGATTCACTAATATTGTCAACATGGTTTCCGGCTGTGCGTCCATCACATACAATCCTGTAAACCCGTTATAGAGTGTGTAACCCTCGGCCCTGGAGAGACCAAGTTCTGAGCAAGTCACGTGGATGATAACCCGGTCCCCTGAATTAGGCAACTGTAGAAAGGCAACTGCAAAACTTCCAACTGGCTGTATGGGTTTTGTCCATACGTCCACCACTGACCCGTTTATTCCCTATCGCAAATAAAACATTTTGGTAATATAATCATGTGGAGCATAAGGTTGAGATAAATGTAAATTGACTAATGTTAAACATGTAATATTTCTTCTTCATAGTGCAATGTCATATTGCATTATCAACTTTTATCGATACAAAAATATTCTTTAAGAAGCAACAGTGGCTGTCAGAGTAGTAATAAGAATAACGAAAAAACGTTCATGTAAAAATAAAACCAAGTTATCTATTTGCAAATCAAAGTTGCCATTTTATCGGGTAACCAGTAAACTTTGATGCTATTAGTTTAGGAGGAGTGTTTTACCATATTTCTTGAGCTACATGTAGGTGAAGGAGAAAATATGAACAGATCTAATAATGTTGCCCAATGGGTTTATTATTGACCTAAATCGTTTTAACAAATTATTCAATTCGACAATTCATTCCATGAAACATTTGTTGTCAGTTTGTTTACCTGAACAATTCTCTTGCCTTGCTGTCCCAAAGGATCCTGGTTGATCGCTATAAGATGTTTGTTTTGTAGCAGACTCTTTGAAACAGAGTCGATAGCCCGCAGATCGTTCGACATAATTAGTGGAGAAGCCATGATAGACCACATAACCATTTGTACTTTACTTTGTTCGTAACTCAGCCCAAAATTACCTATTACAAGCTGCAAAATAAAATACATGTAACATCAACGTCCTTCGAAGAAATAAGAACATGAGGCTGCACCAGTTGACCCATTTAAAATTGAAATAGATTTCTTTTTTCGTTAATGGAAAGCCGTATAAGTAGATCCACTTTAATATAACTTCGTTATTGGTGTTCCTACTACATAGCAGAAACACTTACGAGTAGAACAAGTATAACAAGAACTAATATTCAACAGAAGACTGGATTAAGTGTTTCAGTTTCTACTACTCCAACTACTCCTACTTAAAATAATAATCTAGAACAACATGCGAATATGGTTTATATTGCATGCTAGAAGGTTTTTTATTGTTGATTTAATTTAATCATTAATCAAAGACCAAAGTACATGTATCGTTCAACGAATAATTATTCCCAGTGACAGAGATATATTGGTAAAGAGACTTTTAACCATGTCAGGATCATTCCATGCACCAGGCTGAGCAAAAGTAGATAGATTGAGATAGTCCTCTCCATAATAATGTAGTATCGACGAGATGCTTCCCCAGCTGTCCTGTACATCGATGTGGTTTCGCCAGAGGTTACAGGTCGATTGTATGGCAGTGTAATCTGGCTAGAAAACGATAACCATAAACGACTTCACTTCTATTCGTAATGCGAATTTCCATCGAGAGATGGCATGGTTTGTAAATTCATGTATACCATTTTGCTATGTAGTATTTTCTACGGATTGATATACAAACTTGTATACCAAACTAAAAAGGTTTTCACGATGTGTACATAAAGACTATGTCCAGGTCTATGGTATGCATAATCTTTCGGTTAATTTAAAAACAACAATTTATACATCAAAGTGTAATTCCAGGATATCTAAATTGAAAATGAATCGTTAGGAGGACTATGGATCTGCAAAATGTAGCTTTTCATCTTAAGTTTTATAATACATTTAATATAACGCTCAACACTTATAAAACGCTACAAAGGCACTTAGTATAAAAGAAAATGGCAGTCCTTGAAGCAAATTAAGTTTGGTACAATGCGTCACGGAATGCATTTAACCCGCTCCTGCCATAGCATGCTCATGTTAATTGAATACCTTTAATCCTTTTATTTGCTGGTATAATGGCCATTCACAGGAATAAACCATTGGTCTGCCAGTTCGATTTAAAAAAAGACCAAAAGCTTTATAACCGTAGTCCATATCCGATGGATCAGAATTGCATCCGTCAAATTTAACATAATCTACACCCCAATCTGCGAATGTCTCTGCATCTCGCTGTAGAAAGAATTCACTTCCGGGAAAGCCTCCACAAGTTTTAGAACCGAAATCCTCGTATATACCAAACTTTAGACCTTTTTGGTGTACCTGAAATAAGAACAGTGATATAGCTTTTACGATTAAGCAGAAAGTAACTTATGGATCATAAATAAACATTACCTGATTTGAATCTACGAAATGTTGAGTACCAGTGGAAGAGTTAATCATATAACATTACCTGTTTCGTTTACATACATACCACTAATAAACTTGTTGTCTTTTAGCAGAAAAGTGATAAAGCTTGGATATTTATAAATTTTGTCCTGTGTTCATCTTTTGTCACTTCTAGAAGCATTCTATGCACCCATTCAAGATGGATTTCACAGTCTGAACCGTTTTCTAAAGACAATCGTAGCAAAAATTGTACGATTATTGCCAAATGTATCCTGACAAAGTGCTGAAGCCAGAAAAGGCAGGCTTGATGCATGCATACACGAAAGTCTTGTACTTTGTACTTCCATTGTCTCGTATTAGTCTGGTATGGATTACCTGTCCTTTGGTATCTTTTTTAAATTTGGGGGTGACCTTAACTTACATAATCAACAAGAGCTGGTATCCCGCTTGGAAATCTGACAGGATCCCATTGCAATCTCATGTCTTTGGAGCGGTTCTCAGCTAGCCAACAATCGTCTATTATAATATACTCGTATCCAACATCGCGATATCCTTCAGTCACAAGGACATTGGCCATTGACTTGATGAGATTCTCACTGAAAAAAGTGTTTATATTTAGCCTGCAACACGCGAAAGAGGCATTCGGACATATACGTAAAGCGTCGTCTCGTGTCAGCTTCCACTATCCGCATAGGTCAATCCGAGACGACAACTTCCGTTTATAAGTAGCTTTCTGTTTCGATGTAGTCTAATGAAGAACAAAATGTAATAGTACCGTCTCGGATTAGCCTGTGCGGACTGCGAAGGCTGATACGATTCAACACTTTACGCAAACGTCCGAATGCCCCTTTTTGCGTGTTGCAAGCCAGTTATAGTTTGTGAACTGTATCAAGCTTTTTTCTTAGTGACATCATCCTTCATTGTTCCATCTGTCCTAAATCAGACATGCTCAGAGAAAAAGGGGCTTAATGTGTCTGAAAAAATGGTATCAACCTAGAAAGCCATTGCTGTGAAAATTAAAGTCATCTGTCACAGAGTCATGAATTCGAAATAATAAGCATCACAAAGAGGCGAACTGATGCGGAGAGGCTTATAAGACCATGTTACGTTATTAAAAAAGAAATATTTTACCTAATGCAGTCATTCGGATCAGCTGTACAGTCCGTATTACACCGAAACCGCTCCCATGTGAGCCATCCCATTGGTGGAGTGCGTGCCAACCCATTTTCAAGACATGTTACTGTCCTTGTCTCTAACAAGAGTAAAACGACCAAGGAAAACAGACGCATCCTATGGAAACATGGTGCGAATAAAGTCGCTAAGGAGGACGTATAATAGAGCTGATCACAATGGCTTCAATCAAAACCCTTTTTTCTCTCGATTATTGAAGTTATCGTGTATATATTGTTTATGTACGTCCATATATTTTTCGTCTAGCTATTAGTTTGGTTTAAACATATTCTATTTCATTAGATTTAAAATGGGGTTGGACCACAAGTTACGCCAATTTAGCATCGGTCCTTTCCCTAAAAACAATTTCAATAGATCTTATTACAACACTGACAATATACCTTCACTGAATCTTTTCTAATATAATTATGTACAAAAAAGAGTGTAAAACGAAAGCAAATAGGAAGGGTATAGTCAGAAAAGGAAGAAAGAGATAAAAGGAAATCGGATGGTGCTCTGAGTTGGATGTCCGGTAAGACTATCACTACCTAAGTAGGTGTAGGTGTCAATTACTTAAAGCGCTTTGTATCTTATATTTCATGGGTCTATTTTTAGAAATTATATGGATAAAGAAATGACGTAATTAAGCTGGGGGGATTATTTCCCCGTCACAGTGCATAATTTCTCCCTACCAAAAATCTGGTTTAGTGCCGTACTCTCGTTATTTCCCTTTTTGGGCAAACATTTCCCCATTTTAACCACAAGCTGATGAAATAAATCATATATTATATTTCATCTGATTATTTTGTCAACAAATGCCACTTTTAATACTAGTCGGATCTCAAGTCAATAAACCAGATTTTCGGTAGGAGGAAATTATGCACTGTGACGGGGAAATAATCCCCCAGCATAAATTACGTCATTTCTTTATCCATATGAGGTTTATTTTCACAAGATGTATAGTTACTCCACACTAAAGCATAAATTTATTCAAATAACTCAAACACTCACTACACGTTTAAATATATAAATAATGTCAAAATTTACTGACCTAAACCTGGTTGCCGTTGATATGTTAGATAATGACAGCTAAGATGAGATACTGTTAAATAGGTTTGTGTAATTGATATCAATCACGAGTCAACAAGATTTCACTTATCAGCTTCAGGTGATTTGGTAATAGCCTGTAAGTTTATAAATTTTGATATTCATTTGGAAGATGTTTCACTTCAGTAACTTGACAGACTATTTTCAAAACAACCCAAACATTTACACATTACACTACAGAAACCAAAGAGGGGAAGAACAAGTACAATGTGATTGCATTTATCGTGAGCGTCGCAATAGAAACACCTGGAAAACATAAACAGGTGCAATTGCCGCCTCAATATAACTTAAATAGTCTTGAAAACGACATTAAACACTAAGCAGAGAGACAACTTTTACTAACAAACTTTAAGTAACGCAATTTCAAGATCTACAAGTACATTTCTGCTGCAAGATGTAGATACACTTTCGTCGTATTCTTTAACTGGTAGGTACTTTAGATCGGAGATCAGACAGTACGATCCGCGCAGTCTGATCTTGCTATAAAACGTCCAGCACGTCATCAACTGATATTGGATCCATACAAGTAATTTTGTCAAAAGATGGTTTGCTTCCAGCAAGCAATATTTGACGTGTGTTCTTCATTTCCACAAGATTTGTATTGGCTGCGTAGTGTGGTTTATTGTTATGTGCACATACCGCTGATGATATTTGTATCGTTGATGTGTACTATAATGCTGTTAATCAAGTGATTTCGTATTGACCCAGTTACAGGTCCGCGGTCAGCCGTATTGGCCCGAGGGCCAATACGGCTGACCGAGGACCTGTAACTTGGCCAATACGAAATCATTTGATTAATGACAATTTTATCAATTGACCCTGTACCAAGCAATCTCTGGTTTTTACGACCCTGAAAAAGAAGCCTTCTGAAAACATTGTGAGAAAAGGAGAAAATGCTGGTAACCAGCATTTTCTCCTTTTTCCTACAATGTTTTCTACCCTGCTGGAGACAAATAACAATTTTTGGATTACGTTTTTTTACTTTGCCGCCTCCTTCATTGTGATTGGCTAAAAGTAAGTGCAGACGCTCACGCCACTGAACTTTTGACCAACCACGTTCAAGGATTTCTGTATTGGTCGCGGGTCATCAATATTGATACGAGTTCAACTGTATTGATTGGAGGTCAAGTCGTATTAAGCCGATGTCACGACCTGTGTACTATACGAAATCAGAAATGTGACTGGTATCGCATGGACCGGTTTCCATGTATAACTTCTATATATCCAATAGTTAATTACTAATAATTAGAAATAAAGTGAGGCTGTGGTTTAAGGGTTGTTCTTTTTTTCAAGTCAGCAGAGGCAAAGGGCGATTTCAAATTATCCACACTAGGCTGCGTAATAAATGTAGTTCTCTAAATTCTGACTTGTTCCAAAAAAATTTAGTTGCTTCGCCTTTGTGTCAATGTGGTGGAACTGAAACTAGTCACCATTATCTGTTAGAGTGTGGATATTATACTGTCGCTAGAAATAAGCTTTTTGCAAATATTGAAAAATTCACAACTGTCAGTTTGGATGTCCTGCTGTACGGTGACGAAAGCCTTACCTTTCAAGAAAATGTAACAGTATTTTTAGAAGTGCAGTCTTTTATTAAGGATAGCAAAAGGTTCAAGCTATAAAGAAAATCTATTTAACTCTTTTAATAATTCTGTAGTTTCGATTTGCTATTATATCGAACGTATAGAGACTATAGAGTCTGTTTCTTAATATTGGTTTAGAAAGCATCCCACATCGCACGATCTTCCTGTCTATAACATCTGTACTGACACCTTTTCCCCTTTTGGCACCTTTTTTTCTTTTACTTGTTAATTCAATTAATGAATGAATAAAATAGGACTGATACCATCTAGAATCCATGGAAAGGAACAGTATAAGCTTATGCTTTCGTTCCAATCCATTTTGTAGCATATTCTAAGTATACTTTGTAATTGTCTTATTATATTTTGTATGTAAAATGTTACAAATAAAATATGTTTAAACTAAAGGGCGATCTTATCTATATGAATAACAAATCAGACATGGTAACTTGATTATTAAATGTAGATAAGCCGATCATTAACCAACATGACCTACTTGATCAACCTTTAGATTAATGTGCTGTATAAGATTCTTTTTACAACAATGGAAATTTCATGTAAAGAAATCAACATGAATACAACAAAAAAGTTTGTCTCTGCAAGCATAGTCGAACTGAACGATCTCTTTCAGTGAAAACGATGCAACCTTTGCGTTGCGATAATTCTGTTGGTAGCACGCTGGAACTCTGTCTATACCTGTGGTACCGGATATGACTATAACGACATCAACCTTTTCGAATACGATCCAAATCCTCGTTGCTTGGTATGGAATATGCGAAATTCTTTATAGGCATTTGCATATTTTAAGCACATTGTAATGAATTATCAGGGTTAATCCTCCTCTATTTGAACAACTACTAAAACACTATCTTTTCGCATACAGATTTAAATAAGCGGTGATCTGGTAAATTGGGTATACTGCACCTCTAGGTGCATTATTCTAAGCAAGTCATCATATAAGATTGCGGATCAACGAAATCCACTCTGTCTATCAACCAACCCAATCATGACGTACAACGGTGTTTGGACATGCATATTATTTGCAGACAGCAAAGAGTGTCGACACATGTCAGTTTGCGCGGATTGCGCCCACCGCGGTCAATTTCTCTTCGTGGACTGATGGTGGCCATTGCGACAGCGCTGACCATTATTTCGAGGATGGTTATGTGGTAAAGTAGCCAGTGGCCTGGAAAGATTATTCTTCGGAGTATTGGTTGAAGAAATTGCGGGAAAGCACGGATAGGCGCTCTCGCAACTTCGATTTGATAACAGTGGCAAGGACCACCTATCTGTGCCTTTCCGAGTTGTTGGAAATGACGTTAAAAATCATACAATCAATCATTGTTTACAACACTGTTTTTCTCATGTGACCGTCTGCATTATGAAAACAGAAGGTAATGAGGTACTTGGTTACCTTGCATTGACTGTATTGATGATTCCGAGAAAGGATGGTAGACAAACAAAGTAAGTTTGAATTAGTTTTTGATAGTTAAAAAAAAAAAGAACAAGAAAAATAAAGAAATTGTATAGTATACACAGTATCTCAACCAACATTGTATTCAAGAATACCTCAGAAATTCTGTTTCTGAAACTCGTTATGTGCTAATGGTATAAACTGTATCTACAACGTTAGCAAATGTATGTAAAAGAAAATCTAAGTTTTGAAACAGACCATTTATTCCATAAACATGTGAGCCCTTAACTCTTTACCAGACGAATAAATTTCAGCCCTGTCCAAATTGAAAGCATTTCCAAACCACAGTTTCAATGTGGCTCAAATATTGCAATTGTTTTAGTTAGATGGTTACCAGCATTTTCTCCTTTTCCAAAAATGTTTTCAAAAGACTTCTTTCTCAGGGTCGAAAAACGTCGTTATTGTCTGGTAAAGTAATTTTTTTTTTTACACGGATCTTCCCGTTCGGTCCCGGTATATAAAAGGCCCACAGCAATCCTCGGGCGGTCCCGTAATATTTTACGGGTACGACCGAGGATTGTAGGACTCGACTGGGAGGCTTTCGAAGTATCAAACTTGTTTCTTTGTTTGTCTGTTTTTATTGTTGTTATTATCATTAATTATTCTCTGCCTTGCATATATGGGCGCATTTCATGTATTCATTTCAAATTTTATTATGATCTGCAAATAAAGTTGAGTTGAGCTGAGTTGAGTTGGTAAAGGGTTAACTTAACCAGACCAATGAAAGTAAACTGAGATTTCCTCCTTTCTCAACACTGTTTTTAATGCCACCATCAGATCAGCATTTAATTTGTCTTCTGCAGCTCTTTTCCATGAGGACGATTCAAAAGGTGTCGTTCCTAAAAAGTGAAACGGGCTATTTTCACCTACTATACTTGCTGAAAGACTTTGGTAATGACCACAATTTTAAGTGCTGTTAAAAAAAAGGGGAGTGGTAGTTAAGATCTGTAATTTAAAAATTTGAAAAGCGTTTCCAAAGTACTCGTATAGAGGAAGAAGTCATCATGTAAAGGGTTACGCTGCAGAAAGTTTGGAAATTTTAGAAAACCTGTACAGTACGCAAGGAAAGTACATGTATATTGTTGGACCATAAAAAGAGAAAACTCAAAAAGAAAACAAGCAGAAAACCCACACTTAAGAATAGACTGCTTCATTACCAGGCCAAAATTACACTTTCTACTCCGGTCGAAATCCGTTTTGCGAATATATCAGGACAGGGTAAGACGCTTTTTGTACTAGTTCGGTATGACAGGGGCTTTGATAAAATAGTAGTAAAAATTATAATAACAATTCGAAATAGAAAATAAAAATTGTCTTGAGAGCTCACTGCAGTTCACTACTAACAGTTTCACGATCTCATAAATAACTTTAAGGTTCTCATGTGCAGGGGTACTAAAGGGGCACTAATTCAAACACTCCGCTCTATTTCGCAGATAACAAACATATTTTTGTTACAGTCGCGGTCGCCCCATTGGAATTCAGCATCCAACGTGGCTGCGGCGCAGTTTTGATCCGAACGATGATTGGCAGGATCTGCCGGATCGGAGCTCGGGCGCCAATTTGTGTATCCAGTTGTACTGTTGTAAGTCAACCACTCCCATTGGCCTTCAACTTTTTCATCCGTGTATCCCACCCAAATGGCTGCAAAGAGAAACATAAAAGGTCAATGCATGATTTAGAGCTATATTATCCATGAAGTGGCTGTACTTATTTAGTGACTCATTTTACTAATTGAACCCTATTGAAGGAGGCTTTGGGAATATTATGGGAAAGGAGAAAATACTGGTTGTAAGTATTTTCTCATTTTCCCACTATGTTCTTCACGATGTAAGGTAGAAACAATTCATTATCTGAAAAATACTTGATTTGTCGTCTGCAAACGCTCTTGATTCGGATTGGTCTAAAATATTGTTGTTTGGTAAAGAGTTTAGAGTAGACGGAAAAAATGCAGTTCCATGGCTGTTCCGAGCAAAGTACGAGTACAGGCTCTGTTTTCACCAACCGTTCTTATGTACATTCTTGGCTTTATTACTGAGAATTTCTAGTTTTGAAGTAACACAGCTTTTGATTGCCTAAACCAATGGGATAAGCGAATCAGAAGTTGTATTACATTCAATTTAAAAAAGAAATCTTTGAGAATAAGACAAGGTATAGTCCTAAGATAGGTTGGTGAGTACGGCCCTTGATATTCAATAAAATATCCATGGGCAATCTTGATGCAAAACCCCAAATCATGTTCTTTGACCTATGATTTTGATCTGCTAGGTAAGCAGGAGTAAAATAAAAATGCCTTGAATGCTTTGTGGCCTTATATAACCCTTTACCAGGCAATAAACATTTACACTTGTCCAAAGTCATTACAATTCCATACGACAAAAAAATGTGACCCAAAATAGTATTATTTATCTATGTGCACCTTGTATGGAAAACATTTTAGGAAAAAGCCATACCATTGCTCACAGTCAGAGGGGTCTTTTTCATAGAGATGAAAAAATATACTGAGTGTCCAGAAAGTTAGGTAACGTCAAAAGTTACTAAGATGACGTCCATGACCAAACGGTACCTCCGATTTGACATCTGTGCAGAAGTGCGATATGTAATGAAAACTGAATGAACTTATAAAAAAAAAAACTTACAATTTTGTAAATATGTAAATGTGTATAAAAGCAAATTCTGTTTCAAGTCATAAAAGAAAAGTGTATAACAGAAATAAAGCGATTCGTAAACCAATCTGACAAGATGAAGTTGAGACATTACCTCAAGGGTATATTTACGTAGTGTTACAAGATCAACGTCAAAACGAAAAAATCCCTTTATCACGACAAAATGTAGTACTGGAGAGGAATCATAGGGAATAACTGAAGAATGGCTCCCGTTATCGATCCATAAAATCTATTTTGTCTAACAAACAACTGAACCCATGAGGTACACTGGTTCCTTGGCCGGAAGGAAACTGACTATTTCCAAAGAGTTTCGATTCAGGTCAGCCTAAGTCGAGATATTTTTGAAGATACATTAGACCCCCTTTTTAACCCATTACCACACAGTCCCTACTTTTAACGCCCCTGAGAAAGAAACCTTTAGAAAACATTTTTGGAAAAGGAGAAAATGCTGGTGACCAGCATTTTCTCCTTTTCCCACAATGTTTTCTACCCTTCACAAAACAAATTTCAATTTCTCTGCCACTTTTATTTTGTCGTCAGCAAATGTTTTCGATTTGGACAAGCCTAAAATTTTGTTGTTTGGTAATGAGTTAAACAGCATGACTCATATTTGATACAACGTCTATTTGTTTTAGGAACGACGCGCAGTACCTGTTTATGTCAAAATGACATGGCTAGTCAGGCAATTAATGTTTTTAACAGTATCTATGTCGGAATCTTAGACTGAGAGGCAATTAGCTTTTATGAAATATTCAGAATCGCTCGTTTCTATAAAATATTTAACGTCAATTGGGAGTGTAATTATGGCTTGCAAGTAATTCATTCAAGCAATTTTACTGCTTCCAGAGGGTAATAAAATGTTTTTTGTTGTTGTTTTTTTTTTTTCAACTCTTTACTTCGTTTTAAATTGTCGTGCATCTTAAGTCAAAGCCATCGTTAACACATGCTGATTGAAGAAAATTTTCAAAAAAGGAGCTGGAGACTACGCTTTAAAAAGTCTTTCACGGCTACAGCTACTTTTACTGACGATTCCGATCACAATCAAACTGCAGAAGAACTGCAGATTGATCATGATTGATGAGCCTGTACCGACAGATACTTTTTTGAGATATTTCTATCAAAACAGCTTTCTCATTGCAGTATCTTAGCCTTACTTTGAATCTGAACAAGGCCATTTTTTCTACAGTCTGTGACGATTTTTGTTTGGCGTTCAACGCCTTTTCAAACATATTTTAGTACATCGCCGCGGCTGCCAGCGCATCTATGCGTGTAGCCCTGAAGTTCTTGTCATTAAAGAAAGCCATTCCAACTCCAATGCACTACCTCCTAATTCTATTGGAATAATGGTCAGTGGTAAATCATCGAAAACAAGTTCTTATTAGTTGGAGTTCTATCCCATAAACCCTAGATAACTAGCAATGTATATACCGATAGGGCAATTGGACGGATTGATAAGAAAAAAGCCATTAAAATATGTAAGTGGATCATTGGATCAGACGTTTGAGCCAATGTAAGAATGTTCTATGGGACTATTCTATGCTATATATCAGGTTTATTACTTTGATCATGTTTAAATGACAAACAAACCCACGGAATCAGCATTATTTAGGATCTACTTGTATTTACTGATGTGAAATGGTATAAGCTTTAGCTAATGGTTGTGTATCGCAGGGAGAGCAGATTAATCGCAGTATGTTACACTTCATGTATCTAGAAATGTTATAGGTAAAGAAATGTCGTAATTTAATTTCCCGTCACAGTGAATATTTTCCTCCTGCCGAAAATCTAGTTTTAAAAGTGGTATTCATTGACAAAATAATCAGAGTAAATATAATATATAATTGATTTCATCAGCTTATAGTTAATATGGGGAAATATTTGCCTCAAAAGGGAAAAGTCCGTGAAAATAATTGGTGCGTTACGGCATTCGTTATTTTTGCATACCTTTCCCTTTTTCGGCAAATATTTCCCCATATTAAACACAAGCTGATGAAATAAACTCTATCTCTTCTCTTTTCTTCAGAATAGGCATCTGAAACTGCAAAACTCGGACTATAGGATAAAGAATGTAAGTCCGTGACACCTATTCCACATCGTTTTGCAATTCCACCCTTGATCTGTATCAAGTTTTTGTAAAATGGTAACATTATTGTACAGTGTTCAAAGCCCGAATTCACTAACAATTCTTAGTTTTATTCTTACTTAGTCTAATTCTAGATTTTGACAGTAACATAACTTCTGATCGGCTAAACTATTTAGGTTACCCAATAAGAAACTTTATTACTTTTAAATGTTGACAATTCTTGAGAATAACCAAAAAGAAGAATAATTGGTGAATACGAACCCAACTGTTTGGCTTTTTTCACAACTTAGTGTTCTCTTTCAGTTTCAAAAAGAGCTCCAGATAAGAGTTAGTGACGGTATTCTAAATCCATTATTTTTCTATGAAACCCTATGTTGTGGGTACTCATTAGAATTGTCTCATCGAGTACCCACAACATATGGTTTAGCAGAGAATGATTGATATTTTGAAATCAAAATCACTCTGTCTATCTGAAGTTCTGTTCAAAGATGAATAAAATATCTAGATCTTTAAATTAGTTTAAGATTCGAAAGCCTATAGTTTACTTTAACCCTTTACTCCATAGATACTCATGTCTACGCATTGCTTTTAGGAGTGTTTGGAAAAAATTGTGGAAAAATGGTGAAATTGCTCGTGACGAGCAATTTCACCTTTTGCCATAATGTTTTCTATGCTATCAAAAGGTGTCATATACACATAAGAAACAGCTTTATCCTTGCGGCTATTTAGGGTCAATTAGAGATACCATAGAAATGCTTTATGGGGTAAAGGGTTAAACCGACATGCTGTCTTCAAGGAGCTTTACTCTTTACACATTCTAAACATGGTCCTGATTCTGAAAGCCAAGACACTATCAATCTTATCGGGTGAAAATCAACGCCCAGCCAATCTGACTGCAAGACATGAAGCTTGAATATATATCAGAACGTATGGTGAATGCGACCCATAGATTATTCCATATTGATATGGGACAAAGCGATACATGCAGCGTATAACCGTTTTGTAGCATCCCGTAGTTTAAAGAGCAAGTATTGTCAATCCATAGAGTGTGTCTATATAACTGTCTTACCCAAAACTTCAGAGTAACTGTCTTCAATAAACTGATTTTCCTCCGCTGTATCGATTTGCAGAATGTATCCACCATGTTCAATACAATAATCCTGAAAATTAAAAAGAAAAGCTCTTTCTCTATTGAAGAAACTGACAAATTCGTCTGTTTCAAGAATTGAGATATGCTCTGCGCAGTCCACGCAGGCTGACCTGAATCGATAGTTTTTTTCTGCATGTACAATTTATGATTCATCTGTTGCTAGACAAAATGAACTTTATGGATCCATAATTATGTGATGACATGATTGCGATAAGACATCAATGAGAAACATAAAGCCCCTTTGTACATGAGTACTGTTCAATCAGAGATGAAAGTGGGCAAGGACATGTTATGTTTCCTGGTCCGATAACATCACATAGATCTAATCTGAACCACAGAGGAGGAAATTCTAGACTGTCGGCCCAGTCAGCTCTGGGACCGAATTGGAGAGGCTGAACCGGTGCTTATTTGTTACATTTAACCGCCGGGCTTATTCTTCATAAATAATACTAACCTTTGCATCGTAGAATTTCATTTTTGTCGAGGCAAAGCTGTAGATATGTCCTTCAAATGACTTGAAAAGCGCTGAAAGTGTAAAGAAATTGTTTTGATGTTAATGTAATACAATGTATGTAAACTTCAATCAAACATACGCAGCTACAGACAAATGAATTGAATTAACATACACAGTCGATAAAAACTACATTAAGCCAATGTTATTTGAAGCTATCTTGATCCATATATGTCCCAAGAGACTGAAAAAAGTAAGAAACTGACCAGACAGCTCGCTCTGTGTAAAAAATTTTTGTGAAAATCTGGGGGAAGGGATTAGAGAGCTTGAAATTAGACATGACAATTACATCTATTCATTTACACCTTACCAAACAGAACCTTGATCTAACGACCTAGAGGAAAATGGCCAATGAACGCATCATGGGAAAAGGAGAACATGCTGGTTACTACTATTTCTTCTTCTTCCAAAGAGACTTACAAAATCCTCTGTCTTCAGGGTTATTTAAAATCGACATTGTGCGGTAAATGGTTGAATGGAAGCTAGAATATTTGAACTGAGCTAATTTCTTTTTAGCTAGATTGACAGTCAGAACTGTCACTGACAGAGAAATCAAAGAATGAAATGGTTTACCCTTTATCAGAAGACTGAATTTTAGGCTTGTCTCTATTACAATCATTAATTGCCTATTGAACCATTGAATTAATCTCTGGAGGGGTAAATGGGAAAATGATTATACACTGTATTCTATAGGTGGTTAGGTCAAGGAATTGCCAGCTAAAGGCTAACCTTTCATGGCACATTCTTTTTAACAATATGAGCCATGTACTGTGAAAACAAAGGGCTAAATGAATTCCCAAAACGTATCGAACTATGTCAGCCTATGCAGTCCGCAGATCGAAACAGTTGCTGTTCATGGATCTACAGGTATATGGCTTGCAACACGCGAAATGGGGCGTTCGGACATTTGGTTACCAGCATTTTCTCATATTCCCACAATGTTTTCTATGGGTCTCTTTCTCAGTGTCGTCAAAAGTAGGGTTTTGGTAATGGGTTAAGAGAAATTAAATGATAAACTTTTTACTAAACTACGAAACCTTGGAGTGGACAAAACTGAATACATTGGTGGATGACAAATAAGATGCAACTTAAAAGATGATTTCTGTATTTCCATATTTCGTAGGGCACAAAACATTGTGGAAAAGGGGGAAGTGCTTGTTACCCTTTTTTCTCTCCTTTTTCACAATTTTTCAAAAACTGTCAATTTTAGGGTTTTTAAATTCGGGATTGAGAAGAGATAAAAATTCTTTGATAAAGATGTGACATACCAAGATAGATTGTTCCCGCAGTGTCAGTAAGACCGATGCTGTTTGCATAGTCCACACTGCATATCTCACATGATTTGTCTGTACTCATGTAAAAGATACTTCGACAACTCTCATCGTTTACGCAGAAACTCACACAAAACACCCTATTAGGTACCTCATACACGACAGAAAGTAAATCCCCGTCTTTGCACTTTTTACTATTGAGTTCAACTTTCGGGAGAAACCGATCAAACTTCAAACTGATGTTTCCGCAAATAAGTGTTACCTGCAGCCCGATAATAAAACAGATACTACGGAATACCATGATTGATGACTCTGTAAACCAGATCTGCTCTGGAAGAACAAGTCTTACCTTTACAAGTTCTGTTGACAAATCGAAAGTTAATGAGCCATTCCCTGGTCTAAAACGCATGCATTACTTAGCAGTTTAACTTTACATAAATCTATTATTGAAACATTGTCCTCACAGGTCAAATAAACAACCCTTTGCACAATGTTAACTTTTAGTTTCAACCCTTCACAGAATAATCTTAGATTTTAACGACCTGTGTGAATAAAGCTTTTGAAAACGTATTTGGGAAAAGGAGAAAATGCTGGCAACCATCATTTTCCTTTCTTTCCCAGAAATCAATCCCATCGTTTGTTATCTGATACAAGTTAACTTATGCAATATCAGACGCCTCTGTGGACAGTGTAGATGGGCATCAACCTGGGTCTACACTGTCAGAGCTTTTGTTAGATACTCCCACCAATACAGCCATCAGATTATAATGCAAGGGTCTATATTCACTTAACCATTCTATAAGAACTTTCCTAGTCCCATTCTTTGAGATTTTCTACATTTGAAGGTAATACAAATTCTGATTGACTGAACCAAATGAGTTTGCCAATCAGAAGTTGTGTTACTTTATAATTTTTAAGATTTTGGAAAATAAGACAAGGGTTTTTTTAAATAATGATTGCCGACTATGGACCTAAGTCTCCCATTCTAACTAAGATTAGTGACTTCATTCATTCAGCAGTTTAAAATTGAAGTCCAGGTGAAAAGGCAAAGCACCAACGGATAAGAAGAAATGCACATACTCGTAGTTCTGCTGTCTCGTAGTTCTTTGCATCTAAAAACTCTTAAACACTGTCATTACCAAAAACGGGATTTTAGAAAAGTAAGCAAGGAAACAAATATCGGTCTTAGAACAAAGGTTTTAACTTAGGTAACCGTTAAACTGTAAAGTAAATGAACATTTACAGCTAACTAGGTCTCAAAATAAAAGAAATGAGTTTTTTTCAAGCTTTTTTTTTTGTGGGAAATATCTCACCAAATGGAACATTAACTAAACGACAAAATTTTGGACTGATCCAAACTGAAAGCATTTGCATACGACAAAATAATTATGTATAAAAAATTAAAATCAAATTTGGAAAGAGTAGAAAACATGGTGGGAAAAGGAAAAAATGCTGGTTACTAGCATTTTCAAAATGCTAATTACCAGCATTTTCTCTTTTTTCCCACAATGTTTTCAAAAGCTGTCATTCTCAGGGTCGTTAAAAATTGGACTGTGTGGTAAAGAGTTAATGAACAATCAAACTAGATGGTATGTGCAGCCCTTGACCTTGAAAAATGACGTCATTTTGATCGTTTATACCATATTATACGAGGGCAAAATAATTATGTTTTGAATTGTAGATGAGTATTACATGAACTGACATAAGCTCGTGTTTCAGGTCAAATTTTTAATTAAAGGAGTCTAGAAGAAAAGTTCTAGTAAGTTAGCTTTTGGCGAGCTTTATAACATTTTCTTCGAGGAATCTGATGAATTTCACCCCAAAAGCCTCGGCGTGTCATATTATTTCATGGTTTTTAGTCGTTTATCGAGAAATAATGGTGGATTATAAGGTCTTATAATTCAATATTAGTTGTTTTCATGAACAATGGCGAGTTCTGAGTAGCTATTTTTTTTCCGTAGCTCCTTGAAAAAAATGAATTCAGCAGTAGCGGGACTGCGTTTGCAGTCAAAGTAATGTAAACAAACATGTATATGTGATTTCATAATGATTTTCTGTCTGATTTCTGGTCTTTATCGAGTCCAAAGTTCAACTTGCTAGCTGAATTTATTTGCTCTAGATATTGAAAAAAATCTCCAACATTAGTCTTTGCCCTACTTTTCTATCCAATCAGAAGGCTCATATTTGAAAAATGTTGACCGTTTATCTTCCATAAACTACCCAAAGAGGTTTATTTTGATCATTTATCCATTTAGACGTCGCAGTTTATCTGGATTTACTGCGCATGCGTACATAAGCCATTCTCCCTCATTAATATTCAATAATTACCTAAATTAGATCTAGCACATGCAAAGTACATAAGCTGTTGTCAGAAGAAAAATAGTAAAACACAGATACAAATGATGTAATAAAAGCCAATCAATCTATAGGGTTATAACTGGTTTCGCTATTTCATACAGTGTGTTTTTTTGTTTTCATACTTGCATGAAAACAAAAAAAAAATCTCTTCATTCGTTAAATAATTCATGGTAACGACCAGTGAAATTTACCGTAAACTTTACCGTAACCCTTCAACTGCGGGCGGAAATAGTTGTTCCCGCACAATAGTGAATAGTTAAACACAGTGTGCCATTCAACCAGACGGAAATACACATATGCATGGCATGTTTACGTGCAATTTTCATGAATTTCTCGCGCTTTAAAATGTAACATGTTGTTATGAGGGGGATACACCACTGAAATTTACAGAAAAAAAATCAACTGTACTTGATTTTCATGACAGTCCAAACAACATCACGGATTATGTTCACGAGATGTGAAAAAACAAAAGCCCAAATACCTTCTATGTCTTTTTATTACATAAGAGTATCTCAACAACTATACTTCATGATTTGTTAAAGCATATGTGAACATGTTCATGTGCACTAAATACTTCACAAAGTCAAGTCGCTTCTTTGACAAGTATATTACCGAAGGAAAATAGTTTGTAGTGTATTCAAATGGCACAGGATCGACTTTCAAGTATGACGGGTTATATCTCTCGGATTAAACGTTAATTTTATTCTCAAGTGAATAACAAAGTTATCCAACTGTTGTTAATCACCTGTGCGGCTATGGATGTGGTATAATATGGTCTTATCATCTTTCTGAATACATTTCTCTGTTTAATGCGAGTTAGAATGCAACAAATCAATAGGATTGCATCGAAGATCTGCATACGATCACGATTAATTAGTTTTAGGTTACTGAATTAGCTAATCCGATATCAGATAAAAATAGGCGTATTTCGTTCCAATCATTGAATACATCATTCATGCAAAGGTTTAATCTTTATACTGAAATAAGATAAGGAATATACACATCAGTTCTAATTGAATACTGTAGAGGGAGCAAAATCAAGATAAGACGAAGTGCGAGCTGATCTTGATCAACTGTCGCCAAAGGAAATGGCGGTTGTGTTACGTGGAATACTTGTGGACTAGCAAAGAAACCTGTCCCTGCCAATTTCTTCAGATCCATAAGCAAGAGATAAATGTATCTCGAAATATTAACATGGGGAAAATTAAGCACTCGTATTATTTTTTTCAGTGACGTTACAAAACGATACAACTGAATCATTTTCTGCAGCTGGTTTACCGTCATAGTTCCTAGATCACGTATGCATGTCAAGTTAGTTAAAGCAAATAATGGTTTCTATGTTAAACATGTAAATTTAACGCCTTTCAATTCCACGCAGTATGAAATTGATGGAGTTCATTCAGTGTCTGAATTAGGCATGCAGACTTTGCTTTGCAATTTTCGGTTCAGTTTGTCTCAATTTATGGATGGTAATCAACCATGGTTTTAAAATACAGTCAGGGGCGTGAACCCAGGTTTTCGGGTGATGCTTTGGCTCGCTGCCGCAAAATGATACTCATTTGGCGGTGAAACTGTCTAGGCAGACAGTTTCATGTGGCCGGAGACAGCGGCAAAAGAACAGTTTTAGTAGAGGGAATTTTAAGTTTATTGTATTAAGTAAGGAACAATGTTAGTGATCACCATATTTTCGGGGTCAACTGTTTGTGTTTTTATTACAGGCGCCCTACGGCCAAATGCCGGTGCTAAATAAATGTTAGGTTTAAGGGTTAAGACAGTAGTTTTCATTTGTGGTTCCATTTGAGTGTAAATAATTGTTAAAGCATTTGTGATTGTGATTTGAGTTGCTCCATTTGAGCTCCAGAAACAATTTGATTTTGCTCCAGTTGAGCTATATAAAAAAAATAGAGATTTACTGTATTTGAACAAGGGTTCACGGCCATTACTTGCCATATTTAGGTTAGCAAGAAAATGTTTTGTTTTAAGACTGTCTTTATTGAATAATGTTAGAAACACTTTATTAAGTGTTGGGTTGGTTCAAAAGCGTGCGATTTGGACCAAACGAGGAATGCTCTGTTAGACAGCTTCTGACCTTAGTATCCAATTCGGTCCCTTAGTTCCTTTTTTGGTCCATATCCTTTTGATTGCCTAAAGAACAAATACCAATTGTTTAAGCTTACTATCTTTGTCTAGGTCAGATTTTTGCTTGGATACACGTGTAAACAAAACCAGTTTCGGACACTAGCAAAATAGTTCTGCCAATGATATTCAAACAAAGCAGTTCAACTTGATGATCTCTGAAAAAGTATATCATGTTTCCGTTGTCTTTGAAATTTAAGATAACAAAGAAATGTTCAGCTTAAACAAAAAACGTCCCCGATTAAACACCTCTGCATCATCTTCACATTTATTAATAACATACCTTGTTGCTGGAGAATTCGGGCTTAGGTGAATTCGTACTCTGACGGTACACGTTCTTTGGAGAACAGTTTGTTTCGATTTATATTAGTTTACGGGAAAAAATCATAGAATACACCAATGGGTAGGTAGCATGTATTCGGAGCCAGACAATAAAATAAAAAACAAGTGCGTCAGCGTTTTGATTGAATTATTGAAATTTAGTGGAATAATAATCTGTCATAAGGATTTTCAACAGCTTTGATACATTGTCAGTCATTCTTAAAGCAGATTATGGACAGGGACAGCGTACACAGTAAGCCTTTTGAGAAAGTCAGGGCATGAATTATTTTCTGGGATTAATGATGCACATTTTGGAATCTTTATAACCAGTTTTTGGCAAGTAACCCACTTCCGAATAAATCACTACCTCAGTTTGCCTTGAAAAGCTAATAACATGCTACAGGGTAGCTTCATTAGCCATCGTGAGATTAAATGAGCATCATATGTATACATATGAGAGCAAAATATATTGTCGGTAGTGTTTGGCCAAACGACCTTGAAATTTCTTGCCAAGACGGCATGATACGGATCAAAGACACGATTTTATTGGCATAAAAACAACTCGCACTTATATAAGTGACTCCTACCCGTGCGTTTACATCATGTTCCCGACAGCCACGGCAGCCCCGTTCTGACAACCGTGGAAAAACGTGACTGACGTAAAACAACGCAGAGGAACAGAATAAGCAGAGTAATCGCATCAGAACTTACCAGCACGTAACAAGCAATAACAAAACTCAGAGACGATCAGTGTTTGGACGTGGAAGCCCTTTTTGCAAAGGTATCGATCCGGCCGTAGTAGAACGAAACAATCAGATCGTTCCGCTGTTCCGGTCGGTTACGTTAGTCATCAGCACCGGCATTGCCGTGACAAATTCTTGGGCAGTCAGAAAATCTGGACAGGCAACCCCGGCGATCATGTCATCGGGTAAAAGCAAGGATATCCGGATTTCTGCATTTCTACAATGGTTAGGTATATTTTGTTTGTAGTTTTTCAATGTGGCCCGTTAGATTTTGGGACGAAAATTGTACAAAAGTACAAAAAAATCATCGTTATGCTCCTAAAGCCTTTTAATGTTCATTCATAAAACCCCAGTAGTCAACAACCATCCGACAACACCAGAAATTAAGAGATTTTCTACGGCCCTGTTCGACCTGATTCTATTTTTACATTATCAATTCGCTCATTTACATACCGGAAATTCACAGTCAAAGCTTCAAACATAGAGTTCAAAGAAGACATTATGGAAAATAATTACATGTCTCTTATGTTATGGAATTTAAGCGTCATTACTCAAGTGCCAGTCACTTGACATTCTCACATTTTTTTTCTTTAAATTTCTGGAGCGAAATCTAAATATACCTTAAGACCTGCGCCTTGTGCTGCCTACACCTCTAAATATATCGTCAATATTACTAGCAGGATATATGTTATACCAGAACTCTTCAAGGTCGAAAAGTAAATCGTTTCTATTGCTATAGTCATACATTTAGCCGGACCACTGACTTCCAGGTGAATATTGTGTTGTGTAATGCGATGTAAGTCCAACTGCCATCCAGTTACTGTGGGAGCTGAAATTGTAAGGAACTGTCTTCATAATGATGACCCTGCAATATGGATCAGTTTCGATTAGCAATGAAACTATGCCCGAAGTTTTGCGAGCGACCATTGCTTCTTTCTTACCGGTTAGCACTGAAACAGGAGGAATAAAAATGGCCGCACCACCAACACCAATAATGGTGTCTCTTAGCGGAAACCCTTTCCATTTTTCTATTTCTATACCACAGGTGACTCCAAAATCATCGTTCTTCAAATCATGTAATGTAGTGCCAACAAGATTTGTTTTCGCACTAATGGCTTGATTTTAAGTATAATTTTTGACATGTTGAATTTGAGCTGGATTACACCGAACGTTTGTTCAATTACCTCTTTTTTACAACTGTCTAAGTATTCCCTCGTATTCTACAAATGCAGCTCATAACCACTCTATATTATATTTCATGCGTCTATTCTTAACAATGTTATGAGTAAAGAAATGGCGTAATTCAAGTTGGGGTAATTATTTCCCCGTCACAGTGAATATTTTCTTCCTGCCGAAAATCTGGAACTACTTTTTTTTTTCTACTTTGCAAAACAAAGAATAAAAATGGCATTCGTTGACAAAATAATCACAGGAAGTATAATATATACATATGATTCATTTCCTAAGCTTGAAGTTAATATGAGGAAATATTTGCCTCAAAAGGCAAAGGTTCGCGAAAAATAATTTGTGTGTACGCACTGGTTATTTTCGCACACCTTTCCCTTTTTCGGCAAATATTTCCCCACATTAACCACAAGCTGATTAAGTAAAGTCTATCTTTATTATAACTTCATCAGGCAACTAAATGTTGGACTTTCCACATCGAAAACGTCTGGGGGTTGTAGAATACAAATATGTTTTAAAATTGTGTGATTTTCTTCAAAAAATAACAATAAGTATAAAACATTGTTGGAAAACGAAAAAAAAAACACTCTTGCGATGTTTTCGGAAATCGCCCTATTAGAGTCGCTAGACATCGAAATTATAAGTGCCTTCTATGTTGGAACTATCAATGATATGCATCAACTTGGTAAGATGTCCTCCCTCTTAATATCATTCATGAAAGATCAGGTGGGAATAAAGCTGATTTCGTTTCGAACATTTTCTTAACCCTTTCCAAAACAATCCCTGTTTTTCACTGGTCTGGAATAGAAGCCTTTTGGGAACATTGTGGGAAAAGGAAAAAATGCTGGTAACCAGCATTTTCTCCTTTTCCAACAATGTTTTCTACCCTATCATAAATAGAAATCATCTTTTCAGCAAGAGTTAAATTGTTGTCTGCAAATGCCTTCAATTTGGTCTAGTCCAAAAGTTTGTCGTCTGGGAAAGGGTTAAGCACATCTGTTTACTAAATGTTCCTGCTACTATAGGCCGGGAAAACGGATAATTGGGCCTTCGGACATTTGCGTAAAGTGTCTTTTCGGATCAACCTGTGCAGTCCGTTATTATATAATTTTCTCTTTTACGTAAGTCTGTTGTATCACAAAATCTAATGTAGTCGTAAAGTGCCGTCTTGGATTAACTTACGAGGTTTGCGTAGCCTGATTCGACACGACACTTTAAGTAAATGTCAAAATGCCCCTTTTCGAGAAGTGCAAGCCGTTTGATTCTTAGATTATTTACTTTTGGTCTCTAGTGAGTTGGTAGCAAAGTCTGGTAATTATTTATTACGAGCAAGATGCCTTTAAAACTGAAATAAGATTAAATTTCATGGAATTAACCACTTTTTATATTCTTTAAACGATGCTCCCATCCACTTTGATAGGGTAATCGTTGTTGCGTGACAAGAGATTATATATTTTGAGCAAAGAAAAATGAGAGCTGTCCTGGAAGCAAATTAGTCCAATCATTTTTTTTTATTTTTCCTCCGAACTTAGTGAAAAAAGTCACGTTCTTATGAGTTTTCCACACAGCATATCATATGTTTGGACAAAATCCGGTTTTCTGTTGTATTAAGATGGAGGAGTCATGTCGTAACCAAAAAGAAGAAAGTCCTCTTTAAAAATAGACACAATGTTTTCAACAATGTCCGTTGGAATGTTTCTGTATGCTTCGATGAGATATGTAGACCTTTGTGCTTCTCTTTCTGCCGGAGTTAAACGGTTTTTCTCTATTTCATCTTTAACCAGTTTGATTGCAGCTGACATTGAAATATCTTCGAAGGGTGCTGGAGATGGAAATCCACGGTCAGGTCGAATAAACCCCTGAATCTGAAACGATTTCCAGAGTAGTTCCAGAAGTTTTAACCTTGTTAAATAGTTGTCAAGAAGGTTAAGCTTTTCAGCCTCCATAAAAGCATAACGTATTTTTCCATCTGCTGTTACACTGCCTCTCGTCACTGTCATAGCTTCTACAATATGTATCCGTGTGGAAATGGGAACGGACAAAGAATAAAGTAAATTCTCCACGTCCTTAGAGAATGATTCCTGATGTATAATTATAGTAACGTTGGTAAGACATGGCTTACAAAGATAATATATTGGGACCCAGTGATAGTTTGCATACCGTGTTGCTTTGATTAGTTCTATTACGTAACTGAGAAAATCTTTAAATGTTGGGGTGGCACTGCAAACCGATTCCCTGTCCATAAAATGACTTCTTATTTTCAAACTGTCCTCCATTCTAGAAAGTAGAAAAATTTTGTCCACGTAAGCTGAAAATAGCCTTGAAAAGGGATTACGTGCCATAAGTATAGTTGGAGTAGTATAAAGAGATGGGTCGTCAGACTTTAAATAGTTCCAAAGTTTTACCCTGTGCAAATTGTAGTTCAGTCTGTTCAACACACTTGAAACATTTTTTACCGCATCTGTTAATACTTTCAACATGAATGTGCAACCTATTTTCGGAACTTTGCAATAGTTCACATCGTATTGTTTAATTGCGATTGTCATTGTTTCTCTGTTTTGAGAAAGTGTATAGTGAATTGGTAAGGTGGTATTTTTGCAGTAGAAATAAAAGCATGATTTGTAAAGATGAGTCACACGCAAAGATTGTTGGTTTCTTTGTGCATCTAATTCCAACTTTGACCTGAAGACCGTACTTTTCAAAGCTGAGCAGTTTTCATCGATCTTGGCATTAATGGAACTCTTGCCACATGTTCCTTTTCTTTCACAATCAATATCTGTTTTCGTTTGAAAAGACTGTTTGACTTTCTGAAAAAAACAGAGAGTGGAAAAATCTGGAATGATGATTAAAAAAAACATCAATACGTAAGTCAAACACAGTACATGTGAGTATCATTGTTATTATTATTATTATTATTATTATTGTTGTCATATAGAGGGTAAATGGTCGCGAACTATGAAAACGCACGTTTACACAATTTAAATGTACTCTGGCAGCCTGTGAGGGTACCACCTTACCTACGTTTTTATTTGTTTACCATATCACCAATGCGTGGATCACAATAATTGGGATAATCGTCGAAGTCTTGATCTAAAAGTTATGTTTTCGTTGTTTGTTAGACACTTTTTTGGGAGATGACACAAAAAAGATGTATATTCATATCACAGATAAGTACGATAGATCTTCCGTTTGTTTAAGGAACATGCATAGACCAACATCAATATCCGACAACGCCTGCATGTTTGGAACATTCTTTAGTTCAATCTGGATCTGTCGAATAAGGTAGAATGTTGTATATATATATATACATGTTTATGGAAATTTTATATACTTGATCCCTTGTAGAGCTACTATTGCGATTTCAAAGTTTTTTTTTTTTTCTTCAAAATATCGTGCAACAAACGGTCATTGTAGATTTAAGATCAAACTGCACACTCTGTGTAGTCTTAACGTAATCTACACTGCCCACATAAGCAATTAAATCCGAAATCAGCGCTAAAATGTTAAAGTACAATAAGGACAATATACATAATAATGGTAATACATGTATATGGATGAAAATATAAAAGACGAAAAATAACACAAAAAGTGATGCAGGAGATGGTTGGGAGGAACGATTGAGAGGGATAGAGCCGCTCTCTACGTAGTGAAATGACCCATGGGTTATTTTGTAGGGGAGGTCATTTCTCTGCATTACACCGGTATCAGTAAACCGTGGCAACTACCATACAACCAGAAATAAAGTAAGGATGCCAAAATTACAACAAATGGATTTTTAAATCTAAAAGTTTAAATCAGCAGGATTTAACATACATGTAAGTTACATATTTGTAAAAAAGTTTTGCCAAAAGTTTTATTTACTTTTTGAACGGCCCTCGTACATGTTTATGTTTTATTTCATGTTGTAATATTTGTAAATGGTCAGTGGTAAGATTCTACTTGCCAAAATTCAAATAAAAAATTATTTGAGTCGGCATGTGTGAGGCCATGGTTTCACTACACAATAATTTATTAAGAGCATTTTTTGTTAAGGTAAAACAATCCCAATAAATCCATATAAGTCTGAAAAATACTCACCAAAGAAGGTATTCTGAAGTAAAACAAGAGTAACGATATGATTCCTACGACTACAGAAAACAGACATAAGAACAACTTTCGAAATTTCGTATGTTTTCCCTGTTCCATTTTACACTTTTATGTGACAGCTTTAAGGCTGCGACAGAAGGTAATTAACGTAACCCTTTGCCGATTAATCTGGTGTTTTGATGAAAATAGCGGAGAAGACAAAGGAAAAATTCGTACAAAAAAGTATGCTGGTACCTAACATTTTCTCCTTTTGTTAATGTCGATCACGGTACAAGACAAAAGAGCATATGCTCGTATGGTGATAGAACTGAACTTAGATCTAAGTATCATTCCCATTAAAGCTGCAAATTCTGCCCCGGTCATAAATACTTCACTCCTATCCACTCTGAGGAGTCTAGGTCCTTTGATTTTTCAAGCTGATACCTAGCGGCTAATGAACTTTCTTTTCAACCCTTTGTACAGAACCTTGGTTGCACTCACCTATCGAAATGGTATGATGTAAATTTAAATGCATTTTAATACCAGCATTGTTTACTTTTGGCCGCTGTCTGGGTTTTAACTCTTTACCAAATGGCAAAATTTTGAATTAGACCAAAACTGAAAGCATTTTCAGACAAAAAGGTCTTTTTTTGTCTTTTACATGGCAGAAAACATTGTGGAAACAGGAGAAAAATGCTGGTTATCAGCATTTTCTCCTTTTCCCACAATGTTATCAAAAAGCCTCTTCATCGGGGCTGTTAAAAGTCGGCATTGTGTGGTAAAGGATTAATTGACCTATGTTCAATTCTTTACCAGCAAATGATTACCATATGAACAAGACTAGAATTTTGTTGTCTTGTGCCGACTAAATCCACGACCAAACGTAACATAGATGGCGTTCGAGGGCGCTGTACAGATCAATAAAATGCAGCATAGTAGTTGTGATAGTATTGCTGTGTAATGTTGAATTTATTTTACTCCAGTATTCATAAACCATTCTTGAGAATATTCCCAGTCTTATTCTCCAAGGTTTACTAGATTTGTAGGTAACATAACCTCTGATTGGCTAAACCGAATGGTTTAGCCAATCAGAAGTTGTGTTACTTACAAATGCAGAAAATTCTGGAGAGTAAGACAACGAACGTTCTTAAGAATGGTTGGCGAATGCGGGCCCAGGAATCTTTCCACATTCTTAAGGGTATAGTATTTCTCGCGCGGTAACAAAAATAAGAAATGTCTTTAAAAAAGATGGACAGCGTAAGAGGCACTGGGATATGAATAGACTTTAAATTCGTTTTTATATTCTAATTTGAGGAGAAACTGTGAAAACAGTTTGCCTCTTTTGAATAGTTTTACGTATGGTTGAAAGCAGAATTATCAATAACATTTAAGAAAACTCAAACTCAACTCAACTTTATTAGGCATTCGGCAAACAAATATGCCATTGGCCATTTACAAAAAAAGAACATGGATACATGGCAATGAGAGATATATAAAGTACACATACATATACATTTGACATTAATTACCAAAATGTTTATTCGTTATTAGTCAGCGTAATTAAAGATTTCCTTCTTTGTAAAGCTTCCTTTATAAATTTTGCAGTATTTATTTGTATATTCTTGTTTTTTGATGATAAGATGCGGATAAATTTACTGATATTAGGCCTAGTACAGGAAAAGTACTTAGTTCTAAGATCACTAAATTTACCGCATATACAAAGAAAGTGATACTCAGATTCTACTACAGAACGATCGCAAAGTTTACATATTCTTTGGCTTCTATCTATATTAAGAATTCTACCCATTTCAATTTCTAGTTTGTGAAATGCTAATCTGAATTGTGCCAGCTTTATTCTAAGTGATTCATTAAATACATTATTTAAATATGGTTCGTATTCGAAAGAGTCTTTGAACATGCAGTAATACTCCAATTTTAAACAATTATTTATACTACTGTGCCATTCTTGAATAAAATTATCTCTCAGGCGACGTTGTATTAGTAAAAAATCCACGTTACTCAAATTATTTTTCTCTAAAAGGTATGATAGACCTGTGTTATTCAACATTTGCCTGATCTTATTAACCCATAAAGTGTGCGACCGATTGGTGATTAGATTTTGCTCGTTATATATTTTACCTATTAGATTTTCATAATTACTTCTTACCTTTACCAAATATTTCATTGCTCTCTCTTTTGCTATAATGGAAAGAGGATACCTACCCAGTTCACCATATACCGCAAAGTTTGGGGTCTGTGTATTGACACCTAGAATACTTTTACAGAACTTTTAAGAATTTGGATTGAAGCACCTTTCAAACATCGACGATTTGTCCTAATCAGAAGGCGGCGTTTTATCAACCCCCTCAATGCTTGAGCACACCCACCTATACTCTTACTACGAGTAATTTAGTAGGAACTCGGTTTCTTAGCTAACAACGCAATAAAACCGATTTTTTCCCCAGGTAGGCTTGTTATTCACGTTGCGAAATGAATCCCAAATTTCAAGACATCAGGCCTTTTTTTTCTCCATTTTAACAAGAAACGAAATAAGTTGTTTTACAACTCGTTTTCGTGTAAGACAACGGAGAGGTAGCCTGTCGTCGCACTTCTTGTTTAGTTTTGCGAGAAGAAATGCGGGTACCAAATATCTTACACTTAACAAAATAGAACACTCGCCAATAATCATTGCTATCAGTTCATCAAAAGTTACTCTAGTATGATTTCAATTATGGATGTTTTGCCTGAGTTTAATACCTGCATGGCCATAAAGTACAACTTTACACTGGATAATGTGATCATTACGTGATTGTTTAGTCATAAACACTTTTATCTTATCGGTAAACTCCTACTGTGGCCTTCATTTTTTAGTAGTTTATCTATAGTTGGCCAATCACAAAACGAGTAACAATTAATTTCCTTCTAGTACTTAAAGTATGTCTAAAGTGAGATCATACAGCTACGCCGAAAAAAAAGGGTTCTGAGCAAAGGGTTGAAAAGGTTCGGAATTTTGTGATTTTCCTAAAAAAATAATAAGGATAAAACATGTACTGTTGGAAAAGGGAAATATATCTTGCGGTATTTTCGGAAATCGCCGTATTAGAGGCGCAAAACACCGAAATAATTTATAAGTGCCTTTTATGTTGTAACTGTCAGCTATGAAATAAATAATTAGGACTACAACACGCGTTATGCGGTATTCCGACATTTGCCTGAAGTGTCTTTTCGGATCAACCTGCGAGTCCGTTTTCATGTAATTTTCTGTTTTGCATAAGTCTACTGTTTGCGCAGGCTGATTTGAGACGATACTTTAAGCAAATATTTTTTGACGAGCAAGATGCCTCTTAAACTGAAATATGAACAAATTTCGTGGAATTAACCACTTTATGTATTCTTTAAATGACGTTCCTATCCACTTTGATAGGGTAGTCCTTTTTGCGTGATAAGATATTATATATCTTGAACACAGGAAAATGAAAGCTCTACTGGAAGTTGCTGCTGTTTATTTGTAAAGGGCACGAATCCCAGAAGAAGCAAACAAGTTTTTTTTAAATTAATTTTTCCACGAACTTAGAGAAAAAAGTCACGTTCTTATGATTTTTCTACACAGCAAATCAAAGATTTTGGAAAGTCGCCGATGTTCACTGAATTTCTGAGACTTTTGAGATTTTTCATTTGTATATGCATATAAAGAGTGTTTAGTGACGCGTGAAGGTACTGAACATTTCTTTGTGGGAGCCCCAGGCTAAATTCATCAGCAATGCCCGTCATGGGTTAAGTATGCAGATTTGGCGTTGCAGGATAGAATGTTTCTCGATGCCGAGAGCACAGCAATCCTCAGTTAAAGGTGGCATTAGTTTGGGTACCTCTTATGTCTCGCTAAGTATTTGCATCCTACTTTTCCTACTGCACGCTGCTGAGTGTATTGAACTTAATCCGGGGCCGGCAAAGAAAGGCAAGGGAGAAAATCGAGAGAGTTGATCTGTAAGATTAGGAAGAACAAGAGGTGCAGGAGGAGGGTCTAACAATGGAAATGTTCCCACTGAACAGAACTTGACAAAATCGCCGGGAACTCCTCCCCAAATTATACCTACAACTGTCTGACAAAGTATTCCCTCGTGTTTTTCGTATTCTACATATGCAGCTTATAACTTCTCTCTATATCATAACAACTGTCTGACAAAGTATTCCCTCGTGTTTTTCGTATTCTACATATGCAGCTTATAATTTCTCTCTATATCATAACTCTTCACTAGGTGACCAAATGTTAGACTTTCCACATCGAACACGTTTGGCGGTTGTAAGAAAACAAATATGGTTTGAAATTTTGTGATTTTCTTTAAAAAAACATCAGGATAAAACATTGTTGAAAAAGGGAAATAAATCTTACGATGTTTTCGGAAAAAGTAAGTATTCGCTAAATATTCGCTAAGTATTCGCATCCTACTTTTCCTACTCCTCGCTGATGAATGTATTGAACCATGGCCTGCAAAAAAAGGCAAGGGAGATAATCGAGACAATCGATCTATAAGATTAGGAAGAACAAGAGGTGCAGGAGGAGGGTCTAACAATGGAAATGTTCCCACTGAACAGAACTTGACAAAATCGCCGGAAATTCTTTCCCAAAGTATACTTCAGCCCTCTTCTAACACTCCTACTACATCAAAGCAGCAAACTATTGGTGAATGGCCTACAACGTCGCACGGTCGCACCAGAGGTCGGTCAAATGAACAGGCAAAAGCTAGAGACGGGTCTGTCTCGACTGCAGCTTCGTATACAGACGATGAATTCTTGACTAGCGATGAAAGGCCTACTGGTATCAATTCGGATCAGAGGAGTAACTTGGATAATTTTCCAATGACCGTTTTACTAGATACACAAACTATAAGGCTAGACAGAAAACTGGATAAGATGGAACATTCCCTTAAAGACATTAGAGAAGAAAATAGGCAACTTAAGGAGCAAAATCAGTTACTGACAGACAAGATTTGCACTTTACAGTCCAAGGTAGAAGATCTTACTGATAAATGTAATAACCTAGAGAGTCAGTCAAGAAGACAAAATCTCAGATTTTTCAACATTAATGAAGATACTGAGGAAACGTGGGATCAGACTGAAGGAATAGTTCGCAGTTATATTGCAGATGACATAGAAATTGATTCACGTGATATACAGATCGAACGCGTCCATCGTTTACCTGGAAGGAATGGTCCCCGTCCTATTCTTGTGAAATTTTCTTTCTACAAGGATAAAGATCGAATTTTTCAAAAATATAAAGAAAAGTCTCGTGCACATCGTCAACAAGCAAGCTCAGCCGACACGTCGAAGAGAGTTTACTTGAGTGAGGACTTTTCAGAGTATATCCGGAAAATTAGAAAACAGTTGCATCCATTCTTACAGGAAGCCATTGACTCTGGTAGTCATGCTCATTTACGCTATGATAAACTGATAATTGATAGAAGAACATTTGTGTATAATCCTTAAATTCAGCGTCTCGAACCACTATATAAGGACTAGGGTCTTTGCCAAGGCTCAGATAGTTCAAGCAAATTCTGTGATGGAAATCTATATAATAGCGAAAATGTAGAAAGTGATAATATACTTTCAAAATCAAATGGTTTATTTGCCTTAAATATTTGCCCATGGAACATTGAAGGCTTAGCCAAGTATGAAAATGATATTAAGTTTGAAAGATTTTGTATGTCCTACGATATATATTGTTGGATTTTGTGAGACATAGGGACATGCAGCTGACCAGTTCAGCGACATACTTACGGATTTCACAAGATTTGATTATATGAGAACCAAAAAGTCGTTTGCTTTATGAGGGTCAGGAGGGGTTAGTGTCTTTGTTAATAAAGAGCTCACTTATTGTAATATAATAAAACGCATTTTCTTTAATTTTGAAGGATGTGTAGTATTGTACTTGGATCTCAGAAGTTTGAACATTGATTGTGATGATATTGTTTTTGTTTTCGTTTATATTTCACCTGAGAACTCACCTATATACCATGATCGCAATGAAAATGGTATAGAGGTTCTCAGTGATCAATTGTCTCAGAGTTTCCGGAAGCGAAGTTATTCCTGGCGGGTGACTTTAATGCCAGAATGAAGGATTTTCAAAACTTTACAAGTTATGACGATGTTTCTTTTGTCATTGGAGAAAATTCGAATTATCCTGCTGATGACTTTTCCTTAATGAGTAACTCAAAAGATCAAGTATATAATCGTTTCGGATTATCTTTAATTGAGTTATGCTGTTCTTACAACGTTCATACTCTAAACGGGGATTTGGAAGGCACTTTCACCTGCAACTACCCATCCAATTTTGATGAAACTTCACAGAAATAATCCTGCCATGGTCCTCTTCCGAATTTCTTGAAAGAATTTAATTCCTTAAAACACTCTGGTTGCTATGGCAACAAAACTGAAAAATTTTGAAAATATTTGGAAATCTTCTTGTCTGAAACCGTAAGGCCTACGGCTACCAAAGTTGGCATGTAACTTTATCTAGTGGACCTCTACCAAGTTTCTTCAAATTATAGCCCTAGGGTCAAAATTGGCCCCGCGCCGGGGGTCACAAGTTTAACATGGGCTTATATAGGGAGAACTTTAAAATTCTTTTTCGACCTAGTCATAGGGCCTAGGGCTACCAAATAGACCATTTGCCAGTTAGATTTGATATAAGCGATATTTCCATTTTATCGTAAGCGGCGCACCAGAAATATCACGTGACACCGGACAAACAAAGCATTATTTCAATAACAAATGCCGTATGTCCCGTTCGCAATTCCTTTAAATTTGGACAAATTCATAACTAAACAGAAATTGGCATGGCAAGAAATCTAGAGGAAATCAATTCTAACGCAATTCAAACATATTTCGTCATATTCCTTTTGAAAAAAATAATCATAAAGAGACAAAATAATTATGCACTTTATGAGATCGTATTGAAATAAAGAGCATGTAGAGACTAGGAACGAACTTACCCTCTGAAACCTGTTTAAAATTCATAATCCTGTCCATTAATGATCACCAAAGGGGTAAATTAATATGAAACAAAAGATAAAAAGAGTCAATTTTATGTGACACGTGGGTGTTAATCTGAAAGAAGCAAGTACATAACAGCTGTTCTAAAGGTCTCCCACCCTGCAGTGCGATACCGAGATCAAACGAATACCGAGTTAACCCTTCACCCATTTTTTTTAGTAAGATTTCATTAGATTTTTTTTAAATACTGAAAACGAAGCTTAAATAAATATTTTGTGGAGAAGTTACGGATGGTCCGAAATTTGATCTGAAGCCACGTTTCTTTTGTTTCATATCTATAACATGAATTTATTCGTCAATAGGTACATACCTGAAAGTGCAACAAGGATGTTTGATAATAGTGCTTTAATATCAGTAAATGGACTGTCCCTGGACAGCTATTTAACCTTTTTGCCAAAGTATTTCGAGCGACCCGGAAAAAAAAGTTGCAGACGTGCTGATTTAATTGTCTCACTGTCTGTTATTTGTCTCACTTCCTCAACCTTCCTCACCCCATCCCCCATAACAAAAAAGTAATCAATATGTAGTTCAGAAATATCTGTGAAAAATAATTCTTTAAAGTGTGAACAAAAATATTTGAGGAAAAAAAGAAGGGCTTGCAACAAGCATTTTTTCCTGTTTCAACAATATTTTTCTTTTTACTTTTTCAAAGACAATTACAACCATTTGACACACGTTTATTCTATCCTTTCCATATGCTAAGTATCTGGACGAGTCCAAAGTGTTGCCGTGGGGTGAAAACATTCACGGTAACCATTTAAAACCCATATCCCAAGCTTTTTATGACCCTTAGAAATATAGGTTTTAAAAATGTTGTTGAAAAGGGATAAAGTTCTAGCAACCAACCTTTTCTCCATTTCCTTTGCTATCCTTCCTACAGAAAATTTCATTTTTAATACACATTCAAATTGTTATCTGCAAAGGCTTACAATTTGGGCAAGTCTCAAATTTCTGTTTCGTAAAGACTTAATGAAAATTTCACTGTTGTAAAAAATGGGGGGGGGGGGGGATAACATCAATATGCTTGCATTAGACTGTTCCTATTTTTATGTGTGATTATTCAACCAATGTTTGCCGAATTCCGTAGCTAAGTTTGTAACGCACAGGCTCAAAGTCCAGGAATCTGTGCTTTATTTAGACTAGTAATGTGATAACCCCCCCCCCAAAAAAAAAAAAATCGTTCCAGTATCTGCTAAAAGACAGAGACAGTCTACTAACAAAAAACTGGGACATTATCCCATTATCCCTACTTTTGACGCCCCTGAGAAAGAAGCTTCTAGAAAACATTGTGGGAAAAGGAGAAAATGCTGGTAACCAGCATTTTATCCTTTTACTACAATGTTTTCCACCCTTCAAAAAAAATTTTTTTCAGTCACTTTTATTTTGTCGTCCGCAAATGCTTTCGATTCGGGCAAACCTAAAATTTCGTCGTTTGGTAATGAGTTACACATGTTGAATTTACAGAGAAAGTCCTGACTTTGACATAATTAACATTTGTAACTCACCTGAGCACAACGTGCTCAAGGGGAGCTTTTAGGATTACCCGGTGTCCGTCGTCCGTCGTGCGTCAGTGCGTCGTGCGTCGTCAACAATTCTTTAAACATCAACTCCTCCTAAACCACTGGGCGGATCTGGACCAAACTTGGCTGGAATGTTCCTTGGGAGGTCCTTTTTAAAAATTGTTCACAGAATTTGATTCCAACAAAAACTCTGGTTGCCATGGCAACCAAATGGAATTTTCTAGGGAATTCTTTAAAAATCTTCTCCTCTGAAACCACTGGTCAGATTTTGAAATAATTTCACAGATATGTTCCTTGGGTGAACCTTTTCAAACATTGTTCGTAAAATTTTGATCCGTCAAAAAATGTGGCTCTGGTGAATGGAGGCTTCTTGCACCATATAGAAATGAAGGAATTCTTACAAATTCTTCTTCTCTGAAACCGCTGGTCAGATTTTGAAATAATTTCACAGGATTGTTCCTTGGGTGACCCTTTTCAAAAGTTGTTCGTAAAATTTTGATCCGTCAAAAAATGTGGCTCTGGTGAATGGGGGCTACTTACACTATACGCGGAAATTAAGAAATTCTTAAAAAAATTTCTTCTCTGAAACGGCTGGTCAGAATTTTAAATAATTTCACAGAGATGTTCGTTGAATGACCCTTTCCAAAATTTGTTCTTGAAATTTTGATCCGTCAAAAAATGTGGCTCTGGTGAATGGGGGCTACTTGCACTAAACCAGAAATTAAGAAATTCTTAAAAATATTTCTTCTCTGAAACGGCATGTCAGAATTTTAAATAATTTCACAGGGATGTTCGTTGAATGACCCTTTCCAAAAACTGTTCGTGAAATTTTGATCCGTCAAAAAATGTAGCTCTGGTGAATGGGGGCTACTTGCACTATAGGGAAATGAAGAAATTCTTAAAAATTCTTCTTCTCTGAAACCGCTGGTCAGATTTTGAAATAATTTCAAAGGATTGTTCCTTGGGTGACCCTTTTCAAAAAGTGTTCGTAAAATTTTGATCCGTCAAAAAATGTGGCTCTGGTGAATGGGGGCTACCTGCACTATTCGGAAATTAAGAAATTATTAAATATTCTTCTTCTCTGAAACGGCTGGTCAGAATTTTAAATAATTTCACAAGGATGTTCCTTGAATGACCCTTTCCAAAAGGTGTTCGTGAAATTTTGATCCGTCAAGAAACACAGCTCTGGTGAATGGGGGCTACTTGCACTACATGGCCATGAAGAAATTCTTTAAAATTCTTCTTCTCTGAAACGGCTGATCAGATTTTGAAATAATCTCACAGAAATGTTCCTTTGGTAATCCTTTTCAAAAATTGGTTGCAAAATGCTGATTTGTCTAGAAACATGGCTCTGGTGAATGGGGGCTACTTGCACTATTTGGCCATGGAGAAATTCTTTTTCTCTGAAACGGCTGATCAGATTTTGAAATAATTTCTCAGAAATGTTTCTCAGCTAACCCTTTTCAAAAAGTGCTCTAGAAATTTTGATCCATCAAGAAACATGGCTCTGATGACTGGGGGCTATTTACACTATACAGACATGAAGAAATTCTTAAAAATTCTTCTTCTCTGAAAGGGCTGATTAAATTTTGAAAGAAATGGCTATGGTTCTCTCAGAAATTCAGGTGAGCGATCCAGGGCCATCTTGGCCCTCTTGTTAAAAATCTTTATGGTTGCATTTTTGTCATATTACTGTTTGAACTACCTTATAAGTTGACTATCGTAATAACAAAGTTTAATTCAAATTTCAAACCTTCCATTCCCTCTAGGAAAAACAAAGATATATGAGATTCATTTTCAGGAAGCGAATACGTGCTATACTTGTTTTCAATGCAAAGCTAGTAAATGGTTAGCTGGGTGTTTGTTTGATCTCGGTATTTCACCGTCAAAGTGGGTGATCTATATGAAAAGCTGTGATGTTCTTTTTAAGCATCCACTAACACATAAGTGTCACAATTAAGTGCTTATCCCGTTTAGTCTTAGGTTGATAGGTTTGGGATTGTTATAATCTATTACGGAGGGTAAATCTCGAGGAAAAACATCTCCGTATCGGATAGTGTAGATCTAGGATTAGACTGCACGTTCTTCGTAGTCTGATCTGAAACCATATTGTCTGCAAAAGGTAATCGAGTCACTCTTGGCAGCCTATGGGTTAATGCAGTCTGCATACAAAAAGTTCTATCAACAGACCCGGCAGTAGACAACGCTTCTGATTCAGCTTTACTCTCTGAAGTCTGCCGAAAAATTGATAAAACAACAGTTTCTTTTTGTGTGTGTCTTCGAAAAAGATAATTGATAAAACTACCGGCACGGCCGTTTTAGGTTTTTTGTCTTACTTATCGCGTTTAGGGTGTATTCCATGACCGTTTCACTATTCGTGTATATACAAGATTGGGAAAGTTTGTCCCGCGGAAAGGGAAGTAACTCGTGGTGACACGTCAGTAACGGTAATTGGCAAATGGTCTATTTGGCATGTAGCTTTAAGATATCTAGTGGACCTCTACCAAGGGTGTTCAAATTATAGCCCAGGGGTCAAATTTGGTCCCGCCCCGGGGGTAACAAGTTTTACATAGGCTTATTTAGGGAAACTTTAATAATTTACTCGTGCATAGCCATAAGGCCTTGGGCTACCAAATTTTGCATGAAGCTTTATCTAATGGGCCTCTACCAAGAGGGCCCAAATTTTAACTTTGGGGGTCAAGTTTGACCCCACCCCAGGGGTCACATTTTTTACATTGGCTTTTACAGTGAAAACTTGATAAACCTGTCTCGTGGGTCACATATTTTACAGGGCCTTTTATAGAGCAAACTTGTTTAACCCTTTCCCAAACAATCCCTGATTTTTACGGGTCAGGAATAGAAGCCTTTGGAAAACATGGTGGGAAAAGGAGAAAATGCTGGTAACCAGCATTTTCTCCTTTTCCCACAATGTTTTCTACCCTGTCATATAGAAAAATAATCTTTTTAGCAATTGTTTTGTTTGAATGGTGTTTGTTTAAATGGTGTTTTACGCCGCTTTCAACAGTATTTCAGTCATATCACGGCTACAGTTCACATATTCATGTTTCCTGGGTTTCACCAGTACTAGGCTAGGCTCTGCAGTGTCTTGCCCAAGGACACTCCCGTGAAAAAAACCCAGTGGACCCAGCGGAGCTCGAACCTGGGACCTCCAGGTTACGAGACCTACACTTTACCACTGAGCCACACAGGACCCAGCAATTGTTACTTTGTCACCTGCAAAATGCTTTCAATTTGGTCTGGTCCAAAATTTGCCGTTTGGGAAAGGGTCAACAGGGCTTTTTATTGAGCAAGATTAAAAGATCTTGTTTATAACCACACATTCTAGACAAGTCCTGTTTTATTTGGTATGGGGCTTTATCTTGGGGACCTCCACAAAGATTCTACTACTTGTATCTTTGTGGCCAAAAATTGCTTTGCCCTGGGATCAAAACTTTCTCAAAGGATTTTATAGAAGAAAATTTTGTTTAAAACCAATCGGCCAAGTATTGTAATGTTTGGCTTGTACTGTTTTGACTTAGTAGCCAGTGGAGTGATACAGGGCTATCATGGCCCTCTTGTTCCTTAAAGTTCTTGTTTTCATGTTCTTGTCGAAAGTTTAGCTGGAGAGATACCTACTTCAGTCATGCTATATGTAGTATTCTTGCCTTTTGGCGTAGCCTTACGTTTCGTTTCGGTAAGGCTCCAAGCATGAGGCAGTGATTTTTTTGTTTTGTTTTGTTTTTTTCCTTAAAGTTCTTGTTTTCATGTTCTTAAGCATTATATCAGGAAACCATTGAAATTCATTTTCTCAATTGCAGACCAAATTGTTATGAAAATTTTTACGGCTACTTCTATCAAATCCCTAGAACATAAGCCGACCGGAACATTTCAATTGAGAACTCATCTTGACCTGCACAACTACACTCATTCCAATACTTGAAAAATAGCTGATATTGCAGTCCTCAAATTATACTGAACGCTATTTTGCTCTCTGATTTTGACCTGCGATTTTCAATCAGTCCAAAGAGATGCTCTGATCTTTATCTACGTTGATTAATTGCTCTAATGGTTTAGATGCTATGTAGCGCATGCTCAACGAAAACCTTCTCTTGTTATGCATATTTATCTCCATATAAGTATAATTGTTACACATTAATAACACTTAGTATTCCTCTGTTCTATATATAAATGTTGCACCACGTCCATGTACATGGGCCGGAGGCCTAAATACTCTATTAAACTATTGTTTTGTATTTTATTGGAAAAATCCGGTTTTCTGTTGTATTAAGATGGAGGAGTCATGTCGTAACCAAAAAGAAGAAAGTCCTCTTTAAAAATATACACAGTGTCTTCAATAATGTCCGTTGGAATGTCTCTATATGTTTCGATGGGATATGTAGACCTTTGTGTTTCTCTTTCTGCTGGAGACAGACCGTTTTTCTCTATTTCATCTGTAACCAGTTTGATTGCAGCTGACATTGAAATATCTTCGAAGTGTGCTTGAGATGGAACTCCACGGTCAGATCGGATAAACCCCTGAATCTGAAACGATTTCCAAACTATTTCCAGAAGTCTTAACTGTGTTAAACAGTTCTCAAGAAGGTTCAGCGTTTTAGCAGCACTAAAAACGGTACGTATTATTCTATCTGCTGTTACATTGCCTCTCTTCACTGTCATAGTTTCTACAATATGTATCCGTGTGGAAATGGGGACTGGCAAAGAAGAAAGTAAATTCTCTACGTCCTAAGAGAATGATTCCTGATGTATAATCGTGGTAACATTAGTAAGACATGGCTTACAAAGAGAATATATTGGGGCCCAGTGATTGTTTGCATAGCGTCTTGTTTTAATTAGTTCTATAATGTAACTAAAAAAATCTTTAAATGTTGGGGTGACAATGCAAACCGATTCCCAGTCCTTAAAGGTGGCCCTTCAGATTTTGGGACGAAAATTGTACAAAAATGCAAAAAAATCATCCTTATACTCCCAAAGCCTTTTAATTTTCATTCATAAAACCCCAGTAGTCGAACACCGTCCAACAACACGAGAAATTTGAGATTTACTACAGCCCAAGTCGACACAGACGGGGACACGTTCTATATTTAGATGATCAATTCGCTCATTTACATACAGGAATACACAGACAAAGTTTTAAACATAGCGTCTGAAGAAGACATTATGGAAAATAATTATTACAGGTTTGCTATGTAATGGAATTTAAGCGTTATGAGTCATGTGCCAGTCACTAAGCATTCCCGAAATGCTTTATTGATTTTTGGCGCGAAATCTAAAAATACCTTAAGAGGCTACGTAGCCTTTTAAGGGAATACCATCAAAAAAAATTTTTTTTTGTAATTTTATGAATTTTAATCATTGATGATTTGTATTGTTTTTTCATATGAATTTCAGTAATATATATATTTTTTAATTTGGTGAGGTGTGAAGATTCTAAATACTCACCTTTAAAATGACTTCTTATTTTGAAAGTGTCCCCCACTGTAGAAGGTAGAAAAATTTTGTCCATGTAAGCTGAAAATAGTCTTGAAAAGGGATTACGTGCCATAAGTATGGTTGGAGTAGTATAAATAGAAGGGTCGTCAGATTTTAAGTAGTTCCAACGATTTACTCCGTGCACACTGTTGTACAGTCTGTTCATCACACTTAAAACATTCTTTACCGCATCTGTTAATACTTTGAACATATTCAGCATGAATGTGCAACCTATTTTCGGAACTTTTCAATAGTTCACATTGTATTGTTGAATTGCGATTGTCATTGTTTCTTTGTAATTAGATTGTATAGAGTATGTTGGTAAAGTGGTATTTTTGCATTTCAAATAAGAACATGTGCTGTAAAGATGAGTTAAATGCAAAGATTATTGGTTTCTTTGAGCATCTAATTTCAACTTTGACTTGAAGACCGCAAAAGCTGAGCAGTTTTCGTCAATCTTGGCATTGTTGGAACTCTTGGCACATGTTCCTTTTCTTTCACAATCAATATCTGTTTTCCGAAGAAAAGACTGTTTGACTTCCTGAAAAACAGAGAGAGGAAAAATCTGGAATAATAATTGGAAAAAAATTCAATACGTAAGTCAAACACAGTATATGTGAGCATATCTTTATTTTTGTCATACAGACGATCGCTAAATCATCGCGAACCATAAAACGTTTACACAATTTATTTGTAATTGTACACAGGTAGTCTGTGATCGATCTTAGTATGGTATAGTTATGCGATATACAAAGGGTACCAGGTTACCAACGTTTTTATTTTTTAGCCATAACACCAATGGGCGGATCACAATAATTGAGATAATCGTCGGAGTCTTGATCTTACTTTTGTTGTTGTTGTTGTTTGTTAGACACTTTTCGGTCGATGACACGAAAAAGGGGTCGATTCATATCACACAGACGTGATAAAAAGTACGATAGATCTTCCGTTTGTTTGAGGAACATACATAGACAAACATCATAATGGTGAAAAGTTTTCTCGAAAATAATCATGATAAACTTAAGTATCAAGAAAATTCTACATTGATCAGATCATATTTTTACACAAAATTTCTTAATAGTGCAAACTGACATTCAAGAGATATTTTTACCCATTTATCGATATCTATAAAAACTTAATTCACCATTTGAATGAACTGGGAGGTTTTTCTTTTCACAAGATGGCAGCAAGTTGTAATTTGAATTATTTAAAAGTGTAGCTTAATTGTTAAATTTTGACTACACAAGTCATGAAATAAACTTGTCTGTTAAGGTAAAACTTCTGTAATACACTTCCGGTGAAAATTCTAATTGGTTGATAAATAAGGATAAATAAGGATTTATGCAGAAATAATATTTTTGCACATTTCTAACGGATAAAAAATTCCGTTTATGTCTATCTTGAAATTATTCTTTGATACTTTTCTTAGTTTCGAAAAGGGAGGTAATTATTATCTCTTTTTTAATTGAGAATATAGTGGGTTTAGATTTATAAATGATAACTCAAAGAAGGAAAAAATGGAAAAAAATGAATCGGTGAAAGTAGTTCAATAATACTCATTTTTAATTATAGCTAATTTTGCTAGATGATGTTTTAGTGGAAATAGCCGTTATCTATTATACAGGTCTTACCTTAAACACAAAAATGACTGGAAATGCCTCTTACGAACAACTTTAAAACCTATCAGGGAAAGGAAGAATTCATAAGATTTTCTAGAACTGTATCTAATCATAAATACTGTGAATGTCAATTTTAGGCATGAAGATAAATCAAAGTAAAGTACTAAAAGTACTGACAGACTAGCGAATTTGAAACTAGTAAGTGGCTATGGTAAATGTAAATCTTTGTCGATTCATACCAGACTGAAGAAATATTGTCATACTTGGTTTCTGAGTCCGTCCCAGATCCATCGGTTCATTCTGGTTATTAAATCTAATCAGCTTCAATTCAAATGCAGTTCAATCCATTGCCTTTACTCGACACTTTTGACTATTTTCTTCTCTAAACAAGAAATATTACGAAAACGAAAAACTTTAATTTGTTAACTTTCAATGTGAAACAGGTTATTTTGTTGTGATGAAATCTCCTGCCTTAAAAGAAATCTTTAGAAAGAAACAAATAAGAGGTAAATTGTGTTTGGCATGTACACCTGGCCTCTTAGTTATTTCCATAGCATAGCGTTTGAAAAGATAAAACAAATATGATTGTCTGTGGCCCATGACAAACAAAATGAATATGAAGTTTCATAAGTTTTTCTCTTTGAAATAACAGTATTCAGGTTTTCACCATCGCCAGAATGTTTTATTTAACATTTTTCGCAGGTTGAGGATTAACTTGGATTATAAAGTTAATTAACCTGTTACCATACAGCAAAATTTCATACCTATCCAAATTGAAAACATTTGCAGATGGCAATTGCAAAGTGGCTCAAATGGTGCAATTTTGCTTTGATAGGGTAGAAAACGTTGTGGGAAAAGGAGAAAATGCTGGTTACCAACATTTTCTCCTTTTCCCACAATGTTTTTAAAAGGCTTCTTCCTCAGGGGCGATAAAAGTCGTCATTGTGTGGTAAAGGAATAACAGCACAGGATGCAATAGTTAACTATTTAACTCTTTACAAAACGAAACATTTACGATCCTCCACATTAAAAACAGTTCCAGACGATAAAGTTAAATGTGACTAAATTGATAAAAACATATTCTAAAAGGGTTGAAAACTACATAAGACAAGCAATTTCGTTGAAATTACATCCCCCGCCGAAAAAGACCTTTTTTGATACAAACGTATAAGAGGTATTGTGTTTTGCATGTACATGTGGCCTTTTTGTTATTGGTCCATGATGAAATTATACATTAAGCTCCCTTGTTCAATGGCACAGGATTTCATTACATAAAAAAAATATAAAAGAGGTCCATTACAGGATTATACATTAAGTACCCTTTTTGCAGAACTTGGCATTTCATAAAATGAAAACAAACAAAGGAAATATACATAAAAACCCCTTTTCCATGACATGTCATATATAATTACATGTCATGGAAAGAGGGGGTTTTATGTATATTTCCTTTATTTGTTTTCATTTCAGGATTTCATATATGTGGTGGAAAAAAATTTGTATCAACAGACTATCTAATGGAAAAGAAAACATGCATGAAGTTTCATCAATTTTTGTCAAGGACTTTAGAAGATATCCCTCTCACAATATAAGCTTCCACACTGCTGCCATTTCAAGCAGGTAGCTAGAGACTAAAGTGTTGAAATTTGTAGCACCTGCCTGGGTAGCTGAACGGATATATGGTATTACTTGTGATCTAAAAGGTTTACGAACAGACAGATGCATGGAGAGACGAATGCACAATTGACTCATTGGTCACTGGCTTTGATAAACCAATAAAAATATGAAGTTCTATGAAAATAATGTGCAAAAGTTGGAGATTCACTGATAAAAAATTAAATTTGACATGAAGTCTCCTTTTTCCATGATACAGTGATAGATTGCAAAACCCTGACAACATGTGCTGGGTTACATGATCAGTGAAAATCTCGTCCAAATCTGTTGAGATATGTCAAGTAATTAAAGAGATACAGGTGAAAAATTAAATTATAACATGAAGCCCCCTTATTCCATGATGCTGCTACAATTCCCAAAACCTTGACAATATGCCGCAGGTCACATGATCATGTGAAAATTCCATCCAAACCTGCCAAGAAATGTGGGAGGCATTGTGTTAGGTCACATGATAATGTAAAAATTCCATTCAAATCTGCCAAATGTGGGAGGAGTTGCCTTCACAAGAAATAGAATGAAATAAAACATGAAGCCCCCTTTTTTCATGACGCAGCTACAAATAGTAAAACCTTGAGAATATGCGATAGGTCAAATGATGAGAAACAATCTGTGAAAATTCATTTCAATTCTGTCAAGAAATATGGGACGAGTTGCATTCACAAGAAATAAAATGAAATAAAACATGAAGCCACCTTTTTTCATGACGCAGCTAGAAATCGCAAAATGTTGACAACATGCAATAGGTCACATGACAAAAAATATCCTGTCAAAATTCCATTCAATTCCTTCAAGAAATGTGGAAGGAGTTGCCTTCACAAGAAATGGAATAAAATATAACATGAAACCCCCTTTTTCCATGACACCTTATTACAAAAACAAGGACAATTAACTGTGGTATTGCAAGGTCAACGTAGGTGAACTTTTTTTCCTGCATTTCTTAATAGAGGTTGACAGATGTGACAAGTTCAATGTAAAAACTTTGTATAGTTTTGAAGAGAAGACTCCAAACATCAAAAGTGTACTTAAGTGTTACTTAAGTGAAACTTAAAATCGCTCTCAGTCGGCCATTTTGCATCGAATCAAAAAAACAAAAAAATGTCTCGGGAGAATGGGTCATTGTACATATGTATAAAGTTTCACGAAATTCCGTCCAATGGTATTGGAGATATTTGCCGGGACGGACATACGGACGGACGGACGGACGGACGGACGGGGGATAAAAAGGGGAAATGCTTGTAACCAGTACTTTCTTATTTTCCCGCATTGTTTTCAAAGGGCTTCTTCCTACTTATGATAAATCTGGAGATTGCGTGGTAAAGAGTTAATATACAAGACATTAATCAAAAGTTTAACATATCAGTTTCGCATTCACAATGATCTAAGTAATGAATGACTGGAGGAATGAAAAGGGTTCCCTAGCCAGTGAGGGTTTGTGTAGCTGGGATTTGCTACAAGTCACCTGGGCCGTATCATTTTCAGATCCATTCATACTTTTATGTACTGCAGAGTAGGAATCAGTGATATGACCCTGATTTACCTATAAGCAAGCATCATCTACCTTATCAATGACATCTTGTACAGTCTATTGCTTTGAAAGTGGACAAGTTCAAATTGGGATGGTCGAGATTCTGTGCTTTAAGTCAAAGTTGTCATTATTACTGAATTTGAATTCCTAGGAATAATGAGTTATTTTTCTGTGAGGCAGTATTTGGCAACTGTGGTTTTTGTGGTATTTGTCGAAGACAATACCACAGTGAGTTCAAGATTGAATTTTGATAACCGTGTATCTTATTTTGTACCGTGAATCTAATACTCCATCGCGTTTAGGTACACAGCAGTAGAAAGAGATTGAGTTCAAGTAGTTCCCGCTTAAATTTTACCGGAATATCCCGGATATTTGTAGCTTGAAAATGCTTCAAACGCTTTGGAATATCATTACTATGTTCTCTGTCCTTACCACATACAAACAGACAAAGCAATGATAATATGCTCTTTTATCGCAAATAAAGCCAGACGGGCTGAAAAACGTAATTTCAAGTGCAATAACTCAGCCCTTTTCAAAAAAAGTCGATCGTCAGTGACACTGATAAATTAATCAACCTCCGAAAGGTCCCGGGCTTTAGCGCAAGAATATAAAACTTGGCATAAATTAGTTCAATTTAAATACATGAATATTGCCATTTTATTCATAATTTGTAGCTATCTAGGACGACATTTCAATTTAAATCTTGATTTGCAGATCTTCTAAATGATACATATTTCTACATATGCCAGCGTATCCATTTTGTCATAGCGTACCCAAACTCTTTAGAGTCTATACCGAGTCTATACCGAGACAGCGTACCCAAACTTTGTAGAGTTTTAGTTCAACCATTTTGTGCAAAACCGAAGGAAATAAACCCAGTTAAACTCACTTTTTCTCAGGCAAATGACTTTTACGGTGTCACTCAAATATGTAATTTGAAATGGCATATTAAAATACATTTGGCGAGGCTATCGATCGTTGAGATACTTATTTTTGATTGAAACTAGCTTCTCGCGAAATGATACAAATTTGCCAACTGACCTTGGGCTTTTTCGTTCCAAAACCAATTCGTTCCATGGCTTGTTGGTCCTATGATTGCATGCTACTCCATATGATTGCTCATGAATATTTATAGATCGAGGTAATAGACCATTTGCCTAATGAGTTACTTCCTTTTCCACATGACAATTTTTCCCAATCCTGTATATACCCGAATAGTGAAAGTGTCATATTTTTTAAATGGATTACACACTAAAGTGATAAATAAACAACCTAAAATGGCCGTGCGGTTAGTTTCATCAATTATCTTTTTCGAAGACACACATAAAAAAGAACTGTTGTTTTATCAATTTTTCGGTAGACTTCAGAGAGTAAAGTGGTATCATTTATAAGTGCTGTCTCCTGCCGGGCGTGTTGATAGAGCTTTTTGTATGCAGACTGCATTAACCCTTTGGCTACCAAGTGCGACTCAATGACCTTTTGCAGACAATATAGATTCAGATCACACCAGGAAGAACGTGCAGTCTGATCCTAGATCTACACTATCCGATACGAAGATATTTTTCCTTGAGATATTCCTTTGAAATAACTTTTGAGGTTTTACTGTTGGCTGTAAAAGTGGCATTTAATATATTTAGTAAGATAAGGTTTAACTTAAACAAATACCCCCCTCCATTCCTAAAGAAATTAGTGCAAATATACCGTTTAAAGTGGGACCTGTTAACCTAGGTTACATAATGCATTTGAAAAAAAAAATGTTCAGGCAGAAAAATGCATCTTTGAAAATTCGTTTTTTTCACAAATGTTTATGAGCTACATATTGATTACTTTCAGTTTTCGATTTTTTGAAAGTGTGTGGGGGGAGGGGGGTGTTAAGGTTGAGAAAGTGAGACAAATTCTCTGTTTCTTTCAAACTATTAATTCCACACATGGATTTCCTTGACAAATACCACTTCAGCGTTTTCAACGCTTTGATTTGTGTTGTTTATATTGAGTCTGGCTAAACTGGATGCCTATAGATTAGCTTCGCTAGTCTTAAAATCGTGATATCAGTGAGAATAATCAGCTAGTTTTACCGTGAAACTTTTTTCATGATTTAGATAATATTTCCAGGAAAGTTTTTATGGCAGTAGTTCTTTCAAACTATCACAACAGTTACAGTACATCTTATGGCAGAAATTTGCCACTGTCCAATTAAATACAAGAAAAAGGTGCAAAGTTTGTTTTCAAAGTTTGTTTTCGAATAATACATGTGATTTGCAATATGTTACTCTGTTTACTGCTTTGTCAGCAAATACAACATCAACATACTAAGTTGAATACGATAACATAAAACAGATGCACATTACTGATCAATTTATGTTCCTTAATACCTTTGCCTAATTCTGAAATAAAACCTGCCTGGCTAGGTAGCTTGGTGGTTTATCATGTGCCTGATTCATGACCTGGTGGTTGTGGGTTCAACACCTAGTTCATGCAGGCATACTAGATTTCCAGCAACTTCCAGCCGCTCACATCTGATGCAATTGAAGAAAGTAATCAATAGCTTGAAAGAAAGTTGTGTTAGCAGGGGAGGGGGTGAGGGAGATGGGGTTCTTAACATTCTCTTTATTTGTCTTTGTTTTTTTCTGGTGGTTCACCTGCAGTTGCTTTGCTTAATTATGAATACGAGATTAATTATTTATTAACATAAATATCTAAGATAGATCTCGATCTATCCCCTAAATAATTTGTAGGCATTTGATAAGAAAGTTTACTTCTATCGAAGTGTTTAGAATGATAAATAATCTTCTCCCAATAAAAATAAAATCTTACATCACAATAAAATAAGCTACTATATGTTAACATAGGACAGTACAAAACATATTCAAACACATGCCCCGATGCACGCTGTAACCTAACCGTCGTGTCATCCCAGATTAACAATCATTTCGTGCCTACCATATTCCTTTTGGAAGCACCATCCTACACATTTTTCATGTCTTTTTACCCACTTGGCGAACACATGCTTATATCAATCTGATTTAGAAGAAATCACGCTCATTACTGTGGATTGTAATTAAACAAGGTCAAACAGTTCTGATTAAATAGTCAGAAAAACTAAAGCTCCATAGGAGCAAAATATGGTGAGCACGCTGGATGTGATTACCGGCTGAATCTAAAAACATCCGACTCGAGTTGTGTGATTCTTGTTGAATGCCCTAGGGTATTACCCTGGTGCCAATGGATATTTGCAAGGTTGTCCAGCAAACTTCCTTGCAGTAATTTGACTGCCGTCGTTAATCGCTTGTTTTTCGAGCGTCAGTTTGTCTGTATGACTATTGGACGATTACCTGTCCTTGTCTCCCGGCAACTCCTTCAATTTGCCAAACTTTTTTTTCCATCTGTACAGGCAAGTTCTGTTAAGATGTTTTCGTTTGTTAGCACTTTCAGTAGTGATTTAGTTTCAGTTGGCGATTACCCAGGATTTACCATAATTGAAAAAGAGAAAACACGCTGTTCTTTCTTAGACAGTGTTCCATCGTAGATTCGTTTAAAAGCAGATGCTTTAACTAACAAGGTCTCAATCAAAACAGGAAATGACGTTACAAGTCTTTAGTGACGCATAAGTAAGTTTAAGATTTCATTATTGCACAAGACGTGCCTTTTCGGGCCGTTATAAGCATGTATTAACGGGTAAAAATCGGGCGGTTAATGGGAGAAAAAGTGTAAATTCATGCGCCGTTAACGCCCGGCTTTGTACTATCAATATCCTCGATTCGGGCCTACCTTGTAAGCAACGTTTGTCCTTGTCAGATTTTCCCTAGACTCCGACATCAAACTGTAGAAATTTGTACCATATTAGATCCTTTCCACGGCATTAGTACACCACTAACAAATTTGGCACAGGATCTCAGTGTAATCGAGATCTGAACAAAACTTCAACCGTGAAATGTACTCTAAACCAGGTACATCCCACCCACTTTTTGACGTGATCGGTCCGCCTCGCTTGATGTGGATCGAACCCAGTATCGTCTTCCAGTTACAGAAATTCATGTCCACTCATTCATCCTAGGTGTAATCGTCCAAACGTGTGCAAGTTTATTCGACATGTACATGTAAGTCCAGCGTGTATTAAAAATCAATAGAAGTGTATTTACAACGAGAGAATCAAAACTGGCGCACAGGACTAAGGGCCCTTTACTAATCGTAACAAAAACTTCTTCGCCGACTTCCGGTTTTGACCCATTTACGTACAGTACTTTTGAAGTTCGCTTATTTGCATTTCTATGGAAATATTTTTGCTATCTGTGCACATTATTGTTGAAATAGCTTTACTTCATGCAAAAATAGCGTTAATTCATGTGTGTTTTTTTCGTTCTATTTCTGAAGGAGCTTTTCCCGACTTATGGAAGAGAGCGACCGTTACACCGCTATATAAAAAAGGTGATAAGTCTTTTCCGTCCAATTATAGGCCAGTTTCTCTTCTTAGCAGTTGTGGAAAGATCCTTGAGCGAATTATCTTTAAACACATGTATAATTTCTTGATGATAAATGGACTGTTATATAAATATCAATCTGGTTTTTTACCAAAACACTCAACAACCTACCAACTTATAGATATATATCACCATATCTGTCAAGCAGTGGATCATGGTCAGTTCTCCTGTATTGTTTTCTGTGATATATCAAAGGCATTTGATAGGGTGTGGCACAGTGGTCTCTTATTCAAACTAGAAGAACATGGTTTAGGTGACGGACTACTTAGATGGTTTAAAAGTTATCTTGATAATAGAAAACAGAAAGTAGCGATTCAATCATCAGAGTCGAGCCTCTCTCCGTTAAGGGCTGGCGTACCCCAGGGATCTGTTTTAGGGCCTCTCTTATTCCTTATTTATGTAAACGACATCACAGATTCCTTATTAAGCCTAACTCGACTATATGCCGATGATAGTTCCTTGTATTACTCTGCAACTTCATTAAGCGATATAGAGAGTATTGTAAATCATGATCTGAGAATAGTGTCACAGTGGGCCAAACAATGGTTGGTTGATTTTAATCCAGATAAAACTGAAGCAGTCATTTTTTCTACTAGGAAAGACTTTGATAGACCATCACTATTTTTCGGTAATACTAAGATAAAGATAGTAGATGAACATAAACACTTAGGATTAACTTTGAGTAGTACAGGTCAATGGAAGGACCATATAAACAACAATTTAAAAGCAGCATCCAAAATATTACAGATCATGCGAAGACTCCAATTTACTCTTACACGGGCAGCACTAAATCAAATTTATTTATCTTATGTCAGACCGATTCTAGAGTACTCCTCGATAGTATGGGATGGTTGTTCAGTTATGTGTTCTGATTCAATAGAAAAGCTTCAAAATGAAGCAGCGCGTATCGTAACAGGTCTTACAAGATCAGTATCTCTTGAAAATCTGTATAAAGAATGTGGTTGGGAAACATTATCTTCTAGAAGGAAAAATGCAAAACTATGTTTCATGTATAAAGTATCAAATAATTTTGTTCCTGAATATATAGACGATCTTATACCTCCAGTGGTTGGCGATAGGTCTCAATACCAACTAAGAAACAGTCAAAATTATGAAAATGTACATGCAAGAACACGATTGTTTCAAAAGTCCTGTATTCCTTCATCAATTTCTCTTTGGAATAATCTAGAGCAAGAAATTAGAAATTGCACCACATTTGGTTCCTTTAAGTCAAAATTACGTAGCTTGTCAAAACCAGACAGAATACCTAGTATCTACCTTATTGGAAATAGACGATTATCTGTCATTCATGCTAGAATAAGAAATAACTGCAGTAATTTAAATAATGATCTTTTTAGGAATCACTTGATATTAAATCCGATCTGTGACTGCAGAAATGGCGTTGAGAATGCAGAACACTATTTTTTCCTATGTCGAAAGTATTCTGATATCAGAATCACGCTTTTTCAGTCAACAAGGGCTCTTCATCCTCTAAACATAAAGAAGCTGTTATTTGGCGATGAAAACTTGAATGATGACGAAAACTGCCTATTATTTGAATCAGTTCATTTATATATTAAACAGTCGGGCCGTTTTGAGTAACCATAACATGTTCAATTAAAATACATACAACCTTTTACTAAAATGGCAGGCATTCATCACAGAGCATCACATCTAGTTTCTAATTCTTCCTTTTTCTTTACTTATTAGTTCTATTTCCATTTTACTTTTTTTTTTCCTATTTGTTCATTTTCCCTCTCTCTTTATCAATTTCTCCTTATTTCTGTCTTTGCTTTTTGTGTACATTTTCTTTTCTTTTTTTTTTTTTTTTCCCCTCTTTATTTAGTTATTTACACTATTTCTTTATGTGCTTTGTTTCCATTATCTTTCAACTATTGTTAATTTGATTGTAGGGGAAGGGCCGAATCTAAGTTGTAAGAACTTGTGGCCCGACCCCATTCAGTACATGAATAAAATATGTTTAAACTAAACAACGAGAGAATCAAAACTGGCGCACAGGACTAAGGGCCCTTTACTAATCGTAACAAAAACTTCTTCGCCGACTTCCGGTTTTGACCCATTTACGTACAGTACTTTTGAAGTTCGCTTATTTGCATTTCTATGGAAATATTTTTGCTATCTGTGCACATTATTGTTGAAATAGCTTTACTTCATGCAAAAATAGCGTTAATTCATGTGTTTTTTTTTTTTTTTTTTTTTTTTCGGTCGTTAACATTCGCAGAGGCCCTTAAAATACTTAAACACCCTCGTGCTTCGCACTCGGGCGTTTAAGCATTTTTCGGGCCTCTGCGAATGTTAACGACCTCAAAAACGTGAATTAACTCTATAATCAAAACAGGAAATGACGTTACAAGTCCTTATTGACGATAAGTACATTTAAGATTTCGTTTCGCGGTAAAAATATTACGTTTTTAATGTTAAATGGATGATTTGTTTTGCTGCGCCGGTATCAGTGAATAGTGGCAACCACCATAGAACCGGAAATAAAGTAAGGATGCCAAAATTACAACAAATGGATTTTTAAATCTATAGAGTTTAAATCAGCAGGATTTAACATAGATGTAGGTTACATATATTTGTATATGGTGTGCTAACAGTCTTATTTACATTTTGAACGGCCCTCGTACATGTGTACATGTTTATGTTTTATTTCATGTTCTAATATTTGTAAATATGATACCTTTGGAAAGTATTAGAGTTTGTGGAAACATGATAGTATGTCATTTTACTGTCGATTCAAGTGTTAGTCGCTGGTAGAAAAGATGATCTAAAACCAGGTAAAGAATTTCAGCGAAGATAAAGCAATCTGGCAACTTTTTACCTAGTGTTAAAACTCATTTTTTGTGCTACGGACTGACACTTGCACTATTCGTATAGTAACATATTATCATTTTTAAAATAATTTTCAATAATGGTATGATGTGAATTTAAATGCATTTTAACACCAGCATTGTTTACTTTTAGCCGCTGTCGGGGTTTTAAATCTTTACCAAACGACAAAATTTTGGATTAGACGATTACTGAAAGCATCTGGAGACAACAAATTAAATGTAGCTTAATAGATAATTTTGTCTTTCGTATGTTAGAAAACATTGTTGAAAAAGGAGAAAATGTCGGTTACTTTGTATGTTCTCCTTTTCCAACATTGTTTTAAAAAGGCCTCTTCATCGGGGTCGTTAGAAGTTGGCTTTGTAAAGGATTAATTGATCTATGTTCAATTCTTTACCAGCAAATAATTACCATAAGACTAGAATTTTGTTGTCTTGTGCCGACTAAATCCACGACCAAACGTGACATAGATGGCGTTCGAGGACGCTGTACAGATCAATAAAATGCAGCATAGTGGTTGTGATAGTATTGCTGTGTAATGTTGAATTTATTTTACTCCAGGTCCCGTATTCATAAACCTTTCTTGAGAATATTCCTAGTCTTATTCTCCAAGGTTTACTAGATTTGTGGGTAACACAACTTCTGGTTGGCTAAACCGAATGGTTTAGCCAATCAGAAGTTGTGTTACTTACAAATGCAGAAAATTCTGGAGAGTAAGACAACGAACGTTCTTAAGAATGGTTGGCGAATGCGGGCCCAGGAATCTTTCCACATTCTTAAGGGTCTAGTATTTTTCTCGCGGTAACAAAAACAAGAAATGTCTTTAAAAAAGATGGACGGCGTAAGAGGCACTGGGATATGAATAGACTTCAAATTCGTTTTTATATTCTAATTTGAGGAGAATGGTGAAAACAGTTTGCCTCTTTTGAATAGTTTTACATATGGTTGAAAGCAGAATTATCAATAACATTTAAGAATTTGGATTGAAGCACCTTTCAAACATCGACGATTTGTCGAAATCAGAAGGCGGCGTTTATCAACCCCCTCAATGCTTGAGCACGCCCACCTATACTCTTACTACGAGTAATTTAGTAGGAACTCGGTTTCTTGGCTAACAACGCAATAAAACCGATTTTTCCCCAGGTAGGCTTGTTATTCACGTTGCGAATTGAATCCCAAATTTCAAGACATCAGGCCTTTTTTTTCTCCATTTTAACAAGAAACGAAATAAGTTGTTTTACAACTCGTTTTCGTGTAAGACAACGGAGAGGTAGCCTGTCGTCGCACTTCTTGTTTAGTTTTGCGAGAAGAAAAGCGGGTACCAAATATCTTACACTTAAAATCGAACGCTCGGCAATAATCATTGCTATTAGTTCATCAAAAGTTACTCTAGTATGATTTCAATTATGGATGTTTTGCCTGAGTTTGATACCTGCATGGCCATAAAGTACAACTTTACACTGGATAATGTGATCATTACGTGATTGTTTAGTCATGAACACTTTTTTATCACATGACCTCCCTTGTTTTCAGTGTAATATAACCATTACGAATTTTCTTATCTCACACACGTTTAATATCACATATGCGTGACGTCATTTTTGACGTCATTTTGTACGCTTTTCATACAAGTGAATGGAAAATACCGCGGGTGCATTTATATAGGGTTAATTCACGTTTTTGAGGTCGTTAACATTCGCAGAGGCCCGAAAAATGCTTTAACGCCCGAGTGTGAAGCACGAGGGTGTTTAAGTATTTTGAGGGCCTCTGCGAATGTTAACGACCGAAAAAAAAACGTGAATTAACGCTATTATTGCATAAAGTAAAGGTATTCTAACAATAATTTGCACAGATAGCAAAAATATTTCCATAGAAATGCAAATAAGCGAATTTCAAATGTACTGTACGCAAATGGGTCAAAACCGGAAGTCGGCGAAGAAGTTTTTGTTACGATTAGGAAAGGGCCGTTAGTCCTGATTGCCAGTTTTGATTCTCTCGCTGTAAATACACTTTTATTGATTTTTAATACACACTGGACTTATGTGGAATAAACTTGCACACATTTGGACGATTACAACTAGGATGAATGCGTGGATATAAATTTCTGTAACTGAAGGCGACAGAGGGTTCGATATACATTAAGATAGGCGGACCGATCACGTCAAAAAGATGGTGGGATGTAGCTGGTTTAGAGTACATTTCACGGGTGAATTTTTGTTCAGATCTCGATTAAACTGAGATTCTGTGCAAAGGTTTGTTTGTGGTGTACTAATATCATCAAAGACATGCCATGGAAAGGATCGAATATGGTACGAATTCCTACAGTGTGATGGTCGGAGTCTAGGGGAAATCTGACAAGGACAAACGTTGTTTATAAGGTAGGCCCGAATCGAGGATATTGATAGTACAAACCCGGGCGTTAACGGCGCGTGAATTTACTGATTAATACACGTTTTCTCCCGTTAACCGCCCGATTTTTACCCGTTAATACATGCTTATAACGGCCCGAAAAGGCACGTTTTATGCAATAATGAATGTTTTTGCATCATCTGATCTATATTTTGTGATATACCGTAATGTGATAAAAAGAATCTGACATTTGTGGGCTTTTGAGATAAGATTTTATTAAACTCGTCTAGAAAAATGTTATTAAGCTCGCCAAAGGCTCGCTTAATAACATTTCCCTTGACTCGTTTAATAAAATCTTATCTCAAAAGTCCACTCATGTCAGATCCTATATATCTTATATCGGCAAACTTCTACTGTGGCCTTCATTTTTTTTAGCAGTTTACCTATAGTTGGCCCATCACAAAACGAGTAACAATTAATTTCCTCCTAGTACTTAAAGTATGTCAAAAGTGAGATCATACAGCTACGCCGAAAAAAAAAAGGGTTCTGAACAAAGGGTTGAAAAGGTTCGGAATTTTGTGATTTTCCTAAAAAAATAATAAGGATAAAACATATTATTGGAAAAGGGAAATAAATCTTGCGGTGTTTTCGGAAATCGCCGTACTAGAGTCGCAAAACACCGAAATAATTCATAAGTTTCTTTTATGTTGGAACTGTCAGCTATGAAATAAATTATTAGGACTACAACACGCGTTATGCGGTATTCCGACATTTGCCTGAAGTGTCTTTTAGGATCAACCTGCGAGTCCGTTTTCATGTAATTTTCTGTTTTGCATAAGTCTACTGTTTGCGCAGGCTGATTTGAGACGATACTTTAAGTAAATATTTATTGACGAGCAAGATGCCTCTTAAACTGAAATATGAATAAATTTCGTGGAATTAACCTCTTTATGTATTCTTTAAATGACGTTCCCATCCACTTTGATAGGGTAGTCCTTTTTGCGTGATATATTATATATCTTGAACACAGGAAAATGAAAGCTCTCCTGGAAAGTGCTGCTGTTTATTTGTAAAGGGCTCGAATCCCAGAAGAAGCAAACAAGTTTTTTTTTAATCATTTTTCCCACAAACTTAGAGAAAAAAGTCACGTTCTTTTGATTTTTCTACGCAGCAAATCAAAGATTTTGGAAAGTCGCCGATGCCGATGTTCACTGAATTTCTGAGATTTTTCATTTGTATACGCATATAAAGAGTGTTTAGTGACGTTTGAAGGTACTGAACATTTCTTTGTGGGAGCCAAAGGCTAAATTTATCAGTAAGGCCCGTCATGGGTGTAAGTATGCAGATTTGGCGTTGCAGGATAGAATGTTTCTCGATGCCGAGAGCACAGCAATCCTCAGTTAAAGGTGGCATTAGTTTGGGTACCTCTTATGTCTCGCTAAGTATTCGCATCCTAGTTTTCCTACTCCTCGCTGCTGAGTATATTGAACTTAATCCGGGGCCGGCAAAGAAAGGCAAGGGAGAAAATCGAGAGAGTTGATCTGTAAGATTAGGAAGAACAAGAGGTGCAGGAGGAGGGTCTAACAATGGAAATGTTCCCACTGAACAGAACTTGACAAAATCGCCGGAAACTCCTTCCCAAAGTATACCTACAACTGTCTGACAAAGTATTCCCTTGTGTTTTTCGTATTCTACATATGCAGCTTATAACTTCTCTCTATATCATAACTCTTCACTAGGTGACCAAATGTTAGACTTTCCACATCGAAAACGTTTGGCGGTTGTAAGAATACAAATATGTTTTGAAATTTTGTGATTTCTTTTAAAAAAAAATCAGGATAAAACATTGTTGAAAAAGGGAAATAAATCTTACGATGTTTTCGGGAAAAAGTAAGTATTCGCTAAGTATTCGCATTCTACTTTTCCTACTCCTCGCTGATGAATGTATTGAACTTAATCCATGGCCTGCAAACAAAGGCAAGGGAGATAATCGAGAGAGTCGATCTGTAAGATTAGGAAGAACAAGAGGTACAGGAGGAAGGTCTAACAATGGAACTGTTCCCACTGAACAGAGCTTGACAAAATCGCCGGAAATTCCTTCCCAAAGTATACTTCAGCCCTCTTCTAACACTCCTACTACATCAAAGCAGCAAACTATTGGTGAATGGCTTACAACGTCGCACGGTCGCACCAGAGGTCGGTCAAATGAACAGGCAAAAGCTAGAGACGGGTCTGAAGAGTAACTTGGATAACCTTCCAATGACCGTTTTACTAGATACACAAACTAATGTGAAAAAGTTAGACAGAAAACTGGATAAGATGGAACATTCCCTTAAAAACGTTAGAGAAGAAAATAGGCAACTTAAGGAGCAAAATCAGTTACTGACAGACAAGATTTGCACTTTACAGTCCAAGGTAGAAGATCTTACTGATAAATGTAATAACCTAGAGGGTCAGTCAAGAAGACAAAATCTCAGATTTTACAACATTAATGAAGATACTGAGGAAACGTGCGATCAGACTGAAGGAAAAGTTCGCAGTTATATTGCAGATGACATAGAAATTGATTCACGTGATATACAGATCGAACGCGCCCATCGTTTACCTGGAAGGAATGGTCCCCGTCGTATTCTCGTGAAATTTTCTTTCTACAAGGATAAAGATCGAATTCTTCAAAAATATAAAGAAAAGTCTCGTGCACATCGTCAACAAGCAAGCTCAGCCCACACGTCGAAGAGAGTTTACTTGAGTGAGGACTTTCCAGAGTATATCCGGAAAATTAGAAAACAGTTGCATCCATTCTTACAGGAAGCCATTGACTCTGGTAGTCTTGCTCATTTACGCTATGATAAACTGATAATTGATAGAAAAACATTTGTGTATAATCCCCAAACTCAGCGTCTCGAACCACTATATAAGGACTAGGGTATTTACCAACGCTCGAACAGTTCAAGCAAATTCTGTGATGGAAATCTATGTAATAGCGAAAATGTAGAAAGTGATCATTATATACTTTCAAAATCAAATGGTTTATTTGCCTTAAATATTTGCTCATGGAACATTGAGGGCTTAGCCAAGTATGAAAATGATATTAAGTTTGAAAGATTTTGTATGTCCTATGATATTGTCGGATTTTGTGAGACATGGGTTTCACAAGATTCGATTATATGAGAGCCAAAAAGTCGTCTGCTTTATGAGGGTCAGGAGAGGTTAGTGTCTTTGTTAATAAACAGCTCACTAATTGTAATATCATAAAACTCATTTTCCATAATTCTGAAGAATGTGTAGAATTGTACTTGGATCTCAGAAGTTTGAACATTGATTGTGATATATTGTTTTTGTTTTCGTTTATATTTCACCTGAGTACTCACCTATATACCATGATCGCAATGAAAATAGTATAGAGGTTTTCAGTGATCAATTGTCTTAGAGTTTCCGGAAGCGAAGTTATTCTTGGCGTGTGACTTTAATGCCAGAATGAAGGATTTTCAGGACTTTACAAGTCATGACGATGTTTCTTTTGTCATTAGAGAAAATTCGAATTATCCTGCTGATGACTTTTCCTTAGCGAGAAACTCAAAAGATCAAGTATATAATCGTTTCGGATTATCTTTAATTGAGTTATGCTGTTCTTACAACGTTCATACTCTAAACGGCAGAATGTTCGGGGATTTGGAAGGCACTTTCACCTGCAACTACCCATCCAATTTTTATGAAACTTCACAGAAATAATCCTTCCATGGTCCTCTTCAGAATTTCTTGAAAGAATTTAATTCCTTCAAACACTCTGGTTGCTATGGCAACAAAACTGAAAAATTTTGAAAATATTTGAAAATCTTCTTGTCTGAAACCGTAAGGCCTACGGCTACCAAATTTGGCTTGTAACTTTATCTAGTGGATCTCTACCAAGTTTCTTCAAATTATAGCCCTGGGGTCAAAATTGGCACCGCGCCGGGGGTCACAAGTTTTACATGGACTTATTTTAGGAAGAACTTTAAAATTTCTCTTTTACCTAGGCATAGAGCCTAGGGCTACCAAATTTGGCATGTAGCTTTATCTAGTGGACCTCTACCAAGGGTGTCCAAATTATAGCACAGGGGTCAAAATTGGCTTATATAGGGAGAACTTTAAAATTCTTTTTCAAACTAGTCATAGGGCCTAGGGCTACCAAATAGACCATTTGCCAATTAGATTTGATATAAGCGATATTTCCATTTTATCGTAAGCGGTGCACCAGAAATATCACGTGACACCGGACAAACAAAGCATTATTTCAATAACCAATGCCGTATGTCCCGTTCGCAATTCCTTTAAATTTGGACAAATTCATAACTAAAAAGAAATTGGCATTGCAAGAAATCTAGAGGAAATCAATTCTAACACAATTCAAACATATTTCGCGATATTGCTTTTGAAAAAAATAATCATAAAGAGACAAAATATGCACTTTATGAGATCGTATTGAAATAAAGAGCATGTAGAGACTAAGAACGAACTTACCCTCTGAAACCTGTTTAAAATTCATAATCCTGTCCATTAATGATTAACAAAGGGGTAAATTAATATGAAACAAGAGATAAGAAGAGTCAATTTTATGTAACACGTGTGTGTTAATCTGTAAGAAGCAAGTACATTACAGCTGTTCTAAAGGTATCCCACCCTGCAGTGCGATACCGAGATCAAACGAACACCGAGTTAACCCTTCACCCATTCTTTTTTTTTAGTAAGATTTCATTAGATTTTTTTTAAATACTCAAAATGAAGCTTGAATAAATATTTTGTGGAGAAGTTATGGATGGTCTGAAATTTGATCTGAAGCCACGTTTCTTTTGTTTCATATCTATAACATGAATTCATTCGTCAATAGGTACATACCTAAAGTGCAACAAGGATGTTTGATAATAGTGCTTTAATATCAGTAAATGGACTGTCCCTGGACAGCTGTTTAACCTTTTTGCCAAAATATTTCGAGCGATCCGGAAGAAAAAGGGGCAGACGTGCTGATTTAATTGTCTCACTGTCTGTTACTTGTCTCACTTCCTCAACCTTAACACCCCACCCCCTAACAAAAAAGTAATCAATATGTAGTTCAGAAATATCTGTGAAAAATAATTCTTTAAAGTGTGAACGAAAATATTTGAGGAAAAAGGGAAGGGCTTGCAACAAGCATTTTTTCCTGTTTCAACAATATTTTTCTTTTTACTTTTTCAAAGACAATTACAACCATTTGACACACGTTTATTCTATCCTTTCCATATGCTAAGTATCTGGACGAGTCCAAAGTGTTGCCGTGGGGTAAAAACATTCACGGTAACCATTTAAAACCCATTTCCCAAGCTTTTTATGACCCTTAGAAATATAGGTTTTAAAAATGTTGTTGAAAAGGGATAAAGTTCTAGTAACCAACCTTTTCTCCATATCCTTCCTACAGAAAATTTCATTTTTAATACACATTCAAATTGTTATCTGCAAAGGCTTACAATTTGGGCAAGTCTCAAATTTCTGTTTCGTAAAGAGTTAATGAAAATTTCAGTGTTGTAAAAAATGGGAGGGGGGGTAACATAAATACGCTTGCATTAGACTTTTCCTATTTTTATGTGTGATTTTTCAACCAATGTTTGCCGAATTCCGTAGATAAGTTTGTAACGCATAGGCTTGAAGTCCAGGAATCTGTGGTTTATTCTAGTAATGTGATAATCTCCCCCCCCCCCCCAAAAAAAAAAAATCGTTCCAGTATCTGCTAAAAGACAGAGACAGTCTACTAACAAAAAACTGGGACATTATCCCATTATCCTTACTTTTGAGGCCCCTGAGAAAGAAGCTTCTAGAAAACATTGTGCGAAAAGGAGAAAATGCTGGTAACCAGCATTTTATCCTTTTCCTACAATGTTTTCTACCCTTCAAAAAAATTTTTTTTCAGTCACTTTTATTTTGTCGTCTGCAAATACTTTCGATTGGGGCAAACCTAAAATTTCGTCGTTTGGTAACGAGTTATACATTTTGAATTTACAGCGAAAGTCCTGACTTTGACATAATTAACATTTTTAAAAATCTTTATGGTTGCATTTTTGTCATATTTCCTGTTTGAACTACCTTATAAGTTGACTATCGTTATAACAAAGTTTAATTCAAATTTCAAACCTTCCATTCCCTCTAGGAAAAACAAAAATATATAAGATTCATAATATATGAGATTCATTTTCAGGAAGCGAATACGTGCTATACTTGTTTTCATTGCAAAGCTAGTAAAGGGTTAGCTGGGTGTTTGTTTGATCTAGGTATTTCACCATCAAAGTGGGTGATCTATATGAAAAGCTGTGATGTTCTTTTTAGGCACCGACTAACACATACATGTAAGTGTCACAATTAAGTGTTTATCCCGTTTAGTCTTAGGTTGATCACTTGAAAAGGTTTGGAATTGTTAAAATCTGTTACGGAGGGTAAATCTCGAGGAAAAACATTTCCGTATCGGATAGTGTAGATCTAGGATCAGACTGCACGTTCTTCATAGCCTGATCTGAATCCATATTGTCTGCAAAAGGTAATCGAGTCACGCTTGGCAATCTATGGGTTAATGCAGTCTGCATAAATAAAGTTCTATCAATAGATCCGGCAGCAGACAACGCTTATGATTCAGCTTTACTCTCTGAAGTCTACCGAAAAATTGATAAAACAACAGTTCTTTTTTATTTGTGTCTTCGAAAAAGATAATTGATAAAACTACCGGCACGGCCGTTTTAGGTTTTTGTGGCGGTTGTCGCCACAGAGTTAACGAAAATTCCATAATTCGAAACGAAATTCCAAAATTCGAAACAAAATTCGAAAAATAAAAAATAGTGTAAAAACCAAACTCATTGCCTATGTATCGGTGATGACCATACCTAACAACCGCCATAACATTTCAGTTAACTCCATAAAAAGTAGTCCACCAAATAAGCTACTGCTTCTAAAGAAGACGGCTTTAACTAATTTTACTGATCAAAGAAGTGTTGATAGTGATTGATTTTTTGTCGTATTTATCGCGTTTAGGGTGTATTCCATGACCTTTTCACTTTTCGTGTATATACAAGATTGGGAGAGATTGTCCGGTGGAAAGGGAAGTAACTCCTGGTGACACGTCAGTAACGGTAATTGGCAAATGGTCTATTTGGCATGTAGCTTTATCTAGTCGACCTCTACCAAGGGTGTCGAAATTATAGCCCAGGGGTCAAATTTGGCCCCGCCCCGGGGCTAACAAGTTTTACATGGGCTTATTTAGGGAAACACTTTAATAATTTACTCGTACATAGCCATAAAGGCTTTGGCTACCAAATTTTGCATGTAGCTTTCTCTAATGGACCTCTACCAAGAGGGCCCAAATTTTAACTTTGGGGGTCAAGTTTGACCCCACCCCAGGGGTCACATTTTTTACATTGGCTTTTACAGTGAAAACTTGATAAACCTGTCTCATGGGTCACATATTTTACAGGGCCTTTTATAGAGCAAACTTGTTTAACCCTTTCCCAAACAATCCCTGGCTTTTTACGGGTCAGGAAGAGAAGCTTTTTGAAAACATGGTGGAAAAAGGAGAAAATGCTGATAACCAGCATTTTCTCTTCCCACAATGTTTTCTACCCTGTCATATAGAAAATAGTCTTTTTGGCAACTGTTAATTTGTCACCTGCAAATTGCTTTCAATTTGGTCTGGTCAAAAATTGGCCGTTTGGGAAAGGGTTAACAGGGCTTTTTATTGAGCAAGATTAAAAAATCTTCTTGTTTATAACCAGACATTCTAGACCAGTCCTGTTTTATTTGGTATGGGGCTTTATCTTGGGGACCTCCACAAAGATTCAAGTAATTGTAGCTTTGTGGCCAAAAAATGCTTTGCCCTGTGATCAAAACTTTCTCGAAGGATTTTATAGAAGAAAATTTTGTTTAAAACCAATTAGCCAAGTATTGTAATGTTTGGCTTGTACGGTTTTGACTTAGTAGCCAGTGGAGCGATACAGGGCCATCATGACCCTCTTGTTCCTTAAAGTTCTTGTTTTCATGTTCTTGTCGAAAGTTTAGCTGGAGAGATACCTACTTCAGTCAAACTATATGTAGTATTCTTGCCTTCTGGCGTAGCCTTACGTTTCGTTTCGGTAAGGCTCCAAGCATGAGGCAGTGATTTTTTTTCCCTTAAAGTTCTTGTTTTCATGTTCTTAGGCATTATATCAGGAAACCATTGAAATTCATTTTCTCAATTGCAGACCAAATTGTTATGAAAATATTTACGGCTAGTTGTATCCAATCCCTTGAACAATAGCCGACTGGAACATTTCAATTGAGAACTCATCTTGACCTGCACAACTACACCCATTCCAATATTTGAAAAATAGCTGATATTGCAGTCCTCAAATTATACTGAACGCTATTTTGCTCTCTGATTTTGACCTGCGATATTCAATCAGTCCAAAGAGATGTTCTGATCTTTATCTACGTTGATTAATTGCTCTAATGGTTTAGATGCTATGTAGTGCATGCTCAACGAAAACCCTCTCTTGTTATGCATATTTATCTCCATATAAGTATAATTGTTACACATTAATAACACTTAGTATTCCTATATATAAATGTTTCACCACGTCTATGTACATGGGCCGGAGGCCTAAATACTCTTTTAAACTATCGTTTTGTATTTTATTGGAAAAATCCGGTTTTCTGTTGTATTAAGATGGAGGAGCCATGTCGTAACCAAAAAGAAGAAAGTACTCTTTAAAAATATACACAGTGTCTTCAATAATGTCCGTTGGAATGTCTCTATATGCTTCGATGAGATATGTAGACCTTTGTGTTTCTCTTTCTGCTGGAGACAGACCGTTTTTCTCTATTTCATCTGTAACCAGTTTGATTGCAGCTGACATTGAAATATCTTCGAAGTGTGCTTGAGATGGAACTCCACGGTCAGATCGGATAAACCCCTGAATCTGAAACGATTTCCAAACTATTTCCAGAAGTTTTAACCGTGTTAAACAGTTGTCCAGAAGGTTCAGCGTTTTAGCAGCATTAAATACTGTATGTATTATTCCATCTGCTGTTACACTGCCTCTCTTCACTGTCATAGTTTCTTTTAATGCATGCTCAACGAAAACCTTCTCTTGTTCTGCATATTTATCTCCATATAAGTATAATATAATTGTTACACATTAATAACACTTAGTATTCCTCTCTTCTATAAATAAATGTTTCACCACGTCTATCTATATGGGCCGGAGGCCTAAATACTCTGTTAAACTATTGTATTGTATTCTATTGGAAAAAATCCGTTTTTCTGTTGTATTAAGATGGAGGAGTCATGTCGTAACCAAAAAGAAGAAAGTCCTCTTTAAAAATATACACAATGTCTTCAATAATGTCTGTTGGAATGTCTCTATATGCTTCGATGAGATATGTAGACCTTTGTGTTTCTCTTTCTGCTGGAGACAGACCGTTTTTCTCTATTTCATCTGTAACCAGTTTGATTGCAGCTGACATTGAAATATCTTCGAAGTGTGCTTGTGATGGAACTCCACGGTCAGATCGGATAAACCCCTGAATCTGAAACGATTTCCAAACTATTTCCAGAAGTTTTAACCGTGTTAAACAGTTGTCAAGAAGGTTCAACGTTTTAGCAGCACTAAAAACGTAACGTATTATTCCTTCTACTGTTACACTGCCTCTCTTCGCTGTCATAGTTTCTACAATATGTATCCGTGTGGAAATGGGGACTGGCAAAGAAGAAAGTAAATTCTCTACGTCCTTAGAGAATGATTCCTGATGTATAATCGTGGTAACATTAGTAAGACATGGCTTACAAAGAGAATATATTGGGGCCCAGTGATTGTTTGCATATCGTCTTGTTTTAAATACTTCTATAATGTAACTAAGAAATTCTTTAAATGTTGGGGTGACAATGCAAACCGATTCCCTGTCCTTAAAATGTTTTCTTATTTTGAAAGTGTCCCCCACTGTAGAAGGTAGAAAAATTTTGTCCATGTAAGCTGAAAATAGTCTTGAAAAGGGATTACGTGCCATAAGTATGGTTGGAGTAGTATAAAGAGAAGGGTCGTCTGATTTTAAGTAGTTCCAAAGTTTTACTGCGTGCACACTGTTGTACAGTCTGTTCATCACACTTGAAACATTTTTTACCGCATCTGTTAATACTTTGAACATATTCAGCATGAATGTGCAACCTATTTTCGGAACTTTGCAATAGTTCATATTGTATTGTTGAATTGCGATTGTCATTGTTTCTTTGTAATTAGATTGTATAGGGTATGTTGGTATAGTGATATTTTTGCATTTCAAATAAGAACATGTGCTGTAAAGATGAGTCAAATGCAAAGATTGTTGGTTTCTTTGTGCATCTAATTTTATCTTTGACTTGAAGACCGCACTTTCCAAAGCTGAGCAGTTTTCGTCAATCTTGGCATTATTGGAACTCTTGCCACATGTTCCTTTTCTTTCACAATCAATATCTGTTTTCCTCAGAAAAGACTGTTTGACTTCCTGAAAAACAGAGAGAGGAAAAATCTGGAATAATAATTGGAAAACATTTCAATACGTAAGTCAAACACAGTATATGTGAGCATATCTTTATTTTTGTCATACAGACGATCGCTAAATCATCGCGAACCATAAAACGTTTACACAATTTATTTGTAATTGTACACAGGTAGTCTTATCTGTGATCGATCCTAGTGTGGCATAGTTATGCGATATACGAAGGGTACCAGGTTACCAACGTTTTTATTTTTTTTTTAGCCATAACACCAATAGGCGGATCACAATAATTGAGATAATCGTCGGAGTCTTGATCTTACTTTTTTGTTGTTGTTTGTTAGACACTTTTTCGGTCGATGACACGAAAAAGGGGTCGATTCGTATCACAGAGACGTGATAGATCTTACTTTTGTTTGAGGAACATACATAGACAAACATCATAATAGTGAAAAGTTTTCTGGAAAAATAATCATGATAAAATTAAGTATCAAGAAAAATCTACATTGATCAGATCATATTTTTACGCAAAATTTCTTAACTCTTTACCCCATAAGGCATTTCTATGGTATCTCTAATTGACCCTAAATAACAGCAAGGATGAAGCTGTTTCTTATGTGTATATTACACCTTTTGATAGCATAGAAAACATTGTGGCAAAAGGTGAAATTGCTCGTCACGAGCAATTTCACCTTTTGTCACAATGTTTTCCAAAGGCTCCTACAAGCAATGTGTAGAAATGAGTATCTATGGAGTAAAGGGTTAATAGTGCAAACTCTGACATTCAAGAGATATTTTTACCTATTGCTCGATATCTATAAAAACTTAATTCGCCATTTGAATGAACTGGGAAGTTTTTGTTTTCACAAGATGGCAGTAAGTTGTAATTTGGATTATTTAAAATTGTAGCTTAATTGTTAAATTTTGACTACACAAGTCATGAAATAAACTGGTCTGTTAAGGTAAAACTTGTGTAATACACTTCCGGTGAAAATTCTAATTGGTTGATAAGTAAGGATAAATAAGGATTTATGGAGAAATAATATTTTTGCACATTTCTAACGGATAAGAAATTCCGTTTATGCCTATCTTGAAATTATTCTTTGATACTTTTGTTAGTTTTCTGAAAAGGGAGGTAATTATTATCTCTTTTTTAATTGAGAATATAGTGGTTTTAGATTTATAAATGATAACTCAAAGAAGGAAAAAATGGAAAAAAATGAATCGGTGAAAGTAGTTCAATAATACTCATTTTTAATTATAGCTAATTTTGCAAGATGTTTTAGTGGAAATAGCCGTTATCTATTACACAGGTCTTACCTTAAACACAAAAATGACTGGAAATGCCTCTTACGAACAACTTTAAAACCAATCAGGGAAAGGAAAAATTCATAAGATTTTCTAGAACTGTATCTAATCATAAATACTGTGAATGTCAATTTTAGGCACGAAGATAAATCAAACTACTGAAAGTACCGACAGACTAGCGAATTTGAAACTAGTAAGTGGCTATGGTAAATGTAAATCTTTGTCGATTCATACCAGACTGAAGAAATATTGTCATACTTGGTTTCTGAGTCCGTCCTAGGTCCATCGGTTCATTCTGGTTATTAAATCTAATCAGGTTCAATTCAAATGTAGTTCAATCAATTGCCTTTACTCGACGCTTTTGACTATTTTCTTCTCTAAACAAGAAATATCACGAAAACGAAAGACTTTAGTTTTTTAACTTTCAATTTAAAACAGGTTATTTTGTTTTGATGAAATCTCCTGCCTAAAAGGAAATCTTTAGAAAGAAACAAATAAGAGGTAAATTGTGTTTGGCATGTACGCCTGGCCTCTTAGTTATTTCCATAGCATAGCGTTTGAAAAGATAAAACAAATATGATTGTCTGTGGCCCATGACAAACAAAATGAACATGAAGTTTCATAAGTTTTTCTCCAACAGTTACAGAGATCTCGGTTCATAATAGAAATACATGTATACATCAAGCCCCCTTTTCCGATTACACGGCATCAAATAAAAAAAAGCGTCTTTATCGGTGGACTATAGTAAGGAATACATGAATGATGTTTCACCAGTTTTTATGAAGGATTTTAAAAGATGTGTATCTGAACAGAGGAGCGGACAGACAGTGTGGAACAAGATCAGGCTAAACAGTCTGTACAATCTGATCTTGGATCTATACTACCCGATGTTTTTTTTTTTTTTTTTTTTCAAAAATATAACTTTGAAATAACAGTATTCAGGTTTTCACCATCCGCCAGAATGTTTTATTTAACATTTTTCGCAGGTTGAGGATTAACTTGGATTATAAAGTTAATTAACCTGTTACCACACAGCAAAATTTCATACCTATCCAAATTGAAAACATTTGCAGATGGCAATTGCAAAGTGGCTCAAATGGTGCAATTTTGCTTTGATAGGGTAGAAAACGTTGTGGGAAAAGGAGAAAATGCTGGTTACCAAAATTTTCTCCTTTTCCCACAATGTTTTTCCCACAATGTTTTTAAAAGGCTTCTTCCTCAGTGGCGATAAAAGACGTCATTGTGTGGTAAAGGAATAACAGCACAGGATGCAATAGTTAACTATTTAACTCTTTACAAAACGAAACATTTACGATCCTCCTCATTAAAAGAAGTTCCAGACGATAAAGTTAAATGTGACTACATTGATTAAAACATATTCTAAAAGGGTTGAAAACTACATGAGAAAAGGGGAAATGCTTGTAACCAGTACTTTCTTATTTTCCCGCATTGTTTTCAAAGGGCTTCTTCCTACTTATGTTAAAACTGGGGATTGCGTGGTAAAGAGTTAATATACAAGACATTAAACAAAAGTTTAACATATCAGTTTCGCATTCACAATGATCTAAGTAATGAATAACTGGAGGAATGAAAAGGGTTCCCTAGACAGTGAGGGTTTGTGTAGCTGGGATTTGCTACAAGTCACCTGGGCCGTATCATTTTCAGATCCATTCATACTTTTATGTACTGCAGAGTACGAATCAGTGATATGACCCTGATTTGCATAAAGGACACTTAATTTACATATAAGCAAGCATCATTTACTTATCAATGACATCTTGTACAGTCTATTGCTTTGAAAGTGGACAAGTTCAAATTGGGATGGTCGAGATTCTGTTGTCATTATAACTGAATTTATATTCCTAGGAATAAGGAGTTATTTTTCTGTGAGGCAGTATATGGCAACTGTGTTTTTTTTTGTTCTTGATTCTTGTTTATATTGAGTCTGGCTAAACTGGATGCCTATAGATTAGCTTCGCTAGTCTAAAATCGTGATATCAGTGAGAATAATCAGCTAGTTTTACCATGAAACTTTTTTCATGATTTAGATAATATTTCCAGGAAGGTTGTATGGCAGTAGTTCTTTCAAACTATTACAACAGTTACAGTACATCTTATGGCAGAAATATGCCACTGTCCAGTTGAATACAAGACAAGAGCCGTCAGAGACGGGTTATGCTCCCCGAACAAGTGCTTGTCATAAAATATATGAAATTGATATAAATTAACTTCTTTCATCCTAAAAGAACCAGTTCATGTCCCCCAAAATTTGAAGTGAAAAGGCAATTACTATCTTAGAGATAGCCAACACAAACTTGTAGAGGACAATAAACCCAATAAGCCCCCTTTAAGCTCCCTTTTCCCATCAGACAATATTGCATCATTGAAATAAATACAACGGGTGTGTGGTTTGTGGCATTTTTGAATAATACTTCAAAATTCGAAATGTCATAAAAGCTCTGAGCAGTCATGTAGGGTTTCCATGACAGAACGTCAACTTAAAAAATGCCCAGATTAAAAATGACAAGGGCACATGCTAAAACTTTCCATAAACGATATAACCATGAATTTTCATGATATTCTGATAAAAACTGAATGAGATATTGGCAAAAATTGCAATTTTGCATTAAGCCCCTTTTTTCCAGGCCCCTTTTTCCTTGTCATTTTACAAGAAACCCCCTTTTTCCATGACAGAGGGTCAAATTGAAAAACACATAGATAAAGAAACAAGAGCACATGGTGAAACTTTGAAAAAACAATATAACCATGAAGTTTAATGAAATTTTGAGCAAAACTGAATGAAATATTAGTAAAAATTGGAATTTTGCAAGAAATCCCCTTTTTCCATGACAGAACGTCAACTTAAAAAACGCCAAGATTAAAAATAGCAAGGGCACATGCTAAAACTTTCCATAAACAATATAACCATGAAGTCTCATGATATTCTGACAAAAACTGAATGAGATATTGCCAAAAATTGCAATTTTGCATTAAGCCCCTTTTTTCCATGACACGGGGTCAAATTGAAAATCCGGGAAAGATACGTCGGAGTCTTACTTCAAAAAGTTCATATATGAAGTTTTATCCAATTTGGTCCAGGGGTGGTGGAGAAATCGCTTCGGACGGACGGACGGACGGACGGACGGACGGACGGACGGACGGACGGACGGACGGAAGGACGGACGGACAGACGGACGGACAGACGAAGCGGCGACTATATGCTCGCCCTTCGGGGAGCATAAAAAAGGTGCAAAGTTTGTTTTCAAATAATAGATGTGATTTGCAATATGTTACTCTGTTTACTGCTTTGTCAGCAAATACAAAATCAACATACCACTCCTTCAATTTGGCAAACTTTTTTTCCATCTGTACACGCAAGTTCTGTTAAGATGTTTTCGTTTATTAGCGCTTTCAGTAGTGATTTAGTTTCAATTGGCGATTACCCAGGTTTTACCATAATTGAAAAAGAGAAAACACGCTGTTCTTTCATAGACAGTGTCCGATCGTAGATTCGTTTAAAAGCAGATGCTTTAACTAAAAACGTCTCAAGTAGGAAGAAGCCCTTTGAAAACAATGCAGGAATAAGAAAGTACTGGAAATGACGTTACAAGTCTTTAGTGACGCATAAGTAAGTTTAAGATTTCATTATTGCACAAAACGTGCCTTTTCGGGCCGTTATAAGCATGTATTAACGGGTAAAAATCGGGCGGTTAACGGTAGAAAACGTGTATTAATCAGTAAATTCACGCGCCGTTAATGCCCGGCTTTGTACTATCAATATCCTCGATTCGGGCCTACCTTGTAAACAACGTTTGTCCTTGTCAGATTTTCCCTAAAAATTTGTACCATATTAGATCCTTTCCACGGCATTAGTACACCACAAACAAATTTTGCACAGGATCTCAGTGTAATCGAGATCTGAACAAAACTTCACCCGTGAAATGTACTCTAAACCAGGTACATCCCACCCACTTGTAATATTTGTAAATGGTCAGTGGTAAATTTCTATTTGCCAAAAATCAAATGAAAAATTATAGGAGTCGGTAAAAACCATAACAATAAATCTACATCAGTGTGAAAAATACTCACCAAAGAATGTATTCTTAAGTAAAACAAGAAGAACGATATGATTCCTACGCTTACAAAAAGCAGAAGTAAGAACAACTTTCGTGATCGTAGTATCGTATGTATTCCCCCTTCCATTTTTCACTTTCATGTGATAGCTTAAAGCTGTGACAAAAAGTAAATAACATAACGCTTTACCGACTAGTCCCATGTTTTAATGACAATAGCTGAGAAGACAAAGGAAAATATCGTAGGAAAAAAAGATTATGCTGGTACCTAGCATTTTCTCCTTTTCAATGTTTTCGACCTTTTCAAAAGAAAATCCATTAAAACCCTCGTTGCGGTCAAAATTAACCAATACGGATGTTAAAATGCATTTCATTTAAATCATACCTTTGGAAAGTATTAGAGTTTGTGGAAACATGATAGTATGTCATTTTACGGTCGATTCAAGTGTTAGTCGCTGGTAGAAAAGATGATCTAAAACCAGGTAAAGAATTTTAGCGAAGATAAAGCAATCTGGCAACTTTTTACCTAGTGTTAAAACTCATTTTTTGTGCTACGGACTGACACTTGCACTATTCGTATAGTAACATATTATCATTTTTAAAATAATTTCCATACTTTTAAATGGTATGATGTGAATTTAAATGCATTTTAACACCAGCATTGTTTACTTTTGGCCGCTGTCGGGGTTTTAAATCTTTACCAAACGACAAAATTTTGGATTAGACGATTACTGAAAGCATCTGGAGACAACAAATTAAATGTAGCTTCATAGATTATTTTGTCTTTCGTATGTTAGTAAACATTGTTGAAAAAGGAGAAAATGCCGGTTATTTTGTATGTTCTCCTTTTCCAACATTGTTTTCAAAAGGCCTCTTCATCGGGGTCGTTAGAAGTTGGCTTTGTAAAGGATTAAGTGATCTATGTTCAATTCTTTACCAGCAAATGATTACCATATGAACAAGACTAGAATTTTGTTGTCTTGTGCCGACTAAATTCACGACCAAACGTAACATAGATGGCGTTCGAGGACGCTGTACAGATCAATAAAATGCAGCATAGTAGTTGTGATAGTATTACTGTGTAGTATTGAATTTATTAGCTCTACTAGCTGAAAGCCAGCAGAGCTTATGTCATGGCGTGGTTTCCGTCGTCCGTATGTCCGTCTGTCCGTCCGTCCGTCCGTCTTTTTCTTGTTTACGCAAAAAAGTCATCATTTCTGGTCAGATTTTCATGAAATTTACACAGTTTGTTTATCTCATCAATGGCTTCAATCCTATTGATTTTGAAAAAAAATCCGACAAACAGTATGGGAAAAGGAGCCATTTCAAGTTTAGAATTTCCATTTCTTGTTTACGCAATACAGTCTGTATTTTTGGTCAGATTTCCATGAAACTTGCAGAGTTTGTTTATCTTATCAATAACTTCAACTCTATTGATTTTGAAAAAATTCCAGCAAACAGTATGGGAAAAGTAGCCATTTCAAGTTGAAAACTTTCATTTCTTGTTTACGCGATAAAGTCTTCATTTTTGGTCAGATTTCCGTGAAACGTGCACAGTTTGTTTATCTCATCAATAGCTTGAAGCCTATCGATTTTGAAAAAAAATCTGACAAACAGTATGGGAAAAGGAGCCATTTCAAGTTTAAAATTTCCATTTCTTGTTTACACGATAAAGTCTTCATTTTTGGTCAGATTTTCATGAAATTTGCAGAGTTTGTTTATCTTACCAATAGCTTCAACCCTATTGATTTTGAAAAAATTCCAGCAAACAGTATGGGAAAAGTAGCCATTTCAAGTTGAAAACTTTCATTTCTTGTTTACGCAATAAAATCTTCATTTTTGGTCAGATTTACGTGAAAAGTGCACTGTTTGTTTATCTTATCAATAGCTGGAACCCTATCGATTTTGAAAAAAATCTGACAATTTCATTGCCTGTTTACATGATAAAATATTGTAACAGGAATATCTATATAGGGCCGTTCTTTCTGGTAACTTTCCTTCCCGAATATTGCAACCTCCGATCCCTCGCCGAATCCGAGATAAAAACGGATGGAAGTAGACTAAATAAAGTTAAGAAAATTGATTTTAATGCATGAATATCTATATTCTAGCATTACTAGATCTATTGTAAATGGAAAGTTACGATTACGTTATTTTAAACGGTATTAAAATATTTCTCAGATAATTAGAGTTCAGTGTTTTCATTTACATTTCAATCCTCTCCTTTCTGTTGTCTGATCCCAGTCCGGTACGTGGCTGTGTCCAGTAGATTCCTGATCCTAGATCTGTTGTTTTAAATGTTATATAAATCTACTTTAATTGTGTAGAGAAAATTCGTAAACTAAAGAAAAATTAGAAATTTCGTAGTAGAACTAAAAAAGACGGAGTTTTGATCATTAAGGCCGAAATCCAGAGTGAAAAAGCTAGCTTTCCTTGTGCGCTTTCCCTTTTATATTACCGCGCCCTTGAACACTTCAAAACTTCCAAATGTGTACACAGGCATTGAGTGACCAATCACAACATAGGCTCCTACAGAGTCTATATTAAGCTTGTCCAATGGTTCCGCTTCCGGAAAAATCCGAAAGATGTGTAAGTCCGCCGAACAAAATCTAGTCCATGTTCGGATAGCAGAATGTTCCTTTCGGATTTTTAAAAGTTAATAAAACTGGCAGAGCGCTAGACCTCAAATATTCTAGTCACTCGTAAATACTTAGATAAGGTCAGTGTAACATATCTTTTAGTACAAGGGAGGGTAATTCTACCTTAAAAGTAAATTTTACAAGAGACAAGTAGTTCCGAATCACCGGCTCGCCTTACGACCAAAAATCTAAACAAGTTTTACAAACAGGAGCAGGGCAAATGCCATTCATTGCAAGAAATAATACATACAAGTAAGTCATCAATTCCTAGAGTCAATTTGATTGCATAAAATGCATTTCATGCGCTTTTCAGGCGTATGGAATGACTTATGTGCAATTGTAATTTGGGTTTCCACGACCTGTCAAATCTGAAGTTGACAATGCGAGTTCCTCCTATTACCAGCTTTAAACAATGTAAAAGAATAAGTTATCGACTTCTACTGGTTATGTATCTTCAGAGAAACATGTATACGATGATCATAGAATCATTATACATGTCATAGGTGTACCTCACATTACAATATTTATTTGTGATCAGATTTTATGAATTTTTCAGCTTGTTTATCCCATCAATTGCTTTTTAACCCTGTTGAGTTTGAATAAATTCAACAAACAGTAATGGAAAAGTAGCCATTTTGAGTTGAAAATGTCCATTTTTTTGTCTTTTTGGGTAATGAATTCCTATGTATGCTTTATTTAAAAGCAAACTATCTGCCAGTAGAGCATATTCAGGTCCTTCAGGGCCTTCTAGTTTTACTCCAGGTCCTGTATTCATAAACTATTCTTGAGAATATTCCTAGTCCTATTCTCCAAGGTTTACTAGATTTGTAAGTAACACAACTTCTGATTGGCTAAACCATTCGGTTTAGCCAATCAGAAGTTGTGTTACTTACAAATGCAGAAAATTCTGGAGAATAAGACAAAGAACTTTCTTAAGAATGGTTGGCGAATGCGGGCCCAGGAATATTTCCACATTCTTAAGGGTCTAGTATTTCTCACGCGGTAACAAAAACAAGAAATGTCTTTAAAAAAAAGATGGACGGAGGCACTGGGATATGAATAGTTAAATTCGTTTGTATACTCTAATTTGTATAGATAGTGTAAAAACAGTTTGTCTCTTTTGAATAGTTTTACATATGGTTGAAAGCAGAATTATCAATAACATTTAAGTATTTAGAAGCATGTTTTCATACAAAAATGAAGCACCTTTCAAACATCCACGATTTTTCGTAATCAGAAGGCGGTGTTTTATCAACCCCCTCAATGCTTCACCTCACCCACCTACTCTTAGTTTAAACCTTATTTATTATAATGATACAAATACACATGTAAAATAAAGGAAATGATACATGGTATAACAACTTTCAAAGGTTAATAGGTAGGATTAGAAAACAAGCTAAGAATAACTTATATTAATTCCTCTCCTAAACATGTTTCCATACTTATTAAAAAAGTACCACATATTGAGATGCCATAGCTTTAGAGTAAAGAAAGTAGATATAATGCCGAAAATAAAGACAAAAAATTGAGAAATGATAACCACTTCCTGTTTTCTTCTCCCGTCACTTCGGAGTTCACAAAACGTAATAAATAAACATGTGGATTTATGTTATTTGATCATAGCAACGGAGATTGAGGCCACCCAGCCTATGAAGAAAATCTTTTTGACGCTAAAATAAAGTGATGGACACAAGCAAATATGTCTTTGTTTTGTTCGAACGTAAGGTGTTCGTTTCCATTTAATAGGTTGGAGGTGATAAGCGGACTTGGAATATCATAAAAAATTTGATTACGTACCTGATGATACTTAGGACAATAAAGAACGTAGTGATCTACAGTTTCGATTTGGCCACACGAGCATAATGGTGAGTCGATTAGAGATCGTCTGTGTAGATCATGGTTAAGCGAACTACATCCTAAGCGTAAGCGTACATGTAAGTCCTGTCCCTTACGTGTCCCAAAATTAAGCAATGGAGATGATTTGATTTAAACTGTGATAAGGACGCAACGTTTCTTGTACTTTGTGGCAAAGTATTCTATTCCCGAATTGTGCGAGGTAAAAATGAAGGGCTGTAGGATTGGGTCCTTGCGTTTATCCTTATGTTAACGTCTTCTTGCTGCTAGTGTTTCCCACTTAAGATCGTACAGGAGTTTCTGGATGTTACAATATTTAGTAGCACCAGTAACAATTCTAGCAGCTTCGTTGTGTACTGTCTCAATGTCATGTTTAAAGGTTTCTGTGCAGTTATCCCAGACGACATCTGAATATTCTAAGAGAGGTCGAATAAAAGAAAAGTACATTCGTTCGAGGCTAGACCTGTTTAAGAAATGTTTGACAGTTTTCATTATTCCGATTCTCTGCCAAGCTTTTTTTAGTATAAAAGATATATGGGATGACCAGTTCAGGTCTTCAGAAAAAGTAACACCAAGATGCGTATGTGACGATACATTTTTTATGGCCACGTTATTCATGTAAAGGGAAGGATGTTCAGGTTTCTTTCGTTTCTTTGAGAATATAATAGACTCCATTTTTGAAGGATTAAAAGAAACTAGTCAGGTTTAAGACCAGCGATAAATGGGTTCAAGATCTGTGTTAAGAGCTGTCGCTGCCTGATCAGGTGTTTCCACGATTACATACAAACTGGTATCGTCGGCAAAGAGACGAACGTTAGTATTGATTTGAGACACTATGCCGTTTATGTAAATTAGGAATAATAAAGGACCTAGAATGGAGCCCTGAGGGACACCAGCATTGATAATAAACCAATTTGACGAAACGATAGAGCAAACAACACGTTGTTTCCGTAATGTTAAGTAAGAAGAAAACCATTTGAGGAGAGGTCCACAGATACCAAGGGAAAACAGTTTGTGGAGGAGACCTCTGTGCCACACTCGATCAAACGCTTTGGAATTGCCACAGAACACGGCGCGGACCTCAAGTCCTTTGTCCAAAGCTCGGCTTATGTCATCATAAATACAGATTAATTGGTTAGTGGTCGAGTCACCTTTAATAAATCCGGACTGATACTTCGTCAAAAGTCTGTTATCACTCAGGTAGTTGTATAAATATTTGTGGACACATCTTTCAAATAATTTACCAAGACAACTAAGTAGAGAAATTGGTCGATAGTTACAGGGCTTGAATGGATCACCCTTTTTAAATATAGATGTAACACTTGCTAATTTCCAAACATTGGGGAAGTAAGATAAGGCAAGAAGTGTATTAAATAGGTTTGATAAGACAGTACATAAGATATATTATCAATTAGACATACTATAAGGTTTGCACGACTCCATATCTTCGAAATGCCACCCCATATATCAACAAGGCGACTTGGTATAAAGTCAAATCGGCATGATACACTGTCCAGTAGAATCACTATAATAACTGTTTCACAAGATATATTGATGATTGGACATAATATATGGGTTACACGACTCCATATCAGCAAGCTAGCACTCAGTATAATGACAAGTCGACCTGGTATAAAGGTACATCGGCATAATATATTGTCTTGTTGATTCAATATAATGACTGTTTGACTCGATATAGTACTGATTGGACATAATATACGGTTTACACTACTCAATATCAGCAAGCTAGCACTCATTATAATGACAAGTCGACCTGATATAAAGGTACATCGGCATAATACAAGGTTTACCTGACTCCATATCAGCAAATTAGCACTCAATATAATGACAAGCCGACCTGGTATAAAGGTTCATCGGCATAATATAAGGTTTACCTGACTCAATATCAGCAAGCTAGCACTCAATATAATGACAAGTCGACCTGATATAAAGGTACATCGGCATAATACAAGGTTTACCTGACTCCATATCAGCAAACTACCACACAATATATTGACAAGTCGACCTGGTATAAAGGTACATAGGCATAATATATTGTCTTATTGAATCAATAAAAAGGTTTTACTAGACATATTGATGATTTGGACATAATATAAGGCTTGGACGGCTCCATATCTGCAAAGTTCTACTCAATATTTTTCAAATCCAACATGGCGGATGTGTGAGTTGTCTAGGTGTGGTTCTGATGAAAAACTTGATTGCTGTTCATATTATGTCTGTGTACGTGGAGAACTTTTGAGTTTAGATGTCTACTAATATCTGGTTATTCTGAATTGGAACTTTAGATACTTTGGTTGCAGCGAGAAGGTTTGAGGTGTTGTAGACTTGTTTGTGCAGATGACGCGTACCCCACCCTTCGTGTTTACATTGTATTTATACTGTATTTCTTTGTGTGTAGGGTACTTTTGTTCACATCAGCTATTTATCACGGTTTACCACGTGCGGGACGTCTTATCTGCTGATATAGTTACTTTATCAAGTAAAGCGTGTTCAAAGAACACATTTGTCTGTACTTATTCGAGAAGGTTAGCGATTAAAACTTACAAGACGTACATAATGGCTTCCAATGTACCTTCCAGTGTATCTTGTGTGGACTTAAATCCTGTTGATTCTGCTAACAGTGATGATGCAAACGCTGTATTTTTATCTCAACTTATCCAAGATAGTCAAGATAGCCAAAGCCAAAGTTGTTTGAGAAATCAGTTTCCGGATGGTGCTAAACGCAAGGCATCGCCACTTTTCAAGACTGCTGTGAAACGCCCAACCCCAACACGGAGGAGCAAGAACACCCAGTCCATAGGTGAGTCGCTACTTGGAGCAATGAGTGATCCAGCCTTCATTAGTGCCTTCACCCCACTTATTCAATCAATTCTTGCGCCTACTATTCAGTCTTCCATTGACATCGCTGCTAATAAAGCTGTTGAGAAATTCCAGTCAGAGGTGATAAACCAAATTATTGAATCTAACTCAAAGTTGCAAGTGATAGCAGAAAAACAACTCAACACTATCTCAGATCTAAAGTCAAAATTAGAGGATCAAACTTGTAGGCTAGCAGAAAATAACAAGGTTGTGGATGATCTTGTCAACAAAGTAAAGACACTGTCGTCTGAGCTGGACTCTTTGAAGTCATCAACAAACAGTATCGAGCAGTATGGGCGCCGAAATTCGCTTCGTTTCACCAATATGAAATTAGATGTGAAAACTGGTGAGTCAAATTTGATTGACCAAATGACTGATTTTATTAACACTAAAATTCTAAAAAATGAAGACTCAATCTCTGTGTCTGATGTTGAACGATGCCACCCAGTTAATCGCCTGAAATCAGATGGACGGTGCCAGATATTGATAAAATTTCACAATTACCATACTAAACGTAAGGTATTCTCATCTAAAGCCAACCTTCGTGGTAACCCAGATCATATTTTTGTTAGTGAAGACCTTACACGTACCAATTACTCAATAATGAAGGCGCTGCAGGCTTTGAAGAAATCGGGCAAAATCTTCAGTTATTGGAGCCACAACGGAAATGTTTTTGCAAAGAAACATGAAAACAACAACCCAGTTCGTTTGTTCCAGTTAAAAGATATAACATCTCAATTGGATATCTCAAGCCCTTAGGCTTTTCCAGCACAATCCATATTTCCCTGTTGCTAACAGCCCAGAAAATAAAATGGAGGAAATGTTGGGGAACTGAGAAGGTGCCAGTAGCTGGCATTTTCTCGGTTTTCCAAACATATCCTATTCTACAGACACAATTGTTATGTCACATTTGCATGTATCTAGTCTGCAAAATCCTTTTAAATTCACAAAATCCTCTTAAATTCACAAGGTTGATATTTTGTTGGTTGGTAAAGGGTTAAACATATGCCTTATTGAGTTATATGGTTCAAGAACATATAATGTGTACGTACATGTTTGTTAAGTCAACGGGCAGTTGTATGGATGGGTCTGAATCGGACAACGCATTGTGCGTAGTCTGATTCTGTTTCTCCAAAATCACATCTCTATGCAGGTTAATTTCATGTGTTGACATACATGTAGTTCGTGATCTCATATTTCTTGCATTTTTGTGTTTACCACACAATCCCTACTTTTTACGCCCCTGAGAAAGAGGCCTTTCAAAGGCACTGTGGGAAAAGGAGAAAATGCTGGCAACCAGCGTTTTCTCCTTTTCCCAAAGTGTTTTCTACTCTTCCCAAAACAAATTTCAATTTTTCGGTCACCTTTATTTTGTCGTTTGCAAATGCTTTGAATTCAAACCAGTCTAAAATTTTGTCATGTGGTAAAGAGTTAATGGGTCACTGATCGATATTTATTTGTCTTTTTGAACATGTTATTTTCATGTTCATGTTCATTAATTGGACGGGTAGTAATAGGGGTGAGCCTGGATCGGACGGCTCATTGATTGCCTTTTGATCCTAGCCCCTCCCAAATCGCATTTCCAAACAGGTTTATTTCTTGTGTTGATATAGTTTGTGATTTTATATTGTTTGTACTTTTTGTGTTTAAAGGGTCAGTGATCGATATTTGTTTATATTTGTTTGTATTTTTTTGAACATGTCATGTTTATTGAATGAATAGTTTGTGATGGGATGAGTCTGGATCGGACAGCATGTAGTGTGCTGTCCGATCCTGGTTCACCCGAGTCACATTTCCAAAAGGGTCTCTTTCTTAGTAATGCAGGCACTGCAGGCTTTGAAGAAATTGAGCCAAATTTTAAAACTATTGGAGCTACAACAAAAATATTTTTGCAAAGAAGTATGTCTTTTATTTGATATTGATCAAGTTTGTGATTGCTTTTAAAAATCAGAAGTCTGATATTGTGTTGTTTGGTAAAGAGTTAATCCATTATTATGCAGTCCCTGCTTTTGATACTCCTAGGAAAGCAGCCTTTTGAGGGCACTGCGGAAGAGGGAGAAAATGGTGGTAACCAGCTTTTTCTCCCTTTCCCTCAGTGTTTTCTACCCTTTCCAGAACATATTTCTACTTTTTATTCACCCTATTTTGTCGTCTGCAAAAGCTTTCAATTTGGACCAGTCAAAAATTTTCCCGTGTGATGGGAGTTGAATAAATGTCTTGCTGAGTTATATGGTGCAAGAACATACAATGCTTGCAAGTCGTGTTCATTGAGCCTACGGGTAGTGATGTGGATGGTTCTGGATCAGACAACGCATTTTGCGCTGTCTGATCCTGATCCCTCAAAATCACACCTCCATGCGTGTTAATCTTATGTGTTGATGTACATTTAGTTTGTTTGATCCTAGTCCTCCCAAATGACATAAAAAGGTCTCTTTCTTGTGTTGATATAGTTTGTGATCTTACATTGTTTTGTACTGTTTTGTGATTAATGGGTTGGTGATCAGTATCTATTGTTATTTTGAACATGCCATGTTTATTGGGTGGACGAATGGTGATAGGGGTGAGCCTCGATCGGACAGCGTGTTGTGTGCTGTTTGATCCTGGTCCTCCCAAATCTCCCAAGAACATACAATGTTTGCAAGTCAAGTTCATTGAGCCAACGGGTAGTGATGTGGGTGGATCTGGATCGGACAACACATTTTGCGCTGTCTGATCCTGGTCTTTCAAAATCACATCTCCATGCGTGTTAATTTTGTGTGTTGATGTACATGTAGTTTGTGATCTTATTTTGTTGGTGATAGGGGTGAACCTGGAACGGACAACACGTTGTGTGCTGTTTGATCCTAGTCTTCCCAAATGACAAGTAAAAAAATGTCTCTTTCTTGTGTTGATATAGTTTGTTACCTTACATGTTTGTACTGCTTTTGTGTTTAATGGGTTGTTTACCAATATTTTTTTTTTGTATTTTTTTAAACATGCCATGTTAATTAAATGAATGGGTGGTGATGAGGGCGAGCCTGGATCAGACAGCACATTGTGTGCTGTTTGATCCTGGTCCTCCAAAATCACATTTCCAAAAAATGTTTCTTGTGTTTATATAGTTTGTGATCTTATACTGCTTGTATCTCTTTGTGTTTGATGTGGTCTATGACTGATTTTATTGTTTATATGTCTATCAACCCCTTGCCAGTCAATCCCATGTTTTGGCAACCCGGAGGTCAAAGGCCTTGTAAACAATGTAGGAAAGGGAGAAAATGCTGATACCCAGCGTTTTCTCCTTTTCACACAATGTTTTGTTTCTTTTGTGTGTGTGTGTGTGTGTTTTTTTTTTTTGTTTTTTTTTTCCAATCCTGTTTTTTTTTTCTATCCTGTTGTAAAATTAACCCTTTGCCACACAATCCCGACTTTTAATGACCCTGAGAAAGGAAGCATTTGAGGACATGATGGAAAAGGGAGAAAATGCTGGTAACCAGCATTTTCTCCTTTTCCCACAATGTTTTCTACCCTTCCCAAAACAAATTTCAATTTTTGAGCCATATTTATTTTATCGTCTGCAAATGCTTTTAATTTGGACAAACCTACAATTTTGTTGTTTGGTAAAGAGTTAAGCTAGTTCGAAACAATTTTACACTTGTCATCTGCAGCGCGTGGTGTGCTGTTTGATTTTGGTCCTCTCAAATCAAATTCCCGCACAATATCAATTGTGCAGGAATGCATTACAGATTGTGATCTTATTTAACAAAATATTTGCAGTAATATTTCACTATCGTCATATCTTTGGTCTTATGTCAAAGCCGCTCTTGAAATTTCAAAACTTGAATAAATAGTACCGTTATTAAGATAGTGATTTGTGTGGGTCGGTATCAGACATTACATTACGTGATGTCTGATGCCGATCCCCCCCAAATCACAAATCTGAAATTTCAAAACTTGAATAAACAGTATAGTTATTAAGATAGTGACTTGTGTGGGTCGGTATCAGACATTACATTACGTGATGTCTGATGCCGATCCCCCCAAACCACAAATTATACATAATGTTTAATATAACTTCATGAAATCTTGGCAGTAATATTTCATTATCTTCATGTCATTGGTCTTGTGTTAATGGTTTCTATATATATATGTGAGACAATACAGATTTGTAAAACTTGATATTCTAAAGCAGATGTCGTGCATTGATAACCTTTGATAAATTAGGGTATTTAGAGCAGCTACATAGTCATTAAGATTCTCCTTTCTGTTTTTTTCCTTATAAAGATATTTAGCAACCGGGTTTTTCATTTTAACCTCGCACCACAAATGACTGATCTTTACTCAAAAATGAATGTTGTCAAAAATGTTGTATTTGTTTGTATGATAATACTATTCACCAAATGTCTCTTTTCTTCTTTCTCTCTCTATTCTCTTATGGACTTTTTTGACAATCTTGGATGTATATTTTTTAATGATCTCTGGTTGCAGATTTATTCAAATGTTACTTGGCTCTATTTCAAAGGCCATCTTTTATTGTGGTTCCTGTATAAATGGCAAAAGGTTTGAAAATGTTCTTTGAAATAGAGCCAAAATATAACATGATTATGAAATTCCGCTTTCGTTTCCTTTTAATATTATTATTTTTATGCTTCCTGAAAGGTTCAAATTCTTTTTTATTCTCATTGTACTTAGTGTCTAGGAAAAATAGATTCTCAATAACTTCCAACCAAAAACGTAAATTTAAAGCCGGTAAAAATCACCAGTCTAATATAGTATTTACCTACTTTTCCTTATTATCTTTTTTTACATTAACTTTAAGTATAGTTATTGGGATGATATTTGTTATAATCCTATCAGGAGATGTGCATCCCAACCCTGGTCCCACCGAATACGAAGAAAGTCCCGATACCTCGTCAATGTCTACATACTCCAACGACATATATAATTTTCTTAACCTCCCAAACCATTTATCAGTTGTTCACTATAATGTTCAAAGTATCAGGCATAAAATTGATCTATTATTCGCTGAATTTTCTCAATTTGATATTATTTCCTTTACTGAGACGTGGTTAGAGGAAACGTTTCCTTCCAGCGAATTACTTTTTAAATCTTTTTACCCACCAGAAAGGAAAGATCGAATTTCGAATCCATATGGAGGTGTTCTTGTCTATGTCAAAGATTCACTATCTTATGTCCGAAGAAATGATCTAGAAATGAAAGAAGTTGAATGTATTTGGATCCAAATAAAATTGTGTAATAATAAAAATATCTTACATGGAACATTTTATCGACCACCAAATTCCAACTTGCACTACACTTCCCTACTAGAAGATTCAATTAGTCTCGCTATCGACTCAAATATTACTGATGTAGTTATTACTGGTGACTTTAACTTAAACTATCTTAATGCTGCATCATATAGAAAGATTAACGTACTCTGTAATCAGTATAACATGTCTCAGCTTATTGAGGAACCAACACATTTTACAGAATGTTCACATTCTTTGATTGATCTTATGTTTGTCACAAACAAAGAATCCATAATAATTTCTGGTGTTGGCATACCTGTTCTAGAAAATAGTATCCGCTATCATTGTCCCATATTCAGTGTTTTAAATTTTCTAAAACCAAAACATAACTCGTATAGACGCATTATTTGGAAATATGATCTTGGGGACTATAATGCATTAAGAAATTATTTCAACAATATCAATTGGGATGAACTTAAATCGAATGACATTGACATTTATGCTCAAAATATAACTGATGTTATTAAAAGGGGAAGAGACAATACTATTCCACATAAAACAGTTAATGTAAAAGCTCATGAACCTCCCTGGATTACTAGTTTGATAAAACGTAAAATCAGACAACGCAAGCGGTTATATAAAAAAGCAAGAAAGTCAAATAATCCAAGTAAATGGCTTAAATTTAAAAAGGTCAGAAACGAAGTAATTGACTTAATACGCAAAAGTAAACATGATTATATTGATCGTTTGTCAAATAAATTATGTAATGGTTCATTATCATCACGCGATTGGTGGAAAGTGCTTAAAAGTTTTATCAAACCTTCTTCTTCTGAATGCTTACCACCACTCTATGATACTGACAACGATATAATGGTCACTGATGTTAATGCCAAAGCAAGTTTACTCAATTCATTCTTTGTTACTCAAACTAGACTAAATGAAAACGATCATGCCTTACCAACTGAACTCTTAGGAAATGATCAGTATTCTTTAACTTCAGTATTCATCGATTCTTTGGAAGTCAGGAACGTGCTTATAAATCTAAATGTTGGAAAAGCTCCAGGACCCGACGGTATCAGTAACATCATTTTACGCGAGTCAGCGAACCAGTTGGCTAATCCCTTATGTCAATTCTTTAACTTCAGCTTGGAGACTTGTAAACTACCCCTTTCATGGAAGATGTCTAATGTCTGTCCAGTTTTTAAGAATGGTGATCCTTCCCTGCCGTCCAACTATAGACCGATCTCTCTTCTTAATACCATGGAAAAGGTTTTTGAAAGGATACTTTATAAACATATTTTTAATTATTTAAATGAAAATAGTTTTTTTACACCGTATCAATCAGGGTTTTTGCCTGGCGACTCTACAGTTAACCAAGTAACATTCCTTTATAATAAAATATGCAATGCTTTAGACGAAGGCCTTGAAATTAGATTTATATTTTTTGATATAAGTAAGGCTTTCGATAAAGTATGGCATAAGGGTCTGATATTCAAACTAAGACGCGCAGGAATAAATGGTAAACTACTTGATTGGCTTTCTAATTACCTCTCTAACAGGCGTCAAAAAGTTATCCTGCCTGGTGGCCAGTCTAATGCCCAATACATAAATGCTGGTGTCCCACAAGGATCGATACTCGGCCCGCTTCTTTTTCTGGTATTTATTAACGATATTGTCGAAAACATAGAATCGGATATCAACCTATTTGCAGACGACACTAGTCTATCATTAATTATCCGTAACCCAAACGATGCGGGACGAATTCTTCAGAGAGATATAGAAAAAATTAATAAATGGGCAGAAACCTGGCTGGTTAAATTTAATCCTTCAAAATCTGAATCACTTATCATCACACGTAAAAATGCTCAAAATTCTCACCCCGATCTCTGTATGTCAAATATAAATATTGAAAATGTCCAGTCACATAAACATTTAGGTTTTCACTTCTCAAACGACGGATCATGGGATCTTCATATTAAAAATTCTATTGAGAAAGCATGGAAAAGGATAAATATAATGCGTCGTCTTAAGATATGTCTTGATAGGAAATCTTTGCAAGTTATATATTTTACGTTCATTAGACCTATTATAGAATACGGAGACGTCGTTTGGGACAATATCCCTCAATACCTGAAAAATGATCTAGACAAAATCCAAAATGAAGCTGCCAGAATAGTAACAGGTTGTAGCAAACTGGTTTCCTTGGATGAACTAAAAAATGAATGTGGTTGGGAGTCACTTGGCGACCGCAGGCGTAAACACAAACTTGTATTGTTCTTTAAAATGACTAAATGCCTTGTTCCTTCCTACCTGAATAATCTTGTCCCTGATCTGAATAGCAACCTTAACAATTACAACTTGCGCAATTCTAATAATATTCGAACCATTGCTTGTAGGACAAATCTCTATAAAAAAATCCTTTCTTCCATCCGTTGTGGAAGAATGGAACTCAATTCCTCAAGATATTAGGAATTTGAATTCCTTGCCTTGTTTCAAAAGGTATCTGGACAATAATAGGCCATATCCAAATAAATTGTTTTTTATAGGACAAAGACGCCTTCAAATTTTGCATACTAGGTTACGAAATAATTGCAGTTCCCTAAAGCACCATCTGTACTTAAGAAATGTAGTTGACTCTCCTAACTGTGTATGTGGTGCTATAGAGACAAATGCACACTATTTCTTTGAATGTCCACTTTATGAAACTATAAGAAATAAGTTCATTCGCTCCATATCGTATTATGAAATTACTATAGACCTTCAAACACTCTTCTTTGGAAATGATTTTCTTACTTTTCAGGAAAATGAAGAAATCTTTTTGAAAGTTCAGTCGTATATAAGGGAAAGTAAGCGTTTTAACGAATGATTTTCAAAAAGGTCCACCTCTACCTCTCTCTGTCTCTCTTTCTCTCTTTTTGTCTCTCTTTCTCCAGCTTGCTCACCAATTTTTGTATGTATATGTTTTTTTTTTTTTCTTTTTCTCATTTTCTTTATTTCTGTCATGTGGATGTTGTTGCTTTGGAAAGGAACTCTATAAGCTCTTATCAGCTTTCGTCCCAATCCATTTGTATGTTTATATATACAATAAAATATGTTTAAACTATTACTCAATATATTAACAAATTGACCTGGTATAAAGTCATATCGGCATAATACATTGTCTCGTGCAATCAGTATAATGACGGTTTACCTTAACAAATTCATAAATGCACACAATATAAAGATACTACAGCTGAATATACTGAATATTTGACATAATATATTGCTGTTTTGACAGGACAACATTAATTTAGTGCATATAAGACAGTCAAGGCTTTCCATACGTCAGGTCTCTGCAGTGTGAAGTTGGGACTTCGTGAGTAAAAAGTTAACCGAGCCCCATTCATACGCGATGTAATACTTGTTACTATAAATAGACTTGGTTTCCCCAGATTAGATCAGATGGGAAGTTTGCTTTCGATTCAAAAGTTTAAATATGTGTTACGGTTTATTTCACTGTCGTATAAGATTGAACGCTGGTCTGTCGTCACGTCTACTACTATCTATAGACGCAAAGAATATTTAAAGGATACGTAATATATTATGCAAATCAAGAAGGTAAGAATATATTTATGTAATAAAAAGAAACATACAAAATGTATAGTAAATGCAGGAAGTTTAATTTGCTGTCTCTTTGTTTAGTAATGCCGATCACAATTATCATGGGCTTTTGGAAACACTGCAAAATAGATCAGACACAAGTAATGTGCATTCTGATCTTACATCACCAATTTCCCATGTACAGTGCGATATACATGTACCTATTGATCCAACCTGGCTCGAAAATTGGCGCATTTCTGAGGCTGGTTATTGCCACTATGTTGTCTTTTTCTCTCAAAGGGTTCAACTTCCTCATCTCCTTGATGCATGATAGCAAGCAATTTACAAGTGTATGACGCATCCACAAAATCCGTGTTGTATGGTAACGGACTGAATTATTAGATATGCATGGTCTGTATTTACCAACCATTCTTAAGAGTATTCTTGGTCTTATTCTTCAACATTTCCTGACCATGAAAGTAACAGGACTTCTGATTGGCTAAACCATATGCTTTAGCCAATCAGAAGTCCTGTTACTTTCACGTTGACAAAATTCTGATGAAGAAGACCATGAATATTCTTAAGAATGGTTGGTGAATACGGGCCTTGGTCTCTTCAGCTGTAAAAAATTAACTAAAAGTTAAGTTTCAGGTTAGCCTGGGCAAACTCTGCAGACTGGCCTGGGTCAATAATTTTTGCACCGACGGTGTAGTTTCAAGATCAGACTGTACGTGCTGTGCGGTCTTATCTTGATCTATACCGTATGTAAATATAATTTGAGCAGTCAATCGTGGTGTATGAATTAAAATTGGCTGTATCTTTGTTAAGAAAAGTATTTTAAATGCCTATCACAATTTTTATAGGCTTTTGCAAACACTGCAGAGTAGATCAGACGGCAAGGAATGTTTCCATGGACTGTGTTCTTTATTGATTTTTTTTCTGCGCCCAATTCTTAAATGTTCACGATTAAATCTATGACAGGGTCAACCTCTTGCACTCCGGAACATTCACATTCACCTCTGTATTGGTCTCAGAAAATAGTCCGTCATTGCGTGATAGTTCCGTCACATGACCAGAACTCAAAATGGCGACACAAACGCCGGTGAAAGAAAGACCAATATCGATTACTTTGTGTGCTGTTCAAACAGAATACGGCCAATCAGACGAAGTGGTAGGAAATTTGAAAAAGAGGGGTTTTCTGAAAAGCTTAAATGTCTTTTAAAGGACCATAATTTGTTTTTTAATCTTATAAACTAAGATCCATCGGTGTGTCAAAGCTATAGTCATCATTCATGGACGCAGCCATTTTTGTTAAAATTGGCGTAAGATTCTTATCAGTAAAGAGGCTCGAAAAATATAGTTCCATTGTATACATATGAATTCATCAGTTTGAATGCATCTATAATGTATCTAGAACCATTTTTCCTTTGTCTACTTTATAATTTTACACATGAAACAGTTAAAAAGTGACAAAACATATTTTCCTCGGTTTGACAAGACTTGTCATTTAGCCCATTGCAGAGATGTACGGTGAGAGTAACGAACGACGACTCTGCTTGGAGATTGTGACAGGGTACGTCAGTCTGAAAGAAAGCCAATTCAACGGTTTGGCCGAAACCAGATAGATCAACCGACCTTTTGGTGCTTTTGTTCAGATTTTAAATCTACAACTGAATTCGAATCAGAAGAACTTCGTACTTTATATTTTTGAATCACGAGCCCGGCTAACTATATGTAACTTAGTGGCTATAGCATATCTGGCCCGTGACCTGTTGGTGCATATGTTTGGTATCTGCTTGCGGCAAACTCTCTGTTCTGCGATTTTTGGCATGTGGGAATGTAGTGAATTGCTTGGAAAAAAAGTTTTTTTTTTTTTCAGTACTGGTGTGAGAAGAGCCAGAAAACTCATCTGTAACTGTGCTGGTCGCCATGAGCCCATGATATGACATAAACTGTTAAACCGGCGTCACGACTGATTACATTTGATAATCATAAGTAAACTTAACCCTTTCCCAAACAATCCCTGCTTTTTATGGGTCTGGAATAGTAGCCTTTTGAAAACATTGGGGGAAAAAAAGAAAATGCTGGTAACCAGCAATTTTTCCTTTTCCAACAATGTTTTCTACCCTATCATAGACAGAAATTATCTTTTCAGCAGGAGTTGAATTGTCGTCTGCAAATGCTTTCAGTTTGGTCTGGTCAAAAAGTTTGTCGTTTGGGAAAGGGTTAAATAGTTAATCAAATGCCAACTAGCTCATATCATTTGAATCCAAAACTATACCAGTTTAACAGTATGGAATTATTGTGAATTTCTCAATATGCTATTGTAGGATTGGCCTTAGCCTGGCATTCAGGCCATGCTTTTAAGTCATTCTAATAAACAAGGTCAACAACTATAGCAAAGTCACAGAAATTTGTGTTGTTATTTGCCCTTCTTCTGAAACAGAGAATACGTTAAATCAGACATTCAGAACATAGAGAACTCAGAGATTTCATTTGCAGTTTTACTTGAAGATTTTGTTTTAATGAAAAGGCTCTATTTAACGGACTGACACCAGTCTAGGTTGGCCCAAATGTGTTCAGAAGGATAAACAGCATGTTTCAAAACAATTATTTGAGCAGCTTGTGTCGTGCACAAGTGCTTTGAATTTGGACATGCGTGTGGTCTATTAAGAAAGGTAAAAGAAAAACCAGTGATGCAATAAATGGTGTTATCGCCATCGAATGATTTGTCATAGGTTAGGTTATAGCTAAAATTAGATTGTAAGGTAACAGTCATTATCTTCGGTGTACTTCCAAAACCTCGTAACTACAGCTTGTAACAAGCTGTAGTTACGAGGTTTTGGAAGTACACCGACGATGTCCTCTTGTAGCTTATGTGTTGGGAATTTTGCATTATACGAAGCAATTCATCACATAATAATTATGTATCCATAAAATAAACTTAGTGCAACAACTTCAGAGCTCCGCATGAGAGAAAGTAATGGTATTCTAAAACCATTATTTGTTTTTCAAACTCTATGTTTTCGGTACCCATTAGAATCGTCTCAGCAAGACGATTCTAATGAGTACCCATAACATAGGGTTTATAGAAGAGCAATTAATATTTTCAATTTTAAGATCACAATCACTACCTCTATCTAGAGCTCTGAACTTAATGATTCATGAGGTGGAATGGGCATAACAAATATAAAAAAATATCGATCCATGACGATACTTTTTCAAGATGCATTAAGCGCCCTTTCAGGAGAGCATTGCGCATTTAAGGCAGTTGGACGAGAGAGTGGACAATCTTATCTGGGATATTTTCATTCATCGTGCATAGATATAAACTAACAAAGGAAGAGGAAAAACCCGAAACCTTTTCACGGAATTGATTGAATAATCTTGGGGGAAACCACAAGTTTACATGACATATACATGTACATTTACGTGAGGATTAAATCATTACCACTTTTTTGCGGTATGTACAGCTGAATGAGTTTGAAAATACTTTTCTAATGCTCTCTCGGTAAAAAGAAAATAGAATGGACAGTTTTTTTAGCAGAAAAAAGTCATTGTATTGCTCTAGTAGATTTACTCTAGCAAGACTATCTTAAATACATCACATTCTAGTCAGTTGGATACTACTTCGTTCGCTATCAACTTCACAAATTTTAAAAAACTGATTGAAAAAGTAGATTTTCGCTGCTGTTAGAGATGTCTGTTGCCATAGATAAGAACTAAGAGGACGGTGCAGATCCATGATCAGACTGTAAGTTCTGTGCAGCCTGGTCTTGATATATGCTATCCGCAAAAGGCTACTTAACTTGTCATTGGTAGAAAAAGTGTTCTTGTCTGTCGCAGTGACTGGCGCAACTTTGCTAAGAGCAAATTAAATGTGGCACAAACGTTTGGATTTGTCTTTGAAAGAGTGAAAAGTATTATGAAGAAAAGAAGGGTGCAATAAGCTATTAATTTTCGTTTTCCCCAATGTTTGCAAAACCATATTTGTTTGCGAGGGGCCGTTTAAACATTGGATTGATTGCGTAAAGAGCCTGGAAATTTATAAAACGTTAACATTTACTTTGTTCTTTTATAGGTAAAAAGAGAATACAAAATGCAAAGTAGGTTCCTTTACCGAAGTTCACTTAAGTCGTCGCAGAGAGACTTGGAATGGTCGAGATTAAGACACGTTTCAAGGAATACGAGTACAGTTCAGGAAGATGGCGATGTCACGTATATTGATGGGGATGACGGTCAGGAGTACGAAATTGACGAGTCCTTCCTTACCTCAGTCAGGCCTATGAATGAGAGATATTCCAATCTTAAAAACAGCATCAACAACATGAGTTCGTGCTTGAATAATTCCACATGGCTGAAACAGAAATCTGACAAAGACAATCAATGTAATGTCCCTTGTGACTTTGAGTTTCCTCTCTTGCCTGATTCTTGCAACAGAAGCACAGCATGCGATGAGAGCTTGGAGGAGGGTGTCGGGCGTCCTAGCAAACTGCAATGCTTATCTGGTAGAGAAATCCCTGAATTAAGTCAAGATTTCGAAACCTTAGAAATCCAAGACAGTCATATAGCAGAAATTCTGAAAAAGGATGACGACGGTGACAATCTTATCACCCTCGCAATCATTTTAAAGAAAACACGGCTGGCCGTCATCTTTACTAGTTTCCTACCCTGTTGCAAAGTGTTGAATGCTTACAACAAAATGTTTCAAACAGCACTGCATGTCGCTGCTTCCACAAACAACGTTATTATAGTGAGGCGCTTGCTTGTTGCTGGTGCTGACGTCACGCTAAAGGACAGACATGGAAACACAGCCCTCCACATCGCCTGCAACAATGGGTTTTTAGAGGTTGCAAAAGCTCTTCTTGAACCCGTTCGATATCCCGAAACGAAAGTCAATTTATATCAGATCCCTTTCCAGAAAATACCACAAAATCTGGAGCTTCGAAACTCTCAAGGGCTGACATGTCTATTGATTGCTGCATATCGGTGTGACATGAAAATGATGGATCTTCTTATCTCAAAGTATGCAAATATCAATGCCTTTGACATGAAGAATGGGAAAACATGCTTACATATTTTTGCTGAAAGTGGTAACTTTGATATGTTGAAATATATGTTGTCGAAAGACGGATTGAATATCGATCAACGGACTTATTCAAGTTTTAGTGCAGCAGAGCTAGCTTGTTACCGTGGCCATGACACGATAGTTTCGTATCTTCTCTATCATGGGTATGAAACAGATATTCGGCCAATCTCTTCCGAAGAGTTTGATGCAGATCCAAGTGACCCTGAAGTCATAGAATTAGACTGGTAGAAAAAGCAGGGAAAGGATTCAAAAATAATTATTTTCGTTGCAAACTATTGACTTTGTCACTTCAGACAGTGTATGAAGGAATAAAACATAAATGTTTCTTGGTTGAAAACGATGTTAAGCAGATTGCTTAAATTTAATTTTCACTGCGCTTAACACAACTTCATTTGTACATCCAAATTAGAATGCCTTTAAGAATGAGTATAGGTGAAGACCGGACTGCGCGAAACAAACGCTTTGGGCCTGGATCAGCCAAGAAACAGAAAAGTGTATTTTTAATCAGACTGTATTTTAATTGTCAAAAACCATCGAATCTTTACCAAAGCCAATCTCTGTTAAAAGAGAGCATAATGCATCTTCGAAAAGGATCGATCCAGGTCAGCCTACGCAATGCGCGGCATTGCGCAGGCTGACCTGGGTCGAAACCTTTCGATATTTGTCAATTTTCTGTAAATAACCAAGGAACAGTCTATCTGATTATCAAGGCGGTTTTATATAAACTGGCTGTTCTAGATCCATGATCACGTGATGGCTTGCTTGGTACCGTGTATCAAGGAGACGCATTAAGCCCCCTTTTCCCAGAGCATGACTCAATCTTTTTTGGCACTTGAAAGAATTACTAAAGTTATAAATCCTTAAACTGCTAAATAACTAAAATAGAGCTTTGTAGTCGATAGTGCGCGCCAAAATAGTTCTAATTTAAAGCTATTTATGAGCGACAACTATCGCCATATTGTACAGTATTGTTCCGAAGTCAAACTGCACGTTCTGTGCCGTCTGATCTTGATCTACACTGCCCGCAAAAGGCCCTTGATTCTCGCTTAGCAGCCTAAGGATCAAACAATGTCCTGCGTCGTGCATTGCGATGAGCGCAGATACAGCAAGCCCCTTATATACAGAGCATGTTTCATATGAAGTGGATCCCTGATCCAATGTGGTGAAAGCTTTCAGGAAAATATTGTGGCACGAAGAGAAATTAGTACCCCTTACCACACAATGACGACTTTAACCGACACTGCGAGAGAAGTCTTCTGAAAACATTGTGGGAAAAGGAGAAAATGCTGGTAACCAGCATTTTCTCCTTTTTCCACAATGTTTTCTACCCTATCAAGGAGAAATTGCACCATTTGAGCCACACTGAAATTGTCGTCTGCAAATTCTTTCAATTTGAATAAGCCTAAAATTTTCTCTCGTGGGAGTTAAGTTGCGAAGCATACTAGTTCTGTAATTGGTGTTCCCCCGGTGCTCGTACGTGAGGGAAAATCACAAATTCGACGCAAACAAACATTTATCGACAAACCAGGGTGGGGGAAGTGGAAATATTCACGTGACTAGAAACTGATTAGTTTTCTTCTTATCTCGGCTCTTTTTTTTTTCACTTTCTCTGTTAAGCTTTGTTAATATGTTAACAATGTTGATTTATTTAAGAAAAAATATCCTGGTACTTTTATTCACAGGTGTGTATTTTATTATTTCATTAAAACTATCCATTCTTTTCATCAAGGCAATTTTGTAAACCGTAAAAAATCTACTAACATGTCAAAATTAAAATATTTCTGCGCTTTACTCTGTTTAAAGGGGTAGTGGTGGGTGGGGGGGAGGGGGTAATACACTTCCATATTTCCAAAAATGTTTTCACCCATACCATTCTGCATCTACTACGCAGGCTGACACATGACTTGATACTTTTTTTGTTTTGTTTTGTTTTGGTAAATTTTCTGCATGTAAAAGTACAATACAATCTCATGATTCTGTCGAATCTTAGACAAAATAAATGTTATTATAAATCCATAAATAAAAGTATCCATGTATAATTTGCTTGGTATAGTGTACCACAGACATGCATTAGACCTCGTACCGTCAAGGCGTGGTTCGCTTGCAGTATGATGAAAATCTCGTACTACCAGAAATTTAGTGGGGCAGATCTATATACTACTCAACTTTTGCTTGGGATCAGAACCAAAATATTGTTTATTTTTTGGAATGGGCAAATCCGTTTTTTTCGTCTTCCACGATGTTTGAAAGAACTTTATTCTGTTTATTTGATACTGATTTCTTTTACTATGACCATAGATGAAATTGACTTGTTTTTGTTCGAATAAATTTAATTTGGAAAAAAAATATTAATTTTTTGTTTCGATCCTTAGCAAAAGTTGAGTAGTATATGTATTCAAAAAAGAAAAATGATCAGTTCACGTACTCAACTACGTGTAGATGTAACGATGTCTGAAGATTTTACCCCTGTTAAAGCCTATACAATGTCTATTGCAGACTGGCATAGACCAAGATCTAAAACGTGCAGTCTGATCTTGGATCCATACCGTTCACTTTTTCAGTCACATATTTCACAAAACCATTCTAAGTTTCAGTGGATTGTATTTAGCGTGCAACATGCAAATAGGGACAATATTGGACATTTACGTAAAATGTCGTCTCGGATCAGCCTGCGCAGTCCGCGCAGGCTGATCCGAGACGGCACTTTACGTCAACAGTAGATTTTGTCCGACATTAGGCTTGCATGAAGCAGAAAATAACACACAATCGGAAAGTGTCGACTCGGGTCAGATTGCGCGGAAATTGCGCAGATTATCCAAATGTTTGTTTTCGCGTGTTGCAAGCCAGCCGTCGAAAAAGGTTAACTGTATATATCTGGCACTAACAGAGTACAATGCACTCAGAAACTTTGAATTCTTCGACTACAGTGTTGAGGTACGTGTAATATTGAAAACAGAGTGAAGTCGAGATTGGCATCATCTGGCTCTTTGTGGAACAGTCTAGACGGACTTTCTTTTAACGATGGTTGTCCATGCGTGTTTCTGTCGCATATCGCATTGACCGCCTACCTAACTGAGCAGCAGGACAAGTATTCTCCAATCATTCTTAGTTTCGTTCTTGTTCTAGATGTAGATAGAAACACAAGTTTTGATTGGCTCATAAGTTGTGTTACTTTTTAACTCTTTACCACACAACAATATTTTAGACCGGTTCAAATTGAAAGCATTTGCACACGACAAAATAAGGGTAACTGAAAATTTGAAATTTCTCTTGTGTACGGTAGAAAACATTGCGGGAAAAGGAGAAAATGCTGGTTACCAGCATTTTCTCCTTTTCCCACAATGTTTTCTAAAGGCTTCTTTCTCAGGGTCGTCAAAAGTAGGGATTGTGTGGTAACGGGTTAAATGTAGAAAATTCTTGGGAATGAAACAAATAATGCTATTAAGAATGGTTGTAAGTATGAATCCCGATTTCTTCCTTTACCAGTCAGAGTTTATTTTGTTGAGACAGGTTACATTTTACCATGCTGCCAAGGCACATATTATTTTGTCGTTCAAAATGAAGTAAAGCACGACAAAGCTAAAGATGCTTGCACACTAAGGGGTATTGGAGCTAACGGAATGGTCGCTAGACAGTGTGATCCATATAACCTTGCCACAATGCCCTTCAACAAAAAATGGAATAACAAATTCATATGGATCGACAAAGGTAAATGTTGCAGGATTTTTCCTTACACGCGTGCTGATGTTATGCTTTTGTGAAAGCGTGTAGATCAACGCGAGTTGTTGCTTTTGTTCACAATAAGCTAAGCATTTTTTTTTTTTTGCTTTTCCAACAGTGATTTCTCTCTTTTCCAAGACACATCTCACCACCCGAGTCACATTTAATTTGTTGTCTGCAAGTAATTTCAGTTTGGATAAATCATAAATTTTTCCCTCTTGTAAAGAAGCTAAGAAAGTCTTCCTGCTGATCAGCCTTTCCTGAAATCGTTCTCTCAGCCAGTCAAGGGTGGGAGTTGATGTTTAGTGGGTGGACCTGTCTTGCTAGAACCACTGGTCATCTTGACCAAACCCTCTGCATCGTCCTAGTGATTTCCAGAACTTCCTCAGCACTGTCTAGCGATTTTAGAAAAGGCTCAGTAATCAGCAGGAAATGTGACGTCGTGTTGGCATCCTTCGTGGAACCTCCTAAAATATTTATCTTTGAGGGTATCTGAAAGACAATTGTGTATCAGAACAGTCCTCAAACAATTAGTGAACCCAAGGCTGCAACTGCAGCAAAATCTGTGGGAAATCCCCAGAGAGGACTGCGTGCTAGTGATTGACAATTTTGCGCAACGGATGCAAAACTGTCCCCATAGCTGAGGAAGTCATTTGGAATATATTTTGGCGAGATCATAACTTGTGTGCAAAGCATCCTAGTTTACTGAAACTTTTGGATAAAAACACACAGAGACACAGACAGAAGTTCAAGTGTACCAAATCAGAAAAAAAAATTGCTTCATTTTGTAGGATGGGGGAGGGGGCGGAGGGGGGTCGAGTTGGCCTTCAGGAAAAAAATGGAGAACCAGCAAGTCTGGTGAAGTCGCTTTAATTTTTTTAATTTTCTATTATAGAAACACGAACATTTTAATTTAACACCAATCATTCTCTACAATGTTGATTCTGTTCTTGAATATTGTTATTTATGTGAGTAGAAAATTGTTGACTTTAGAAAGATCAATAATAAACTTTAGCCTGTTGTCGCCTTCAACAAACTAATATATAAGACCAAGTGTCCAACTGTCTCACTTGTCATACGCCTTTTACCACATGATGCCAAATTCTAACGAGCGTAACAGATAATGCTTTGAAGCATTGTGTAAAAATGAGCTGGAAACATTTTCCTTATTCCACAATGTTTTTTATGCCATTTTACTCACAAATTTTATTGTTTTAGCAACATTTGTCATCTGCAAATGCTTTGAAATTGGACCAATCCATATTCTTTTCCTTTTGGTAAAGGGATACACGACCCGCCAGTCATTTGTCAGTATTTTCCACAAAACTTTAAACTTGGATGGAAAAAAATGCTTTTTTTATCCTACTAGTATTCTATGCTAATTTCTCTGTGATCTAATACATGGAAGGGAACGAATGGACAAATATTTTCAGCGAGTAATTAGGCGGGAAACTTTGAAAGTAGACAAATATTTGTCTTTCAACCGTAAAATGGTCATCGTTGCACGGCATCGAATATATTAAAAAAATCTTCATTTTGTTACACTTCGGTATTTAGTAAACCCGAATAAAAGGTCTTGATCGAGGTCATCTGATTACGATGATAGATTGTAGTTTTATCTAGAGATAATTTTTTTTTAATTTACACTAATTTTAGACACTATTTTAAAATGACTCGTATCTTTCCTTTAGAAAAAAGGAATAACAAAGAATTCTCTATCAAATCCTTACAAAGCCAGGAAACCCTCTCGTGACTCATTTTTGAGACATTATACGATTTTAACATAATAAGCAAGATATAAAGTAAATGACACAAAAAAGTTTCATGTACTTTTATGAGAAATTCTCGCTGTGCGGGAAATACAAGTAGACTGTTCTAGCATTTTTCTCCTGTTACAAAGTTCGCATGACAAAATTTCATTTTTTTACCAAACAATCCCGACTTTTAATGGCTCAATAAATGAAGGTTTTTAAAACATTTTGGGAAGGAAAGGGAGAAAAGGTTGATGACAAGCATGTTTTCCCTTTTAAAGACAAACCATCACCGTTTGAGCTACATTTTATGTTTTTGGCTGGAGTTGCTCTAAATTCGGTCAAGTCTTAAAATTTGCCGTTTGGTAGAAAGTTACCGTGATAACCTGAAAAAAAAAAACTATGTGGCATGGTACTCCTTGTCACACTGCTTTTTAAAAAAAGAACATTTCATTTTACATGGATGTTTCATCTTGTTTGGGCGAGTAAGATTCAGGTCTACATTGTATTTTGTTTTCTTTCTAAAGTAAAGCCTTCATGCAGCCCCGGCAATTGTTTGGCGTTAAGTGTCAACAGCTCTGAGAGGAGAAACGTCACGTTGGTCTGTATACGCTGCAGTCGTGAAGGCCTGGTGATGTGCGAGTCGGACAACAAACCCTCGTCGCAGTATGTGCGTGTGGATATAGTGCGTGACCCTAACGATCCAAGTAAGTTGAACTAATCAAAGCACTGAAAGTACAGAAAAGGACGAATTTTTGCGTTTCTTTATAATAAATAATAATTGGCTACAGAGAACTTTATTTTACTGCAAAAAACTTCTGGAAATCTGATCGGATGATACTAGTACATCTGGGCATATTTTCCTGTACACTGGCAAAATCCACGTAAGAAAACTTCTCTTTCGGGAGCCCCGTATACATAACTACACTTTCAATACAACATCTCAAATAGTTGCGTCGTTTGATACGAATTTTCTAACAGACATATCTTTTTTAAACTTTGCACATACAAAGCCCATCGTGTTTCAATGAGATTACAGTAAAAAAAGATAGGGTCACAGTTCTCTTTTCTTGGAAATTTGCCTATGAAAAAAAGGTATATATGCTGTTCCGAAATTCACCTAGTGAGGAAATTAACATGATTTTTCCTCAAAAGTAACTTGAACATGAAAATTACCTGAATGATATACAAATAAACACCATTTAATGAAAATTCAATGAGTTTTGAACAAAAAATATGTACTGTAATCCCCTAGAGACATGATAGGCTTTGTACGTGCCAATGCCAAAAGGAGTCTTATCTATAGAAGATAAACGTCGTATGTTGCCATCGGCAGTGAAAGATTAACTTCCTCTTTAACAAATGACCAAATTCAAAACTTGTCAAGTCTAAAAACATTTGCATCTTACAAAATTCATGAAATTATTTAAATTTATCTTTTAACGGACGGAAAACATTGTGCTTTTTCCAGTATTTCTCCTTTTCATATAATGTGTACTTCTAGGAGTCGTTCAGATTCGGTATCGTTAAGTGAGGAATAATCAGATTCTTAAATTTAAAGACTTTGTAAGTACTTGTTACTTACATGTATATCTTATTTCCTTTTATTTGATAGTTTGCCACATAGACTGGGTCAGAGCAGGAAAAAACGAGCTTCTGGTTGTCATGGAAAGAATGCAGTTTAAATCTGCGACAATTTATTGTGCTGCACGCCTTTCTGGTAGCGGACTGATGGATATTACATATACTAGATCAAATATCAGCTTTTTGAATCTGCCCCCGGCTCCATTTTATTGGATATCAAGTATGTGCCACGTGAAGGCCAATTAGTTTCTATGGTACCGTTTTACTAATAATCCGTAAGCTTTTTGGGTAAGAATTTGCGTATTTACACCTACGTTCAGATTTACAAACTTCACAAAATTAATCAGTTTTAACTTTCGCTACTTTTTTGAATTTGCATAAATAAATATTTTTGTGGCATTTCAATTGAAGGCGGAAATAGAAGTTGTAAACAGCGATTGCCGTTCAGACAGGAAAATGTAGCGTGATTTACGCGCATTTCTCCTACATTTCTCAGTCTTTACGTCATCTCATATGTCGGTCTCTTCCGTCTGGTGTAAATACAGTTCATGCGAAGAAATAAAACACAGTTTATTGAAAAATGAAATTTAGGACCATTGCCAATAGCTGAGAGGATAGTTCTAATGTTTTCTCAATTTTCTTCCTCGATAACGACGCCACACAAAAGCCTGCTTCATGATGTCGGCCTCTGTTCTTACATACGATCGATGTTTTTGAACGTAAAGTTAGGCACAAAAAAAATAACAGTCGCACTTTGCTACGAAACCGTTAATATCACGCAAAACTTGTGCTTTCGTTAAAACTAACGATCTTTTTTTTTCAATTTAGTTTGCTTAAGTTCCTCAGTAAAACGGTTCGCAGAACTTTTTGTCCAGCGAGACTTTATTTAGAATCAGATTCGATGCATAACTAACCGACCTTTTTACATTTTTTTTGTGATTCTCAGAGATTTTAAGAAGAACGGATTTAAATAAATTGAGGTGATGTTAGTGCTGCAAGTCTCACAATTTGCATGTACAACGTTTGATCAGTTGATCTCTTGCTCCTGATTTGACCCCGAACGACCATTAGCGTCTTTTCTAATCCACTGTGGGTAGGCTGAATATCCAAACATGGTTAATGTGGAGCAAAAGTAGGCCTGGCGTTGTGAGATTCTTATCTTCAAAATTTGATAATTTGATCGAAATTAGAATTACTGTAACATACAACATATACATGTACGAGTATGAGACTAGTTCTATGACTTTTAAGCTCATCTGAGCACAGCGTGCTCAAAGGGAGCTTTTAGGATCACCCAGTGTCCGTCGTCCGTCGTGCAACGTCAACAATTCTTTTAAATCTCCTCCTAAACTGCTGGGCCAATTTGGACCAAACTTGGCTGGAATGTTCCTTGGGAGGTCCTCTTTAAAACCTGTTCACAGAATATGATTCCGTGAAAAATTCTGGTTGCCATGGCAACCAAATGACTTTCCTAGGAAATTCTTTAAAAATCTTCTACTCTAAAAATTATTTAAAAAAATTCTTCTCTGATACCGCTGGTCAGATTTTGAAATAATTCCATAAAGATGTTCCTTTGGTGACCCTTTTCAAAAGTTGTTCGTGAAATTTTGATTCATCTAGAAACATTGCTCTGGTGAATGGGGCCACTTGCACTATATGGAAATGAAGACATTATTGAAAACTCTTCTTCTCTTTATGAATCCCGATGTACCTCCCCTTTCCCTCATGAATTAAGGGTGCTAGTTTGTTCTTTGATTGCATTTGTTGATACCACAGTGATCCGCATTTAACTTAAACTTAGCTACGGTATTTCAGAAGCGTTGAAAATGGTTCACGAAGCAATGAACTATAATGATAATCACAAAAAATTAACTGATGAAACTTTGACTGATGCAGTATTACCTTGTTCTTTTATGAGCTTATTTTGCATTCTGTTCATAGCTCCACTACCTGGAAACACTTCATATGCACACTATATGCTTATGAATGGAACTGTTGGGGTATATCCAATATCCAATTTTTGGTCTGAGAGTATCTGCCAAAGGGAGTACCATGCTCCATCTTCTCAATCAATTCAAACTTCGGCAAAATCTTTGTCAACTACTTCAACCTCGCTTACACCAACAAATACTGTGTCAACAACTACTACCACAACATCGACTTCACAGAAATGTAGGCTGTCAATAACGTGTTCAAATCCGTCTTCAACAACTACGTCAGCGCCTTCAACAACTCCACCAACGCCTTCAACAACTCAGTCTATGCCTTCAACATTTCCGTCTACGACTTCAATAACTCAGTTTATGCCTTCAGCAACTCTGTCAACTTCAACAACTACGCCTAAAACTACACCAACTACGTCTACGACTTCAACAGCTCCTTCTACGACATCAACAATTCTGTCTACGACCTTAAAAATTCCGTCAACTCCTTCAGCAACTACGTCTACGCCTCCAACAACTACGTCTTCGACTTTAGCAACCCCATCTACTACATTAATTACTCCGATAAGAACTCCATTTACAAATCTGTTTATGACTTCCACAAAACTGTCACCTCCTTCAACAACTTTGACAAAGACTACATCAACTATGCCAACATCTTTAACAACTCTGACAGCTTCTTCAACATCAAAGTCAACGAACGCAACACTTCGAACGTTAAGTACTACAAAGTCAAAAGTAACAGGTTTATCGAGGAACTCTTCATTTAATACCAATCAAATGACCAGAATGCAAAATACTGCGTTCAGAACAACTACAACTAGTAGGGCCATACCGACGCTATCAACTAAAACTTTTCCGCATAAAAGCGATCTTACCACTGTTTCTAAAACAAAGGGTGCAACAAGTATTACGATTCAAAAGGCAACTTCGTCAAGCATGGATTCAGCAACTATGTCAACTACAAGCAAAACGTATGCGATGTCATTTGTATCTCAAGGTTGGTATCTGCTATCCTAATATACGAAAAATCACCGAACTATTGGCGAAAATCTCAAAAACTACCTAATAAACAAAACATCTTATGCCAATCAATCGGGTGGAGAACAAACGTGTGTAATATTATTTAAACTCTTAGAGTGCCAAACCAACAAATAAGACATAAACCGTCACGATAAAAAGGCAACTTTTGCAATATCAGGACTGCTTTTGACCATGGCATCTTTAATAGCTGACAGTCAGGATTAAGATCAGCCTGTCATAAATATTGCAGTATTATCTTGCTCTGTACTGCCGACAATAGCATTTAAAGTTGTAAAGTGCTCCGTAGAGGTAAACGCGATCAGATGATAGAGCCAGGCCTAGATTTTACCTTCGGTTGTCTTCAACAGCAGTCTGAACTGAATATCTCATTTATTTCCATCCCTTGATAGGAGTCTTCCTATTTCTTCTTTTGTGACCCAGGTTTCCTTTTGACTGTTCCCAGAGCCTCATCATTGCGAGGTTTGATACGCAAGAGACAATAAGCACATTAGCTGAACACGCTTTCAGTATTGTAGAGAAAAGCATTTCGTACGGGCCAGTGCACGTAACTGACTGCGAACCAATGCATTGGTGATTTAGACCTAGTAGGTCGTAGATGTTAAAAGATTTTATTCTTCCCTCAAGTCACGTTTCCAGCGTCCATTGTATATGCAATTTGAGCGAGAACTTCAGGTTTAGAAACTTTAGCGGTCATGATAACAATTAGGGTGTTAAAGTTTCCACCCTTTCTCTATTGATTTCTATAATTATGTACCTTAAGCACCACATGTGCTGTTTCTTGTCAGCTTTGTCATCTCAGGACTTACCTCCATCCAAAGTTGTATGGATGCTTGGTCGAGGCAGTGCACGTAGTCCTTGGGATCCTGAAGAGTGCCTGCTAGTCCATAAAAAGCATCTGTCTGCAAAACCTAGACTGTGTTGTTTCGTTCTCAATTAGACCCAGTTCCCTCATTTATGGCACCATAAGTTTTGTCATGCAGCTTTTGTACGGTATTGACCAGACTCTAGCTGATGTTTTATTTTTTAATAGTTGCCCGTAAAGCTGGGTATGTAAATTGCAATGTAATTAGCCAAGGATGTCAAGAGAAATGTAATGATTGTCTGCAACGATGCTGGCTGTGTTGTGTTTAAATCTTCTCACAAAATAATGAGATGATTGCAATGGTGTAAAGGTTAAGGGGGGCATATGAAGAGCGATTTAACATGACCTTCTTCCATTGCCTTTTTGGCAAGTTTACTTGTATGTATAGGTCATTTCTGCATACATCCCAATCACCTATTTTAGGTTGCTTATCTGCTAGATTTACCTTTTGCTTATGATTACAAAAGAAGTCTCTAATACCATACTTCTGATAGAGCTCTGTTGAGTTCACTGCAGTGTTTAGTCGTATTACGGATATCCTTTCTCACATTTCCTGGCTTGTCTTTCACACTTCTTGCCTTGGTATGTTTTTAACGGCACAGCCTAGCAACAACTAATAAAATTAGCGGTCATCTCCCGTCAATCTATTATCAATATTACCACAACAACTGCCTCTTTATCGGCATCTTTGCCACTCTGTCTTGTATAGCACCTCATCTTCTGGCTTCATTCATTTGTTCCTCAAAGTCCATGTGACACATGACTTTTTAGTATGTGGTTATTGGTTGAGAATCTTGATAGCTGTGTAAATCATATTATTATTATAATTATATATGTTATATTACGAGTGTATCGTTATCCATCTTTTCAGTTCGGTCTTAGTGATATCAAAGTAAAACAAGTCACTCCTTCTTCATGACTGTCTACTCGTAGTAGGCCCTGTACCCTTTCCGGAGAAAGTACAGAGGTACAGCACGTCTCATTTGCATCTTGACACCTCATGCACCAGTTTTTCCTCTTCCCTATAGATACTGTATGAAGGTTCTCGCATTCCAAATCCCATCCACGATGTATATAGGCATAAGTGGCATACTTTACATTATACATAGTATATAATAGAAGAAGCTGTCGTTGTAGACTTGGGTTTTTGTCTCTTCATTTGAGATACATCTGCAAATGAATTAGATTTGGACAAGTCTAAGATTTTTTTACCATGTGATACAAAGTAAATTAGCCTGACAATTTTAACACGTCTTTAACTATAGATATAGAATGGACGAGGTATCGATTCAACGAATACTACGTCAACTTCGACGGTCTGGCTTTTGAGGAGTCCCGAAGATTCTGCAAGGAACAACTGAATGCAACTTTAGTCTTCTTTCACACAGCTGGCCTCTACGTTCGAATTGTCAGAGACGGGTTGCTGAATATATCGTCCGGATCGCTCTGGGTAGCTTGTATGTACAATTTAGTTTGATGCATTCATCTGCCACTTTAAATGAGCAGCGCTCTGATAGAAGGGGTTTCAATGCACCTCCGTGGTGCATTGTATCTAGCAAGTCATCACGTTATTATTGGTCTACAAAATCCATTTTGTCAAAAGTTCTGCTAAAATAAGCCTACATTGATTTAGTGATAAGGCCTACTTTAAGAATTTGTTTCTATCCTGTACGAGAAGAATTATTGTTGTAAATTTTTCGAAAGATGAAATTTTCCCTCTCTCACACTCTCTCTCTTTCTCTCTCTCTCTCTCTCTCTCACACACACACACACACATACACCCACACACACCCACACACCACGAAACACGTTTTCTTTCTATCTTTCTATATGACAGTCTACTAATCTATCAATATTTTTGTTCCCTCAATTTTCCAGCGGATTCCAATTCAAGTGACACCACGTGTTTTAAGGTGGAAGTCGACAACTATGATGCAGTATTATATGGCCTTGACATTGACTGTAAGGAAAAAAGAGGGAGCATTTGTGCTCGTGCAATCCAACTCAACAACACTGAAGATTTGATCTCGGAAGTGATGAAAGATCCAGAGTTTATAATGATGATCGAGGGAATGACGGTTAAGAAGAATTCAACGAAGAAAAATCTCAGACGATACATAAGTGTTCGCGATAAATCAGCCGAACAAGCTGGTACGGCAGTATCTATTGTCTTAATGGTGTCCACGTTTGCGTTCTTTCTTATGTGTGATGTCCCAAGAATAAAAGATGCAATACAGAGAAAGTGTGAAAAACAAAAATCAAAGAGAAAAGAAGAGCAAGAAAAGAATCTGAGGCCTGAAACTAATGAAGGATTGTAAAAAGCATTGTAGTGTACATGTATTAGAGACCAAGATAAGAAGTTTAATTTCTGCGCTGAAACCTATGTTATGGGTACACGTTAGAATTGTCTCCAGCAGGTAATTTCAATGAGTACCCACAACATCTGTTTAAGTAAGGAACAATGAGATGTTACACTCTATTGTACTGCAAAGAAATTTCTCGTGAGCTGATTGGATAATATGTCCTGAACATATATCATGTGCACTCGCAAAACCAACGTAAAAGGACATTATTCACCACAGCCGCAAACAAGTCCCCTGCCACCTGACCGTACAACGAATAATTTACCCGGAAATAAATGTCATCACTGTTAAGTTGACAAAGTTGTTGTTGTTGTTGTTGTTTCGTCGACAGATTTTATAATAAAGTCCTGGTTTGTTTGTTTTTTTAAATAGTGTCTTTAGAAATACTGTACGTCTTTTGAGTTTTGCTCCAGAAAAAGGGGATTTAGTGCATCTCCGTGAAGATTTTTACCAAATAAATCATCACATGATATATGGAACCATGCAATCTATTTTAGTTTAAACGTATTTATTTTCCATCGATTGAGAAAGAAGTTCTAACAACTTATAATTATCTCAGTCTTCTGCTCCCAGGTATCGAACTCGGGACCTTATGGTTTCGAGGCCGACGCTCTACCTCACACCTATTTTGACTGACCACCGACTAAACCATAAGCTAAATGGTCCTTGGACATGCTGAAAATTGACCATTAGCAAACGGCTTTTGACACAGGTAAGTCTGTGTGCGCTTACTTAATCATGAGATCGGTCCTTTAAGAAACAGACATATAAGTGACCAATAGCGAAAATATTCGACCCAGGTCAGCCTGCGAGCACTGCGGAGGATGACGTGGGTCGATACTTTTGGCAGATACATTATGCCCTCTTTTCACAAAGTATGTCTTATTTATCTACCGATTGCTGTTCTGGCTGATCCAAGACCTATAAAACTTCTGCATTACATTTTTAATGGACATAACGAACATTTATTCCCTTTTCCTCAATATTATCAACTAGAACTGTTGCAAAACGGACAAATACCCCAGGCCAGCACCTTGTTGCTGTAGCAGCAAAGTCAGAAAACAGGAAAACGGAAATAACTTTCAAAACAAAGATCATCTGTGACCTTGACCTTTGATCCGTGTGACTTAAAAACAATAGGGTACCTCCTTAGGTCATAAACAACACTTGTTTAAAGCTTCAGGGTTTTATGTCACACAGCTATTGAGTTTGAGCAAAGACACGATTTTCGAAGTTCATCTCTGACCTTGACCTTTGATCAATGTGATCAAAAAGCAAGAGGCATTCTACTTTGGTCATTAGCAAAACCTGTATTAAGTTCCAGGGTCCTAGGTCAAATGAATTTTGAGTTAGAGTAAGACAGTCTACAGACAGAGGAACGCTCGGACAGACAGACAGACACGGTGGAAACAGTATACCCTATTTCCTAGGTGGGGTACAATGATGAATGCTTTGATGACGGAATAACTCTTTAACTGTAACAGTAATGGTTTAACCTTATGTGGTTGAGGACTCACTATTGACAAAGCAACGACTGTTATGATTTCTCGTAGGCTATAGAACATATTGTTTATGTTCATGTATAATGAACCCTTTACCAAACGACTAAATTTTAGACTGGTCCAAAATGAAAGAACTTGCAGACGACAAAATAAACGTAATTCAAAAACTGAAATTTATTTCCAGCAGGATAGAAAACAGGGTGATTATCAGCATTTTCTCTTTTTCCAACTATGTTTTCAAATGGCTTCTATCACAGGGTCGTAAAAACCAGGGATCGTTTGGTAAATGGTTAAGTAATTAAGTTTTGATCATGTGGCTCAACCCTTTCACATCATTTCTTGTTTGCATTTGTCAAATTTGAGAAGAATACTCGCATGTTACAGAAATGTTTTGCGCTAGAATACTTTTACATCAGTTTATTTAAGAGAATTGCTGTAACTGCTACAAAGTTTTCACTCGGTATGTCCAAATACTTCAAGTTAAGCGATAGCAGCCAATTTCTTCTTGACCATCTGATCTAGGTTGGTTGTTGGCTCCGAGCATTGCACGCGTTGACCATATCCGACGTATCACCTTAGATGCTGATTTGAAGTATTTAAGCGCCATGACTATTGTCAACTGTATGAGCAGAGACTCGGGGTTTGTTGAAAGCAGCTTGAAATACATAAGAGCATTATCTTTGAAAATGTGTTATTCTTGATATCGTGACAACTGTTTTCTGAGATGCTCGCATGTCTGTCTGATAACCTTTGTAATTAAGTTCAATATATTTTATTGCTACCATATACAAATCATACAATATACGTACATTACATGCACTATACGTACAAGTCAGGCAATGGGATCTATCCACAATTTCTCAAAACTTAATTCGGCCATCTCCTTTATATAATCTACAAACTATGCGAGTCTTGTATAATTCCAGCTATGAAATATTTTCTTTCAATTGTTCATACCTGAGAGTTTACATGTTGCCGCATATCAGTGTCTTCACCAAACGACAAAATCAAGACTTGTCCAAAGAACGTGACAACAAATTTGTCTTTTGGATGATATCAAACATGGTCGGAAAAGGAGAAAATGCCACATAAGCATGTTCTTTGAGGTTGTAATAACGTGACATTGTTTATATAAGAAATAATCTTCTGTCTATTGTGGTTTATCTTTCATTCTAACATGGCACACGAATTCGACACTATAAACACAGTGCATCGAAAGCTTGGTAAAATCTACGTTATTCTTTATAGAGTGACATCATTCTATATAGGGTTAATTCACGTTTTTTTCGGTCGTTAACATTCGCAGAGGCCCTCAAAATGCTTTAACGCCCGAGTGCGAAGCACGAGGGTGTTTAAGTATTTTGAGGGCCGTTTTTTTTCGGTCGTTAACATTCGCAGAGGCCCTCAAAATGCTTTAACGCCCGAGTGCGAATGTTAACGACCGAAAAAAACGTGAATTAACGCTTTGCATAAATCACAGGTATTCTAACAATAATTTGCACAGATAGCAAAAATATTTCCATAGAAATGCAAATAAGCGAATTTCAAATGTACTGTACGCAAATGGGTCAAAACCGGAAGTCGGCGAAAAGTTTTTGTTACGATTAGGAAAGGGCCGTTAGTCCTGTATGCCAGTTTTGATTCTCTCGCTGTAAATACACTTTTATTGATTTTTAATACACACTGGACTTATGTGGAATAAACTTGCACACATTTGGACGATTACAACTAGGATGAATGCGTGGATATAAATTTCTGTAACTGAAGGCGACAGAGGGTTCGATATACATCAAGCGAGGCGGACCGATCACGTTAAAAAGTGGGTGGGATGTAGTTGGTTTAGATTACATTTCACGGGTGAATTTTTGTTCAGATCTCGATTAGACTGAGATTCTGTGCAAAGGTTTGTTTGTGGTGTACTAATATCACCAAAGACATGCCATGAAAAGGATCGAATATGGTACGAATTCCTACAGTTTGATGGTCGGAGTCTAGGGAAAATCTGACAAGGACAAACGTTGTTGACAAGGTAAGCCCGAATCGAGGATATTGATAGTACAAACCCGGGCGTTAACGGCGCGTGAATTTACTGATTAATACACGTTTTCTCCCGTTAACCGCCCGATTTTTACCCGTTAATACATGCTTATAACGGCCCGAAAAGGCACGTTTTATGCAATAATATAGATTAACGTCATTCTGTATAATGTAAGTACGCGATACTTAGAGGTCATTACACGGCTGATGAGGGCCGGAGAGTGATATCGGCCCACCACCTTGATATCTGCCCCAAGGGCTTTAGCCCGAGGGCAGATTTCGAGGTGGAGGGCCGATATCACTCTCCGGCCCTCATCAGCCGTGTAATAATCTCTTTATTACATTCATGGATCAATTGCTCAATTTTTTGGTTTTCTAGCATGTTTAAATACTTAAAACAAAATTTTTACCCGTTAATACATGCTTATAACGGCCCGAAAAGGCACGTTTTATGCAATAATATAGATTAACGTCATTCTGTATAATGTAAGTACGCGATACTTAGAGGTCATTACACGGCTGATGAGGGCCGGAGAGTGATATCGGCCCACAACCTTGATATCTGCCCCAAGGGCTTTAGCCCGAGGGCAGATTTCGAGGTGGAGGGCCGATATCACTCTCCGGCCCTAATCAGCCGTGTAATAATCTCTTTATTACATCCATGGATCAATTGCTCAATTTTTTGGTTTTCTAGCATGTTTAAATACTTAAAACAAAATAAAAATCTTGTCTTCATTCGACACAACCTCTTTCCGCGGGTAAACGTCACGGTTGTGACGTCATTCAATAATAACTATCGTAGAGCTGCAGTACGTGCAGTATAGGACGCTTTATGTAACTGCGTTTACTATTTTAGGACTCGAGTAAAATTCTCCCAGGTATTAGTCGAAATCGATTATTATGGTTCATTGAAGTTTCATAGAGTTACGTCCCTTTTCCTTCCTGTTTTTTGCGCCTTTTTGGGGACATCTGCGCCAAGCGGATTGCGAACAGGGGAACTGAGGCATTCGGCATACCTCGGGTGATGGGAGCCATCATATTAGATGTAGGTACGGAATCGGCCGAGTTGTGACGAGTGGGAACTGAGGGTGACATGCGTTGTGTTAAGGCAGCCCAAAGAGGTAATTACAAGTTTAATGCATTAATTCTTTACCCTATTATACCAAATATTCTGTAATTTATGAATGTTTGTATTTCCGTTGTATTTCAGTCGTAGAATAGCCACGACATGTTGGTTCACGGTACATGTTGCTTCGAGGTAATCAGTATTTTTCCTTCATAACAAAAATCGGCACCCTCTAGCGCCTTCACTGGTCTCTATTTTAGAATGGAAGAAAAATGTACCGGAAGTGAAAACGGTGTCATCGACACCTACATGCTTAACACTCTTTACCCCCACCCTCTAAAATCCTTCATTTCAAACATTTTTACTTCAAAACATGCATGATGACGTATTTAGATCATCTGCTAGGTCATGTGGCAATATTTTCTGGTCATGTGACTGAAAACCGGCGCCAAATATATCGAGTTGTATTGATTTTTTCATGAAACCATCGAAGTAACATGCATCAATTTCAGACTGGCACCAGGACGGTGGTGAAGGTCAAGGCTGATTTTCTTTCGAATGTTTGGATGAAACTGCATCATTTTTTCTAAGATGCAACCTAAAAGATGAAATTAGAAAATTATTTGGTGATTTATTCTATACTCTGTTAAGATTTTGATTTTTTCTTGATCGGACCATAACTACCGTGAACCAACAAACCGCAAGGCTAATACTTCGGATAGCTTCTATTTTCGGATATAAACTAAAAGGGTAATAAAAAAATTATCTGTATTTTCTTTTCAGATTGACGTAGGAATAGAATTAAAAGAGTAATCCTTCAGTCGGTCTTGGGTTCACTTCTGCCACCACCTAAAAACCTCAGCTACACTTTACATAAACAATTCTTCATGTTTGTTCATTCTTAAAAAGCTGTTGCCACTATTGTTTTTCATTCTAAATATTCAATTTAGTGTGATACGGATCTAAACTGAGAAACAGGATAAATAGAACAGATGGTTGGTGCTTCGAATAATGAGACTTATAAATCAAACTTGGTTCTCCCGGCTCAGTGGATAAAAATCGTAGAACTACTAGACTGTAGACACTATTCATTGCCTAATAAGTTTCCCAATCCAAGACAACAATAGTCTATTCCCTATTTATCTCGTCTTTGTTGGTTTAACGATTCAACGTTGACTGTGGTTCTGAAGATTTGTCCGCTAGCGATTAACCTACCAATTCCGCCATTTTTTTCAAAATGATGTTTTGAGAACCACTTCACGATCAAGTGTTCTGTTGCTATAGGTATAGAACAAATATCTTATCAACGGGCAGGATATCAGATATCAGCCCATTGCCCCGTCATATCTGCCCTCGCGTGACACTGATATTACACCATTTTCGGTGGAAAATGTTACCATTATTAGTAACAGAATGTAATAATTAGAGGTTATTACACGGCTGATGAGGGCCGGAGAGTGACATCGGCCCTCCACCTCGAAATCTGCCCTCGGGCTAAAGCCCTCGGGGCAGATATCTAGGTGGCGGGCCGATATCACTCTGCGGCCCTCATCAGCTGTGTAATAACCTCTTTATTACATTCATGGATCAATTGCTCGATCTTTTTGGTTTTCTAGCATGTTTAAATACTAAAAACAAAAAAATCTTGTCTCCATTTGACACAACTTTTTTTCCGCGGTAAACGTTACGTTCATGACGTCATTTATCATCACTATCGTAGAGCTGCATATGTGCAGTATAGAAGGTTTTAAATAAACAGTTCTTTATGTTTGTTCATTGTTAAAACGATGTTACCATTACTGTTTCTCAATCTAAATATTCAATTTAGTGTGATACGGATCAAAACTGAGAAACAGGATAAATAGAATAGATGGTTGGTGCTCCAAATTATGAACTTAGGCCTTATCAAGCTCGGTTCACCCGGTTCAATTGATAAAAATCATAGAACTACTAGATCTAGCCTATAGACACTACACATTGCCTGATAAGTTTCCCAATCCAAGACAACAACAATCTATTCTCTATTTATTACGTCTTTGTTGGTTTAATGATTCAACGTTGACTGTAGTTCTGAAGATTTGTCCGCTAGCGATTGACGGACCGATTCCGCCATTTTTTTCAAAATGGATGTTTTGAGAACGTTATTTTACGAGCCAATGTTCTGATGCTATAGATATAGAACACATATCTTATCAACGGGCAGGATATCAGATATCAGCCCGTTGCCCCGCCATATCGGCCCTCGCGTGACACTGATATTACACCATTTTCAGTGGAAAATGTTACTATTATTAGTAACAGAATGTAATAATTAGAGGTTATTACACAGCTGATGAGGGCCGGAGAGTGATATCGACCCGCCACCTTGATATCTGCCCCGAGGGCTTTAGCCCGATGGCAGATTTCGAGGTGGAGGGCCGATATCACTCTCCGGCCCTCATCAGCCGTGTAATAACCTCTTTATTACATTCATGGATCAATTGTTCGACTGTTTTGGTTTTCTAGCATGTTTAAATACTAAAAACAAAGCTATGTTGTCTCCATTCGATACACTTTTTTTTCGCTGGTAAACGTCACATTCATGACGTCATTCATCATCACTATCGAAGAGCTGCATATGTGCAGTATATAGTCCGCTGGACAGAAATGGTTTCGCTCCCCCCCCCCCCAGGGGGAGTTTTGTGGACTATGATTTTCATATAGCCCGATGTCTTGCGAGTATTTTGAGACATGTTAGCCCTCTGAGAGTGGTAGCTTTATCTTGTAACATCCAGTTACGTACACTCCCTATAAAATCTAATTGTATACATATGACATGAAAATCTTGTCTGACAACAACATATTTGTTTCCATCATTGATGGATATTTTCAACTTTCTCCATCAGATTCATCTTCAAACACTTCATCTAGCGTATTGGTGAGTTCATTCCCCTCATCAACAGTGTTTATATCATCCTGATGATCATCATCCTCATCAGCAGCAGTCTGATTGCGCAGTATTTCCACTAACTGTTCTGGAACAATTAAGTTGCCCTTTGTCCATTCATACTCGATCTGGATATCAGGACATTTACCCCCTGGACATCTGTCCCCCGAACTTGTGCCCCCAGACATTTACCCCCTTAGGACATCTGCCCCCGGCATTTGCCCGGTAGGACATCTGCCCCCTGGACATCTGCCACCCAGACATTCGCCCCCGTAGGACATCTGCCCCCCTTAGGACATTTGCCCCCTGGACATCTGCCCAGACATTCCCCCCCCTTTAGGACTTCCCCCCCTCCCCGGTGAACATTTGCCCTGGTAGGACATATGACCCCCAGATATTTTGTGACCCCCAGATATTTGCCCCTGTAGGACAACTGCCTCCTGGGAAACGATAAACCTCTTCTAAATGATGTTGAAGAACTAATAACATCCTGAATTTTACTTTATCTTTCTTAAAATGCAAAAAAAAAGAATTTTAATCTGGGTTTACAGCAGGCGTGCCAGATGAGTAACTGACTATAGTTATCATACTGGAAGTTTGATATTAAAACTGAAATCTATCAATCAGCTGAAGATTTTCAGCAAAATAGCACTTAACGATACAACAGCTGAGAAGTCTTTTTCATAGTGCCGGTCAAAATTACAATGTACAATATACGTGTATATTTCAAAGTTAGTTTTTTGAGATTTTCCCTTAATGGAGCTTGACGTCCAAGTTGTAAACAAACTGAGGAGGCAGATATCTATGGGGCAGATGTCCTAAGGGAGGGGGTGGGGGAAAGAGGTCCTAAGGGGGCACATGTCGGGGGAGGGGGGGCACATGTCCTGGGGGGCAGATGTCCCAGGTTGGCAAACGTCCAGGTGGCAGATGTCCTGAGGGGGCAAAAGTCTGGGGGCACAAGTCTGGGGGACAAAAGTCCGGGGGGCAAATGTCCTGGAACCCTCGATCTGATCACCATTAGCGTTCCAGCCACTGACTTGAATAGCTGGGAGATCTGGGTGATTTTCATGAGCATGTACCCATACAAATACTTAGTAATTCACCCGTCTTATGTGCATCTCCAGAGCTGAACGACATGGCGGAAGTAAACTCTTATCTGTACCATCTGAAACATTAAGTACATTGCCAGTATTGCTGCCTTGGTATTTTCTTAAGAAAGTGTCATAATGAAGTTTGTTTATGCTGTTATATTTTGTACCACCATAGGTAGCACAAATAAATGCTTCCATGTCATTGATGAGTAATTCAGAACATTGTCTCTCTTCACCGATTCGTCTGAGAATCGGAAGATACTGAGGGTTTTTCTCTACCGGTTTCAAGGGTGCAATTTTTCCTCGCCTGACCAATGCACTGGTGGTAGAGCAGTGCAGGGCTGGTAAGACAGAACATACATCTTCACCTTTGTTATGGACACATAAGAGGCGGCGTTTGTTACCCATGCCAGTGTCAAACAAAATCTTATGCTGAATATCCTTGCAGTACTTTGCAAGCAACACTAGATGATCTGTGTCTGGTGATCTTTCTTTGCAATCTGTATCTTTAAATCCTTTAATAGCCCATTACAATTGTTGTCTGCAGCTTCTTTGAATTTGGGACTGCCTCAAAATTGTCCATTAATGAATGGGTTTAGTATTAGGAGACAGGAAAGCTGGCAATAAACTGAACAGTACCTAATAAAACAACATAATGGGCCATGTTATTGGAAAATCTACTTTCTATTTATTAAAACAAAAGCTTAAATTAGTTATTTGGTCACAATACAGCACTTTTGTCATGACCTGTCTTTGAATCCTCAATTGAATGAATGCACTTGTTAAATTACACATTAGATTGCTGATTGTATAAATTCCTGGGCATCGCCTATCTATAACATTTTTCCTTTCAACTGGCTTCGGACTCAGATGCCATTGCTCGTATAAATAACATGGCTAAATTATGTGTGTGAAAGTAACGTATGTAACAGTCACAGAAGAAAAGGAAAAACAATAAAGAAATGAAATAATATAGTTAACCCTGGTTTTTACGTGTCCGCAGTAAAAGTCTTTTTAAAACACTGTGGGAAAAGGAGAAATTGCTCGTAACGAGCAATTTCTCCTTTTCCCACAGTGTTTTCCTCCCATTTGGAGAACTTTCTACCATTTTCATCGAGTTTGAAATTGTCGTCTTCAAACTCTTTCAGTTTGGAAGAGTCTAAAACTTGTTGTTTGGGAAAGGGTTAAATGTGAATAAGTTATAAAGTACAGATGATGATTTTGTCTTTCTGTATACTGTAACTTATATTGTATATGCTTTATCAAAAATGGTCATAATGGCATGCTAGTACTAATGCTATACTTTTAAGATGGTGACAGAATGGTATAGAGTGTTTGTGCTGACACATGGAACTGAAAAATAGTTGTTTACTTCCTGAAAGTGACTAAAATCCATATTTTTTATGTACTTGATAACGTATGTAACAAAATGTAACATCGGTAACGCTCGTTTTCTTGTGTCACATCACTGAAGAAACCACCCTGCATTGAACTGGCCACATAGAAATCTCAAAACATTTGTATTGTTGCGGCTAGGAATACTTTATCATTATCATCAGGAGATCCTTGAATTTATTGAGGGTGACGTATGTAATTTTGATGTTACTCCGTTAAGCTACCACTTTTCAGAGGGCTAACATGTCTCATTTTGTAGCTTATATATTGCTGTATCGAGAAATCATAGTGTCCAAAACTCCCCTTGGGGGGGAGGGGGGTCTATGACCAGCTGACGGTCTAATAGGACGTTTAAAATAAACAGTTCTTCATGTTTGTTTATTGTTAAAAAGATGTTGCCATGATTGTTTCTCAATCTAAATATTCATTTTAGTGTGATAGGAATCACAACTGAGAAACAGGATAAATAGAATAGATGGTTGATGCTTCGAATGATTAAACTTAATCAAGCTCGGTTCACCCGGCTCAATGGATAAAAATCATAGAACTAGATCTACTAGCCTACAGACGCTACACATTGCCTGATAATTTTCACAATCAAAGACAACAACAATCTATTCTCTACTTATCACGTCTTTGTTGGTTTAACGATTCATTGTTGCCTGTAGTTTTGAAGATTTGTTCGCTAGCCATTGACGGACCGATTCCGCCATTTTTTTTCCAAAATGGATGTTTTGAGAACTTTAGTTTACGAGCCAATGCTCTGATGCTATAGATATAGAACACATATCTTATCAACGGGCAGGATATCAGATATCAGCCCGTTGCCCCGCCATATCTGCCCTCGCGTGACACTGATATTACACCATTTTCGGTGGAAAATGTTACTATTATTAGTAACAGAATGTAATAAAATGGATATACGTATCTGCATCCGCGTTTTACTCCACGTATGAACTTGTTCTCCTTTCGTTAAGACCTTTGCCTAGGTCACAAATAAAACGGGCGCCGGACGATTTCTTCCAACTTCGCCGATTCAAAAATTTGGGACATCGTCCGGGCGCCGTACGATTTTCAGACATTTTGCCCAAGCAGTCACAAATCAAACGGGTATCGGACGGCAGTTTCTTTGGAAATGCCGTGCGTGCAGTTTTCAGTTCAGAAAGGCACCGGGCGGCAGCCGGACGGTCATCGGGCGGCGACCGGATGGCGACCGGAAGGCGACCGGACGGCGATCGGACGGACATCTTTCGAACTTTGTGCCGCCGTCTGGCTAGCTACAGAGGCGTGTCATATTGTCCGAGGATGACACGCCTCTGTAGCCACGTTTTGACCCACACAGTCCTCACTCTGCGGCCTCGCCCAGCACGCTCCTGATCATAAACAGATCGTAAACAGCAGCAGCTGCCATTACATTTATCTGCCAATAGCGAGTGGCTTGCAATCTCTTTTGATGAAGGAAAGGGTTCAACAGATTTTGTGGCGGTATAAGTGCCATTTTCACTTCAGAACTTATAAATTATGATGAAGTAAGACATTCATATACACTTTTATGATATTCTCATGTCGCCAAAATATATGTTTGCCGTCCGGTCGCCGTCCGGAAAGACTTAACAAAATCAATGCCGCACAGCGATCTGACGGTCACCGGACGGTGCCCGTACGAATATTCATAATCGGGCGGTACCCGTCCGGGCTCCGCCCGGCGCCTGTACGGAGACAGTCCGGTCGCCGCCCGATGACCGTCTGGTCGCTGGACGATTTAGAGATAAAAATCGGCCGGGCGCCGTCCGATCTCTGAAGGCATCGTCCGGTCACCGCACAGCGCCTGGACGGTGCCCGGACGATGAGTTAACGGGCTCTCCGATGGCCAAAAAATCGTCCGGTCGCCGTTCAATTATAACTTTGTTTTAAAACTCGAACGGGCGCCGGGCGGCGTCTCAAAATTGAACTGCCGCCGTTCAAATTGAGCTGCCACCGGACGATTGCGTCAAAATCTCCTGAAAAATTCGCCGTCCGGCGGCAGTTCGTTATTTGTGACTGAGGCATTAGTCATGTAGGATTCAAAATGATCTTCATTCTATCGTTCAACTTTGGGAGTTATGAGGCGCAATAAATAAACAGCGCGGGCTATCGCCCTCGTGGATTATTTATTGTGCCTCATAACTGACAACTTATTATTTCGTTTATTTAAGAAATAATCTTCTTCCTATCGTGGTTTATCGTTCAATAAACCACAGTTGTGAGTTATGAGGCACAATAAATAATCCACGAGGGCGATAGCCCGAGTGGTTTATTTATTGCGCCTCATAACTCACAACATGGTTTATTAAACGATAAACCACGATGGAAAGAAGATTATTTCGATTCTAACATGGCCAATTCTTAATGAAAGGAAAACAAGTTCGAACTTGGAGTAAACACGCGGATGAAGATTATGTTCCATTGAATAACCTACTCATTGAATGACGCCACTCGATATAGAATGACGTCACTCTGAATGGGTTATCGCAGATTTTACCACGCTTTCCTTGCACTGTGTTTATAGAGCCGAATTCGCGTATCATGTTAGAATGAACGATAAACCACGATAAAAAGAAGATAATTTTCTAAACCATTTTGTTTAGCCGATCTGAAGTTGTGTTACTTTCAATTTTAGAAAATTCGAGTGAATAAGGCCAAGAACATTCTTAAGAATGGTTAGTGAATGCGGACCCTGATAATACTCCAACATAATTGGCTTGCAACACGCGAAAGGGGTCATTCGGACATTTGCGTAAAGTGTCGTCTCGGATCAGCGTGTGCAGTCCGCACAGGCTGATCCGAAACGACGCTTTCCGATTTTATGTGATTTTCTGTTTTACGCAAGTCTACTGTACCACAAAATCTAATGTAGTTGTAAAGTGCCGTCTCGGATTAGCCTGCGCGGACTGCGCAGGCTAATCCTGGACGACACTTTACGCAAATGTCCGAATGCACCTTTTTGCGTGTTGCACTCCATATAGAAAAGATGCTGGACACATAGCCCATTACAATGACTATGATTCTGTTGATTACATGTATTTAGTTATTCAGTCGCCTTACTTTACAAACCCCTACAGCACCGCAGTCTGGAAACACTTCATATGCACACTATGTGCTTGAAAACGGAAGCGTTGGCGTAAACGCATGCGATGTTTCCTCTGAAGTACATCGAAAGATTTCCACAATCCATTGATTTGAAACTCCTTTTTTTGCATTGGATGTATTCGCCAGCTTCACTTGCTCATAAGTACAAATTAATTGGAACCGCCTTCCCCCCCCCCAAAAAAAAAAGTAATACACTAGTGTATTGTCGAGAATAAGTCACGGTTTTAACCTTTTACAAACAATCTATTGTTTTCACGACTCAGAGGAAGAGGTCTTCTGAAAACATTGTGGGAAAAGGAGACAATGCTCGTGAACAGCATTTTCTCCTTTTCCCACAGTGTTTTCTGCTCTTCTAAAGTCAAGTTCCAATTTTGGATTCTTCATTGACGTTTACTTTGTCGTCTGCAAATGCTTTGAATTTGGAAAAGTTTAAAAATTTAGTCTTTGGTAAAGAGCTAATGCAGCCTGTAACAACCATAAAAGTCCCTGCAGGCATCAGACATATGTTGAAAGAAGGCTTAGTCGATACGCAGCAGAGGAACGAAAATTTAGCGGAACATTTTATTTCAAGTTTATTAGTTCTAGTCCAGTATCAAAAGTGTGAATTTAGAACGGAGGGCAGAATTTAATAACAGATAATTCCAACAGGAGCACATAGATTTCTAATTTCTGATTGAGATGATTATTTACTCTGTTTTCAATATCCGCACGGATAAGCCAGGTCAATAATCCAAGCCGTATAGTCCCTGGCAGAGAAATTGATTTAAAAGAAAAAAACAAGATAAGACATATTACCAGGTAACTTTATCTTGTTTACTTTTTGCCTGACATTAAAATTCATTTTTCGGTCAGTTGCACATTAACTGATTATCATCTTCACAATATGTTATATGCTTGAAAGTGATATAGATAAGATTTAAATATACTTTAACACCTTCATTGTTTTTGACGCTAATGGGACTTTAATGAAGATTTTTTCATATAAGACTTCGGAGTATTATCTCCCGCTAGATGGCATTGTATAAATACTCATCTATCTAATTTGGGCATCCTGAGTACAGAGCCGAACGACTTTCCTACGCGACAACCACTTTGAATTGCCTCGCGCAATTCACTCAGGTATGACCAGCAGTTTATAGAAACCTGGCGCTAAAGCAGGTCTCATTTCTCCTCAAACGTATTGATAAAAGCCATTTTCTACATTGCTACTCTACAGAGTGTAATATTACAGTCTGCCCGCTTTTGGGGCTAGTGATGCATCACATAAGACAGGTCGAATCTTCGAAGAATATGACATGCGCAGACAACGACTTCGGAGAGAATTTCATTCCAGCTATGACCTTGCACACTAACTATCGATAATCAAGTTTAAAAGAAAAAAAACTGATGACTATGCGCATGTCTGAATTTATACGATCTTTCAAATTCCGGAAACAACCCATACAGTCATGAAAATATATCCTTATGCTTCACATAAGACTTATTTCTGCACCACCTTTTCCAAACAATCCATGGTTTTTTACGACCCTGAGGTAGAAGCCTTTTGAAAACATTGTGGGAAAAGGAGAAAATGCTGGTAACCAGCATTTTCTCCTCTTCCCACAATGTTTTATGTCCTGCTGGAAACAAATTTCAATTTTTGAGTTACGTTTATTTTTTCTTTTGCTAGTGTTTTCAATTTGGACCAGTCTAAAATTTTATCGTTTGGTATGGTGGAAGGTCGAATTCACCACTGTCGTTGAAACTCAGTAATCAGCGGTACTAGCTTAATATATTTAGCTCCGTGTAGCCCGTCTTTGTTTACAATCCTGGTTAATTTGAAAACAAGAGATCAATCTTTACAAATCTATTTACTTCATATGTAAACTGAGTTCGACGATTCTTCAGTAGTGGAATGCTTAATTAAAAAGACTTGAGGGTAGAGCTATTGCTTCTACATGTTCATTTGTATCGAAAACATGACCATTTAAACTGTGACGAATCTGTTAAAGTATTTTGTTGCCGTAATTGGTGTTAGTGTAATTACATGTTATGTACAAAAAATTCTGTGTTTACTGACCCTTAGGAATAAGACTTCTAAAACATTGTGAGAAAAGGAGAAAATGCTGGTACTCAGCATATTTTCTTTTTCTCACAGTGGTTTGTACTACTTCAGCAACAAACACATGCTTTTTAGTCTCAACCAATTCGTCGTCTGCAAATACTTTCAAATAAGACACGTCCAATCTTTTAATACCTGGAAAAAAGTTAATCCTATATAAGAATGCGAACCAACTGAGGCGAGTGTTCTTGGAGTCTTTAACAATTACATCCTGGAAAAGTTTTAATATTCTTAGGGCATACGACCGTGCCTTAATTACTTTACGGAGCACAAGAACCTCAACAGCAGACATGGTACGAAAGCAAATTTTGGTACTCATATTTGGTAAATGTTTTTTCTACATTGTTTTACACTTGAATATACTCGTATTTATGTGCTCAGTAAATCGTTTTTTTTTTTTTTTTTATTTCAATTTTAATTTAGACATGTGATTTAGATCTATCTTTTTCAGTATAATGTGTTTTAGTGTTGCAATCCTTGGCTTTAAGAAAGAATTCAAATTTAGAAGAAAAAAAACATTCTCTCAACCTTTGACATTTTTTTTTTTCAAGAGAAATTGCTCTCTTCTAATTTTTTCTATTTCCTTTTGCCACTCTTTTTACGTTTTTTTGCAGGGGTTAACACAATGTTTTTTTTTTTTTCACCGAAACGCAACGCAATCATTGTGAACGGCGTAAAATCAAAATCAGACTGAACGTTTCGTATAGTCCGATCTTAATCTGTACTGTAGGCAATAGCTTGCAAATTTTCTACAATGTTATCTCTCTCCACAAAAAAAATATTTCAGGAGTATTTGCGAGGACCGTGACAACAGAGTACTGTCTGGCATCAACACGTGGAAAACAGGATGAGGGCAGTAGTATTGCAGCTTTCTACAACACACCCCACAGTGTTACTGCACAGTGTAAAACCGTTGATCTGACGACTGTGCTGCCACTATCACCCCACCTTGATCAACGAACATTTTGGCTAGACAAAGGTTCTTACTAGTAAAAAGCATAAAATGAAAAAAAAGATGCTATGGTGTATGGAAATGGATAAATTAACTATGATCTTGATGTCGACGACGATGATGATGATGATGATGATCTTGAGTGGGAAATGACAACGACCTCGTCCTCGTTGTTGTTGTTTTAGTTTTTTAAATTCAAGTTCGCCTGAAATAGAATATGAAGTTTTAGAATTAAGAATAATGGCGATAGTGGAAAAGGAGTAAATACTGTCAACAACCACAGTTTAACGTTCCCTTTTTCTTGCACTGGTTTTTAAAATCAGTAAAAGCTTGTCTCGATATCAAGTATTTATGCCAGGATGTAAGCTTAACCGTTATCCTACTAAATAAGTTAAATGAAACTTTCAAGCCGATAGTAAAAACCTAACTTTTCCTATATCATAACTGTGTGACCCATCAAGAAAAAAGGGACCTTTCTGAGAACTGCGAAAGTGTCAACTCTGGTCAGACTGTGCGAATTGCGCAGGCGGCTGACCAGGGTTGCCACTTTTCGCTTTAATGACATTTTCTGTATGAAAAGTGGTCATTGTACCTTGATATACAACCATTTTTGAACTATCAAGTTAAAATGACCCGCACTATTATTGATCTATTATTGATCTGTTATCATGTAATTGATGTACAGAATTCCCAGGTGGTTCCTTTTTGCTGAAGGGTCACAGATTACAAAAAATTGGGGCGGTATAGAAGAGATCTTACACAGACTGGCCCAGCATGTAGGCTCATCTTGGTCTCCTCAATCGTCAACAGAGGTTGCAATGCAGAGGATGCATATTACCAATTACATCTGTTCCCTAACACTGTACCCAACAATACCATGCTATTGTGATCCTTTGGAAAAATGCCTTTGAAAACATGGTAGAAAATGAAGAAAATGCTGATGATCAGCATTCTCTTCTTTTCCTACCATGTTTTTCTACTCAGTCTCTGACAAACTCTATCACTGGAGCCATGTTTGTTTCGTCGCTTACAAATGTTTTCAAACTGGACAAGTTTTAAATCCTGTCATCTACTACAGGATTAAATGAACTCGTACATAATAGTAGTATTTCTTCCGGTTTGCACTTCAGGAGACTACTGTCCCGGGACTACGTGTCCGGCATTGGTTCGGAACACCTCAGACATTATTGCAAGTACATCTTTACACTGCATCGATTGTAGTGAGCTACATGAGATGATGTTTGACCATTATGGAGGTTGTGAAGGATCTGACGAGACAGTTACACTGACAGCTGGAAGTCACGAGGGATGTAAGTAACTAATTTCTGATCTTGCTTGATGGTAGATTTGGTGACCGGCTAGACGACTGGCCGGCTAACTGGCTGGTAGAATGGACAACCGACTCGGTGGCAGGAAGCATATTCAATGGCTGATTTTCGCTTGACTCTCGAGTGAAGGTAGGTCAGTTTTTGAAAGACTTAATGGTCGGCTGCATATTTGTCGGACCAGCTGAATGTTAGCTGTATGGGTAATCGGGTGGCTGACTGAATGTTTAAAGTCTAGCTGACTAGCTTGTTAGCTACCAAGTAAAGCCGGCTGGGTCTCAGGCTTGGTAGCTTCCTAGGTGGCGATCATGAGCCTGTTGCTTGCCTGTTGGCGAACTGGTTGGCTAGTTTGCTAGTTGGATGACTGGTGATTGTATTGCGTCCTCGCTGGTTGACTGGTGGAGCTTACAAACCACCTTGCTGGTTAGCTGGTCTCCTGGTTGCTGACAGGCTTGCTACAAGCTTGCCAGAAAACTGATTGGATGTCCGACGGGGTGGTTACTTACTGGCTGCTTTATCAATTTGTTTGAAGGTTCACTTTTTGTATGAATACTTGAGTTTAAGAATGAATTACAGTGTGATTGACTATATGATAATATGGCCTGCAACACGCAAAAAGGGACATTTGGACATTGGCGTAAAGTGTTGTTTCGGATCAGCCTGCGCAGTCCGCATCGGCTAATCCGAAACGGCAATTTCCGTGTTTAGGTAATTTTCTATTTAACGAAAGTCTAATTTTGCAAGCCATTTATCTTGGTTGTTTGATTATTCGAATATATGACGGAAAGATACGTTTACAAGCAACTGGCAAGTGAACTCTAGGTTAACAAATCTAAGTCCAACGAAAACATTTGTAGAAACTAAAAGCCTTTGCAGACGACGAAATAAATGTGAACACAAACACTCAAATGTGATTTTGGACGGGTAGAAGGCATTGAGGGCAAAGAGAAAATGCTGGTTACCTGCATAATTTAGTTACAAGCATTTTCTCTTTTTTACCTAAAAGCGGAGGGTATTATACGAGTATTACAAAAGAACGTGTTGCAACCCGAATTCAATAGGGAAGTTTGAGATTTGCAGCTACTTATGCAGAGCTCCTGCAATGAATTGAAATAATCCTTTTCATTGTGTTATACACGTAAATATCACTGCAATAAACCCTGAGTGTGTAAGATTGAAAATCGCTATTTTTGTAGTGACTATTGTTCAAGATTAAGCTACGATAAAATGTGAAGTCTGATCTAGGAGATGTACCATCCCATATTATGTCAAGCATTCGGGCTAGAGTAAACTTGAAAGTGTTATGTTTTGGCCGTTGCTAGCGAATAAAAATTATTGTCATCTTGACTCGTTCCTTCATCTGTTCCGAAAGGATTGTTGTGCAGTCTTGCTTGCCTGTGGGTATCTATTTTTAAATTAATTTAGTTTTTGTCAGTATATATGTGACCCATCACGCAAAAAGGTGCCTTCTGGAAATTGCAAAAAAAGTCAACCCTAGTCAGACTGCGCGAATTGTGCAAGCTGACCAGGGTTGACACTTTTCGATTTAATGACATTTTCTGTATGAAACGTGGTCATTGTCCATTGTTATACAATCATTTTAATTATCAACTTAAATTGACCTGCACTTTCGTTGATTTGTTTTCATCTAATTGATCTACAGAACTCCCAGATGGTCCCTTTCACAGTGGTGGGTCACATATACTAGTATTACCTGCGGCATCATAGAATCCTAATTAGATTGGGACGCATTTAATTTTTAACTAGAAACAGTTCATAGATAAAACTTCTAAATTCCAACTTCCAGTTTCTAAAGCAATTTGTTCCATCCTGCAATAAGGACACTTTTAAAAAACAATGACATGAAATATACCACATTTTCTATTTTTAAGCCTGTAAAAACGACTGGGTTCAGCATGGTCATACATATTTCCTGGTAAGCCCTGTGAGGCGAACAATGCTTGGATCACATAATTGGTGTATGTCTCTACGGAACGGAACCACGCTTGACAATCTAACAGAACTGCACTTCATTGAGCACGTGACTTTTCCGCCACCAAATATGAAATACTACTGGATTTCAGGTAATTTAACTTTTTCTTCCTATCCAATAAGATTTATATTCCCAACTGGAAGTAATAGTAGTGTCAAAATACCGGAGGAATCCTCGGAATTCGGAGCAATCTCCTCGTTGAGCAAAATCTCGTTGAGCAAAATCTTCGATGATCTGATGACGTCAATCTATTGATTTTACCGTGGCACTTTTTTTCAATATTTTGTTTAGCTGTTTTCAGTGCATCGATGACGTCATGAAAGAGCATATAAAATCTATTTTCTTTTTTTTTTTTCAATCTTTCGTTGAGCTGTTAGAGAGATAGATGATCGGAAAAAAGAAAATACATTGAATAAGTATTACTCTGAAGAACAAAATCCTGCAGCTTTTGGTGGACTGCAAAAGGCATGGAAAGTGTTAAATCCAAAGTATCCCGGTGTGTTTACGATTGATATGTGACAATGGCTGAGCAATGAAGATTCGTATGCAGTACAAAAGCTAGTAAGATACTGGTTTAAGACCGCAAATGAGCAGTGGGATATAGATTTACTGTCCATGGCTAACTTACATGTAGCACAAGAAAATGGTCTATTTGCGATAGAGATCTTGTCAAGAAAATTATGGGTACGAACGTTGAAAAACAAAACGGCGAAAGCTGTCTCGGAAGCAATGAAGAGTATTTTATGTCAGCAGAAGCAGAAGAAGATTCGAGCTGATCGAAATCGGAATTTGTTAATCGCTGGTTTAAAAAGCCAATGAAAGGTGAAAGTATTTATTTTTTACGACTCAAAATCCAGCAAATGCTAACTATGTCGAACGTGTTCAGCACACAATCAAAGTTCACTTTACAGAATGGTGAGACACAATCGATTCTCTACAGAATGCCATCAGTAATTATAATAACACACCGCATCTTGGTTTGAATGGGTTAACGCCTATGCAGGTCGTTAAAACAAACGAAGTTGATCGTGGGCTTACATCGATTTGAAAAAGAAACCAAAGCTGAAAACTAAACCTGTTTTTACATATAAAGTTGGTGATTTGGTGCGCTTAAGTTTTACTAAACAACTGTTTCGTCGAGCATATCACGAACAGTTCACTACCGAGGTTTTTAAGGTGTCAATATGACAATGACAATATTAAAGGTTTGTTTTACGCGCCTGAGTAACAAAGCGTTAATAAAGACGAGAAAAGTTTGTGGTTTATTCAGCGAAATCATACGAAAGAGGTTGCGAAACAATTAAGAAGCTTCAGTACTTTGTCGGGTGGCAAGGATTTCCGAAGACATTTAATATAGACGCAGATGAAACCATCGAGCGCACATACAGACACTCACTCTCTTGCACTACGGATTATTCCCATTCACCTCTGTGGTTGGCTCAGAAAGTAGTCCGTCATCACGTGATATTTTCGTCACATAACCATAACTCAAAATGGCGTCAAAAACTTCGGTGAAAGAAAGACCACTAGATGTTTTGCGCGCTGTTCAAACAGCATAAGGCCAATCAAAGCTTGCCATGTTATCCAGAGCAACTCCAATTAACTTTTGGCAGCATGAAATTACAAAGATTGCATCTCTTGTGCTTGTAAATTGAGAGTTTTCCATGTGGTCCCTCTTTTCGTGCTGCAAAAGTTTTGTTAAATATGGCCGTCTATCGGCGAAAACTTTCGCAGCACCTTAAAAGGGGCATTTTCATTGTCGCGCATCAGTGTTACTTTTTTATCGGGTACCTATTGTCATGCCACAATTGGATTTGCACGAGCTACAGGGGCGCTTTAGGATATATTTATACCGCCATGCCATATTTAGGTGATTTAAATCGAACTTCTCGTGCTAATCCAGTTGTGGCATGACAATAGGTACCCGATAAAAAAAGTAACACTGATGCGCGACAATGAAAATGCCCCTTTTAAGGTGCTGCGAAAGTTTTCGCCGATAGACGGCCATATTGAACAAAACTTTTGCAGCACGAAAAGAGGGACCACATGGAAAAATCTCAATTTACAAGCACAAGAGATGCAATCTTTGTAATTTCATGCTGCCAAAAGTTAATTGGAGTTGCTCTGGATAACATGGCAAGCTTTTGGCGCTCCGAAAATTATATAGAATAGTCGAAATAATGAGTTAAACTTTCGGTCCCCTTTTCTGATGGCTTGTTTTTTGTAGTCGAAATCAAGAATTTTTTTGTGAAAGCTGTTCGGCCCCTTAAATTATCATACCCTAGGTAAGATTAAAGAGGGTTTCTTTGACAAAATTAATGGCCCTGTATTTTTTTTAAATCTTGTCTTTCACTCTATTTATTTATAATATGAGTCGTGAATATCAGTACAAACAGTGCAACTTTGCATATTTTTTTTAATCTTGCTTTACTAATCGCAAAGCACGTCCTCTCATTCACGCTACCAGTTTTTTTCCAGACGACAATTTTCTTTTTAAACTTGTCCTTTAGAAAAAGATAAACAAGATGGAACAAATAGGTTTGTCTTTCAAAGGGTGGAAAACATTGCTGAAAAGTAGAATTTGTTGGTTATTAACAATGATTTGGACTTGCAACTCTTGCGTTTACAGTCTGTTGCAAAAAATGATACGGCAGAACTCCTTGTATGGCGCTGTTAATTTTTTCCCCAACTTAAACAATTGGATGTGTTTGAATGCATTATACTTCTTTTTCTCTATTTCAGTTACAAGAGCGTGGCAATTTATCTTTTCACATGTTTCCTTTGTCTCCCTGATTTGTATGCCCCCGATAAATAATTTCAGTTTTCACGGTTTTTATGACAAGCTAACGAGGAGTTCTCTGTACTAAAAAATCCTTTATAGGTCGACAAAAAAATCAACCTGTTTAAAATGAAAGTACTTCGAGACAACAACAACAACAATTTGGGTGAAAAATGTCATAATTAAGGAGAAAAAAAAATGTAACTCTTGCCGGACTCGATTTTCCAACCTTCTTATCTCAAGACGAGTGCTCCACCACTGCGCTACACATTCTCCTGACGTTAATGGAGACACTTATTAATATATTTTTGTGAAAAAGTAATTTAATTTAAAAAAAAAGCAAAGATATTGATTATCAGCATTTTCTCATTTCCCCACAATGCTTTCTCGGCCTCATTATGTAAGGCTGTAACAACTCGGAATTGTTGGCTAAAAGACCCAGTAAAAAGTGGAACAACAAATTTGAAGTGGCAGGTTGTTTATATTTGTTCTTGAGATATTTTGCATCGGCCAGTGGACCTATCCAAGAATTCCTTGACATGTCGGTAAGATTCGTTTTAACCGTTTATGAAATCCAGTGCGAAATGATTCACTCATCTCTCACTGCTGAACTTTGCGTCGACTTTGTTGAAATTCAGCCATTTCTTTGGAATGAAAGGTCGACGAGTATACTAGAACTATCTAGAACTATTCGACCCAATTCTAGCAACATTATAAATGTTAAAATTGAAAAATTCTACATGAAAAACTCAAATTTCCACTCATTGTCCGTCTTCGGTGTTGTGAGAGAATTCTGTATTTCAACAAACTTGTAACAGTCGAGGCATCAAAAGAAGGGGCTTGTATAGCAAAACCTAAATAGAGTAGATGCAAAACGAGGTAATATCCGAGGCGCGTAATGCAGAGATAATTGGGCTTTCTCAGGAGGGTAGTGATGGTCTAAAAAATATTATACAAGCTCTGCTGACGTCTATATTTTTCGGCGTAGCTAAATGCGCTGGCTTTAGGCCGATTTATCCGTTTGATATAGAATGAATCAACAGTGTTTTGTGATTGGTCAAAAATAAAGATGTGTCTATATGGCCAAATTTAGAATTTGTCCAAGATATTAACAAGGCAAACATTCTGACTCGTTTTTCATAAATATGTGATAACCAACAACTTTCCATGTTTTTTATCTTTCACAAAAAATGTACTAAGTGTTGATTTGTCAATAAAACGGAATACATAGCTCATTGATAGAGCACTTGCTCTGTAAGCAAAGGATCCCGGGTTCTGTACTAGTCTCATATTTCCCACATAATTAATGGTAATTTCTTTTAATCAGATATTCTTTAATCGTCTCAAATCACTTTCAATTTGGCCAGGTTGCTTTTGTTTTGTCGACAGGTAAAAGATTTGGTGCATAAAACTTTTCTTTAGCTCATCACAAAAATAGAAATAGGAATAATATAATGAGGGCAACCAAGTCTGTGTAAGAAAGGAAACGTAAAGTTTTTCATTTGCTTATCAGGGCTGCTCTTTCGTGAAACCCATTGTTGGTGGAACTTGGAGCCGTATTACCAGGAGAGTCTGCGTCGTAAATTATCCAGACTTGACTTTGAATTTGATTTGCCCTGGCAGCTTGACCATATTTCAACAGTGCCTGTCAATCTCCGAGTAGAGTTGTCGTTCGTTATTCTCACCATACGCCTCTGCAACGGGCTAAATAACAAAAATCTTGGCAAACCGAGGAAAAATGTTTTGTTACTGTTAAACTGTGTAACATAATAATGTAGACAAAGGAAATATGATTCCTGATACATTTCAAGTGCATTCAAACTGATGAATTTACCTGTATACAATAGACCTATTTTTTCAAGAGTCTTTACTGATCAGAATCTTACGCTAATTGGAAAAAGAAATGGCTAGCGCTGCGCCCATGAATGATGACAAAAGTTTTGACACATCGATGGATCTAAGTTTGTGAAATTAAAAAAAAAAAAACAACAACATATTATCGTCCTTAAAAGACAATTAAGCTTTTAAGAAAATCCCGCTTTTTCACATTTCCTAACACTAAGTCTGATTGGCCTTATGCTGTTTGAACAGCGCGCAAAACAACCGATTGGTCTTTCTTTCACCGGAGTTTTTGACGCCATTTTGAGTTATGGTTATGTGACGAAAATATCACGTGATGATGGACTACTTTCTGAGTTAACCACAGAGATGAATGGGAATGATCCGTAGTGCAAGAGAGTGAGTGTCTACAGGTATGTATGCCCGATGGTTTCATCTGCGTCTATCCGGCCATGAAATGTCTTCGGAAATCCTTGCCACTCGACAAAGTACTGAAGCTTCTTGTTTCGCATCCTCTTTCGTATGATTCGCTGAATAAACTACAAACTGTTCTCGTCTTAATTGGCGCTTTGTTACTCAGGCGCGTAAAACAAACCTTTAATATTGTCATTCTTTTTTTTTTTTTTTTTTAATCCTGTAGTGTGCACATGTAGGGTAGTCCCTGTTTCAAAACTTTTGCAGACACCTTAAAAACCTCTGTAGTGATCTGTTCATGATATGCTCGACGGAATGGTTGTTTAGTAAAACTTATGCGCACCAAATCACCAACTTCATTAGTAAAAACATGTTTAGTTTTCACCTTTGGTTTCTTTTTCTAATCGATGTAAGCCCACGATCAACTTCGTTTGTTTTAACGACCTGCATAGGGGTTAACCCATTCAAACCACGATGCAGTGTGTTATTATAATTACTGATGACATTCTGTAGAGAATCGATTGTGTCTCACCATTCTGTAAAGTGAACTTTGATTGTGTGCTGAACACGTTCGACATAGTTAGCATTTGCTGGATTTTGAGTCGTAAAAAATAAATATTTTCACCTTTCATTGGCTTTTTAAACCAGCGATTAACAAATTCTGATCTCGATCAGCTCGAATCTTCTTCGGCTTCTGTTGACGTAAAATACTCTTCATTGCAGATAGCTTTCGCCGTTTTGTTTTTCAACGGTCTTACCCATAATTTTCTTGACAAGATGTCTATCGCAAATAGTAGAAATTGCACTCCGCCATTTTCTTGTGCTAAGTTAGCCATGGACAGTAAATCTATATCCCACTGCTCATTCACAGATGTTACTCGCACATTAATTTTGCGGTCTTAAACCGATATCTTACTAGCTTTTGTAATGCATACGAATCTTTATCGCTCAACCATTGTCACATATAATCGATCGTATTTAAACACACCGGGATACTTTCGATTTAACACTTTCCAAAACCTTTACGATGTCCACCAAAAGCTGCAGGATTTTATTCTTCAGAGTAATAATTATTCGATGTATTTTCTTTTTTCTGATCATCCATCTCTCTAACAGCTCAACAAAAGATTTTTCAAAAAAAGGGTAAAATCAAAGGATTTTATATGCTCTTTTATGACGTCATCGATACACTGCTGAAAACATCTAAACAAAAGATTGAAAAAATGCGTAAAATCAATGGATTGATGTCATCAGATCACCAAAGATTTTGCTCACCCAGGATTTTGCTCAACGAGGATCTTGCTCACCGAGGATTTTGCTCAACGAGGACTTTGCTCCGAATACCGAGGATTCCTCCTGTACTTTTGACACTACTAGTAATTATTGTATAAACTAACATGTGGGTCTTGTTCTGTCAAACGGGATTTAATGCATCTCCTTAAATCTGCACCACACTATTTTGAATTTTAATGACCCTCAGAAAGAAGACTTCAGAAAACATTGTGGGAAAAGGAGAAAATGCTGGTAACCAGCATTTTCTCCTTTTCCCATAATGTTTTCTCCCTTTCCAAAATGAATTTCATATTTTCAGTCACTTTTATTTTGTCGTTTGCAACTGCTTTCAATATGGACCAGTCTGAAATTTTGTTGCTTGGTAAAGAGTTGGTGCATGGTACAAAGCGAGTTGTCACATAATTATTAATCCATAAGTTATTTCTATGGGAAAAAACAACGAAGTCATGAGCCACACTGGTCCTTTGACATGCAGGAAATTTACCAGTTTTAAAATATTTTGACCCAAATCCGCGCAAGCTGACCGGATTCTATCCTTTTTGCAGATGCATTTAGCCCCCTTTTCACACAACATAACCCACATATTTCATTCTGAATGGGTAAAGTGAAGTTTAGATAATTTAGAAGGATGTGGCAGGGTGCAGAAAAAGATGAAACTATGTAACCATACAGGTTGATCCTTGTCTCTTCTTGAAGAAGAATAGTGACTGCTTGATAATTGATAAATCTGATAATATACCCTAAAACCGAGGAATAACCCATAGACGTTTTCAGTCTAGTAATAAGACCCAGATAATTGCAGTTTTAACTCTTTACCAAACGACAAAATTTTAGACTTACCCAAATTGAAAGCATTTGCGGACGACAAAATAATCGTGATTCAAAAATTGAAAAATTGACTTTAGAAGAGAAGAAAATGCTGGTTACCAGCATTTTCACCTATTCCCAGAAAGTTTTCAGAGGGCTTCTTCGTCTGGGTCGTAAAAACCAGGGATTGTTTGGTAAAGTGTTAATGTCAAGTTTGACCAGAGTGGCTCAGCAAAGCGGAAAATTTCGGATCAAACATCAGACAGCACATTTTCTGATCTCTCCGACCTTGAATAGACTGGTTACCGCCCCTGATACTACTACGTGTATAGGATACACGGTATACAACGGTGGCCAGTTCTCTAACCTGAACGCAAAGGCAACTAAATAGTTGTGAGAGACTCTTATGTTATCAACAGTTATCAAGTCAATTCATCTTTGCAGTTTCTATAAAGAATCACAACGTGGCCAAGCTAGGGTTGGTTCTTACGTCAGACAAAAATGAAGGCACCCATCTGACTACGTCCTACAATATTGTTCAAGAAAGCAATCTCAACAATTTGTATGGGAGTATCTGCGTTAGAAAGGACAAATCAACAACAACAAGTACAACAACCACAAAAACGACGACCAAGACAATACCTGTTACAATAACAGCGACAACAAGCCAGACCCCAATACCATTATCGTTGGCACAGCCAAACAGTAGTAAGTTTTATTTTATATGGCTTGCAACACGCGAAAATGGGCATTCGGACATTTGCTTAAAGTGTCGGCACTTTACGTCTTCATTGGATTTTGTTCTTCAGTAGACTTTTGCAAAACAGAAAATTACAAAAAATAACATAAAAACGGAGTGTCGTTTCGGATCATCTTCGCAAGCCAAGGCTGACGATTTACTACGCTACTCTACCCTTGGCGGATCAAGCTTGATTTTTACATTCCCCCGATACGCTTTTTTATTGGATGCAGCCAGTTCTAACTGCAACGAATGAAATCGCTCGTAGCATTTTATCTTTGTTAAAAATAGAATAAAGTCGCTACCTTTCGAATAGAAGGCAAACATGGAAACCCACGTGGATGTCTGCTTATCGCTTCATGTGTATTCATAAGCGTTTATAAAGCGATATTTCATTGGCTTTTAGAAATATGATGTAAATGGGGGTGATAACCAGCATCCAATAGAGGGCGCGTCGCAGGAATCTCGAAATCGGGCTCAATCAGCCAAGGTAAGATCCACGTAATGGTCGTCACCTTGGCTCGCAAAGATGTTTCGGATTAGCCTGCGTGGAGTGCACGACGGCGCTTTAGGCAAATGTCCGAACTATTTGAACGTGTTGCAGGCCATATGGACAAGTCTAAAACTTTGTAGTCTAGTAAAGAAATGGTATAAAACTCGACAGCATCAACTCCAAATGTTGGTCTGATCTGTTGATTGACTTATTCAGAAATGGACAACTTTATACCCTTTGAAATAAAATTTTGTCAGACAGTTTTGGAAACAAACAGTTATAAGATATTCCGATTTAACTCTTACCAAACGACAAAATCGATGAAATTGAAAGCATTTGCAAACGAAAAGTTTACTGTGACTCAAAAGATAATTTCTACCTGTACAAGTTTACAAAATATTCACGAAAAAGGAGAAAATACTGGTTACAAATATTTTCTCCTTTTCCAACATTGTTTTAAGAAAGCTTCTTTCAGAATGTCGTTTAAAAACGAGATAATGTCGTTAGGGATTGATGCGTGCTGACTTGATAGAAAGAAATTCTTTATTGACATCATATTATGATGAGAGGCTGCGGCAAGATATGGCAGAAGTCTATAGTGGGTAAACCATGTTAAAAGTGAATCAGCCATGCTGGCAAAAAGGGGCTTAATACATATCCGTAACCCTGTATACCGAGCAAGCCATTGCCAAATTATGAATCCATAGCACCCATTTCGTCTACAAACCAACCGAATCACGAGTTAGAATGGTCCATGAACGTGCAGAAACTTGAAAATAGCAAAAAGTTTCGACCCTTGTCAGCCTGCGCGCACTGCGCAGGCTGACATGGGTCGATACTTTTTGCATATGTACTAAGGCTCCTTTTCACAGAGCATAATTTAAATATAATTCTGTAGTAAGGAGTAGCAATTCGTTCTTCTTTACAGATATCAAAAGCAGCAAGTACAAGAATAAGCATCAAATCAACGGACACATGAAAACGTCGAGTGGTACGGCCGAGTTCAATGTGAGACGGTCTGTAGAATGTGCCATACAATGTGACCAACTCGCTTTATGCCGATCCTACTTCTATGATAAAGTAACAACGGTTTGTCAGCTGAATACCGACTTGTACTATTCTGTGTCGACACTCGATCCTGTAGCAACAGCGAAATACTATGAGAAAATGCATCACTAGTAACTATTAAATGCAAGATGAATACATCTCCCTATAATTGAGGTCTATATTCATACTGATAATATTTTCTGGAATGATTATCAAGTTTCGACCTATTATCTATATCGGCGTAACTGAATGTGCTAGCTGTTGACCCACTTTTTTGGTACTGATAACAAATTAATAAATAGAATATTTTAATTGGTCAAAAATGTAGACATGTTTATTTTGAGGACCCCAGCCTTTTTACTGGGAATTTTATGCTGTCTGCCTATTTTAAAAATATTTATTGTATCTTCTTTATAAAGTACATGTACAGAGAACAAAAGCAGACATTATCGTTAAACCATTACGCCGTCACTTGTTCCTATTGTAACCACAAATCACTGTAATAAAATAAATCACTGTAGTAACTCTTTTGCGCTACATAAATACATCTGGCAGTATTTGAGATCTATTAATCCATTTTCATGACATACTTTTGACGACCCTGAGAAAGAAGCCTTTAGAAAACATTGTGGGAAAAGAAGAAAATTCCGGTATGTAGAATTTTCTCGTTTTCCCACATTGTTTTCTACCCTTCACAAAACAAGTTTCAAATTTTCAGTCACTTTTGTTTTGTCGTCTGCAAATTCTTTCCATGTGGACAAGTCTAAAATATTTTCGTTTGGTAAAGAGTTAATATTAGCCATACACTAGCAAAAAGGAGGTCAAAGCTCTCCATTATTTCCCGCTAGATGGCATTCTACAAATACTCATCTATATAAGTTTGGCACCCTGCGCACAGAACCGGCCTACTTTTCTACGCGACAACTATTACTTTGAATTTCAAACTAAATTAAACTTTTACTCAATAAAACGCCACCTTGTGCCATTCATTCAGCTATGAGCATCAGTTAAGAGAAATCTGGAGCTAAAACAGGCCCGATTTTTCCTCAAACGTATTGATAAAAGCCATTTTCTCCACTGCTACTTTTTAGCACGTAAATATAGATACTACAGTCTCCCCGATATCGGGGAGTTATGCGTCATATAAGACAGGTCGAATCTTCAAAAAACTATGACATTCACAGACAACGCAAAGCTCCTCCGTGATGGTGATACATAATACCAAGCAGTCAGTAATCACATTATAGTGGACCCATGCAGTCAAGTTGGTTTGACAAGCGACTAGCATGTGAGGAACATATGCCCATAGGCACACAGAAAAAATACACGTATGCAAAACTTTCGACCTATGTCAGCCTCCTCGGACTCCAAAATATGATCTCACCGTATGAGTAGTCTTATGTTGAGTAACACCGTCCAGCAAAGCTTGTCAAATAATTCTGTGCTTAACGACCCAGAGGAAAACAGATTTTTTTTAAACAATTAATATACCTAAAATTGAAAAATAACTTGGTGAAGGTAAGCCGCCAATGGCAGTTAAAGGATTTTTTTCAGCCACGAACTTGTAAAAGAAACTCAAGCGATCCACAAATAGATGCAATGACTGCTGTTATATGCAAAACTGACTACTGTGCTATGAAACAATGTTATAAATGGCTTTCAAAAGCACCATACAGTAACTGTGCTGTATTGCTATTCACCTGCCGAAATTTTATGCGAATTCTTATCAGCTTGTCCCGAGCCTCGATTGCCGAGTCGGTAGCGTGTAGGACTTGAGAACAAGGGGTCGTGAGTTCGATCCCTGGCTCGGCCAATTTCTTCCTAATGATTGGTGATAGTTATTGCGATAGGATTCATTCCTCTCCCACTGCTGACCATTTTTTAGACGGTGGTTATGTGGGGAAGCAGCCAGGGGCTTGGAATGAAAATTATGCAGAGTTATGGAAATTCCAGTTAACCCTTCAACTGATATGCTAATTTGACGCTCTTCCATTTCAGCAGCAAATAAAGATATGATATCAAAAATATGGACAAATGAGGATACAAATATCTGATTGAGTGGAAAACATTGTGGGAAAAGGTGAAATTGCTCGTTACGAGCAATTTCTCCTTTTCCCACAATGTTTTCAAAAGCTGTCTGTTGTTGATACATCAAAATGAGTATCTATAGAGTAAAGGGTTAAGCACGGATAGATGCACTTGTCGCCGGATCCATATAAGTGAAATAATTTTGAAAATGGCGCTAAACAACATACAGTCATTCAATCAATCATGGGGAAAAAAGGATGGAGGGACGCCCGAGAAGAGACAGACGGATCGATGAACTATGGAAAAACAATGACCCCAAGACTGTGACCCACGTCACAATAATGACCCCACGCCCCTAAGTGTTGGAAAAAAACACGACCCTTCGTCTCGATTCTTTATTAATCCTTTACCAAACAATCATTTGTTTTTACGAACCTAACATAGAAGCCTTTGAAAACATTGTGGGGGAAAAGGAAAAATAGCTGGTAACCAGCATTTTCTCCTTCTTCACAATATTTTTCTCCTTGCTGGAAACAAATTTCAATCTTTGAGGTACGTTTAATTTGTCGTATAAGTACTTTCAATTTGGAACAGTCGAACATTTTGTCGTTTGGTGAACTTGCGGAGTTAAACAACAAAATTCTAAACGTGTCTAAATTAAAAGTCGCTTTGCAGACGATAAACTGAATGTAGGTACAGTAGGTAATCTTTTCTTCAAAAGAGTCGAAAACATTGATGGAAATAAAAGAAAATTCTGATTGTCAGCAGGATCTTCTTTTCCTACATCGTTTTCCAAAGCTTTCCACTTTAGGGTCGATAAGACTCTGGATTTATTGTACGATTAAGGTGTTTTATATGTTATGGCCTTTTCATGTCTGGAATCAATTATGAAGGAGTAAAGCCTGTTAAACAGTTTCAGACTGCACGTAAACTTGTACGGCCTGATCTTCAATTAAGTTCGTCAAAGGTTTGGTATGGCAGGATTAGATCAAAAGTTTTCGACAGCAGTAGTTTTGGTTTGACTCTTTACCAGCCGACAAGACCTTAAATAACGCGTTTCATGTTACAAGCTTTTGCAGACAAGAAATGAAAACGTTACTCATAAGATATTTAAATAAATTTTGCTTTCGACAGAGTTGTGGGAAAAGGGGAAGTCCCTACCCACAGTGCTTTGATCGTTCAGCATAGTAAGGGAGGTCACTGCTATGAATATTTGTCAGTCGACATGAACAGATTTCAATGGGGAGAATTTGTATTGGACAGTTGGGAATCCTTGGTAACAAACCAGACAGGTGTAGCCTTGTACGATGGAGAAGATAAGGTAGATTTTTGTGGGAGTTACGGGGCTGTGTTTAGTGGGGTGGACTTCGCAGGATACCTATTTGCATTGAACACGAAAACACATGACAAAAATTGACAGCTTCCTTTTTGGATTATTTTTTTCCCAGGAATGATTTATTTGTTTCATGCTTTGTCAGCCTTAGTCCTCAGCGACAATATGTATGCAGTCTCGTTCCCCACTCCCACATTACATCTCCTGATCCCCTTTCTTTTTCTCTAATTTTTTACCCTTTTTTTTTCCTTCTGTTTTTATGCAGATGATTGACTGACCCGTTTTCGAGAGACTTCATTTACAGTTTTAGTAAACACTGTCACATAGAGTACTTATCATTAAACCATATAATCAAAAATCAATTTAAAATACCGCTAGATCTGTAACCAAACATTCTTCATGAATGGTGAAAATCCAAAGATTAACATTAACGAAGTATTTCACCTTCCAATCCTGTGTTAGAAACAGTTCAAGTATATTGGAAAACCTGACCTAATTTCATGACCTTCAGTATCAGTAAGTATAAGTTGTTGATCATATATTTCATTTGTATGAAATTTAATTGGAGGGAGCTTTGCCTCCCACTGAATTAAATTCATGCAAATGAAATATAGATCAACAACTAACTTCGAGTTTGTGCTTTCTTTCTAATTGACTGACAGCTAGGGATGGGTGGAAAGAGACATACAAGAATGACAGTTAGCTCAGTTTGCCACTGCTCTTGATTGACGGGTGTATAAACATGTGTTTTGAGTCGTAATGTGTTAACTAGTTTCAGGACAATTTAAGGCCTAGAATCAGCAATGGATACATGCTTTGAGCTGGTTGACAACAAGGAATTTTATGAAGAATTCATTTTCCCCAACACAACTGTTAGAATAAACGCTCAAGACCTGGATCCATGTCCCTCTAAAGTTGCGGGCTCACTGTCCAGGATCCATGCATACTTTCTCGTTTTTGTCATAAGTGGTTAATTACCTACAGAGGACTGATTGGTTAAATTCTGCTTAGTGGTTCACCAAAACAGTGATGTCATTCTCTTCATAGTAAGAAAACCCAGATATCATTCTGGCTCAAAAACAGGTACCCCTCGAAAACAGTTTGGTTGACAATACATTATCTACTTTCTACACTATTGTCATGTTTTGAATATTCTATGTCTTTCAAAGATTTCATTTGAATACAATTTTTTAATTCACATATGTTATATAAAAGGGTTACAGCCACAGAATGTTTCTTCTGATGAAATAATTGGCTAAGCTAAAGCTGCAAAATGGGATTTGGTCTCTTTCAGACAGATTTTAATGCTGGTATAGCAACACTCACAACACACAGGCTGATATGGAGGGATAATTATAGAAAGGTAAATTAGAAATTACAGGTTAATCATTTTGTGGTGAATGTATATCCCAGTTAACCCATTACCACACAATCCCTACTTTTGACGCCCCTGAGTAAGAAGCCTTTAGAAAACATTGTGGGAAAAGGAGAAAATGCTGGAAACCAGCATTTTCTCCTTTTCCCACTATGTTTTCTACCCTTTGCAAAACAAATTTCAAAATTTCTGTCACTTTTATTTTGTCGTCTGCAAATGCTTTCAATTTGGACCAGTCTAAAATAGTGTTGTTTGGTAATGGGTTAAGCATAGAGCAGTGAAGCTGGTCTTATATTACCAATTGAAAATATATATCCCTCATATCTTTATAGCCAAGTTTCACGTATTTCCTGATAGCTGCTGTTAGTAAAGAAATGTCCGGGCAGTTTCATTAACCAAAATGCTCCCACATAATATTGATCTCAAAGCTGCTTTGTTTAAATGATCATATAAAGTAACAGACCATGAAGATCCAAGATCAGACTGTGCTTTCTAGTTAATCTTTCCTTGATTATCATTATCAGAAAAGTCTGACCAGATATTGCAAGAGTTTATTTGTAATGATTAATCACACACCTGTCTGCACAATTATAGCAACATAAACTTTTAAAATCTTTATCAGACTGTACCAACAGTTCTGTACTACATAATCCAGAGTTTCTACAACCCTGGGAAATTAGATGGTATCAAGCATTTTCGTCTTTCCCCACAGTTTTTTCCACCCTTCAAAAAATAACCTGGTGATAGTGAAATTTGTTATGAAAAAGAAGTAAACATGGATACATGTAAGAACGAGTTGAAATATGAATTACAAGTTTTATTTGATTTTCAGCAAACGGTATTGGTTCTACCTTTATCCTTAGTGGTATTTCTTGAAGAGCAACCATCTGGCTTTGCTAAAAGGTATTAATTTTTTCACAATATTAAATGTAACTGTTTGAGTATTTTGAGGGATCATACTCAGGCTAAAGGGACTTAACTCTTTACCAAATGCCAAATTTTAGACTAGTCAGAATTGTAAGCACTTGCAGAACTTATCTCAAAAATTGACTTTTTTTTGCAGGGTACAAAAGATTGTGGGAAAAGGAGAAAATGCTGGATACCAGCATTTTCTAGTTTTCTCAATGTTTTCAAAAAATTTCTGTCTCAGGGTCATTCACTTAAATCCTGGGATTGTGTGGTAAAGTGTTAAATGCATCTTTGTGTTGTATGATATCAGGCAAGTCCTCACATAATCATGTGTCCTTTGACATGCTAAAAATTCAGAGACTGTCTGACAGCAATAAGTTTTGGCCTATTTTAGCCTTTGTAGACTGTGCAGGCTGGCATGGGCCAATATGTTTGCAAATGCACTAAGCCCCCACTACATAGTATACATGTATTTGTATGATGGCTACAAGGCTTTTGCAAGACACACATTCTCTTTGCTTGCTTGCTGCAAGCTGGAAAACTTTCGCGAGATAACCCTTTACTAAACGATCTCATGTTTGAATGACCCATAGAAAAATGCCTTATGAAAGCATTGTGGGAAAGGGGGAAAAAAACTGGTAATCAGCATTTTTTTTTTCATTTCTCAAAATGTTTTCTGCCATCTCCAAATAAATTGAGCCATATTTAATTTGTCCTCTGCAAATGCTTCCAGTCTAGAGAATTCCAAAAACTTTTCCAGTGGGTCAGAGTTTTAAGTTTTTTTTAGGATGGCAAGCCTTAGACAACTCCATGTTCAATGTAGCAATATATGGCAGCTGAAATATAGCTTATTTGATCGGACTTGTCATCTAACCCTTTACCACACTATCCCTACTTTTGACGACCCTGAAAAAGAAGATTTTGGAAAACATTGTTGGAAAAGGAGAAAATGCTGGTATCCAGCATTTTCTCCTTTTCCCACAATATTTTCTACTCTATCAAAGAAAAATTACACCATTTGAGCCATTTTAAATGGTTGTCTGCAAATGCTTTCAATTAGGCTAAACAACAAGGCTAAAATTTTGTTGTCTAGTAAAGGAATAAAGGATTATAGATATTACTAGCAATGCAGAAAATGCTGGTTTTTTTCTTTTACCACAATGTTTGCAACTTTTGGCATCACTAAGTGCACTATAACATAGGACAGTTTAGAAAAAAGTTAACATGTTTATGTTGGGTAATCATACTAATGTATTTGTATCACAGTGTTTTCTGTATAATAACTTTCAGTGCCAAAATTGTAGTCCATCTCCACCAGCCCCCTGCTGGCCAGTCCTCTGGTCCCCAGTCTTATAGTAAATATAATCATATACGACTGTCATTCAGGGAATCAGGAGAAGCTGAGGTATATATGATTCGTTCTTTACCAAACAATTCTTTGTTAAATAGCCTATTAGAAAGAGCTTTTGAAAACAGTGAGGGATATGGAGAAAATGCTGGTAACAACCTTTTTTCTGTCTACCCCCCCACCCCCACATTGTTTTCCTTTCTTATTCAACTAAATTCTTATGACATAACACATTATTTTAAATACATTTTATTTGTTGCCTGCTTAATTTTTCTTATGGACTAGTCAAAAAGTTTGTCATCTGGTGTAGAGTTATCTCTTTAGACTTACAAAACAACAAGATTTTAGATTCATCCAGATTCATCTTCTTTCTATCATGGTTTATCGTTCAATAAACCACAGTTGTGAGTTATGAGGCACATTAAATAATCCAAGAGGGTGATATTCAGAATTTTCTCATGTCTAGACCTCTGGTGCAAGTCTCCATGGAGTTTAAGTTGTGTGTTTTAATTTTTTGCTAGACAGCAAACTTTTAGACTTGTTTTTGTGACTTTGAATCCATTACTAATGATTTTTTTTTCTTATGTCTCTTACAGTTTTTCCGATGTTTTAATCAAACACTACAAGATAAGAAATGGGAGGAGAAAGTTTTACCCCCTTCACAGACAGGTGTACAGGTATATATAGAAGGATGTTGTGTTTTTACAATGTAGAATTAGTACTTTGAAGTGATGTAAAACAACGAAGTGTCTATGTTCCTTTACCTACTAAACAATACCTACACCTGTTTCTCTAATTTCAAACAATGATAAACTTGTTTAACTTTTTACCATACGATAAAATTATAGACTTGTCCAAATTGAAAGCATTTGCAGATGACAAAACAGATATGGCTTGAATTATGTTTTGGGAAGCGTAGAAAACATTGTGGGAAAAGGAGAAAATGCTGGTTACCAGCATTTTCTCCTTTTCCTACAATGTTTTCAAAAGGCTTTTTTTCAGAATCGTTAAAATTTGGATTGTGTGGTAAAGAGTTAAAATGAGTGAATACACCATTTGAGACATAGTCAGTCAGTTTATCTTCTGCAGCTGCTTTCTTGTCTGACAAGTCCGAAATTCTGTCCTCTGGTAAAGAGTTAACTCTTTACTACACAAGAAAATTTTAGATCAATCCAAATTGAAAGCACCTGCAGACAACTAAACAAATGTGACTCAAAAATTGAATTTGTTTTCAGAATGGTAGAAATTAATGTGGGAAAAAGAGAAAATGCTGGTTATCAGCATTTTCTCCTTTTCTTACAATGTTTTCAAAAGGCTTCTTTTTTCTAGGTCGTTGTAACTCGGGATCGTGTGATAAAAAGTTTACTAAACTTTTACAGACTACCAAAATGTCTAAATTGATATTTTGTTGAAAATAATTGAAGATTGATCCTGCAAAATGTTACATGTAAAACTGCATTAAATTTTCATGAAGCAAAATTAACTTCCTTGATGAGGTAACAGTGGTATTTTCTTTGATGCAGGATTGGCTTTGGATGATACGCAGAGAAACAAATATTTACAGTAAATATGATAGTTTTATGAGACCTTATTTTACTACTTAGGGTGCACGTCACAGACCGGGCATAGTTGGGATAGAAAGATCCATACAACAAAAACAGAAACAAACAGAGTCAAATATCAGCCAATCATTTCAGGACCTTCAAAAATTGATGCAAAAGGTAATAAAAAGAACTTTCTTTTATCATGGCACATTTTTCATCTTACAACAGATCTTAAATATCCATATTTCTTTTGGAGGGGCAGGAGTAATAAGTCAAATGTGACTTTATTTCATACCCAGTACATGTTTAATTTTTTGTATAGTGGATAATTGTCTGTTTCAGTGTATAATCAAAATGTCTTTCGAGTGAAAAGCAAGGGCTATATTTTCATGAGTGGCAAAAAAGTCAAGATGAGCAAAAATTAGACGTAGAAGGGAAGTTTAAGTGAAGAACTATTCAAACAATAGAATCATTCAATATAGTGTGATATGGACTGGCTGAAAAAATTATTAGAGATATTTAACATATCATAAAAGGTGATGTGAATTATATGGATATAATTCACTGTTAAATTTCTATACACTGCTGAAAAGTATAAAAGAAAATATATTCCTTTTCTTTGTTTGTGTTAAATCTATATCAAAACTTTTCACTGTTGTTTTGATATGGGTAAACATGCTACATTTTTTTTTTTTTTTTTTTCCTTTATTTCCTCCAATTATGAAGAGCAATATACAATGAACATACAATAGAATACAATACAAACGAACATTCATAATTAAAGAAAAAGAATAAATGAATGCAAAAATTGGCAGAATTATCATAAATGAGCGTGCGTGCGTGTATGTTAGATAAAGTTCATGAGAGAGAGAGAGAGAGAGAGAGAGGAGAGAGAGAGAGAGCGAATGCGGTATAATCCTAGCAACCGTACTAAGACACTTTCACAAAACGAAACAGAAAGAATCAAACAGATGCTTTGATACGTGAGTGCTCAAATTCAGTAATGTTTAATTTCTTTCCTTCGATAGAAAAAGAAAGACTTTAAACATTAACGGGCAAAAAAACGGCTACTTTTAGAAGGTAAAAAAGAATTGAATTACAGAGAAAAATAGTAAAGCTACATATTCCTCAATGCTAAATGAGGGAAAAAATTAGAATGGCTGCTTATAGCAACACCAAACAGGATCAAAGAATCGCAATACAGACAGATAAAAGATATCCATAAAGTGGCTACTAGTAAGTCTAGCATTAAAAGCTTGATTCAGGCCAAACAATGCTCTTACATACTGCACGTCAGTCAAAGAACGTAAAAATTCAGCTATTGATTGGTTACAAATATTTGAAATTTCATCGTAAAATATACGTCTACATCCATATACTAAAGGACATCTAGTTAGAATGTGTTGGGTCAGGCTAACACGAATATTACTTTGACCACATCGTCTGCAATTAACATCAAAATAAGATAAATGAGCAACCAGTTGCGCGGAAGCAAAGCAAGCATGCAACATTAATGGATTACGTCTTGCAAAGTGCCAAATAGGACAAAAACTGAACTCAGTCTGTATTTCCCTGTAAATTGAAAACTGATATGACGAGGTTCTGACGTTCCACTCGTGGATAAAGTGGTTTGAAACTTTCGAAGCTATTGACCGCTTCCAGTCGAACTTACTTGGAAAGACACCTGTATTAAGATAATTCTGCAAAACATAGTACAGATTATATTTATGCAGTAAGTTTACAACATCTGGCAAAAAACCAGTAAAAGATAAACCGTTTACGAAAGCGCAGAGACGCAGTACAAATAGTTGCTTTACAGCACAATTTCCTTCTAACCGACAAAGTTGTCCAAGAAACAACAATTTTCTTTTATCTATTTCAGCTTCAATAGGCAAAGCACTTAACATACCAAGCACAATATCTGTCCTGGATCGTAGATGTAAACCTTGGACGTGTTTAAGACAAAGCCTATGTGTCCTTTCCAAAACTAGCAGGTCATTTTCCGATAAAGGGTTAAGCATTTCTGAGCCGAAAAGGGCACGTGGAAGTACAATAGATTTATAAATGCGGTAACTAGTTAATGGGTTAAGACCGTTTCTATGAATACCGTCTTTAATCAGGCCAAAGAAAGTGCCACGCAATTTTCTATCGAGGCATTTTACATCATAAGAGTTTTTATTGTATTTATTGCAGACAATGCCAAGATGACTATACTCCTCTTTTTCCATTATTTTCAATTGACCCATTGACCAGTTATGGGGACGTTTTTTAAAGGACTGCTTCGACTCATTAAAGGTGACAATGACAGATTTATGGGCATTATACTGATACCTCCATTGACATGCATAACGATAACAAATATTCATCATGGACTGAAGCGATTTACTAGACAGAGCGAGAGAGTCATGTCGTCTGCAAATGACGGGGCGCAAAAGTCTCTGTCCTGTATTTTGAGACCCAAATTGCTATCTTTTAACTGTACAATTAAAGAATTAATGTACAGAAGATACAAAAACGGTGACCAGACCCCTCCCTGTTTAGTACCCTGCAAGATCGGAAACCAGTCTGACTGCAGACCAGAGTAAAGTACACAGCTATACATATTTGAATGCATAGCGATAACAGTTTTTAATAACTTCAAGGAAACACCCAGCTCGTGGAGCTTGAAAAAAAGTCCATCATGCCATACACGATCAAAAGCTTGTCGTGCATCCAAAAAACAAGCAAACAACTTAGTATTTGCTTCATTACAAAAATGAATACTTTCCCTCAAAATAAAACTAGTCATAGTACTACTCATGTTTGGCTGAAAACCACCCTGCAGCCCATGTAAAGGAGTACTGATAGAAGATTGAAGACGAACAAGTAACACTTTTTCGTACAATTTCAAAACTGAAGAAGATAAAGTAATAGCTCTATAGCTGTTCGGGTCGTTTTTTGGTTTCCGCCCTCCCTTGTGTAAGGTAATTATTGTACCAAGTTTAAGAGCAACTGGAACATAAGCATAGCAAAACATCAATTCAAATAAAAGGGTTAAGAAATGTTTTAAGACTAACCCTCCATAGACTAAGTGCTCGTTACAAATACGGTCCATCCCACACACTTTGCCTAATTTTAGCAAAGAAAGCGCATTTACGACTTCGTCAAAAGAAATATGGTCATTGTCAACTGCAAGAGGCCATTCTTTTATCGTTTTGATGCATTGAGAAACTGCATCAAAATGAAAAGAGTCATATTCATTGTGTTCAGTGTCTGAATACAAAAATGCAAAATGGTCACCCCATGCTTTACATATACATTCTGGATCACGGTGAACAATATCATTAAAAATGAGCTCACTGGTAGTGTTTTGCTGGTTCGACTTTTTTCTCTGGTTAAAGAGTTTCCAGAACAAAGGGCTATCTACTTCTGAGGCAGTGTCTATATCACTATTCAGCTTCTGCAAGTAGCAGAATGCATGTATTCTGTGCATTTTGCGAAATAAACGCTTTGCATCTTTATACTCTATATAAGATATGTTTTCAGGGTCTCTAGTTCTCCCAGTCTCAATCCACATCCTGCGTTTATGGCGCATAAACGCATGATGCTGTTTGAGATCGGCAGACCAGTATGGCTTTAAGTGCGAATGATAAGATGTATATGGAAAATTCCTTTCAGATGTCAAAGATATGTCAGTAACAATACATTCATATAGCTTATCGATAAAATAGTAGACATCATGTACTGGTATTCGATCAACACTGTTGTACAAACAACCGTCAAGACACTTAGCGTAGCTGTACAAATTTTCCTCGGACACTCTGTTCCACTGTACACTTCTATTATTCGTGGACACAAAATAAGTAGAAAATTCTAGCTCTAAATTAACTAGAACTGGTCGGTGTGAGGAAACATTCAAACAATTGTCATCTACAATGTGACATCTTGAAACTGAGTTAATCAAATCATTTGACACAAAAATATGATCGATTAATGTTTGATATTTTCCGTCATAAGAGACGTAGCTACTAGTTTTACCACTGCAAGCAGGTAAAGTAGTTAAAATACTCATGCAGAATTGTGTAGACAAGTCGCATAAAGCTTTGCCTCTAGCATCAATATCTTTAAAAAATGTTCCTCCATTCAAATGAGCATTAAAGTCGCCCATAATGATAACCTTACCAAGCTGAGAGTACATACAAATCAAGTCATACAAAACCTCAATATAATCTCGATATACAGAAATACTGTGATTAGCGCTGGGTAAGTACACCTGAATTATGTATATATAACAATCACGTGATTGTTGAAACTGAATACCAATTATTCGGTCATTATCAATACATAATGGCTTAATAACGGAATTGTACTTTTTATTCCATAAAAGAGCGACGCCACCTTTACCCACTCTTCTTCCCCGGTATATATTCAATTCGGAATCACATACACCCAGACCAGTATAGTCTGAGTATATGCTATTCAGAAAATGTAACTCACTTTGGTAGAGCCAGTGCTCTGAAATGCCACATACATCAATTACTTCAGAGTCCAGTAAGTTGCTGAGATAGTAGGCACTAGACATCAGTCCAGTGACGTTCCATGTACAAAGTGTTATCATTGTAAGCTTCAATTTAAAACTACAGGAAGAGAAAAAAAAGTACAAAAAGTACAAAACTATGCAGTAACCCACAACTTAGGGATGACAACAACTGAAACAGTAAGTGCGTAGACATACTAATCATTGTATCGAGGCTGATATTCATGGTCACGATAGTCGTGATCACCATAACAACCATCGGGATAACTGTAATTGTAACCGCTATAACGGTTTTGGGTTTAACATGAATACGTATGATCATCATTGCTACCGCGCAAATTTTCGCTGTAACGAGGATGATCAAAGTAAATTTCATTGGGATTATCGAAACGAACACGTCGAGAATGCCGGAAGTTGTTATCATTCCTATGACTGTTATGCGACAGCACATGTTCGCTCAAATCATCGCTACTATGTGTACGATTGTTATCAGCAGATGAATGAACTTTTTTCATATAACTGTTTTTAGTCATCCATGGACGGCATGTAACACCATTAGGCCAGAAACCATCTTCTGTAACTTTATAAGAATCTGGCGCTTCAACGTTCAAACGTATTATAACTGATCTGCTATAGCGCTGACGGAATATGCGTATCATTGTAACTTTAACACCTCTGTTGGTGACATAACCAGTGAGTTTGGGAACAGTTATGGATGAATTAAACCCACCTACAAAGAAACGTTTAGTTTTCTTTACAACATATTCACTAAAGTCACATTCCTCATCACCGTCAGTCGTTGCAACAGCACTTGCACTTTGATCTGTGTTACAACTTGCTGATGTTCGTGTTTCTTCATAATGATTGTGGCCTCGAGAGATTCGGACTTGTATCTGGTTCTGAAACCCAGGTTCTCCATGGTCTATCACCTTTTTATTAACAGTCTGCATGTGTGACGCGTTATTGTTTGGGCCCCGATAGTCATGATTCGGAGTATTACGATCTTCTAACTGTAAACCCCTTTGGGACATGGAATGATTACCATTTTTGTCATTGTCCATGTGATGTAACGGTACATCGCTGACCACTACCGAGTGATCGACGTTCTGTCTCGTGGATTGTGACCCACACATGGTATTACTATTGACCGAGCCACCCGTAAGTGCATCTCTATAAGAAATTGTATTCAAATCCGAATTTTCGGTAGATGTTTTTGAGTTATCTCCATTACATGCGTTTACTGGGATCCGTGCACTCGTTGAGCAGCAGTTAATCTTTACGTAATTATTCAACTCAGACAGTTTTGTCTCTATTTTGCCACACTGCCTATCTAATTTCTTGTTTGTATTCAGAATTTTGTTCCTCAATTCGCTTAGCCCATTTTCTGATGCTTCCTTACACAGATTGATTTCATTGTTGGCTAATTTCATCACATTTTTCAAACTCGTAACACCAGACGATTTTTCGTCGTTTATACATTGTAAATCGGTTACAATAGAGTGTAATTGATCACCTATTTCTTTGCTCACCTTAAGTATGTCTGATCTAACGCTTTTTATTTCATCGTCAAAAACTCTCTTCAATGTGATTTTCTCTTGTTTTAACACAACAATATCAGACTGGCATTTTACAAATTGGTCTTGAAGAAGCTTGATATCATGGCGTAAAGTGTTAATTTGATCCAACGAAGACGTGTTGAGATCAGACCTAGAGTAGGATCGGGGCAGACTGATTATGTCCCTCATTTCATCATAACATCGATTGTCCATAACAGAAACAATCGTGTAAATGTCATTTGCTAATTTCTGCGACACACTTTCGCCGTTTCTCGTCTTTTTACGACATTTCAAGTCAGATTCAGTCGGAAAGGGATAATCATCTAGAACTTTACAGGCGTCGAAGATCGTACTACGTATCCTTTCTAGTTCTTCTTCATTGGATTTTGTGTCAGATATGATTCTTGATATGAATACTGATTTCGTGTGTGCTCTGAACCATTCATTCATTTTGTCAGTAAGCGGCCAATTTGAGTCTCTTGGTGGAGATTCATACCTACATATGTCTTCAAACAGTTGATTTACGTTCTCAGGTGTAACGTTCACCCTTCCATGGGTTGACACATAAAGTGTCTTAGCACAAGTCTGCGACTCATCTAATTCACAATTTTCATTACTTCTGTATACTGGACGCTGCGCTGGCGTTAACTGTGTAGGAGAAACAATATACCCGTTTTCACTCGACATCTTATTAGCGATGTATAAGATTGAAACTTCTGTATTGTTAGTGTTTATAATTCATGACTTACAGCTATCAAACGCCGCCATTTTCCTCCTGAGAAGTGCTCACCAGACAAAGAAGACAAAGTCAAACTCGAAAAAGTCATATAAATGTCACTTTTCCACTATAAAAAATGCCACAACATGATAGTCCACCACAAACACCAACTAAATGCTTGTAAAAAACCTTTGGTCTTTAATCTATTTTAATTAAAAAATTCAAAAATCTGACCGAGAAAACAACACCTGTTACTACACGACCCATCACGTGATATTTAACATATCATAAAAGGTGATGTGAATTATATGGATATAATTCACTGTTAAATTTCTATACACTGCTGAAAAGTATAAAAGAAAATATACTCCTTTTCTTTGTTTGTGTTAAATCTATATCAAAACTTTTCACTGTTGTTTTGATATGGGTAAACATGCTACATGTATTCTTTATTTCTGTTTTTCAAGGCAGGTGAAATGGTAGCACTATCAAAGACAATTGTATCCAAAATAAAAGATAAACAAGGAGATATTACAGAAGATGAGGTATGCTACTGACAATTTTATTTACTCAACAGGCTATACTTTCTTGCATGCCAAAAACTGGCACAGAGATCACTCAAAGAACAAAATATGGATTTAATTGTTTACCTAAGGACAGCACTTGCAGACGACAAAATAAAAGTAACTCAAAACACAACTAGAAATGTGTTTCCATTAGGGTAGAAAACAATGTAGGAAAGGGAGAAAATGCTGCTTACCATCATTTTCTCTTTTTTCCACAATGTTTTCAAAAGGCTTCTATCTCAGAGTCATAAAAACCAGGTAAAGTTTTAAAATGACAAAATATTAGCAAAATGAAGGCATTTGCAGATGACAAATCAAATGAAGCCAAGATAATGGAACTTGTCTGTGATAGAATAAAAGATGTTGTTCTTTTGTAATTGTTTGTTATTATTTGGTTACTTTCACACATACAGAAAACATTGTAAGCAATGGAGCAATTACTTGTTACAAGAAAGTTGTCTGATCTGGGATCTGTCTGATATTTTGTATTGTTTACCACCCTATATGGATGTGTATAATGCAAGCTGTCAACAGATCAACTTGTTAAAACCAGAAGGCAACAAATTTTGGTTTTCTGGAAAAATAGGACCTAGATAGAATGCATAGAACGTGCACTTTGATCATTGGTCAATACTAGCCAGTATTTTTACAAATATTATGGTCAAAATAGCCTTTGAAATGCAAGAATTGGGCTTTGTGGATTTACTGAAAATAGTCTATGTTTTATTGACCATTCCAGTTTCCTTTGTATTTCAGACCGTGAAATTTAAAGCCTATTTACTAAGTTTGGGCATACCAAACCCTGTAACTAGGGAGACCCATGGAACTGGGGACAACTACTATCAAGAGCTTGCTAAACAGTTAGCATCAGTCCTTGAGATACCTATAAAGGTATATAGTAGTTATTTAACTCTTTACCAACCAAATTTATAGGATGGCCCAAATTGAAAGCAGTTGCAGATGACAAGATAAATGTGACTGAAAAATCGAATTTTGATTTGGGAAGGGTAGACAACATTGTGGGAAAGGAAGAAAATGCTGGTTACCAGCATGTTCTCCTTTTCCCACAATGTTTTCAAAAAAGGCTTGTACCTCAGGGTCGTTAAAGTCATCATTGTGCAATTGCTTTCCATTTGAACTCTGAAAAAAATTTGTAGACTGAAATTTAAACAATGTATATGAAAAGTAGCAAGGTGCTAGCTGCCTGTTTTGACAGTTAGATCCCAATCCAGTATGCTTTTCCATTAACTTGGTCTAATCGATATCCTGTCTGTCTGTATAAATATTTGAGATTTGTGAATTAAAAGACATAAAATATCAATATCAGAGTAGAGTATGATTGTTATTGGGTATACAAATCATGTAGCCAAATTTGGCCAGTATTTGACATATAGGTTGATCTTTGATCTGTATTCAAAAACCTTTTAGTATATTCTGAGAAATGATCCTTCAAGGTGAGTCTTAAATGCTTGAAATGCCTTTGAAAAAATTGGGGGTTTAAACATGATTGCTAAATAGGGGATTTGTTTCGTTTTCAAGGAGTGTGGCGGAATGATGACATTAACTGATGTTTATTGTCGAATTAACAGAGCCAGAGGGATGGAGGTAAAGTACATTTGCTTTAGTAAATTTTCTGTAAAATCAGAAAGTAAGGTGAGTTTCAACACCTTGCTGAATAGACTATGTTCTGCCAAAATTGGAATATCTATCTTTGATAAGTTGTCCATACCATAATTTATATTTTTGAGAATTGTTTAAATATCTGAGAAACTTGTGCTCAGTTGCTCAGTCAAAAATGCAGTCTCATTATACATGTACTTGGGATACTAGTTCGGATCTTGTTATTAGCCAGAACTTATTGATATATTATCTTTTCTGCTTTGTTATTGTAATTGGTCATCCAGATCTGTACTACTGAAATTATTGAATTAAATCATTACCAAACAATCAATATTTTTAACAACATTGAGAACAAGAGAACCAGAAAAAAAAAAAAGAAAACATTGTAGAGAAAGGAGAAAACACTGATAGCCAGCATTTTCTCTTTTATCCACAACACTTTTTCGACAGAGGTCATCATTTTGACTACAGTTAAAATCTGGTTTTCAAACACATTATACATTATTATATTTTCATAGATTTGTTTGTTGAATCGTTCTGTTCTGATATTGATCTTTTGGCCTGAAACAATTGAAGTTGTGCTCAAAGCTTTATCACACATCTTTTTTTTTCCCAGCTCCTGTCACCTGAAGATCTCTTGAATGCCTGCGAGTTATTTGAAATGTTAAAATTGCCCATCAGGTGAGGAGGTGTTAGTGAAATCAATGTTTTCCCTTATAACTCACAATTATAAAGTGCCAGATAAATTGACTGTTGAAAATATGCAAATAATATGGGAAATAATACTGTATCATGTCTGTATGACAATAGCTGCAAATGGCATTTACCCTTTACCTAACAAGCCCGGGTTTTCACAAACCTTAGAAGGAAGTTTTTTGAAAACATTGTTGGAAAAGAAGAAAATGCTGATAGCCAGCATTTTCTCCTTTTCCTACAATGTTTTCTACCCTTCTCAACCCAAATTTCCACTTTTTGAGTCACAGTAATTTTGTCTTCTGCAAATACTTCCAATTCCAACGAGACTAAAATATTGTCATTTGGTAAAGACATAAAAGACTGAGGGAAAGACCACGTCATTTAACCCATTACCACACAATCCCTATTTTTAAAGACCCTGAGAAAGAAGCCTTTAGAAAACATTGTTGGAAAAGGAGAAAATGGTGGTAACCAGCATTTTATGCTTTTCCAACAATGATTTTTACCCTTCACTAAACAAATTTTAAATTTTCAGTCACTTTTATTTTGTTGTCTGCAAATGCCTTTGATGTGGACAAGCCTAAAATTTTGTCGTTTGGTAATGAGTAAGAAAGTGCTTCAGCGTTGGCCACATACTTAAATATTAATTTTGTAATATTTATTAATTATAGTGCACCGGAAAGTTTAGCATAGTATATTTATCTTTATTGTAGATTAAGGGAGTTTGAAAGTGGTGTTAAAGTAATACAGTCTAGTACACACAGTGAAGATGAAGTTGTCAAAAATACGGCAGCTGAGGTAAGCCTGGTCATGGAACATACGCATGTGTTACCTCTCTACCAAACAACAGAGTTGTTGACTTGATTGGATTGCACGCATTTGTAGACAACTAATTATTTATAGCTGAAATAATGAATTCTGTCTCGGGTATAAAACACTGGGAAGGAGAAAATAATGGTAATCACCATTTTCTCCTTTCTATATACCCTAACATTCATATTATGTCATGGCCCAGGTTGTCTGTCAGTCCATTAGCAATTTCGTGAGCACACAACTCCTACAGTTTTCAATGCAATAAGTTCAAACTTACCACAATGAATCTCTATGATATATAATGGTGCGTTTGACTTTTGAAATTTGGATATCTGCGGGCTTGCTGATTTTAACCCATTTTACAGACAAGCCCCTTCAGGCATTTATGTACCGCTTTGCAAAGCTCTTGTTCCCAAAATGTTTCAAAGGGCTTTTTCCTTAGGGTTGTTTAAACTATGGATTGCCTGATAAAGGGTGAAAACCCATTACTGCACATACTTGTACAAGTTTAAATATCACCATAGTAGAAAAAAAAAGTGGGAGGGAAGCTGCATGGATTGCATGTAACTAGTAATTGCTCAAGTAATACATGTACCTATAGTTTCAAAGGCTTATAAAAAGTTTACAGTCTTCCAAACTTTGGAGTTTGGCTGAATTGTTTGCAGAAGATGTAGGTCAATTATCTTGAATATATTATTACTTATATTACCTTTTGATACACTGGTATGTCCTACAGACCTTTTTCTACAAGGCACTGTTGTATCAGTTATGGTTATTTTTAGAGCTGCATACATTTTAATGATGAAGCACTGGATGAAAAGATTAATCTTTCAAAGCATAAGCTGTAAACAATACCGTATTTCAAATCATAGAGTAAGGATTTGGTTGGATAAGAAAATTCAGATGTGCTTTGTGAAAATGTCCATAATTCTTTAACACTAGAGGAAATTTTAGAGTGGTCCAAATTGAAAGCATTTACAGACGATAATATAAAGGTGACTGAAAACTTACAATTTGGTATGGGAAGGGTAGAAAACACTGTGGGAAAAGATTACCAGCATTTTTTCCTTCTTCCACAGTGTTTTCAAAAGGCCTGTTTCTGAGGGTTGTTTAAAGTTGGAATTGTGTGGTAAAGAGTTAAATTCATCTGAACCCTGATCAGCCTGGGCAGACTTATCTGGATTGAAACTTTTTGCTGATGGTAGTCTGCTATTGCTGACACAAGGTGAAACCATTTGCTATTGGTATCTGTCAAAAGAGGCTGGCTTAATTGGTTTAAGGCCAAATTGATCTATATCATGTTTTGACTTGCTTTGTATAATACATTATGACGATGCATTACGAAACAGTCCCGGATTTTTATGACCCTAAGATAGGAGTCTTTTAAAAACATTGTGGGAAAGAGAGAAAATGCTGATTACCAGCATTTTCTCCTATTCTCAAAATGTTTTCTACGGTGCTGGAAACAAATTTCAGTTTTCTAGCTATGTTTATTTTACTCTCTGCAAATGCTTTCAATTTGGACAAATCTAAAATTTTGCTGCTTGGTAAAGAGTTAAACACCCGTTTCCCTGAGCTTGGTTCATAATTATATAAATAATTGCCTGATATCATAAGTTGCTTTTATCGCAGTCACAGAATTTCTTCGAGAATTATTGCGTTCATGTGTGTTTGATGTCACATGCATAAAGACCATCAATTCTTTGATTTATTCTCATTTCTAATAAAGGTACAACAGAGTGGCTCCCTGACAGCTGAAGAGTTGGCTCAACAAATAGGTTTATCAGTTATACTAGCCAAAGAAAGGTAATCAAACTTCCAAACTATTTATCAACTTACTGTGTATGAATTACATATTTCCATATCAGTATTTGTTGTCATCATTGTTTTAGCATGCGAGTACTTAGCCAGAAATTGAGCTCAGCTTCACACTGAAGGTTTGAAACAATATTACAAGGTTGCAAGTTTGAATCCAACCCTGCATTGACAGTTCTCCGATACAAGTTTACAAGACAGTCCCCCCAACAGATTTGGAGATAGCTTCCTGACACTCTTGTCGACAGTTCATTTGTTTTATGTCAAAAGACAATTATCATGGATGAAAATGGTTGATGAAGGATATTATGGATAAACAATCTCTTACGACGGATTGAAGTGTTTATACCTGTGGTTGATGATTACATTTGGTCACTGTGACATTGTTTGTAATTCTCTCTGATGTCCATAGTTTTATAAAATTGCTTTAGGAAACAGTTGGCTGGCCTTTTGTCACAAAATATCAAACAATATCAAAATACATTTTCCCCAAACGGTACATGTAGACAATACCTATGTATGTAATGGACCGAGTGTGGAAACAAAAATGTATTTCACTCGGGTAAAAGACCCTCTCCATCTCTTTCCCCCTCTCTCTCTCTCTGTATTGAGGGCTATTCATACACAAGCAGACTACTTTGCACATAGAAAACATAGCAAATGGAGAAACTGCTTGTAATCAACAATTTCTCTTTTTGGCCAGTTTGCTTTCAAAGTTTATCAAGTGCAGATTGAGAAAGTAATCATCAGTTAGTAGAAAATGATATATTTCATTTACCATCAGTTCTTTTTGCAGAGGAACTTATGATCCTGATCAGAGTGCAAAAGAAAGAGTAACACAATCTTTGATATGTACAGTTGGATTGTTGTGCAATCCTGCCACACAAGCCCTTCCACCCACACGCATTAAAAAATCCCACAAATTTTCAATAAGCAATATTTAGGGTTGTCCTGACTAATTATCCCAAACAATCCCTTGTTTCACAACCCTGTAAAGAAGCCTTATGAAAACATTGTGAGAAAATGTTTTCTACCTTCCCAGAACGAATTTCCATTTTTGAGTCTCATTTATTTTGTCGTCTGCAAATGCTTGAAGTTTAAGTGTTAACCCTTTACCACACAAAATCCAGCATTTCAATGACACTGAAGAAAACCACTTTGATTAGACTGTAGTGAAAGGAGAAAGTGCTGGTAAAAGCATTTTTTTTTAATTTTCCCAAAAGGTTTTGGACCCTGTCAAAGATAACCCTTTCCCAAAGAAGCCCTTGTTTTTACATGTCTGCAGTACAAGTCTTTTGAAAACACTGTGGGAAAAGGAGAAATTGCTCGTAACGAGCAATTTCTCCTTTTCCTGAAGTGTTTTGTACCCATTTGGAGAACTTTCTACCATTTTTATCAAATTTGAAATTCCCTTTGAAACTCTTTCAGTTTCGAAGAGTCTAAAATTTGTCGTTTGAAAAAGGGATAAAGTCCAACTAATGAACCACATCTATTACTTTCTTTGCAAATGCTTAGAATTTTGACAAGTAAGTTTAATTGACCCTTTACCAAACAATCCCTGGTTTTAATGACCCTGAGGAAGAAGCCTTCTGAAAACATTGTGGGAAAAGAAAGAAATGCTGGTAACCAGTATTTTCTCCTTTTCCCACAATAGTTTCTCCTCTACCAAAGTAGTTTCATTTTTTTAGCTATATTTATTTCATCATCTGAAAATGCTTCCAATTTGGACAAGTCTAAAATTTTGTTTGGTAAAGTGTTAAATACATGTATGTTGTTTGATCAAGTCTAAAATAGTCAATGTATTTTTTTCATTTCAGACTGTTACTGACAGAGAGGAAGGGTGGAGTGTGTAGAGACGATACTGTTGAAGGACTTAGATTTTATCCTAATTTATTTCTGACAAACTCATGACCAAATATAGTGTTCTTTATGATATGATAAAATTCACAAACGGACTTTAATAGATCACATTATCATTCGAGTTAAACCCATGGAAATAACAATTGTATTGCATAAACTGGTATCACCCATTAGATAGGTAATGCAATAGTCCATTGGTCCTAATTTTCAGCACGCATGGTGTGGTAACAACTCTATTGTTTGCTAAATTTTTTTTACCTCACCTGAACATATTAACCCTATACCCCATAAGGTATCTCTAATTGACCCTAAATAACAGCAAGGATGAAGCCGTTCCTTATGTGTATATGACACCTTTTGATAGCATTGAAAACATTGTTGCAAAAGGTGAAATTGCTCGTCACGAGCAATTTCACCTTTTGCCACAGTGTTTTTCAAAGGCTCTTACAAGCAATGCGTAGAAATGAGTATCTATGGAGTAAAGGATTAACTTTTTGCCAGGCAAAAACATTTAAGACTTCACCAGGCTGGGACAAAACTGGCAGGGAAGAAATCAGACTGGGTTTACATGATGGGACTATCCGTCTCAAGGATAGAAAACATTGTCATAGGTTAAAGTAAAGATTTTTCAAAGAGCCTAAAACTACAAATTTAGCAGTTTTAAGAAAATAAATAATGGTTTTGGTGAAAATACTAAAACCATCTAGAGTAAAAACCCTTGAAAACATTATCAGAAAAGGAGAAAATGCTTGGAATTTCGACATGTGTATGACTGATATTTTTCACAAGGGGCAAATGCTAATATTAAAAAAAGTACTCGTGTACTTCTTGTATTTAAAATGAAAACTAGCAATATACAATATATTTTTATCCTTTCATTTCTGGTAAAATAAATAAAGTTAAAAAATTTGCATTAAATATCTGTCTTTGAATGATAAAGAATCTGTGTAACAAGATAAATACACCATAAACAAAATCTAGAAATCAAAATTCTGATTGTACATGTACTTTGTAAAACAAGTCTAGAATACAGCAAACTCATAATCATCAAAACATGCAATAGTCTTTTGCCAAACATCGCAGTGTTTTCTCAACCCTGATGTAGAAGACTTTGGAAAACATTATGAGAAATGGAGAAAATGATGATAACCAGCATTGCCTCCTTTTTCCACGATGTTTTTACACTGCCAAAACACCTCAGGTCACTTTTACTACATGCACTATTATGTTGATTTTGTTGTGTAAAAATGCTCTCAATTTGGAAGAATTTAAACTGTACACTTAAGAACCAGGTTAATATATAGCCTGCAACACAAGAAAAGGGACATTCAGATATTTGCGTTATTTAAGTGCTGTCTGGGATCAGTCCACACTGGCTAATCCAAAATAACACTTTCCATTTTTATATAACTATCTACTTTGTGCAAATCTACTCTAGCATAAAACATAGTTGTGAAGTGCCATCTCGGATAATAAGCCTGTGCAGACTACGAAGGCTGATCTGACACTACTTTACACAAACATCATGCCCTTTTTCGTGTGTTGGAAGCCATATCACAGGCAACAATTGATTTTGAAGATTGTAGACTGGGGTAGAATTGGTTTGATTCTCTTGCACAAGTCCGGGTTTTTTCATGAGTGTGTCCTCCAGTAAGACCCTATGGTGCCCCAGCCTAGGATTTGTGAGACCAAGAACACACACATGAATAAGTTTAGCTGTTGTTGCCAGGTAAGCAGCCATGACCTGACTGTATAGTGTGTGCGTTGTTAACTTGGATGTCCCCTGTTGACACACTGAAGAGTATTAGGGCATTCTACTATTAACCCTTTACCAGACGACAAAATTTTAGCCCAGTCCAAATTGAAAGCATTTGCAGACGACAATTTCATTGTGGCTCAAATTGTGCAATTGTTTATTGATAGGGTGAAAAACATTGTTGGAAAAGGAGAAAATGCTAGTAACCAGCATTTTCTCCTTTTCTCACAATGTTTTCAAAAGGCTTCTTTCCAAAGGCCATCAAAACTAGTCATTGTGTGGTAAAGGGTTAATAACCGTTCAAACAAGATACTTATGATTACTAAGTAATTAAAGATTTTATGTATTATAAATACAGGATTGCTCTAATTGTTACTTGTGTTAGCTTGCCTCTAGCAAAAGTATGTCAAAAATACACGACTATTAAATTTGTAAAGCCTGTCTGAACTTCATATTTTAAATTTCTGTCAATGTAACCAGCCTAATACTTACACATTTTAGACTCACCTGGGCATGAAGTCCTAAAAGTTTTTATGATCATGCCGTATCTGCTTTCATTGCAGGGTCGTCAACATTTACTTTGTGTACACTCTAGAGGCCACAATATCAATCAGATACTCATAAAACTCTGAATATTTGTCTTGATAAAATCTCAGACACTTTGAAATTTGGTCAGAATGATCAAAAAGTAAGTCACTAGGCTAAATGTAAGAAAAGCCTTGTGAGCACTCTAGTGGCCATTTTCAGCATTATAATCATGAAACTTGGTCAAAATGTTTGTCTTGATGATATCTTGGAGAAGTTGGAAATTGGATCATGTCTGGTGGAAAAGTTGTCATTTGTACACATCTGAGAAAAATTTTGTTTGGAGTCAACAGGTCAATGACTTGATAAAACCTCAGGCAAGTTTGAAATTACTTCACAACAGATCAAAAACTAGGTCACTGGGGCAAATCTTTGATAGATTTTGTATACAGTCTAGGGTGCACATATTCAGTCTGATGCTCATGAAACGTTATCAGAATGATTGTCTCTAAGTTATCTCTGACAATTTCAAAAGTGGGTAAACTCAGTCAGAAAGTAGGTTACTTAGACTCGGGTGCTCTTTCTAAGGACAGCACTTTAGGGCCAATTACCCTCTTTTTTGTAAGCTTTATTGTGTCAGCACATTATGATGGCCGAATTCTGACTTTCATTGTAGATGTATTGATCGGTGATTGCCCTGAATAACTTTAAATGAAGCAACAGGAAGGAACATCAGAATAATTTCAGTCTGAATACATGTTGCTGGATTTGTTGGTTTTCATAAAAATTCCTATTCTGCACATGTGGCAGCAAACACAAGTTGGAACAAATGAATGAATTCACAAGTTTCTCAAAAGTTCAGATAGATCAAATCACTTAATGTGCTCGTATATAGTTACATAATTATGTATGTCATTTGTTTTAGGGGCCAAAACTTTATACATTAAAAGTATTGTCATTGTCAAACTCAAAAATACAATGAAGAAATTTTCGTTACCAAATACAAATTTCTTTTATGGAGATGTTGAATGACCATGAGTATTTGATATCGTGTTGCACAAGCTCAATATTGAGTTAAAAATTTACAAAGTGTCTAGGTACCAAATCAAATAGGAATCAAAATGGGAAAATAGGAAAGTCAATCGAGTTGTGTGGGACATTGTAATCACAAAAATTCATAGTTCATCAAAAAACATTTTCAAAATGCAGAAACTGCTTTAACCCATTACCAAACGACAATATCTTAGACTGGTCCAAATTGAAAGCATTTGCTGACAACTCAATAAAAGTGACTGAAAATTTGAAATTTGGTTTGTGAAAGGTAGAAAACATTGTGGGAAAAGGAGAAAATGCTGGTAACCAGCATTTTCTCCTATTCCAACAATGTTTTCTAAAGGCTTTTTTCTCCAGGGCTTCAAAAGTAGGGATTGTGTGGTAATGGGTTAAGGGATCGATAATTATATCTCGATTAGCAGATGATTTGGTCAAACTTGAGTCCTCATCACAAGATAGAGGGAAGGTGAGTGATGATTCACATTTTTTCCAATGTTCAGGTCATTCTTTTGAACACAACACAAACAATTTGGCACCTGTGCTGACAAAAGCAGACTCATTTAAAATACTTAATTTGTTATTTTTGAGTTTTTCTTTCAAAGTTTCAAAGCCCCAACATGCACCATAACCAATATGGGGCGGTGTGGACATACTTGAATGTAGACAAATAAACATACTACACATGTAATACATCGCTGATACAGGATTGCTGGTATTATCGGCTGGGTTACTATGAAACCCCATTTCTACAATTGTCAACCTTTCATCACTTTTCATTATTCTGTGTATCTCTGCCAAAGCTGTGTCAGGTTCAGGTAGGTCATGCAGCGTATCATACACAAACACCCAATCAAAATTCTCTGTCCAGCTTTCTGGCATTTTTAGCGCATTGCCTTGTATAAATTCAATATTTTTAAGCTCTGAGTCTGCAAGGGATTTCTGTGAAATTGTGAGACCTCTTTGTGCATATTCAAGACCAATGAAGTGTGACTTGGGGAACCTCCTAGCTAGTGCTAAGGTGTAATTTCCTGTGCCACTTCCGATGTCTGCCACTTTTATACCAGATTCTGAAATGAGAGACGTGAATTTCAGTTAATGCTTAAAAATCCATACACAACTTTACTCTTTACCACACAAAAACATTAAGCCATGTCCAAAATTTTAGGATTTGCAGACAATTATGAAAAATTGAAACAAATGAAGGAATTTGATTTTGAAAGAAAAGAAGACATTTTTAGACATAAATGAAAATGTACGTAAGCAGCATTTTCCCCCAGAGTTTTCAAAAGCTTCCTTCAAAGGGTTGTTAATACTCTGAGTTGTGTGGAAAAGAGTTAAATCTTTTACAACAATTTTCCTACCCTTTTAACCCTTTACCACACAATGCCGGCTTTTGACAACCTTGAGAAGCAGGGCTTTTGGAAACATCTTATTTTTTCTACGTCTTCCACAACATTACAGTTTGCATCTACATATGCTTTGGATTTGGACAGGTCTACAATTTTATCATGTCATAATGGGTTAATGACAAAACTTATCATTTTAGCCATATTTAAGTACATGGTCTGTAAATAATTTCAACATGGATGATTCAAATTTTGCTGTCCTGTACAAAGAGAAGAGAAGTATGCAGATCGTTAAGTTTAACCTTTAACCACACAATCACCATGTTTCAAAGACCATGAAGAAGAAGAAAGTTTTTGAGAACATTGTGGCAAAAGTAGAAAATGCTTACCAGCATTTTCTCCTTTTTCCACTATGTTTTCTACACATCCCCCACCCCCCCCCACCCCCCCCCCCACACACACACACAAACTGTTCAATTTCTCAGTCGCATTTTCTTCTTACACTCTACCAAATGAGCTGGCTGCGCGGATGCATACAAAATTTGTATAAAAGTTACAGTTACCCAATTTATCTACTATCCTATGTTCCTTGAGGCGAGGAATAATTTCACAGTCAATGGTATAATCACACATAGTAGATCTGTAACTATCAAACCAGTCAAACCATTTGGGTTCATCTTCATACTCAAACCCTGCAAAAAGAACAGATTTTGAGGTTACAGTTGAACCTACGTAGCTCTAATACCTTGGGTACTTGGTACATGAAATTCGTACAGATTACTGGCAGTTGGAAAGATCTGTAATTTGACAAAGGATGTTGGGGTCTGTGAATGAGGCCTCTCCATTGCATCTTTATAGCTTGCATACGGTAACTGGAAATATGCCCAAAAACACACTAAATATTTCTATCATTTATCTAGTACATGTTGAAAAGGGAATTTGTTACCTAAAAAAAAACACCAGTACCGGTAACAAGATAATCTGTAGACTGTATATAAAGCAACACTTTACACCATATTTCCTTGTGTCCCTTAATTGTATAATTCACATGAACCCTACATAAGCCGACTACAGTCAAATTTGTGGTAAATAATTGTATCATGTGAGGGGATTTGTCTTTAACTGGGTAGGAACCTGACACCAGCATTCCCTCCTTTTCTTACAATGTTTTCACTAAGCCTTTTTGTCAGCATTATTTAATTACAAGCTTGTTTGGTACATGACTAAACTTACTACTTTGTACAAAGGGACACAGAGAAAGAGTGGTATATACAGCATAGCAAATTTTACCATAGGGACCATCTTCTTTGAAACACTCCTTTACAAGATCTCTTCTGTTGCTCAATACAAAAACAACGCTAGCAAATGACGCTCTAAGTTGTATGTCTTTTTTGTGTGCCTCGGGTAACAAGTAAAGACCTGATTCGGGATCTAAATGGATTATTTTTCCAACTGTCATTGCGCCAAGCCATTCTCTAGTGTACCTGGAAATATAGATATATTTACAGAGTTGAATTTACAATACTTTACTCTGGAACTCTTGCCTAGCACTATTAAAGCTTTATCTCAAACAAACCACATGCAAAAGCCACATTAATGAAACAATTTGAATGGAAGGAATACATGTGTCTGTCCTGACATAAAAAACAAGAGGGCCATGATGGCCCTGTATCGCTCCACTGGCTTTTTAACCCTTTACAACACAAACTGAAGTGTTTATAACCCTGAAAAAGAGGGCTTTTGAAAACAATGAACACTTCCAGGCAATACAAGCAGGGTTATTCATTGGCATGAAAGGTAAAGTTTTTGTAAAAAAAACCTGAATGACAGAAATCTTACTTTGGAATTAAAATTCCACTCATGTGAGCATATTAACTATTAACATCAAAATGAATCAAAAAACTAAATATCTGGCACCATCATGTATCATTGCAGTCTGATAATCAAGGGAGATAAATAGTAACAAACTTTATTCTTTATAACTAGAGTTACTTCCCTTGATAAATGTTTAAATTGAAGTGACTACATATGCCAAATTCAGTAGCCCTGGGCCTTGTGGTTTCAAAGAAGATTTCTAAAAATGTATTTCCTTTTTCACTTTTGTTGCCATGGCTACCAGAGCTTTTGAAGAAATCAATTTCTTTAGAGAAATTCTGAAGAGGACCAGGGTAGGATCATTTCTGTGAAGTTTCATCAAATTTGGATGGGTAGTTTCAGAGAAGATGTTCAATATAAAAGTTAAGACACGCACACACGGACCCATGACGAACACTGGGCCATAACATAAGCCCGTTGGCCTTTGGCCAGTGGAGCCAAAAATTGCAAAAAAGGTTTGAGGAGGAAAATGAGCAAATCTGTCTGCTACATGAATCTGCACCAGAAACCTAAAAAGTTTGTTTATTGTATTTTGAGAATCTGATTATGAAAGAACTTTGAAGGACATTTTAACTCTTTACCACACAATCACGACTTTTAACAACCCTGTGAAAGAATCCTTTGGAAAACTTTGTAGGAAAAGAAGAAAATGCAATTGCTTTCCATTTGAACTCTGAAAAAATTTTGTAGACTGAAATTTAAACAATATATATGAAAAGTAGCAAGGTGCTAGCTGCCTGTTTTGACATTTAGATCCCAATCCAGTATGCTTTTCCATTAACTTGGTCTAATCGATATCCTGTCTATCTGTATGAAAATTTGAGATTTGTGTATTAAAAGACATAAAATATCAATATTTCATGTGGTGTCCATGGTCGTGAGATAGAGCTTTGGCCTTAAAACCTAAAGGTCCCGAGTTCGATACCCTGGAGCGGGTGTCAACTCTGGGATTTTTCATAGGCCCACACATACTGGTGTAGTTCGCAGGAAGCAGAATCGAGAGAGATTAGTATAAGTTTCTCAATCGATGTAAAACAAACTAACATTATTTCAGAGTAGAGTATGATTGTTATTGGGTATACTAATTCATGTAGCCAAATTTGGCCAGTATTGGACATGTAGGTTGATCTTTGATCTGTATTCAAAAACCTTTTAGTATATTCTGAGAAATGACCCTTCAAGGTGAGTCTTAAATGCTTGAAATGCCTTTGAAAAAATTGAGGGTTTAAACATGATTGCTAAATAGGGGATTTGTTTTGTTTTCAAGGAGTGTGGCAGAATGATGACATTAACTGATGTTTATTGTCGAATTAACAGAGCCATAGGGATGGAGGTAAGGTACATTTGCTTTAGTAAATTTTCTGCAAAATCAGAAAGTAAGGTGAGTTTCAACACCTTGCTGAATAGACTATGTTCTGCCAAAATTGGAATATCTATCTTTGATAAGTTGTCCATACCATAATATATATTTTTGAGAATTGTTTAAATATCTGAGAAACTTGTGCTCAGTTGCTCAGTCAAAAATGCAGTCTCATTATACATGTACTTGGGATAGTAGTTCGGATCTTGTTATTAGCCAGAACTTATTGATATATCTTTTCTGCTTTGTTATTGTAATTGGTCATCCAGATCTGTACTACTGAAATTATTGAATTAAATCATTACCAAACAGTCAATATTTTTAACAACATTGAGAACAAGAGAACCAGAAAAAAAAACGAAAACATTATAGAGAAAGGAGAAAACACTGATAGCCAGCATTTTCTCTTTTATCCACAACACGTTTTCGACAGAGGTCATTATTTTGACTACAGTTAAAATCTGGTTTTCAAACACATTATACATTATTATATTTTCATAGATTTGTTTGTTGAATCGTTTTGTTCTGATATTGATCTTTTGGCCAGAAACAATTGAAGTTGTGCTCAAAGCTTTATCACACATCATTTTTTTTCCCAGCTCCTGTCACCTGAAGATCTCTTGAATGCCTGCGAGTTATTTGAAATGTTAAAATTGCCCATCAGGTGAGGATGTGTTAGTGAAATCATTGTTTTCCCTTATAACTCACAATTATAAAGTGCCAGATAAATTGACTGCTGAAAATATGCAAATAATATGGGAAATAAATATCATGTCTGTATGACAATAGCCTCAAATGGCATTTACCCTTACTTACCTAACAAGCCTGGGTTTTCACAACCCAGAGAAGGAAGTTTTTTGAAAACATTGTTGGAAAAGAAAAAAATGCTGGTAGCCAGCATTTTCTCCTTTTCCTACAATGTTTTCTACCCTTCCCAACCCAAATTTCCACTTTTTGAGTCACAGTAATTTTGTCTTCTGCAAATACTTCCAATTAAAGTGCCAGATAAATTGACTGTTGAAAATATGCAAATAATATGGGAAATAAATATCATGTCTGTATGACAATACCCTCAAATGGCATTTACCCTTTACCTAACAAGCCCGGGTTTTCACAACCCTGAGAAGGAAGTTTTTTGAAAACATTGTTGGAAAAGAAGAGAATGCTGATAGCCAGCATTTTCTCCTTTTCCTACAATGTTTTCTACCCTTCCCAACCCAAATTTCCACTATTTGAGTCACAGTAATTTTGTCCTCTGCAAATACTTCCAATTCCAACGAGACTAAAATATTGTCATTTGGTAAAGACTTAAAAGACTGAGGGAAAGACCACGTCATTTAACCTATTACCACACAACCCCTACTTTTAAAGACCCTGAGAAAGAAGCCTTTAGAAAACATTGTTGGAAAAGGAGAAAATGGTGGTAACCAGCATTTTCTGCTTTTCCAACAATGATTTTTACCCTTCACTAAACAATTTTTAAATTTTCAGTCACTTTTATTTTGTTGTCTGCAAATGCCTTTGATGTAGACAAGCCTAAAATTTTGTCGTTTGGTAATGAGTAAGAAAGTGCTTCAGCGTTGGCCACATACTTAAATATTAATTTTGTAATATTTATTAATTATAGTGCACCGGAAAGTTTAGCATAGTATATTTATCTTTATTGTAGATTAAGGCAGTTTGAAAGTGGTGTTAAAGTAATACAGTCTAGTACACACAGTGAAGATGAAGTTGTCAAAAATACGGCAGCTGAGGTAAGCCTGATCATGAAACAACTCTGTACCAAACAACAAAATTCTTGACTCGATTAGATTGAAAGCATTTGTAGACAACAAATTATTTACAGCTGAAATAATGAATTCTGTCTCGGGTATAAAACACTGGGAAGGAGAAAATATTGGTAATCACCATTTTCTCCTTTCTATATATTATGTAATGACCCCAGATGTCTATTTGTCCATTAGCAATTTCTTGAGCACACAACTCCTACAGTTTTCAATGCAATAAGTTCAAACTTACCACAATGAATCTCTATGATATATAATTGTGCATGTGACTTTTGAAATTTGGATATCTGCAGGCTTTCTGATTTTAACCCATTTTACATAGAAGCCCCTTTGGGCGTTTATGTACCGCTTTGCAAAGCTCTTGTTCCCACAGTGTTTCAAAGGGCTTTTTCCTCAGGGTTGTTTAAACTATGGATTATGTGATAAAGGGTGAAAACCCATTACTGCACATACTTGCACAAGTTTAAATATCATCATAGTAGAAAAAAAGTGGGAAGGGAGCTGCATGTATTGCATGTAACTAGCAATTGCTCAAGTAATACATGTACCTAAAATTTCAAAGGCTTGTAAAAAGTTTACTGTCTTCCAAACTTTGGAGTTTGGCTGAATTGTTTGCGGAAGATGTAGGTCAATTATCTTGAATATATTATTACTTATATCATCTTCTGATACACTGGTATGTCCTACAGACCTTTTTCTAAAAGGCACTGTTGTATCAGTTTTGCTTATTTTTAGAGCTGCATACATTTTAATGATGAAGCATTGGATGAAAAGATTAATCTGTCAAAGCATAAGCTGTTAACAATACCGTATTTCAAATCATAGAGTAAGGATTTGGTCGGAAAGGAAAATTCAGATGTGCTTTATTAAAAGGTCCTTCATTCTTTACCACAAGAGGAAATTTCAAACTGGTCCAAATTGAAAGCATTTGCAGACGATAATATAAAGGTGATTGAAAACTTACAATTTGGTATGGGAAGGATAGAAAACACTGTGGGAAAAGGAGAAAATGCTGGTTACCAGCATTTTCTCCTTTTTCCACAGTGTTTTCAAAAGGCCTCTTTCTGAGGGCCGTTAAAAGTTTTAATTGTTTGGTAAAGAGTTGAATCCATCTGCAATGAACCCTAGTCAGCCTGGACAGGCTTATCTGTATAGAAACTTTTTGCTGATACTATTGCTGACACAAGTTGAAACCATTTGCTATAGATACCTAATTTGTCAAAAGAGGTTGGCTTAATTGGTTTAAGGCCACATTGATCTATATCATGTTATGACTTGCTTTGTATAATACATTATGACGATGCATTAACCCATTACCACACAATCCCTACTTTTGACGCCCCAAGAAAGAAGCCTATGGAAAACATTGTGTGAAAAGGAGACAATGCTGGTAACCAGCATTTTCTCCTTTTCCCACAATGTTTTCCACCCTTCACAAAACCAATTTCAAATTTTCAGTCACTTTCATTTTGTCATTTGCAAATGCTTGCGATTTAGAGAAACCACAAATTTTGTCATTTGGTAATGAGTTAAACACCCTTTTCCCGGAGCTTGGTTCATGTGTAAATCTCTGCATGATATCATTGGTTGCTTTTATTACAGTCACAGAATTTCCGAGAGAATTATTGCATTTCTGTGTGTTTGATGTCACATGCTTAAAGACCATCAATTCTTTGATTTATTCTCCTTTCTAATAAAGGTACAACAGAGTGGGTCCCTGACAGCTGAAGAGTTGGCTCAACAAATAGGTTTATCAGTTATACTAGCCAAAGAAAGGTAACCAAACTTCCAAACTATTTATCAACTTACTGTGTATAAATAATATATTTCCATATCAGTATTTGTTGTTAACATTGTTTTAGCAGGTGAGTGGTTCGCCAGAAATTGAGTGAATTTATAGCTCAGCTTCACACTGAAGGTTTGAAACAATATTACAAGGTTGCAAGTTTAAATCCAACCCTGCATTGACAGTTCTCCGATACAAGTTTACAAGACAGTTCCCCCAACAAATTTGGAGATAGCTTCCTGACACTTTTGTTTTATGCCAAAAGACAATTATCATGGATGAAAATGGTTGATGAAGGATATTATGGATAAACAATCTCTTGCGACAGATTGAAGTGTTTATACCTGTGGTTGATAATTACATTTGGTCACTGTGACATTGTTTGTAATTCTCTCTGATGTCCATAATTTTTATAAAATTGCTTTAGGAAACAGTTGGCTGTCCTTTCGTCACAAAATATCAAACAATATCAATTAATATCAAAATACATTTTCCCAAACGGTACATGTAGACAATACATATGTATGTAATGGACCGAGTGTGGAAACAAAAATGTATTTCACTCGGATAAAAAACCCTCTCCATCTCTCTCCCTCTCTCTGTATTGCAAATGCTTGTAGTTTAAGTGTTAACCCTTTACCACACAAAATCCAGCATTTCAATGACACTGAAGAAAACCACTTTGATTAGACTGTAGTGAAAGGAGGAAATGCTGATAAAACAAACAATCCCTAGCTTTAACCCTTTACCACACAATCCCTACTTTTGACGCCCCTGAGTATGAAGCCTCTTGAAAACACTGTAGGAAAAGGAGAAAATGCTGGTAACCAGCATTTTCTCCTTTTCCTACACTGTTTTCTAAATTTTTCAGTCACCTTTATTTTGTCATCTGCAAATGCTTTCAATTTGAACTACTCTAAAATTTTGTCATCTGGTAAAGAGTTAATGACCCTGAGGAAGAAGCCTTCTGAAAACATTGTGGGAAAAGAAAGAAATGCTGATAACCAGCATTTTCTCCTTTTCCCACAGTATTTTCTACTCTACCAAAGTAAAGTTTCATTTTTTTTAGCTATATTTATTTCATCATCTGAAAATGCTTCCAATTTGGACAAGTCTAAAATTTTGTTGGTAAAGAGTTAAATACATGTATGTTGTTTGATCAAGTCTAAAATAGTCAATGTATTTTTTTCATTTCAGACTGTTACTGACAGAGAGGAAGGGTGGAGTGTGTAGAGACGATACTGTTGAAGGACTTAGATTTTATCCTAATTTATTTCTGACAAACTCATGACCAAATATAGTGTTCTTTATGATATGATAAAATTCACAAACGGACTTTAATAGATCACATTATCATTCGAGTTAAACCCATGGAAATAACAATTGTATTGCATAGACTGGTATCACCCATTAGATAGGTAATGCAATAGTCCATTGGTCCTAATTTTCAGCACGCATGGTGTGGTAACAACTCTATTGTTTGCTAATTTTTTTTTACCTCACCTGAACATATTAACCCTATACCCATAAGGTATCTCTAATTGACCCTAAATAACAGCAAGGATGAAGCCGTTCCTTATGTGTATATGACACCTTTTGATAGCATAGAAAACATTGTTGCAAAAGGTGAAATTGCTCGTCACGAGCAATTTCACCTTTTGCCACAATGTTTTCCAAAGGCTCTTACAAGCGATGCGTAGAAATGAGTATCTATGGAGTAAAGGGTTAACTTTTTGCCAGGCAACAACATTTAAGACTTCACCAAACTGGGCAAACACTGGCAGAAAAGAATCAGACATGACAGGACTGAGAAAACATTGTCATAGGTAAAAGTAAAGATTTTGCAAAGAGCCTAAAACTACAAATTTAGCAGTTTAAAGAAAGAAAAAAAATAGTAGTTTTGATGAAAATACTAAAACCATCCAGAATAAAAACCTTTGAAAACATTATCAGAAAAGGAGAAAATGCTTGGAATTTCGACATGTGTATGACTGATATTTTTCATAAGGGGCAAATGCTAATATTAAAAAAAATATAGTGCGCTGAACAGTTTACTTATGTAGTTCTTGTATTTAAAATGAAAACTAGCAATGTACAATATATTTTTATCCTTTTATTTCTGGTAAAATAAATAAAGTTAAAAAATTTGCATTAAATATCTGTCTTTGAATGATAAAGAATCTTTTTAACATGATAAATACAACATAAACAAAATCTAGAAATCAAAATTGATTGTACATGTGCTTTGTAAAACAAGTCTAGAATACAGCAAACTCATAATCATTAAAACGTGCAATAGTCTTTTGCCAAACATCACAGTGTTTTCTCAACCCTGATGTAGAAGACTTTGGAAAACATTATGAGAAATGGAGAAAATGCTGATAACCAGCATTGCCTCCTTTTCCCAAGATGTTTTTACACTGCCAAAATACCTCCGGTCATTTTTACTACATGATATGAATTTTGTTGTGTAAAAATGCTCTCAATTTAGAAGAATTGAACAGGGTTAACCCTTTACCCCATAAGGCATTTCTGTTGTATCTGTAATTGACCCTAAATAACAGCAAGGATGGTGCCATTTCTTATGTGTATACGACACCTTTTGATAGCATAGAAAACATTGTGACAAAAGGTGAAATTGCTCGTCACGAGCAATTTCACCTTTTGCCACAATATTTTCCAAATGCTCCTACAAGCAATGCGTAGAAATGAGTATCTATGAAGTAAAGGGCTAATATATGGCCTGCAACACGAGAAAAGGGGCATTCAGACATTTGTGTTATTTAAGTGCCGTCTGGGATCAGTCCACACTGGCTAATCCAAGATAACATTTTCCATTTTTATGTAACTTTCTATTTTATGCAGATCCACTGTAGCACAAAGCAGTTGTAAAGTGCTATCTCAGATAATAGGCCTGTGCAGACTGCGAAGGCTGACCTGAGACTACACTTTACACAAACATCATGCCCTTTTTCGCGTGTTGGAAGCCATATCACAGGCAACAATTGATTTTGAACATTGTGGACTGGGCAGAATTGGTTTGATTCTCCTGCATAAGTCTGGGTTTTTTCATAAGCGTGTCCTCCAGCAAGACTTTAAGGAGCCCAAGCCCAGGATTTGTGAGACCAAGGACACACACACACACATGAATAAGTTTAGCTGTTGTTGCCAGATAATCAGTCATGATCTGACTGTATAGTGTGTGCATTTTTAACTTGATTGTCCCGTTTTAACATGATGAAGAGTATTAAGGCATCTACTATTAACCCTTTACCCCATGAGGCATTTCCATGGTATCTCTAATTGACCCTAAATAACAGCAAGGATGAAGCCATTTGATTTCTTATGTGTATATGACATCTTTTGATAGCATAGAAAACATTGTGACAAAAGGTGAAATTGCTCGTCACAATGCGTGGAAATGAGTATCTATAGAGTAAAGGGTTAATAGCCGTTCAAACAAGATAAATATGATTAATGAGTAATTAAAGATTTTATGTATTATAGATACAGGATTGCTCTAATTGTTACTTCTTGTGTTAGCTTACCTCTAGCAAAAGTATGTCAGAATAATGTGATTATTAAATTAGTAAACCCTGTCTGAACTCAATGTCAATGTAGCCAGCCTAATACTTACACATTTTAGACTCACCTGGGCATGAAGTCCTAAAAATGAGTTTTTATGATCGTGCTGTATCTGCTTTCATCGCAGGGTCGTCAACTGAGGCCACAATATCAGTCTGATACTCATAAAACGCAGAATACAGTATTTGTCTTGATAAAATCTCAGACACTTTGAAATTCGGTCATATGATCAAAAAGTAGGTCACCAGGCTAAATCTCAGAAAAGCCTTGTGAGCACTCTAGTGGCCGTTTTCAGAATTATAATCATGAAACTTGGGTCAAAATGTTTGTCTCGATGATATCTTGGACAGGTTGGAAATTGGATCATGTCTGGTGGAAAAGTTATCATATGTATATATCTGAGAAAAATTTTGTTTGGAGTGTACAGGCCACATTTCAGCCTTATACTCATGAAACATGGTCAGAAAGAATGACTTGATAAAATCTCAGGCAAGTTTGAATTACTTCACAGCAGATCAAAAAGTAGGTCACTGTGCCAAATCTTTGATAAATTTTGTATGCAGTCCAGGGTGCACTTATTCAGTCCGATACTCATGAAACGTTATCAGAATGATTGTCTTGATGTTATCTCTGACAAGTTCAAAAGTGAGTAAACTCAGTCAGAAAGTAGGTTACTTAAACTCAGGTGCTTTTACTAAGGACATCACTTTAGGGCCAATTACCCTCTTTTTTGTAAGCTGTATTGTGTCAGCACATTATGATGGCCAAATTCTGACTTTCATTGTAGATGTATTGATCAGTGATTGCCCTGAATAACTTTAAATGAAGCAGCAGGAAGGAACATCTGAACAATTTCTGAATACATGTTTCTGGATTTGATGGTTTTCATAAAATTTCCAATTCTGCACACATGGCAGCAAGCACAAGTTGGAACAAATGAATGAATTCACAAGTTTCTCAAAAGTTCAGATAAATCACTTAATGTGCTTGTATATAGTTACATAATTATGTATGTCATTTGTTTTATGGGCCAGAACTTTATACATTAAAAGTATTGTCATTGTCAAACTCAAAAATACGATGAAGAAATTTTCATTACCAAATGCAATACTGTTATGAAGATGTTAAATAACCATGAGAATTTGATATTGTGTTGCACAAGGTCAGTATTGTGTTAAAAATTTACAAAGTGTTTAGGTACCAACTCAAACATAGGAAAGTCAATCGAGTTGTGTGGGACATTGTAATCACAAATTCATAGTTCATCAACGAACATTTTCAAAATGCAGAAACTGCTTTAACCCATTACCAAACAACAATATTTTAGACTGGTCCAAATTGAAAGCATTTGCTGGCAACAAAATAAAAGTGACTGAAAATATGAAATCTGTTTTGTGAAGGGTAGAAAACATTGTGGGAAAAGGAGAAAATGCTGGTGACCAGCATTTTCTCCTTTTCCCAAAATGTTTTCTAAAGGCTTCTTTCTCAGGGGCGTCAAAAGTAGGGATTGTGTGGTAATTGGTTTTAAGGGATCAATAATTATATCTCAATTAGCAAATGATTTGGTCAAACTTGAGTCCTCGTCACAAGATAGCGGGAAGGTGAGTGATGATTCACATTTTTTCTAATGTTCACATCATTCCTTTGAACACAACACAAACAATTTGGCACCTGTGCTGACAAAAGCAGACTCATTTAAAATACTTAATTTGTTATTTTTGAGTTTTTCTTTCAAAGTTTCAAAGCCCCAACATGCACCATAACCAATATGGGGCGGTGTGGACATACTTGAAGGTAGACAAATAAACATACTACACATATAATACATCGCTGATACAGGATTGCTGGTATTATCAGCTGGGTTACTATGAAACCCCATTTCTACAATTGTCAACCTTGCATCACTTTTCATTATTCTGTGTATCTCTGCCAATGCTGTGTCAGGCTCAGGTAGGTCATGCAGCGTATCATACACAAACACCCAATCAAAATTCTCTGTCCAGCTTTCTGGCATTTCTAGCGCATTGCCTTGTATGAATTCAATATTTTTAAGCTCTGAGTCTGCAAGGGATTTCTGTGAAATTGTAAGACCTCTTTGTGCATACTCAAGACCAATAAAGTGTGACTTGGGGAACCTCCTAGCTAGTGCTAAGGTGTAATTTCCTGTTCCACTTCCGATGTCTGCCACTTTTATACCAGATTCTGAAATGAGAGATGTGAATTTCAGTTAACGCTTAAAGATCCATAAACAATTTTACTCTTTACCATACAAAAACATTAAGCCATGTCCAAAATTTTAGGATTTGCAGACAATTATGAAAAGTTGAAACAAATGAAGGAATTTGATTTTGAAAGAAAAGAAGACATTTTTAGACATAAATGAAAATGCACATAAGCAGCATTTTCCCACAGAGTTTTCAAAAGCTCTCTTTCAAAGGGTTTTTAATACTCGGGAGTTGTGTGGAAATGAGTTAAATCTTTTACAATTTTTCTACCCTTTTAACCCTTTCCCACACAATGCCGGCTTTTGATAACCTTGAGAAGCAGGGCTTTTGGAAACATCTTATTTTTTCTACATCTTCCACAACATTACAGTTTGCATCTACATATGCTTTGGATTTGGACAGGTCTACAATTTTATCATGTCATAATGGGTTAATGACAAAACTTATCATTTTAGCCTTTTTAGCCATATTTAAGAACATGGTCTGTAAATAATTTCAACATGGATGATTCAAATTTTGCTGTCCTGTACAAAGAGAAGAGAAGTATGCAGATCATTCAGTTTAACCCTTAACCACACAATCACCATGTTTCAAAGACCATGAAGAAGAAGAAAGTTTTTGAAAACATTGTGGCAAAAGGAGAAAATGCTTACCAGCATTTTCTCCTTTTTCCACTATGTTTTCTACACCTCCCCCCCCCCACACACACACACACAAAAACTGTTCAATTCGCATTTTCTTCTTACACTCTACCAATTGCACTGGCTGTGCGAATGCATACAAAATTTGTATAAAAGTTACGGTTACCTAATTTATCTACTATCCCTTGTTCCTTGAGGCGAGGAATTATTTCACAGTCAATGGTATAATCACACATAGTAGATCTGTAACTATCAAACCAGTCAAACCACTTGGGTTCATCTTCATACTCAAACCCTGCAAACAGAACGGAATTTGAGGTTACAGTTGAGCCTTGGTAGCTCTAATACCTTGGGTACTTGGTACATGAAATACGTACAAATTACTGGCAGTTGGAAAGATCTGTAATTTGACAAAGGATGTTGGGGTCTGTGAATGAGGCCTCTCCATTGCATCTTTATAGCTTGCATACGGTAACTGGAAATATGCTCAAGAACACACTAAATATTTCTATCATTTATCTAGTACATGTTGAAAAGTCAATTTGTTACAAAAAAAAAAAAACACCAGTACCGGTAACAAGATAATCTGTAGACTCTATATAAAGCAACACTTTACACCATATTTCCTTGTGTTCCTTAATTGTATAATTCACATGAACCCTACATAAGCCGACTACAGTCAAATTTGTGGTAAAATAATTGTATCATGTGAGGGGATTTGTCTTTAACTGGGTAGGAACCTGACACCAGCATTCCCTCCTTTTCTTATAATGTTTTCACAAAGCCTTTTTGTCAGCATTATTTAATTACAAGCTTGTTTGGTACATGACTGAACTTACTATTTTGTACAAAGGGACACAGAGAAAGAGTGGTATATACAGCATAGCAAATTTTACCATAGGGACCATCTTCTTTGAAACACTCCTTTACAAGATCTCTTCTGTTGCTCAATACAAAAACAACGCTAGCAAATGACGCTCTAAGTTGTATGTCTTTTTTGTGTGCCTCGGGTAACAAGTAAAGACCTGATTCGGGATCTAAATGGATTATTTTTCCAACTGTCATTGCGCCAAGCCATTCTCTAGTGTATCTGGAAATATAGATATATTCACAGAGTTGAATTTACAGTACTTTACTCTTGGAACTCTTGCCTAGCACTATTAAAGCTTTATCTCAAACAAACCACATGCAAAAGCCACATTAATGAAACAATTTGAATGGAAGGAATACATGTGTCTGTCCCGACATAAAAAACAAGAGGGCCCTGTATCGCTCCACTGGCTTCTTAACCCTTTACCACACAAATTGAAATGTTTATAACCCTGAAAAAGAGGGTTTTTGAAAACAAAGAACACTGCCAGGCAATAAAAGCAGGTTCAGTCATTGGCATAAAAGGTAAAGTTTTTGGAAAAAAACCTGAATGACAGAAATCTTACTTTAAAATTAAAATTCAACTATTGTGACCATATTAACTATTAACATCAAAATGAATCACTCTCTCTGAAAACAGAATATTTCGTATCAAAAAACTTAAAGGTGGCTCTTCAGATTTTGGGACGAAAATTTTACAAAAATGCAAAAAAATCATCCTTATACTACCAAAGTCTTTAAATTTGCTTTCATAAAACCCCAGTAGTCGAAAACCATCTGACAAGACAAGAAATTAGAGATTTACTACGGCCCAGGTTGAGACCAACGGGAGACACGTTCTATTTTTAGATGGTCAATTCTCTCATTTACATACAGGAATACAAAAACAAAGTTTCACACATAGCGTCCAAGGAAGACATGATGGAAATTAATTATTACATGTTTGTTATGTAATGGAATTTAAGCGTTATTAGTCACATGCCAGTCACTTGACACTCCCACAATGCTTTATTGATTTTTGGCATGAAAACTTAAATTAGCTCAAGAGGCTATGTAGCCTTTTAAGGGAGTACCATCAAATTTTTTTTTTGTTATTTTATGAGTCTTAATTATTGATGATTTGTATTATTATTTTCATATAAATTTCAGTGAAATATATTTTTTAATTTGACGAGATGTAAAAATTAAATACCCACCTTCAAATATCTGGCACCAATCATGTGTCATTGCAGTCTGATAATCAAGGGAGATAAATAGTAACAAACTTAATCATTTATAACTAAAGTTACTTCCCTTGAATAATGTTTAAATTGAAGTGACAACATATGAAAGCCCATGTTAACCCTTTCCCACACGACAAACTTTTGGACTAAACCAGATTGAAAGCATTTGCAGACGACAATTTAACTCTTTCTGAAAAAATTATTTCTGTCTATGATAGGGTAGAAAACATTGTGGGAAAAGGAGAAAATGCTGGTTACCAGCATTTTCTCCTTTTCCCACAGTGTTTTCAAAAGGCTACTATTCCAGACCCGTAAAAACCAGGGTTTGTTTGGGAAAGGGTTAAACTTGTGATCCCTAGAATGGAGCCAATTTTGACCCCAGGCCTATAATATGAAGAAACTTGTTAAAGGTACATTACATAAAGCTACATGCCAAATTCAGTAGCCCTGGGCCTTGTGCTTTCAGAGAAGAAGATTCCTAAAAATGTTAATTTGTTTTCAGTTTTGTTGCTATAGCAACCAGGGTTTTTGAAGGAACCAAATTCTTTACAAAAATTCCGAAGAGGACCTGAGTAGGATTATTTCTGTGAAGTTTCATCAAATTTGGATGGGTAGTCTCAGAGAAGAAGATGTTTGAGATAAAAGTTAACGCACGGACGCACAACGGACCATGACATAAGCCCACTGGCCTTCAGCCAGTGGAACTAAAAATTGCAAAAAAGGTTTTAGGAGGAAAATGAGCAAATCTGTCTGCTACATGAATCTGCACCAGAGACCTAAAAAGTTTGTTTATTGTATTTTGAGAATCTGATCATGGAAGAACTTTGAAGAACATTTTAAGTGAATTAAAAAAATGGCACACAAAAAAAAAAATTCTTTTGAACATACAAGATAGCTAAATATGGCCTGCAACATGCAAAAAGGGGCATTCGCACATTTGCGTAAAGTCTGTGCAGGCTAATCCAAGACTGGACATTACACTTTTATCAGATTTTGTGCTACAGTAGCAAAGCATCAAAATATTCTTTTCAGATTTGTCCTGCATGGACTGCGACGGCTGATCCGAGGCAACACATTACACAAATGTCCCTTTTTACTTGTTCCAGGCCATATAGAATCTTTAGATGTGAACTGAGGGAAGAAGGAATAGTAAGAATGTCGCAGAGATTTGATTCTATAAAATGTGGGTCCCCCATTTACATTGATAAAAAAGCACTTGGGCAACACCAGAGCTTGGGCAATGCCAGACCTTTTGCCGGAGCATTACTCATGTGTATATTGTACATCTCTATTAACCCTTAGGCTGCTTATCACGACCCACTGACCTTTTGTGGATAGTGTAGATCAAGATCAGACTGAACAGAATGTGCAGTCTGATCTCTGATCTACACTGTCCAATGAGGAGATATTATTCCCTAACACATAACAATATTTGGGATATTACTATGGTATTGAAAATTTAACCTATTACCACATAATCCCTACTTTTGACGCCCCTGAGAAAGAAGCCTTTTGAAAACACTGTGGGAAAAGGAGAAAATGCTGGTAACCAGCATTTTTCTCCTTTTCCCACAGTGTTTTCTACCCTTCCCAGAACAAATGTCAATTTTTCAGTCACCTTTATTTTGTTTTCTGCAAATGCTTTCAATTTGGAAAAGTCTAAATTTATCTTGTGTGGTAAAAAGTTAAGTTATATAGCATGATAAGCATTAGGTACATTCAACATACCTTTCTTTCAGACGAAGTTTGTTTGCAATCTCTTGAGCACTCATAGGTGTATTAGTCTCACAAAGTAGTCTGAACAAGCCTAATTCATGTCCTAAACCGATTCCAAGCATCATCAATCCTTGACTGTATATGGATGACAAATGGGAAGAAAATTCTTTTGTGTCCATCATAAGATCTTACTTTGAATATGCTGTAAGAAGACTAATATAGACAGCTTTTTACCCTCTTTTTACCTGTGAGAGTTCTTATGTCATGTTTCTTTATATGTGATGGACAATAAAATTCTTTGCCACTTTGATAGAACCATACAAGACTGGGTCATGACCCCAGAAATATAGATTTCAAATCCATGCATGTGAATGTTTTTTCCAATCAATGTATCATCTAGTCTTAGAAATTAGATAGTTCTTATGCTTCTTTTCATTTTTACACATTTAATGTGCAACCTGTCAAAGACAAACAACATTGGGAGACAATGATAATTATGATATGTATTAACTCATTACCAAACGACAAAGTCTTAGCTTTGTCCAAATTGAAAGCATTTGCAAAAAACAAAATAAAAGTGACTGAAAATTTGAAATTTGTTCTGTGAAGGGTAGAAAACATTGTGGGAAAAGGAGAAAATGCTTGTTACCAGCATTTTCTCCTTTTCCCACAATGTTTTCTAAAGGCTTCTTTCTCAGGGGCGTCAAAAGTAGGGATTGTGTGGTAATGGGTTAAAGCGTTAAATCTCATTACACTGCACAGAGATGTGACATAGAATATTTACCTAATGTAACTTAACTCTCTCTGTTTTTTCCAAAACTTTATATCACTTATCAGAAGAATAAAACCGCCTCTGGTTAAACAAAGTAAAGAGGAGGGATGTCAGAAGATTCGTACCCAAAACGATTCGGCTCAAGGCTGACCAGCGATTTCCCAGAAGATTCGGCCCTGCATTTGAGAAGATTCAGCCCCAAGGTTGGGCAGAATCGGCCCACGATCTTTTTTAGTACTTTTAGCGAAATATTTGAAGTTAAAGAATATTTTTTAAACATCACTGTAAATATTATGTTTCATAGAAGTTTAGCAGAACATAATGATCAAAGTTACTGTATTCATTTGTCACCATTTTAGCAGAACATAATGATCAAAGTTATTGTATTCATTTGTCACCATTTTACTTTAACTTAGGATAAAGATTGGTTACTATTATCCTATTTCTGAGAAGATTCAGCTAGTGTGTTAATGAGCAGGAGGTTTTGGTACATACTTTTGATAATTCATAATCATTTTTTTTTTTCCAAACTTTTTTCAAACTTTTTAAGTAGTATTTGAGTAGGTTACCATTAATTTGATTTTCTTCAATACATAGAGATAGGTATTATTTTAGGTGCTGAGTGAAGGTATGATAAACACCATTCTGCAATACCGCTATCATTATCATTTAGGGTCAATCCGGGTAAATACGGACAGAGGTATAAATACGGACAGGCACCATATTTTCGGAAAATACCAGAGCGTATTTCAACTCCCAAGATCCATGCCACAATCTATACATAGCACTCCCATCTTATTTCTGTGTCAGTACGCTATTCTTGAAGACGATTAAGTTTATGTGATGATACAAGCACATTTAGTGTCAAACGTGATTAGCCCTTTCTCAACTATGTTTGAATTTAAAGATCTGTGCTACAACTCTGACAGGTGCTTGAACGCTTTCTTAAGTTAAAGATTTTTTTCACTAAGCCGTAGTGGTGTTAAAAACTATGACAAATGATTGAAGAAAAGTAATAAATCATTAAAATAATGACAAAATACACGTTAGCAGAAATAAAGAAGAAAAAGACAACTGTCCATATTAACCCAGTCGTTTGAGCACACTGTAAAATTACGGACACTTATAAAACGTATCTACAGAATTCATGTTTATCAAATATTTGAAAAGGACGATATCTAGAAGTTAATTTATAGCTCGAGCCGCACAAGTAGAATCCAATACTTTTCAGAAATTAGACGCATTAAATAAAATTAAGCCACAGATGTATGGGCTACAGGAATGATTTTTCATTTCGCTGCATTTTGTAACTGTTGTCCTGCCTAAGGTGCAGGTTGTGCTAGATCTATTGCTATTATTGTCTGTTTAGGCCACAAACAATCCATTGTTTTATTAGGTTTTGGCAGTATTGCTCTTTTGAAAACATAATAGGGAAAGAAAAAATATTTTGTGCCAAGCAATACCGTATTTAACCAGTTTAAAGTTGGGTGTCCGTAATTTTCCAGTCTGTGTCCGTACTCACCCCTCATGATGTATTTACCCGGACAAGAAAAAAAATTACTTTTCCAGGTTGTAGATGACAAATTAATTGTGGTTAAAATAATGTGATTTGCCTCTAAAACTGTAGAAAATATTGCGGAAAAAAAGAATGTATTATTCTTGGGCCGAATCTTCTCCTATATGGGCCTAATCTTCTTGGGTCCGAATCATCACGACTTTTTGCTTTGGGCCGGGTCTTCTTGGGCCCGAATTTTCTTCCACACAAGAGGAGCCTGAAAGTGTTTGGTTTAGAAAGTATCAATCTTAAAACATCTTGCAGTTTCACATCTTGTATTTGACCATATCGACACTCTTAACAGTGCAATGTTTCCTTACTGAATTACTTCCAACACTCTTACGTAAACCCGGTATAAGCTTCGCTGTGCTAGATCGAATGCGACTGGGGGGCGTGTAGTTTCTACATGTACATGGAAGCACAAATTTCGATGACCATCAGAGCAAATAGTCCAATTCATCAAAACATTACTAACTAGATCAGAAACTTACCCTTGCATGGTCGAACTAAAAGGGCACAGAGGTTAAAATGCTTTTTTTTTTCATGTATCGATGGCGGTAGAGTTCGAAAACAATTAAATACGGCTATTTTATATTACATATATAATTACTTAAAGTTTTTTTTTTTATGTCAAAAGGTCATTAAACCTTTTTTTTTTCATCTTTGAAACAACAAAACACCCATAGAATAGATCTACATGCGAACTATTTTGCGTCGGCTACCAAGAAAACCCGGCATGTTCAAGCAGAGAAATTCGAAAAGGCAGCAGAATCGGCTGCATCTTTTCAAAATTTTGATCTTGAAAATTGTTTCTAAAACTCTGTGTTGATAAATATCTGATGGTTTCTTTAGTATCTACTTATAAAATAATCGAACCATTCCAACAAACCCTTTTATTTTGAAATTATGGCATGGTTTCTGAAACTCTTAAATACCATTTGCTCCAAGGGTAAAACATCCCGTTCATTCATTTATCTGTCTCAAAAATTGCGTAACTTTTTAGAGTTGTGTAACTTCTTAGTTCTAAGTTCCTATATTTCCTGAAAACTTTTACTTTTATTCCCTTTTGTTTACACTGATTTTCGTCTATGGGAAGTTCTGTGTGAGACGAATAGGAAACCGGCTAAACCATTAGGAAAAAAATTGCGGTCAAAGGGAGAAAACTCGTACAAGGTTGTCACTTTCTTCGTGAGGGAGTTACCTCCCTTGTTTCCGTGGACAGCATAAAACCAAAGACGAATAAACAACACTGCAGTTTGTGAAGATGATCTGTTAAAAAAAAATCGTACAGCTCTAATCATTTCTGGCAAAAGTTTTTGGCCAGACTTGTAGACGGTTAACATTGTACTCCTGAAAATATCTTGGCTGTAGACCAAAAAAAACAATCAGACGTGATTACTGTTTTGTAAACTTGTGGTAGTCTCCCTTTTATTTCGTTACATTTGACAAACATGGTGACCGCCAAAAATTAAACTCTGAGGTAACAATTTGTTACGGATAATAGCTCACGCAGAATGTAAAGTTCTATGATTTTTATGATGAAATTTATTAACAGATGATTGTCTATACAATAAATGAGCTTTCATTATGTTAAAATTTAAACTTATAAACCAACGGCATATTTTCGTCCCATTAGATTTTCGAGGTTATTAACAAACATCGTTAATATGGGCTGAATTGTTAGATCCAACTATTTCTTTGATTATTGACCGCACAGAACGGTGGGGGCGGGGGACAGAAAGTGAAAGTATGCCTGAATCGTCTAAGCTAATAAATTGAGATGAAAGCTATGTTTTTTTCCCCGATATTATTGATGTGGATTCCAGTTAAGATTCACCTTCTTTAGTTGGCCGGGTTTACAAGAGTTGAGGTTGCTCTCTATGACTTTGAAAAGTAAATCCATTAGAAGAACTTGATTTTAAATCATGCAGCAGCATCTTAGATCTTACCGATGACAGAAAAATACCAGTCAGCACAGACTGGACTTGGGTTAATTCATGAACGTGCAGTTTGACATTGAACCTACACGGTCCAATCAGAACATTTTTTTTAAAAGAAAACTCCTTTAAGATAGTAAAGATAGAGTATTTAAACTCGGCTTGAAAGTTCAGTTTCATTATTTAGCAAGATATGGGTTAATAGAGGGTCTGGGTTTTTTTGATACACAGTATGAGTATATACCGGTACCTTGCACCGGTTCTTATTGTTTCCGTGCGACTGTAGTAGTTGAAAAAAAGACTATTCCGAATGGGGGGGTTAATAAGGGAGAGTACTCTTGGTAACTTATGATTGAACTGTTTGTAAGAGTTCTTTCCCTTTGACTATAAAATAACATTGGAATCTATTTGACCATTTCCAGACCCGACACTGATCCGCAATGATATTTAGTAGCTTTAATTTCCACTGTTTCTTTTATTCTAGTCATATTTTGATCTGTTAAGCCATCTATTTCCTCCCCTAGATCTATTGCCTAGATTTCTATCTTTATTCGCAATTTTGATGAAGTTCAAGCTCGATCAAAACAGGGATCGTCGATTTTCTTATTAGTCTAGATCTACATGTATTTGGCTAGTTAACCCTTTCCCAAACAGTCCCTGGTTTTTACGGGTCAGGAATAGATGCCTTTTGAAAACATTGTGGGAAAAGGTTAAAATGCTGGTAACTAGCATTTTCTCCTTTTCCCACAATGTTTTCTACCCTACCATATAGAAAAATCATCCTTTTAGCAACTGTTAATTTGTCATTTGCAAAATACTTTCAATTTGGTCTGGTCCAAAATTTGCCGTTTGAGGAAGAGTAAGACAGGGGATCTACCTTCGATTCGGAGGGTAGCTCGGTGGGTTTTTTTTTTTTTTGTCTGGAGCGCGTTACGCTTTAGACAACAGCTGAGGAATAATCACAAGTATAAAGTTAGGGTTACCTTTTGTTTGGGAGGTAAAGAGAATTTATTGACCCTGTCTCAAGTGGGATTGGGGGGGGGGGGGGCTACCTACGAAAAAAAGTCAAATTAACTGCGATTCTGACACATTTAGTGACTACTAGTGCTACTGAAACTCAAATAAATAGACCAGATTTTTTTTTTCAATAAATACCGGTAGTTGCCGAGTTACATAGATCAAGATCTACTGTGAGTGATCGAATTGTATGCCTGACCGGACTGTCGACAACAGCCTTGATTTTAAAAAAAAGGGAGGGATTGAAATTATTTTGGATTGATATTACTCCATAGAGACACAAGTTTTGCTCGTGATTTAATGTTGCTCTTGCATACAAGACTGTGATAATTTGTGGGAGGTCCTCGAAATGGCATCCATACAGAAATCAATGCCATTCTCCTGGGACCACCAGAGTCGGGCAAAGAAAGCAATTGAGCAACTTAAATTTGATTAACCTTGCTAACATCTTGAAATAGTCTTCACAAAATTCCTATCAAAGTCCTACCAAATTCATCCAGAGGCATTTTCCGTTTCGTGACGAAAATTCCCATTTCGCCACCAGTTTTGACTACCGAAAATTTTGACTACAGGATAAGAAGAACACTGAATGGCTAAATTATCATGAAAAAGTGCGTTTAAAAAGTCATGCAGTATTCGTTGAAAAAAATTTGAAGTGATATATTTATGTAGATCTTCTATTCTAGGAGGTATTACGCCTACATGTTAAAAGTCAGAGGTGATTTCCATTTCCTGGAAACGATTTCCACTTCGCGAAAAAAATTATATTGCGTATTTTAGGCCTACCGTGTAAACACCGGTACAGTTATGTGGCCGGAACTACTTTGACAAACCTCACTAGCCGCTACCATGGACATTTCAACTGCTTTACCTTTTTAGCTGAATTGTTAGATCTGACTATTTCTTTGATTATTGACCGCACGGAGCGGTGGGGGCGGGGGACAGAAAGCGAAAGTATGCCTGAATCGTCTAAGCTAATAAATTGAGATGAAAGCTATGTTTTTTTTTCCGATAGGGTTACTAGAGGGTCTGGGTTTTTTCGATACACAGTATGAGTATAGCGACTGTAATAGTTGAAAGAGACTATTCCGAAGAGGGGGTAATAAGGGAGAGTACTCTTCATAACTAATGGTTGAACAAGATGTAAGAGTTCTTTCCCTTTGACCATAAAATAACATTGAAATCTATTTAACCGTTTCCGTACCCGAGACCGATTCGCAACGATATTTAGTAGCTTTAATTTCCCCCGTTTCCTTTATTACAGTCATATTTTGATTTCTGAAACCATCTTTTTCCTCCCCTAGATCTATTGCCTGGATTTGAACTTCAAGCTCGATCTTTACTCTTTTAGTTTCACGATTGATCTATTGAACCTGCGTTCATCAATCTTCACCTCCAAGTACAAATATGGGCCACGTTGTTAGTATTATTACTGAGGATACTGCAGGTGCAGGATGAAACCTATCTTAATCTACGCCTGGTTCTTTAATGTGCTGGGTGAACAGCACCGTCACACGGGTCCTAGGTTTAACATCTAATACGAAAGACTACTAGTAACTTTAACTCTTTACCACACGACAAAATTGTAGACTGGTTCAAATTGAAAGCATTTGCAGACGACAAAATAAAGGTGACTGAAAAATTGAAATTTGTTTTGGGAAGGGTAGAAAACACTGTGGGAAAAGGAGAAAATGCTGGTTACCAGCATTTTCTCCTTTTCCTACAGTGTTTTCAAAGGCTTCTTTCTCAGAGGCATCAAAAGTAGGGACTGTGTGGTAATGAGTTAAGCCATGGGGATCGAACCCACACCCACAAATAACTCGATACATCACGTTCACGAGACCTTCGCTCTACCTATTGAGCTATGCGGGCTGGACACAAAAGGAGCACAGACACAGGGAATATACCATATTTATAGTGAGGCAACTCAAAAGCCATCAGTAATTTTTTTCACTGGTTAGATTCCTTATTTCTTAAGGACAACTTGGAGAAGGGATAAGGTAGGGAAAGAGAAATATAGGGGGAGAAGCTTCATCGTATGGGAAGAAACTGGTAAACTACTGTGTGCTTTTATAGCTACAAATATGTGACCTTTAGTTTAACCCTTTATCGCATAAGGCATTTATATGGTATCTCTAATTGACCCTACATAACAGCAAGGATGAAGCCGTTCTTTTGTTTGTATATACGACACCTTTTGATAGCATAGAAAATATTGTGACAAAAGGTAAAATTGCTCGTCACGAGCAATTTAACCTTTTGCCATGTTTTCCAAAGGCTCATACAAGCAATGCGTAGAAATGAGTATCTATGGAGTAAAGGGTTAAAAGTTAAAACACAGTTGCGAAAACTAGAAAGGCTTTTTAACCATCAGGCCATCTATGTATCTAGCAATCCACTGGTGCATAGGCTCAAGAACATCTGCCATCTACATCTTCCTTCTTTAAATGTTTGTATGGGTTCAACACACTTCTCATCATTATTGTATCATTGTTTCAGAAAGCAACTGGCTGAGCTGGGGTCACTAGTACCCTAGTTTAAATCCTTATGTTACCGACAGAGCAAACAGGCTCAGCAAATCTCGATGAAGACACAGGCCTTAACTCTTTACCAAACAACAAAATTTTGGATCGGACCTAATAGAAAGCATTTGCAGAAAACAAAATAAATGTGACTGAAACAGAAATTTGGTTCACTCAGGGTAGAAAATATTGTGGGAAAAGGAGAAAATGCTTACCAGCATTTTCTCCTTTTCCTGCAATGTTTTCATAAGGCTTCTCTCTCACGGTTGTTAAGTCGGTATTGTGTGGTATAGGGTTAATATACTGATCCTTCATGGAGAGACAAGGAAAAGGTTTTGATAGATTTCTTATCACTGTATGGTCTTTAATGCTGTTTTCAACATCATACCAGTTATATCACAGCATCCAGTGCACCTATCAGTGCTTTCCTGGAGTTTCTTTTACCAGTTCCCTGCACAATATTCTTTTAAGCCTTTGGCTGCTTTCCCACTATACCATGGCCAAAGAAATGATCAGCGGTGAGAGAGGTATGACTCCCTTCATAATAACTGTCAACAATCCTTAGAAAAAAATTGGCCAAGCCAGGGATCAAACAAGCAACCCTGTGTTCTTGAGCCCTGTATATCGACTGCCCTACTAGGGCTATGCAAAACGTTATGGAAGTTCTTTCAATAATGGTATCTGGAAGAAAAAAAAAACAATAATCTTGGTAAAGTCATGTTTATTTGACATCTTCAATAATGATCAATGATGTATGGGCAATGAAATGAAATGAAGCTGATCTTGAGATACAGGCAAGTCTAGATTATTTGTACGCCAGTTAGACCAGAACAATACTTTAACTATCAGAGGTTCAGGATAACTGAGTGCACTAGAACCTTCAGAATATATTGAAACATTAACTCTTTACTTGGGTCCGTATTCACCTATCATTCTCAAAAATATTCTTTACCTAATTCTCAAGAAATTTCTACAACTGAAAATAACACAACCTCTGATTGGCTAAACCAAATGGTTTGGCTAAACCAAATCTTTTAGCAAATCAGAAATTCTGTTACTTTCAAATTTAGAAAACTGGAACATAAGACAAGGAATATTCTTCAGAATGGTTGGTAAATACCGAACCAGGTGATGTAAAAATTTTAGGCTTGTCCACATTATTTCAAACCCACTTGCAGGCAATAAATAAAATGTTGTTTAACTCTTTACCACACAATCCCGACTTTCAACGACCCTAAGAAAGGAGCCTTTTGAAAACATTGTAGGAAAAGGCGAAAATGCTGGTAATCAGCATTATTTCCTTTTCCCACAATGTTTTCTACCCTTCCCAAACCAAATTACAACTTTTCAGTCACATTGATTTTGTCGTCTGCAAATGCTTCGAGTTAAGACAGGTCCAAAATTTTGTTGTTTGGGAAAGGTTAAATAATGTGATTTGTCCATGATAGGGTTTGACAAAATTGTGTAGGATTAAGGGGGTCAAGCCTACTGTTAGCATTTTATCCATTACCTTAAATGATTCCAAAGAATTACAATAATCTTGGATCGTGTAGAAAAGGGTTAAACCAGACAACCCTGTGTTAAAACTCTTATAGGCATATAAAATTATAAACACATTGTAACCAACATTTTCTTGTATCCAACAATGTTTACAACCCTTTAAAAAATACATACTTTTGCCAATTCTGGAAGTGATGTTCCAAAAAAATCAAAATGTTCAAGTAATCTAGAATTTCCTGAAAATGTTACAGATCAGTTCAGTAACTATGGACACAGGTGCTTGTGAAAAAATGAAAATTCTATCAAAAATCTAAAAAGAAATCAAAAACATTTCCAAAAGTCACAAAATCTTAATGCAGAACTATGAATATTTCTTAAAACATCTCACAAAGCTCTATTTAACTCTTTACCACACGACAATATTTTAGACTGGTCCAAATTGAAAGCATTTGCAGACGACAAAATAAAAGTGACTAAAAATTTGACGTTTGTTTTGTGAAGGGTAGAAAACATTGTGGGAAAAGGAGAAAATGATGGTTACCAGCATTTTCTCCTTTTCCCACAATGTTTTCAAATGGCTTCTTTCTCAGGGGCATCAAAAGTAGGGATTGTGTGGTAATGGGTTAAACATTGCATTAATCAACTTCAGATTATTGCAATTATGAAATGAAATCTGTTGACTCATCCCTCCTTGTGATGTAATGCAGCAAACGTCTCTGAATTCATCCTTGTAACAACAGAAGAAAGCCATGAATACATCTTCAGAAACATTATCACTCGAGATAGAGCTGATTTTGCCATAATGTTGGTCAAAGTACTAATGCTCTGCTGCAGGTAGTATGTATATATCTTACATTATTTTTTTTTGCTGAAACAGAGAGAATTGAAATACAGGTAATACCACAAATAAAGTAAGTCTTTACCACAGGACAATATTTTAGACAGGGTTAAATTGACAGCATTAATTTTGCTGACAATAAATAATATGGCTAAAGATTTATATTCAATTCAGGAAGGGCAGAAAGCATCCCGGGGAAGAAGAAATTGCTGGTTTTCAGCATTTTCTCCTTTTCTCACAACGTTTTCCAAGATTTACTTTCTCCGAGTCAACAAATGTTGAGGTTGCACGGTAAAAGTTATATATGTGTACATGTAAGTCAGCTGCATTTGTATTTCCACATCCAATCATAGTCATACGTTCATGGCCAAGAAGCCATAAAAAATGTGTCAGACAAGTTAAAGGGAGATTCCTTTTTCGATGTCTGAATTTGAAGTATCTCAGTACAATGGTTAACTCTTTACCACACGAGAAAATTTTAGACTGGTCCAAATTGAAAGCATTTGCAGACGACAAAATAAAAGTGACTAAAAATTTGAAATTTGTTTCGTGAAGGGTAGAAAACATTGTGGAAAAGGAGAAAATGCTGGTTACCAGCATTTTCTCCTTTTCCCACAATGTGTTCTAAAGGCTTCTTTCTCAGGAGCATCAAAAGTAGGGATTGTGTGGTAATGGGTTAATAGGAAAAACAGGATAGATTTTCCAGTCATGCCGTAAAAAATTGGATTTACAAAACATAAATTTGTGAAGATTGAATGCTGTTTCACACAGCTTTCAGCATTACTTCATTACTTATTTTCAGCTCACATATTCATGGGTTTCCTTTAATTCACCAGTACTAGGCTTGAGCTCTAAGGACACTCCCACCAAAAACCCAGTAGATCCAGTGAGGCTTGAACCCCTGGTCTCCAGGTCATGATACTGACACTTTACCACTGACCCACACAGGATTTTACATATTTGTGAACAAATAATGTTTTTTACTTTAGTTAAAAATGTATTCTTAGTTTTCTTCTGAATACAAAGCCTTTAACTGGTTGCTGTGAAATTGTATCTCTTGCTTTAAACCTACCTTAAAGAAGGGAACTTGAAAACAGTGAGGGAAAAGAAGAAAATGCTGACAACCAACGTTTTCTCCTTTTCTCATAGAGTTTACCACCCTTTCAAAGACATGTACGACCCCTTGAACATCTAATCTGCTGTCTGCAAATAATGCATGCGTCTAAAATTTTGTTCTCTTGTAACGAGCTAGACTTGAAGAAATCATTTGAAATGACTAGCACTTCTCTACAATGAGCAAAATGAGCAATTAAGTCTGTTATCCATATGCTACATCCTGACTATATAATTACCATTTATGATAATTTAAAACAAAGAGTATTAGATACATTAACCCTTTCCCAAACAATCCCTGGTTTTTACGGGTCTGGAATAGAAGCCTTTTGAAAACATTGTGGGAAAAGGAGAAAATGCTGGTAACCAGCATTTTCTCCTTTTCCCACATTGTTTTCTACCCTATCATATAGCAATTTCATCATTTTAGCAACTGTTAATTTGTCATCTGCAAAATGCTTTGAATTTGGTCTGGTCCAAAATTTGCTGTTTGGGAAAGGGTTAAATATAATCTTGGTGAAGACATTGAACAGAAATTCAGAGAAAAGCGATCTATTTATGGAGCTTTTTCTTGACTGGCAATATTGCCTTCTAACTTCACACTGTTTATCCCTTTGCCGAGCAAGCCTAAGTTTTAATGATCCTGAGTAAGCCGGCTTTTGAAAATAACTTGTATTTGTACAAGTACAAAATTTTGTCATTAAGTAAAAAATTCTCAGTTACTTTTAACTCTTTACCAAACAATATAATTTTAGGCTAGTCTAAATAAGAAGCATTTGCAGGCAATAAAATTCATATGGCTCCAAAATTGAAATTTGTTAAGGAAAGGGCAGAAAACATCCTGGGAAAAGAAGAAAATGCTGGTTAGCAGCATTTTCTCATTTTCCCACGATGTTTTCAAAAGCTTTCTTCCTCATGGTCGTTTAAAGTCTGGATTGTGTGGTAAAGAGTTAAGTATAAAGCATAAACTAGCTGTACAGTTTCAGGACAACACAGTCACACATTTATGTGATCTATGCTGCCTATTAACCCTTTCCCAAACAACAAACTTTGGACTCTTCCAAACAAAACGAGTTTGCAGACGACAATTTTTTGATTTGGAGAAAATGGCAGAAAGTTCTCAATAGAGTAGAAAACACTGTGAGAAAAGGAGAAATTGCTCGTTACGAGCAATTTCTCCTTTTCCCACAATGTTTTCAAAAGACTTTCACTGCAGACACATAAAAACCAGGGCTTGTTTGGGAAAGGGTTAATCTAGATATGATATCCTAATGTTTTACATGTAAGTATAAAGTTTCCTCTTGCCTGAAAAACTTTGTCTCCTTTTGATAAAAATAATTTTTGGCACAAGTTGACAAAATAAGAATTTGCCCCTAACAAATAAGTGGAGAGTGCCTTCTAATCTTGAATTTTCACATGCCACTAAGTTGCTATTAAGCATGATAAATAACCTCTCTTTTTTTGTTCCTTAGATTAATAAACTATGACATGAGGGAGGAGATTATAATAATGACAACGAAACAGAGAGTAATTATGATGATTACACTGGATTCATACAAATGGAAGACAAGACAATATATAATACATATATGTAGGTAAAGGAGAAAGAAGAAAAAAAAGATAAGTAATAATATGCTTCAAATTTAAGGGATACAAACAAAACAGAGACAATGATATTGCAAGTGTCTTGAACATTATGATTCTGGCCATTTTCCACCTTCTTAACTCATTACCAAACGACAAAATTTTAGGTTTGTCAAATCAAAAGTATTAGCAGACTAGAAAATAAAAGTGACTGAAAATTTGAAATTTGTTATTTGAAGGACAGGAAAACATTGTGGGAAAAGAAGAAAATGCTGGTTACCAGTATTTTCTCCTTTTCCCACAATGTTTTCTAAAGGCTTCTCTCTCAAGGTTGTTGACACTAGGGATTGTATGGTAATGGGTTAATGAAGCATCAACTACCAGTCATAAACATGTAAACCCAGAAACAGCCATTTTAAGATTTACCAAGCACAAGTAAAAGTGACACAAGGGGAAAATATTTTTGATCAGGTTATGCCCCTTTTTCAATTTCCATCTTCATCGAAAAAGGCAACTACAGCCTGGCCTTATTACCTGTACGGTGTACACTTATTATTACCCCGCAAAACAAATGTTTTTGGGAGTATACTGGAATCAGCCTGTTTGCTGTCAGTGTACAAAATACTAGTTATTGCCTGTTTTTGTCAAAGTGCTGGCGGGGGTATTAAGTCACGTTCAGTGACAGCTCTAATTTTGAACAGCTGTTTCATGTAAAACAAACTGACTCATTACCATATAAACCAGTTGTTATTCTTGATGAAAAGTAGGTTTCGTGCATCTGTGTACCTAACAAGTCATCATATGGTTTGGTTAAAAAATTTGTCTAACAAGAGACTGTGTCTAACAATAGACTGAACCATGTGGTATAATGGTCCTATGACATGCAAGAACTTCACCAATAGCAAAATGTATCAACTCATGTGAGTCTGTGCAGACTTAAGGTTGACATGGATTGATACTCTTTGCACAGATTATGCCAAGTGTTCAAGACAGCTTAAACCCTCTAGCAAACAATCCCTGGTTTTTAAGACCCTGCGATAGAAACCTTTTGAAAACATTGTGAAAAAAGGAGAAAATGCTGGTAACCAGCATTTTCTCCTTGTTCACATGATGTTTTCTATCCTGATGGAAACAAATTTCAATTTTTGAGCTTCGTTTATTTTGTTGTCTGCAAGTGCTTCAATATCGACCAGTCTAAAATTTCTTCATTGGTAAGGGTTAAAATAACACTGTAAGGAAACGGCCAATTGCTCTGATCTAGCCAATGTTCCTGTCTTCTTCAGTATTTTCCTTACAAGTTTTGTGTATCATTAAATGAAGTATATTTGTTAAGAAACAACAAATTTATTCCATGTATTTCTTCACACTTCTAGAAAAACAACCATACTCTCAATGCACATCTGGGGGAGAAAAAGGGGGATTGAGGGCTACGAGAGAAACATAATGAACTTGTGTATATGAAATGTAAATGTACATGTACAGAATTTCTAATTGAAATTGAAACAAAACATAATCTGAACATATTTTTATAAAAAGATCTATTAGTATTATGTACACTATCTACAATGGTATTAATAAAGCATGAAAAGAATTCTATAAATGCACAATTGAATTTTTATACTAAATAAAAATGTACATGACTATCAGATAGAATGTACAATAAAACGGATATATATAAAAAACTTTTTGATACACTTGTGCTGCTAAATCTATATGACAAGAAGGCCATATCAACAACTCCAGATAGCTCAAAAGACAATCTCTGGTCTGGGCATCTTTCTTGAAGATCTCAATCATTGCAACATTTTATACCATACCCATACTATGCTTAGAGAGCTAAGACACGAGTGTTCCAAAATTAAGATCAGATAACTGGAACATCAATGTTCAAAATTAAGACCAGATAACTGGAACATCAATTCATTCCTAGTGTACAGGTAATTCCAAGTATGAAAAAAATCATTCTATCTTTACATTAACCTTTAGACTGCTAAGGACAAATTAAAAAACTTTTTTGCAGACAGCATAGGTCAAGATAAGACAGCATAGAATGTGAAGTCCAATCTTGATTCTACACTGTCTGATAAGGGGATACATCTTCCCCAAATGCGATTTTGAAGTAGAAACCTTTGGGTTTTTTACTGTCAACCTGAAGGTATCATTTTACTCTTATCCCTTTACTCCATAGATACTCATTTCTATGCATTGCGTCACGAGCAATTTCACCTTTTGCCACAATGTTTTCTATGCTATCAAAAGGTGTCATATACACATAAGAAACAGCCTCATCCTTGCTGTTGTTTAGGGTCAGTTAAAGATACCATAGAAATGCCTTATGGGGTAAGGGGTTAACCAAGCTACAAAATTGTGTACATGTCCAAATTGAAAAGGTTTGCAGGTTACAAGTTAAAGGTGGTGCAAATGATGAAAGTAGTCCTTGACAGTATAAAAAAACATTATGGAAATAGGAGAAAATGCAGGTTACAATCATTTCCTCCTTTTCCTACAATGTTTTTCTAAAAGTTTCTTAAACAAGGTTGTTAAAATTTGTCATTGTATGGTAAAGAGTTAACTTACTCAGAAGGATACAGGTAAACTGGATACATGCAAGTCCAGGTTTATATCCAGACACAAACATACATGAAACCTTTTACCTTCAGTTTACAGTGCTTAGAGATCAACCTCTTATCAACATTAACAAGCCTGAAAGTGGCTTTTTCTGCAGTTTTTGCTTGAATATGACTTTCCTGCACAATTCAGTCTTTTCTTTAACCCTTCACTAGAAGACAAAATGGCAGACAGCAAAACAAATGTGGCTCAAATGGTGAAAACTGTCTTTGAAAGGATACACACATGGTGGGAAGAGGAGAAAATGCGGACTACCAGCATTTCTTTATTTTTATGTTTTAAAATCTTCTCCTTTTCCCAAAATGTTTTATAAGTCCTCTTCCTTAAGATCACTAAAAGTCAGAATTTGGTGGTAAATTGTTTATATCCAGTTATTCAAAACTAACAATTCATGTGATAATAGGCAAAACTTACAGTTAACATAATCAAGATTTGTATCAATCTATTACAAGTATCATTGCTGTTATCCTTTATTTTCATTTAACTCTTTACCAAACAAACCCTGGTTTTTATGACCCTGAGATAGAAGCCTTTTGAAAACATTTTGGGGAAATGGAGAAAATGCTGGTAACCAGCATTTTCTCCTTTTCCCACAATGTTTTCTACCCTGCTGGAAATAAATTTGAATTCTTATGTTGTGTTTATTTTGTTGTCTCATGCTTTCAATGTGGACTGGTCTACAATTTTGTCGTTTGGGAAAGAGTTAATAGAATTATAGACGAGTCTAGAAAACAGCATCTAGCAAAGAAACATGCCTCTTTTACATAGCACTTACTCTTTAAATCACACTTCTAACAATCACACCTGTGTAAAAAATCCTCTCACACACCAACTACACAATTTAGGAAAAAAGTCCTAGTAACTGAAATGTTTAACCCATTACCAAACGACAATATTTTGGACTGGTCCAAATTGAAAGCGTTTGCAGACGACAAAATAAAAGTGACTGAAAATTTGAAATTTGTTTTGTGAATGGTAGAAAACGTTGTGGGAAAAGGAGAAAATGCTGGTTACCAGCATTTTCTCCTTTTCCCACAATGTTTTCTAAAGGTTTCTTTCTCAGGGGCGTCAAAAGTAGGGATTGTGTGGTAATGGGTTAAAGTCTGCTACAATAGCAAAAAAAATCTAGCACTTCACTGTTTTTCTTACATTTGAACTTTTTTTTCATCCTCAAAGATGCACTTATAAAAATTCATCCACACATTGTAAAAATATTAAATTTAACAAATACCTTTATCTGTATAACTATTATCCATAGATGATAAAATTTACTAGCTAGCTTGATCTTTGATCTATAGTATGATACAAACTGCTTGAACGCCTGACAAAACAAGTTTTAACTACAACAGACCACTTTTCAAACCATTGTAAGAAAAGGAGAAAATAGCTGTTTTACAAGATTTTTCTTCTTTTCCCTCAGTAATTCTTTACAGACTTTCAAAGGTGTATTTCATCAACTGAATCACCATGAATCTGTCTTCTGCAAATTCTTTTGGTTTTGGCAAGTCCAAAATTTTGCTGTGGGATATTGAGTAAAATATTGAACAAGCAGAATTTTAATACAGACCAACAATGTGGTGATCACTTGCTTTAAAGTAGTAAAAGGGTAAAAAAGTGAAAAATAAGTACCTAACAAGTGTCCTAGTTTAGCACTCACCCTTGTATCTTCACATTTGAAAACATTTTAAACATGCAAGAGAAATTTTGGAAAGGTATATTTGTGCGTTTGAATGAATAATGCCAAATTCTAATTAATTTTACCCTTTGCCAAACAATCCAGAGTTTTAATGAACTTGATGAGAAAAACTTACAAAACCACTGCAGGAAAAGGGGATATTACTGGTTACAATGTAGATAACTTAATGGAAGATGCTTTTTACTGTTCTTCTCAAGAAGCCTCCTTATCAGTATTGTACTAACAGGAGATTGTTGGTTGTGAGTTCATATTATACATCCAAGTTTCCAGAGAGATCTCAGAATAAGTTTAACCCTTAAGCTGCGAAGTGAGACTCAAGGTCCTTTTGCATACCATGTAGATCAAGATCAGACTGCACAGAAAGTGCAGTCTGATATTGGGTCAACACTGTTTCATAAGGAGATAGCTTTCCAAAAAAAATACCTTTGAAATAGCAGAATTTCGGTACTTACTATCAGCTTGAAAGTATTTTTCACTTAGCAGTTTAATTCATTACCAAACAACAAAATTTTAGGTTTGTCCAAATCCAAAGCATTTTGAGACAACAAAATAAAATAGACTGAAAATTCGAAATTTGTTTTGTAAAGGGTAGAAAGCATTGTGGGAAAAGGAGAAAATGCTGGTTATCAGCATCTTCTCCTTTTACAGCAATGTTTTCGTAAGGCTTCTTTTTTCTGGGTCTTCAAAAGAAGGGATTCTGTGGTAATGGGTCAACAGTTTAGAAAGAAAGCCTTTAAACATAAATGGTATTTAAAATACTGTTAGAGCAATAGAAAACGATGTTCAAACCTTCAATCAGCATTACATAATTTATCTATAGCTTTAAACATTCAGTTTAACCCTTTATCAAACAATACATTACTTTAACAACCCTGAACAGAAAAGACTTTTAAAACCACCAAGGGGAAAGGAGAACATGCGGTAACCAGTATTTTTCCTTTCTCCCACCAGGCTGCCTGTTCAAAGACAAAGTGTCTAAAGTATTCTTTGTCAGCAAATGCTTTCAATTTAGACTTTCTTAACATTTTGTGGTCTGGTAAAGAGTTCATCAGTTTTGTTTTCTTAGTACATTACTTATGATGCCTCGTTTTTTTCTCTCTTATTCTTACAATACTAGCATTATGTACATGCACTTGAATCGGACAACAACTCTTGATTTTGGCAATCTGGAAACACATAGACTAATATTCTATTGAATAAAATATTATGTGGAATATCAATACTTCTATCATTACTATGTAATAATTACCCTCTTTCCGTCTCTGTACGATTCCTTATTTACTTCTTAGCTAGTGTTTAAAAAATTTTCTCAATGCTTGCAACTTTGATGCCACCTTGTTACAAAAGATGAGTAACGAAACTACAACATAGCAATGAGATATACATATACATAGGTCATGCTCTGTGAAAAGGTGGCTTAATGTATCAACCAAGGTCAGACTATGTTGTCTGTGTCTACTGACCCCCAAGTCCATACTTTTAGTCTTTTTGTTATTGGTTAATTCTCTGCATGTCCCCGACAAAAATACCTCGTTATTTAGTTGCTTGTTAGATAAAATTTATATTATGGATCCTTACTGATATGGCCTACAACACGCTTAAAGGAGCATTCCCACATTTGCGGAAATTGCCATCGCGGATCAGCCTGCGCAGTCCACACAGGCTAATCTTAATTGACGCTTTACAACTACATTAGTTTTTGTGTAACGGTAACAGTAAAAAATAGAAAATGACATTAGAACGGAGAATATTCTTTCGGATTAGCTTGTGTGAACTTCCCAGGCTGATCAGAGACGACACTCTACGCAAATATCTGAATGCTCCCTTTTTATGTGTTGCAGGCCAAATAATATATTGCTTGGTATAACACATTACAGAAATCCATATAACTCATTACCAAACAACAAAGTTTTAGGTTAGAAAACATTGTAAGAAAAGGAGAAAATGCTGGTTACCAGCATTTTCTCCTTTTCCCGCAATGTTTTCTACAGGCTTCTTTCTCAGGAACTGTGTGGTAATGGGTTAACCCTGTTTGCACAGTACGGCTCAAATAGTTTTGACCAATTTTGTGCACATATTAGATATAACATCTTGAGAAGTTTGTCGTTTGTCAATGCTGGAACTGATCATGACACAGATGATATTGCATTATGTGGAGATCCCATCTGTGTCAGAACTTTATCCAACCACTGTAAGGGACCATTTAGATGTATTTCGATCCAGCAGGGTGTGCTTGTGACATCCTGTCGATGATACTCTGCTCCCCAACCTTTGACAAAACTCATACGTATCGTACACATTTTTGTTAGTTCGTACACTGCCTCGAAACCGTGATTGACACTCTGACTGAGAAGGGCAGCAAATTCCTGATTATTGAAGATCTTTAGACTGCAACCTGGTGGGATTTTACAAACTGTGGTGGGATGAAAACCATGGTGATAATTACAATTACGACTTTGCACAAATATAGAGCTATCGCTGAGACATTCTGCAAACACCTCTCCCCCTACATAGTACAGATGTACACCTGAAAAAAAAGAAACAGCATCTTAAAAGCTATGCTTGTTATACTAAATGGTTATAATACTTATTGAATCTGACTTGTATGTACAGTGTATTTTTTCTAAATTTTCTAAAATGTTTTTGTCAGAATACTAAAAAATCTTTTTTACTTTTGATTTGTCACTCAAACGGTTTCTGGTTTTATGGTGTTTCATCCTCTGTCACACAATCCTGGTTTTTAAATGAGCTTGAGGAAGAAAGCTTACAAAAATACTGAGAGAACAGAGGAAAATGCTGGACCAGCCTTTTCTTCTTTGTTCTTCTATGTTTTTTATTCTTTCAAGGAAAAATATTATCAATTCAGTAAAATGAAATTGTAGTCTGCATATACCAGTACTTTGAATTTGTACATCTGAAATTTTGGCCTTTGGTACAGAGATAATAATCATGTCAGTCATGTAATGCTGACTTTGTAGGATTAAGGTCCCTCTGTGCTTTAGGCATATATGATATAGACTGTTAGAAAAAAAGAATTGATACAAGGAAATCCAGGTACAAGCCCCTAGCTCTTCTTCGAATAGACATCCTCTTTTCTTAACCCATTACCACACAATCCCTATTTTTGACAATCCCCAGGAAAGAAGCCTTTAGAAAACATTTTGGGAAAAGGACAAAATGCTGATAACTAGCATTTTCTCCTTTTCCCACAATGCTTTCCACCGTTCACAAAACAAATTTCAAATTTTCAGTCACTTTTACTTTGTCGTCTGCAAATGCTTTCGATTTGGACAAGCCAGAAATTTTGTCATTTGTTAATGAGTTAAAGTGCCCAGTTCCAGCATTGATACATGCGAGGCTACCTCTGGGCTCCAAACCAGTTCACTTCTAGTTGATGGGAAACACAACGTGTCTCAGAAAGGTTGGGCCAGGTATCGAAACTTGGACCCCAGGAATGACAGTCCGGCATCGGCCCACACTGTCAGTCAGAAGGCAAAAAAGGAAAAAGTGGCTTGGTGAAAGTAGTACAATACTCATTTTAAATTACAGCTAATTTTGTTTGAAAATACTATACATGTGGTGGAAAAAGCTGTTTTCCATTTGGAGGGTACTACATGTACATTTACTATCATTTTCTCCTTTTCTGACAATGTTTTCCGCACATTTATAGACAAAGCCCATCATTTGAGCCAAACTTCACTTAACTGCAAATGCTTTCAATGTGGAGAGTGCATGGTTCACAATGTTTATCATCTGGCTAGTATTTTAATAAAATGCATTATTCTTCATGAGACTGTCTATTTCAATAAGGTAGTCTATTTTGTAGACATGAAACACAGCAGTTTTGAGACATGATAACTGATAAATTTGAGAAAAATTAAATCTGTGTACAATGAGCTAGGTTTTTTTCCATTTACCTTTGCTTATATGTCTGCGAGTGTTTTCTATGGTAGAGTTTCTGTTCACATTGGACAGTAGACCTAGACAGAATCTATCTGCATTATTGGAGGGATCTGTGAAACCATCCACCACTATACTGGTCTGAGATGCATGGAAAGCTTCCCCAACCCTGTTATTTAACTCATAATACACTATAGAACACCAGTACTGGGGCTCTTGATAAGTGACAGGCTGCATATCTGAAAAATATAGCAAGTTACATAATTATCAAAGGCAATGCAAAATGTCTTGTAACTCTTTAGCACACAATCCCAACTTTTAACTACCATGAGAAAGAAGCCTTTTGAAAAGACTGTGGGAAAAAAGAAAATGCAAGTTACCTGCATTTTCTCCTTTACCCACAATGTTTTCAACCCTTCTAAACTAAAAATTCAATTTTTGATTCACAAATACTTTGTGGTCTGAAAATGCTTTCAATTTGGATAAGTCCAAAATTTTGTCATTTGGCAAAGAGATATCCTATTTTTCTCAATAGACATAAACCATTGGAGATGGGATGGGACAGGACTGGACAGACAGACAGACAGACTGATGGATGGGGATGGATATAAAGGATGATATCCATATGAAAGATCAACCAAATAAAATTATGTATCAATGTATGGAAGAATGAATGTGTTATGAATCATCCATAATCCATAGTAAAACAATGCTAATTTGGTTCAACAGATATAGCTATTCCATTACACTTTAGGTCCTTTTTGGATCTAGCATATCGTCGGTGTACTTGCAAAACCTCGTAACTACAGCTTGTAACAAGCTGTAGTTCCGAGGTTTTGCAAGTACATCGACGATATAAAGAAATTCAATGGTATACAATCTATTACTAGTGAATGAGATAAACATAACAAATGCATGAAATCTGGTTAATTTTGCCTTACTTGAAGTAAAACATTCTCAAATAACAGCAATAGCTTAATTTATAGTTATCCACAGCAGAAGCATAGTTTTATAATCGTAGTTTGTATGGTAAAGACTTGACTCTTTTACCAAACCATAAAATTCTAGAATTGTTGAAATATACAGCATTAGTGGATAACAGGTAAACAAAGCTTAAATGAGCGAATACATCCTCAAAAAGTTACAAATGCTGTATGGAAAAAAAGGGAAATGCTGGTTACCAAACCCATGACATGTTTTCAGTTACATAAGGCCCCAACAATTGTAAGTTTTGGGTTGCTATTGTCTAATGAGTTTCAGTGAAGGAGAGTTGATTGAAGATCAGATGTAAGGTTTTGTGCTATCTGATCGTGATCTATACTGGCCACAAAAACAAATACAGTCCTGAAAGGCAGTAAGTACTACTGTTTTACCCACATTTGTCATCAGCTATTGCTTTCAATATCAATATGTCAAAGATTCTATCTTTTTGTTAGATGTAATTTCCTGTTAAAAAAAAGACACCTTTTCTGCATCTCTGTTCAAAATAAAGGGGTAAGCAGGTGGTTTGCTGTATGAAAATTCAGCAAAGCCATCTGCAATATTAGAGAAGTGAGAGAACCCTCATGGAGATTAATTTCAGGTGTTTTCCATTCCATATTACACTACAGAGAACATCTGTGTCATATTGCTACACTTATCCAAAAGCAAGACAGTGTAAAGTTTCTCATGCTTTTAACTCTAAGTCTCTTTACCACACAATCCCGACTTTTTTTAACACCCCTGGGTATGAGGCCTTTTGAAAACATTGTGGGAAAAGGAGAAAATGCTGGTTACCAGCATTTTCTTCTTTTCCCACAATGTTTTCTCCCCTGTTGAAGAAAAATTGCACCATTTGAACCACACTGAAATTGGCATCTGCAAATGCTTTCATAAGGACAAGGCTAAAATTTTGTTGTCTGGTAAAGAGTTTAAAGGTAAATATGATCAAAATACCTGTGTTGTAGGTACTCATTAAAATTGTCAGAGACAACTGTGATGAGAACCCATACCAAAGGTAATGATAATTATGGTAACTATTTTATACCATTAAGTCCTTACTAGAATTATTTCTGTTTTTCCTCTTCAAGCATTTTTTTTGTAACCTGAAGCCAATCTTGTGTATAAACCTTACTTACACTTTCCTTTGCCTAAAGGGGAAATAACAGGTGAGGATGACAGTCTTTAACTCTTTACCAATAGACAAGATTTTAGACTGGTCAAAATTGAAAGCACTAGCAGAGAAGAAAATAAACATAACTCAAAACAAGAGCGGCAAATTGTCGCAAGATACGCCCGTCTTACCCCAAGTTGTAAAGCTGGGGCATGCACCGGACAAAATTCAAGTATGAAAAATGACAAAGGGCACTAACTAAAAAATTAAACAAGCAAGAGTTATGATTCCTGTGCACTGCACTCCCCCTTGATGAGATCTATCCACCCATGAAATTTTATAACCCTAGCTAGTATAATTTGGAGATATGCTCCGGACAAAATTCAAGTATGAAAAAACGACAAAGGGCACTAACTCAAAAATTAAACGAGCAATAGTTATGATTCCTGCGCACTGCACTCCCCCTCAATGAGATCTATCCACCCATGAAATTTCATAACCCTAGGTAGTATAGTTTTGGAGATATGCTCCGGACAAAATTCAAGTATGAAAAACAACAAAGGGCAATAACTCAAAAATTAAGCAAGCAAGAGTTATGATTCCTGCGCGCTGCACTCCCCCTCGATGAGATCTATCCACCCATGAAATTTCATAACCCTAGCTAGAATAGTTTTGGAGATATGCTCTGGACAAAGAACTGGACGCCGCCTGCCCGCCCGGACGCCGCCCGCCCACCACGGGTGATCCCTTAATACGTCCCGTCTTCGACGGGCGTATGAAAATTTGATTCCAGCAGCATTGAAAACATTAGGGGAAAAGGAGAAAATGTTGATTACCAACATTTTCTCCTTTTCCCACAATGTTTTCATAGGGCTTCTATTTCAGGGTCATTAAAATCAGGGATTGTTTGGTAAAGGGTTAAGGGTATGGTCAGTCCAAGCGATGCTCACTGGCAGGAAAATCAAAAACCAGGCAAAAAGAAATCAAACAATAGGGAAACCTGGCAACATTTGAACTAGTTTTAAATTTTTTTCTGGCAGTGACCAAGAATAATTCCTATACTTTTAAGGGCATGTTTCAACTCAAATGCTGGTTAATTGGTTGTATTGCTATGGGATTTAACGCCACTTTAACAGCTGAGGTCATATCATGGCGGTTGATGACACACATTTGTTTCCTGCTTTCTCATACCAGTACTCATACAACTTTCCAAAGCCACCAACTACTTTTCTCACATGCTTCAGCAGACGTGAGAGGCGAAAGTTTGCCTGAACCGGGTATCGAACTCACAACCACCAGGTCTTGAGTCCAACGCGTTCACCACTGAGCCATCCGGGTGGGCAACTCAAATGCATTTTAACACTCAAATTGTCTACTTTCAGCAGCTATTAGCCTTTCATTTCATATGCATTTCAAAGACACTTTAACAACTCCTGTTTGTTGTAAAGAAAGAAAATACAAAATCTGATGATTAAAACTTCATTTTAACTCTTTACCAAAGGACAAATTTTTGGATTGATCCAAATTAAGAGCATTTGCAGGCATCAAAATAAATGTGGCTGAAAAAGTAAAATTTGCTATGAGAAGGGCTGAAAACATTGTGGGAAAAGGAGAAAATGCTGGTTACCAACATTTTCTCCTATACCCGCAATGTTTTCTAAAGCCTTCTTTTTCAGGGTCGTCAAAAGTCATCATTGTGTGGTAAAGGGTTAAGTCTTTACTACACAATCCTGTGTTATGGCAACTCTGAGGGGTGAGATTTTTCAAAACATTGAAGAGAAGAAAATGCTGGTAATCAGTATTTTTTCTCCTTGGCCACAATGTTTTCTACCTTTTCTGCACCTCTGCAAATGCTATTTGTTCCAATCTAATATCATGTTATCTAGTGAAGGGTCAAAACAACCATAAAACATGATTGATGCAAATTTAAGTTATTTGGATACAGTCCTGTAAAATTATAACATAATGGGACACAGGTGTACACCATGTATCATTTGTATGTGCACATTGCCCCTTTTTTTCTCTGGAAGATACATATCCACAGATGTTTTTGTTTAAAACTTTCTATAGAAATTGTTTTCTCAATAACCTGATGAATTTTTTCATGCTCTACTACAACTACTATGCTGAAATAAACAGATCAAGTAATTTGTTTGTTATTTTGAAAAGGGTAGAAAACATTGTGGGAAAGGGAGAGAATGCTGGTTACCAGCATTTTCTCCTTTTCCCACAATATTTTCAAATGCTTTCTTACTCAAAGTTATTGGAAGTCGGGATTGTGTTGTAAAAGGTTAAACAAGTATAATTGGCTTTGCCATCACAGTAGACCAAGATCAGACTGCTCGAAACCTGCAGTCTGACCTCTCATCTACACTGTCTGTTTTTCTTTCAAAACTACAGACAACAGCAACCATTATATTGCAATCATTTGGGTCTTATTTCTGGACTTCAATGGTCAATCAAATTTATATGGCAATCTAAGTGTTAAAATAGCCCCAGAACATCACCCTTTACCAAACAATCCCCGGTTTTCACAACCCCAAGAAAGAAGCCTTCTGAAAACATTGTGGGATAAGGAGAAAATGCTGGTAACCACATTTTCTCCTTTTCCCACAATGTTTTCTTTCATTCCCAAAATAAATTTTAACTTTTGGGTCCCATGAACTTTGTTATCTGCTGATGCTTCCAATTTGGGCTAGTCTGAAATTATGTTGTTTGGTAAGGAGATCATACAAAAGCACATTAGACCAGAGCCACTGCTAAGCTACATTTGCAATATTAGAATTATACAAAATTTCTTGATTCAATGCAATAATAATACCAAAAGAGAAAACTGTCGAGAATGTATTCAGAGTTACTTGTCTTATTTGTATGATTTCCCTTTTGATAGTTACAGCTTGGATTTCCCTTTTGTTAGTTATAGCTTGAGATGAATACCTTCAGCAATAACAGAAATATCTGTAAGATTTTGTGCATGTCACAATCAACAAAGGGACATGACAAAAACTTTTCTTCAAAAGCAACTAAGTTAAAATTATATATAGACTTACGAGCAGGGTATTTATCATTCATTGGGATGTTGACTGAGGGTGGTGGGGGCTGCGGTGGGGGCATCCCTGTGTCCATGGGTTGTCCTCTGTTACTACTCTGTGGAGAATTCTCCTCGTGGGCTTGGTAGGCTGGTGGAGGGGTGTCCGCTAGTAAAGATCAATATTTTTTAAGACTAAATGTTTTATGGTACATTTGCTATATGTCACAGAAAAATGACTCTTTCCCATACAAAACATAGATATAACCAAATCAAAAGATATGCAAAGAGTTCATAATTACCTCTAGAGGAATTCTCCTGAAAAAGCTAAGTTTTGAGACTTTTTTTTTTTTCATTTGATACTCAGAACTAGGGATGGCAATGAGTATCGACTTTAATACTCGAGTACTCGGTCATTTTTCCAATCGAGTACTCGGTTACTCGGACGATTTTTACTACATTTTATGCTAAAATTTCGGAGCAAGATCGGTATTTTTTTTTGTCCACAAGAATTGGAAACAATGAAAATCTATTCCACAAAAAATCTTGATCCGTTTGACACCCTTTGTTTACAAGCATTTATTTCACGTTCTACTCACGTAACGTCATAAGCATGCTTCCCAACCCACCACGATTTCAAAGGGAGTTTCCCGAAAAATCCAATCACCTGACAAACTATTTAAACCCCAATTAAACAAATTTCGGATATAAGTGTATAAAGGGTGTGATAAAGCTTGTATCCCAAGATACACATACCGTGTTTTGGTGCGTATAACACGCACATTTTTTCAGCTCTGAATAATTTCAAACTTGCGACTGCGTGTTATACACTACAATAGGCAAAATCATGTTTTTTTTCCTCCTTGAAAGTCGTCGTATACCTGTTCAAAGTGGGTGGGGGGCGTAGGTACAAAACGGCAAAGTTCTCTCGCCACAGCCTTAACTTTCGTCATCATCCCATTTCAACTTTTACCGATTTAAATAAAAGCATTATGTTTTAATTTTGTTAAAATGCACTTGTACATTCTTAATTTGTGGATTAGGATTCGTAATTTCCCGATTCTATCAGCCATTTTGGCAATGACGAACGTACCCCGGAATGATAAATATTGATTTACTGTTATCGTCTGATTCGTCTCGTATTTTTTTATTCTTTGTTAATAGCTAAAATTGAACAATTATTAAAGAGTAAAATAATGATTCAGAAAGAAATGAATGATTTAAAAATATATATATATATTGCTACTTTTTACGAAAACCGTGATTTACATCATATAGATCTATGGTTATTTCACACCTGTCACATTTGTCGATGGAGGTGAGAAAATAGGAGATTAACAACGATATGTCATCAGTTCAATGTGTGAATTTGCAACATGTCATAAGCTGGCATGTTTTATAATCCCCCATGTACACATCGAATCATTACCATTTCCACTTGATTAAAAATGGTTATTTCCCTTTGGTAAAGTATCGCCATTTACAGTTTTTCAAGATAGTGTCGTAAGCTTCAGATGTTACGATATTTTGGTCAATTTTTGATGCGTGTTGTACATCCGAACAACCTTTTTTCCTCGGATCTGATGCTGAAAAAGGCCTGCGTGTTATACATAACGTTTTACGGTACATATACATTCGAGGTTGCCATGGAGTTGACAGGCATGTAATTCACGGTCAATCGGGTTCGTTCTTTATAAATAGAAATCAACATTCAGTAATCTAACCGAGTTTTATCGATCGAAGATCGACGAACCAATCAAATTTGAGAACGAGTCGAGCAGGTCCTTGTCAGTGGAATTTACGTCATTCACCCCACGTAAGCAGGTAAGTTATATTATGATTTTACCAAAAAATGCAAAATAACAATCTTCATCGTTGTCCCAGGATATAGACAATAATGTCACAAGTTAATCATCAACGAAAACAATGGGGAAACGCCAAGTTTTGGACCGTTTAGTGAACAAATTGACCGCTGGAATTCCAATCTGTCTAAAAATAGACCAACCTGCATATGAACGTACACGTGTAGGTTTATGAAATCAATGGCGTATCTTTTTCATGTCGGCATTGTTCAACTTGTTAGCGGTCAGTGACCTGGAGTTCGCGAGCGTGTCTTGTCTGATCGTAAGTTTTGGGACCGCTTATAAAATAACTATTTTTTATAGACATATAGTATTGGAACACAAAAAAAAAAATTTTGCTATCCCAAAAATTAAAGCAAAATACGGTATGTATACAACGGCACGTTGGCGATCACAAGGTACGCACGACCCTAAATAAGTTTCACAGTCAAACTGTGAAGATTGAGGATAATTACTTTCTACTTCCCGATTAGACCATATTAGCCGGCCTCTGATTTACGGAAATTACAAAAACTTTAATGATTAGCGATTAACGTGAACGGCTTAACGTAATAATTGACACAGTTGTTGTTTATTACAAACAAGTGTCAAATTGTGAATTGTTTGGCTATCTTTCACACTTTTGCAACAATGTTTTGATTACATTTAATTGGCTGCAGTCTTTGTTTTGCGAAGAAATTTTTCCTCGGGAAGCAAAACGGTACATTTTGGAAAAAATACCGAGTACTCGAATATCAAATTCGGTAATCGATACTCAGACGTTCGATCGAGTACTCGGTTAACCGGTTACTCGTTGCCATCCCTACTCAGAACCCTTAACTCTTTAACACATAATCCTGACTTTTAATGACCCTGAGAAAAAAGCCTGTAGAAATCATAGTGGGAAAAGAAGAAAATGCTGGTTACCAGCTTTTTCTCCTTTTCTCACAATACTTACTACCCTATCAAAGTCAGGAATCATCAAAATACCAAAATTTAATTTGTTATCTACAGATGCTTTGAATTTGATCCCATCCAAAAATTTGTCGTTTGGTAAAGAGTTAAAAAATATTAACCCTTTACCAGTCAACAAAATTTTATCCTTGCCCAAATTGAAACTTCAGCATTTGCAGACAACAGTTTCATTGTGGCTCAAATGGTGCAACTATACATTATAAGGGTAGAAAACATTGTGGGAAAAGGAGAAAATGCTGGTTACCAGCATTTACTCCTTTTCCCACAATGTTTTGAAGAGGCTTCTTTCTAGAAGTCATCGAAAGTCGGCATTATGCAGTAAAGGGATAAGAAACATTTATACTTTTGAGTGGATTGTTTCTGAAAAAGTTTTTGATAGATTCCATTTTTTTCATTTACTCAAGGATATTGATTATCTTTTCTGAATGAAAAAAAACACACTAAGCCACCTCAGAGAAAGCAAAATGCCTATCCTCTTGGAAGCTACATTTGAACTCTTAACAAAAACAATCTCTCATCTTTAAGATACTGAAAAGATTTTGAAAAATCTTCGTTAAATAAAAAATTAGATTATTCTGATGAAATGGTACCTTTTGCCAACAATGTTTTCTGTCTTGTCAATCTCAAATGTAATCTTCGTCACAAACTTAAGTTCATATTCTTCAAGTGTTTTTAAAGTGTTTTTAAAGATTTAATGATTTGGTAATGGGAAGAGTTTCTAGCGATCTACATGCATACCTTTTTTTTTTAAGAGTTACACGTATGTGACATTATACTTTGTACTTAGGACAAATTGCTCAGTAAGTTAATAGAAAAACCTACCTGGTAGTCCATATGGGCTTCCAGGACCTGAGCTAGCAGGTGATGTTGGGCCCTGGTTAAAGTTGTTTGGATAAGTGACATTGTGGGGCATGGTTGGTTCTGGGGCTGCATGGAAAGGGGGCATTGATGGAGGCCCTTGCCCAGCAGGGAACTCGCTGTATCTTGGAACTAACACCGGGGGTAACACTGAAATTACCAAAAATTATTTAATTATCAGCAACTCGTTGCTATAATAATTACCTATATTTTACTGTAAAATTTGGTAATAACATGCAGTGCATGTTAACTGTCTACCAAATGACAAAATTTTAGACTCCTCCAAATTGAAAGCATTAGCAGACAAAAAAAGGAAAAAGACTGAAAATTTGATTTCTTTTTTTTTTTTCAAAAGATAGGAAACATTGTGGGAATAAGAGAAAATGCTGGTTTCTATATCTTTCTATATGGAACTAACACCGAGGGTTACGATGAAATTGCCAAAAATTGATTAATTATCAACTCATGGATATAGTGTTTACCTAAATTTCCCAACATTCAATATGTAGCCTGCAAATGCTCTGAATCTGAACCAAGCTATAATTTCAATGTATAGTAAAGAGTTCAGTTTGCTGCATTATCTCTTTTAGTTTCAAAATCATTAAATGTCATCTATTTCTGCAGGTTTTATATTTGCTACTAATCATATCTTTGAATACACCTTGGCAAAATACTGTGGCAAAGGGACAAATTGATATAACAAGCATTTTCTGCTTCTGAAAAAAAAACATTTTCATGATTGGTATCGGTGCATTTTATAAACAACAAAATGTCATCCTGAAACATTAGTTGAAGACCCTTGAAATAGTTACAAATTCAACCACAAAACCTGTGCCCAACTTTCCTAACACTAGAATTAGCAGGTGTACACTTACCAGGACTCTCAACTCTTTTATAATGGTAGGGGTTTATGCACACTTCCTTATGTTTGGCGTTAAATGGAAATTCACACACATCTAAAGCTTTCAGTTCATGGTGACTCTGCAAGTCAGGCCACCTCCACACCCGACAGTATATAACATGGGGAAGTCCTTTTCTATGGGACACTTGCAGTCGCCCATCAAGAGATCTGGGTATTGTTACACATTTGCTCATCTGTCCAGGACAGCTTAGAGCTTTTTCAAGCTCTTCCAAAGCTCCTTTTTTCTTTTTCAATTTTTTCACCAGTGAATCCACTGCTTTCTCTGCCCATTTTTCTTCCTCATCTCCTTGTTTCCAGCCCAGCAATCTCTTTACAGCAGGACTGGTGAAGGAGAACAAGCTGTTCAGACTTGAGATTGTGGATGAGGACATACCTCTATCTGCAAACAGAAAGGTGTGGAAACTTTAGTTATTGTTACACATAGAGACACTTGTTCTCGCAAAAGGGGGTTTAATCCTTTACCAAACAAGCCCTAATTTTTACGATCTAGTAATTTCTTTGATGTAGTAAATTCTCCTTTAACTCCAAATTTTCGATTTTTCTATACTGCTATTCAATTTTTTTAAGTCCAAAAACACTTTTACAATGGACAAGTAAGTCATCTGGTAATGAGTTAACTCTATTCCAAACAAGCCCTGGTTTTCACGAAGCCCTGGTTTTCACGACCTGGCAAGAAAAGCTTTCAAAAACCTTGAAGGGTAAAGAATAAAATGGTGATAACCAGCATTTTTCTCCTTTTCCCACCAGGTTTTCTATCCATTCATAGATAAATTTCAAAAATTGAGGCACTTTTGTCGTCTACAAATGCTTTTAGTATGGACAAGTCTAACATTTTGTCATTTGGTAAAGTGTTAACTTATTACCAAACACAAAATTTTAGATTCGTTCAAATCCACAGCATTTGCAAACGACAAAATAAACGTAACTAAAAAATTGAAATTTGTCTAGAGAAGGGTAGGAAACATTGTGGGATAAGGAGAAAATGCTGGTTACCAGCATTTTCTCCTTTTCCAACAATGTTGTCTAAAGGCTTCTTTCTCTGGGTCATCAAAAGTAGGGATTGTGTGGTAAATGGGTTCACTATAAACAATCATAAAAACCAAATAAATCCTCACTCACATAAAGACCAGTGGTATTCTCAATATAAATATGTTTCATTAGGGCTTTCTAATCAGAATGTCAAGCCTGTATGTGCCTTATCAGTTTGTATAGCAAAATTAATTTCATGCAGCTGGAGTGCATTCTATTGCTTAAACCTTGAGTAAACAGTCTTTGTGTTTTAACATATAAAGATAATAGGAAGAGAATAAATATGTGGAGGTATTTATATTTTACCATACAAATACCGCGCAAATCTTTAACTACCTAGATTGCAGCCAAAAAACACTCTTTATCAAACTAACTACCAATAAAAGTGTGCACTTTTCTTAGCTGCAAAGGAACATTATTTCTTCAGTCAGAAAACAACACAAAAAACCTGTTTATAACATAACAGAAATTTAGATATGTTCAAAATTGAAAACATTTGCAGATCACTAGTAAAAAGGAGCTACAAAGATAGGCTTTTTCAAGGAAACTGGGACAGAGGAATAAACATTATTGGAAAAGTGGAAAAAACTGGTTTAAATGTAACCAGCCAGTATTTCCTTATTTTTCCTTATCACTTTTAACTCTTTACCATACGACAAAATGTTAGACTGGTCCAAATTGAAAGCACTTGCAGACAACAAAATAAACAAAATTCAAAAATTGAAAGTTGTTTCCAGCAGGATAGAAAACATAGTGGGAAAAGGAGAAAATGCTGGTTACCAGCATTTTTTCCTTTTCCCACAATGTTTCAAAAGGCGTCTATCTAAGGGTCGTAAAAACCAGGGATTGTTTTGTAAAGGGTTAACTCTTTGCCACACTGTCCTGGGTTTCAACAATCCTGTAGGAGGCTTTCGGAGCAGTCCAAATTGAAAGCATTTGCAGACAACTAAATAAATTTGAATCAAAAATTGAAATTTGATTTGGAAAGGGTAGAAAACATTGTGGGTAAAGGGTAAAGGAGAAAAATGCTGGTTACCAGCAATGTTTTCAGAAGGCGTCATTCTCAGGATTGTTAAAAGTCTGGATTGCGTGGTAAAGAGTTAAATGTTCAGACTCCATTCACCAGGGTTGCTTGTATACTGATTGCCCAGTAAAGGGTTAGGTTCTCAGAAATCAAATGACTATTTAGTCAGAATTACGTCCAAGAACATAAGATAGCAAACATCCAAGATCAGATGGAATGTCTAATGATCTTGAATTCAATACATGCATCTACAAAATAGCAAGAGCAAATTACTTTGAAAGATAATGGTAAAAAACATTTTCTTTCATCAAGGATGTAGCTGCCATAAATTTTACAAGCTAAGACAGAAAAATCACTGACATCTCTTATCTGAGTAATAAATAGTCACAGACAAAGACTGTACAAAGGACCTCTATGTTTAAAAGTGATAGTTAAAATTTGCTTGCTTCACTAATTACAGAGTACAGTACAACAACTGGCGACATCGCATGTGAAACACATTCTTGTTCAGACGGGTTGACAGGGGAATTGCGAATCTTGCACTGATGTATTTGTTATGCAGTTTTGTCCATTTTTGGTATTATCAGCCAAAGCTTGTCATTTCTACAGACTCTTTACCAAGCACTTTCCTTACATTTCTGACCCTGAGTAATGTGTTTGGAAACGGCTTGTTTTCTCTCTGCCTATCTCCTTTTCTCACAATGTTTCTACCCTATAAGTTGAATGACAAATTCAGTTGACTGAGCTGCTTTTTCACATTCAGCTGAAAATGCTTTGAATTTTAAAAAGTCTACACTTTTTTTATGTGGTAAAGACTACAATTATGTTGTTTGGTAGAGTACTTTTTACCATAACAATCCCAAATTTTTATGAACCTAGAAAAGAAAGCTGTTGAAAACATTGTGAAAAAAGAAGAAATATCAGGACACAGCATTTTCACAATCATATACCAGTACCAACATTGTTTTTATTCTTCCACAGACTTATCTCGTACTAATGAGCAACAGAGCGTAAAGAGTTAAGATGTATGGAAGAAGCTTTGGGGAGGAAAAAGAACAGATATCAAAGGAAGACACAAAATTTCACTACAAACAAAACCTTTTTCACCAGCAGAGTTCATATACTCCTCCCTAAGGATACCCCTAGTTCCATGCCAAATCTAACAGCAGCTATCTTGAAACTATTCATAAGAATATGAAGTATCACATCTGTGATATATTTTCATCAATTGCTCTCAAATATCATGTTTATAGCAAGCACTCCTTACATCTCCCTGCCCTCCCACACATTCTGCAAATTTAACAAACACCTGTCAAAGAGTGACCAACTGTAACTTAAACCATTTAAAACTTGGAGGAGAGCATCAAGCAATTTTGCAAACTTTTGATCAAGATCGTACAGCTAATATTATCTAATATTAATACTGTCCAATCTTTAGCCCAGATAGGCAAAACTGTTTAGATGATGCCATAATTACAAGTGATATAACCCATTACCACACGACAATATTTTAGACTGGTCCAAATGGAAAGCATTTGCAGACGACAAAATAAAAGTGACTGAAAATTTGAAATTGTTTTGTGAAGGCAAAAAAACATTGTGGGAAATGGAGAAAATATTGGTTACCAGCATTTTCTCCTTTTCCCACAATGTTTTCTAAAGGCTTCTTTCTCAGGGACGTCAAAAGTAGGGATTGTGTAGTAATGGGTTAATTCTTCATTCTTAAATGCAGAAAACACACAACTCTTAACCACACAATAACGGAGAAGACTTTCGAAAATACTGTGGGAAAAGGTGAAAAATGATAACAAGTATTTTCTCCTTCTCCCACAACATTTTCTGCTTTATCATGGACAAATTTTTGTCAGATAGAATCATTATTTTTTTCTGCAAATGCTTTCAATTTGGAAGAGTTTAGAGTCTCGTCAGGTAAATGGTTAAGTCAATTCTTTAACAAAATGACAAAATTTAAGACTGGTCCAAATCGAAAGTGTTTTCATACGACAAAACTAACATAATTCGAATATTGAAATTTGTTCTGGAAAACACTATGGGAAAAGGAGAAAATGCTGGTTATCAGCATTTTTTTCCTTTCCCACAATGTTTTCAGAAGGATTCTATCTAACAGCCGTCAGATCCAGGGACTGATTGGTAACAGGTTAATGATACTCAAAAACTGAAATTTGACACAGGAAAAGCAGAAGAGATTGCAGGAAAAGAAGAAAATGCTAGTTACTTACATTTTTTTCCTTTTTTTCACAATGATTTCATAAGCCGTCTTTCTCAAGGTTTTTAAAAGTCTGGATTACCAAAGCTTCACGACAGATGATCGAAAACTTTTTAACAAACCTGATGGAGAAGAATATACTTGTAACCATTTTTTTTTTCTCTTACCACAATATTTTCTACACTTTAAACGAATAATCTCATCAAGTTAGCCACATTTAATTCCTCATCTGCAAATGGGTTGGATCTGGACATGTCCAAATTTAGTCGCCCGGTTCCAGTTACAAGAAAGGGTGAACAAAAAGCATTACACTCATTTTGACACTAAGTTGTTTAAAGAGAGCAAAAACCCAACATAACCCTTTCACTAAATTGCTTAACTTTTGATGCCTCTGCTGAAATAGACCTTACAAAATGTGAAATTGTCCAATATCTCCAATTAGCTAAATTCTTTTTTCAAAGCCAAGATGGCTACCTATGCAACAAGGCTTGATTGGCTAAAAATTTTGCTATTACTGTGTTTCTGATGACTACATCGTACTTTTTATACTGTCATTCTTAGACTCAAAAGCATGTGATTATTTATTATACTCTTTACCAAAACAGCCAGGTGTTTTAAAGACTTTGGGAAAAAAGGGTTTTAAAAACATTGCAGAAAGGGTAACCAGTATTTCCTCCTGTTCCCGTGTTGTTCTGTAGTTCAAAGGCAAGTAACCAGAATCATGACCTAATTTATCACCTGCAATGCTCTAAATTGGTTCGGTCAAAAATTCTGTCGTCGAGTGAAGTGTCAAAAAAAAAGGGTTGAAGTCCATCTGCAGCATATTGTTTTTCTACATAAGTAGAACAAGTCTGCACCAAAATCTCACTGAAACCTCACCACAATAGCTACCTAAATACGAAAATGACTAATCTGACATTTAATGCCTACTGATATTCAAAGTCTGGGAACGTTCCAAACAATGTTTACATCAGACAGATTAATCAGCTGCCATATCATAATTAAAGTACAATTATTTCTTTATAAAACTGCTTAACCCTCTACCAAACAATTCAAAGTTTAATGACCGCTGAAAAGGAAGGCTTTGGTACATGTAGAAAATGTTGGTAACCAGCACTTTCTCTTCTTTCAACAATGTTTTTATTTGTTCAAGGTCAAATTGATTACAGACACATTTGCCACATATAACTGTGTTATTCGCTGATGTTTTCAATGTAGAAAACTTGACAATATTCACAGTCATCATCATTTAGCACAAGTTTACCAACTGCTTTGATGGAGCAGATACAAAACAACTTTATTTAAGGTGACAGACCATGTGCTAGTGATTTACACTGTGTTGAACCATTTCTGTGATAATACCAAGGCTCAAGCTTGCATATCTATGTATGTCCTGGATTTTATCAGCACATGCACTAGGCTGAAGTGTCTTGCCTATGGACACAATCACAAAAAAAATCAAGTGCTTTGAGAGAAGATCGACCTAGTACCCATGAAATAATGTTTGTAAGGTGTTAAATACTGTTTTCAAAATTTATAATTTCAGGTACAGTCCAACTCTGCATGCCGTCCTTGAGTTTCCTTTATCATCCCAATTTCAACCCTTTCCCAAACAATCCCTGGTTTTTACGTGTCTAGAATAGTTGCCTTTTGAAAACATTGTGGGAAAAGGAGAAAATGCTGGTAACCAGCATTTTCTATTTTTCCCACAATGTTTTCTACCCTGTCATAGACAGAAATCATCTTTTCAGCAAGAGTTTAATTGTCATCTGCAAATGCTTTGGTCTAGCCCAAAAGTTTGTTGTTTGGAAAAGGGTCAATCCCAAAACCTTTGGCTGCTTTCATACATAACCACCCCCACTATCTTTACAATGATCAGCACTAAGAGAGAAATGAATCCAATCCTTTCATGATGACTATCAGTAAATCCTCTGAAAGAAATTTACCTCACTCACAGTGAAACTGAACCAACCATTCTACAGTTTCAAATACTTTATGCTACCAACAGTGCTATCATGTTCAGCAAAAAGTTGTTTGCAGCTTGGAATGCATTACCAAAGCTCTGTCACCTGTACATAGTTGAGAGAGGGTACAGAAGCACTGAATCACCCCAGCATATATATCTAAATGAAACCCACAGCATGTAATCAATACCCAAAAATCATAAACCAAAAACTAATGGTATGCAGCTAGTAATAAAACTCCCAAGATTAACTAAGGGCCTTTAATAGCTATAGTTGTCTTGGTGGACAGTATGGATCTAGAACAAGCTGTACAATACGTGCAGCCAGACCTTTGATCTGCTATGTCCACTATTCTAAAAGGACAGTCAGCAAAAGCAACCAGGAAATTCCAACTAACAAAATCGACTTGTAAACTAAATTTCTATAAGGCTTATTAAGACGTTAATAGGTTCAACCACTCTGAGGAAAGGGCTTTGACCCTTTACCAAAAAATTATGAGTTTTGATCACCCGACGAAAAGACTTTTGAAATATAGGCAGAAAATTGAGAATTTTTTTTTAAATGGTAGTAAACAGCATTTCCTTCTTTTCTAACAATGTTTTCCACCCTTTCTAAGATAAACACCATCATTCAACCTAGATTGTATTTGTTGTGTTTTCAGTTTTGACAAGTCTAAAATTTTGTCATATAATAATGGATAAAAAGATTGTGTGAACGAGAAAATGCCGGTAACCACTTTCCTCCTCCTCCCACCATTTTTTCAGTATCCTTCTTCCTGAAGGTCTTTAAAACTTAATTTGCTGGTAAAGAAGTAAAGGGTACCTCAGGTAACAACTCTTAAAGTAAACAATTGATCAAGTGCAAAAGAGGTGTGTCACTCTTTGTACTTAAATTATTCAAAATTCCATTATGTAACTATAGACCTTTCCGATAGGTGGCCTTCCTTAAAATCTATCATTCAACCATTGTAAAAAGGTAAGTTAAAAGCCATTTATAAAACAAAAAAAATTACTAGTGTTTTTGAATCTTCTCCTAGTAATATTTCTCTTAAATTCTGCAATCCAAAAACCGATCATCATCAATTACCTATATTATTTCCAATACCAAACAGGACCCATCTTTGCGAGCCAAGGTTACAATCACTATGTGGATCTTAACTTGGCCAATCGAGGCGGATTTTGAGATTTCCACGATATGTCCCCTATTCGATGCTAGTTTTTATCCCCCTTTACATTATATTTCTGATAGCCAATGAAATATCGTTTTACAAACCATATATACAATAATTCAACATGAAAGAATAACAAACATACCTTAACATTCTATCATCAGGTGCTGGAATATAGCCTAAAACCTCCGAAATTGATTGCTTACACTGACACTTTCTGTAAGTATTGTTTGTCTATGTTTCTTCGGTAATAAATCATTACAGATGCTGCACACATCAACGGAGGTATCATTGTTTACCTATTTTTATTCTAAAGGTTGTGACCTTGTTCTATTTTTGTCAAAAATGAAATGCCATGTGCGATTTGATTCGTGCAGTTAGAGCTAGATGCATCAAAAAACAATGTGTATCACGGGAATGTCGAAATCAAGCTCGATCCACCAAGGGTAGAGTAGTGTAGTGGCTTGCGAAAATCGCCAGGACCCAGAAACAGGTCTTTAAAAAAACCATTATCTCATTATGTTTTTACTCTTTTGCAGATAAATACTACTTCATGAGCTACATTTACTTTGCGTCTTCAAACGCTTCTAAACCTATAACCCACAATCCCGAGTTTCAAGGTCCCTGTGAGAGAAAGCTTTTTGAAAACATTATGGGAACAGGAGAAAATGATGGTTACCAGCATTTTCTCCTTTTTCCACAATGTTAATTTCTACCTCCATCCAATTCAGTACCAGATGAGGCGAACTTTATTTCCAGCGTATTTTTGCCTCTCACCTCTACTGAAACGTGAGAAGTGAGAAGGTGGCTTTGGAAAGAAAGTTGTGTTAGTACTGGTGTGAGAAAGCCAGGATACACATGTGCATCACTGACCCCCTTGATATGACCTTAGCTGTTAAAGTTTCGTTAAACTCCCATACAACCAACCAACCTCCATCCAAATCAAAATCATCATTTAACCCATTACCACACAATCCCTACTTTTCACGCCCCTGAAAAAGAAGCCTTTAGAAAACATTGTGGGAAAAGGAGAAAATGCTGCTAACCAGGATTTTCTCCTTTTCCCACTGTGTTTTCTACCCTTCACAAAAAAAAATTCATTTTTTTTTTTAACTTTTATTTTGTCGTCTGCAAATGCTTTCAATGTGGACCGGTCTAAAATATTGTCGTTCGGTAAAGAGTTAAGTTACATTCAATTTGTCGTCTGCAAACTTATTCAATTTGGACCAGTCAAATTTTTTGTTGTTTGGTATAGATTTAAATTGGACAAGTTTCAAGCTTTATTGTTTGAGAAAAAAAAAAGAGAATTTCAGGTCCTCCATGACTTTAGTTTCAATTTTTGACAGGAAAGCGAAAGTTCAAACTTGTGCATGTTGAAGGCGGCTGTACAGATGACATGGTACGTGTGGCTCAAACATTTTGGTTTATCTTTCTCCCATTACCATGGAATCCCACATTTTAATAAACCTGAAGAAGAAAGTCATGTTATCCTTCACCAAGTGTAAGACTTATAGACTGATGTTTGATCCTCCTAGAATTTGATGAGATTAATTGTAACCCTTGCAGTCTTCAAAAAGTTTATTATTCATACTAGGTTTAATACTTGATATCCTAGACATAATACAAGGTATTATGTTTCACTTTGAAATAATATTTAAAAAAAGAAGCGTAACAAAGTTTCCACGTATTCAACGAAAACAAATGTCTCCTAACATTGCGGAGTAACAGAGTGACCAAGTTTATCATTTTCTGGTTTTCATCTTAATTGAAGTAAACATCTCCACTAAATTTTATGGAGATTTGATGGCAATTAACTGTAGCCTACTGCTTCTTCATGAACTACTGTTTATAATTGATAGATGACACATGCCTGATAAGGAGCAATATCTCTTCATCCAGAAACTTAATGTAATACAAGTAATGCTTAGACATAGGCACAATAATATTATTGTAATTCCTCGTAACATTTAATTATATAATGTAATAATGCTGTATCTGACCATCATAAGCTAGACATGTGAAGCACAACTAAGGGAATAGATGGACCTCACCTAAGGTTACATTATTATTCTATCTCTGTCATTGACACATTACCCTTTCCCAAATAAAACGTTTTACACCTTTCCAAACTGAAAGCTTCCACAGACAACACTTCTGAAAGTTATACAAATTAATTGTTTACTTAGCATCTTCTCCTTTCCCAACTGTGATTCTTGAAAGCCTCCTTCTAAGGGTCATGGAAACACTGGAATGGCTAGGGGCTTAGGCACCGGACCTAGCAATCATGAACAAGTTGTGACAGGAAATCCAAGAGCTTCACTGCATGAAAAGTTTTGTATACACATAATTCGCAGCATGTGCTGTAAAAGGTCAATCTTACTTCACGACCTTGCATCATCTCATCTCTTTACAAAACGACAAAATGTTTACTTGTCAAAGTTGAAAGAATTAAATGTATTACCACAAAAACAAAAATGTGGATAAAATTATTGAAATTGTCTTTTGTAGGGTAGAAAATATTGTGGGAAAAGGAGAAAAGGCTAGTTACTGCAATATTTTCAAATAGCCTCTCCTAATGGTTGTTAAAACTTTGGATTGTGGTGAAGGGTTAACTTTTTACCTTCAGCAACATCATTTTGTTGTCTTAGAACATCAACAATGTAAACAGCAGAGCTCCAGATAGAAGGGGTGATTTTGATTTCAAAGTTGAAAATATGAATTATTCTTAACTAAACCCTATGTTGTGGGTACTCATTAGAATCGTCTCGTTCAGACAATTCTAATGAGTACCCACAACATAGGGTTTGGAGGAGAAATAATGGAAATAGAATACAATCACTCCCTCTTATCTGGAGCACTGAAACAGCATTATAAGTTAACAAGAACGGTGTCAACAGATACAAATACATGACAAAACAATATGGGAAAGTTAAAGAGAGCAATCCGTCCCTTTGCAACAATGCTCAGAAGAGGTCTTGCATCACATATTTGAATGGTGGCGTCTTCATTCTTACTCAACCAAATAAATGCAACTACTATAGCGGAAGTATGTAATTATACTAATTAACACCCAAGTCTTGCTATCACAAAGCAATGATGGTGATAATTTTGCAGAGTAGATCGAAGATCAGAATCAATACACATTTCATGTAGTCTGATCTTGATCCAGACAGTTTGGAAATAAACTTAAGTTTAAGAGTGCTTGGCTATGTCTGGGTTGATATATGTTCATGTACATACAATTTTATAGCCTCTTATACATTGAATTTCTATACATGTAGTGGAAATGTAAAATGCTGGTCTTTAAACCCTTTTATAATCTTGTTGAAAGCAAACAATGGTTTTGTTGCCGTACCATAATCCCGAATGTTCGTAAAGAATAAAATGATTGGATGCACATTAAAATACTGTGGCCGAATAAAACTCTCTTCTTCAAGTACATTGTGGCAAAGGGCTAAAACTTTTTGAAGCAAAGTAAATCTTCATATTCTGCAACATAGAGAGATAAGGAAAGTAACTTTCAATGCAATTATATCACAGACAAGTAGCTGGCGTCATGGAGGTAACATAAACAGGTTTTTTACGAGCTCATTTATAAAGTGGATAGTTGAAATTGTAACATAATTAATTCTTGGGAGAAACTAATGCCAAAATTAAGGAGATATGATATTTCTAAAAGTAATTAACCCACTTCAAGATTCATTAATGATTTTGAGTCAGCTTTCATGCAAACTATTAACCTAAAAGTGGACTGTTTTTCTAATCATGTTTTCAATATTTGATTAAAGTTAAGAAATATTTTTAATTTTTTTGAAAATTAATGCTAGATGAATTTCACACAGAAAAAAATCCATCTTTGATGTTATGAAATGATAATTTGAGAAAGAAGTTTACTAAATATAAAACACTCCACTTTATGGTTCTCCATCCATTTTTTAAATTTATCATGTACTTTTTCTTGACCTGAAGAAGAAAACTACTCTTAACCAAATATCAAAATCTTTGGCTTGTCAATTTGATAGTAAATAATTATTCTGTCATGTTTACACACATAAGGTTTTAACTCAATACCAAATGACAATATTTTAGGTTTGTCTAAATCGAAAGCATTTGCAGACTACAAAATAAGAGTGACTGAAAATCTGAAATTTGTTTTGGAAAGGGTAGAAAAAACTGTAGGAAAAGGAGAAAATGCTGGTTACCAGCATTTTCTTCTTTTCCCACAATGTTTTCCAAAGCTTTCTTTCTGAGGGTTGTTAAAAAGCAGGATTGTGTGGTAAAGGGTTAAGAAACATCTTTTCTAAGGGTCATTGAAACTAGGCATTGTGATATAGGGTTAAAACATTGTGAGAAATAGAGAAAATGCACAGCATGTTATGTTTTATCTCCTCATTGGCACATTTATTTTTCCCTCTATTTTGCTAATGTCATTACACTCATGTACAAGAAAATTTGCTATTTCTTGATTTTCAATATTGTCAATATGTCTTCCCTCGGGTTTGTACTTAGACACCAAGCCCAGGTGGCTCAGTGGTGAGTGTGTTGGACTCATGACCTGGGGGTTGTGAGTTCGATACCCGGTTGAGGCCAACTTTATTTCTAGCGTACTTTCGCCTCTCACCTCTGCTGAAGTATGTGAGAAAAGTAGTCCGTGGCTTTGGATAGAAAGTAGTGTTAGTACTAGTATAAGAAAGACAGGAAACACATGTTTGTCACTGACCGCCATGATATAACCTTAGCCGTTAACCCATTACCACACAATCCCTACTTTTGACGCCCATGAAAAAGAATCCTTTTGAAAACACTGTGGGAAAAGGAGAAAATGCTGGTTACCAGCATTTTCTCCTTTTCCCACAGTGTTTTCAAAAGGATTCTGGTAACCAGCATTTTCTCCTTTTCCCACAGTGTTTTCTACCCTTCCCAGAACAAATTTCAACTTTTCAGTCACCTTTATTTTGTCGTTTGCAAAGGCATTCAATTTGGACCAGTCTAAAATTTTCTCGTGTGGTAAAGAGTTAAAGTGGTGTTAAACCCCAACACAACCAACCAACCAACTAACTTAGACACCAAGTCTTAGAGTTGACTGAAATGGAAGCATTTTGAAGACTACAAATTAACACTTTAGAATACGATCCTCTGTAAACCTGAGGAAGAAGGCCAGGTGTTAACAAAAAAAAAAATCCTGTAACCAGCACTTTCTCCATTTCTAACAATGTTTTCTACCTGACATCAAAGACAAATTCCATCATTTGTGCCACTTTAAGTTGTCATAGATCTGCAACCTCCTTTCAATTTTCTCAAGTCTGAAATTTTGAATTTGTGGCAATTTGACAAGAGTTAAATACATATCAGAATACTGATGATGGATATATTTATAAAGTAGAGAAGAATCAAACTGGAGAGAACACCTGAACTATGCCAATATAATTTGTAAATTGAAAATTTCTTTTCTCTATTTCGACAAGAAAGGTCCATTACCTTCATTAACTGTTTACCAAACAACAAAATTTTGGACTGGTCCACATTGAAAGCACTTGCAGACGACAAAATAAACGTAACTCAAAAATTGAAATTTGTATCCGGCTGGGTCGAAAACAGCATATTCTCCTTTTCCCAAAATGTTTTCAAAAAATTTCTATCTCAGGGTCATTAGAAGTCGGGATTGTGTGGTAAAGAGTTAAACACTGTATGGCTGACCAACTGGTGATGCTCCATTAACTCTTTACCACACGAGAAAATTTTAGACCGGTCCAAATTGAAAGCATTTCCAGACGACAAAATAAAGGTGACTGAAAAATTGAAATTTGTTCTGGGAAGGGTAGAAAACACTGTGGGAAAAGGAGAAAATGCTGGTTACCAGCATTTTCTCCTTTTCCCACAGTGTTTTCAAAAGGCTAATTTCTCAGGAGCGTCAAAAGTAGGGATTGTGTGGTAATGGGTTAACCCTTTACCAAATAACAAATTTTTGGGCCAGATAAAATTCAAAGCATCTGCAGACTAAAAATCAGATCTTGCTAATATGATGATTTCCAACTTTGATGGGGTAGAAAATATTGTGGGATAAGGAGAAAATTCTGGTTACCCACAATGTTTTCTACAGGCTGCTTTCTCAGGGTCGTAAAAAGTTGGCATTGTATGGTAAAAAGTTAAATAATATAAACATCCCTCGTTAACTTCATTATTATTCAAACAAAACAAAAAAACAACAAAACTACCTTAATCTTCCATTTCATGTAAGATCCAGAAAAAAACCAAGTGTACCACTGAAGTCTATCAAAAAACTCTACTGCATTAAATTTTCAAAAATATTCAAATCAGAGATAAATCATGGGATGACAGGTAAAATAACAATCTACAATACTGCATCAACGCCTTATCATACCCACAGCACACCTGATACATATCTTCATATAAACCTTAACCACAAGACAAAATTTCAGATATATCCAAATTGAACACATTTTATTAAAGCTAAATCTGATGTGGCACACATAACTGAACTTTCCTTTGCCAAAGAAGAAAACATCTTGAGAAAAGGAGAAAATGCTGGTTACCAACATTTTCTCCTTTCCCAAAATGCTTTTAAGTATCTTCTTCATCAGGGTTGTTGAAACTCATGATTTTGTGGTAAAGGGTTTAAACTCTTATCCTGCTGTTCTTAAGAGAAAAGCATGATCAGGCTGCCCAAACATGTCTGATGTTATACTGCAATCTCTGCTGTCTTTTGAGAAGTTTAAACAAAAAATTGATCAGTTCAATGCCCATAAACTTAATAAATTTTTGTATTAACTGTCAAAAATTTTACCCTCTTAGAAACAACCGAGTATAATGACCTCAGACTGAAGAGAAGGCTTTAAAAAACATTCTCAGAACAGGGGAAAATGCTGGAAGCCCTTTGTTTCTCCTTTTCCCACAATGATTTCTATCTGATGAAAGACATGTTTAAATCTGTTGTTTAAAAGTGCTTTCAAATTCCAGTCCAAAAGTACAAACTCTAACTATTGAGTAAAGATTAAAGATTTGCGTAAGCTTTGAAAAATTCTACAAAAAGGAAGAAAAAGCTTGCCAGCATAACTTCCTTTCCCAAAAAGTGTTTTTTTAATCTTAGTACATGTACCACCAAATAATCACGGGTTTTCACGACTCTGTTAAAGAAGCCTTTTGAAAACACTATGGGAAAAGAAGAAAATGCTAAGGTAACCAGCATTTTCTCTTTTTCCCCCTAAATTGTTTTCTACCCTACCCAGAATAAATTTCAAATCTTGAGTCGAATTAATTTTGTTGTCTACAAATGCTTTCAATTTGGACTTGTCTAAAATCTTCACAGTTGTTTTGGTAAAAAATTTGACCCTTTCATAGACAAATCTTGCTATCTGAAACCTTTTGACTGCAAATACATTGGATTAGAACAAGTTTTTGGGTAAAGAGTTATTTGTGCCTGGTACCTTAAGGGTAAAAATCCATCCACTTTTCCTCCATTTATCTAATTTGATACAGATCTTTAATCTACAAATTCATCTTATCTTTTCACAAAACATGTGATAGCGGATCCAACATTATTTTCATGTACTTGATGACCCTGTAAAGAAGACTGTTTGACAGTTTATAGCAAATGGAGAAAAGATTCAATAAAGTACACAGAATGTTAGTATTTCTCTTGTTGCCACTCTCACTCAACACTTTAACCCTTGGGCTTCTAAATGTGACTTAATAACCTTTTGCAAAATGTGCAGTCCGATCATTGATCTACCTGTCCAATAAGGAGAAACCTCCAAAAATACCTTGAAAAAGCAAACTTTGGTTTTTCAATGTCATATTGAAAGTTTCGAATGGAGTAATTTAGCAGGTTATGGTTAATGATTTATGATTACATGCAAGGTTCCCATGTAATTTTAATGCAAAATCTTTTCTCAATCATGAGAAAAAATATGCATGTATCTATTTATAAAACAATCTTACCAGATTAAGTTAAGATATCTCAAGGACATAGTTTTGTAGTGCAAGAAAGTCAAGGATAAAATCCAAGTAAATATCTTACCAGGACCAATGTGGTACTGGATAGGAATCAGGGGAAGAAACTGAAGAATGGTCCTCATTTATAAAGATGAATGGTGTGTCGTCTTTAGTAATCATTTCATTTCATTCCAACTGATCTAAAACTTTCACTATACCCACAATTTGTGAATTTTACATGGTGGAAGGCCTTTAAAAATACTTTGGGAAAAAGAACATTTAACTTGCATTTAAGAGTGTGCTAAAATGTCATAAAGAAATTACATTAGGTATCAGAATTTATTATAGTAACATCCATTTTGAAAGTATTTGCAGATGACACACTGTCTGTGGCGCAGTCATACTGATTCAGACTATGACACTAAAACATTGATCTGGTCCAGATTGAAAGTATTTGCAGACGACAAATTAACTGTGGCTGAAAGGAAGGGAAATAATCCTGTAGAAAACATTCATGTAGGAAAAGCTAAATGATCAGAAACAAAACTCAGGGCCATACAGTCAGGGTTTATTTGGTAAATAGGAGATTTGTGTATATTTTCCATGTAAAATTTAAGTTTGCATATGTAACGATAACTATGTTTACATATTGTACACTTTATATATATGTATAATGGGCCGGTGGCCTGAACATACTAATAAATCTATCTATCTTAAAAAAAAAAAGTCATGAATTTGGATTCTTCTCTACCACCTGGATAGAAAGTTATTATTATATAGTAGGGAGAAAATGACGACCAGAAGCATTTGCTCCTTTTCCCAAAATGTTTCAAAAGCTTTCAGGGTTGTTAGAGCCTGTGATTGTGTGGTTAAGGGTTGACTGCTAAAATAGGAAATTTTGGACTCAAACAAGTTGAAAATGCTTACAAACAACAAATTATAAGTAGCTCAAAAGATGATTTCAGTCTTTAATAAGGAGAAAATGTTGTGAGGAAATCCTGGTTGCTCAAAAGCCTTCTCTTTCAGGGTCGTTTAATCTCAGGATCATTTGGAAGAGTGTTTACTGACCGTCTTTAAAATTTAAAACAGTATAGACCACTGATAGGACAGATTCATTGGTTTTATAAGAAAGACCAACAAAAGTCTCGAAAACCAGTATAAGAAAAATAGTTTACTTAGATGGTTGGCTAAAAAAGCGCATTAACTTAGCTGAACTTCATACAATCTGACAGCACAGTATAATGTACATCTGCATTTTCAAAAATCTGTATGGTTATAACTCCCCTTGTTTATTTTACAAACATCATAAAAGCTGTCCTACCCAAGGATGAAAATAACACTATGGATCTGATTATCTTTCCTTGGCTGGTGATGACAAGTGTTGCATTACACCATTATGGCAAACCACTTAACTCTTTACCACACAATCCTGACTTTTAACGACCCTGAAAAAGAAAGACTTTGAAAACATTTTGGGAAAAGGAGAAAATGCTGGTAATAAGCATTTTCTCCTTTTCCCGCAATATTTTCTAACTTTTCAGAATAAAATGTCAATTTTTTGATTCACATTTATTTTGACGTCTGCAAATGCTTTGAATTAAATTTTGGACCAGCCCAAAACTTTGTTGTTTGGTAGAGTTAACTCTTTACCAACTTTTTACATCCCTGATCAGGATTTAGGCTTTAGCTCCTTACCAAACAAGACTGGTCCATATTCAAATATTTGCAGATGACAAAAAAAAGTTACTGAAATTTTTTTGGAGAAGAACAGAAAACTAAGTGGGAAAAGGAGAAAATGCTGGTTACCAGGATTTTCTCATTTTCCCAGAATGTTTTCAAAAGCCCTCTTTCTCAGATTTATAAAAATTTTCCACTGTGTAATATCATGTATCAGCCATTAGTGGTGAAACGGTTTACCGATATACCGATTAACCGCGGTTTGGTCAAAGAAAAAACCGAAACCGGTACGATTTTTACCGTATCGGTATTTCTTCAATATATCAATTTCTCGTGATTGCATTAGAAGGTCCCGTTTTCCCAAAAATTTGCTCAGAAATCGATCGTGTTTCAACATTCTGAAACATTTATGAAAGCGAAAGTTGTTTATTTTTTCTACAAGCGGTGTCACCGGTGTTAAGGTAAAATTATGACCGCCTCAAATTCGCCGCGGGTACGAACTCCAAGTAACCGTCGACCGTATTACTGATTTTGGACCAACAGAGTTTGTTATTCATTTCCTATAACTTTGCTCACACTTATTTCGCGTTTTTTTTCTCCCGGTAGATAAGCGGGAAAGTATTTGTGTTTAACAGAGTAAGTTAGTGCATTGCACTGTCTTCTCTGTTGAGCTCCCAAAGTTCGGTATAGTAGCCCTGACTGGTTTCTACATAAACAAGTGCGCCCTCTGAGCAAGTGTTCAGTATTGCTTGTGACTTTTTGTCAGCACAGAGGGCTTCTCTGGGCGCTGACAAGGTTGACATGCTAATATTTTTGAAAAAGAACACGACTTGAAATGTCACTGAGTCATTTACTTGTTTCTATGGATAGTTCTTAATTTCTTTGTCATTTCAGTCTAGTCTGTGTTAAAGACTAGTCAATTTTTTTAGCATATGCAACCCTAACAGCGACTACAAGTGGTCAGATATGCTAAATGTCAGCATATAGAGCGTATTGCAATACGTATTGCAATACGGGTCAGCCGTATTGCAATATATTGCAATACGCTTTTTACCGTATTGTTTCACCCCTATCAGCCATCACACATCAATATTTAATGTCTTAGTATGAAAAACCCAAGTAAAAGAAATGCCAAAAACACTCTTATTCAGGATCACTGAAAGTGTGCGTTGTGGGATAGAGGGTTAATAAAGATTATTGGAAATGGAGAAAATACTAGCTGCCATCCATTTCTTCTTTTTCTCATAACTTTTTAAGTACAAATCATACAATCTGAGTAACATTTAAAAACCATACCCATGTATGGATGTGTTGATTTTGATTTTGTTCTACGTATAAGTATGTACAAATATTTTTTCCTTTTTGAACAATTTTTTCAAAAGCCTTCTTCCAAAGTGTTGTTAAAACTCAGGATCAACAAGCTAAGATATCCAACCTTAAGACTGAGTGTAATGCAATGTTTAACTCTTTACCACACAATCCCAACTTAAAACAACCCTGAAAAAGACTAGTCTATATAAATTTTAAGAGTATTTTCTCCTTTTCCCACAATATTTTCTATCCTATCAAAGTCAGAAATCATCAAATTACTGAGATTCAATCTGTTGTCTGCAGATGGTTTGAATTCGAACCAGTCCAAAAATTTGGTCCTTTAGTAAGAGTTAAGCTTCACAGTATTTTCAACCAAACGAGTTTCTCTTGTCTAAATTGAAAGCATTTTACAGACTTAAAGGTGGGTATTCAGAATTTTCACATCACACCAAATTGAAAAATATATTATCATTGAAATTGAAATGAAAAAACAATACAAATCATCAATAAGTAAGAATCATAAAATTAAAAAAAAAAATTTTATGGTATTCCCTTAAAAGGCTACGTAGCCTCTTAACCCTTTCCCAAACAACAAATTTTAGACTCTTGCAAACTGAAAGAGTTTGCAGACGACAATTTTAACTTTCATAACAATGGCAGAAAATTATCCAAACGGTCTGAAAACACTGTAGGAAAAGGAGAAATTGCTTGTTACAAGCAATTTCTCCTTTTCCCACAGTGTTTTCAAAAGACTTATATTGCAGACACGTAAAAACAAGGGCTTGTTTGGGAAAAGGGTTAAGCTATTTTTGGATTTCGCACCAAAAATCAATAAAGCATTGTGGGAATGTCAAATGACTGGCACGTGACTGATAACGCTTAAATTCCATTTCAGAACAAACATGTAATAATTGTTTTCCATGTCTTCGGATGGATGTTTGAAACTTTGTCTGTGTTTTCCTGTATTTAAATGAGAGAATTGATAATCTAAAAATAGAACGTGTCTCCCGTTAATGTCATACTGGTCCGTAATAAATCTCTAATTTCTCGTGTTATCGGATGGTTTTCGACTACTGGCGTTTTATGAAGGCAAATTAAAAGGCTATGGGAGTATTAGGATGATTTTTTTGCTTTTTTTGTAAAATTTTCGCCCAAAATCTGAAGGGCCACCTTTAAAAAGAAAAAAAAAATGTGACTCAAAAATTGAACTTGACTTTAAAAGAGTGAAAAACATTGTGGGAAAAGTAGAAAATGCTGCAAACTGCTGCTTTGCAGCATTTTCTCCTTTTCCCACAATATTTTCAAAAGGCTTCTTCCTCTGGGTCGTAAAAACCACAGATTGTTTGGTAAAGGGTTGAGCTTCTATCTGGTAATCAGTTGTCCACTTTCTTTCTTTCTCTTCAGTTCTTATGGTTAATGAAGTGTCTAAGTGTGTCAAACTTGTGATAAAGAAGTTCATGGAGGCAAAAACAAAAGAGCAAGAACAATAGATATTCATCACCACTTAGCCACCTTTACCACACAATGCTGACTTTTCATGAATTTAAAAAGACCTTTGTAAAAATTGTTGGAAACGGAAAAAATGCTGGTAACCAGCATTTTCTCCTGTGCCCGAAATTTTTTAAATCCTTCAAGACGTATTTCATGTTTTTAGTAACACTTAATTTGTTGGCTGAAAATGCTTTCAATTTTTGTTAGTCTTTAAGTTTGTGGTAAAGGGTTGACTTTCTGTTTTGTCCCACACTCTGGTAAAAGAATAAATTACAAGTTTTTTTTTATATACTGAATATTAAACCCTATCACATATTCCCCTACAAACAACACTAATGAGGAAGACTTTTGTAAACATCACAGCTGGAATTGGAGAAAATCCTTGTAACCATGATTTTCTCCTTTTCGGTAATATAGAGCATCTAGTATGACCCGCCATTGAAAAATTTATTAACATTTTTGAGTCACTTTTACACAAACCACTTTTAGCAACCCAGCAAAATTAATATTGGGAAAAACAAGAGCCGTCAGAGACGGGTTATGCTCCCCGAACAAGTGCTTGCCATAAAATATAAGAAATTGATATAAATTCACTTCTTTTATCCCAGAAGAACCTGTTCATGCCCCCCAAAATTTGAAGTGAAAAGACAATTACTATCTTAGAGATAGCCAACACAAACTTGTAGAGGACAATAAGCCCAATAAGCCCCCTTTAAGCCTCCTTTTCCCATAAGACAATATTGGATCATTGCAATAAATACAACGGATGTGTGGTTTGTGGCATTTTTTAATAATAATTCAAAATTCGAAATTTCATGAAATTTTGAGCAGTCATGTATTAAATATTACATAAAACAATTTTCTACATGAAGCCCCCTTTTTCCGAGACGCAGCCTGAAATTGAGAAAAAGGAAGAGAGGTACCTGGGCAACATTCCAACAAGTTGAGATTTGAAATTTCACCAAGTTTTGAGCACTGATAAAGGAGAACCTAGTGAAAAACAATTTTTTCCATGAAGTCCCTTTTTTCCGTGATGCAGCCTTAATATGAAAAACCAGGAAAGACGTATTTGTGCATTAATAATTCATAGATTGCAAAAACAAAGGGCACATGTTGAAACTTGTAAAACAAGATATAACCATGAAATGTTGACAAAAACTGAACAAGATTTTAGTAAAAATTGCAATTTTGGATTAGGGCCCCTTTTTCATTTTACAAGAAACTCCCTTTTTCCATGACAGAGGGTCAAATTGAAAAACACATAGATGAAGAAACAAGAGCACATAGTAAAACTTTGAAAAAACAATATAACCATGAAGTTTAATGAAATTTTGACCAAAACTGAATGAAATATTAGTAAAAATTGGAATTTTGCAAGAAGCCCCCTTTTTCCATGACAGAACGTCAACTTAAAAAAATGCCCAGATTAAAAATAGCAAGGCCACATGCTAAAACTTTCCATAAACAATATAACCATGATGTTTTATGATATTCTGACAAAAAGTGAATGAGATATTGGTAAAAATTGCAATTTTGCATTAAGCCCCTTTTTTCCACGACACGGGTCAAATTGAAAATCCGGGAAAATTACATCGGCGCCTTACCCTAAGGAGTTCATATATGAAGTTTTATCCAATTTGGTCCAAAGGTTGTGGAGAAATCGCTTCAGATGGATGGACGGACGCACAGACGGACGGAATGACGGACAGATGAAGCGGCGACTATATGCTCGGCCTTCGGGGAGCATAAAAAACAAGTGCTTGCAAGTAAATATTCCTATTTTATCCCTCCTTGTTTTCCAGTCTGTTCAAAACCAGTGTTTTCCTTGCATTCCTGTATTTGTCCTATAAAGCTAATTAACCTGTAATATATTTTTGTTGGTCTATTAAAGGTAGCCCTTCAAATTTTGAGACTAAAATTTTACAAAAATACAACAAAATCATCCTTATACTCCCAAAGTCTTACAATTTTCATTCATAATACCGCTGTGGTCGAAAACCATCCAGCAACAAGGGAAATTGGAGATTTAACACGGCCCAGGTCGACACTGACGGGAAACGCATTCTGTTTTTATATGAACAACTCGCTCATTAACATATCAGAAATACACTGACAAAGCATCAAACATTATAGCGTCCGAAGAAGATATTATGAAAAAAAAATTACCTGTTTGTTATGTTATGGAATTTACGCATCATTAGTCATATTCCAGTCATTTCACATTCTAAAAATGCTTTTTTTTATTTTTGGCACAAAATCTAAAAATAGCTTCAGGGGCTACGTAGCCTTTTACATCGATTGAGAAACAAGCTCTTACAACTTATACTAATCTCTCTCTATTCTGCTTCCCCAGGGAACTACACCAGTACTCGCTCCAAATGTGTGGGCCAGTAAAAAATCCCAAAGTTGACACCCGCTCCCAGGTATTGAACTCAGGACCTTTAGGTTTTGAGGCCGACCCTCTACCTCATGACCGCAGATACCATAAGTAGCCTTTTAAGGCAATACCATCAAAAAAGTTTTTTTTGTAGTTCATGATTCTTAATTATTGAAGATTTGTATTGTTTTTTTTCATATAAATTTCAGTGATGTATATATTTTTTAATTTGGTGTGATGTGAAAATTCTAAATACCCACCTTTAAAGCATAGCCAGTATTCCCAAAATGTTTTCTTTCCTATCAAAGGCAAATTTCATCATTTGAGGCATGCTTATATAATAGTTGTCATCGGCAAATGCTTTCAGTTTGAACGAGTCTAGAATTTTCTTGTGTGGTAAAGAGTTAATCCTTTATCAGAAAATCTCTGATCTTTTTACAGCTCTAATTGATTGATTGTATGACGTTCAATGCATTTTCAACATTATTTCAGTAATATTTTGGCAGCCATTGCACCTATCCTTGCTTTCCTGGACTTTCTTTTACCAGTAATCCTCATATTTTTTCAAAGTCACTGGGTGCTTTCCCACATACATGTAACTACCTTCGAAACAATGGTCAGAGAGAAATGAATCCTGTCACAATGACTGTCATCAGTCCTAATATTGAAGAACCAGGTATCAAACCTGCGATCCCCTGTTCTAAAATCCTGTACACTACAGACTGAGCTATCAGGGGTTCGTCTTTGACAACTCCATCCGAGAAAGCTTTTGAAACATGGGAGCCAGCATTTTCTCCTTTTCCCACAGAGTTTTCTACCTTGTCTCCATCAAATTTCCCTATATCAGTCACAATCATCGAAGTTGTGGATTGCAAATAACTTCAATCCTGACAAAAAATTTCACTATGTTGTAAAGGGTTAATGCTACTGACACATGCAGTTTTGTAGAACACTTTTGCATGAACAATGAAGAGCTAATGGGTTTTTTACAACAAAATTTGTCTGTGTTGAAAGCATCCATGGTTTGTATACAAACAATTTATGACACAATACTTAATGACTAGATAAATACATGTACATCTTACATAGGGAAGAAAAAATTCATAGTACAGGAGAAAAGGAGAAAATACTATTTAACACGATTCTCTAGCATTTTTTCTACATCCAATACAAATAACGGTTTCAAAAGTTTTCTACATCAGGTTAACAAAATACCTCAGATTGAGTTAAAACAGAATTAGTGATGTAAAACATCATAATCTAGCCAGTGCTCATTTATGCTGCCAGTGTATGTATATAATTAACTAACATCAAAGGGTGAAAATGAACGAAACAAAATAACTTGTAATAATATTCAATAGTCAAACTCAAGGAAAGAATGGAACTTTAAAAAAACTGGAGTCTCTTACAGTCTACTTGCCAGTGCTACTAGACAACAAATAAAGTTGGGAAATACCAAAGAAAGAAAACAGTCATCATTACCTCAAGTATGAAAAACAAAAAAATGCAGCCTTGTGTCTGAAATCCCTTTTTCTTATGCTCTCACATTCATTCCATTAACATGTGCGCCGGAATTATACCACTCACTAATAAGTGCAACTCGACACCAAGCTATATTGTAACCACATTAATTGGATCATGCTTCAACTAAGAAAGAAAACAAATGTGAAATTTACATTTTCCTTCTAAATGAGTGGTACAGTAACAGATTTATGAAAAAATATTATAAACAATTGTTTCAATTTCAACCTGACGTAATTCAATTATCCACGAAATTCAGTGTTTTTCCCTAAAGTATTTTTTATGACAAGGAGATTACAGTAATCAAGAAGTTTCCATTAAATGTGACCTGAGACCTTGCAAAACAGAGACATGGTTGTCCATTACAAAGCAATGTGAAGAATCTATGTAAATTGTGGAGAACTTGGCTATAAATCTAAGAGGGGATAATATATCAGTACAGTAAACACTTTTTTTTGTCATGTGTATGTCCTTCAAGAGAGCTACATGTATAAGGGTTTTTATCAGCAAACCAATTTGTAACTTTCAAAAGATATAATCATACATCTGTAACAGAATCAAGTCAATATTTTGAAGAACTATCAATTAATAACAAGTGGGCCATTAGCCCTTAGGTGCTCACCTACGTAAAGTCATCATTCCTGTTGTACCTTATTACAAGCACATATACATCTATTGTACAAACAGGTGTGAGCTTGTAAACCTTGGCACATTGTGACTTTCGAAACAAAAAAGCATGAAAAAAGGAGGGGCCGAAACAGAGGTACAGTATTTCTGCCTTTTAGTACTTTATTTTCTCATTTCAAGAGACATGGATTTCATAGCGTTTCGTGGAATTTCCGACATCGTACAAAGCAGACTACCAAAATGCCACTATCAAATTACTTCATTGTGTCTTTTTTCACAGAAGTCGAATCTTCAACTCATTGTATTCTGTTGACTAAATCAGATTATTTAAGTGTAAAATGACAAAGTTATTAAGTATATTTATTGACAATCAAAATGAAAGGAAAGACATGCATATCTATCTTTATATATTCACCTTCATAATCTGCTAAAAATTTGATTTTTCTGTAGTGCTTGTGTGTTATATGTCAGCAATTTGGAATACTTTTTGCCTGAACCACGAATCATAGTGCACACAGTAAACCAGGTTTAACAACCAACTTACAAAGTATAATTATTTGCAAAATGGTAAAATATTCAACATTTTGCCGATAAACGGTATGAATTGTATACCTGCATTCACAGTTAATATAGTATTTATATTGCTCCATTAATATGAGGGAGGAATACAGAATAAGTCTTCAAAAAAATCTTGGACCAAACAAATCATACATGTACTTCAGTACCATTCACCCTTTAATTACTAGACAACAATATTTTAGCCATGTCCAAACTTAAAGGTGGCCCTTCAGATTTTGGGACGAAAATTTTACAAAAATGCAAAAAAATCATCCTTAGTCTTTGTCCTACTTTTCTATCCAATCAGAATGCTCATTTGAAAATTTTTGACCGTCTATCTTCCATAAACTACCCAACATAGGTTCATTTTGATCATTTCAGGCCTCTGCCAACCCTCAGAAAATGGGGAGAAGTGACTTCTCCCTAGTCTGAGAATGGGGAGAAGTTTTTCAAAATGGGGAGAAGTGGTCAGACTTTGGGGAGAAGTTCAGACGGACATCAAAAAATAGATGTGGGCCGAAATATAGAGGGAATTCACAACACCTTAACAATATAACAAATTAATAAAATTGAAAATCATGTGAATCTAAATGGAATAAAATTATTTTATGCTTTTTATCTTTTTCATGATCAGTATACATCCTTATTCCTTTAAGAAACTACTCAAAACATATTTATTCATAGTTTGCTAAATTCACGTACATGTACCTTTAGGATTAAAATATTATGGAAAGAAATGATAATGGAAAGAGAAAGCAGTGCTAGTTCGAGTATTAAATAGTTTCTCCTGGCACATTTTTCTTTTCAAAATCTTCCAAACACTAGACTATTTGTTTCCAAAGTCCTGACTATAGTTTTTTGCTAAAAATCATTCACATTACCAATTTTAACATACATTATAATATAAATGTAACATATATACCTATCAAATTGACAGCATTTGCAGCAGGCAAATACCGGTAGATAACCGCTCAAAGGCTGTAACTAATGTGAAAAAATATAGTCTGTCAAATGTAGAAAAGCTTACTTCCAGCATTTTCTCATATTGCCACGATGTTTTCACCTTTCTATTGGTAAGTTAGATGCAGTTTCAGAGTGCGAGAGACATCGAAAATATAGCTGTCTGATTACCGTTTGTCTATGATTAATATCGGATAAATCGGAAATAAAACCATCGTTCAACAACTAACACCTAATTTACTATCAAAGCCTTGTGGATCGGCGGTTCGCGGCCCGATCAAGAAAATACTATAAATCAACGGAATACTTAAATCTATCTAAAACCAAAGACAATAACATTTTTTTTTTAATTTTATCTTTTAGTTAGCGTCATAGAATATATTCGATTTTATCCGAACGCTGTTGCGGTGACGAGCTACCATTTTGAAGTTGAATCATGCGACTTCGCTAAAATACTATATTGGCGCCAAATTATAGTCACATGATTTGAAAATATAGCGCTACATGATCTAGGAGATGATCTAAGTACGTCATAACCTCTAAATATCTGTTCGTTTGGATAACTGCGAGTAATAACAAATTATAAAGGATGGGAGTAAATGGTGATAAGCAAGTAGGTACCGATTCCATCGTTTTCAAAACTAGAATATTTCAATCCATTTAAAACTTTGGAAATAAAAGTTGACGACGAAAGACCGATATCCGGGTTAGGACTTTCACTTCCATATAGTTACTAAATTTAGCAAAGCGTGTTTCAAAAATAGAGGTCCGACAAACACCGATAGGCGGCGGTGATATTTGTCAATAATAGGGGATTATCCCATGGTGTCGTAAAGTTAATTAACAATGACTTGTCAATCAGACTCTCGGTATGTTGTAAACTAATTAAACTCGCTGATTGGGCAGTAACTGTAAATCGGGTACGGCACACGCTGATTTGGTTGATTAGACACAGGACGCTTTGTCAATATACGCGAGGCGACTTCCCGATTTTTTCAGGCGACTTGGACTTCGCTTTACTTGGCGAAATGAGCGAAGTTTTTTTAAATCAGGCGACTTCTTCGCCCAAGTCGCCCACTCGGCCGAGGCCTGCATTTATCCATTTAAACATCGCAGTTTATCTGGAGTTTATCTGGATTTACTGCGCATGCGTACCTAAACCCTACCCCCCTCATTAATATTCAACAATTACTTAACCCTCTCCCAAACAAGCCCTTGTTGTTACATGTCTGCAGTAAAAGTCTTTTGAAAACATTGTGGGAAAAGGAGGAATTGCTTGTAACGAGCAATTTCTGCTTTTCCCACTGTGTTTTCTGTCCGTTCAGATAATTTTCTGCCATTGTTATGAAAGTTAAAATTGTCGTCTGCAAACTCTTTCAGCTTGGGAGAGTCTGTCGTTTGGGAAAGGGTTAAATTAGGTCTAGCACATGCCAAGTAGATCTACAAGTTACGCGGTTGTAAAAAGAGGTAAAAGATACGATTTATGTAATAAAAGCCGATCAATCTATATGGTCGGTTGTCATCTGAAACATACCACCTGAAGCTTGAAACAAGCTGTTGTTACAGGTTTTAAAAAATAAATCGATGATATGTTGAAATTTTAAGAAAAAATAATGCTATTGTAAATCTGTAGAAATTTTCATAGGCTGACTCTAGTTGTTACTTCCTCAAAATCTTGGTCATATTCTGCCATATTTGACAATGTTTAACACTGGCGATAGTCAAGTGTGAACTGGAAATGAAGCTGATAATGAAGGTTCTTTAACCCTTTCCCATATGACAAATTTTAGACTATTCCAAGTTGAAAGCATTGGCAGATATCAAATTTTGAAAGAGGAACAAATGAAGTTGAGTTTTTTGACAGGGTAGAAAATATTGTAGGAAAAGGAGAAAATGCCAATAACCCAAATTTTCTCCTTTTCAAAAAATAACCTTCCTTCCCAATTGATTGTTTGGTAAAGGGTTAAATCCCATGTGGTCGTGAAGTTTAGCCCCAATATTCACATGGAAATTAAGTAATTTTTTAGCGATGATGCAATGATGACGTTTCTCTAGCGAATCAGCCAACTCCATATATGGGTGAAAGGGCGTTTCTTTGTGAATAGTGGATTCCGTACATGGAACATTATTTTAGCAATGATGTAATGTGGGCGGAAAAAGACTAAGTCAGTTAAACGCTAAGAAGTTCAAAATTAAACGATTTAAACAGCCACAGTCGGTCGCTCCCTCCTTTTGGTTGTTTGAATTGTTTAATTTTGACTTACTTCTTAGCGTTTAACCATTACTTATACTCTCATAGCCTTTTAATTTGCGTACATGAAACCCCAGTAGCCAAAAACCACCCGATAACACGAGAAATTAGAGATTTATTACGGACCAGATTGACACCAACGGCTGACACATTCTATTTTTAAATTATCAATTCTCTCATCTAAATAAAGGAAAACACAGACAAAGTTTCAAACATCGGTGCGCAGAAGACATAATGGAAAATAATTAAAACATGTTTGTTTTGTAATGGAATTTAAGCGTTATTAATCATGTGCCAGTCACTTGACATTCCCACAATGCTTTATTGATTTTTGGCATGAAATCTAAAAATAGCTTAAGAAGCTACGTAGCCTTTTAAAGGGAATACCATCAAAAAAATTTTTTTTTGTAATTCTATGATTCTTAATTATTGATGATTTGTATGGTTTTTTCATATAAATTTCAATGACATATATACTTTTTAATTTGGTTTCATGTGAAAATTCTATATACCTACCTTTAAGACTTTTGCAGACGACAATCTCAATGTGACTCAAAAGGTGCACTTTTTCATTTATATATAGGTTGAAAACATGGTGGAAAAAGGACAACATACTGGTTACCACTCCATCATTTTCTCCTTTCCCCACAATATTTTCAAAAGGCTTCCTTCCCAGGATTGTTAAAAGGTGGCATTTTGATAAAGAGCTATGCAAAAAAAAATAGTCTCTCCCAATCTATTTGTACTCTAATTTTTGTATGTCATTGTCTAATATAGCACTTCTGATTTAGGCAGATTCTTATGGAATCGATATCATGCTAAATTACAAACGCTGGAAAAAGCATTTCTGTGAGAATATTCTTTTCTGAAGAAATCTCTCTGTACAAAAGCAGATATCCTTTTCTGTGCTAATTTGATGTAATGTATTGATTAGAAGGACTAAAGTGCTGCTGATGATTGAGTTTTTTACCCAATATTTATGCATGCATTTCTATTCACCCAAATCTTCAACAATTCAAGTGTGTCTTCATCCCCCCACATTTTTTTGTAATTTTCTCAAACTTAAAGAAAAAAAATAATAATTTTGAAAAAAGTACAATGACAACTTGTTAACCTTCCTAATTTGCTTCACTACCAAAACAGTTGGTCTGGAACAGCATTTCTAATAAATCTACAGAAAGAAAAAAAATTACTACAGTTTTTCCTTATTGAGAAATTTCTATGCAGTAGTCATAGTATCAATCATTTTCCTCGACTTTGTATCAATTTGTGTAAATTCCAAATAGAATCTATTAGACTATTACAGTACTGTACTTCTATTCTGTGCTATGGAAGTTCATAATTTGGCAGAATCAAAACCATGCATGGAGGAAAGAGAATTAACTCTTTACCAAACGACAAACTTTTGGAGCAGACCAAATTGAAAGCATTTGCAGATAACAAAGCAAACGTGACTGAAAAATGAAAATTTGTTTTGGGAAGGGTAGAAAACATTGTGGGAAAAGGGGAAAATGCTGGTTAACAGCATTTTCCCCTTTTCCCACAATGTTTTCAGAAGGGTTCTCTCGCAAGATTGATTAAAGTCGGGATCATGTGGTAAAGATTTAAAGCACTAGCAGTTAGGCCCTATCCAAAAACAAGGGAAAATGGACCAATCAATAATTGAGTCATAAAAATACAGAGTGATATCATCTTCTGAGTTACAATTTGGCCCCCTGGATCTTGATGTTGATATGGATTTTTCCCATCTAACAGTCCTGAGCAATCATTTACATTATGGAAACTAGGAGCAATAAGCAATCAATTATCTGTCTAAAAAAGACATGAAAATGAATATGAAATAGGATCTCTCTTGGAATATTAAACATATCGATATGTAATCAATCTGGTTATCAGCATTTTCTCCTTTTCAAACATTGTTTTCCAAAGCTAAAATTCTTTCTTCATGGTTGTTACAAGTTACAATTCTGGATCATATGATATTATAAAAGGTTTTAACCCATTACCACACAATCCCTACTTTTGACGCCCCTGAGAAAGAAGCCTTTAGAAAACATTGTGGGAAAAGGAGAAAATGCCGGTAACCAGCATTTTCTCCTTTTCCCACAATGTTTTCTACCTTTTACAAAACAAATTTTAAATTTTCAGTCACTTTTATTTTGTCGTCTGCAAATGCTTTCAATTTGGACCAGTCTAAAATATTGTCGTTTGGTAATGGGTTAAACTTTAAAAAAGGACTTCGATTCAGCACTTTATCAGAAACAAAATGTCATACTTGCCAAAATTGAAAGTATTTACAGACACAAACCAATTTTTACTCCCAATTTATCAGCGTGATATATTTATGAAATGACAGTCTTATTGGAAAAGGAGAAAATGCATACTCTGCTAACTGCTTTCAAATTGGACCTGTGTATAAGTTTATTGTTCGGTAAGGAGTTAACAAGCAAAAGAAGATTTTTTTTTTTCAAACAATCCATTCTGACCGCTAAATCTTATGTTATCTCCCAAGTTCCCAACCAAACGGTTTGGAAAGGAATTGTTGTTTGTCACTATGTGACCCACATTTCAAAGCTAATGAGATCCAAAATTTATTTGGTGGGGTAGTTTTTGGTCCTACAGATTTTGATTTGGTCTGGCAAACTTTCATGCCTGTCAGGTCTACTGTAAGACCTATTGTCCAGTAAAATTTTCAAGTATTTCCCTTGGTCTGAAATTGAGATGAAAGCACTAGAAATTAAAAACTTCGCTCAATTCGCCAAGTAAAGCAAAGTCCAAGTCGCCTGAAAAAATCGGGAAGTCGCCTCACGTGACAAAGCGCCCTGTGTCTAATCTACCAAATCAGCATGTGCCTTACCCGATTTACAGTAACTGCCCAATCAGCAAGTTTAATTAGTTTACAATCTTCATACCGAGAGTCTGATTGACAAGTCATTGTTAATTAACTTTACGACACCATGGGATAATCCCCTATTATTGACAAATATCAGTGCCGCCTATCGGTGTTTATCGGACCTCTATTTTTGAAACACCGCTTGCTAAATTTAGTAACTATATGAAAGTGAAAGTCCTATCCCGGATATCGGTCTTTCGTCATCAACATTTATTTCCAAAGTTTTAAATGGATTGAAATATTCCAGTTTTGAAAACTATGGAATCAGTACCTACTTACTTATCACCATTTACCCCATCCTTTAAAATTTGTTATTACTCGCAGTTTTCCAAACAAACAGATATGATGACGTACTTAGATCATCTCCTAGATCATGTGGCACTATATTTTCAAATCATGTGACTATAATTTGGCGCCAATATAGTATTTTAGGTAAGTCACATGGTTCAACTTCAAAATGGTAGCTTGTCACCGCAACAGCGTTTGGATAAAATCGAATATATTCTATGACGCTAACTAAAAGATAAAATAAGAAAAAAAAAATGTTATTGTCTTTGATTTTCGATAGATTTAAGTATTCCGTTCATTTATAGTATTTCCTTGATTGGGCCTCGAACCGCCGATCTACAAGGCTTTGATAGTAAATTAGGTGTTAGTTGTTGAACGATGGTTTTATTTACGATTTATCCGATATTAATCAAAGACAAACGGTAATCAGACAGCTATATTTTCGATGTCTCTCGCACTCTGAAACTGGGTCTAACTTACCAACAGAAAGGTGAAAACATAGTGGCAATATGAGAAAATGCTGAAAGTAAGCTTTTCTACATTTGACAGACTATATTTTTTCATATCTTTAAACATTAGTTACAGCCTTTGAGCGGTTATCCACCGGTATTTGCCTGCTGCAAATGCTGTGAATTTGATAGGTATATATGTTACATTTATATTATAATGTATATTAAAATTGGTATTGAGAATGATTTTTAGCAAAAAACTATATTCAGGACTTTGGAAAACAAATAGTCTAGTGTTTGGAAGATTTTGAAAAAAAAAATATGCCAGGAGAAACTATTTAATAGTATACTCAAACTAGTACTGCTTTCTCTTTCCATTATCATTTCTTGCCATTATATTTTAATCCTAAAAGTACATGTACGTGAATTTAGCAAACTTTATATAAAAATGTTTTGAGTAGTTTTCACATGGAATAAGTATACTGATCATGAAAAAGATAAAAAGCATTTAATAATTTTATTCCATTTAGATTCACATGATTTTCAATTTTATTAATTTGTTATCAAATTGGTAAGGTGTTGTGAATTCCCTCTATATTTCGGCCCACATCTATTTCTTGATGTCCGTCTGAACTTCTCCCTAAAGTCTGACCACTTCTCCCCAAAGTTTGACCACTTCTCCTCATTTTGAAAAACTTCTCCCCATTCTCAGACTAGTGAGAAGTTACTTCTCCCCATTTTCTGAGGGTTGGCAGAGGCCTGTCAATACCACAATCACTGAGCTAAAGAGGTATCGGTAATGTATTTAAATTGGGGCGAATCCATGCATGAAGGAGTCAGTAGTTTCCCATAAGAATGTATTGGACATTGGGCTGCTCTGATGCTATTTTTGTTGCTGGTCTTCGCCAGACCTTCACATCAGCCCTCTTTAAACATGTCTGGAATTAACGATTTTACGTCTTTTCAAATGGCTCTATGCGACAAAATTGCCAATGACAGCCAATATAGAGGGCATGGATTATTAGATAAATGATAAATCTGTAACATCATACAAACTGTGCTTCAAAAAACCAATTAAATCAATGGAAATTAACCTTTTTTCCCCCAACATAAATAAATCCAGTGTAATTTGTAAACAACTAACACGGTGACTTCCGTTAAAATAGGCATGCACACTCAATTCCATCTGAATTTTGTAAAGTCTGTTTCTCTAACCCCAACAACCATTTTCGCACAAGGTACCTCTGTCAACAGCGAAATTCCCAACTAAACCGTCCTGTAGCGTATCAGAAGTACCGTGGTTTCTGCCAAGACATGCAAATTAATGGTATCACCATGTTTTGATTTCTGGTGAAGTAGGTCAACCATTATTTAATTTCAAAAGCACAGATTTGCATAAAGGTAAGATTTATATGTTAACTATCATCACTTTTTTTGTAAAGATTTATAATTTATCTAACGATCCATTCCCATTTTAGTAGCTGTCAATTGGAAATTTTGAAGCATATAGCCATTCAAGAAGATGCGAGTAGAATTGTATTAATTCCAGACATGTTTAAAGAGGGCCGACATGAAGGTCTGCGGAAGACCAGTAACAAAATAGCATCAGAGCAGTCCTTCAGAAGGTGCATCTGACTGGCATAACATGCTTCAAGCTAATTCAATAACATTTTCAAATGTTCTCTTAACCTTTTCCAGTTTCCATGTACTGTATTTTAAGCTTGTTACATATCAGAATCTTACAACAGATTATGCTTTCTTGTCTTCTGTGTCATTGGTAGCCGATCTATACAACATAAAAAAACAAATGTCAGTGGGTACACAACTACACATGTGTGGCTGAGAAGTGAAACATAAACACAACAGAACATACAGTAACATTTTTAAAGATTCAGAATCTGATATGTCATTGAATTATACCTTAATTATTGACCAGTTCCTTCAGTCCTTTTAAATAGTCTCTTTCTCCAAAAGTCAGTTCAAAATGTATGCCGGAATACCATGACTATAGAAGTTCTTATTCACGTTTGTGTTGAATTATTCTTCATTGAGTCTGGCGACAGATTGACGGAAGCCGAATCACTCATGAAAAACTTATATATTAATCCGCGTTTAATGGAAACCAATTATAAATTTAAATGGTCCCGTATCATATTTCTTAGGAGATATAAGTATCTATAATTCGCTTCTGAATATAACAAGTAAACTTATATGACTCAGTTGATCCTTACAATTCAGATAATCTGAAAACCGACATCGTTTTTAGAGCGGATTCACAATATTTTCTGTGGTTACAAGGCATCATTTGTCGGTGACGTCACCAATGGTGGCGACAGGAAGTCGGCGGAGTAGCCTATATCTTTTATTACGATAAATGCCAACATTGATGACCGTTTTCTCATCACTCAGGTTTTTATTTTAAAAAAAGTCAAATGTATAAGTACATAAAGCTTCTGAAATAGCTGTATCGACCAGTCGTAGATACATGATGACTTACTTATTCGAGTCCATCCGAATGTTATCACCCATCAAGGGAGATAACTTTATTTTAATTCGTCCCAAAATTGTTCGCTCCTGCAGCCCAATGACCTCTCAAACATCTTGGTAACTTACATCCAAGCATGTCTTTCTTTTTCACTTTTTACCATTCATATGAATCATCCTTTTAGGGTATATATATATTTTTTTTGGTATTGACAATGATTTAAAGTTGAAGTTTTCATTAACACATTAAAGATCTTCATAAGTCAAAAAGTCATCTACCTTTATTCTGAAGGTCTGCTCCAATGCTATTTTTGTTTCTGGTTTCCACAAAACAGTAACAAAAACAGCATCAGAGCAGACACCTTCAGACTGAAGGTAGAAGTCATTAAGTCCTGAACATTACAATTACTTTGAATAGTCTACTCACAAAACAAACTGTTAACAGTTGAAAACCATTAAGATAGCCTCTCTATTATGATAAAGTTGCAGTTTACAGGCGATGATGCTGGCTGGACTCTTGACCAGATGCTTGCCTAGCTCAGTTGGTAGAGCTGCTGCACTAGACTATTAGTCCCATGTCAGGCAAACATTTCTCCCGATTTACTTCATTTGCCATAAATTGGTGAACATAGGATGAGGCTCCAGCTATCCCTGGGGACTGAAGTGGGATGTGGTTACTCCCAAAAAGTCAGGAGGGGGAGGAGTGTTGTGATTTATGACATTGGGTTGACTCATGATCAGCTGTCTGACCAGCTCAGTTGGTACAGCTGTGGTACTAGTGTTCGGGAGGGGTCATAGCCATAGGTTTTAGTCCCATGTGAGGCACACTTTCCCCCCTAATTTACTTTAATCATGCAGGATTTGGTTGGCAAAATAAACAAAATGTTCACAAAAGTGTGGTCTTTACTGTAAGCCAGCTGTCCCTAAAGACTTAGAAATGTGGGAAAAGGAGAAAATGCTGGTAACAAGCATTTTCTACTTTTGCATTAATTTTTTCTACTTTAATAAAAGGCTATTCTACCATTTGTTTGCAAATGTAAATTTGGATCAGAAACGCTTTGAATTTGGATTGATCTACATTTTTATTGTGTGTGTCGGAAAGAGTTAACTTTACTAATACACAAACTTTGGTCTGTTCCGTAATGAACACACCCACTTAGGAAAAAAATTAAATGTGGCCTGATTGATAGCTGCAGCATTTGTATCTTATAGGATAGAAAACATTGTAGAAGAGGATGCTGGAAACTAGTGATTTTCTTCTTTCTCAGAATGTTTTAAAAAGAGTTTCTACCTTTTAACACATGATTGTTTTAGGAAAAGGGTTAAGCTTTAATCATAAAATTTTGTTTAACCAAGTACTACACAATCCCTACTTTTGACGCCCCTGAGAAAGAAGACTTTTGAAAGCACTGTGGGAAAAGGAGAAAATGCTGGTAACCAGCATTTTCTCCTTTTCCCACAGTGTTTTCTACCCTTCCCAGAACAAATTTCTATTTTTCAGTCACTTTTTTTTTGTCATCTGCAAATGCTTTCAATTTGGACTAGTCTAAAATTTTCTCGTGTGGTAAAGAGTTAAATGATCCTGAGAAAAAAATCTCTAAAATCATTTAGGTAAAAGGGGAATGAAGCATGTCATGGAGCTACTCTCAGTATACTATCAGCTTACTTGTCAAACCTGTAAGAATTAATTCAGAATGAAGTTCAGTGTATAATGTATTTTAAGATGTCAAAATAGGTCAAGGTCAGGTACATGTATTTGGAATGGAAAGAACTATAACTTGTATGTTTTTGAAAGCATTTTTGCAGGGCTGTTTTCAAAGGAAACATTAAGGTGTCATCATCATAGCCCCTGTCATTGCTGAAGTTGTTTCATTCAAAATCGGACCAGGTATTAACTATCAAAAGAGGGACCCAGGGAGCAGGTAACCATTAAAATATTTTTGACACAGTTATGGCCCTTTTTCGACAGATTTATTAACCGAAAATCAAGCAACAGCAGCTGACCATTGGTGCCTGTATGTGGTGCTCTTATTTCTCTGTGGTAGGACTGATATCCAGGCATCACTGATTGCTGATTTAATTTTAAAAAAAAAGGTCAAGTATAGAAAGCTGTTATAACAGTTATACACACTGATTTATTTTTACAGATTATAAATTGGAGAAAGCCTTGTGACCATGGAATTATATCTGGCCGTTCAAGATGCTGGCAAAGAGAATTATAGTGTTCCTCTATCATCAAGTTCCCTTCTATACATTATCAAATATTGCTCAATTTCATCAGTGAAGGTGACTTTAGTGACAGTTAGTGCAACAAGATATGCATGTGTTGATATAAAACAGTCTTGCCTTGATGGCATTTGCTATACTTGTGTTGACGAAAATGATGTTCCAAAGGAAGTCAAAAATTGTGATCTTCCAGTTATTCAGGTATGAACAGAACAGTGAATATTCAGGAGGTTTTAAACTTTAAAGTTAAAATCAAAGTTGTGTGATAAAATGGTTGTATTACAGGGTTTTGCCTTTGCGTTAAAATTTGGGGGTCACTTTGACCTCCTGCCTCTTTAATTTAGGGTCATTTCTCTACCTTAGGGGGTCAAAGTATATTGGTTTTTTCATCTTCAAGCAGATTACAAAACAGTTCACCTTTTACTTATACTCCAAAAAGTAAAGTCATTAACCCTTTACCATATGAGGAAACTTTAGACAAATCCAAATTGAAAGCATTTGCACAAGACAAATTAATTGTGCCTCAAATGATGAAATTTGTCAGTAATAGGAAAGAAAATCTTGTGGAAAAAAGGAGAAAATAAGTTGGTTAACAGCATTTTCTCATTTACCCAAAAGATGTTCAAAAGCTTTCTTCTCCAGGGTTGTTAAAAGTCTGGATTGTTATTTAAGTCATTTCTTACAGAAGGCTTGACTCTAATTTTGACAAATGATACTATCTTGTTAGTACTTTTAGCTTGGACAATACTTAAATTTCATTGTCTGTCAGAATTAACTCTCATGAACTCTTTACCACACATTCCCGACACAATCCTGACTTCTGACTACCCTGAGGAAGAAAGCCTTTGAAAACATTTTGGTAACCAGCATTTTCTCCTTTTCCCATAATGTGTTCTGCCCTTTCCAAATCAATTTTCAGTTTTTTTTTTCGCATTTATTTCGTCGTCTGCAGATGCCTTCAATTTTGTTGTTTGGTAAAGAGTTAAGCATTTATCTACATGCAGATGTCTCTAATATGTTGTCTGGTAAAGGGCTAAAGTATATGTCATATTTATTAAGAAATCATCATACTACGAAGAATTAATTTGTTTTCTACAAATGCTTTGAACTTGGTACAGTCCAAAAATGTGTTGTTTGGTGAAGAGGTATTTTATCTGTCGCACTTCTGGTTATTATACACATTGTATGATTGAGGAATGAACAAGATCCATATTTTAACCATGCTCTGGTAAAAGCGGGCATAATGCATCTCCAAACACATCATTATTAGCAAAGATTATATTTCATGTGTCTATTTTTAGAAATTTATGGGTAAAGAAATGATGTAATTTAAGTTGGGGGGAATATTTCCCCGTCAAAGTGAATAACTTTCTCCTACCGAAAATCTGGTGTATTGATTTGAGATCACCAGCTTAAAAGTGGCATTCACTGACAAAATAATCAGATGAAATATTATATATAATTTATTTCATCAACTTGTGGTTAATATGGGGAAATATTTGCCTCAAAAGGGAAATGTCCTCGAAAATGACTCGTGCCCTACGGCACTCGTTATTTTCGCATACCTTTCCCTTTTTTGGCAAATATTTCCCCATACTAACTATAAGCTGATGAAATAAACTCTACGTCATCATATGATTATAGATCCATAGGGCCCAATTTTTCCTAACAGCTTGCACAATCTAGAGGTACACTTGTCTTTTGACATACAGAAATTGACCAATAAGAAAAGGTTTTGACTCGGGTCAGCCTGAGTGGATTGTGCTGGCTGCCTCTAGTGTAAGCCTTTACCAAACAATCCCTGGTTTTTTCAACTCTGAGAAAGAAGCCTTTTGAAAACATTGTGGGTAAAGAGAAAATGCTGTTAACCCTTTACCACACAGCAGAATTTTAGACCTATCTTAATCGAAAGGTGATATTTATAATTTCATAGTGGCTCAAATGATGCAATTATTCTTTGATAGGGTGTAAAGCTTTGTGGGAAAAGGAGAACATGCCGGTTAACCAGCATTTTCTCCTTTTCCCAAAAAGTTTTCAAAGGCCTTTTCCTCAGGGGCGTTAAAAGTCCTCATTGTGTGGTAAAGGGTTAATTAACCAGCAACTTCTTTTCCCACAGTGTTTTCTACACTGCTAGAAACAAATGTCAGTTTTTGAGTCAAGTTTATTTTGACATCAGCAAGTGCTTACAATTTGGACCAATCTATGATTTTGTGGTTTGGTAGATGGTTAAGGTCCCTTTTCACAGGATCAGGACTGATCTCTGTGTACTCTTTTACACCGTACTAGTTTATAATATGTGCCACATGACTAAGTGCTATTATCATTTAATAGGATGAAGACGGCCAGATCATTAGAAGTGGACTGTGCTCCTGTGTCAGACATCTTGTATCGTATGCATCAGCAAGGTCAGGGGATGATACCATATTGGATCTTCTGGTATTGTTTATTTATTATTCTTGTTATTGGTCTGGTAAAAAAGTATGCCACAGTTTCTTATTTAGCACAACTTAATTTCTTTTGCGAAATTTGATTAATATGGACTGCTGTAGAGTCTTTGGTGATTAGAACATGTGGACATGTAAAAGTATTGACCATATCGTTTGATGTATTCATGACACCATCCTCAGATACCCCGGGGTCTCCCTATTTGCTACCCTACATCGACCCCTGGGACAATTGACTAATAAAACTTTGAATCAGCCGCCGAAAATCAATACGAAACGTCATAGCGTACAGTCCACTCGCCCATCACAAAATGATGATGGAACCAATGAAAAGCCAGCATTCGGCCAGCGGTAAAGCGAGGGAAATTCAATTAATTGTCTCAGGGGTCGATGTAGTGTAGCAAATAGGGAGACCCCGGAGTATCCGAGGATGTCATGACACCAGGAAAGAAAGAATTTGAAAATATTGCTGAGGGAGACAGTGCCGGCAATCAGCATTTTCTCATATTTCAACATCATCAACCAACTCAAGGTTAAATCCCACCTTTTGAATTGAATGCCTGGTAAAAGGTTAACTCTTTACCACACAATCCTGACTTTTAACGACCCTGAGAAAGAAAGCATTTTCTCCTTTTCTCACAATGTTTTCTGCTCTTCCCAAATCAATTTTCTATTTGATTCAGATTTATTTTATCAACTGCAAATGCTTTTAAGCTGGACTTGTCCAAAACTTTGTCGTTTGGTTAAGGGTTAACCTATTACCACACAATCCAGACTTTTATCAAACCAAAGAACAGTTTTTCCCAGCATAAATGAAACACAGGATTGTTTGGTAAAAGGACAATGAGCATGTATACTGGTATGTATTTTATACTTTTCAGGGTTTCAGATGTGGAAGCCTCAAAGCCTGTGCAGAGGTAAGCTAATGAACAGTTTTCATGATACATCAGTTCTCTACATAAACATTAATAATTACATGTATTTTTTCTGTGATTATTATCAAATACTCTTTTTCTTACCATACAAAAAAAGCAGATGTCTGAAAAAAAGGTAGAGAATATTGCTAGAAAAAAAAAGAAAATGCTGTTAACCAACAATTTCACTTATATCAGTATTATTTTCAAAAACCTCAGGGTTGATATTTTCAAATTGTTCTGTGCTGAAATTCTCCCCCTCTGCTTTTGATCGTCAATGTGAGCAGAACATTAAAAATTTTCCTAGATGCATTAACCCTTTACCACACAATCCCGACTTTTAACGGCCTTAAGAAAGAAGCCTTTTAAAAACATTATGGGAAAAGGAGAAAATGCTGGTGACCAGCATTTTCTCCTTTTTCATTTTCAATTACTTTTATTTGGTCATCTGCATCTGCTTTTGATCTGGACAACCCTACAATTTCGTTGTTTGGTAAAGAGTTACTGTTACTACACAAGCCAGATTGAAAACAACCCTGAAGGAGAAGGCCCTTGAAAATGTTGTTGGAACATGAGAAAATGCTAGTAAGGAGCATTTTCTTCTCTTTTACAATGTTTTCTTCTGTTTCAAAGAAGAATCTCACCATTCATGCAATACCTTATTTGCCAACTGCAAACACTCACAATTTTGTATTGTCTAAAATTTGGTCATGTGAAAAAAAGTCAAATTTTTATTTAAGTTTTTCAGTAAGGCATTGATAGAACTAGAAAAATTACATTGTATGCCCCTTTGCCATAGGACTTAGTGTTTGAGACTATTATTTGGATGATTTTTTACACCAATCAAAAGTTAATACAAGGTACACAAGGGAAAAGATTTCATTTTTGGGGGGGGGGGGGGGAGAATGGAAAATTTGTCTTATGAATTTGTTTGAAAACATTGAAAACAATGGAGAGAAAAGGATCGCTCATGTGCAATATGTAGTTGCTCCTTTGCCTTCACAGTTTTTTGCTTCAGAGGCATTAAGGAGTCAGTCATATATTTGTGTGGTGAAGGGTTTGTTTGATTTTGTGATTGTAGGTATCTGGCTGGACAAGGCTTTGTGAGGTAGAGTTACCAGCAAGTATAGGACAGTTGGTGAACATTGTCAGGTAAATACCTCTTGATACTTTAGAGGGCTAAAATGGTGTTAGAATTATTCATAGTGTATCCCTTTATCACCACAAAAAAAATGTTACAATTATCCATAAAATGAAGGCTTTTAAAAACATATGGGGAAAGGAGAAAATACTGGTAACCAGCACTTTCTCCTTTTTCCACAGTGTTGTCAACCTTTAGGAGATAAATCCCACCACATTGTGTCATATCTAAGTAGTTGTCTGCAAATGCTTTTAATGTAGACCTGTCTATAGTGCTGTCATCTGTTAACCCTGTACCACACAATGCCTACTTTTGACGCCCCTGAGAAAGAAGCCTTTAGAAAACATTGTGGGAAAAGGAGAAAATGCTGGTAACCAGCATTTTCTCCTTTTCCCACAGTGTTTTCTACCCTTCACAGAACAAATTTCAAATTTTCAGTCACTTTAATTTTGTTGTCTGCAAATGCTTTCAATTTGGACCAGTCTAAAATATTGTGATTTGGTAATGGGTTAAAGAGATAAAATTTGAGACTACATGTATGTCAACCCTTTCCCAAATGAAACATTTTAGACTGTCTCAAACTCAAAAGTGTTTGCAGATGACAATTTTGAATTTGATGAGAATGGCAGAAAGTTTTCTGAGAGGCTAGAAAACACTGTGGGAAAAGCAATTTCTCTTTTTCCCACAATGTTTTCTAAAGACTTGAACTGACGACATGTAAAAACCAGGACTTGTTTTGGAAAGAGGTGAAGGAGTAAGTACAAAGATTCAGCATATTGTTCATTGACATAGTTTAACTTGCACACTGTACAAAAGTACTTAAAAAAAGAGTACTTAAAAAAAAAAAAAGAGAGAAACCAAAGAGACAGACCTAAATGTCACAGTAATAGCATATCTATCTTCTCAAAAGTCCATAGCAACTGATGTGTTTAAAAAGAAAAAGCCTACCTTGGGCACTCTAAGAAGAAGTGTTTATTTTGTAGCAATCAGGTATTCTAGCCACATGAACAAAGAACACAAGACTTTTTATTGCTGCATGCAAATGTATGTGTAATTGTAATAAAGGTGTAGTTTTCTCTTTCAGGTCATCAAAACATGAAACTGTGATTGAAATACCTCCTGATGTAATGAAAATTGAATTGAACCTTGAGAAGCCTCCCCCTCTCCATAATGATGACAAGAAAAAGAGAGCTCTCCTCAATAGAGTTAAAAAAGAATTTACTGCATCACAACCAGTAAATTCTGCATGTGAAAAAGTTTGCACAGACTTTTTCAAAGTACGACAAGATTTTATGCCACATGGAAGCATGTATTATAGAGTGATTACAAAACCTGAAAAGGAGAATAGAAAGTTTGATAACCAGTCTTGTAAATTTGGATGCACAGAAAACAGGTTGATAAAATGGTGTGCTAAATGTAATGACAGAGAGAAGGACAGGAAAAAGGAAATACAGATCTCAAAAAATAAAGCCAGGAAAGATCAAACTTTTAATGGTGATAATGGTGTTTTAAGGAAAACTGACAACAACAAAATTACAGACAAATGTGACAAAACATTAGATATATCTACAGTAGAAGAGTTAACACAATATATAGAAAATCTGACACTTTACGATATAGATTATGAACACACATATGCAGAAGGTGTTGTATTTACTATAGCTGACATAATGCTGTTTGTTTACTTCTATCACCTTTTAGTAAGTACTTTGTTTTTTGTAGGGACAAATTCAGTATTCACTTATTATCTGCACTGTGAAAACAGGTTTAAATGCACCTGCAAGAAAAATCACCTAATCTGACCTGGGTCCGTATTCACCAACCATTCCTAAGAACGTTCTTTGTCTAATTCTTCAAGATTTTCTGATTGTGAAAGTAACAGCACTTCTGATTGGCTAAACCATTTGGTTTAGCCAATCAGAAGTTCTGTTACTTTCACATGGACAAAATTCTGAAGAATTAGACTAAGAATGTTCTGAAGAATGGTTGGTGAATACAGACCCTGGTTTGAAAGGTTTTGCCATTGTTCAACATATTGTATGCCAAAAGATCAGCGTACAAGTACTTCATGGTTCCCTTAGTTGCTAAAAAAATGGATTTTATGGATCTATGATGTATTTAACCCTTTACCACACAATCCCTACTTTTGATGACCCTGGAAAAAAAGCCTTTAGAAAACATTGTGGGAAAAGGAGAAAATGCTGGAAACCAGCATTTTCTCTTTTTCGCACAATTTTTTCTATCCTTCCCAAACCAAATTTCAACTTTTAGTCATTAATTTTGTCATCTGCAAATGCTTCCAATTTGGACCAGTCCAAAATTTTGTTGTTTGGTAAAAATTGAATGTCTTAAATGGTATAATGCATCATGGAGATACATTTAAGCCCCTTTGTCTACAGAATGGCTCACTCATTCAGAAATTTCATACTTGTGTCGACTACGTGGAGCATGGGGTATCTGTTGCTTTTATAGGTACAGGGCTGGTTATCCAGTTATTGTCAGATCCAATTCAAGCTCAGCCAAACTGTAATTAAAAACTTAACTCTTTACTACACAATTCCGACTTTGAACAACCCTGAGAGAGAAGCCTTTTGAAAACATTATGGGAAAAAGAGAAAATGCTGGTAACCAGCATTTTCTCCTATTCCCACAATGTTTTCTACCCTAGAGAAGACAAAAATTATCATTTGAGCAACATTTATTGTGTCGTTTGCAAATGCCTTCAAACTGGACATGTCTAAAATTTCTTTGCACGGTAAAGACTTAATAGTTCTTGCAACAGCATCTTTTCCCCTCCTGATGCAGAACTTTGTTTCACTTTATGGCTTTTAGCCCTTTACCAAACAACAAAATACTAGACTTGTCCAAATTGAAGCAGTTGCAGACAACAATATACTTGTAAATGTAACTCAAAATTTAAAATTTGTTTCCAGCCGGATTGAAAACGTTGTTGGAAAAGGAGAAAATGCTGGTTACCACAATGTTTTCAAAAGGCTTCTTACATAGGGTCGTCAAAAGTCAGGATTGAGTGGTAAAGGGTTGAAGTTTGCTGTGCAAAGTCGTGGTAGGAAAAATTCAAGGAATGTATTGATGTCTGATCTGGCTCTTTCCAAAATGATCCTATGTAACCTTGGTTAAAGCAAAAAAAAAAAAAAAAAAAAAAAAAAAAACGAGCTTTTGGCCTTAAAATTTACCCCTAAATGAATGAAATGAAAATTTCCAAAATAGCTAAAGTTGATTTCACTAGAAAGAAAGTAATGTATCAAAAAATGTAGATTAAAGATTAGACTGCACATTTTGTACAGTCTGATCTTGATTTTCAGTGTCTGCAAAAGTGCCCCAAGTAGCTTTTAACATCAAAAGGGTTAGAGATGCACAAGTATTTTCTCTGAGTAGTATATATGTCACTTTTATTTCATGCTTTCCGGTAGGATATCGAGAAATAGTAGTGAAAATATTTTTCAATCTTACACTGGTACCACCAGTGAAAATTCCGATCTTCATGTTCTTGTTGCCTAGATTAATTGCGTGTGTTTCACAACCAGATGGAAATATGACATCATTTACCTTACATTTCTTGCGCTTGACATAATATTGTAATGCGTTGCTATGCAGGAGGGGTACACCACTGGGAATAATGGAAAAGAACTGTACTGGATTTTGATAAAGCTCCTCCAATAAAGGGTTAAAAGCATGAAATAAATAGAATGCGCTATTAGTGAAAATATTACCGATGGTGTTCACGAGATGAAATAAATTTCGATCTTTCACCGAAAAAAACAATTATATCCTGTATTTAATTTTTTCTTGTACATTGTAGGAATCAATGAGTTTTCAAGGTAGAAGACTGTTCAAACACATTCCCCATGTCCACAAGTGGCTTAAACATCTTATCTCACTACCCAGAGTCCAAGACACTTCAATATTGTGTGGATATAATACAAAACTGCTAAAATCCTGTCTAGATGATAGAGGAAAAGATACTGGCAATATGACGTTCTCAATCCCTGACAGAGTTCTGGACTTGGCGGAAGAAAACACTGATATATCGTAAGCAACTTCAGTCTATATCTAACTGAGGGTAGTGCCTGAAAATTGATGCTCAGTCATTTTTGAATAAGTCATTTCTGTCATGCAAGCTCTTTTTAATACCTCTTCAATATTGAATGTTTAGAGAAAGAAGAAGCGCTTTCCACTTGTAACAATGTTTCCTAAATTTAGTACAGGTTATAAGACGAGAAATGATTAATCTAGAGAATATACCTCATACACCTCTGTTGTTTCATTTTGGCGCCAAATTAAAGCTTGGTCTGAGACTTCCATACTGCGGTATAGAACTGAATGATGTATCTTAACTCTTTACCAAATGACAAATTTAAAGACTGCTGCGAATTGAAAGCATTTACAGATGACAAAATAAATGTGACCAAAAAAAAAAACAATTTTGATTTGGGAAAGTTAGAAAACATTTTCTCCTTTTCCCTCAATGTTTTCAAAAGTCTTTCTTCTCAGGGTCCTCAAAACTCGTCATTGTATGGTAATGGGTTAATAGTGTCATTTTTAACCTTATTTGTATTGTTTTCAAGCCAGGGTGCTACTGGAGGGAGGGAATGATATAACTGTAGACAAATATCTCGCATTAGATGCTCACAATGATGTGAATTTTACCTTTTAAACTTTACCACAGGCCAAAATTTAGACTGATCCATATCCAAGGGATTTTCAATTAATTGATGTATGGAATTTCCAGATTGTCCCTTTTTGCATTATGGGTCACATACTGTCTATGAGAAACAGTTAAAGAACTATATAAATCTTCTTTATATTTCATTAGGAGAAGATCAAGAGCAAAAGTTCGAGCTTTGAGGAATGAAATTGCGAGAGTGCTTGATAAAATTGAGGTACCTATAAGGTTAACTCTTTACATAAGGAAAAGTGCTTAAGGCAAACCCAATTTGAAATTGTTTGCAGAAGATGGATTACGTGTGGCTCAAATGGTGACATTTGTCTTTGAAAGGTTAGAAAACGTTGGGGGAAAAGGAGAAAATGCTGTTTACCAAACAAAAAAAATTTGGAAATTGAAAGCACTTTCAGCCGACAAATTAGATTTTGCTCAAAAGATGACTTCTATCTTTGAAATGCTTGGAAACTTTTTGGGAAAATATTGGAAAATGCTGGCTATTGGCATTTTCTCTTTTTCCCCAATGTTTTTGAAAACCTTCTTCTTTAGGGTTGTTTAAACTTCTGATTATTTACGGTTAAGGGTTAGTAAGATTCTGGATTGAGCGATAAAGGGTTGAAAGGAAAAGACAATTCATTCTTTGGTTGCTGTACCATTTGAAAGTCAGACAGCTTATAGGATGGGTAGTACGTGTCCACTATGCATCTGTTTGTGAACAAATGTATTGAATAACTTTTATTAGAAGGTCTTCGTTACCAAAACTGCTGATCTGTCATGAAATAAGGACATACAATTTTGGTTTATAAGAATACCATAGTACAAAAAAAATGTGCACCTTCTTGTCTTGAAATAATTTTTATTGCCTCAAAAAATGTTGTTCTTTGACAGTAGTTCTTTGTTGTTCTTTGACAAAGGTTAGACAGTATGTATGCATTGTGCAGTTTGAGCTAGATCTACCTTGCCTACAAAAAGCAACTAAATCAGTGACAGGCACAATAGGATATTAAAAGTTTTAGGCACTAGTACTGTTCTAGACATAATTCTGTTAGTCTGTTCGTTTAGGAAAATGGTATAACTGCTGATGTTGGGGCCCATCCTAGGGGAACAAATGTTCATGTCAGCTGGGACTCACTTCCATGTGAAGCAAGCCCCAAAGTTGGTAAGCTTAGTTAACAGCCAGATGCAGAGCTCCAGATAGAGGGAGCTTAGTTAACAGCCAGATGCAGAGCTCCAGATAGAGGGAGTGATTTTGATTTCAAAATTGAAAATATTAATTATTCTCCTCTAAACCCTATGTTGCGGGTATTCATTAGAATCATCTCATTGAAACAATTGTAATGAGTACCCACAACATAGGGTTTCACAGAGAAATAATGGATTTTGAATACCATCACTCCCTCTTATCTGGAGTTCTGCATACGCTTGCATTGCTGTCGTATACCACTTCATCTTGATGTTGAATTTTCGTGTCTTGCATTATACATGAATGCTTAACCCATTACCACACGATCTCTACTTTTGACGACCCTGAGAAAGAAGCCTTTAGAAAACATTGTGGGAAAAGGAGAAAATGCTGGTAACCAGCATTTTCTCCTTTTCCCATAATGTTTTCTTCCTGTCCTAAAACTAATTTCAATTCTTTAGTCACATTCATTTCGTCATCTGCAAATGCTTTTAGTTTGGACCAGTCTAACATCTTGTCGTTTGGTAAAGAGTTAACCACACACTCACAAGTTTTAATGACCCTAAGGAGGAAGCTATTTACAAACATTATTCGAAAAGGAGAAAATGATGCTAAGCAGTGTTTTCTCCTTTTCCCACAATGTTTTTATCCGTCAAAGATTGAAATCAGTATTTGGGCCACTTTTAGTTTGTTGTCTGCTAATGCATTGATCCTGGGCAAATCTAGAACTTTGTTGTTTGCCATACAGTTCATGTGAAAACATTGTTGCAGAAGTAGATATTTGTCATACTGAGGCATTTCAGGACCGCTTCCTATGGTAACATATTTTCATGATACATATTCATGCATCAACCTTGATTCACATTGATTTTCTGCAAACTTGAGTGATAAATGTGCTGCACTTTACTATCATATTCATTAAATGCAGCAAAAATGACATTCATACAATTATGACTCCTTTATGCTTCTACAATTGAATCCTTTATTGGTTTTCTAAACAATCCTGATCAAGACAGTTTTTGAAAAACAGTGTTGGAGAAGGAGAATAATGTTCTGATAATCATCATTTTCACACATTTTTATCTCAACTGTTGTTGAAGAAAACATCAGGGTGACTAATGCCCTGGCTTTGTCTGTGTCATGTAGCCAAAACTGCCATACTTTAGGAGATCGCTGTTTTTGATAAAGATATTTATTTCAATGACAAGTTATTAACTATCACAAGGGTAACCTTTACAAGAAGAAAAGGTGACCCTCAAAGTATTTTTGACATAATTATGGAAATCTTTGTTATATAGAATGTTCACTTAAAATCAAGAAATCACAGTCACGCATTGGCACCCACATTTGGTGCTCTTGTTTTATAACCATTAACCCCTTACCACACAATCCCTACTTTTGACGCCCCTGAGAAAGAAGTCTTCTGAAAACACTGTGGGAAAAGGAGAAAATGCTGGTAACCAGCATTTTCTCCTTTTCCCACAGTGTTTTTTACCCTTCCCAGAACAAATTTCTATTTTTTTAGTCACCTTTATTTTGTCGTCTGCAAATGCTTTCAATTTGGACCAGTCTAAAATTTTCTTGTGTGGTAAAGAGTTAAAGCACATGTTCCATTTTCAACCACATAGAATTCTTTATCTGAAACTGTTCTTAATTTGGAGTTGTCTAAAACCTTGTTATTTGGTATAGAAATTAAATTGTCACATAATTGTGCAAAAGTTGGTCCAAATATTTAGATACGAATGCAAAAGAAATTCAATATCTAAACTATTATCACTGAAAGAGGGTGATTACATGGGCTTGTACATGTGTGTTTCATTACAGAATTGCCAGAGAAAAGAGTGAAAAGAAAATGTGAACAGCTTGAGAACTTGGCCACAGCCGTACAAGAAATTTCCAAGCCTGGTGATGTCATTGTGGATTTCTGTAGTGGCGGTGTAAGTTTCAGGTTTGACTGTAAAGGCTTGTTTGTTAACTTCTGCATTTTTGCAGAAGATGTCTCCTAACTCTTTACCAAACAGCAACATTTGGACTTGACCAAATGGAAAGCATTTGCAGACGACAAAACGGATGTGGATCAAATGTTAAAGTTTATCCTTGAATGGGTAGAAAACATTGTGGGAAAAGGAGAAAATGCTGGTTTCCAGCATTTTCTCCTTTTCCCACAATATTTTCTGAAGCCTTCTTCTTCAGCGTCGTTAAAACACATGATTATTAGGGAAAGGGTTAACCTGTTGACCAGTTACAAAGAAATGTAATAGAGCCATGCTTTGTGAAAAGGTAGCGTAGGTATCTGCAAGAATAATTGACCCATGGCAGCCTCTGCAGTCTGCACATACTGACATGGGGCGAAACATCTTGCTAGGGTCAGTTTTCTGCATGTTGAAGGAATGTCTACCTCATGATTTGATCAGTTGTCAGACCAAATGAATATTTTTGATTCATAATCATGCAATGACTTGCTTGATTTACCTCAAGAGAGATGCCTGAAGCCCCCTTTTCCCAGAGACCTACTCATTTGTATATGTTTGCCCTGCAGTAATTAGCTTTTGAGTTGATTGAGAACAAAGAAGCAAGTACCATTCTCCTTATTGTCTTTTTCTGAAGATATTTTTCATCACTGCATTTATCAACCCTTATCCTACCAAAGAAATTAAATGAAATTTTTCAAGCCAATAGTAAATACCTTAATGATATTATTTCAAATGTTCTTTTGAAGAAAAATATCTCCCTATCAGACTCTGTAGATCAAAGATCAGTCTGATCTTGATCTACACTGTCCGCAAAAGGTCAGCAAGTAGGGAGAAGCAGCCTAAAGGTTAAATACCAAAGTATGTTAGTAAAGAAATAACTGTGCATGACTTATTTACTGGATCATAAAGTCTTGTATTTCACAGGCTTACAAAAAACTGATGTTGGAGAGGTGTGATATAAGGTTTCTTGGAAGTAAAGTATATTGTGACAGTATGTAATACAATTAAATGCTAGAGAAAAAACTTTTTACTTATTTACAGTTGAAGTAATATTACATAAATTATTTTTCAGGGACATCTTGGCATCATTATAGCATATCTCCTTCCTGACTGTAAGGTGTGTACAACAACTGAGATACTGGAATCATGCGTTATTGTCCTGTACTTGAATGCTAAATAGTTTTATTTGAAAATAATCTCAACTGCAATTTAGTGAATAAAGGATAAAGTTCTTTATCCACTAACTTTTGACCAGACATAAAAATTTTAGCCTTGCACAAATTGAAAGCTGGTTAACAACATTCTCTTCTTTTACCACAGTGTTTTCAAAAGCCTTCCCTGTAGGGTTGTTAAAAGTCAGCATTGTGCAGTAAAAGGTTGATTGTTTACCAAACAATCCCTGATTTTTACAACCCTGAAAAAGAAGCCTTTTATGGGATAAGGAGAAAATGCGGGTACCCACATTTTCCCCACAATGTTTTCCACCTTGCTGGAAACAAATTTTTATTTTTGAGCTGTTTATTGTTGTCTGCAAGTGCTTTCAATTTGGACCAGTCTAACATTTTTTTGTTTGGTAAAGAGATAAACATAGAAAATGTTATATTTAGTATAAGGTACAGGTATATCATTTTCTATCCTGGAGTCAGATTTAAGGTGGCTTACTCACCTTCTTGCCCTTGTATAGGCCCAAAGGGTTGTATTATGTTATGGCTCTGTGAAGCTTTCTCCATTGGAATCATAGGCCATAATTTCTTTCAAGGGTAGAACTGAAAATATTTACTGCTACAATAAAGAAATCATTCTTGCTTTATCCTTTCATCCCAAAACTGCCATGCTGTACTGCATATGGTTTCAATGCCTAACAACTATGTTAGGTTGATAACTCATTACCAAACAACAGTATTTTAGGCTTGTCCAATTTGAACGCATTTGCAGACAACAAAATAAAAGTGACTGAAAATTTGAAATTTGTTCTGTGAAGAGTAGAAAACATTGTGGGAAAAGGAGAAAATGCAGCATTTTCTCCTTTTCCCACAATGTTTTCCAAAGGCTTCTTTCTCAGGGTCATCAAAAGAAGGGTTGTGTGGTAATTGGTTAAATATGTACCATTGATTTATGCCATATCAAGGCTTGCTGCCGCTCTGTAAGCCCTGTGTATATAATAGATTTGAAGTGTGTCAATTTTCTAATACTTGGATGTAAAGATGGGGTTGCTAGATTTCTCTTTGTCTAGAAATGTCAGAAAACTCTGGCTCATGGCTGCTTTAACCCTTTACTAAACAATTCCATGCTGTTACAACGCTGTGAAGTTGTTCATTTTTCTATTCAACGTTTTCGGGAAAAAAAAAGAGAAAATGTTGGCTTTTTCTTTTTTGTCCACTGTTTTCTATGTTTTAATTGGTAAGTCAGTTGCTTTCAATATGGGTGAGTGGTCTTGTAAAAATCAAGCTACTGAATTTCAGCATTTGGGTTTTTTTTCCGTTGTGAATGATTGCCCTGAGCTATACATTTAACCCTTTACTATATAATGACAACTTCTAACACCCCTGAGGGAGGAGCCTTTTGAAAACATTGTGGGAAAAGGAGAAAATGCTGGTAACCAGCATTTTCTCATTTTACCACAAAGTTTTCTACCCTATCAAAGCAAAATTGCACCATTTGAGCCACTTTGAAATTGTCATCTGCAAATGCTTTCAATTTGGATAGGTCTTAAATTTTGCTGTGTGGTAAAGGGTTAAAAGTTATCTCTTTGGTTGATGTACACTTCAATACCTTTCATCAAAAGAAGATCCAGGAAGTGCAGAAAACAAGATATGCCTGAAGCCGAACAATTTTTCTCGACATAGCAAGACAAGAAATATTTTTAAGGAACAGTTTGATTGTACATGTACCATTTAATTAACACCAGTGTAGCTATTCACATCTTTCTTTTTTATTTTCAATTACAGGTCTACATGGTAGAGAATAATGAAGAGTCACTTAAAAGAGCAACAAAACGTGTGAAGGCACTGAAGTTATCTAATGTTGTACTGTATCAGGTAAATGATGAAAAATATCTTTCATGTATGAAACTCAAGTTACAGTATGCTGCTTGTACAAATAAAAGGTTCTTCAGATTCTGTTAAAATTATTTTGGTATGAAATATGCATTTTTGATATAGACATAGAGGATTTTTTTCTTTCAGTGACAGAAACTTATGTCACTGAGCAAACATTATTGGTAATATTTCATGATTGGAGAAGCTTACCAATGATGCTCATGAAATGAAATAAATTTCAAACTTTCACTGGGGGAAAAAAACAACTTTCTTTTATGCTTCTAACCACTCTTTGGTTGGGATTTTTATAAAAATCCACTTCAGTTGTTTTTGGCAATCCCTTGCATTTATTTTTTACCACACAACAAAATTTCAAATTTGTCAAAGTAGAAAGCATTTGCGGATAACAAAATACAGGTATTGCAAATGATGGATATTTCAATTGATAAAATAAAACTTGTTGGAAAGCTGAACAAGGGGATTACCAGCATATTCTACTCTTTGAAATCATGTCGTGAAAAGGAAAAAATACTGGTAACCAGCATATTTAGCTCACCTGATAATCAAGTGCTCAAGGTGGGTTTTAGTGATCAACTGTGTCCGTCGCCCAACATGCAATGGGTGTCATCTGTCGTGCATTGTCAACTTTCACCTTGTTTGTGCTCTAGAGGCTACATTTTCAGCCATATACTCATGAAACATGGTCAGAATGTCAATCCTGATAACATCTTGAATGAGCTCGAAAGTGAGTCATGTCAGGTCAAAAAATAGATCAATATGTCAAATTTTAGAAATGCCATGTGTACACTGTAGAGGCCACATACTCTTGAAATGCAATCAGAATGTTTCTCTTAATGATGTTTCCCATGAATTTGGAAATGGGTCATGTGGGGTTGAACTAGGTCACTAGGTTAAATCTTAGAGAAACCTTGAGTATGCTGTAGAGGCCATATTTGCAGTCCAAAAATTCTTGAAAGTTGGTCAGATTGTTTCTTGTGGTGATATCTCAAATATTTGAATCGGGTCATGTGGGGTAAAAGACTAGGTCACTAGGTCAAATCATAGAAAAATCTTGTGTACACTCTAGCTGCCACATTTTCAGTTCAAAACTCTTGAAAATTGGTTAGAATATTTGTCTTGATGGTATCTTGGATTAGTTTAAAAAATTAGTCATGTTGGGTCAAAAACTAAATCACTAGGTCAAATCATAGAAAAATTTTGTGTACACTATAGAGGCCACATTATCTGTCTAATGCTTATGGCAATTAGTCAGAATATTTGTCTTGATGATTTCTCATATGAATTTGAAAATGGTCCATGTAGGGTCATAAACCAGGTAACTAGATTAGATTTTAGAAAAACCTTCTGTAGCCTATAGAGTCATTATTTCCAGTGCAATACTTATGAAACTTAGTGAGAATGTTTGTCTAGATTACATCTTGAATGAGTATGATAATGGGTCACTTAGGGTCATAAACTGGTTCACCAGATCTAATTTTTTAAATAGCTTGTGTTACTCTAGATTCAGTTTTTCTTCTTCAATACTTATGAAAATTGGAATAATATTTAGAAAGTTGTCTTGAAAATCACTGTGATGAAATTGATTCACATTGTGTAAAAGAACTCCTGCGCCATGTTAAATCTTGGAAAATCCTTGTGTACACTCTGAAAGCCACATTTACTGTCCACTTCTAATGAAAGATTGTCACAGTCTTTGTTTTGATCATATCTACAATGGGAAAATGGGCTATGTTTGACTAGAAAATAGGTCACTGAGCGCAGTTCTTGAAAAGGATTGCATACAAGCTAGAGGCCAAATTTTCAGTCCAATTATCACAAAAGTTTGGTAGAATTTATGTCATAACATCTCTAAAGAGATTGAAAATGGGTCATGTTTGGTGAAACAACTTCAGAGCTATCATGGTCTTCTTGTATTTTTATACACAATGTTTTCCACCCTTTCAAAGGCAAATATCATCAATTGACCTACAGTACACTTATCTTTCCAGCATGGACTAGCCTAAAATGTTGTTATTCTTGTAAAAAAGAGAATTATAAAGAGAGTGAAAGCTATTTCACACTAGAGGTTATAATTTAAGTAAAGGTCATAATATTGTTCTACTTGGCTTATTTCAGTGCAATTTAGGATACTTTAAGGGTGATTTTGACACTGGTGTGTGTTTACATGCCTGTGGAGTGGCAACAGATATGGTTCTTCAACAATGTATTGACAGGAAGGCTTCATTTGTCTTGTGCCCTTGTTGCTATGGAAGCATACAGAATACACATCTTATAAACTACCCACGTAGTAAATACTACAGAGAGGCTGGATTTACTGATAAGGTGAGTTAAAATTTCGTATAGAGAACCCTAGATAAATGAATCACCATATTTTCATTGTGACCGTAAAATGTCTACCAAATGAAACAAAATTTGGACTTAACAAACTTTAAACCATTTGCAGACCGCATATGTAGTTTAAATGTTGGGCGTTACTTATGAAAGGCTAGAAAACATTGTGGGAATAGGAGAAAATGCTGGTTACTGGCATTTTTTGCTTTTACAACTTTTTTTTTTTCTTTACCAAATTAAAAGGCAAAATTTGTCATGTGAATCATGTGTAAACTACCGGTATTGTCTGCAAATGCTTTCAAATTTTTCAAGTCTCCAAATGTTCTCTAAGAGCAGGATCACTGAAACTGGAAACTTTGTGGTAAAAGGTTAAATGACTGAGCTATGTTATTTTCAAGGCTTTACTATTAATTTATCAGCCATTGTAGATCTAAGATCAGACTGCTTATTTTATGGGATTCTATCTCAATCTAGATAAACTTGAACAGCAACATGTCATAATGGATGGCCGCAAGTCATTTTACCAAACCCAAGTAGGGGTAGATGACCAAGAAACTGAAGATAGATTTATTGTTGGAGATAAAATGCTGTTGAATGTGTCAAGTCTTTGAAAAGTAAATTCTTGTCATGATCATCCATTTACCACACAATCCCGAGTTGTAGAGATCCTGAAGAAGGCTTTTGAAAATATTGTGGAAAAAAAGAAAATTTTGCTGACCAGCATTTTCTCCTTTTCTCAAAATGTTTTTTACCCTTCCAAGAATGACTTTCTGTTTTTGAGCCACATTCATTTTGTCATCTGCAAATGTTTGCAATTTGGACAGGTCCCAAATTTATTTTGTACCAAATTTAAAATTATCATGGTAGAAAAAACATGTCTTGACTCTTAGGAAAATGCATTATCATGTAGCTCTTTCATTATGATCTATGTAACTAGTATAACAAGTAGTTATGGCAGACATTTTACCAAGAATCAAACCTCTATACATACATGTAGATCTCCCAATGAAATGTCAATGTAGGTGCAACTTATGGAGATATATTCTTGACATTTATAAAAGATTTATTTCTGACGATTATTGAGATATGTACTCATATTTTCTTTTCCTCACACCATTGAAGGATGTGATTTTGCTTGGCCATGCAGCTGATCAAACAGAATTCAATACTGACCTGCAGTCACAAGGTATGTTTCATCTTATTATTCTGTATTCCATCATTACCTCTGTCATTGCAACTTTTCTTTTGCTTGTAGAAAAGCTGAAGCAACAGGGCAATAATGCCAATTGATCTGAGAACTTAAATGTCTCATTACTGCACAGGTATACTGTAAAGTTAGACAGAATCATGATATTATACACTTACAGTGATTTGGATAACATTTCGGGAAAAAGGAACCATTGCATGTTATAGGCAATCACTGCTTTTCCCATATTGTTTTCAAACAAATAGTCAATGAAGGGGTAGGGTGAAAAGTCATTTTCATAAATAATGTCTTATTTTAAAAGTTCAAATTGTTTGCTGATAAGTACTATTCCTCTATTTGCTTACTGCAGATACAGTAGTCAAAGCATTAAGGGCTTAATTAATATACTGTACCTAGTTCTCATAATTCTAATAAAAAAAAAATGTATTTTCAATTGACTCTTTTACCATACAACAAAATTTTAGACTGGTCAAAATTGAAAGCATTTGCAGACGACAAAATAAATGGGACTACAAAATTGAAATTTGTTTTAGTAAGGGAAGAAAACATTGTGGGAAAAGGAGAAAATGCTGGTTACCAGCATTTTCTCCTTTTCCCACAATGTTTTCAAAAGGCTTCCTTTACAGTGGTGTTAAAAGTCGGGATTGTTTATACCATTGCATGATTTTGCCTTTGAAAAGAATCCCTGACACATGGACACATACTTTAATTACAAGTTCTGAAGAGTCTGTTGATGATTTCACCAGAAAAAGACAAACTATTGTTCTAAATCATTGACTGTGTATCTGATATCTGATTGTCAGTCAAATAGCTGGTTATTAGCATTTAGAATGGTCAATGATTAGGACCCAAAACTTACTTGATGCTATATTCTTAAAGCTGTCTGTCGCACTGTTTTTGATAGATTTTTTAAAGTCTCACTTGTCATGTAGAGGTAAATAAGTGAACTTACACTAAGACAATTGAAATATAAATTATGGGTGAATTGTGTTTAAGGTTTCTTGTATTTGACTCTTTACCACACAATCCTAACTTTTAATGGCCCTGAAAGAGAAGGCTTTTGAAACATTGTGGGAAAAGGAGAAAATGCTGATAGCAAGCATTTTCTCCTTTTCCCGTTGTATTCTACCATATCAAAGAGAGTAGTCACCTTATGAGCAACAACAATTTTGTCAATAGCAAATGCTTTCAATTTGGTCGAATCCAAAATTTTGTTGTTTGGTAAAGAGTTAAAACACAGACTCCAGTGATGAAGTCAGCCTTTAAGCTAGAGCCTTTTACAAAATAATCCTGTGTTTTAACAAAGTTTTGGAAAACATTGTTGGGGAATGAGAAAATGTTAGTGAACAACAGTTTCCGCTTTTGAAATCATGCCTTCTTTCTACTCTTTCTCAGACTAATCCCATTGTTCATGATTCTAATAATGTTACCCACAACTGCTTGAAATGTAGAACAGATTTGTTGTCTGATAGATTTAAAACCATTCACGTCTTGTGCTTTGTAGTTTTCTAGGAAGCATACGAAAATGCACAGCTTGATTTACACCTGTACAAAACAACAAAATTTTAGTCTTATTTCAACTCTTTGCTGATTAGTCTGAGAAAGAGTAGAAATGCTGGTAACCAGCATGTTCTCCTTTTCCCACAATATTTTCTGTCCTTTCAAAGTCAGAAATTACCATATTAAGATTTAATTCCTTGGCTACAGATGCTTTGAATTCTGTCCAGTCAAAAAAAATTGTGGTTTGGTTAAAGAGTTAACCCTTTACCTGATATGCCAGTTTGAGACTCTTCCATTTCAGCAGCAAATAAAGATATGATGTAAAGCATTGACAAATGAGGATACAAATGTATGATTGAGAGGAAAACATTGTGGGAAAAGGAGAAATTGCTCGTTATGAGCAATTTCTCCTTTTCCTACAATGTTTTTAAAAACTTTCTGTTGTTGATACATCATAATGAGTATATATGGAGTAAAGGGTTAATAGAAATTTTTGCTGAGGGGATTTGCGGATTAAAAATTGATTGTAGCTCACTGAGGAATTTATCTTGGGAGGGGCAGAATACATCGTGGGGAAGGTAACCAGCATTTTCTCTTTCTACACAATGTTTCAAAAGATTTTCTTTTTCAGGGTCAATAAAACTCAAATGGTAAAGCAATAAAAAAACATACATGTTTATCATGGTTGGTGTGAGTAAAAGGGTATATGATAGTAATATATTTTTTCTTATTACTTTAGGTCGTCATTGTATGAACTTGGTGGACATAGACAGAGCAAGTCTTGCCAAGGAGAATGGATACACAGTTACCCTGTGCTCTCTACAACCACTGACTTGTACTCCTAAAAATAACCTCTTGATTGGTAGAGCACAGGTGTAAAAGATACTTGACCAACATGACCTAAAACGGCCATGCCATGAACCTTTTAACACACAATTCTGAGTTTTAACAACCCTAAAGAATAAAGGTTTTAAAAGCATTGTGGGAAAAGGAGAAAATCCTGGTAACCAACATTTGCTCCTTTTCAAAATATGTTTTTTATACAAGACAAATAGTTATTTGAATCACATAACATATCGTCTGCAAATAATTTCAATTTGGACTATTCTGAAATTTAAGAGTTAGTGTGGTTTTACGAGAAGTAACCAGGCAAAGGTTACATACTTGTCCTGTATTTTCTATGCTTCTTTAATTCTATTCTGAAAATAACCAACCTATTATGGAGTGGGTTGGAAAATTATCCTTGACCTATATGATCAAAAAAGTCATACAAATAATGCTGTAAAGTATGAAGAAGTACAGACTTGGCAAGAGAAACAGTTTCTATCATTTCATTTCATATATACTTGTACATTTTTTTTGTGCACCTAAAGATTACTTTCACATTGATCAAATCTTTGTCTGTACATGCTCAACTGGCCTAGATGTTCAGAAACAGCTTAACAACTTGTTATTGCAGCACTGAAGCACTGTACAGTCTTTCCAGAAAAACATGTACTTAATGTTGTTAACCCTTTACCAGACGACAAAATTGTAGACCAGTCCAAATTGAAAGTATTTGCAGACGATAACCTAAGTATGGCTCAAAAAAAGAAATTTTTCTTGGGAAGCGTAGAAAACATTGTGGGAAAAGGAGAAAATGCTGGTTACCAGCATTTTCTCCTTTTCCTACAATGTTTTCAAAAGGTTTTATCTCTCAGAGTCATTAAAAGTCGGGTGGTGTGGTAAAGAGTTAAGTAGACAGCTTTTGCCAGTTTTCCCCTGAATATCCCTGAACCTGTATATTACTGAACTTAGATGCTATATCAGAAGGAAAATACCTGGTTGTAGTCAAGCAAAAACTGCTAAATTTAGGCCCTAATTTCTTGGTCACGTAAAAAAGCTGTATTTACTAGGTATTTTAGATGGAATCTGATTTCCTAAACTTGATATCTAATTGGCAAGGACAGAATGTTGCTGCCAATCAGATAAGAAGTCCTTGTATTTCAAAGTGGAACATTTAGATTGGTTGATGATTAAAGGCATAATGTTATCATTTCAAAGAATTCTAAATATTGTTTCAATTCTGTATTTGTTGACCAACATTTTGTTCGAATGGCGACTAGGAAAAAAAAGATCTAAACAATTGCAATTCAAATGGTGTGTATAAATGTAGTGTTTCAGTAAAGCAGACAGTGTAGTTAAAAGATCAGACTGCGAGTCTTGTGCAGTCCAATCCTCATTTACACTGGCTGCAAAGGGAACTAGAGTTATGAAGGTCCTTTAACTCTGTACCACACAATCTCAACTTTTAAGGACCCAGGGAAAGGAAGCTTTTGAAAACATTGTAGGAAAAGGAGAAAATGCTGGCAACCAGCATTTTCTCCTTTTCCCACAATGTTTTCTGCCCTTCCTAAATCAAATTTCAATGTTTCAGTCATGTTTATTATGTTGTCTGCAAATGGTTTCAGTTTGAAAATGTCTACAATTTCGTTGGTTGGTAAAGAGTTAAGGGTAAAAACATTTATAATGGTTTGGAATGATACAAATTGTAAACTGTGTACTGTTACTTCTATAGCTATTGCTGGAAAAATGCCTTTATTGAGATGAAGAAGCGTGTGTATGTGATGACTTTAAGTCTAGGTATACAACAAAAGAGTGTTAGTGATACGGCTTATTAAAATAATTTCCTCTTACACTACTTTTGGTGTTTGTTTTGGCTTTTGATCACTCTATTATCCATTAATATTTAAATATTACAACCATTGTTTATGTGAAATTTGTTTAATTCTTGTTCAGAAAAATTTCGTTTTTGTACCACATGACAAATTTCAGCATTTACAGCATACAAATCAAACATGGCCAAGGTAAAGGGCCAAGGTAATGAGAACTGTCTTTGAAAGGTCAGCAAACATTGTGGGAATAGGGAAAATACTTCTTAACTGCTATTTTATCACAGAACTTTCCTTGTTTTCAATGTAATACAGCCATCACAAATTTTCTTGTCTCTCACACGTGTGAGATGTCTCTCACACGTGTGAGATAAGAAAATAGTGCTGTATTTGGTCAATACTCTGTAATTGTATGCTTCATTTTAAAACTTTACTGAATTGCTAACATTACTAATTGAAATTTGTGGTCAAAATTCTTAACCATGATAAAGTTGTTAATTTAATTACTTGTAGGCTAAAGACAAAATCAATAATTATAAGTTTCTTCAGAACTTTTTTTCGTTTGTTAATGTACCTTCCAAAGTAAGTGCACAGGCTTCATGTAAATTTCACTACACATGATACATGTATGCCTATGGTTTAACACATTTTGGACTATAATTCTTGCTATACAGTAATGTGATAAAAAGAATCCGACATTTGTTGGTTTTTAAAAGTAAAAAATTATTAAACTCGTCCACAAAAAAATGTTATTAAGCTCGCCAAAGGTTCGCTCAATAACATTTTTTTGGAAACTTGTTTAATAATTTTTTATCTCACAAACCAAATCATGTCAGATCCTATATTCCTCCTTTTCTGACATTCTTTCAAGAGGCCCTGTTAGTTATTAGTACAATCTAAGGTTATCAGACTTTGGATAATACAAGGATACTACATAACGTATTCAATGTGGTTAACCCTTCACTGAAAAATCCCTGGTTTTTATGACCCAGAGGAAAAAGCATTCTGAAAACATTGTGGGAAAAGGAGAGCATTTTCTCCTCTGAGCACAATGTTTTTTACTCTTAAGTTTGAATTTCTGAGTCACATTTATTTTTTCATCTGCAAATGCTTTGAATTTGGACAAGTCTAAAATTTTGTCATTTTGTAAGTTAAGGTGCTGAACTAGTAGCCTTGAGCAAGGCATAACGTTTTATGAAAATACCATGGCAATGCTCTTGCCTAGTACTTTAGAAACCTGGAACATATGAAAACGGAAACAGATGCCATGATGCAACCAAAATGATGTCGAAACCAGTGTGAAACACAAGTAAATCGGTTATTTTTACGATCATAGTGGACATAGCAAAGATATTCCTGAAAACTGAAAATTTAAATGTAACAAGTCATTGTCCAATCATCAATAAGTTTTCAATTTTTTTTTCAACACAGACCAAGGACTTACTAGTCAGATTTGTATTAATTGAACTGATAACCCTTTATCCCATAAGGCATTTCTATGGCATCTCTAATTGACCCTAAATAACAGCAAGGATAAAGCCGTTTCTTATGTGTATATGATACCTTTTGACAGCATAAAAAACATTGTGGCGAAAGTGCAACTTCACCTTTTGCAACAATGTTTTCTAAAGGTTCCTACAAGCAATGCGTACAAATGAGTATCTATGGAGTACAGGGTTAACTAAATATGGAACTTTTATTTCTAGACAGCAAGTCAGACACAACTAAAATGATTTGGCCGTTCTTAGAAAGGGTAAAAAAATATTGCTGGAAAGGAGGATATGACCGCTGCCTACATCATTCTCCTTCCCCCACAATTTTTCACCTCCCACAACTTTTCAAAAGCCCAAAGATGGTAAAAAACTAAATTGTTTAGTCTTATAACCTGTCAAGCATACAGTATTTTAAGCTTTTAACTTGCTGGGAGCAAATGACAATGTAATTTGTAGGGTAGAATACAAATTTTCACTTGCTGGGAGCAATTGACAATGTAATTTATAAAGTAGAATACAAATTTTTATTGCTCATGTTTAAGGTCTGCAAATCAATACAAAAGAATTTTAAGTCTTCAGATAGAACACATATTGCAATAAAATCATCAAAAATACCAAGTGTGCACTTGCATATTTTTCTTGAACTCTTTACCACACAATTACCAATACTAACAATCCTGTCAGAAAAGCAATTAAAAAAAATGTAGGAAAAGGAGAAAATGCTGGTAACCATTATTTCATCCTTTTCCCACAATGTTTTCTATTCCATTTAAGACAAATTTTACTATTTAACATTTAAGTTGTCTGCAAATGCTTTCAGTTTTGACAAGTCTAACATTTTGTCATTTGGTATAGAGTTGGTACCTTATCTGTATCTTGGTCACATGCAAAATTATGAACCAGTATTCACCAGGAAACTAAAATAAGGACGATCTCTATAAAAACCACTGTTTCAACCCTTTACGTGATATGCCAATTTGAGGCTCTTCCATTTCAGCAGCAAATAAAGATATGATGTCAAAAACATGGATAAATGAGGATACAAATATTTAACCGAGTGGAAAACGTGGGAAAAGGAGAAATTGCTCATTATGAGCAATTTCTCATTTTCCCACATTTAAAAAGCTGTCTGTTGTTGATACGTCAAAATGAGTATCTAGAGAGTAAAGGGTTAACTCTTTACCACATGACAAAGAGAAAGTTTTCAGAAAACATAGTCCGAAAAGGCTCAAATGCTGGTTACCATCAGAAAACATTGTCGGAAAAGGCTCAAATGCTGGTTACCAGGATTTTCTCCTTTTCCCACTATATTTTCTTCCTTTTTCAAGAACTTAATAAATGTATAATTTTCAAATTTGTTTGTGGAAGAGAGATAACCATTTACCAAATAATCAGTCTTCAGTGACCTCTGGAAAGCAGCTCAGAAAAAAAATGGTGGGTAAAAGAGATGCTTACCAGCATGCTCTCCTTTTCCAACCTTAGTTTTTGGTCTTTTTAAAAATTACTATCATATGAGCGTTACTGAATTTACCATCTGCAAATACTTTACATCTGCTCAAGCCTATTATAATTTTGTTTCCTGGAAAAGATTAACCCACAATCCCAAGTTATAATGGTGCTGAGGAGGAAGAATTTTGAAAACATTGTGGGGAAAGGAGAAAATGCTGGTTTCAAAAAGAGAAAATGCTAGTAACCAGCATTTTCTTCTTATACCTACTAACTGTTGTAACTCATCACAAAAATATTCCAGACTGCTCCAATTTGAATGCATATGAAGATGTCAAAATTTATGTCACAATTGATGGCAGTTGCATCAGGTAGTCTAGAAAACACTTTGGAAAAAGAAGAAAGTGCTGGTCACCTGCATTTTCTCCTTTTCCCAGAATGTTTTCAAAAGGTCTATGGCTAAGGTTGTTAAACCTCAGGTTTAGTAAAAGTTTAAGCATGTAATGTATATCAAAAATGTATAGTAACAAGAGGGCCATCATGGCCATGAAGTTGCTCACCTGAGCCTTTTGACCACACAGGATTTATTTTAACTCTTTCCAAATATTATATCAAACATTCTAACATACTTTCGTAATTATTGGATTGAAAATAAGGCCTCTAGTTTGTAAGCAAGCCTTTTTATTCATTCTTATCCATGTCATTAAGACAAACATTTTGACCAAATTTCATTAAAATTGAACTTAAAATGTGGACTCTGGAGTGTTCAGTTTTTTCAAAGATTTGACCTTGTGACCTAGTTTTTAATCCAACCTAACCCACTTTCAAACTGGTGTAAAAAGTCACAAGACAAGCATCCTAACCACATTTCAAGAGTATTGGACAAAAACTCTGGCCTCTAGAGAATATACAAGGTTTTTGTAGGATTTATTCAGATAACCTAGTTATTGACCTGACATGACCCATTTTCTCAATCCTCTAAGATAACATCAAGAGAAACATTCTGACTACAATTACACTGAAAGTCTGGCCTCTAGAGTGTACACAACATCAAGGTTTTTCAAAGATCTGACCTACTGACCTCGATTTTGAACCAGCATGACCTATTTTCAAACTTGTGTAACAGTTCTCACAAACGGCCAACACAGGCGGGGTTTGAACCCTGGACCTCCAGGTCTCAAGGAGAACACTCTACCATGTCGCTACAAAAGCTAGCTCTACAGCACGGCAGTATAAGTGTCCCCTTATACCAATACAAGCTATACCTTTACATCTATCTGCGGGATAGACCAGTATACCACTCATCTAAGATATTATTCAGGTAAACATTCTGACCAAGTTTCAAGAATATTAGACTGAAATTGTGGCCTTTAGAGCATACACAAGGTTTTTCCTTTTTCGATTTCTTAAAGATAACATCATTTGACAAACATTCTGACCTCTAGATGGTACACAAGGTTGTTCTAAGATAGGACCTATTTTTTGACCCAAAATTATCCTTTTTCAAACTCATCCGAGATATTATCAAGAAAAAAAAAACTGACTAACTTTAAAAAGTATTGAACTGAAAATGTTAGATATTATCAAGATAAAATTTCTGACTAACTTTAAAAAGTATTGAACTGAAAATGTGGCCTCTAGAGCATACACAAGGTTTTTCTACGATTTGACCTAGTAATCTAGTTATTGACTGGACATAATCCATCCCAGAACTCATTCAATATACCATCAAGAAAAAGATTCTGACCAACTTTCAAGAGCATTGGATTGAAAATTAGCCTTTAGAGCATATGTAAGATTTTTCTAAGATTTGACCTGGTGACCTAGTTTTTTACCTGACATGACTCATTGTCACACTTGAGTTATCGTCAAGGCAAACATTTTAATCAGCTTTCAAGAGTATTTGACTGAAAATGTGCCCTCTAGAATATACTCAAGGTTTTTCTAAGATTTGACCCAGTGACGTAGTTTTTGACCCAACCTGATCCATTTTCGAACTTGTCCAAAATAACATCAAGACAAACATTCTGACCAACTTTCAAAAGTATTGGACTGAAAATGTGGCCCCTAAAACATACTCGCAGTTTTTCTAAGATTTGACCTAGTAACCTAGTTTTTGACCTGACATTTCAAAGTTGTTCGAGATATTATCAAGACAAACATTCTGACCAAGTTTCAGGAGTATTGGACTGACAATGTGGCCTCCAGAGCATACACAAGGTACCAGTTGACAACGCACAATGGGACACTGCACAATCGCAAAAGCTCACCTTGAGCAGTTTGTGCTCAGGTGAGCTAAAAATGTAATCTGTAAAACAAAAGCACTTTCCTACAGCATGTGTAAAGAAACCTAGCTAATCATCTGCAAAAAAATACCAATTAAATGCAACATGCATGTTTACTTTATTACCTATCAAATTCAACTTTTTTAATTTTATAATTATGATCATGGTTTTACTCTTTCATTGTTCACATAGTAAACTATAGAGTAATTCCCCCCTTTCCCTCTCCAAATAAGATTTGAGCCAAGTAAACTTATATAGAAATAAGCACAAAGGATTCTATAAGCATATACAAAGCTCTTCAAAATGCAAGTATCCATTTAGAATTATATACATGTAAAGTTAAACCAGACTTCACAATTCTGATTATTTCATTCATTCAGACATTCACATTCACAAAAATGCAAAATCCTTAACTTGTCAAACACAAAACATTGAGAAATTTAATAATTCAAAAACAAATACACCTTCATTGATAGAAAACTTACTCGACATTTTCCATTCAGTCTCTCATAACTCATTAGCTTTCACAAATGACTTGAAAACACTGGATCTAGAAATGGCTCATAGTGAGCAATTATGCATTTTGCTGTAATGCTTTTACATTTCTATGTATCAAACCTAATTTGTTCATTACTTTGTGTACAATCCAGTCACCCACAGCAGGTAATGTGTACAGCAAATTCAACATGTATAGTAAAAAAAAATGCTATGAAAAACAAAATTTAACGTACACATGCAACCGAAAATGTTAGAAAATTGTATCAATATTTTCTATCCATAACATATTTACAGGAAATGACAAGACAGTAACCCTTTGAGGGTACCTGGCAACAATGGAACTCCTTACCATTCACCAAACTTTGAAATTCAACCCATTACCACAATATCCCAAATTTTGACGACCTTGAGAAAGAAGCCTTCAGAAAACATTGTAGGAAAAGGAGAAAATGCTGGTTACCAGCATTTTCTCCTTTTCCCACAATGTTTTCTGCCCTTCCCAAATCAAATTTCTATTTTTCAGTCATATTTATTTTCTTCTGCAATGCCTTTCAATTTGGACCAGTCTATAAATTTGTTGTTTGGTAAAGAGTTAACCAAAATTAAAACATTTGCATTCACAAATTAAAAGTGGCTCTAAAGACGATAAATGGCTTGAAAATTGTAGAATACATTGTGAGTGGAAAAAGAAGCAAGTGCTAGTTACCCGCTTTTTCCCCTTTTTCCACAATGTTTTCAAAATCTTTCTTCATAGGGGTTGGACTAGAATGGACTACATGTATTTGGTTTAGAATTAAGTTACTATGGATAGTGTGGTTCAGACTGCACTCTACTATTAGAAATCTTCTGAAAATAAGTCCATAAGTGAAATATATTGGGTCTGTTCTATTAGAGATATGCATCATATTGATTTTGCACTCAATTGCACGATTCTTCACTGTACTACACACCATAAGGGTATCTTTTGAAAAGGCAGTCCAAAATTTCAGTATCTTTGGTCTGTTTTACAAAAATATACTTTATGTTGCATTTTATGATTATATCTTCACTAGATGACAGAATTATAAACTGATCCAAATTAAAAGCATTTTAAGTGTGGCTAAAATAATGAGACTTGTCTTTAAAAGTGTAGAAACATTGTGAGAAACGGAGAAAATGATGCACCCTGGCCATTTTTTTCCTTTCCTCAAAAGTTTTCAAATGCCTCCCACAGCCTTGTTTAAACTTGTAAAACATTTGTTTGGTAAAGGGGTTAAGCAAAATTATTTTACATGCATGTCTTTAGCTAAATGAACTGTTTGTAATTGGTAAAAAATGCTTTAACACTTGTCAGTATCAGATTTACTTGAGGATCTACCGTCTAACAAAACTATTTAACCATATACCACAGTCCCAAGTTTTAACATCTTAAAACCACAAAGCTTTTGAAAACATTGTCTGAAAAGGAGAAGTGCTGTTAACTAGCAATTTCTCCTTTTTCTATCACTGCTACCGTTTCAAAAATAATTTTCAATTTTTGAGTAGCATTTCTTTAGTCTGAAAATCCTCTGAATTTCGACATGTGTGAAATTTTGTCATTTGGTAAAGAGTTGGTATATATCATAAACTTGACCTGTTCCTCTGATATCAATGTCCTTGTTAGGAACACTTCAAGTTGCGTATAGCGTTAATTACCAATTCTTCAAAAAGCCTGTCAATGATGCACATAAAGATGAGATGTTCCTCTCTAAATCACTGACAATCACTGACTTAAAACTTGAGACTTTACTGATAAACCTACAGCTACCACATGCAGACAACATTATGAGAAAACAGCATGGCAATAGGAGGGTTTGGATGTTTACTCTTTCCCTTTTTTACAGTTGTGCAGCCTCTGGCACTGCATACTGGACAGTACCCCCTTGATCAACAATAGCCTGTGTCACTTCATTTGGATCATTAGTCTGGACAATGATGATTGTTTCCTGTCCCTCCTGCCCATGCACTGCCTGTATGGCCTGGTACTGACCATCACTCACTACTGCCGCATACTGACCCTCAGAGACAGTTACATATGTATTTCCATCTTCCCCTTCCACTTGTTCCATCTCCTCTTCGTCCTCTTCCTGTTCGTCCTCTCCCATTTCTTGTTTAATGTATCCTTCCTCATCATCATCTTCATATTCTATCTCATACTTGCGTATAATAGCCTGGGCAGCTTCCCCAGCAGAAACATGGACTTTGCCAATGTGCTCCAGAAGCATTTTCTTCCGCTTGAAGGTCTCCTGGCACATGTCACATTGGTATGGGCTCAGCTTTTTGTGCACCAACTGAATATGGGACATAAGATTGGACTTGTTATTGAAGCATCTTCCACAATCATGACATTTGTGGGGCTTCTCTCCAGTATGGATCAACATGTGCCTGTCAACATGGTATTTCTTGGTAAAGCGCTTCTCACACACAGAGCAGATAAAAATCTTCTGGTTGGGTGACTTCCATCCTTCATGAACGCGCTTTGTATGCCCAATCAGAGCTCCAAGAGTCTTGAAGGCAGCCTTGCAGGTATTGCAGAGATATTGCCTTGTGTGCAAATGCATACCTTTGATGTGGGTGTTTAGATTACCTCGGAATGCAGACGAGTAATCACAGTGAGGACATTTGTATGGGCGTCGGCCAGAATGGACAGTCCTCATGTGGGAGCTCATCCCCGTCTTCAAGACAACTTTACCGCATATGGGGCATGGTATCTGCATTCTGTTCTGCTGGTGAAGTTCCATATGGCGTTTTAGGTTCTTGGATACTTTTCCACACTCAGGGCAGGTTTCACCATCCTCAGTGTCACCCATGGTAGAAACCTTCATGATTCTCTCCCTCCACTTAGCGTTTCTCATCTCTTCTTCGTAGTCGGGCTCATCTCCATGTTTGGTCTTAATATGCTTGACCAGCCCTATAAATGCCTTGTCACAAAATGGGCATTTCAGTGCTTCTTCAGCATTGCGTTTGCAAGATCTCCTTCTATTTTCCATGTCTTCAAACAATCCAAGAGATTCATCTTTCCTTCTTCTACGAGGGCTATCATCTAAATCATACTCTTCATCCTCATCCAGAGGCCCGAACTTTTTCTTCTTTAACCGTGGGTCAGTTTGAGTCATCACCGTCCTTTTACCTGGTGTTTCAGTAAAAGTAACAACCTCAACAAAGTTCTCCATTTCAGGAACTTCTATTGGTGTTTGAGTGGAGAAAGTCTTCATGACAGGAGTTGTTTGGGATTCAGGCTTTGGTTCTGTCAACTGTTCAGACTTCTGAGGAGTATTTGGAACGTTCCTGACTTTCTCTAGTTCTTCATCAAAGGTATATGGGTCACTTGCCATGTTATTTACTTTACTATCTTCTTTGCCACGATAAATCAAAGGATCTTCTTCCTCATCATCATCATGGAACTCCTCCTCCTCCTCTTCCATTTCATCTACCATCCCATAATCATCCTCAACTTTCACCCTTGTATTTGACCCCGCACTTGAAGTTGTTGGAACATCAGCTGACATTTTCAACCGCTTTGCTTTATCTTCTTCCTCACCATCTTCAGCTCCCTCATCAGATTTTCTGACTCTTCCTCTCTTTCTTGGTGTTGCAGAAGCAACTGGTTTAGGAGCTCTACCTCTTCTACGAGGTGGTACCTCTTCCTCTTCTTCCACCTCTTCTTCCATCTCTTGTTCCTCTTCATCTTCCTCATCCTTTTTAGATGCACTTCGTCTTGGCCTACCTCTTCCTTTCTTCGGAAAATCATGTTCTTCCTCTTTTTTCTTGCCAGGGGTTTCATCCTTCTTCTGTTTACCTCTACCTCTTGTTCTTGGTGTCTCCACCTCAGAAACAGCTTTCTTGGCTTTACCTCTTCTGTTTGGAGTTTTAACTGGACTTTCTACTTCTTCCTCCTCCACAACCTCTTCTTCTTCCTGTTTCTTTGCTTTGCCATTTCCTTTCTTAGTCTCAATTTCCTCTTCCTTCTTATTGGCATTTGAATCACTAATCCGTGTTGACCTAGGTCTTCCTCTTCTTGGAGTTGGTGTTTCAACTTGCTCTTCTTCGTTTTCCAGAGTTTCTTCTTCCTCCTCCTGTACTGCTTGCTTCTTTTGCCTGCTGATCCTTCTTGGTGATGGCTCACTATCGGGATCAGCAGTGGAATCATTAGACAGCTCACCAAATTTGTCCTTGATTGGTTCTTCAGCTTCAATGACAGGTGCATTCTCATCTTGGTTTACCTGTATTACTATTATATCTTTCTCTTCTTCTAGATGGGGAGGTGACATTGATTTTTCCTGACTAGGAGACTTTGGCAATATACTAGCTATGATTATCTTTTCTCCCGAATTTTCAACCCCTGATGTCACTTCAACAGGTACCTCTGCTGACCCTGTTTTGAGGGCTTTGTTTTCTTCTGTTTGTTCTTCCACTTCTAGTGGTGTGTAAGTCTCTGCAATAATAACAGGTTCTTGAACTGGTTCAGGTTCTCCCTGGTTAATATCTTCTGTCTGAACAACAACTTCTCCATTTGCTGTCTGCAGAGTCTCAATGGTGATCTGAAGCAGAAATATTTGACTCTAAAATCAACTCACATGAAAAATTTACAACATGGGAAAAATATAGACTCATCCAAATTAAAAGTATTTGAAGATTCAGCTCAAATGATGATATTTGTCTTTGATAGGGTAGGAATTTTTGGAGAAAATAGAGAATGTGCTGGTTACCAACATTTTCTCCATTTCCCTCAATGCATTCAAAAGGATTCATTCTCACAGATGAAATGGCAAGATTTTGTGGTTAAGGGTTAAAAGCTGTACTGTTCAACTGCTTCTGAAAACAAACAAGCCAAACATATATGAGGTACAGTCTGAAAGTTCCCAGTTTGATTAATTTATGAGCATATTTGCATCCTGATCATGCTAAAACTTGCTTCACATATAAATGTCATGTTGCTCTTTTTCTTTGCATACGTTTGAAAACAATTTGTGTGATAATCTGTCCAAAGAAGATACAATGTAAAAAGTGGGTACTTAGTTATGGAGTACTGTAAAATTTAAATGTGGGAATATCTTGATCATAAAAAAAAACATAAGTTTTATTAAATGCTGCCATAACGTCATGAATATTTGCATGGAGTCACACCAACATTGTTTCAATGTAATTCTGAAGAATCAGCGTGCTCTGCTTATAATTCTAAATTTGACTAGCATTTTTATAGCAAAGGAAGAATTTCTGGATGGTCAAACATCAACATCAAAAGATTGCATAAATCAGCATGCAGTCATAAAGTTTGTGTCTGCACATAAAGACACATGGAAATTAATGAATCAAAGGAGATTGCATTGAAAGTATCCAGATGTATTGTGTTTGACGTTTTAATTAAAGAAGGGCATTTAGATATAAAGCATAATGGTGAAGTCAACAGGGTGGAGAGCATTGTTTTGTCAGACAGCAAAACTCAGTGGATGAAATTGCTGATAATGTAAGAATTGGCCACACAACTGTTGATAAATTACAAATGCAAGATTTTGGGATGAGTAAGGTATGTGGATCCCTTGACAATTAAGTGCAAACAAGAGGGCCAAGAATGACCCTGGATCGCTCACCTGAATTTTTGAGAGGACCATAGCCTTTTTTTTTTTAAGGTATTGAAACACTGAAAACAAAATCATTATTTTGCCAAGCAATTTTTAAAAGGTCACCTGTAAAAGTCCTTTCAAAATCTGACCAGCAGTTTCAGAAAAGAAGAATTTTTAGGAGTTTCTTAATTTCTGTACAGTGCGAGTAGCCACTATTCAAGAGAGCCATGTATCTTGACCTATCAAAATTTCGCGAACAAATTTTGAAAAAGGTCATTCAAGGAGTATTTCAGTGAAATAATTTTCAAATCTAACCAGCCATTTCAGGGAAGAAGAAATTTTCAAGAAATTCTTCATTTCCATATAGTGCAAGTAGCTCCCATTCACAAGAGCAGTTTCTCGACGAATCAAACTTTCACGAACAATTTTTGAAAAGGGTCACCAAAGGAATATCTCTGTGAAAATTTTCCAAAATCTGACAGCCGTTTCAAAAAAAGAATCATTTTCAAGAATTTCTTCATTGCCCTAATAGTGCAAGTAGCCCCCATTCACCAGAGCCATGTTTCTTGACAGATCAAAATTTCACGAACTATTTCTGAAAAGGGTCACCCAAGGAATATCTCTGAGAAATTATTTCAAAATCTGACCAGCGGTTTCAGAGAAGAAGAATTTTTAAGAATTTCTTCATTTCCCTATAGTGCAGGTAGCCCCAATTCACCAGAGCCATGTTTCTTGACAGATCAAAATTTCACGAACAATTTTTGGAAAGGGTCATCCAAAGAACATCTCTGTGAAATTATTTCAAAATTTTACCAACAGTTTTAGAGAAGAAGAATTTTTAAGAATTTCTTCATTTCTGTGTAGCACAAGAATTGGTTGATGGTTGTATTGGAGTTTAACGCCACTTTAACAGCTAAGGTCATATCATGGCGGTCGGTGACGCACATGTGTTTCCTGGCTTTCTCATACCAGTACTAACACTACTTTCTTTCCAAAGCCACCGACTACTTTTCTCATATGCTTCAGCAGAGGTGAGAGGCGAAAATACGCTGGAAAGAAAGTTTGCCTCAACCGGGTATCGAACTCACAACCACCAGGTCATGAGTCAAAAGCGCTCACCACTGAGCCACTCGGGAGGGCGTATAGTGCAAGAAGCCCCCATTCACCAGAGCCATGTTTCTTGATGGATCAACATTTCGCGAGCAATTTTTGAAAAGGGTCACCCAAGGAACATCTCTGTGAAATTATTTTAAAATCTGGCCAGGGGTTTCATTAGAGAAGATTTTTAAAGAATTTCCTAAAAAATTCCATTTTGTTGCCATGCCAACCAGAGTTTTTGACGGAATCAAATTCTGTGAACCAGTTTTAAAGAAGACCTCCCAAGAAACATTCCAGCCAAGTTTGGTCAAAATTGGCCCAGCGGTTTAGGAGGAGTTGATGTTTAAAGAATTGTTGACGACGGACGACGGACGACAGACATCGGGTGATCCTAAAACAAGCACAACAAATTTGCCAATTTGATTCGCCATTCGATATGCAGTGGAAAATCACTTTGCAAAGCATCCAGTCTGTACTCCTGAGATCTATTTTCCAAGACATTCTTACCAATCAAACCTTTACTGATTTTTATTAAGACCTGAAAGTTCTTATCACTATAAATCCACACTGAAGTGCTGAATACATATTTTGCATGACATTATACATGCAAATTTTCTATAAATCTTCAAATCCAAACTTACTTAATTCAGTTCAATCATTCTGTTGATGGACTGACTAAATGGCGTTTCATGTTGCTTTCAAAACTATTTCAGTCATATAACTGTAACAGCTAACATATTCATGTACTTCCTGTGTTTCACCTGCACAAGGCTAGGACTCTGATGTGTCTTACCCAAGGACACTCCCACAGAAAACCCTATTGATCAGGTGGAGCTCAAACCATGGGCAACAAGTCCCACTATATCACTGAGCCACATACACCTTTTGCCATCATTTGGATTCAACATCCTAGAAGAACATTTCAAGAAACAAAGTACGAAAGTTGTAGGTTTTTGTTGGATTAGATAGAACACAAAACATGCAGTTTATTCATCCTGAAGAGCTCTAGATAAGAGGAAGTGATGTGACTTTTTTATCCACTTGCAAAAATAAATTTGGACTTGCATTTGGTTTTTTTTTGATGACCAGCATGCCTACCAATGGTAAGGAACAAACGAACGATACAAACTTTTCATTTCTATTCTATTATGTACCCTGTCAAATACAGACACCAGCCAAACAAAAAAGGAATGCTAATTAATATTAAAACCATCATTTAACAATCAATTCACACCTAGTTGAATATCTGTTCTCAAACCATTGGTGGATGATTTTGTAAATGAAATACAGACAAATCACATGGGAATATCTGCATGTCCAATAACTGGTTTAGCAAGTTCACCACGCCCAACATGCTTCTCGTAGTTATTTGTGCATGATATTATCTTTATGAAAAAAAATATTTCTGTTTTATAATCAGAGATTTTACCATTTACCACTTTTACCTACAACATAGGTTTAGTGGAGAATAGTGAATATTTTCAATTTTGAAAGCAAAACCACTCCCTCTATCTGGAGCTCTGTCATGAATGTAAGGTGAGGCAGCCATTTCCACTTACCTGCCCAGGATTTATGACTTCATACTGGACCTCCTCTGTAGGTTCTTGAGTTAATTCTGAAAAACAATAAAATTTTGTCATTCCTGACAAGCAATAAAAAAAACCTTCAAAATATATTTGAAATATGTCCCATGGTTTAATGGATCTGTTTAACACTATACCAAACAATAAAATTTTAGACTGATCCTAATTGAAAGCACTTGCAGACAACAAATCAAATGTAGCTGAAAAATTAAAATTTGTTTCAGCAGGGTAGAAAACATTGTGGGCAAAGGAGAAAATGCTGGTAACCAGCATTTTCTCCTTTTCCCACAATGTTTTCAAAAGGCTTCTATTTCAGGATCGTAAAAACCAGGAATTGTTTGGGAAGGGGTTAAGATGTGTTTCCCCTTACCATATAATCAAAAATTTAAACAACCCTGAATAAGAAGGCCTGTAACTTTTTACCAAACAACCCCAACAAAAAAGAAGCCTTTTGAAAGCATTGTAGGAAAAGGAGAAAATGCTAGTTACCAGAATTTCTCCTTTTCCCACAATGTTTCCAAACCTACCCATAACAATTTTTAATTTTTCAGTCACATTTATTTTGTTGTCTGCAAATGCTTTCAATTTGAACTAATCTAAAAATTTGTCATTTGGTAAAGACTTGACAAAATGACAATTTTTTGGACTGGACCAATTCAAAGCATCTGCAGACAAATTAAATCTTAGCAATATGATTTCTGACTTTGATAATTTAGAATACATTGTGAAATAAAAGAGCAATTACTGGTAACCAGTATTTTCTCCTTGTTGCCTTAGAGTAAATGGGGATATATACCAGCTTTCATTATCTTACCAACCATGGGCTAACAAATATTTTTCTCAATCCTGTATACAATATATCAATACATCGTAGCCTATTCGTAAGTACATCATCTTCGCAAGCCAAGGATACTAACTCCACTTTGTTCGTTACGTACCCTTGGCGGCTCGCCTCTTTAAAAATCGAAACTCCCGATGTGCCACCTATCGAATATCACAAGTTGCATAACATTTGCTGATGTTATTTCTGGCCGATCAAAATGCCCAATAAAATTTGTTAGGCTATGCATCAAATATGGCTACGCTTTCGGATCCATCACATCAAAAACATACGAACAAACATACGATGATTCACAATCATTTGGCAGTGGAACCCATCTTAATATTTCACATAATTGAACATGAACTGTAAAAAACACATTAAATACCGATCGTCTACTCTTTTTTGGCAAATTTTCGTCACAAACATGACAACTTCTGTTTTTGACGGGCGCCGCCATTATTGTTTTCTGTTTTGCAAAATATCTTGTTACAGATGGTTTAATTGCACGCAATGAGTTTTGATCGCATCCAATGAAATGGCGCAGTGGGAGCTTCAATTTTTAATGAGGCGAGCAGCCAAGGGTACTACCTTAGTATCCTTAGCTTCTGAAGATGTAAGTACATATAAAAACATCATGTGAGTGAAAATAACAATCTGGTGTAATTCCTTAAGCAGACGTGTAGTCTGCCTATCATTTTCAATTTTGGTGTTAACATGCTGCAAAGGCCTGTCAGAATAACATGTAATCATTAGTGCATGGTGGTATATACATAATACATACTTAAATTGGTAAGGCAATGTTAATTTCTGGCACCTTGAAAATAGACCAGCTTGACTGTTGCAGAAATATCAACCCTGTCTTTTATAATACATAAAACTTGCACCTTTTACAGAATATACACCATTCCCGCATTTTATTTGAAGGGTACACTTATCCCCTGAGCTGTAAATCTGGGGGTAAGATTTCATAATTAGAGGGTATAAAAATAATGGTTCCAAAGTAGAAGTAAAGTAATCAATAATGATGTTTTGCACCACAAAAGTATGTTAAGATATCTGTGAAAATTTGTTGTTTAAAGTCATTATAAATCTGAAAAGATGGTCTGAAGTGACTCTGGTCGGACAATGTCAAAAGGAAAATTGTGTTGCATCATGGGTTTCCTTTCTTTGTGCAACCAGCATTTTTTCATGTGTTTTAATAAGTGGATTTTACCGCGAGATTTGAAAAAAAATTATCAGTAAGAGTAGCAAGTAACTTCAAATCCCGTCATTTTGCACAAAGTATGCGGATAATGGATTCTTTTATGTGTTTTTTTCCTTACGCGAGGTCTTGCGTGTAACCAAAATTTGTTACATGAATTTCAATTCTATTACATGATTAACACATCAATAAGCGTGAACACTGGGAACACTGATAAAACCATTCAGTTTCTTCACTTTTTCAGTGGAAAAATATCAAGTAGCATTGGAAAGCATGTTTTCCAGTAAAAGAAAGTTTGGTCCATTGACCAAATGTTTATAACAAGAGGGCCAAGATGGCCCTGGTTCGCTCACCTGAATTTTTGAGAGGACCATAGCCAATTTTTTCACAATCTAAACAACCATTTCACAGAAGAATAATTTTTAAGAATTTCTTCATGTCTGTATAGTGTAAATAGCCCACAGCCATCAGAGCCATGTTTCTTGACGGATCAAAATATTTCGAGCAATTTTTGAAAAGGGTCAACTAACATACATTTCTGTGAAATAATTTCGGAATCTGATCAGCCGTTTCTCTTAAGAATTCTAAAAAATTCCTTCATGGCCATATAGTGCAAGTAGCCCCCATTCACCAGAGCCATGTTTATTGACTAATCAAACTTTCATGAACACCTTTTCAAAAGGGTCACCCAAGGAACATTTCTGTGAAATAATTTCAAAATCTGACCAGCGGTTTCAGAGAAGAAGTCAGAGTTTTTAAGAATTTCTTCATTTCCCTATAGTGCAAGTAGCCCCCATTCATCAGAGCCACATTTTTCAACGGATCAAAATTTTGCGAACACTTTTTGAAAGATGTCATCCAAGGAACATCATTGTGGAATTATTTCAAAATCTGACCAGCTGTTTCAGAGAAGAAGAATTTTTAAGAATTCCTTTATTTCTGTATAGTGCAAGAAGCCCCCATTCACCAGAGCCATGTTTCTTGATGGATCAAAATTTCACGAACACTTTTTTAAAAGGGTCACCCAAGGAACATCTCTGTGAAATTCAGTGGTTTCAGAGGAGAATATTTTTAAAGAATTTCCTAGAAAATTCCATTTGGTTGCCATGGCAACCAGAGTTTTTGACAGACTCAAATTCTGTCAACACTTTTTAAAGAAGACCTCCCAAGGAACCATCCAGCCAAGTTTGGTCCAAATTGGCCCAGTAGTTTAGGAGGAGTTGATGTTTAAAGAATTGTTGACGACGCACGACAGACACCCAGTGATCCTAAAAGCTCCCCTTGAGCATGGCGAGCTAAAAATGTAAAGATGCCCCTCTAATACTAAGTTCCAAACTATGAACATTTCTCAAGTGTGTCTGAACCCCTTTCCCAAAATACTGTAAAAAGTGTAAATGAAACCCATCTTCAATACATAACTCTTTGCCATGACAATATTTTGGACTAGTCTAAAGTGAAATCCTTTGTAGACAAATGTGTCTCAAATAATAGAATTTGTATTATACAGGTTAGCCAATGTTGTGGGAAAAGGAAAAAAAATGAGTAACCATATTTTTCTCCTTTTCCCACATCGTTTTCAAAAGTCCAGTCTCCCAGTCTTTCAAACTCAGGATTGTGTGGTAATGGGTTGAATGAAATTTACCTGTCTGTTGTGTGAACAAATCTTGACTTCCATCTTGCTCATTGTTCATAAATGGCTGAAATATAAAAATTGCATATAACATCCAGCAAAAAATTTAACACCTCATCAACAACTGCTTGTCAATAGCTTTCAGGTCTTTGGTTTTTTGGTAAAAAGTTATTTCGTTTCAAGCTTCCTGTCTTTTTTTTTCTCTATCTATACCCTCCAGAAATGTATAAAATCCAGCGTATAAACTTCAGGCATAAACAATCCTACCTTATACAATGCACAACACAACAAGAAACAAGTTCATTTTGGAAAAGTAGGGCAAGATCAATGGATCTTACCAGGTGTTCTTCAGCATTTTGATGAAAACAATCCTGAATATTTGAGATGTGTCTTTTTGGGTTTTTTTGGCAAAGCAAGCATAGGATTAACACTAAATACTCATTTCTATTGTTAACATTTATGGCCGAACATTTACCATAAATCTCCTATTTATAATTAGAACAAAATCAGTGACTTTTTAGCAAGGTTAAAAGTACAGGCTTTTCAAAATCGAGAATATTAATTTTGCAGACATGTTTCACTCCAAACTAAACATGACGGCCCTGTATCATTCCAATGGCTAATATGCACAAAGCATAGGAATGGAACATTAAAATTCTGAACAATATGACTCAATTAGTATGAAATTTAGTCAAAATTGGATGGAGTGGTTCAGAGCAGATGTTTGAAGAAAAAAGTTAACACATGGAAAGATACAATTATCAACCACACAATAACAACTTTTACTGACCCTGAGGATGAGGCTGTTTGAAAACAGCATTTCTCCTGCAAAGTTTTCTACTCTATAAAAGAAAAATTGCATCATATGAGCCACTATGAAATTATTGTCTGCAAATGCCTTTGATTTGGATAGGTCTAAAATCCTGTTGTGTGGTAAAGGGTTAACAGATGGATAGACAGAATTACAGATTAAGATACAAAAGGACAAGGGACACAGGGCAATGACATACTGTAAGCTCACTGGCCTTTGTCCAGTGGAGCTAGAAGTTTTTTACTTGTCCACACTGGAAGCACTTGCTTTCCCTTTTCTGCAAATTTTTAAGCCTTTGCAAATTGACAAAATTGTACATACGTCTAAATTAAAGCAACTGCTGACAACAAAATAAATGATTAGAAGAAAAACTTTGACAAGCAACTTTCTGTTAATCAAAATACAGTGGAGCTCCGTTATAACGCTGTCGGTGGGAGCCATGGTCGTCAACAGCGTTATATCTGGGGTTACGTTTATAACGCTGATCCTCCCCCCCCCCCACACACACACACACGTGTACACACACTACCCGCAGCCCATCCGCCAATCATTGCCAGACTACAGAACTATGGCTTATTAATTACAGTTTATCGCAAATTTATTCTAACAAAAATGAAATAGCAACGTTCCAAATACTAAAACTAAGATATGGCTATTTACGTTTAAACATTATTTATAGGACATTGAACAATTTAGATTCTTTTCTACGTAACGCCTGAACTATTCCCAGTTAGTTTCTGTCATCAAATAACGTTACAACTACGTAAAAGAGCTTATTTTACCTTTAGGACCGTTTCTTTTAGAATTATTCAGCCGCTGTTTTGCTAAATTACTGCAAGATTCATTCCAAAATTAAATTAAACGGTTCGATTGGATTGCAGACGGTGCCGCCGCCATGTTTTTTAATCATGCTGACGATTGCATAACGAACCCCAATCGGCAATGACGAAAGAAATCTCTTTCATTATCAAACGAGATAAGATCCCCGTACATGATGAAAGTCACAGGGGAGTTTAACCTACTATCCGTAAAGAAATCACATCAGTCGCTTATCCACACAATGTTTGCAGTAAAGTTTGCATTAGTGGTACATGTATGACATAACACACCAATAATGCAAAGCGAAAGGGTTGTAATGCAAGCGTTTGTCGTACACACTTAAACCGTTTCACCTGTAAAATTTACACCTGGCTATGGGCTGACCTCCATTCAAAACTATGCAATCACGGCATGAGCCAGTATCTCTGTTGCTTTATATTTTCTGATACAATCCTTCTGCGTATCGTAATGATAATATGCAAGAGTACCCCAGTCGTGTCACGTGCACGTTGTGTAGTCGGTAGAAAGAGAGTCATTCGGCTATTTTCTGATATCGCCGTTACGATCTACATACAGACAGACATATTGACGTAAAGTTTGTATAATGCAAGATTGTTTGCAAAGACAATTATGGGACGAGGGCCTTTTGTTACCTACTGTGCGTGTATTTGTCAAAGTAATTGTGCAAAGCCATAGGTGATAAATGTAATCAACAAGGTAAAGGTGTGAAAAATTGTCACGTTATTTGTACGGTATCGATTTTTTTTTTTTGACCGAGAGGTCTTTTTTTTTTACATCGAAGATTCTTGTGAGAGCAACGGTGGATTCGGATCAGACTCGAAAATGGTCAACCCCCGAAATTTTGGGAGCCAAAGGACACCCGCGTTATAACGGAATCAGCGCTATAGCGCACTTCGTTGTAACGGGATTCCACTGTATTTTCAAAAGCTCTCTCCTGCATTGGTCATTAAAACTCTGGACTGTGTGGTTCGGGGTCAAATATCTTCTAAATCAGGGCCACTAAAACTCTAGATTGTGCTTTAGAGTTAACCCTTATCTTGCTAAGTAACTAAAATGAAATTTTCATTTTTAAGCAAAAACCCAAAAGTTGATATTTTAAAGGTATGTTTCAGGGAAAAATATCTCCAGATCAAAGATGAGACTGCACAGAATGTGCAGTCTGATCTTAATCTGCACTGTCCGCAAAAGGTCAGTGAGTCGCGATAAGCAGCCAAAGGGTTAACTGTATTTCTTTACCTGTTGAGCACTCTGTTCTGCCATTATAACTGGGGGAACAGCTTCTGTCACTGCTTCAATAGTGCCATAACCCTCTCCTGGAAGTGAAAATAGTATATCAACTACTTAACTTGTTACCACACAAGAAAATTTTGGACTGGTCCAAATTGAAAGCATTTGCAGACGAAAAAATAAAGGTGACTGAAAAATAGAAATTTGTTCTGGAAAGGGTAGAAAACACTGTGGGAAAAGGAGAAAATGCTGGTTACCAGCATTTTCTCCTTTTCCCACAGAGTTTTCAAAAGGCTTCTTTCTCAGGGGCGTCAAAAGTAGGGATTGAGTGGTAATGGGTTAACTTGTTACCAAACAACAACATTTTAGGCTCATCCAAATCAAAAGCATTTGCAGATGGCAAAATAAAAGTGACTGAAAATTTGATACATGTATCTGTTTTGTGAAGGGTAGAAAACATTGCGGGAAAAGGAGAAAATGCTCAATAATTGTAAAGGTTTCTTTCTCAGGGTTGTCAAAAGGTGGGATTGTGTGGTAATGGGTTAAACCCTTCAACAAAAAAAATCCCTAGTTTTAATATCCCTGAGGGAAAATGCTTTATAGAATATTGTGAAAAAAAAAAGAAAACACTGCATACCAGCATTTTTCATATTTCCATAGTGTTTTAGTACTTGATATCCTTTCAGAGACCTTATTTTTTACATGTAAATTTTAGATCTGTTGTCTGTAACTGTTTTGAATTTGTTGTTTTGGAAAGGGGTAAGTTGCATTTGTGATGCTTCCTTTGAGCTTCCGCTTTCATCACTGCAAGTTACTTCAACAATATTTATATATAGGAAAGCAGCAAGTGCCTTGGAAACTGTAGCATCTAGTGCTAGACAGAGAACCCTCAGATATCTAATTGATAGATGAACTGGCTATAGTGGTGCACCAGAAAGAATGTTGAAATCATGGGAAAACAAGAGCTTTGCCAAGAGGGTTGTCAGTGAAATGGGTTAAAATCTAGAACTCCTGCAGATAACTCATTTATACCACACAATCCCGACGTTCAACAACCCTAAAAAAGAAAGCTTTTGAAAACATTGTAGGAAAAGGAGAAAATGCTGGTAACCAGCATTTTCTCCTTTTCCCACAATGTTTTCTACCCTATCAAAGAGAAATTTTATCAGTTGAGTCACACTTAAAAATTGTCATCTGTAAACACTTTCAATTGGGACAAGTCTACTTTTCTATCACGTGGTAAGAGATAGTTAAGTTTTAAAAGTCACCTGCACAACTACCACCATACAGATTCATTGTGGTCAGTATGAACTTATTCCAATGAAAACTGTAGGAAGAGTTGCATGCACAAGAAATTGCTAACAGTCGGAGGACCTGGGCCATAACATAATATGATCTTCAGGCTCACCGGTATTGAAAATATTGTAGAGTTCCTACATTTCCGATCAAGTCAATTTTTCCGGAGACCAATCCAAAAGTGCAGTAAAAATTTGTGAAGGTTGGATAAATGTTTTGGTATCGTCACTACTTGATATAAATTTCAAAGAAAATAGGTCCAATCACATAAATTTACTACTTGTCATTGTGGCCAAATGTCTGTGTATTAAATAATCCTTGCATTTTGTATAATTAATTTGGTAATATCTCAGTCTTTCTCCAAAATTTTAATAATTCTATGGTTTTTAAAAACCTGAGAAAAGAATACCGAAAACATGGTTGAACAGGAGAAATTCCTAGAAAATCAGCAATATACCTTTTTTGTCCTACCCCTTTAGAAGCCTAATAACATCATTTGAGTCCTATGAAAGTGATTACCTGCAAATACCTTCAATATGGATGAAGTCTTAAAATACTCTCAAACATAAATTGTCTAGTAGGAAGACTCTAAAAAATCACTTACCTGTAGAGTCCATTGATGTAAACTGATCTCCAGTCAGTTTGCTGTTGTCACCTGCAGCCAAAGAATCCAATATTGTCGCTTCTTCCATCATGAAACCTTACCTACAGTGCAAAATAAACAGTCTTTAACTCTTTACCAAACAACGTCATTTTAGACTAGTGCAAGCATTTGCAGACAACCTAAATTAAGGTGACTCAAAATTTGAAATTCGGTTTTAGAAGGGTAGAAAGCCTTTAGAAAAAAAAAACTGCTGGATACTTTCTTTTCAGAAGGCTTATATCTCAAGGTCGCTAAAACCTAGGATTGTTAGCTCTTCATTTCTTTACAATGTATTTTTAGCTGAGCCAAATCCCACATCTATGACAAATGTGGCTCAAGTGTTAAGATATGTTTCTGAAAGATTAGATGACATTGTAGGAAAAGGAGTGGTGAAAATGCTGGCTACCAGCATTTTCTCCTTTTCCCACACTGTTTTCAAAATTATATTTAATTATATAACATATAAAAATGTATGTTTACCAAACAATCCCAGGTTAAAAACACACTTGGAAATAAGGTTTTACAAAACAGGCCTATTTGAAATTAAAATGTTGGTAACAAGAGTGAACACAGTTTACTCTTTACCAAATGAAACAGTATTTTTTAAAAGCAATGGGGAAAAGAAGCAATTTTTGACATTACGTAAATATTGTAAAAATCTCTAAAGTTGATAGATGGATCCCTGACAAACTAAGGAAAGTCTTATCAAAAGATCTTAATTTATCCTTATGGTTTAGCAAAGGATTGAAAATAATGCGTGTATCAAGCACTGCTAAGTACTGTAAAAAATGACGGATATCTCCTGTTAAAAGGTGTCTACTGAGATATCGCCGAATGTTGCGGGTACATTTTCGTATTGACTATCGCTAGGGTAAAGGAAATTATGATCAATGTTTGTGTTGTGGGTGATTTTGGGTGGAAAGTGCTGTCTTGTGTTATTGCCGGCAATAGAGGTGTTGCATTCCTTTTCTATATCTATAGGGGAGATTTATTTTTCATATTTTATCTTTTATTTTGGTCACAGAATGTCAAGTTCCTGTGATCCAAAACAGGCATAAGAACGGCCTCTGCCTAAACTAGGGGAGACACAGTCACAACAGTAACATCAGAGCTAGTCACCTCATTAGTACAGATAACTGTCCCCAAAGGCGATGTTACTTTTCGACTGGTCGCCTCCGAGTACAGAGACAATCCGTACAAAATCAGTTGAAAGTTCTGCACAGATTTTGAACTCTTATAATTTCCTGAATTTCCTAAATAAAGCACAAAACTACGATTTAAACATACCTATGGCTTGTGTATTCAATATTCTTTAATTTGAAATACAAATATTTTCAATTCAAACGCTGATCGTCAGAAAATACCGTGCATTTCATCAGTGACCCGAGCTGTTTACGTTCCCGAAAACATTCAACATGGCCGCCATGCACGATAAATTTTGTCTGTGATTTTTTCCAAGATAAACATGTTGTAAACGACTTCTATAAGCTTTTTATGTAACAAATGGTTTAACAATTTGTTTTTGGTCCTGATTAGTACTAAAATTTAATTGCATTTCACTGCAATACAGATAAAACCGACAAAACCAAAAGTATGTATAGCGATCTATATTTGCTACCGGAAAATTTACGATGGACTTGAGACGGTACGGTGTACAGTAAATATCCAAATATGAAAAAGATCACCGGGGCGTCTCATTATTGAGACTAGTCACCTCATCATTATGTACAGAACCGTATGATTGACTGTAAAATTTTGCCCGATTTTTTTGGGGTGATGGATTCCTACCTTCAATCTGAAGGTGTCTGCTCTGATGCTATTTTTGTTAGTGGTCTTCGTATGGACCACTAACAAAAATAGCATCGGAACAGACACCCAAAAAATCGGGCAAAATTATTAGACTGAAGCCGTGAATGTAATGGATTCACTTCAAGAATCATAGCAGAAATATCACAGTAAGAAAAAAATGGCATTGTATGCTTAGTTGATAGTCTAACATCGCCAAATTCTTTTATTTCTACTTTCGTTTTTTTTTGCAACCCGATTTCGGAAAATATGGCGTTGCGTACATTCTACATATATCCGCCATTGTATTCTTCCCTATCATTGATCCCCACGCCGTGCAATGAAGCTCGCCATATAATGCACAAACCATGCTTGCAACCATGATGAAAAACTATGAGCATCGTCTCCATGCTTGTCTCTTTCCAAAACAACCCGGCATAATTACAGGGTACATAATTTCCATGCAATTTTGGCACAACATTTGTCCCCCTTCAAGGGCACGTAATCTCGGCCGCATCGCCATTTTGAATTTATGAAGGCAACAACGGTCGGTTATCGCCCATTTAATCATGGCTGAGTCCAGTATTGAGGCACAATTTCTAGTCTACTTACCGAATCAGAATTGTCAATATCTGTAATTTTCGTATACCCATAAAAAAATCTTTCTAAGTCTATTTCAAAGGTGAAAGTCCGTCGTAATTTATGTCGCCATTCTCTTTGTTGGGTTTTTGCAGGTAGGCACGCTTGCAAATTTAACACCCACAATGCAACGGGTTCTAAAACGTAATATGGCGGGAAAAACGAGCTGAGTAGATCGGTTTGGGCGAAGTGCCTGGCGAATACACATCGCTACTGAAAAATAAAGCAGACGTCTACAAACTACGCGTGATTTACTTAGTGTAAATCTAATTATCACACATCTATATGTGCATGTAAATTCAAGATCCACAAAAGTGATTGTGCATTAATACAAGATGGTCAAACTTACCCAAAGGCGTTAATCTGAGCCCATTGTCAGACCAAGCATGCATTCATCGAATTCCCAATCTCTTTTAAGATATCATGACTAACAAACTTCCATGAGTATTGGACTGAAAAAGTGGCAACTGCATTGAACACGTGCTTTTTTCTAGGACTTGCCTTACTTTTTAGCCCAACAATTTCAAACTGATAGATCTAGGCTTTGATCTATATCTTTAATTAGATCTAGTTTTATACAAGGTCTATATCTAGCCTATTATCAAGAGAAAGACCTCTTGTCACCTTTCACAAGCATTGATTGGAAAATGTGGCTTCTAGAGTAGACTCTATAGATCTAGTCTACACAAGATTTTTCCTAGATTTAATGTGGCGACGTTGATCTAGATCTATCTAGAGATCCTAACCTTACTTTACTTTTTTTACCCGACGTGACTTATGTCGATCTCATCGGAATTAGGCCTAGATCTGTCATCACTTGATAGATCTGGGTTCGTCTAGATTCTGACTTTCATTATTATTGAATTGAAGACTGGGCATCTATGAATAGTGATAGAAGTTTTTCTTTAATTTGACTGTAGACATCTACCTATGTTCTGCCAAACTGTTGAACAGTCAACTTGTGCGTCAGACTGTCCTCCCGGACAGATATTTTCTACAAACATTGACAAAAATCGATCAAACTTGATACACGTGTTTTCTATTATATTCAACCGATAGACCTTCTTGGATACATTTTCAAATACTATTTGATGCTTCCACCCCCCCCCCCAAAAAAAAATGGGAGCTTGATAAATAAATATTTCCATTAGGCCTATGGGCCAAGATCTCAAAATAGCAGCCACGTAGTCCTGAAGCATTTCAAGATGGGGGGGTGGGGGGGGGGGGCTAACTTCGAAATTCTGAGATTTTTTGTGTGGTTGTTGCATTGCCCTAACAACTCATATTTTAGTTACTATGATTTTCAAAATTATTCGTAGGGGGGGGGGGGGCTGAGCGCCCCCCCCCCCCAGCCCCCAATGTTCCTACGGGCCTGTTTAGATCTAACTCGTTTTCATATATATTGGGTAGAATATACATGTTGCCTGTAAAGTGTACACCACCGTATCAGGACAATTGCCCCCCCCCCGGACAATTGCCCCCCTGAGGTCAATCCCCCCCGAGGGACACCCCCCCCCCGGAATGTTGCCCCCGAGGACAATTCCCCCCCCCGACTATTGCCTCCCGAGGACAAGGAAGTGGGGATGGGAGGGATTGTCCTTGGAGGAGGGGGATTGTCCCCGGGGCAATGGGGGGGAATAGTCCGGGGGCAATTGTCCTAGCATTTCAAAGATTCGAACAGGTGACCTTGTTTTTGACTCGATATGTTTTTTCCCCCAAGCTCAGTAGAGATTCATCGAGACAAACATTTTGACGAGATTCATGATCGAGTATCAGAATGAATATGTGGCCTATAGAATAGTTACAAGTTTTTCGTACGATTTGACGTAGTTTTTGGCCCGAGATGGCCAATTTTTAAACTCATGCAAGCTGTCGATCACTATCAGTGCGACATACAGACACGTTTTGTTTTTAAAGGATTGAACGAGTGACCTACAAATATTCCACATAAATTTCCTAAGTATTGGACTGAAAATATGACCTCTATATAGCGTGCCCCCCTCCCCAATATTGACTAAGTGACCTCGTCTTTTACCATTTTCAAACATTTGACCCAGTGACTTAGTTTTTGACCTGATTTGACCCATTTTCAAAATCATGCGAGATAGAATCAAGACAATTATTCTGACAAAGCTTCATGAGTAACAGACTGCAACTATGACCTCTATAGATTGTACGCAAGGTAAATACTGACGACGGACGATATAAAACGGACAAGGAACACGGCACGATTACAATTTAGCTCACATTGAGCACTTCGTGCTTAGGTGAGCTGAAAAAGTATATGTTGCATACCAACTTTGAAATCGTTATGATTTGAGACAACAAAGTTATACTCTGGACAAACAATAAATGCTGTAAAAATGACGATCAAAGAGAAATAACTCAAGGACAGCACAAGGTAGAGTTACTATTCTTGTGCACTGCACTTTCAAAGACTGCAACAAATAAAAATACAATATTTCAAGTCATTCCTTCTAAAAATGACAAAGTTATGCACCAGACAAGCAGAAAATGCTGCAAAAAATGATGATCAAAGGGAAATAACTCAAAGACAGCATGAGGGAGAGTTACAATTCTTGCGCATGCTCTTCCAAATATTGCAATGAATAAGCATACCATATTTCAAGTCATTCCTACTTAAGATGACAATTTTATATGCCTGACAAGCAAGAAATGTTATAAATAAGATTGAAAGGCAGTAACTCAAAATTTGTGCTAGGAAGAGTTATATAAATGATTCTTATGCAATGTACTCTATAATTTTGCAACAATCATGCATACTGAATATGAAGATGTTCAGAATAAAAATGACAAAGTTATATTCTGACAAAGAGTAAATGCTGTGAAAATGAAAATCAGAGGGGAATAACTCAAAGACAGCATGAGGAAGAGTTCTGGTTCTTTCACATTGCACTCAGTATTTTTGCAACAAACTCAAATGTCTAGTTTCAAGTCAATCAGGCTGGAGATTACAAAGTTATGCTCCAGACAAGCAGAAAATGCTGCAAAAATGACAAAGGGAAATATACCTTATGCTGAGAGACAGCATAAGGTAGACTTATGGTTCTTCTGCACTGTTCTCCTTATTATTGCAACAAACATAAATGTCAAGTTTCAAGTAAATCGGACCAGAGACGACAAAGTTATGCTCTGGACAAGCAGAAAATGATGTAAATATGACAAAGGGATATAACTCAGACAGCAAAAGGTAGAGTTATGGGTCCTTTGCAGTGTACTCTGTATTATTGCAACAAACACAAATACCATGTTTCAAGTCAATCTGACTGGAGATGACAAAGTTATGTTACGGATAAAGAACTGGATGTTTCCAACCCACCTGGACACCTACCAGCACACCATGGGTGATCTCAAAATACGTCCTGTCTTCGACAGGCATATGAAAATCAATAGTCAGGCCTTCATGTACAAAGTGTATGAGCAATGTTTAAAACATGTTTGCCTTCACTGGAACAGGAACTTGCAGAGAAATTTTCTGGCCAAGAACCCAAGCCATTGTTATGTATAAACAGTGTAAATAGGCCTATTGTTCTAAGATAGGGACAACCAGGATTGCTTGGGTTAATTGGTTTAAGAAACATGCAAGAAGTATGCAAACTAAGATCTTAATAAAACAGTACTCATCAGAAACTACAACTTTTAGTCCTTGCTGTGCCGTGTTTTAAAAAAGAGATTTTGGGAAAAAGAACAAATGATTACAGGCAATGATTCCTTTTCTCAAATCTCTTCCACTTCATTCAAATGAAGATTTTCCTCGCTCATACAATGTGTATACTTGTCTTTTTCGACTAAATAGATTTTTTCTCTTTTCTTATTTCAATTGGTCTAGATCTGTTGGATTATGAGAATTTGTTTACCACAGATTTTCAACACAAATTGTGTGCTTTTAATTGGATTCTTGTGAGTATGAGTAAGTCAGGCAAAAAGAAAAACTCAAAACATGTTTTAGTACTCATGTAATATATTTCATAGAAAAATTTCTTACATGTAGTTTAAGAACAATATGCAATAAAGATGAAAAACAAAATGTGAACAAAGTTCAGTAGCATAACAAACCTTATTTACAAATTTAATGCAAATACAAGAAAACAAATTAAGACCTTGACAGATCATTATCACATTACTAAAGCAAGTTAATTTGGTCTGATTGTTCAATAAAAGTGAATCACATAGCACTTACACCATGATCTCATAACAAACAAATAATGAAAATGTTCAAATGTATACATGGGCCAAGATCACAAGACAGGGTATGTGTCAACCAACCATTTCAACTCTTTACCAAACAATAAAATTTTAGGCTGGTCCAAATTTAAAGCACTTGCAGACTGTAACATGAATGAAACCGAAAAATTGAAATTTGTTTCCAGCAGGGTAGAAAACATTGTGGGAAAAGGAGAAAATGCTGGCTATCAGCATTTTCTCCTTTTCCCTCAATGTTTTCACAAGGCTTCTTCCATAGAGTCATTAAAAGTCGGGATTGTGTGGTAAAGGGATAACCCTTTACAAAACAATCCCATGTATTAACAACTGTGAATAAAAAGCCTTGTGGAAACATTGTGTTGAAAAAGAACAAATTTATTGGCTTGGGAAGGCTGGAAAACTTTGCGGGAAAAGGAGAAAAACACTGGTACATGTATTTTCTTCATTCTCAGTTTTTTTTTTCCACCCTTGTAAAGACAAATTTCAATAACAGGCATTTTTAATTTGTCGTCTGCAAAAGCTTTGAATTCGGACATGTCTAAAATTTTGTTGTTTGGTAAAGGTTTAAATTACTATCTTTGTCTTATTCTAGATTTAAATAGTAAGACAATTTCTGTCTGACTTGACCATTTACTTTAGCCAATTACAAACTGGTTCATCAAATGGTTTCATCAATCAGAAAATGTGTTCTTTCAAATCTAGACAATTCTTGGGAATGAACAAAGTATGTAATTCAGAAATTTGCTGGAAAACACTGGCACTGGGACTTTTTTCTCAATACTGTTTGAAATATTCAAAATTTGTTTATCTCTTTACCAAACCACAAAATTTTGGACTAGTCCAAATTGAAAGCATTTGCAGATGACAACATAAATGTGAATGAACAATTGAAATTTGGTATGGGAAGGATAGAAAACATTGTGGGAAAAGGAGAAAATGCTGATTACCAGCTTTTCCCCTTTTCCCCGAATGCTTTCAAAAGGTGTCTTTTTCAGGGTCGTAAAATGTCGGGATTGTGTGGTAAAGGGTGTAGCCTTTCTAGGTATGCCCCATCTCCCTCTACACCTTTTTCAACAATCTATTGGCTGCAAAAAGCTGTGGACACACCACCTGTCAGGCTCCAGGGTCTGTAGATACCAAACATTCTTAAAAATATTTTTAGTCTTATTCTAAAGTATTATCTAAATTTTAGAGTGGCACAACCCTTGATTGGCTGATATTAACCCTTTCACAAATGATAAATTTTGTACCCTTCCAAACCGAAAGAAATTTCAGACCACAATTTTAGATTTGGAGAAAATGGCAGAAAGTTCTCGTTAATAGCAATTTCTCCTTTTCCCCAAGTGTTTTCATAAGACTTGTACTGCAGACACGTAAATTCCAGGGATTGTTTGGGAAAGGGTTAAAGCTGATCATAACTCACTATATTATATCTCATGATATTATATGTGTCATGGTAAAGAAATGTCTAAATTTAAGCTGTTGGAATTATTTCCCAGTGAATATTTTCCTCCTGCCGAAAATCTGGAATTACTTTTTTTGTTCAACTAGTAAAAGTGGCATTCGTTGACAAAATGATCAGAGGAAATATAATATATCATTTATTTCAACAACAAAATCTAAGACTAGTCCAAATTGTAAGCATTTGCAGACAACAAATTTATTGTGACTAAAGGACCATGCATATCACTTTGATTGTGATCACTTGAACAGTGTAAGTGACTCGTATGTAAAAATCCCTTTTATTCTGCTTTATGAAAATTGCAAAGTATATGAAATAGGAATGAGATCGTGAACGCATGTAAATAAGCCACGCTATGGCAAAAGGACACTTAACCCATTACCACACAATGCCGACTTTTAACGACCCTGAGGCAGAAGCCTTTAGAAACATGATTGTGGGAAAGGAGAAAATGCTGGTAACCAGCATTTTCTACTTTTCCCATAATGTTTTCAACTCTTCATAAAACAAATTACAAATTTCATGATACTTTTATTTTGTCGTCTGCAAATGCTTTCAGTTTGGACAAGTCTAAAATTTTGTTGTTTGGTAAAGAGTTAATGCATCTATGTGATGCATGATACCGAGCAAGTCATCAGATAATTGTGAATCTATGAAACCCATTTTACATGACCGACTAAGTTACAAGGTACACTGGTCCTTAACGATAGTTTCGGCCCAGGACAGCACATGCTGACCTGTGTTGATAGTTCAGGCAGAATGAAGCATTAAACCCCTTTTTCAGAGCATGGTTCAAATATTTTTACTATTATAATTTCAATGATTATTTCCTCACTCAAATTTGTTACATTTTATAATTGGAAGTTTATTTAACACTTCCATAAATGACAAATTTTTGGACTATTCCAAAATTGAAAGGAGTTAAAATAAGGGTTTGCCGATTACAAATCAACTATTTACCACACAAACTCTACAGTCCTACAGAGGAAGGCCTTTAAAAGCATTGCTGAAAAAAGAGAAAATGCTTGTAATCTGAATTTTCTCCTTTTTTTTCCAAAATATTTGCTACCTTTTCAATGACAAAGTCTAACTTTTGAGCTAAATTTGATTTGTCATCTGCAAATGTTTTCAGCCTGGACCTGTCTGTAGTGTTGCAGTTTCGTAAAGAACTGAACATTGAAAATGTGATTTGCCTATGGTGAATAACATTATGGGAAAAAAAGAAAGTCCTGATTATCATCATTTCATCCTTTTCTCACAGTGTTTCTAAAAGTCTTCCAGTGTCAAGTTATGTTGACACAGATCATTTGGTAAAGAATTTAAAACCCTTTATCACACAATGCCGAGTTTTAACGACCCTGAGAAAAAGTGCCTTTGAAACCATTGTTGTGAAAAGAGAAAATGCTGGTAACCAGCATTTTCTCCTTTTCAAACAATGTTTTCATATCTATCAAAGACAAACTCTGTCATTTGACATTGTCGTCTGCAAATGCTTTAAAATTAGACAAGTCTTACTTTTGTCGTGTGGTAAGGAGTTTTAATGCAGTCATTCGAAGGAAAAATACTGAAATCTAATATTACAAACTCAAAGAGAAATGTGGACAACTTTTCAAGTTATGGTTTTCCTATGACATTCTCACATTTCTTCATAGATCACTGTATCATGCACAACAAAAATTTATTAGTAAAAATAATTTAAATTCCATTTCATACCTATAGCAAAACCATTTCAGAAATATTTTTCTTACCAACAGGGTAATACATTTTGTAGTTTTCAAAGCTAATTCCAAGCAGATGAATAAATGATATGCTTTAACTCTTTACTAAACAACAAAATTTAAAGACTGGTCTGAACTGAAAACATTTGCAGACGACAAAATAAATGTGACTGAAAAGTTGAAATTTGGTTTGGGAAGGGTAGAAAACATTGCTGGTTACCAGCATTTTCTCCTTTTCCCACAGTGTTTTCAAAAGCCTTCTCTTTCAGGGTCGTGAAAAGTCGGGATTGTGTGGTAAAGAGTTATATTCATTGTCACATCTATCTTAAATCTATACCAAACAACAAGATTTTAAACCGCTGCAAATTCAAAGCATCAGAAGACATTAAGTACTAATACGATTTTGTTTATAAAAAAAACAGAGAACAGCATTTACTCCTTTTCTCCACAATTTTTTCAAAAGCCTCCTTCCACAGGGTTAATTAAAGTCAAGATTGTGTGGTAAAGGGTGAAAACAGAGCTGCAAAAGACATTTTGGAAATAGTGGAGGAAAAAAGTATAGTATGACATGTGGGAGCATATGAATCATAAATTTTCAAATGCACTATAGTGAAAATTTGAAAAGGAAATCTAACAAGTAAATGTTTGCTTTAAATGCAGTATTAATAAACAGGGTAGTTATTACATCCAATATTGACAAAAAAAAAAAAATACATCTGTGTAGTTTGAAGTTATGACTTTTCAGTATTCTTTTTAAAAATTTTGCACCAAAAATGTATAATTAGGAGTTTGTGCTGCAAGTTGTTTCAGAATGCACCTTCAGACTGTGGATAACAAAGTTCTGTTTCAGCTTGGAGAATTTAAGTCAAATGTAACACAGAATTGAGTGCATGTACTGCTTACTAGGTTGCTAAATTTTAGTCTCATCCATATTAAAAGTATTTGCACAGATTAAAGTTGTTAAAAGGACAGTGTATTTACAAAACAGTGTGAAAAACAGAATCAGAAAGGATGAAACTGGTAACCAGCATCTTCTCGACCCTTTATCTCACAATGACGAGTTTTAACAACCCTGAAAAAGAAGCCTTTGGAAAATATTGCAGGAAAAGGAGAAAATGCTGGTAACCAGCATTTTCTCCCTTTCCCACAAAGTTTTCTAACCTTTTAGAGACAGTTCCAATCATTCCATTGACATATAATATGCCATTTGAAAATACATGTACTTTTAATTTGGAAAGGTCTAAAATTTGTCAAGTAGTAAAGGGTTAACCTTTTCAAAAACAACATTTGAACTACAGTTGATTTGTTGTCTTCATATAATTTCACTGAATACATAAGTCTAAAATTTTGTGGTATAGTTCAAAGTTCAGTGGGAAAGCACTGTCCCCACTTTGACAGGGTCATGATAACTAGACAACCAATGCACTATTTCAACAGAGTACAGAAAAAATGTATAGGTACACTGTTGCTGCAGCATTTTGTCCTTTTCTCACTTTCTTATTTTTCCACAATGTTTTCTGCACAGCTAAAGACAAATTTCAATTTTGCGTTTATTTTGTCCTCTGCAAGTGCTTCAAATTTGCACCAGTTTAAAATTTTGTCATTTGATACAACAGTAAGTATTTGAAAGAAGAAAAAAGAACTTATGATCAAATGACGTGTAAAACATCACAGGAAAAGAAGTAAATGCTTGTTAGAGGGAAGGGCTCATTTTTCGACATTGTCTGCAACAAGTAGTTTATTTGGACGATATTAGTTTTGGCCCCAGATACTGTAAACACATCCAAAATAAAGACAAACACAAAAAATAGGAAGAATAAAAAAACATGTATATAAATAAAATTGGAATACAAGGACCATAAAGAAAACATTGTGGCAAATCATCAGTTTTTTTCTACATTTCACAAATTCAAAAGCCTCTCGACTTCATATGTTATTGTAGTTTTGGGTTCAAAGGTAAAAAATTGTCATAGACAGGGTAAAGGGCATTGATGAAAAAACAAACAACAACTGCTGGTTACCACCATTTTCTCCTGCTCCAATGTTTTCTTTACTCTTTACCAAACATCAAAATTTCAGACAAGACAAAATTGAAAGCATTTGCAAATGACACTATAAATGTGACTGACAAATGGAAATTGAATTCTGAAAGGGTAAAAAACAATGTGGGAAAAGGAGAAAATGCTGGTTACCTTCATTTTCTCCTTTTCCCACAATGTTTTCCAAAGGCTTCTCTCTCAGGGTCGTTAAAAGTTGGAATTGTGATGTAAAGAGTCAAAGGCTTTCTTATTCAGTGTTGTAAAAAGTCAGGACTGTATGGTATAGAGATTAACCCTTTACCACACCATGATGACTTTTAACCACCTTGAGGAAGAAGCCTTTTGAAAACATTGTGCGAAAAGGAGAAAATGCTGGTAGCCAGCATTTTCTCCTTTTCCCACAAAGTTTTCTATCCTATCAGGGAAAAATTGTGTCATTTGGGCCATTATGAAATTGTCATCTGCAACTGCTTTCAATTTGGATAGATCCAAAATTTTGCTGCGAGTTAACTCTTTACCACACGACAAAATTTTAGACTGGTTCAAATTGAAAGCATGTGCAGACAACAAAATACAGGTGACTGAAAAATTGAAATTTGTTCTGGGAAGGGTAGAAAACACTGTGAGAAAAGGACAAAATGCTGGTTACCAGCATTTTCTCCTTTTCCCACAGTGTTTTCTAATGGCTTCTTTCTCAGGGGCGTCAAAAGTAGGGATAGTGTGGTAATGGGTTAAAGAGTTAAGGCAATGATGAGAAAGTCACTTGAAAACATTGTATGTTAAAAAGAAGATGCTGACAAAATGCTGGTAAACAGCCTTTTCTTTGTTTCCCAGAATATTTTCTACTTTCCAATGGCAAATTCCATCTTTGGAGTTATATTTATTTTCTGAAAATGGTTACAATACGAACACGTCTAAAACGTTGTTGTCCGGTAGTCTTAATAACACTTTACCAAACAACAAAATTTTGGACTGGTCCAAATTGAAAACAAATGCAGACGACAACTTAAATGTGACAAGAAGAATGAAATTTGCTTTGGGAAGGGTAGAAGACATTGTGGGAAAAGGCCAAAATGCTGGTTACTATCATTTTCTTCTTTTCAAACATTTTTGCAAAGCTTCTTTCTCAGGGCTATTAAAAATGGGTATTAACCCATTTCCACGCAATCCCTACTTTTGACGACCCTGACATAGAAGCCTTTAGAAAACATTGTGGAAAAAGGAGAAAATGCTGGTAACCAGCATTTTCTCCTTTTCCCACAATGTTTTCTACCCTTCAAAAAACAAATTTCAAATTTTCAGTCACTTTTATTTGTGGCCTGGAAATGCTTTCGATTCTGACAAGCCGAAAATTTTGCCGTTTGGTAATGAGTTAAGTGGTAAAGGCTTACACATGTAAGGAGATCACCCAACTGGGGAGGTCAACATAACATCTTGCCCCTTATGGCAATATACTACTGATACGCTACAAAATACAGCTGGAAGAATACCATAGCTACATTGGAAGACTGCTTGTGCAATAACAATATCTAATCCTTATACAAATTCAAAGACAAATTTCTTACGCATGGTTCTTGTTTGTCACATGGCCTCCATGTATACATTCATTTTTCTCTTCACCAGATGACAAAATTTTAGACTGGTCTAAATTCAAAGCATTTCCAGACGACAAATAACTATGCCTAAAAGGAATTGAAATTTGTTTTGGGAAGAGAAGAAAACAGTTTGAGAAAAGGAGAAAATGCTGGTTACCAGCATTTTCTCCTATTCCAACAATGTTTTCAGAAGCTGTCTTTCTCAAAGCTGTTAAAAGTTCTTATCATGTGGTAAACAATGAAACAAATGAACATTTACTTTAAAGAAAATTTTTCACTTTACTACTCTGTAAAACAGGGGTTTGATTTATCTGCATAAAGTATCAACCCTGGACAGTCTTTGCAGTCCGCACCGGCAGACCTGGGTGGAAACTTTTGTTTTTTGTCGATTTTCTGCATGTAAACTCTTTACCACACAATCCTGACTTTTAACAACCCTGAGAAAGAAGCCTTCTGAAAACATTGTGGGAAAAGGAGAAAATGCTGGTAACCCGCAATGTTTTCTGCCCTTCCCAAAACAAATTTCAATTTTCACTTTTATTTTGTTGTCTGCAAATTTTTTTTCATTTGGTAAAGAGTTAAAGGAGCACTTTACCTTAAAATAAAGTCAATAACTTCTTGTTATACAAAATGGATATAAAGAATCACAATCATGTGATGATCTATTATCATGAATCATGGAGAGCATGGTTCATTTATTTGTTTAAATCTCTACCACATAATCCCGACTTTTAACAACCCTGGAAAAGACAGCTTTAAAAAACTTTGTTGGAAAAGCAGAAAATACTGGTATCAGCATTTAATCCTTTTCCCACTATGTTTTCTATCCTTCCCAAATCGAATTTCTATTTTTGATTCCCATTTATTTTGTTGTCTATAAATGCTTTCAATTTGGACCAGACCAAACTTTTGTCATTTGGTAAAGAGTTACCAGTAAGTTTAGTCATGGCTGATTTGTTCTCTTAATGTTTTGTTCCCATAATTTTCTGTTAAAACTATCCACTTTGAAGTGTTTTTGTCTGTTAAATGAAACTTGTCTGGTAATTCCAACTTGGAAGAGCCCCTAAACTTCTACAACGGTTGGAAATAGTTGGTCTGGTCTAAAACCCCTGTCCAACCTGCCCCTAGACATGAGGATAGTTCCCCATTTCCATCAGACCATGAAGTGTCTTTGACAGCTCAACAAAAGATGGTCGCGTGTCAGGATCCTGAAAAGAAAGAAAAATAAGTGTACAGACAAAATTCAGATAAATCTTTACCATGCAAAAAATAAGTTATCAAGACTTATCAAAAGAATTTCAATATGGCTAAATGATGGGGTTAAAGACATTGTGGGAAAAGGAGAAAATGGTTACCTGCATTTCTTCCTTTTCCCTTAATGTTTCTGAAAGAGTTCTTTTCTAAGGATCAATAAAAACTGGGACTGTGTGGTACAGGGCCAAACAGCCTATTGAAATAAATTTTCTCTTTTAGCAAGGATTAACCTCATCAAGACTTAACCACAAAATCTTGTGCTTTAATGACTGAGACAGAAGCCATTTGAAAATACTATGGAAAAAGGAGAAAATACTGGTAACCAGTCTTTTCTCTTTTCCCCATTGTTTTCAACCCTATCAAAGACAAATTAATTTTTGAAATACATGTACATCTAAAATTTTTCTGCAGTCTTCAACTTGGACGAATTCCATCATTTGAACCACATCTAAATTGTCGTCTGCAAATGCTTTCAATTTAGGCAAGTTCACACTTGTTTTATGAGGTAAAAGGTTAACACACAAATAGCTGTTTAACTCTTTACCACACGAGAAAATTTTAGACTGGTCCAAATTGAAAGCATTTGCAGACGACAAAAATAAAGGTGACTAAAAAATAGAAATTTGTTCTGGGAAGGGTAGAAAACACTGTGGGAAAAGGAGAAAATACTGACTACCAGCATTTTCTCCTTTTCCCATAGTGTTTTCAAAAGGCTTCTTTCTCAGGGGCATCAAAAGTAGGGATTGTGTGGTAATGAGTTAAATGACTCCTAGAAAAAGGTCTTTTGAAACATTAAGAAAAAATTAGAAAATTAAGGTGACTAGTTTTTTCTTTATTTCTAGCAATGCTGTGTGACCTCTCCATGACAGCCATCATCTTTTAAGCATAATATAATTTGTTGTCTGTAACTGCTTTCAATTTGATGAGTCTAAAATTTTGTCATTTGGGAAAGAGTCGAACAGCACAGTCCATATTACACAAAAACTATTTTGCAGTGCTTTGTAAGTTTGAGTAATCACCGCTGCTTACTGCCTGAGGTTTGATAAAAGTCATCTGACAACATTAGGTCTGATGAAGTCATTTTTCAGCCAGAGGTTTGGTAAGTCATTTTTCTGCCTGAGGTTTGGTAAGTCATTTTTCTACCTGAGGTTTGATAAAAGTCATCATTACATTCTGTTACTAATAGTAGAAGTATTTTCTATTAATATGTAATATCAGTGTCATGCAAGGGCTGATATGGTGGGGCAACAGGCTGATATCTGATATCCTGCCCATTGACAAGATATTTGTTCTAAATCTTTAGTAACAAAACACTCGCTCATAAAAATATGTTCTTAAATCATTAAAAAAAAAGAAAGAAATGGCTGAATCAGTCCGTCAGTCGTTAGCAGACAACTCTTCAGAAATACACACAATGATTGAATCGCAAAACCAGCACAGATATAATAAACAGAGAATGGATTGTTGTTGTCTTGGATAGGGAAATTTTATTATGGTAGGCGTGGTGTTTATAGGCCAGTGCGTCTACAATTTTTATCAGTTGAGCCAGGGAACCGAGCCTTATTTAGTTTCACAATCCAAAAGTCAAACCATCTATTCTATTTTTCCTATTTGTCATTTGTAACAAATTATATACTTAATTGAATATTTTGCTCGAAAAACACACATATTGACATATTTTTGACTATCAATAAAGATTAACAACTGTTTTTTTTTTAATGCCCTCATACTGTTTATGCAGCTTTGATAGTGATGATGAATGATGCGGGATGACATCATGAACGTGACATTTACTGGCAGAAAAAAAGTTGTGTCAAATAAAGACAAAAAGGAGAAAATGCTGGTAACCAGCATTTTCTCCTTTTCCAAAAGTGTTTTCTACCCTTCCCAGAACAAATTTCTATTTTTGAGTCACCTTTATTTTGTTGTCTGCAAATGCTTTCCATTTGGACCAGTCTAAAATTCTCTCATGTGGTTAAGAGTTAAGTGCTTAAACATGTAACAAAACAAAGTAATTGAGCAAATAATCAATGAATGTTATAAATAGGTATTCACACAGCTGATTGGTTGTATTGGTTCTATTGGGGTTTAACGCCACTTTAACAGCTAAGGTCATATAATGGCGGTCAGTGACGCATATGTGTTTCCTGGCTTTCTCACACCGGTACTAACACAACTTTCTTTCCAAAGCCACCAACTACTTTTCTCACATGCTTCAGAAGAGGTGAGAGGCGAAAATACGCCGGAAACCAACCACCAGATCATGAGTCCAACATGCTCACCACTGAGCCACCCGGGCGGGCCTCACACAGCTGATGAGGGCCGGAGAGTGATATCAGCCCTCCACCTTGAAATCTGTCCTTGGGCTAAACTCCTCGGGGCAGATATCAAAGTGGAGGGCCAATATCACTCTCTGGTCCTCATCAGCTGTGCAATAACCTCTATGTATCAGTGCTTCAAGAATTGATACCACTGAATATTCTCTTGTTCAATCCTCTTCTAAACTAATCCTAATTTTAACTTTTTATCAAACAATCCCGACTTTTAAATGACCCCCATGCAAGAAACCTTTAGAAAACACTGTAGAAAAGGAGAGAATGCTGGTGACCAGCATTTTCTCCTTTTCCCACAATGTTTTCTACCCTTCAAACAGCAAGTTTCAATATTTCATCCACATTTATTTTTTCATATACAAAATTATGCTTTTAGTTTGGACTGGTCTAAAGTTTGGTAGTTTGGTAAAGAGTTAAGAGCCCTGAGGAAAAAAAAACTTTAGATAATTGTGTATGTTGTAAATCAACGCTTTTGCCAACAACAAAATTGAAGACTTGACCAAATTGAGACTACTTGCAGATAACCAAATTGAAAGTACTTGCAGACGACAAAATAAATGTTGTTAAAAAATTGAAATTTCTTTAGGGAATGGTAAAAAACATTGTGGGAAAATGACAAAATACTGATTACTTCCATTTACTCCTTTTCCCACAATGTTTTGAAAAGTCTAAAATTTTGTCGTTTGGTAAAGAGTTAACAGTTGCAAGAGCCTATCACGCCCAAAAGCTGATTTTGCGATGTGATTCAACACTGACTGAAAAAAAAAAAGACCTATAAAAGTTTTGGTAGGGGCAATTATAAGCAATATATGGAAGTGGGGTAAAATACATGTAAAATGTGCACAACTGTATCAGCATTCAAGGTGAAATGGTAAATGGTTTTATTAAATGAAAGCACTGTTCAACCATCCATACTTTGTTGCCATCCTTGACAAAAAAATGTTTGATTGTAAATTATTCCAGTAGCCCCTAAAGTCATCAACGATTCTAATTATCATATTAATTCTAACTACAAGATCGGCCACCATAGTGGCTGAAGTACTATCTCAGCCGATCAGATGGTGGTCTTCAAAGTCGAAATTAGAAATAAATGTAGAATGATACTTGTAACTGAATATGGTGCTTGAAATCCAAATTTCCCCTTGGTCATGTACATGTATACTAATTGACATGTAAATCACGTCTTACAAACATGAAAGTTTGATGAAATACAAACCGCATCTGGTGAGATTTAAACACATGGCAGACAAGTATCCTTGTTTTACGAGGTTTGACCCATTACCACACAATCCCGACTGTTAACGACCCTGAGAAAGAGGCCTTTTGAAAACACTGGGGGAAAAGGAGAAAATGCTGGTAACCAGCATTTTCTCCTTTTCCCACAGTGTTTTCTACCCCTCCTAAACCAAATTTTAATTTTTCTATCACGTTTATTTTGTCGTCTTCAAATGCTTTCAATTTGGACCTGTCTAAAATTTTCTCATGTGGTATGGAGTTAATGGACCAATACCATAACCACTGAGCTAAAGAGATATCTCCCTAGCGCAGTTGTTAGGTATTGCATTTAAATCAGGACAAAGCCATGCGTGAAGGAGTGGTCTCCCATAAAACATTGTTACGGGAGACCACTCCTTCCTGCATGGCATACTCCCGATTTAAATACAATACCTGGCTACTGCGTCAGGGAGATATCTCTTTGGCTCAGTGGTTAGGGTATTGGCTTTGCGTCCGGGAGTTCGGAGTTCGAATCCCGCTCCGACCCTTATTTCTGCCATGCATTTATTCATTTGTTTCTTTGTTACAGACTTCGTTCGTAAGATGGGGGCTCGTCCGGGATTGGCCATTGAGCCATTAGTCCCATTTGTTGTCCAAAATCGGACTTCCTGCCTAATAAGGCTTTGAGTCATCAATAAATGATGACATTTATTCATTTGTTTCTTTGTTACGGACTTCGTTCGTAAGAACATCCCTTCTTAAAGTCATCATTTGTTGATGACTCAAAGCCTTATTAGGCAGAAAGTCCATTTTTGGACAACAAATAGGATTAATTGCTCAATGGCTAATCCCCAACCTTACGAACATGGTCTGTAACAAAGAAACAAATGAACAAATACATAGCTGTATACTAGTGTCATGTATACTAGTAGACATGTAAATCACATCTTACAAACATGAAAGTTTGTAACAAATGCATAGCTGAAAATACAAACTGCACCTATCCGGATTCGAACCCATTCGGACAAATATCCTCATTTTTCCAGGTTTAGAAGACTATAACCATAACCACTGTGCCAAAGAGACATCTTTCTAATGCAGTTGTTGGGTATTGTATTTAAATCCGGACGAAGCTATGCATGAAGGAGTGATCTATGTAATACATAGAAGCCCACAACAAATACACATATTCAAACAAAGAGGATACCAAAATGAATCTCAGAAAAGAATATTTCAAATTTTGTTAAGCCTTTACTCCACAAATACTAATTTCTACACACTGCTTGTAGGAGCCTTTGGAAAACATTGTGACAAAAGGTGAAATTGCTCGTGACGAGCAATTTCGCCTTTTGTCACAATGTTTTCTATGCTATCAAAAGGTACCATATACACATAAGAAACTGTTTCATCCTTGCTGTTATTTAGGGTCAATTAGGGATACCATAGAAATGCCTTATGGGGTAAAGGGTTAAAATCTTTCTATATACATGTGGTACTTTGCTTCAGTTTTCATAAAAGACTCCTGTCAAGTATCAGCATAAATTACTACACCTTGATAAAAGATACACAGGTGATACAGCAGGGGAATAATGCCAACTGTTGTTATAATAAGTAGATAGCATGAGCAATATAATAATCTTGTATCTAAATAAGAAACTGTGTCCCAAGATTATTTAAAATATGGTAATAAAATGGCTGCTTATGGAAGTGATATTCATTTATTTCTACTACAGGGTGTCCGGAAAGTAAGGTAACACTTTCGTACTTTTATATTTTGGCTTAAAATATATGAAAACGAGATGAAAAATATATATACATGTAAATAAACTGTGTAAGTTTTTTTTGTGCGGTAATTTAATTCAAGTTTCATAACATTTTGCGCTTTTATACAGATTTCAATTCAAAAGCCCTTTTTCGGTCTTTGGCGTCATTTTAGTAATTAATGACGTTTTCAATTTGACGGACTTTTATACTCTTTCATTTCCGAACACACACAATGAGATTTTCACTCACTTTGAAATGCATTCAAATATCAAACATACTGATGTCACTAGAAGGATTTTTTTTAAACGACATGTCTGTGTTGTTTAGGTTGGGATCGTAGACCTTTGACTTCAACACACTGCAAAAGAGGAAGTCATGCAGGTTAAGGTTGAGGTAGGGACTGTGTGCAGGCCACGATATTCAACCATGTCCTACCTCTTGCTGTGGTTTAAACATTACCCTGTATCACCGAACATATTATATAAAAAGTCTGCCACAGATTTAGATGTGTGTGGTGTAGCACTTTCCTGCATGAACCAATTGTTTAACAATGAGGGGGACTTTATTCTGTTTTTAACATGTGCAAATTCTTTCTGTGAATTTAAAAGGTCGAAAGTTGACAGCCTCAACCAAGACAGCACAGCCAAGTTGTTAAAGACCACTTACTGTGAAATAAAGAAGAATGATATTGAAATGTGCGCTCAGGTAATTGACAATTTTATCAGGCATGTTCAGCAAGGAAAGAACATAATCTGCCGTCTCACTGAAAACGTCAGTAATTGTAAAATGACGCCAATGACAGAAAAAGGACTTTTGAATTGAAATCTGTATAAAAGCACAAAGTGTTAAAAAAATTGAGTTAAATTGTGACACAAAAAAACTTACACATTTTATTTACATGTGTATATATTTTTCATCTCGTTATCTTATATTTTAAGCCAAAATATAAATGTACGAAAGTGTTACCTTACTTTCCGGACATCCTGTATGAGTGAGGTAACAAAAGTTTAACTCATTACCATACAAAAAAATTTCAGGTTTGTTCAAATTGAAAACATTAAAATTTTGCTGACAACAAAATAAAAGTGACTGAAAATTTGAAATTTGTTTCGTGAAGGGTAGAACACATGTGGGAAAAGGAGAAAATGCTGGTTACCAGCATTTTCTCCTTTTCCCACAATGTTTTCTAAAGGCTTCTTTCCAAGGGTCGTCAAAAGTAGGGATTGTGTGGTAATGGGTTAACTCATAACACCCTGAAACAAATGTGTAGCAAAAAAAAAACCTACACTTATCCTGGTAAAAAGAATAGCAGGTAAACATGAATCAATTATAAAGAAATGTATCAAAACATTTTGGAAAAAAAAACAACAAAATTGTCTGTTCTCTCATAAATAGAATGTTTTGAAAATGGTCTGCTAAAGAACATTATGGTCATCTGGGCCAGTACGCACCAACCATTCCTTAAAACATTCTCTGTCAAACTATCAAGAAATTTCCAATTATGAGAAAGAAAACAACTTCTGATTAGCAAAAACAAATGTGCCAAGCTGCGTGAAAAGAGAACTTGATTCATCTGTAAAAAGTAACAACACATGTCAGCCTGCTCACTCTGTGCAGGCAGATATGGGTCAAAACTTTTGGTAATTTTTCTGCATGTCTAAGGACTATTGTATCCACAGATTAACCCTTTCCCACATGACAAACTTTTGGACTAGACCAAATTGAAAGCATTTGCAGACGACAATTCAACTCTTGCTGAAAAGATGATTTCTGTCTATGATAGGATGGAAAACATTGTGGGAAAAGGAGAAAATGCTGGTTACCACAATGTTTCAAAAGGCTTCTATTCCAGACCGGTAAAAACCAGGGATTATCTGGGAAAGGGTTAAGTCAACCTTTAGACAAAATGGGTTTTATGGATTCTAAATTATGTAATGACTCATTTCTTATAACGCACCATGGACCTGCATTATACCCTCCACTGTCAGTGCATGGGTCAATGTTTTATCCAGTTAGATATTGTATTATTTTCTGAAAACAAAATTCAACTTAAATCTCTACCAAATGACAAAATGCTAGACTGATCCAAATTGAAACCATCTGCAGACAAAAAAATAAACGTGACTGAAAAATAAAAATTTGGGTTAAGAAGGGTAGAAAACATTGTGGGAAAAGGAGAAAATGCTGGTTACCCGCATTTTCTCCTTTCCCCCACAATGTTTTCAAAGGCTTTCTTTTTCAGGGTCGTTAAAAGTCGGGATTGTGTCGTAAAAGAGTTAAAGAAAGGACTTGGAATAGTGGAAAAACAGGTGCCCAGGAGGCATTTACTTATGCTATTTTCAGGATCCAATAAAAAATGGGTAAGGATTAATCAAACATGGGTAAAAATATCATATTCTATACTTGATAATGGTTGATATGGGCGATAATCAAGATAATTTGTTGAGTTTATTAATTCAGAAAACTCTTCCCGTAGGTCTGTAAAGCAAGGTCGTGCATCAGGATCCTGTCAAAATGATAAAACTGTAACTAAAATCTTTTACAAACACATGTAGAACCAACCATTTCATTACAAAACTGATTACTTGCAACCATGCAAAAAAGATAAGTACATACTGTAACTGAACTTCAGCTAGTAAAAAGTATGAAGTTCTGACAATTTCATAGAAGATAATTTAAATCTGGAAATTCCATTGTCTCAATATGATTCTCATTAAATACATGTAGTTGATAACATCTTGAAAACTGGAGAAAATACTGATTTCAAGGCTTTTCTTTGTTACCAATGAAGTTTTCAAAACTCTTGATCCATCCAGTCATGAAAGCACGGGTTTGCAGACAAAACAACTCTTTTTGGTTTTTGGCCCTGGAGAGAAACAGTTTTTGAAATGAAGGGAAAAAAAAGAGAAGGGGGGGGGGGGGGTGGAGTTTCCTGTGCGTAAAATAGTCAGATAAAGACCAAATGTAACAAAATAACAGATTGATCCTTTCTCCTTTGTATTCCTTTGTTTCATCCTAAATTTCCATAGGGATGCTGTGATATATAATTTGATGTATAACTGTATGTACCGGTTAGGTCCCCTTGTAATTAAAAAAGACTGTTCTAAATCATCAGAGAAAAGCATAAAATTGGTTTGCATAACAATCTAACCATATTTCGTTGAAATTTTACATCAAGAACATATGAAATTTCTCAAAAGCAAAAAAATCAATGATGAAATTCAAGTAATTCTTTTTTCACGACCAATGAAGAAGAATCAAGGGAAAGAACTGAGAAATGGTCTACCATAGCTTGCTACAAGCAATTGCTAGTTTTACAACCTTTACACCAGTCCTGCCTAAAATTTTTTGTCAGTCAGCATCTTAGACTGGTCTAAATTGAAAGCATTTGCAGATGGCAAAATAAAATTGACTCAAAATTTGTAGCTTAAGTTGGAAGAATAGAACACATTATGGGATAAGGAGAAAATGTTGGTAACCACCATTTTTTCCTTTTCCCACTATGTTTTCATAAGGCTTCCTCCTCAGGTTCATTAAAAGCAGGGATTGTTTGTTTAGGGTTAATTCATCACCAAACAACAATATTTTAGGCATGTCCAAATCGAAAGTATTTGCAGACAACAAAATAAAAATGGCTGAAAATTTGAAATTTGTTCTGTGAAGGGTGGAAAACATTGTGGGAAAAGGAGAAAATGCTGGTTGCCAGCATTTTCTCCTTTTCCCACAATGTTTTCCAATGGCTTCTTTCTCAGGGGCGTCAAAAGTAGGGACTGTGTGGTAATGGGTTAATATATAATATACTACACCCACAACATTATAATAATGGTCATGGGCTAACTCCTTACCAAATCATGAAATTGTGGTTTGAAGTTAACTTTGCATACAGCAAATCAATAATGGATAACATGATGGCTTGTTTTGAAAGGCCAGAAAGCAAGGCTGATGCTGGCAAAGAATTAGTAAACACTATCATCAATTTTCCCTTTTTCCACAAGCCTTCTAGCAAAAGTCATGATTGTTTGATAAAGAATTATAGAGAGTTGACAGGACAGTGTTGATACAACATCAGACTAAAAAGATGGATAGACCATTAGATGAAACAAGGAAGACGCTAACCATTCCCAAAGGGGAATTCTTGCATTCTGCCCCTGATAAAGTAGGTCAAGGGTATGCAACAGTTTGGTCAAAACATGTATATAGAACCACAGTCGTCGACCAGGGGAAAAAAACATGTCTGCAGAATGCAGACATGCTTGAATACAACATAATGATGTCGTCAAATGGACAAATTTTATTGACAAACAAAATTTAATTCAGCAAAATTTCTGCCACCAGAGGGCAACATTCCTTGTTTGCTAGGAAACAATGAACATATCAGTCTTTGACAAGGGTCAAGGATGCTGTCACTGTGTGTCGACCCTATTAACTCATTACCAAACGACAGAATTTAAGGTTTGTCCAAATTGAAAGCATTTGCAGACGACAAGATAAAAGTGACTAAAAATTGGAAATTTGTTTTGAGAAGGGTACAAAACATTGTGGGAAAAGGAGAAAATGCTGGTTACCAGCATTTTCTCCTTTTCCCACAATATTTTCAAAAGGCTTCTTTCTCAGGGTCGTGAAAGCCCGGGATTGTTTGGTAAAGGGTTAATTAACTCCTTACCACACAATCCCAACTTTTAATGACCCTTAGAAAGAAAGCCTTTGAAAACAATTTGGGCAATGGAGAAAATGGTGGTAACCAGCATTTTCTCCTTTTCCTAAAAATGTTTTCCACTCTCCACAAAACAAATTTCAAATTTTCAGTCACTTTTATTTTATCATCTGCAATTGCTTTCAATTTGGACCCGTCTAAGATTTTGTCGTTTGGTAAAGAGTCAACAGACAAATAAAAAATGTAAAAATGTAAAGTTAGATAAACATAAAATGAGACCAAGGGATAAATTATACCTTTGACTCCTTCAAAATAAACTTAATTAGTGTGCTACTTGGAAATCACCAACTTCTCAACAAAAAACTGCCATATTTGTACATATATTACAGCCGACAAGGTAAATGGTTTTTACTTAGTTACACACTAAAGATGGATCTACACAATGGTAATCAATCAATTGTCAATTTCACCACACCCCAACTGTATTTGATAGTGTGCACACAGAATTTTGTCACACTATCCAATGCCAGCCCACTGGGAATCGAGTACAATAGTTAGTCACTGCCCGTAAGTTCATTTATGCCATGATTCTGCATTATAAGGTATGGATCCAGTCAGAAATCTATGACTAGCATTTCATGCTGTGTATTTATCGACAACCCAAGGAAAACATTGATGTTGGTTGCGCCATGCTCTGCATTAGTATTTGGTCAATATGCAAACACAGGTAATAGCCTCTGCTATGAAAATATTTTCTACGGCACTTTCCCAGTATATAGACAATGACCCCCTCAGTACTGTACCAGTATGTAGATAATGACCCCCTCCCCATCCCCTTTCCATTTCTGTTTTACATCAGGGATTAATAACTTGTAATGTGAAGACAGTTTTGAAGGATGTGTCATTTTAGACTTAACAGAAATGCGGGCTGCAGTTCCAGCAAATCAGAGACAGCCAATAGCACGCATTTATACATGATGTTCAAAATGGTTGCAGCTTTCATGCAAAAGTCTGACCTTGCTCACTAGGACTAGACACTGTAGGCCAAAGGTCAAAAACATGGTAGGAAAAGGACAAAACGCTGCTCACCACTGTTTTCTCCTTTCCCAAATATATTTCTTGCCTTCCAGACAGAAATTCTACCATTTGAGCCACATAATAATTTTGTTGTCTGCAAAAGCTTTCATTTGTGATAATTTGTTGTCTGCACAAACTTTCAATTTTGATAACTTGTCTGCAAAAGCTGTCAACTTTGATAATTTGTTGTCTGCAAAAGCTTTCAATTATGATATGTCTAAAATTCTGTCACTTGGTATAGAGTTAAAGAAACTGGATATTGTAATTAAGGGCCTCTCTGTCAGCACAACTACCACGGTATAGGACAGTCAAAGTGCATTTCAAGATATGACTCCTTCATCTGGTGAGGAAATAATCTTGGTCTACAGACCTCCACAAAGGAAACATTAGTTCCAACAGACATTACAAAAGTGACAGGCTACTGCTTACATAGACAGTTAACTCTTTACCACACAATTCCAACTTTTAACACCCCTAAGAAAGAAGCCTGTAGAAAACATTATGGGAAAAGGAAAAAAATGCTGGTAATCAGCATTTTCTCCTTTTCCCACATTATTTTCCCACACTATTTTCTACCCTATCAAAGTCAGAAATTATCATATTAACAAGATTAAATTTGTTGTCTGCAGATGCTTGGAATTTGGTCCTGTCCAAAATTTGTTGTTTGGTATAGAGTTAAGACAATGCACAATACATGCACATTACTACAACATTCATCATAAACTGACAACAATTGTTTTACCACCAAGTCCCTTAAGATTATACAGTATCTCATGAAATGTAGGTCTTTCCTTGGCTTCCTGGGTAATAAATTGTTCCATATAAATTCTTCTTTGTAACTATGTGCAGTAAGTCATTAATACATCAACTGGCAGTTTTATAAGTAACTGACTTTTCAGACGTGGGAATCATCACTTAACTCTTTACCACACAATCCTGACTTTTAACGACCCTGAAAAGGAAGCCTTCTGAAAAAACTGTGGGTAAAGGAGAAATGATGGTAACTAGCAATGTTTTCTAACTTTCCCAAATCAAATTTCAATTTAAGAGTTACATATATTTTGTTGTCTGCAAATATTTCAATCCTGAGTTGTAACAACCTTCCGGAGGAGGGCTCTTGAAAAAATGTAAGAAAAAAACAAAATTCGGGTACCAGCATTTTCTCCTTTTCTCACAATGTTTTCCACCTTTCAAAAGATTGGGCTGCTGAAATTGAAAGAATTTGCATAAGAGAAATTTAAAGTGGCTATAAAGGATGTATTTTTATCTGCAAGGGAAGAAAACACTGTAAATGCTCATTTTGAGCATTTTCTCCTTTTTCCACTGTGTTTCAAAATGCCTTCAACATCAGAGCCATACAAAACCAGGGCTTATCTTGGAAAGGGTTAGGTCACATTTACTTTGACACTTGTAAATTCTTTGAATTCTTACAAGTCTAAGTTTTTGTCCAAAAGAATTAACCCAGCCTATTTACATACAAACTGATGTTTTATTACATAATATGTCATAAAAGTAACATCAACAAGCACAAGAAAACCAATGGTGCGAAAGAAAGTCTCTTCAGCAAGTGATATGGTAACTTGCACAATTACTAGTCATTAGGCCAAATGCTTCTTTTCCCTCATTGGGTTCAAAAGCTGTCACCTGGCTAAAACTTCCCTGAAAAGCCATATTGTATGGTAGATGGTTTAACCTTACACCACACAACCCCCAGCTTTAAAGACCCCTAAGAAAAGGACTATTGAAAACATTGAGGGAAAAGGAGAAAATGTTGGTAATCAGCATTTCCTCCTAAAAGTAATTAATGACACTTACAGGTAATTTTCAATTAAAGTAAATGGCCAAAAAATGTTATTATGTCTGACATCTTAGCTCTTTATTGAACTACCCATTCATTATCATGCAAAGAGGGGAAAATACATTATTAAAACAACCTGTTTATATGTAAACAGACAGTATTGATAAATTGGTACCTGTTGTACCTCCCGTAATAGCCTGATAAATGAAGGAAGATTAATAACAACCCACCAGTTTAACATTGTTCCCGTACACCACTCCATAAAAAAGATCTTACCTTTTGAAAGCAAAATCAAACTAATTGTTTACATAATTGTATTCTTACATGCATATCCTACTTTGTAATGCATCTGAAGTGGTGAAAAACAGGTCATGGCACTTCTTCATTGAATTTATAAAACTGTATAGATATAACTCAGGTAGTAATTGCCTAAACTTTTCGAGTAAGCTAAGAAAAGAAGACTTAAGCCTAGGCAGCCAGATACATACCCCTGGCCATCAAAATTTAAGAATTACATGTATGAGCATCAAATTCATACCAAACGTAAACTTCTAAGCAGTTTTCTGTCCAAAATTTTGTGGAGTTTTATTGGCTTTTAGTGCATGTTATATGTCAAGTCTTGGTCCAGTGAGTCTGGTGGTCTTTGTACTTGCCTGAATTCAAAGATCAGTTGCCAATGTAAGTGCGAGTGGAATTTTACGACCCTGTCAGTGCTGTCAAAATTTTGAATTTTCTTGCTTTTCAAGAGAACAGTTAAATGCCAAGACATTAGTCTTGTTGACAAGTTTCATTGACATGGATTTTTTACATGTAGTAAGTTTTATTTGTATGTATTTCCTTATTTACACTTTTGCAAACTATACGATAAAATCATGAAATATAAACCAGTTTTATTCATTACCAAATGACAAAGTCTTAGGTTCGTCTAAATCAAAAGCATTTGCAGACGACAAAATAAAAGTGACTCAAAATTTGAATTTTCTCCTTTTCTCACAATGTTTTCTGAAGGCTTCTTTCTCAGGATCGTCAAAAGTAGTAATTGTGTGGTAATGGGTTAAATCAAATTGAAAGTTACCTTCTCAGTTACAAATAAAAAGCACTATTCAATTTTAGTGTTTCTTAACCTTTGGACAACTTAGTGAAAGTTGAAAGGTAAACATGCCTAAGAACAAGTTCAGCAAGTTACACATAAGAATTTCTCATCTCTGATAATAAAAAGAAGTACTGGAAAAAAAAAAAAAGGTGAATTACCTTGCGCCAACATTCCAGCATAATCCTGTAAATTTTTTCTGTGGAAGCACTTGGTTTGATTAATCGTTTGTCATTTGTACATACATAGTCAACTACATCCGCATTGCGCATAGTGTCATACGGCATTTGACCTCCAGTGAACACTTCCCACATCAGAACACCTGGGATTAGACATAAAACAATATTGCAACGAGCCTTTTGAAAACACTGTTGGTGACCAGCATTGTCTTCTTCTCCCAATGTGTTTTCTATTCCCATCAAAGACAGAGTTAATCATTCTACCTACACATAACTTGTCTGCAAATCCCTTCAGTTTGGTCCTGCGCAAGACTTTGTCTGGTGGGAAAGGTTTAACTCTTTGCCAGTCCATATTGAAAGCATTTGCAGACAACAAAATAAATGTTAATCTGAAAATAGAATTTAATTTGGAAAGGGTAGAAAACATTATGGGAAAAGGAGAAAATGCTGGTTACCAGCATTTTCTCCTTTTCCAACAATGTTTTCAAAAGCTTTCTTTCTTTGGGGTCTTTAAAAGTCGGGATTGTGTGGTAAAGAGTTAAGCCTATACCAAATGATCTGTTCCCATGACTTCAGGGGGAGAGATTCTTGAAACATTATAATAAAACAAGAAAAAGGCCAATAACCACAATTCTTTATTTTCCTAGAGTTTCCTACCCTTTCGATTGATTGTATGGTGTTTAACCCTTTACCACACAATGACGACTTTTGACACCCTTGGGAAAGAAGCCTTTTGAAAACATTGTGGGAAGAGGAGAAAATTCTGGTTACCAACATTTTCTCCTTCTCCCACAATGTTTTCTACCCTTCCCAGTACAAATGTTATTTTTTCAGTCACATTTATTTTATTGTCTGCATATGCTTTCAATTTGGACCAGTCTGAAAATTTCTCATGTGGTAAAGAGTTAAAGCCGATTACAACATTATTTTATTTATATCATGGCAGCCAGTGCACCTATCCATATTTTCCTGGAGCTTCTTTTACCAGTACTCTGCACAACATTCTTTCCATGCCATTTGCTGCTTTCCCATATAACTACTGTTGAAGCAATGATCAGCGGTGAGAGAGAAATGAATCCTGTTGCAATGACGATCATCAATCTTCGGAAAGAATCAAACTCACAACCCTAATAAAGAGGGCTTCTGAAAACATTGTTGGAAAAAAGAGAAAATGCTGGTAAACAGCATTTTCTCCTTTTCAAACAATGTTTTTTACCTTATCATAGAGCTTAAGCTCATACTGGCCAATTTTGAAAGACCTGTCAGCAGATGCTGTGAATTTTAAAGAGTTTAAAAGTAAACCCCGATTAGCATGAAATCAACTTACCAAATGCCCAAACATCAGATTTGCTGCTAAATCTTGTAAAGCTTAGTACTTCTGGGGGAGCCCATTTTACAGGAAATTTGGTCCCAGTAGAGCTGGTGTACTCATCATCTATCACATATCTGTCAATCAAACATGAGAAGAAAATAGGAACTTTTTGAAAAAAAAAGAATTAACTCTTTACCAAACGACAAAATTTTAGACTGGTCCAAATTGAAAGCATTTGCAGACGACAAAATAAAAAGGACTGAAAATTTGAAACTTGTTTTGAGCAGGGTAGAAAACATTGTTGGAAAAGGAGAAAATGCTGGTTACCAGCATTTTTTCCTTTTTCCACAGTGTTTTCAGAAGGCTTCTTTCTCATGGTCATTAAAAGTAGGGATTGTGTGGTAAAGAGTTAAAGAACTAATAGTGGCGAAAAGTAAACAATGAAGGTGTTAAAGTGCATATGAATTTTGTCCAAGTGTTAGTTCCTGTAAGAAAAACCAATTTTAAATCTAGGTTAAAAGTTGCCAGATCACTCTATCTTTTGTTTACTTTTTTACCTGATTTCATAAATTTATCTACCAGCAAAACATATTTTGACTGGCTGTGCAGTAATAGATTGCCATCTATTCAATTATTTTGATGCTTTTAAATGGCATGATAGCTTATAAATGGTATGATTTAAATTCAAATGCATTTTAACATACAAATTGCTTATTTTTGGCCACTACTGGGTTGTCAATATTTTTAACTCCAATACCATTAGACAAAATTTTAAATTTTTCCGGGGTACAAGCAATGGATAAATTTCTACATCAATCAAGTGATTATAATTGCTTTGAAAAGCTATGAAATATTGCACGAAAAGGGCAAAATGATGGATACTAGTATTTTGTCTCCTTTCCACTACTGATACATATTCAAAGGCCTCCTTCAACAGGGTCATGAAAATATGGAATCAAATGGTAAAGGGTAAATAGAGATGACAGACAAGTCCCAGAAAGTCTTGAGATTTTTTGTCAAAACTTTGAACTGCCATATTCAGATATGCTTCCATTCTTAACTGTATAAAATGGCTTTGATAATATAGCTAAGAAATCCCTTATCCTCCAACCATGTCTTTTATTATACTGCAAAACATTTCTTGAGATCTAGTTGGATACATTGCCCTGAACATTTATTTCTGTACACTGGCATAATCCATGTTAAAGCAGTTTCCCTTTCCAGAGCCTCATATACGTAACTACTCTTACAACAAAACATCCAAAACGGTATCAATCCATAGAAGCTGCCAACACAACAAATATATTGAGTAGCCTGCACCAAATTATTACTACACATACTTTGTTGTCAGTGGAATGGAAAAATGAATTGTGGCTTGGGACAACATAATTCTTAGCCATATGATGGTACAACTAATCAAGGACCCTTCAAAAAGCATATAACATGATATGAAAAAAATCAAATTTGTCATCTGCAAGTGCTTTCAATATGGGCAAGTTTTAAGTCCAGTTGTTTGGGAGAGGGTTAACCCAATACCACCAATCCCTTGCTTTAATTACCCTTAAGTAGAAGCCTTTAGAAAATATTATGGGAAATCCAGAATATGCCAGTAATCCATCAAATAGAAAATTCATCACTGGAGCTATCTTTAAAGTATCTTCTGTAACTACTTTCACTTTGGACAAGTCTATAGTGTTTTCATGTGGTAAAAAGTTTACAGTACCTTGCCAGTCCAAAATCAGCAACCTTGATAACCATACTATCTCCCACCAAACAGTTCCTAGCTGCCAAGTCTCTGTGAATAAAACTCCGACCTTCCAAATACTCCATTCCTGTACACACTTGAATACATATATCCACTAATGTGTCTATTTTTGGTAACAATCTATTTTTATGTCTCTTTAAAAAGGTTAACAAAGAACCTGAAATGAACAATTGAGTAATTTAATGCTCTTTTCAACATTATTCCAGTTATAAATATCTCTGTAGCCAGTGCACCTATCCAAGTTTCCCTGGAGTTTCTTTTACCAGTACTCAACACATTATTCTTTCCAAGCAACTGGCTGCTTTCCCAATAACCATTGTTGAAATGATGGTTGGCTGTGAAAGATGACTATCATCAATCCTTGGACAGAAAAAATTAGCTGGACTGGAGATAACACTTTTGACCTCCTGTTCTTAACTCCTGTATGCTACCAATTAGGCTGCCGCAACTCGGCTCTGAAAAAGGCAAGATAAAGTAAACTGACGTCTGTATATCAACATCACATTTGTTTAATTCACTGAGTGTAACACAACAATCTACCATAAAACTCTTCCTGCTGTTTGCTTCCTTCTGTACATGTATTAGAGTAAAAATTCACAAAAACCACAGGCACTGACAATAAATTTGTAGAACAAACAAGGGAATTTAACTCAGAAAAACAGAAAACTAGAGTTGAACTTCTTAAATCTATCTTTACCCTTTACCAGATTATCCAAAGTTTTAACAACCCTGATGAAGGTTTGAAAATAATTGGGAAAAAGAGAAAAAGGTAACCAACATTTTCTTCTTTTCTTTTCCACACTGTTTTCTACCCTTTCTGACACAGATCTCATTATTTCTTTTCATGTTTAACCCATTACCACACAATCCCTACCTTTAAAAACCCTGAGAAAGAAGCCTGTAGAAAACAATGTGGGAAAAGGAGAAAATGCTGGCAACAAGTATTTTCTCTTTTTCCCACAATGTTTTCTACCCATCACAAAACAAATTTTAAATTTTGAGTTACATTTATTTTGCCATCTACAAATGCTTTCGATTTGGACAAAACAAAATTTTTGTCTATTGGTAACAAGTTTTCCTCTGCAAATGCTTTTATCCAGTCTGAAGTTTTGTCCTTTGGTAGAGGATTATGCTCTTGCTTCCATCTAACTTACCATCCTGTCAACTGTTCAATTTTCATAACTACTTTCGAGTTACTACAAAACAATGAGACCTAATGGTTTCCAGAAAAGCAATTATTACTCAAGGACGAGATAACTCCAAAAAGTAAAACAAACAGATTTAGGGATCTAGACCTCTGCTCCATGTCCCATTAATGCCCAATTTACAGCATATATGAAATGTGTGTATGGCTGTTTTTGTAAAAAAGGTAGAGGTTTTCATAAAATCACTGTGCACTAATTAATTTTCACATAATAGATTACTCTCACGCAGGAAAGAAAGATTTCTTTATCTACATTTTGAAATAGTTAATAAATACTAGTAGAAGCATGACTTTCACAGCTGTATTGATAGATAAGCAAATAGTTGGTGCTGACTCAAAGTTGAAGCTAACCCTTCTTACTTGTGAATACATTTAATCCTTTTTCAAACCACGAAATTTTGAGATTAACCTAGTAGAAAACATTTGAAGACAAGAAAATAAATGTTGCTAAGCTGATTTCTGTCCTTCAAAGGATATTTTACAAACATTTCAAGACAGGCATATTTCTTTCTTTTATATGATTCTTCATGACACTTATCCTAGTTTTTTTTTTTTTGTCTTTTTTTCAGTAAGTCTTTACCTAACAACAACAATTTGGAGTTGCTTGAATTGAAAGTATTTGAAGCATTGTGAAAAAAAAAAGAAAAAATGCCAGTTATCAGCATTTTCTCTTTTATCCACAATGTTTTAACTTATTACCAAAAAACAATATTTTAGGCTTGTCTAAGTCGAAAGTATTTGCAGACAACAAAATAGAACTGACTAAAAATTTGAAATTTGTTATGTGAATAGTAGAAAACTTTTGTGGAAAAAGGAGAAAATGCTGGTTACCACCATTTTCTCCTTTTCACACAATGTTTTCTCAAGGCTTTTTTCTCAGGGTCACCAAAATTAGGGATTGTGTGGTAATGGGTTGAAAAGCTTTCATTATCAGGTTTATCAAAACTTGCGCTTATATGGCAAAGATAAAATACTTACCAGATTGCATTAGTTCAGTTACAATAATTAGAGGTTTTGATTTTGTTACCACACCATACAACTGTACTAGATTAGGATGACTGAGCTGCCTGAAATGACAAAGTTGAACAAATCTTTGAAAAACTAATGGACATATGTGAAATATTCTTTATTAGATGTAAATACTTCTCGCAAAGTTTATTGGATCTTTGAATACATTGCAAAAAGTAAAAAATTTCTCTGATTTATTGATTGTTTTAAATACTTTCTCACTTCTCAGTGTAACGTTTGTTACATTTAATGTTACAGCTCTTCAGGAAAAATTACATGCATCCTGGAAGAATACATGAGAAATAGTCCATCAAAACTAGATAACTATCAAAGGTTACATGTACATGATTGTATCCAATTTTAGTCTGAGGTGGCTTTACATTGTACCAGTATAGAGACTTCATACTTCCACCTCATTGTGTTATCCATTTAGACCACGTACACATTTGAAATCTTCATCAGTGCAGAAATAAACAACAGCACTATACGCGGGGAGTATTGCTGTGGACAAATTTGTGTCTATGGACAGATGGACAGACGGGCGGACAGCATGGCGATTCCAGTATACCCCTCCCCCCTCACTACGTTGGGGGGGTATAACAAACTAAACTAAAGAGTAGGACTAATCATTTTCATAAGTTTATAAGAGAGAACTTTCTAAGTAGTATGGTTGAGCTTTTTACCAACCATTCTTAAGAACATTCTCTTTCTTATTCCCCAAGATTTTCTAAATTTGTATAACAAATATTAGAAAACTTTGGAGAATAACACTTAGAATGTTTGGTGTGTTGAATATGAGCTCTGATCTTGATATACATGTACAGTGTGGTCCAACAGCATCTGAAATTACCATTAGCACTGAAAGACTGGTTAACTCTAAACCAAACAACAAAATTCTAGACTGGTCCAAATTGAAAGCACTTGCAGACAACAAAATAAAGGTAACTCATAAAACGAAACTTGTTTCCAGCAGGGTAGAAAACATTGCTGGAAAAGGAGAAAATGCTGTTTACCAGCATTTTCTCCTGTTCTACCATTGTTTTCAAAAGGCTTATATCTCGACGGTCATAAAAACCAGGGACTGTTTAGTAAAGGGTTAATATTGTGTTTCAATACTCACGTCATTGTTTTTGCCTCTTCTAAAAATGAGTCTTCTGACATGGCTCTCTCTTTCATCATCTTCACTGCCACCAGTCTGTTATTCATTTTACCTTTATGCACAGTCTGGGTAGGGTTGTAAAGAAAAAAAATCTTATCATCGCCAAAGTTTTCAATACAGTCTTAAATGAGTCTTAAATCTGTAATCATAGGAAGAGCTGTGGGTTTACCACTAATTGTAACAAATTGTGTTTGTGTACATTCCTAAGATCTCAGGATAATGTACCCAGAATATTTGAAACATATTATGGTGCCCTTCAACTAAGTGTTCACTCTGTTGATCTATGAGGTATTGTTATTATAAGGAATGCCAACAGGGAAACTGTGAGAAAATCACTGATTGATTTATCATAAACTAATAAAGTAACTATTACATTTAAATTTTGGATAATTGATGAAACAGTGCTAGAACCCAAAACCTTAACTCTTTACCAAACACCAAAATTGTAGATTTGTCAAAATTGAAATCATATGCAGACAACAAAATAAACATGTCTACAAAATTGATAGTTGCCACAGAAGAGTAGAAAATTTATTGGGAAAAGGAGAAAATGCTGGTTACAAGCATTTTCTCCTTTTCCCACCATGTTTTCTAAAGGCTTATTCCTCTCGGTTGCAAAAACCAGAGATTGTTCTGTAAAGGGTGAACAAAAAAAAAAAAAAAAACTTACACCAAAACAGCCTGATCCCAGTACTTCAAAAATTTGTAGCTCTTCTCTCCTTACTTCCCACTTACCTGTTCAAAAAACATAGAATTTCATCAGCCGTCATTCAACAGAGATCATATACAAATGTTGTTTTATGCATGTACAATAAATCACAGTCAAAAACGCTGCCAAGGAATGAGAAGTGCAAGCTACAATCAACAAGTTTTTTGCCAAATATACTTTGATTCAAATACACTGACACAAAATCCTAATCAGTTGGAAACTCAACCTCATTTAGGTTGAAAAAATAGGGTTACAGACTTTTGATTGCGCCAGAAAGTCACTGTATAGAGAGGAGGAGTGTGTCAATCTGAATTGAGGCATTCTGCTTTTGCAAGGCAATGCACCTGCTAACAAGTTGCATGCTGCCATGGCTGCTGCTACTGTATGCAGTCTCAAAGTCTTTCCCACATCCCACACGTTCTCCTGACTTAAGTCTTTACCAAACCACAAAATTTTAGATGAGTCCAAAATGAAAGCACTTGCAGATTACAAAATAAAAGTGACTGAAAATTTGAAATTTATTTTGGGAAGGATAAAAAAACATAGTATGTTTTCCTTTACCCACAGTGTATTCAAAATGCTTTTTTTCTCAGGGTTGTTAAAAGTCAGGATTGCGTGGTAAAGGGTTAACCCATCTGTTCCCAAGGCTGAAAAGTAACCTTTGTGATAAACGATTTGGGAGCAATGAAGGTGTCATAGATGCAGTGAATCAGTCCATAAGGGACTAGGGTAAAGACTTCTATTTTGACGGAATAAGCTAACTAGAGCGGTGACTTACCAAGTGCATCAAGATGGTGGGACAGCACAAGCAATTAAAGCCAAATATTTCAATAATTAGCTCTTTACCACACATCCTGACTTTTAATGACCCTGTGAAAGAAGCCTTTTAGAAAACATAGTAGGAAAAGGAGAAAATACTGGTAACCAGCATTTTCCCTTTTTTCCCACAATGTTTTCTTCCCTGCTGGAAACCAATCTCAAATTTTGAGTTACGTTTATTTTGTCATCTGCAAGTGCTTTCAATTTGAACCAGAATAAAATTTTGTTATGTAGTATAGAGTTAACCCTTTACCAAAATAATATGTACTTTTCACAACCCTGAAGAAGAGGCCTTTTGAAAATATCATTGGAAAAGGAGAAAATGCTGGTAATCAGCATTTTCTCCTTTCCCCATGATGTTTTCTACCTTGACCAAAAAGTTCATTTGTACCAGTTTCATATTTGTTGTCTGCAGATATCTTTCAACTTAGAAAGGTCCAGAATTTGTCATTTCGAAAAGTGTTAAAACATCTCTCAGAGACAGCAATGCTTACTGTGACCAAATCCAGCTGTAACTGGGGCACTCTTGTTTTTGGTTGGAGGGTTCCGTAATCGTGTGGCAATTCCCCCTGCATTATGTTTATGATAATATATCAAGTCTGGTATCGTTACAAAAGCATGTTTTTCTGCTAAATAAAACTGTTCTTGACTATTTTTCTTGATGTGGTAGTGCCGTACATTTCCTTCTCGCCTGAAATGAGACATAATAACAGTAGTTTGCATCCACAGTTGAAATTATTAACCCATTACCAAACAATCCCTACTTTTGACGCCCCTGAGAAAGAAGCCTTTAGAAAGCATTTTGGGGAAAGGAGAAAATGCTGGTAACCAGCATTTTCTCCTTTTCCTACAATATTTTCTACTCTTCACAAAACAAATTTAAAATTTTCACTTTTACTTTGTCGTCTGCAAATGCTTTAAATTTGGACAAACCTAAAATTGTCATTTGGTATTGAGTTAATGCCATTTCAAAAGGAGGTTTAATGCATCTCTTTCAACACATCTTTGTGAAGCATTACTGCAAACAAGCCATCACACATTAACTCTTTCCCACACAACAAAATTTTGGACTTGTCCAAATTAAAAGCATTTGCAGACGACAAAATAAATGTGAATCAAAAATTGAAAATTGATTGGAAAGGGTAGAAAACATTGTGGGAAAGGGAGAAAATGCTGGTTACCAGCATTTTCTCCATTTCCCACAATGTTTTCAAAGGCTTTCTTTCTCAGGGTCGTTAAAGGTCGGGATTGTGTGGTAAAGAGTTAATAAAATCTATTCTGCCCAACAAATGGCTGAATTCAGATGTAGAACGGTCCTTTAACAAGCAGAAAGGATTGACCCATGTTGGTTTGTACAGACTGCGCAGGCTGACATGGGTCAAAACCTTTTGCAGATGCATTTAACTCTTTACCACACGAGAAAATTTTAGACTGTTCCAAACTGAAAGCATTTGCAGACGACAAAATAAAGGTGACTAAAAGATAGAAATTTGTTCTGGGAAGGGTAGAAAACACTGTGGGAAAAGGAGAAAATGCTGGTCACCAGCATTTTCTCCTTTTCCCAAAGTGTTTTCAAAAGGCTTCTTTCTTAGGGGCGTAAAAAGTGGGGATTGTGTGGTAATGGGTTAAAACCCTCCATTCACAGAACATGGCTAAAATGTATTGATTAACTTTTAACCAAGCGACAAATTTACAGACTGGTCCAAACCGAAAACATTTGCAGACAACAAAAAAAAGAGAGTGAAAAATTAAAATTTGATTTGGGAAGGTTTGAAAACATTGTTTTCAAAAGGTATGTACCTCAGGCTCATCAAAAGTCCTCATTATGTGCTAAAAGGTTAATAGGTTAATAACCAATTTTTTTATACAGTTCTAAGTTTGAACAACCCTAAATAAAAAAAAACCTTTTGAAAACATAGTCAATTTAGGAGTGCAAGGTGCACTAACCCAGTCTAACCCTTCACCAAACAATCCCTTGCTTTTATCACTGACAAAGAAGGTTCTTGAAAACATTATTGGAAAAGGAGACTTTGTTCATAAAGAGCAATGTCTCCTTGTTCTACTATGTTTTCTACTCAATCAGTAAGCTGCAATTCATACCAACAAGTTTTTGAATAGCCTTCTGCAGGTACTTTCATTATGGAAGTCTCAAATTTGTCATTCGGTAAAGGGCCAAGATTTTAAACACTTAAATTCAGTGGAGAAAAAACACATCAAACATACCCTTCATTCGTATATATTGACAGTGTATACATTCCAACAGTACTTGAGTCACGGACCATAAAACAGCCTTCTCGTTCTTCTTCCTTTAATATTGCCTCGCTTCTCTCTCTTGTAACTCCTTTATAGTACCATCTGAAATTTATTGACCGACATTTTAGTTCCAATATCCTTTGAGACATAGGTTGGTTGGTTGTATTGGGGTTAAACGCAACTTTAACAGCTAAGGTCATATCATGGCAGTCGGTGACCCACACATATTTCCTAGCTTTCCTATACCAGTATTAACACAACTTTCTTTCCATCGACTACTTTTCTCACATGCTTCAGCAGAGATGAGAGACAAAAATACGCTGGAAAGAAAGTTCATTTCAACCGGGTATCAAACTCACAACCACCAGGTCATGAGTCCGACACGCTCACCACTGAGCCACCCGGGCAGACTGAGATATAGGAAATGTACAGAAAATATTTCTTTCTACAATAGTGTTATGAATATATCAAGTTTCTTTCAGTTGTTTGAAACTGAATGGTATTTTCATATATTAAAATCTTTACCATAAAGTCTTAAGTCTTAACTGTTTACCACACAATCCCTACTTTTAACGACCCTGAGAAAGAAAGCTTTTGAAAATATTGTGGGAAAAGGAGAACATGCTGGTAACCAGCATTTTCTCCTTTTCCCACAATGTTTTCTAACCTTCCCAAATCAAATTTCAATTTTGGATTCACATTTATTTTAACGTCTTCAAATCCTTTCAATTCGAAGTAGTCAAAAATTTTGTTATTTAGTAAGGAGTTAAAATAACTTTTGTATGTCAATAATGAAAGCATTTACACATGACAAATTAAATCCAGCTCAAATCATATATTTCTTTGAAAAGACAGAATGTAACGTGAGAAAAGGAGAAATATTGGTCATTAACATTTCACCTTTTCCTACAATTTTTTTCCAAGTCTGCTTTTTGTCTGCAAAGGCTTTCAATTTGGACACATTTTAAATCTTGATGTCTTATTAGTATTATTACTGAACTGTTCCTTAGTATTCCATATCATTTATGAAACCATCTATGGTTGAGCACATTTAATATTATATCCTGCAAACAACTTTATTTGTCCTCACTACAAGACACTATGGCAACTATAGAAGTTACAAGTAAGAAGCACAACTTCTCTTTTTCCTGTTATGTTGGTTTTTTTTCATATTGACATACTAAATACCACTTTGTCATTTCTATCAATTTGTCCAGGCTGTCAAAAAAAACTGTTAGAAACATATTTCAGAAAGTAACAAAGCCATGAATTACTTCATACTTACTCATAAATTTCTAAATCAAATTTCTTCTTTACATAATTAGCAGGTATATAGCCTTTCTCCCTGAAACAGGAAAAAAAAAATGCCAAAACAATATAAACAACCATAAAAAACTTAAAACTGAAATTCCTGAAGCACTCAGAAATAAAGGGCAGAATAATACCACACATTCAAACTGATGGCACATATTCATTAGACCATGCAAAACATAACACAGAGATTCTACAAAATACATTAACTGTCTCAGCTCTTTATCACACAATCCTGATATTTAATAAACTCAAGAAAGAAGCCTTTTGAAACCATTGTGGAAATAGAAGAAAATGCTGGAAACCAGCATTTTCTCCTTTTCCCACAATACTTTCTACCCTTTCAGAAACAGATTTCAATTTTTGAGCCACATTTACTTTGTCATCTGCAAATGCTTTCAATTTGGACAAGTCTACAATTTCGTTGCTTGGTAAAGAGTTAAACCCAATGTTCTGTCTGTCTTCTAGATAATCATCAGATGACTCCCTGTTCAAAATTCCACCTTTACAAAAACAAGCATTTTCTCTTTTTCCTAGATTATTGTCTACACTTTTTCTGTCTTTGATTTGGATGAGTTTGAACTTTTTCATCAAGTAAAGGGTTAAACTAATGACAACTATCAATCAACCAAGGACAAAATCAAGATCTGGGTAAACTAGAGTTGTCATTGAATGTGACTTAATACCCCCGCCAGCCCTTTGACAGAAACAGGCAATTACTTGTACACAGACATACACACAGACAGACACATGGACTGACAAACACTGAATGGACACACAGACAGATAGGCTGATCCAGTATACCCCAAAAAACATTCATTTTGTTGGGGTATAACAAAAACCAGTGTTTGGAAATCAGAATTCTAACACCATTCATAAATGTTTCCTGAGCTCATGAATTTGAATCTAGAGCTGAGAACCCTGGCAATAGCTCACCCTTTATTATTCCTGGCCGTCCACCAATGGTCCCTGGAATCATCTAATATCTCATATTCTTCGCCCTTGATATGAGCAAAAAAAAATTTATATAAACAAATAATAATGAGTGTAGAACATATTAACTCATTACCAAACGACAAAATTTTAGGTTTGTTCAAATCGAAAGCATTTGCAGACGACAAAGTAAAAGTGACTGAAAATTTGAAATTTTGTTTTGTGAAGGAAAGAATACATTGTGGGAAAAGGAAAAAATGCTGGTTACATTTTCTCCTTTTCCCAAAATGTTTTCTAAAGGCTTGTTTCTCAGGGTCGTCAAAAGTAGGGATTGTGTGGTAATAGGTTAAGACTGAAAGATATCATATAATCTTGAGTAAATGATTCAAAATATTTTTCCTTTTATGTTATTACCATTATTTATAGGTTCTGGACAGTGTCTAAAGAGTGCCATATTTTATCATATCATTCATCATTCTCTTTGAAACTCGAGTTACAGACAGATGCCTCAACCATCTTATAATCTGACTAGAATTGCTGGTAACTCAACAGCTAAACAAGCTGTCAGATTGTTTTTAACTAGCATTTCCTTCACTTGAGGTCATATTAAATCTATGAGACTAAGTGTCACTGACAAAAAGGTTACTCCCGATGAGCTTCTTCTAAGCCCCACTTTGCCTTGATCCATTACCACACAATCTCTACTTTTGATGACCCTGAGAAGGAAACCTTTAGAAAACATTGTGATGACCCTGAGAAAGAATTGTTTAGAAAACATTGTGGGAAAAGGAGAAAATGCTGGTAACCAGCATTTTCTCCTTTTCCGACAATGTTTTCTACCCTTCATGTAACAAATTTCAAATTTTCAGTCACATTTACCTAGTTGTCTGCAAATGCCTTTGACTTGGTCAAGCCTGAAATATTGTTGTTTGGTAACGAGTTAAGTCACAGGTAAATTATTTTGAAAATATATATAAAAAAAGTTACATAAACAAAATACTGCTCTTGGCAAAAAATTTCTAAAAGCCATCTTCAGCATCAGTTTAAGACTAGCCATTGATAAGGTCCTGCTATAAATGTGCTGAGAATCACTATATTATTGTGATATCTCTTGACTGGGGACTAAGTTCAATATATGATAAACTGAATGAAAATAAAAGTTGAAATGTTAGGAACCGTTTCCCAGCTTTGTAATAAACAACAATGTAAAAGCGATATCCAAAGGTTTTTTTTTACTGTTTTTCAAACCTTCATCTGAGGATTCCTAGGGTTTCTTATAACCTGCCTTTTCTCCTTTGCCCATAATGTTTTCAAAAGCTGTCATTAAAATCTAGATCATATGGTTAAAGATTAATAAGCTTTCTCAGTGTCATATTTTTCTGGCCTTCTTACGGCTCTTTTTCTGTTTTTGTTTCATTATACTCACTATCACTACTTTCACTGAAAAAAAAAATACACAATTCACCTCATGGAAGAATTTTGAAACATCAGTGGAGCTTTTTCAAAAGAAAAATGCTGATTACTAAGCACACATGGCTCAAATAAACTGAATTAAACAACTGTGCCATGCTCTTTAAAAATAGGGCTTCATGCATCTGCACAAGGTATTGCAACTGTTTGCTGTCTGTATATTTTCTGCATGTCTAAGGACCGTTCTACCTCCTGATCCAGATGATTGTTAGACTACATGGATTAACTCATTACCCACATAATCCCTACTTTTGACAACCCTCAGAAAGAAGCCTTTAGAAAACATTGTGGGAACAGGAGAAAATGCTGGTAACCAGCATTTTCTCTTTTTCCCACAATGTTTTCTACTCTTCACAAAACAAATTTCAAATTTTCAGCCACTTTTATTTTGTCGTCTGCAAATGCTTTCAGTTTGGACAAGCCTAAGATATTGTCGCTTTGTAATGAGTTAAATGGATCCATATGTACATGAAGACTCATCCAGTATAATCAGTTATGGTGATGCACTAAACCCATTTCGCCTGATCATGGCTCAAACATATAAAGAGCTTTACTTACAGCTACCAACTCCAGATCTCCCTCTTCATTTGGCTTGTAATCATAAGCTGCAACATAGACCTTCTTCTCCTTATTTGTTCTAGGTCTTGGCACTGGCTTTGGAACTCCTACAGATTGGGAAGCATCCCCATTCATGCCAGATTTAGTATTAGACTTAATTTTTGATTCTGTATTTGGTTGTGCAGTTGAATCTACAATAAAAATTTAACCCTTTACCACAAACTCCAGACCTTGTGGAAGACTGTTTTTCATAATATTGTAAGAAAATGGAAAATGCTGTTACCCCATCAAAGACAGGAGTCATCATTTGAGCTGCATTTTTATTGTTGTATGAAAATGTTTTCTATTTTGTTCAGTTCAAAATTACGTTGTTTGGTTAAGAGCTAGAGTAATTTGATTCACACACAAAAAAGGACAAATTCAGAGTTTTCATGATAGTCATCAGAAATGTTGTAATAGAATGTGAATAAGTACTACTTAATATTTTTCACTGAAAGCATTCCAAGGCTGTACATTTGTGACCCCTCACATATAAAGGTTCTATCTGGGAACTGTGAAACTGTCGACCCTGGTAAGACTGCGCGGATTGCACAGGCTAACCAGGGTCAACACTTCACTTTTATGATATTTTATGTAACAAAAGTGGTCATTCAACTTTACTGTACAATAGTACCTGAACTGACCTGTACTATCTTTGATCTGTTTTCCTCTAATTGATGCAGATAATTACCAGATTGTTCCTTTCTGTGTGACTGGTCACAGTTATAGACAGTAAAAAGTGCAATTTTGATGTTTGAATTACACGATAGTTGTTCTCAAATTAGGAACTCCTACTTATGTAAGACTATGTATGAAGTAATTGTGTCTATTTGACTTGTTACAGGAGACCACTTATTCATGCATAGCTTCGTCGGGATTTAACTCTTTACAACACAATCCCGACTTTTCACAACCCTGAGAAAGAAGCCTTTTGAAAACATTGAGGGAAAAGGAGAAAATGCTGGTAACCAGCATTTTCTCCTTTTCCCACAATGTTTTCTACCCTTCACAAAACAAATTTCAAATTTTCAGTCACATTTATATTGTCGTCTGCAAATGCTTCCAATTTGGACAAGCCTATAATTCTGTCGTTTGGTAAAGAGTTAAATACAATACCTGACCACTGCCTTGGAGAGATATCTCTTTTGCTCAATGGTTATGGTACCGGTCTTTTAAATCTCGAAAATCATTTGCCCGTCATGGGTTTGAATCCTTCTTGAGGTGATATGTTTGGTGAAGGAATGAAAATATTGCAGGAATAGGAGAAAAAACTGACTCTCAGCATTTTCTCCTTTTCGAAAATATTTTCACAGCACATCTTTCTCAGACTTGTTAAATGTTGGGATTGTGTGGTAAAAGTTCATATATGGTTGAACAATATCAATATTCTATTGAGCATGTAACATTGCCATAGGCATATATAAAAATCTGGCAGGAAATCTAAAGATACCTATGGAGGCTATAAAGCCATTTTCATGACAAACCATTTAACATTCTATAATTAAAATCATGAGTTGTAATGGCCCTGGAAAGCTTTTGAAAACATTGTGGAAAAATTAGAAAATTGTGGTAACCAGCTTTTCTTCCTTCTCCCACACTATTTTTACCTTATCAATTACAGATGTCATTATTAAAGATACATTTAATATAATTATTGCATGCAAAATTAATGTTTTCAGTTCTGAACTTTTTTTGTCTGTAAAGACTTTGTTCAGTAAAGATTCTGTCAGATTAATACATGTTTCAACAAGAGGTAAAATAACAAACCTTCAGAGGCCGGTATTTGTTGACAGCCTGGTGCATTCCTGTCTATTTGATCACAACAGTTGTAACGTCCTAAGTTTTTTGTCCAAACACCCGTATGGTATTTTGGCAATAATTGAACACCCAGGCCTTGCACAGCTGAAATATTTTGACAAGAAAAAAAAAAAAAATGAGCTGCACTCTGGGACAGGTGAGATACTTTTCCATAGGATTCTTTCTCAGGGTTGTCAAAAGTATGGATTGTGTGGTAATGGGTTAATTGATATAAAATAGATAAGCTAAACTAACCAAAATTTTCTCCCTTTTCCACAATGTTTTCTACCCTTTCATAGAGATATCTATTCATTTGGGAACCATCCAATATACCACCTATAAATTCACTCCATTTGCATTTATAAGTCTAAAAGTCTTATCATTAATTTGGTACATGAGGTTATGATTAATATGGTATATTAGGTATGCAATAATTTTGACACCAAGCCCAGTTTCTTCATTACAGAGGTTATATGACTTTTTTTTTCTAAGGTCAGTAATACCAATGTGTTACCTTTTTTAAGGGTTGTGACCCATTTGGTCTGCATTTCCTCACTTTGAGCAACAACGTAGAGAGTATAGTACCCTTCTCCTCGGTCTGTACGATGAAGAATCTGCCAAAAAAGCAAAACATTTCAGAAAAAGTAATGTAAAACTTGAAATCTTCACATGATGGAAGTCTTTGCTATTTAGTCTATTGAAAAAGAAGATATCCACCAGCACTGATTTAAACTACATCAGGGTATTTTATACCTAGATGCCAGGTCATAAGGAAGCCACTGACTTGTCAATAATGAGCACCTTTTTTCATCAAAGTCAACCAAAAACCCAGCTAAGCCTTACTGGCAGTTGATACTGCCAATTAAACATGTTTCATAAAAGAAAAACTAAAGATTTATTAGATTGAATAATAAGTTAGTTTTACAGTGTGAGTCCTTTATTCTCGGTTAATAATTTTTCAAGAAAGTTAAAACATGCATAAGGTCAGTATTTGGTAATTCTTGAAATTCTGGGCACACAACAATATCCACTTTTACAGTAAGCAGATGTGAAGAAGATAATATGATTCTAATAGGTTTTTTTTTTTTAATCTCAGTTTACACTTTTCCATTATAGCTTTGTCAGACACTTTTTTTGAAAAGAATTGATTGAATGAGCCATTGAAGTCTTTGCAAGTTAACTCTTTACCAAATGACAAAATTTTGGACTAGTCCAAATTGAAAGAATTTGCAGAAGACAAAATAAATGTGACTCAAAAATTGAAATTTGATTTTGGAAGGGTAGAAATGCTGGTTACCAGCATTTTCTCCTTTTCTTACAATGTTTTCAAAAGGCTTCTATCTCAGGGTCTTAAAAACCAGGGATTGCTTGGCAAAGGGTTAATACTGGTACTTGTACATGTATTTTCAAGTTACATGTATGGGTGAAAGTTAAATTTTTTGATTTTTTTTTTTTAATTTGTCAAGATAAAATATTTGGGTACATGAAAGAATAGCAATTTAAAGCAGCTTCTACTTTCATCAATGATTTAACTCATTACCAAACAACTAAATAAGTTTTAGACTGGTCCAATTTGAAAGCACGTGCAGACAACAAAATAAGAGTAACTAAAAATTTGACATTAAAATCTTGTTCCCGGCAGGTTAGAAAACATTGTGGGAGAAGGATAAAATATTGGTTACCTGCATTTTCTCGATTTCCCATGATGTTTTCAAAAGGCTTCTACCTCGGGGTCGTAAAAAGTAGGGCTTTCTAGGTAAGGAGTTAAATCTTAACCAGAAAATCCCAATCTTTACCACAGAATCACATTCTTTACCACACAATACCAACTTGAAGTAGCCTTGAGGCCAGAGACTTTAGTTAAAAAGGAGAAAATACTGGTAACCAGCATTTTCTTTAAAAATCTTGATCCTCAGGGTTATAAAACCACAGAATCTTTCAGTAAAGGGTCAGCCAAAAACAAATATTACACAAATCAACCAAATAATATCAAATTCATGTTTCGCAGCTTCCATCTTTATGACTAAGCCATACAGCTACGTCAGCAACCTACTCAGCTTGAAAGGGTCTGTATTCACCAACTATTCTTAAGAACATTCTTTGTCTTATTCTCCAGAATTTTCTACATTTGTAAGTAACACAACTTCTGATTGGCTAAACCATTTGGTTTAGCCAATCAAAATGGTTTAGCCAATCAAAATGGTTTAGCTAATCAGAAGTTGTGTTACTTACAACTCTGGAAAACCTTGGAGAATAAGACTGAGAATATTCTCAAGAATGGTTAGTGAATATGGGCGCAGGTGACTAGTTTGAATTTACTCTTCTCTCTTGCCTGGCCATTATGACCACAATGGCTATGTGGGAAAGCCAACAGTGGTCTACAAAGAATATTGAGCAAAGTGCTGGTAAAAGAAACCCAAAAGAGCACAGATAGGTGTTCTGGTTGCAACACTATCTGAAACGATGTTGAAAATAGAGTTTTACGCTGTAAATACGAGGGACACCTTTTAAGTTCAGAGTAGGGCGGGCAGTCTTTTTAAAACCGCTTGAATTTTACTTATCTAAGACCTTTGAAATATGCCTCCACACACATTTTACACCGATCTACCTATGTAGTCCTCTTTAGGTATATGTTGCAGACACTGGTAGACCGCACTGCCCATACCACGAGATTCAAAACGGTGCCCTGCCAGCATTTCCTTTAGTCTTGGGAATAACCAAAAGTCACAGGGGGACAGGTCAGGGCTGTTTGGGGGATGATCTAAGACATCGAGTCCAGATTCTTTCAGATATTCCTTCCTGTACCCTAGCGGATTTATGGGCCGGTGCGTTATCATGGAGTAATTTGATGCCACAGACACCAGTGCGCAGTCTGCGTTTCTGATAGAAATCAACAAGTTCAGTAAAAACACTTTCTCTGTGAAACTTTCCAGTGACAGAACTACCTTTCATGACTGGAATTTGAAGGACTGGATCTTTCGAATCAAAGAATATCGAATACAACATGCGATTTGATGTTTTGCAACAGCGCGCAATGACAGGTCTGTCGCCCTGAGATGACACCCAAACCTTATTTTTAGCTTTTAGCCGTAGAATCGGGTCGAAAATGATAGATCCAGGTTTCATCACCCGTAAGTATATCTTCCAAACGATGTGGGTCACATTTATCATATTTTTCTATAACTTGCGATGCAAGTCTAACCAGACTTTGTTTCTGCTCGTCAGTGAGCAAATGGGGCACCCAGCCCGCGCAGATCTTATGTAGCCCAAGTTGTTCACATAAGATCTTCAAAACACTTGACGAATGAATGCCACTTAATTCTTCTATCTCTTGCATGGTATGATGTGCGTCTTCCTCAATTAAGGTTTTCACAGTAGCAACGTTCTTTTCCGTCAAAACAGAAACCTGCCTACCCACCCGAGGGTCATTTTCAATTGACTCCCGACCATCATTAAAACGACGTACCCACTTGCAAACTGTAGCATATCTTAAATCGCCATTCCCATAAACTTTTTGCAAATCAGCATGAATTTCTGTTGGCGGAAACCCGAGCTGTGCTTTAATCTTACAATACACTCTCTTTTCAGAGATTTTTCCATCCATATTGAATAACCTCTTTTCAGAGATTTTTCCATCCATATTGAACGCTATATTTTCTATAGCGTATAAAAACATGTGTTGAAAATACACAGCGCAGCACGCACCTCATGCACCGCAAACCGTGACACCTTTCAAGAGAGGAATGATTAGGCAAGTTCTGTGTAAAAAATAGTGCAACTTCATAATCGCATTAAAAAGTTATAGGCTTATGCTATGAACTTCAAAAGTGTCCCTCGTATTCATTTTCATGCTTCTCTTACCTGAAATACATATTTCTTTTCATCTAGTTTACCTTCCTCAACTGTTTCAATTGTTTTCACCAAGTTCAGCTTAATACTGCCTTTCATTCTACCTCTTTTCTGCAAGAATCAATGCATGAAAGAACAATATAAATAGCTTCATCCTTTGATAACTTATCCTGAGTTTCAACCAAAAGTACAGATTTTGAAAATATTGTAGGAAATAGGGAAATGCTTTTAACCCATTACCACACAAGAAATATTTATACTGGTCCAAATTCAAAGCATTTGCAGACGACAAAATAAATGTGACTGAAAAATTGAAATTTGTTTTGGGAAGGGTAGAAAACACTGTGGGAAAAGGAGAAAATGCTGGTTACCAGCATTTTCTCCTTTTCCCACAGGCTTTTCAAAAGGCTTCTTTCTCAGGGGCGTCAAAAGTAGGGATTGAGTGGTAATGGGTTAAATATGATGTTTTCTTTTCTTCTTACCCTGTTTTCTAATTTTCAAAAACTTTCTTTCATATGATTGTTAAAAATCATGATTGTCTGATTGGGCTTTATTTATAGATTAACCCTTTCTCAGATGGCAAATTTTGGACCAGACCAAATTCAAAGCATTTTGCAGATGACAAATTAACAGTTGCTTAAAAGATGATTTTTCTATATGATAGGGTAGAAAACATTGTGGGAAAAGGAGAAAATGCTGGTTACCAGCATTTTCTCCTTTTCCCACAATGTTTCCAAAAGGCTTCTATTCCTTTCCCGTAAAAACCAGGGATTGTTTGGGAAAGAGTTAAAATTGTCTAAAAATGGTTTATTCTGGGCTTTAACTCTTTACCACACAATCCCTACTTTTGACGACCCTGAAGAAGGCTTTTGAAAACATTGTGGAAAAGGAGAAAATGCTGGTAACCAGCATTTTCTCCTTTTCCCAACATGTTTTCTACCCTTCCCAAACCAAATTTCAATTTTTCTGTCACATTTGTTTTGTCGCCTGCAAATGCTTTCAATTTCGACCAGTCTAAAGTTTTGTCCTGTGGTAAAGAATTAAGGGTTATCAGCAACTCTTTACCACTCATTGAAATTTAAGACCTGTCAAATCTGAAAGAACATGCACTTGCAGGCAATGAGTTTGCTTCATCTCCACAGATGAAATCTGTTCTTGAAATTGCAGGAGGGATTGTGAAAATGGGAAGATTTACTGGTTACCACGGTCTTCTCCTTTTCCAACAATCTTTTCAGCCTTCTTTCTCATGGTTGTTAGAGTACCAGATCAAGTACAGGACTGACCTTTTACCACACCATCCCAACTTTTAACAAACCTGAGCGGGAAGGCTTTTGAAAATAATTATGTGAAAAGGAGAAAATGCTGGTATTCAGCATTTTCTCCTCTTCCTTCAATGTCTTTAACTCAGCAAAGAACTTAAATTTGTACCAATTTTGCACTTGGCCGCTACAGATGTTTTGAATTTGGAAAGGAATAAAATTTAGTATTTGGAAAGTTTGGAAAAAGATTAAAAGAAAGGGCATTTTTACCGCTAATGTTCCAGCTGAGTAGATCAAACTATCCCCTGTGAGCACAAACCATCGTTCTTTGTAGTTATCTTTTGTGAACACAGTTCCTCTATTCATTGACTTCTTCAACATAAAGTCAACAAGAAGTTCATCACTGGACTCCGCCATGCTGACAGTCATTCACTCCCAGCCTCATTCAGTGGAAATGGACAGCATCCAAATTACAGCTGCCTGTCATTCAATCACATTTCTGTTTCTTTTCATCCAACAGCAACATTTTATTTACATCCTTTCCCCTTTTCTGTACCTCTTCATCTGAAAATAAAAAGAGTATAATGTGATAGAAAACTTGTTGTGACTAGCACTTGCTCCTTTTGTCAAAGTGTTTGTCATCTTCTCATAGAGGTTAATTCTTTGTGAAACATACAAATTATTGACAAAGTATTGTCAAAATTTAAAGTATTTAAAGAAAAAAGTAAACATCACTACAATATTGAATTTTGTTTTGAGAAGGGGTTAAAAACATTGTAGAAAAAGGAAAAAAACAATGGTTATTAGTATTTCATTGTAGTAAAAGGAAAAGCAAGGGTTATTAGTATTTTCTCTGTTTTCCACAATGTTTTCCAAAAAGTTTCTTTCTAAGTATTAGTTAGTGTTTATTAATTGAAAATTTAACAATTAAGACACCCTAAGGGAGCAAAAGTATTGAGCGATTAATTGTTAAATTTTCAATTAATAAACACTGACTGACTTAGTGTTTAACCTTTGACCTGTAGTATAGCAGCCTGTGAAATCCTTTTGTGGTTAGGTTGATGTCAAAACAGAAGACCGACTTCTACAATTCAGTACAATAGCCAATAAAATCGTTTTTTAGGTGGCACCTTCATTTAACCTTGTAATGACACAATTTACGCCATGAAATTTCATTTTCCCGCTTGATGAAATATAATGTGTGTCCAAATTCCTGTACAAATCATAAAGTAGGCCTTGCGATGATAGAAGCTTGACTCAAAATAAATTGAATTTAATATGTAGGGTCCTATACAGGAAGTTTTTATTATTTTCTTTTTATTTCATTGTTATCATGCCATGTCAATCAACCTTCCATTGTCAAAACCTATATTGACACTTGTCAAGCGTGCTGATTCAGACAAGGAAGCACGATGAGTTGGTTCACTTGAATTCTGCACTATTTGTCGCTTAGATATACAACTGATACTTAAACACTATGATACAAAAATGAAACGGTCCAGTGATCAAAATGAAACTGTCAAATATTTCAAAAGTGGCGCTGAAAGGGTTGAATGGACAGTTGTACATGTAGTACAGCACATGTCGGCCTGACCTATTTGATTCGTCGCATATGAGGTTAAACACTAAAGGTTGTTAATAATCGGGACCGTGTTATCAAGGGTTAAAAGTCAAAGTTGAACACCAGTAAATCATATAATATGTACATTATTACAAGGACAGTGCAGATCAAGAACAGACTCTATAGACAGGCTCATCTCAAGTCTACATTGTTAACTCTAATAATATTATCCTGTTAATAACTTGAGTAGACACTGACTTTACCAAAATAATTCTGTTTTTCAGAGCTATGCAATATAAGGCTTTTTACATATTTTGAGAATGAACAAAATCATAGGCAATAACAATTTCCTATACATGTATTTTCCTTGATTTAAGATAAATCCTATTTATTAAGCAACAACATATTTGTCATCTACAAATCATGGTTTCTTTCATTATAGACTTGTCTTGAATTTCATAGTTTAGTAAATTTTGCAAAATGCCGGTAGCTAGCTTTCTCTGTCTCTCCTACCCTCCTTCTATTTTCTTACTTAAGAAAAAAAATCTCTTCATTTAGCCATGTCTTATTTGATGTCTGTAAATGCAGTCAATATAATCAAGTCTAAAATGTTGACATCTAATAAAAATTTTACCCCTTAACTCTCTACCAAACAACAAAATTTTAGACTGGTCTAAATTGAAAGCACTTGCAGACGACAAAATAAACATAACTCAAAATGAGAAATTTGTTTCCAGCAGGGTAAAGAACCTTGTGGGAAACGGAGAAAATGCTGGTTACCAGCATTTTCCCCTTTTCCCACAATGTTTTCAAAAGGCTTCTATCTCAGGGTCATAAAAAACCATGTATTGTTTAGAAAAGGGTTAAAGTGCCTTTTAATTAAGACCTTTGTGGCCAGTGCAGATCAAGATCTTAGAACAACACTGTCCTAATTTTTTTCCAAGACATTTTGGACAAAACAACAACAATAATTTGGTTCCTATTACTAGACATCTTCGCAGGCCAAGGTTGACAATTCACTACATTACTCTACCCTTGGCAGATCAAGCTTCATTTTTACATTCCCCCCATATGCATTTTCATTGGATTCAGCCAGCTCTAACTGAAACGAATGAATTCGCTCTTAGCATTTCATCTTTGATAAAAATAGAACAAGGTCGCTACCTTGGGAATAGAAAGTAAACATGGTAACCCAGATGGATGTCTGCTTATCGCTTCATGTGTATTCGTAAGCGGTTTGTAAAACGATATTTCATTGCCTTTTAGAAATTTGATGTAAAGGGGGGTAATAACCAACATCCAATAGAGGGCACATCGAAGGAATCTCGAAATCGGGCTCAATCAGCCAAGGTAAGATCCACGTAAAGATCGCAACTTTAGCTCACGAAGATGACGACTAGACTAATATAGTTTTCTTTATTCAGTGCTGTGAGTTTGTATCTGTCCAAGTCTAGACGTTAGACTTTCTGGTATGTACAACCTTTACCTCCTTAACCCATACCAAAGTTGGCAATATCTACCACTGAAGAAAGCTATGAAGAGCATTTAACCTTTGACCCCCACCTTCGCTCTCGTCTCAACCTTGACCTTGATGCCTGACTTTTACTCTGAAATCTCTGGTTGGCACTTTGTCTCATCAAAGTGTACACAAGTTCAGAAAATGTGTTCAAGAGATTTGGAGGGGATACAGTTCATGACAATGGGACATTTGACAACCCGCCCCCCTCCTCCTCTGTGGTGACCTAGACCTACGAGCTTGCCATCTGAAATTTCTGCTCTGAACTGTACCTTATACAAGTGCACATGTACATACAGTATTTTCGAATCTGACACAGGGTTCGAGAGATATTGAGAGGACACAATTTCTGCTCTGAACTATACCTTATCTAGGTGCACATGTATGTAGAGTATTTTCAAATGTAACACAGGGTTAGAGAGATACATAGTGGACACTAATTGCTAATGAAAAGACAGATGACCAGGATCATATCAAAAAGACATAAAACTTCCCTTTCTGGCATAAAAAATAGTACATAACAGTGTATGTGTCAAATGACACAACCTGACATCCTGCTTTGCCCAGTGACATTTTCAGGAAGACTTCATAGCCACATAACTTAAAGGAAGTTCTTTACATCCAGTAGCAAGGATACTTCATGTATCAAGTGTTCCTTATTCTGCAAATATCCTACAATCAAATACCGTCATCTCTGCTGTCTTATTTGATCATTGTTTTGTTTTTTCATTTAGTCTCCTGAACATGCAATATTTTATTACAGTGCAGATAAAGATCAGAATACTCTTTGTGTGCAGTCCTACTTTATTTAGCAACCCAAAAGCAAACCCTTACTCTTTGCTAAACAACATAATGTTAGACTGGTCTACATTGAAAGCATCTGTGGTAATGGGTTAATTAACCCTTTACCAGACACAATCCCAAGCCAAAACAACCCTGAAAAAGAAGCCTTTGGAAACATGTGGGAAAAGAAGAAATTGAACCAGCATTTTCTCCTTTTCTCACAATCTTTTCTACCATATCCAAGCAAAATTAAACTTCAGGTGTGAAAATGCTTCCAATGTGGACAAGTCTAAATTTTTCATGTATGGTAAAGGGTTACAAGTGTTCCAAACTTTCAATTAGTGAAATTCTTCTCTGAAAGGGTAGAAAACTTTGTGGGAAAAGGAGAAAATGCTGGTTCAATTTCTTCTTTTCCTACAATGTTTTCAAAGGCCTTTTTCTCCTGGGTCATATGAAGTCAGAAATGTGTGGTAAATAATCAAAACGTACATATTTGTCCTGATTACCAACAACAGAGATGAACATGACACAGATAAGTCTTTCAGTTCAAGTATTTAGCCCTGATAGTACCAAACAAATAAAACAGTAATTTTCAGACTTTAAATAAGCTCCAAACTTTACCAGCTGCATATCTCACCATGTATTAGGAAGAGACACAAAATTCGCCCTATTTTCAAACTGCTTTGTAGTATCATCAAGGCAAACATTCTAACCTTTTTTCTTAGTAATGAGGCACATGCTTTTCATTTTGGAAAAGTCGTAACTCTTTACCACACAATCCCTAATTTTAATGACCCTGAGAAAAAAAGCTTTTGAAAGCATTCTGGGAAAAGGAGAAAATGCTGGTAACCAGCATTTTCTCCTTTTCCCTCAATGTTTTCTACCCATCCTAAAACAAATTTCAATTTTTGAGTTACATTACTTCTATCGTCTGCAAATGCTTCCAGTTTGGACCATTCTCAAATTTGTCATTTGATAAAGGGTTAACCCATTACCACACATTCTCTACTTTTGATGACTCTGAGAAAGAAGGCTTTAGAAAACATTTTGGGAAAAGCAGAAAATGCTGGTAACTAGCATTTTCTCCTTTTCCCACAATGTTTTCTACCCTTCACAAAACAAATTTCAAATTTTCGGTCACTTTCATCTGATCATCTGCAAATGCTTTCGATTTAGACGAGCCAAAAATTTTGTTGTTTGGTAAAGAGTTAAATAGTGCTATTTCTTAAAAATGAAGCCACACATGGCCAAGGCCCAGCCTGAATGGATTATCAAGTTAACTTGTACAGATAACTATCTCAGAAGATGATTTTAATTTTTTACTCGTCACCTCAAGATACTGAACCAATTGATAAAATCGTAGTTGATATCTCAGTGCAAATTTTGAGTGCATACTTAACCCTTTACCAAACAACAAAATTTTAGACTCGTCCAAATTGAAAGCACTTGCAGACCACAAAATAAACGTAACTCAAAAATTAAAATTTATTTCCAACGGGGTGGAAAACATTGTGGGAAAAGGAGAAAATGTTGGTTACCAGCATTTTCTCCTTTTCCCACAATGTTTTCAAAAGGCTTCTATCTCAGGGTCGTAAAAACTAGGGATTGTTTGGGAAAGGGTTAAACTCTCATATTTTAATAAAATAATAACCATAATAGAAACAAAATACCTACTGCTTGCATACTCAATATATCCTTTGTTTCCAATTATTTTCAAGTTAAATGCTCAATATAGGAAAAAAGTTTTAAAATCATCTTTCAGTGGACATGTTTACCCTCACCAAAGAAGACAAAATTGGCTACCAAAGACAATTTGGGTTATTTTTTCTTTTACACTTAAAGGTGGGTATTCAGAATTTTCATATCCCATCAAATTAAAAAAAATATATATCACTGAAATTTATATGAAAAAACAATACAAATCATCAATATTAAGAATCATAAAATTACAAGAAAAAAAAATTGATGGTATTCCCTTATGCAGCTATGTAGCCTCTTAAGCTTTTTTTAGATTTCCCGCCAAAAATAAAAAAAAAAAAACATTGTGGGAATGTTAAGTGACTGGCATATGACTAATGAAGCTGAAATTCAATAACATAACAAATATGTAATTATTTTCCATAATGTCTTCTTCGAACGCTATGTTTGAAGCTTCGTTCGTATATTTCCGGTAGGTAAATGAGAGAGTTGCTCAAGTAAAAACAGACTGTGTTTCCCTTTGGTGTCGACCTGGGCTGTAGTAAATCTCTAATTTCTCTTGCTGTTGGATAGTTCTCGACTACTGGGGTTTTATGAATGTGAATTATATGTCTTTGGGAGTATAAGGATCATTCTTTTGCATGCTTGTGAAATTTTCGTCCAAAAATCTGAAGGGCCACCTTAAAATATAAAGATTGAATTTTACAAGTGCTGTAGGTAATAAAACACTTAATATCATGTTCTTGGTCAAATTATCACTAGAAATTCATTGCATTTCACTGTAACACAGATTAAAAAATGAACTTGACAGCGTGAGGTGAAAAGTAAAAATTTCCAAAGATGAAAAAGCACTGTAAACCTCTCACTTATTGACACTAAAAGCAGAGTAACTTCTGGTCACCCATTGATGGTGTGCATACAATACCAGGCATAATCCCAGGAGCTCCAAACCATGAACTTTACTAGGGTCGTCTGATATGTATGAAATGAAAATTAAATTAAAATGTTGAATATGAATGGCTTGTGTATTCACTACCTTCAGTCTGAAGGTCTACTCTGATGCTGTTTTTGTCTCTGGTCTTTGCCAGACATTCAGAGCAACGATCATTAAACATGTCGGAATAAATATGATTTTACCCGCATCTTTTCAAGTGGCTATATGCGACAAAATTTCCAATGACAGCTTATAAATTTGGCAGGAACGTAGGTCTCGCGAAGACCAGTAACAACAATAGCATCGGACCAGACCCTCAGACCGAGTCTGAAGGTGGTCTGAAGGTAGTGTATTGGCTAATAGTAATAGTCTATTCAACATCCATTTATACATTAAGTACACTTTTTACAATATCCCCTAAAATAATCAACCAAAATACATAGTGAGGAGTTGCTGTGACTATGGCCAGTAACACAATTCAAATTAGAATACAGAATTATCAAAAGACTGGGGGCTTACTTCACATTGAGGAAGTGTGAAATATCTTTGACTATTGAAGAAAATCTAAGTGTCAACTGATTTATGCCTAAATGTCTTACATATCAAGTCACCTTTCCGTAATCTTTATAAAGTGCTATATCAATGTCACGGGTGTAGCTGACTCTAAAAACCTAAGTTAACAGCAATCAAAATAAGCGTTAACTACATGATATGTACAACTTTCTCTTCGAAGAAGGAAGTAAACCACAATCTCAAGCCGGGTACCAGTCATGTTGCTGCCGAAAGTATTCGGTAAATTTCGGAAGAACAGCGATTTCGTTCGATCGACCTACGGAATAGGCCGAGTTATAAACGTCATTTGGACTGCTCGTTCGGACTTTTCCAAACAATACTTTAACCACCTGGAAGGGGAAGAAGTTAGAGCTCCCAGTCCACAATGATAAAGACAATACTTCTGTTTGGTAGTTATCGAAAATTCAAATGACTTTGAAACTGCTCGGTGTTAAGTTTTTAATCACAGGAATTTGACATTCTATAACCAAAATAAATGATCAAATATGAAAAAAAAACTCCCCTATATAATATAAACACAAGGAATGCAACGTCTCGATTGCCAGCGCTAACACAAGACAGCCTTTCCCACCAAAAATCACCCACGAAACAAACATTGATCATAATTTCCTTCAGCTAAGCGATAGACAACAGAAAAATGTACCTGGTACGTTCGGCCATTCCTCAGTACTTAGATATCCGTCATGTTTTACTTTTTTTTTCAAAAGTGATGAAAGATTGATCTAATTATCTGGGTCCTTATTCACCAACTATCCTTAACTCTTTACCAAACGACATAATTTTAGACTGGTCCAAATTGAAAGCACTTGCAGACGACACAAACAAATGTAACTTAATAATTGAAATGTGTTTCCAGTGCTCAGGGTAGAAAACATTGTGGCAAAAGGAGAAAATTCTGGGTACCAGCATTTTCTCTTTTTCCCACAATGTTTTCAAAATGCTTCTATGTCAGGGTCGTAAAAACCAGGGATTGTTTGGGAAAGGATTAAGGACGTTAATTCTTTCCTTAAATTCTTCAGAATCTTTTGAATTTAAAGGTACATTGCTTATAATATGCTAAACCAAAACGGTTCTAATCAGAATTGTTGTTTCTTTCAAATATAGAAAACCCTCAGTGAATATGGCCCAGGAGCATCGTCAGTATTGAGACGATATTACTACATGCGCTTCCTTATGCAATCGATCGCAGAAGAATATGATTATTTATCAGAACTTTCAAATAGCTCCACTGGTAAACTAGCAACATGTTATCGAAATTCGTCGGTTCACCAAGTATGAAAGTAGTTTCTCTAGCTGAGGCCAAGCGAACTTTTATGCTCCCCGAAACGTTCCGGAGGAGCTGAGCATATAGTCGCCACACTGTGCGTACGTCCGTTCGCCCGTTCGTCCGTGTGTCAGCGTGTCCGTTCGTCCGAAGCTATTTCTCCACAACACCTTGACCAAATTTTATGAAACTTCATATCTAAACTCCGTGGAACAATGCGCAAATACCTCTTTCCTGGTTTCTCAAGTTGAGGCTGCATCACGGAAAAAGGGGGCTTCATGGTAAAAAAAAAAAATGTTTTTTCACTAAATTTTTCACTAAAATCTCCAACATCAGTGCTCAAAACTTTGTGAAATTTCAAATCTGAACAAATCGGAACGTTCCCCAGATACCTCTTTCCCGCTTTCTCAATTACAGGCTGCGTCACGGAAAAGGGGGGCTTCATGTTAAAAAAAAAAGCTTTTACTAATATCTAGTACATCAGTGCTCAAAAGATGCCTCTTTCCCGGTTTCCCAATTACAGGCTGCGTCACGGGAAAAAAAAAGGCTTCATGTAAAAAAAATTGTTTTTCCACTAATATCCCCTACATCAGTGTTTAAAAGATGGCTCTTTCCTGGTTTCTCAATTACAGGCTGCGTCGCGGAAAAGGAGGTTTCGCGTAAAAAAAAAATGTTTTTCTCTAATAACTTTTAGGATAAAAGAAGTGAATTTATATTAATTTCATACATTTTATGACAAGCACTTGTTCGGGGAGCATAACCCGTCTCAACAGGTCTTGTTCTTATGGCTCGGATGTTTGTCGTATGTGTTAGAATTTTAATACTCTCTACTACTGGTATTAACCCTTTACCCCATGAGGCATTTCTATGGTATCTTTAATTAAACCTAAATAACAGCCAGGATGAAGCCGTTTCTTATGGGTATATGACACCTTTTGATAGCATAGAAAACATTGTGGCAAAAGGTGAAATTGCTCGTTATGAGCAATTTCACCTTTTGCCACAATGTTTTCCTAAGGCTCCTACAAGCAATGCGTAGAAATGAGTATCTGTGGAGTAAAGGGTTAAAAACCAACCTGAATCTGTACCACTAGCACCGTCTAGTCCCATTGATGTAAAGCACTTGTGTTGCCCATGATTGTTTTATCAAAAAAGATAGAAGGACATGCATAAATTATGTTTCTTGATCTAACAAAGTGTTTATAAATCGAGTGAAAACTTGGTCTTTCTTTGTGAAATTACTTAGATGCATTTTACCACATAAAATAGGAAACATAAAACCCAAACAGTAACGACCTGGGTTCCTCTTCACCAACCGTTCTTGAGAACATTCGGCTCACTCCTCAACTTCTAATCGGCGAAACCAAATTTTCAAATTCAACTCTTTGCCAATCGACAAAATTTTAGACTTTTCCAATTTGAAAACATTTGCAAACAACAAAATAAATGTGACTCAGAAATTGAAAGTTGACTTGAGAAGAGTAGAAAACATTGTGGGAAAAAGAGAAAATGCTGGTCATCAACATTTTCTCCTTTTCCCACAATGTTTTCAAATGTTTTCGATGCTAAGGTCGCTAAAACTATGGTTGGTGAAGTAATGAGGCTACAAAAAGTAGTCCTTTGTTACAGTAACATCAAACAATGAAGCTTACGCTTGTAAATCTGTAAAATAAAAAAGGGAGACTGAGATGAATATTTAATATAGTTGCAGCTAGGTGTTTTATAACTTCAATAGCACGACTTCGATTTTCACAGTTTATACCACGAAATGAGTTATTAAACGTGACGTGCATTTGTAAGTTTTGCGCCGTCAGCCATGGAAAGGTGTGTACGAGGAAAGATGGAAATATTACTCTTGTTGCATTTAGGTAGATATTATGTTGATTCGAATTCCTCAAGACTCCAGTGTCGTAGATTAAATATCTTATAGCACCATTGTGGTTGTGACAATCCTGTTCCGTGTGCATCTTAGTATATTTCAGACCTTTGTGAAATTAAATGTCAATTGCTCAAGCTTCTTTCACAAGTGAAGTGCGACCTATTCACGACAGCCTGTGCACACTTTTTAACCAGTGATACTGGGACACTCCAGACCTCCAGATAAGAGGGAGTGACGGAATTATACATTTATTATTTCTCACCAAAACCCTATGTTGTGGGTAGACGATTCTAATGAGTACCCACAACATAGGGTTTGGTTGAGAACAATTAATATTTTCAATTTTGAAACCAAAATCACTCTCTCTTATTTGGTCTTGCAAACTGTCGTGGTGAGTGCAGTCTCAACCGATCGGTTTATACCTTTAAAAATGCTCAAAATTTCGAAAAAACTGCGTGAGATCGAAATGCGCGTACAATGTACTTGGTCGCACTAATGGTATGTTCAGCCCATTATTTTCCGCTAGATGGCATTCTACAATTTATACTCATCTATCTAATTTGGGCATCCTGGGTACACAGGACCGGGCATTTCTATGCGACAACCGTTACTTTGAATTTCAAACTAAAATAAACGTATACTCAATAAAATAAAACGCTACCTGGTGCGATTCACTCAGCTATGATCAGCAGTTTTGAGAAATCTGGAGCTAAAATAGCCCTGATTTTTCCTCAAAAGTATTGATAAAAAGCCATTTTCTCCATTGCTACTTTATAGCGCGTAATATTACAGTCTCCCCGATAGCGGGGAGAATGACGCGTTATATAAGACAGGTCGAATCTTCTAAGAATATTACCAGCCGATATAGCTCAATAGGTAGAGCGTAGGACTTGTGAACACAATGTCCTACAGTTTGTGGGTTCGTATCCCCGGCTGGCCAACTGAAATTACTAATAGTCTTTCGGATGTGACATTAAACCGAGGTCCCGTGTGACGGTGCTATACGCCGAGCACGTGAAAGAACCAGGCGAAGTTCTCAGTAGTTTCGACCTGTATCCTTGCACTATCCCCTGTAACAACTAACTGTCTTCTGGGGGCGTCGCTCAGATGGGCAACCGGTAGCGACGATAAATAAACGCAAATAACCAAACCAATCTAAGAATATGACATGGGCAGACGACGAGTAACAGTCGCACGACTTGCCAAACGATAAAGTTTTACGCTTGTCCAGTCGTGCGACTGGTACCAAACGATAAAGTTTACACTCGTCCGATTCAAAGCTGTTGCAGACTACGTATTAAAATGACTTTAATGAAAACTAACTCTAACAAGAAAATATTGATGCTGAACATCAAAGGCGCCGCAAACCACTTATTTCTGTAACAGGGCACAATGCATTGGGCCGCGTTAAACCGTTTATGAAAATCACGTGATCGTTCAACTCATTATCAAACGACAAAATTTTAGGACTGTCCAAAGCGAAAGCATTTGCAGACGACAAAATAAAAGTGACTGAAAAATTGAAATTTGTCTTGTGAAGGGTAGAAAACATTGTGGGAAATGGAGAAAATACCAGCATTTTCTCCTTTTTCCACAATGTTTTCTTAAGGCTTCTTTCTCAGAGGCGTCAAAAGTAGGGATTGTGTGGTAATGGGTTAACAGCTCAGTAGGAATCATATTGTTGATCACCTGACGTTTAACATTCAGTATAGTATATGTGGAGAAAATCGTCGCCCTTGTAAGATTTTGTCTACATAAACTGACATTTGTCGGCAATGAATGAACAGTCACGCAAGTTTTTGGGTTTGTTGAACAAAAGCGTCCAAATATTTCGTCATGTATCACAAATGGCTATATTTTCTTCCCAATTATAACTATCAAACTGTTTGTGAAATAGAAAATATACTTTTTAATGTCATACAAACACAGTATTGCCCAAACAAAACTTAGGTTCGGTAAGGTCAGGTAAGGTTCGGTAAGGTTCGGTAAGGTTCTGTGTTTAGGGAGACCGATCTGTCACCCGCTCAAACTTTGACCTAGTTACAGTTAGCTGATCTTAAAAACACGATCGCGATAGGAAAACAATATTTCTACAATCCATACAACACTAGAACAAAAATATAACGGGGGTCACAAGTACCTCATAGGGTGCTCTAGGGTTAAAGAGCTTGAAAATATCTCTTAACCTTTTTCCAGGGTAAGATATTTAAAATGGCGGCTTCGAAAATTTGTGACAGATAATTTTTTATCACGTGACTTATTTTTCGAAATGGATCTTTATTATTTTTCGAAAGGAAAATGTTGATATGTCTACAATCCCGGTTTTTTATCATTCTAACGATGAAAGTACAATAGAATTATTATATATTAAAAAAAATCCCACAAATAAATAAAAATGTTAATAATATGGACCCCGATCTGATAATCAAAGTACAGTAGATATTGATGGATGTTTAAACAAAGCATGGAACCAGTTCAATATGGCTGCCTCCATAGGCACTTTACAAAACCGAATAAAAATACAGTGCCGCCGCTTCAGGCGGCGCCACAATAACACCGTGAATAAGATAGCTGAAAAAGAAAAAACAGAATGCCGTCGAAAATAACTTTACATCGCGTTAGTCTATCACTTTACCAAACAATCCCTGGTTTTCACGACGCTGAGAAAGAAGCCTTTTGAAAATATTGGCGGAAGAAGGAGAAAATGTTGGTAACCAGCATTTTCTCATTTTCCTGCAATGTTTTCGACCCGTCCCAAGACGAATGTCAGTTTGTGAGTCACTTTAATTTTGTCGTCAGCAATTTGGACCTGTCTAAAATTTTGCCGTTTGATAAAGAGATATAGGTCTACAACTTAGTGTAAAATAAAGCCTTAAGCACATTATGTGTTAACGTAGATATGATCTTAATATCTCTGCAACTGGTTGCTGTTGAAAACAGAGAAACAGTAACAATGGCTGCTTTTAAACAGCTATCAGTTTTGTAATAATACATTTTATTCGATCTATTTCTTTTTTTAGCTCCACCCAGTCCTTCCCGAGGAATGACCATAGTCATTGCAACACGCTGCGTTCCTCTCTGATCGCTGAACACTGTTTCTTTAATGCCTGTAATATTTAAAGCATGAAATGGCTAGTTAAAATTTTTGTACACTGAAACAACGAAAAACAAAACCCCTGAAAAGCATGGATAGGTGATCTTGCCGCTGAGATATAACCGAAATTATGTTGAAAACGGCGTAAAACACTAAATAAACAACCAAACCATATGATTCTTAATGATATTGTTTTTCGTATTTTTTTTTTTGCAGAAGGTATAGTCTACAGATGTATCTATAGATATGTTTCCGAAATGCCCGCTTGAACAACTATTGAATAGAAACGCCTTTTATTACAGCTTTATATGTCAAGGGAGAATACTGTCCGGCATACTACGACTTCAGACATAACATACGTCCAGGATTTCACTGCCCTAGTGCTATCCGACTGGTGGGACTGTCCGATTTCTACTGTTGTCGAAACAATCGAATCAGCACCACTGTTTTCTGTTGTAACGACCGATCAAAAAGCATTAATTTCTCCAATCTAAGCTTTGGTAAAGAGTGGATTATGGTCAAGTAAGAAATGTTAATTGTAACGTTATTTTTTTTTTCCTTCGATTTATCAATTGAAAAGTAGCGCAATTGTGCCTTCTCAACAGAATCCCGTGATGTCTGCGCATGTCACATTCTTCGAAGATTCCACCTGTCTTATCACTCTGTTGCACAACGTAAATTCCCATTAAAAATTTGATATTTGCTAATGTAAGAGTTGAAAACATTATGGGAAAAGGAAAAGAATGCTAGTTATCTTTTCCTTAGGGTCTTTTAAAGTCGGGATTGTGTGTTGAAGGTTAACGACGCTAAAATGGTGGGGTGGTTAAATATTGTGAGAAAAGGAGAAAATACTGGTAACAAACATTTTCTCCCTTTCTCACAATATTTTCTATGCTTCGAAAGACAAATCATGTCATTTAAGCCAAGTCGAATAAATGATCTGCATAAGCTCTCAGACTGGACAGCCCTCATAATTTTGTCTTTCGTTAAAGATGAAGGCATCTAAACTGAATACACATTTCAGTCTTAGAAAGAAAGAGAACCTATCAAACTACACGTTTTGTACTGTCAGAGCTGTATCTACGCCCGTCGCAACTCTAAAAGTAGGCCTGAAGGGTAAAATAATTCAGACGAAAACCTTTTCCTTTTTTCCTTTATCATTTCATACCCAATACTATTAGCATACATTAGAATAACCATTACGACTCTTATTAACATTTGAATAGCAGTAGTATGTGATTATCACCTACATCTTGATCAAAACGAAAAAATTGGCGGAAACTCTCGCATTAATATTATCTTTGTTGCTGCCTATAACTTTTTACCGCACAATGTCGACTTTTAATGACCATGGGTGGGAAGCTTATAGAAAACATTGTGGAAAGAGGAGAAAATGCTGGTAACCAGCATTTTCTCCTTTCAATGTTTTCTACCATATCAAAGAAAAGTTGCTCTATTTTGGCTGTATTGAAATTGTCGTTCGCAAATGCTTATTTGTACAAAATGTCAAAATTTTATCGTCTGGTAAAGGGTTTAATTATTTACAGTATTTGATAATTATATTCCTGTCTACTTTCTTCTTTGATAACGCCTTTATCTGGAAGCATAAAGCATGATTTCCGTTTCTAAGTATTATGTTTAGCATAGATTACGTATTTGCTACAAATACTGCTTTTTGTAAGAAAAAAAAAAAACTGCATACATATGAGAGAAGTGCAAAAATCGCAAGTAGTCATATAAGTTTAAAGAATAAACATTTGTTGCATATTTTCTTTGGAATCCGTAAAATAAACTTCCTCGATTTTGTGCCCGGTCTTGAACCAACCGTAAAAACTGGAAAACATAATATACACTCTCTACAAAGGAGGAAATTTACAAATCTGAATTCAACTCAAAATTGGGTGTACAAAGTTAACTTTTTCTCGTTTTCTTGTTTATGATTCGCCCATCTTGTAGATTAAAGACAAACAGGAGGTAGGTATGCCATTTATCTGTTGTTCGAAACCATGCCTACTAGATCTACTCGGAGTGATGGGCAATATTCTTATTCGGAACTCACGATTTTGAGACCTTAGGCTGCAAGGCGCGACCTACTGCCACAGAACGTACAGTCTGATCTTGGATCTACACTATCCGAGAAGGAGAATATTGTTCCCCAAAGCAAAACGTTGAAATAGTTATATTTAAGTTTTTACTGTCTGAATGAAAATTTAATTGTAGTTATTTAGCAGGATGTAGATTAACCCATTACCACTCAATCCCTACTTTTGACACCCCTGAGAAAGAAGCCTTTTGAAAACACTGTGGGAAAAGGAGAAAATGCTGGTAACCAGCATTTTCTCCTTTTCCCACAGTGTTTTCTACCCTTCCCAGAACAAATTTCAATTTTTCAGTCACCTTTATTTTGTCGTCTGCAAATGCTTTCAATTTGGACCGGTCTAAAATTTTCTCGTGTGGTAAAGAGTTAAAACAATGAAAGTGCTGCAAGCTCTGGCATTTAAGTCTACTTTTTGAGTTCAATATAATAATATTATTTCGCACAAGAGAACCATAAGGCTTTTATCTAGTACTGAAGGACAGAAGAACTTACCGTTTTTTCCTATTTTTTTTTCAGTTGGCCCATCTTGCTGCTACTTGGTATGGTATTTGGTATCATCGTGGTCTTCTCAGTGACAGTCCCGAGAACAGCGGAACTGAAGGACAACGAAATAGAAGAAGTTTAGAGAGAGAGAGAGAGAGAGAGAGAGAGAGAGAGAGAGAGAGAGAGAGAGAAGAGAGTTTTTAGACCAGTATCTTTCGCTAGGTGGCATTTTTGGGCATTCTGGGTACAGAATCGGACTACTTTTCAAAACCACAACCGTTAGGCTACTTTGAAGTTCAAAATAAAATAAATGTGTACTCAATGAAACGCTAACTGGCATGATTCATTCAGCTATGGTCAACTAACATGTAATCTCTGCACCGGCCATTTATAAAAAAAAACAGCCACTACAGGCTTGGGTTATAGCTTCAGTATAAACCCAGACACTTATTGTTGGTATGTCTGTGGAAAAACCTGCTTGATTTCTCTAAAGTCAATATTTACAAACTTTATGCAAAGATGTGCTGTAAAACAAGAATATTTGCTAAATTTGTGAAAACTTTTTTTTCTTTGAGATAATTTGATTTCTGGAGATGCATGTATTTGGAGCAGGCTACATTTTTTTTTCTCACATTTATTGTTTATAGCCATTTTCTGTGGCTACTTTATTCAATATTATCCTGTACAAGATGGTGTACAACGATATTACGTCATAGCAGACAGGTCGATCCTTCGAAGAACATGACATGGGGAGACAACGGTTCTTAGACGGCTGAATAAATAAACTCATCATTATACCGGTGACATTATTTTAGACTTGGACGTATTCAAAGCAGATGAATTATAGACGACAAATTAAAATGTTTCAAATGGCAGGGTTGCCTTTAAAATAGTAGAAAACGCACTACTGATTATTTTATTGCCAAGCGACAGTAGATCTTTAGGCTTGTCCAAATCGAAAGCATTTGCAGACGACAAAGTAAAAGTGACTGAACATTTGATTTTTTTTTTTTTTTTTTTTGTGAAGGGTAGAAAACATTGTGGGAAAAGGAGAAAATGCTGGTTACCAGCATTTTCTCCTTTTCCCACAATGTTTTCTAAAGGCTTTTTTCTCAGGATCCTCAAAAAGTAGGGATTGTGTGGTAATGGGTTAACAGCTTTTTCTCATTTTTTCCGCAATCATCTTGATCTCTTAATTTCACTTTTGACCAGGCGACTATATTGTAGATTGGCTAGTGGTGGGAGTTTTCTTTGTAGAAGATATTAATATTGTGAGAAAATTCTGGTAACAAGCATTTTCTCCTTTTCTCGTAATGTTTTCAAAAACCTTTATTGAACCCATATCCTGCTTAGTAACTAAAATTAAAATGTTCAGTTCGATATTAATAACCCAAATTATTCTGTTTCAAAGTTATATTTTGGGAATGTTATCTGCTTATCGGACAGTGTATATCTAAGGTCAGACTGCACGTTCTGTGCAGTCTGATCTTAATCTACACTGTCAGCAAAAGGTCAACTAGTCGCGCTTAGCAGCCAAAAGGTTAAAAGGTTGTTTGAACGCGGGACTTTCTGGAAAAGGGTCAAATACTCTTTACACGAAGATTTTACTGCCAGTGAAATTATAATCCTTTCAAATAAAAATACCGTGACAAATAAATGCCTGACCCTGTCTTTCTTCTTCACCCCTAAATCCCCTATGGATCCACACCTCTTTTGTGGATGTTATTGACTGCGATCAATTCTTTTCTAATTGATATCAGGAACTCTGAGCCACGAGGAAGGAAAGTATGTCAAACTTGTAGGCATATTATACAATAGAACAAATTTATTGTTCGATTGATTGATTGTATGGTGTTTAACCCATTACCACACAATCCCTACTTTTGACAACCCTGAGAAATAAGCCTTATGAAAACTTTGTGGGAAAAGGAGAAAATGCTGGTAACCAGCATTTTCTCCTTTTCCCACAATGTTTTCTCCTCTGTACAAAACTAAAATTAAATTTTCAGTCACTTTTATCTTGTCATCTGCAAGTGCTTTTGATTTAGACAAGCCTTAAATATTGTCATTTGGTAATGAGTTAAGCCTTTACCATACTATACTAGAATACGAGTACTATATCCTTTATTGCATTAAAATAAACATGTTTTATAGCAAATTACAAGCATAACTGATAGAAGCATTTCTTATACAAAAGTAATTTACACTGCTTAACCCTTTACTCCATAGATACTCATTTCTACGCATTGCTTGTAGAAGCCTTTGGAAAACATTGTGACAAAAGGTGAAATTGCTCGTGACGAGCAATTTCACCTTTTGCCACAATGTTTTCTACACTATCAAAAGGTATCATGTACCCATAAGAAACGGCTTTATCCTTGCTGTTATTTAGGGTCAATTAGAGATACCATAGAAATGCCTTATGGGGTAAAGGGTTAACTGAAGAGCACGTGATGTTATTTGACAAGAAATATAGCAATAATTAACCCTTATCCTGCTAAATAACTAAGTACTCGAATATTGTTATTTCAAAGATATGATTTGGGAAACAACATCTCCTTATCGTAAGGTCCAAGATCAGACCGCAGTCTGATCTTGATCCACACTGTCCGGAAAAAGTTCTTTGGTAGTGCTTTTTAACAAAAGGGTTAATTTCTCAACATTTTACCGTGATAGATAGATTTTGACAAATTGTATAATATTTTTGGCGATTTAACAGACAAGAGATTAGTGAATTTCTGTATTGTTGGCCAAGTATAATAATATTTGTAAGTAACTTTGTTCTGAGTTCTGAATACTTTGTACATGTCAATAAAAAGTGATATTCATTTTCAATATTTCTCAAATTGAAATTTTTACAAATGCTTTCTCGTACAATAACGAGTTTTGATGACCTTGAGGTATAAGCCTTTTAAAAAGAGTGTGGGAAAAGGAGACAATGCTGGTAACCAGCACTTTCTCCTTTTTTCACAATGTTTTCCACCTTTCCTAGATTAATTTTCGATTCTTCAGTCACATTGTTTCATTTGCAAATGCTTTCAACTTGGACCAGTCAATAAATTTGTCGTTTGGTAAAGAGTTAACACAGCTTTTAACCTTATTTCAGCGATATCGCGGTGGCCAGTGCACCTATCCATGCTTTCCTGGAGATTATTTCCCAAATGCTCCGCAAGATATTCTTTCCAAGCCACTGGCTGCTTTCCCATATAACCATCGTCGTTACAGTGGTCAACGGTGAGAGAGGAACGAATCCTGTCGCAATAGCTATCATAAATCCTCGGAAAGAAACTCGCCGAGCCGAGGATCGAACCATGGATCCCCATGTTCTCAAGTCCAGTACGCTACTGACTGAGGTACCGGGGCTTTGGCTGGGATAGAAGGAAACTTTAATCGCTGATTCAAGTCTGAAAACCTGTATAAATTCTATTATGGCTTTCCTAAAACGGACAGAAATTAAAGAGAGGTAGAGGTGTTAAAGAATATAATGGTGTGCAACACGCGAAAAGGAACATTCGGAGATTTGCGTAAAGTGTCGTCTTGGATTAGCCTGCGCAGTCCGCGCAGGCTAATCCAAGACGGCACTTTACGACTACTTTAGATTTTGTACCATAGTACACTGTAGACTTTTGCAAGACAGAATATTATATTAAGAATGGAAAGTGCCGTCCCTGATAAGCCTGAGCAGACTGCGCAGGCTGATCCGAGACGACACTTTACGCAAATGTCCGAATGCCCCTTTTCGCATGAAATAAGTGTACTATTCTTGACCCGATTATTGAGCAAATACCTTCACAATAGAAGTTTTAACCCTTGACACCTCACAACACATACATCTTCCCGCTTTTCAAAAGAAAATAGGGTAGTTGGAGACAGGAGAAAATGCTTGTACTCAACCAACATTTGCTCCTTTTTCTGATACTGTTTTCTACCCCTTTAAAGACGAATGCCGTCAATTCAGACACAATCCATTATGTTGATTGCCAATGCTTTCAATCTGGACAAGTCCTAACTCATGTCCAGCTGAATAAATGAAATTAAACGTTTAACCCTTTCCCAAACCAGCCCTGGTTTTTTACTTGTCTGCTGTAAAAGTCTTTTGAAAACACCATGGGAAAAGGAGAAATCGCTCGTAACGAGCAATTTCTCCTTTTCCAACAGTGTTTTCTACCCTTTTTAAGAACTTTTTGCCATTTTATCCAAATCTTAAATTGTCGTCTGCAAACTCTTTCGGTTTGGAAAAGTCCAAAATTTGTCGCTTGGGAGAGGGTTAAGCCAATGATTAAAACCCAAATATTGTTGTTGTTAACTTTTTCTAATTCGATTTACAATTTGTGGGCAAAATATCTCCTTATCGGACAATGTAGAGCCAAGATAAGACTGCACGTTCTGTGCAGTCTGATCTTGATCTGCAATGTCCGTTTAAGGTCAGTGAGGCGCACGGTAGTAGACCCCTAATACCTCATTGCATAAAGTTTTCTTGTTAGTTAATAAATACAGATTTACACAGGTATAATAGTTTTTCACATTTTTAACGGACCAGAAATTTTTTTATGCCTGTCTTAAAATTATTTGTAGATATTTTTGTTAGTTTCCAGAAAAGGGGGTGATTACTATCTCTCTTTGTAATGAAAATATAGTGGTTTTAGATTTATAAATGATAATTCTAGAAAAGACAAAAAGGGAAAAATGGCATGGTTAAAGTAGTACAATAACACTCTTTTTTAATCATAGCAAATTTTGTAGGATAATATTATAGTGGAAATAGCTGTTTTCTATTAGGGGTCTACTATACGTCAACTGCCGAAGGTTTTGAAACATCATATTTTCTGCAGTTTTCTTTTGATTAGTAGGTTAATTGATATACAGTCAAATTGTTCTCTATGGCACTTTTTTTTTAACTCATTACCAAACAACAGAATTTTCAGGTTGTCTAAAACGAAAGCATTTGGAGACGACAAAAGAAAAGTGACTGAAAATTTGAAATTTATTTTAAGAATGGTAGAAAACATTGTGGAAAAAGGAGAAAATGCCGGTTATCAGCATTTTATCCTTTTCCCACAATGTTTTCTAATGGCTTCTTTCTCAGGGCGTCCAAAGTATAGGGGTTGTGTGGTAATGGGTTAAGTGGCATAGATCTAGATGTATTACCCAATTGATAATATACATGATTGTGCAGTAATAATTGAATTCTTTTTCCTATTGCATTTTTACTAGAGCTATTTACAATTTTTTTGTAATTCTATACACAAACCGTTCAAGTTTATAAGCTTATCCCTCTACCAAACAATCCCTGGTTTTTATGACCCCGAGACGCCTGAGACAGAAGCCCTTTGAAAACATTGTGGAAAAAGGAGAAAATGCTGGTAACCAGCATTTTCTCCTTTTCCCACAATGTTTTCTATTGAGCTGGAAACAAGCTTTAATTTTTTAGTTATGTTTAAAATGTCGTCTGCTAGTGCTTTCAATTTGGACCAGTCTAAAATTTTGCCGTTTGGTAAAGGGTTATTGATGCCCTGCCTTGTCCACGCGGATCGACGGGATTAAAAAATATAATAGTTTTACCTGTGCAGAAAAGTACTTCACTTAAAATCGGACCAAGTTTTAGCGTTCCACGTAATTACATTCGTCTGCAGAAGGAATTTAATGAGCAGACGTCTAAGGTAAATAAGTTCAGATCTACCCTCATTATTCCTTTTTGCATTTCTCATTTTTCACTGTCACTCTCTAAATCTTTCACTGTCAGTTCATTATTTTGGTGTTTATGTTTAATTTATTTTTTGTTTAGTGCAGTTATTATACCACGTGACTTTCTTTAGAGATAGAAACTCTATAAGCTTTGATGCTTTCGTTTCGATCCTTTTCGTAAATTGTTGTCGTAAATGATTGATATATGTTATAATATTGAACAAAATATGTTTAAACTAAATCTACTGAATCTTTTTTTTTTCCATTATCATATTGATGTTATTGAAATTTCTGATTTTTTTTTTTATACATCACAAGATAGTCCTACTTGACAAAGACCTTGATTATCGTGACGTCTCTTGGAAAGGACAGAAATTCGAAAAGAAATAAACAAAGATGAGCCTGCACGTCCGCGCAGTCTGGTTTATGCCGTTCTTGATCATTGATACGCAGATTATTGTAAAAGCTGTAGACATACAGGTCTGCTACAGATCTAAAGCCAAAAGTCCAAAAACGGAAGTGAAAGTTCAAACATATTTTATTTTGCATGGATTGAAAAACAAGTTCATACAACTAGTACTGATCTCTACCGATTCTGGTTATAAGAACGGGAGAGACGTAAAAGATTTAGGTCTACAAATTCTCACTGCCAACTTAACCCTTTACCCAACAATCCGTGGTTTTTACGACCCTGAGATAAAAGCCTTATGAAAACATAGTGGGAAAAGGAGAAAATGCTGGTAACCAGCATTTTCTCCTTTTTACATAATGTTTTCTATCCTGCCGGAAACAAAACTTCATTTTTTGAGTAACATTTATTTTGTCGTCTGCAAGCGCTTTCAATTTGATCAGTCTAAAATTTTGTTGTTTGGGAAAGGGTTAAATAGATCTAGTTTTGTTTTCGGACAGCCTCAGCCTAGACTAAAATTGGACTGCTCTGAAAGTTCATGTGATCTTTGGTCTTGATAAAATTTTAGACTGGTACAAATTAAATAATTTGCAGACAACGAAATGAATGTAACTGAAGAATTAGAATGTGTTTTTGTGAGCGAAGAAAACATTGTGGGAAAAGGAGAAAATGCTGGTTACCAGCATTTTCTCCTTTTCCCACGATGTTTTCAAAAGACTTCTTTGCCATTGTGTGGTAAAGGGTTAACTTCTGTAGAGAAATGTTCGCCTAAATCAAAGCAATAGGAGTAGTTTCTGTACTGTTCTTTTAATTTCAGGTTCCAGACGAGCAATATCAAAAGGATACAAATACTCAAACAAAAATGTCAGATACACTGAGATCAACTATAGCAGAACGACCCACATCAAATTACAAAATCGTCAAAATAACATTTGTCACAATAATTGTAATTACATTGGCAGTTATTTTAATTTTGTTGGGGACTACAAGATCTTCGACTTTTATGACATTAACAGTTTCAACAGTTGTAAACCTGACAAAAAACCAATCATTTAAACTATTCAGTCTTGCTTTAAATAGGACAGCAGCTAAACCTGACGTAAAGGTAATGCAGGAGTCTGGGGATATAAGACTGTACAGGAACTTGACACGTGTTTCTGTGGTGTTTGAAGACATGCCGGACCCTTGTTCGAAACCCAGGCGGAACACTGGTACTGAAGATCTGCTTTGTATGGTAAGTCAAGGGTGAAAAAGAATGTTAATTAACCCATTACCACACAATCCCTACTTTTGACGCCCCTGAGAAAGAAGCTTTTTGAAAACACTATGGAAAAAGGAGAAAATGCTGGTAACCAGCATTTTCTCCTTTTCCCACAGTGTTTTCTACCCTTCCCAGAACAAGTTTCTATTTTTTAGTCACCTTTATTGTGTCGTCTGCAAATGCTTTCAATTTGGACCAGTCTAAAATTTTCTCGTGTGGTAAAGAGTTAAAATTATCTACACTCTACCCAACGATAAAATCGTACGCTTATCTATATTGGAAGGTTTAGGCGTACGACAAATTAATTCTTTACCAAACGACAAAATTCTAGACTAGTCCAAACTAAAAGCATTTGCAGACGACAAAATAATTGTGGCTAAAGAATTGAAATTTGTGTAAGGAAGGGAAGAAAACATTGTGGGAAGCCCCCTTTTCACAGAGCATGACTCATATAAGTTGCGTTTTATGGGGTAGAAAATATTGTTGTAAAAGGAGAATATACTTGTAACCAGTGTTTTCTCCTTTTCCCGAAATGTTTTCAAAATATGTCTTCCTCAGACTTGTCTGAACTTGGAATTGTATGGTAAAGGGTTATACAAAGAAGATCGGGTGGGGGTGCGGGCTGACAAACATGGTTGAGGGGCTTGGAGGGCTATTTACAGGCGCCTATACATAATACGATTTTCTCTCAAATACTGAATGAAAACACAGACATTCCTAGCTAGATTTTGGATTATTGCGGGCATATAGATCTACATTCTGTTACCGGTCTAAACCCTGCGCCTACTGATTCTCTCTGACAGCAAAATTCAGTGATTACCCGACTTTTTTTTTTTGCTTCGGCATCGCGTTTTTGTTTGGAAACTGTATCTCTGGTTAGCGCCCCTGTTTAATCCTTTACTAAACAAACCCTGCTTTTTTCGACCCAGAGGAAGAAGTCTTCTGAAAACATTGTGGGAAAAGGAGAAAATGCTGGTAACCAGCATTTTCTCCATTTCCCACAATGTTTTCTACTCTTCTAAAGGCAGGTTTCACTTTTTGAGTCGCGTTTATCTTCTCGTCTGCAGATGCTTTCAAGTTCGACAGGTCTAAAACTTTGTCGTTTGGTAAAGAGTTGAAGTGGTAAAAACGAAATGTTCAGACACTATAGAAATCACCAAAAAAATTGTAATTTCAAATTCCTTTTTCGTCGAAAAATCACCATATCATAGGAAATTTAAAGGGTACTGTTTATTTGGAAACAAAAAAAAAAAACAGGGTGCACGTTCTGTGATCTAGCTCCTTACACTATTCGCAAAGAAGCATTTTAAGCCGTGTTTACCTATAAACATAGATAAAGACAGGAAGTGGATTTGGGATTTCCGTACATTGTCACAGTTGGGTTTTAAAAAATATTAATATTTCATAATGACTATCAAAACAGGGTCTAAATGAAAAAGCCTGATTTAACGTGTGAACACAACTTTTAACAATTTTTAATGGTTCTGATTCGCCACAGGTTGTGATATCCGGGCAGAGCCATGAAAATCAAATTGCTATAATATCCCGGGTTATTCCGGTGTTTACAAACGAACCATACATATAGAAAAGGAAGTTTAATGTATCTGAAAAAAAGTATCGGCCTAAGTAAGCTTGCGCAGTCCGCACAGGCTGACCAGGGTGTAACCTGTGAGCTACTGATGATTTTTTTGCAAGTCAAATGGCCATTCTACCTCATGATTCAGTCAATTTAATTCCAGTTGTTAGACAATATGGAAATTATGAATTCATGATCGGAATCTATCAGTATAAAAACTGGCTGGTAAATGGATCTCGAAAATGCCTGAAACACCCTTAATACAGAACGCAGGTCGAATGTATCTGAATAGGATAAAATACCATAGGCCTCTGAAACTCCATTGGTCTATATGAAGGGATAACGAAATTTTCATTATCGGACTCCGTTACTAAAAATAGCACATTGGCGATTCCCTCTGTATTGTATATAAAAAGATAACTTGTACTTTACACGACCTAGAGGGAGTCATCAATGTGCTATTTATAGAAAAAGTATTAATGAAAGTTTGTAAATATATCACGTGACTGTGATATACAGGTGATGCACCAATATACCATATGAATATTTCATGATCGACCGAGGATACTTTTAGTGTTCCATAATAGACCAATGGAGCTTAAAAGGCCTATGATAAAACACACACACATACCTCGTCATGGATAATGAGTATCATTATAACGATTTTGTATGTAACCATACACCCAGTTCAAGTATTTCAAATGATACTACAATATTTATTCAAGACACTGGTTCAACAACTATTGATGCCATATTGATTCTTGAAAGTCTCAACCATTACCGTATCTAAATACATGTACATACCACTGCTATTGTTTCTCCTCGAAACTGCTGTTTTTGAGGAAAATATAAGAAAAGAAACAAGACTAAATTATCTTATCTTTTATTTACCCCAAGCAGTAAACTCACTTTTGACTACGGTCAATCTGGCTTTACTGTTTTATCGGAATTCTTCGGCACATTCAGCAATTAGGGTAAAATTCCAATGAAAAGGAAACCATGGCACTTTGAAAGCTTCTTCCTCGGGAAGATAATTACATACTTTTCTTTTTAACTCATTACCAAACAACAAAGTTTTAAGTTTGTCCAAATCGAAAGCAGTTGCAGACGACAAAATAAAAGTGACTGAAAATTTGAAATTTATTTTGTGAAGGGTAGAAAACATTGTGGGAAAAGGAGAAAATGCTGGTAACCAGCATTTTCTCCTCTTCCCACAATGTTTTCATCCTTTCTCATAAGAAATTTCAATTTTTCAGTCAATTTTTCTTTGGTCGTATGCAAAAGCTTTCAATTAGGACCAGTCTAAAATTTTGTCGTTTGGTAAAGAGATGATGCACCAAGGAGATTCATTAAACCCCCTTTTATCAGAGCATGGCCAAATTCATTTTTCATTTCAGAAACCATTGGAGTTTCTTCCAAGTTACAAAAACCCATGTTGGATGGACGGTAGTGAGCTACGATGCCTGCCGTATTTTCACCTGTTTGGTATATGTAAAAGTGGTACAAGTGATTTATTCAAACGTCTATACCTCCATCCGGATATTATACCCAATAAAGGTATCCTCGAGAAAGAGACCTGGTTCTGGTCATGGCGACGTTATACCAACAGTAAGTAGCAGTATCTCCCGCTAGATGGCATTCTGTATACAAATACACATCTATCTGATTTGGGCATTCTTGGTACAGGACTATACTTTTCTACGCGACAACTGTAACATTGAATTTCAAACTCAAATAAACATTTACTCAATAAAACGCTACCTGGTGCGATTCATTCAGCTATGATCAGCAGTTTAGAAAAATCTGGAGCTAAAACAGGCCTGATTTTTCTTCAAACGTATAGATAAAAGCCATTCTCTCCATTGGTACCTTATAGTGCGTATTACTACAATACCCCCAATGGGGAGAGTGATGCGTCAAAGTAGACAGGTCGAATCTTCAAGGAATATGACATGCGCAGAGAACGTAGAAAGTTCTTATTTCTTAGTATGTTGAAGGAAAGGAAATGTATTTTACGGAAAACTCGAGCAAATATGACTGATTGAAAAACGTTCCTATATTCTCTAGGAATCGATATAAGTCATAAAGACAGAATTAATTTCTCGCTACTAAGCAAGCCTTTGTTACTATTCCTTTTTTTCATGAACGCAGCTAGTGGCTTTAAAAGTTTTGTGTCGGGTAGAGGCAAAGGAACTCAAAAACTGAGGTGCACTTACCCGTTAGAAAGGTGCAAAAATAAAAAGAAATACACACACACAGCATTTTTTCTCTTTCGTTCACAGAAAAGGTTGGCAATATAATGGTACCGACAACCCTGAGGGATTTCTCGAAAAACTTTAAAGCAAATGAAATACAAAACGCAGTGGACAAAAACGGATACCATTTTAAAATAACAGGTAAACAGAACTATATTAAATACAAGTATTTGCAGATGAGATGCTAGAGCATTAGATACTTTATCGGACAGAATAGATTAAGATCAGATGGTACATAATGTGCAGTCTGACCACTGGATCAACAAGGTCCGATTTCTCAGAAATGTTGGTCAAACGACCCCGGGTTATAACTACCTTTGGGGTGGGGGTGGGGGTGGGTGGGTGTTTCAAATCCTTCTGGGAAAAAGGGGTTATGCTAGTTTCTCCTATTTCTATAATCTTTTGAAAAACCTTCTTTCTCAGACTCGTTAGAGTATGGGAATGTGTACTTTCAATCTGAAGGGTATTTTCAATTTCAATGCCCATTCTATCCCGACAGGGCACGGAGATCCCATGGATATTTGGGACCGATTTCTTGATGTCAATATCCCACAGAATGATCCCAAAGCCAAAGAACTACTGTGGACTGCGGCATTTTTAGTGAGAAAAGTAAACCCGGACGTGAAGTTACTGTTAATGTTAAGAGATCCTGTGGAACGGTACATATTTCAGCATATTGATCTTTTTGTCTGTCTAAGGCCGTTTTAACCAAATGTTCTGAGCTTTTTTGAAAAAAAAAAAGTTTGTTAAAGATAAATTAGCATTGCTAATAAAAAATGTCCTGCAAAACACGAAAAATGACATTCGGACATTTGCGTCAAGTGTGGTCTCGGATTAGCCTGAGCAGTCAACTCAGGCTAATCCGAAAGGACATTTTCCGTTTTTTTTGTGTGGTTTTCTGTTTTGCGCATGTCTACTGTGGCACAAAATCTAAAGAGACGTAAATTGTAGTCTCGGATTAGCCTGCGCGGACTGCTTAAATGTCCGAATGTCCCTTTTCGCTTGTTGTAAGTCATACCATCATCAAGTACGTCAGTACAAATGTATGTTTATATTTTCTTTCGTTCCACTCAGACAAATATAAAACATTTATGTTCCATTGCATGAACTTATTATGGAATAATAAACAACAGAAGTCGGAAATAGGAGTAGCGGCCTAGACTACGCATTGTAATCGAATTTTTCAACATACATGTATATCAACCTCTTAAATATACGAAAAACATATAAAGCAATACAGAAATGTATGCAATAATGAAGTAATTCCCTCCAAGAAAGAAAACGGGTGGGCGGGCGGGTTATACGAAGTCGTAAACCGTGTGTAGTCTAGCCGTCGAATGACCAGAAAAGAGGCGCGCTCTCTATTTATACTACAATGAGACGCGCCCGTGCGCAACATGCACTCGACAGAGTATAATAAGTAACAAAGCACCCTTAACATAAATATATTTATCAATCTGTAGCTATGAACTATTCACTGAGGAATATGGGTCGTTTTCCATTGGCGATACTGCCTGTGTACCTTTAACCTGTCAATGCGTACAGATATCTAACTAGTAAACCTCACACAGAGTTCTTCATATACACATGTAGCTCTATAATAAAGGAATTAATTGAGAGAAAGAGAAATAAAAAGATTTGACAGAGACAGCCAATAAAAGACAGTGACAAACGGAGGAATTGCTCATTCTAAGCATTTTTTTTGTTTTTTACAATGTTTTCAAATACCTACCTTTGCAATGCCTTCGTATTTTGTATGTCAGAGGCCAAAGTATAATGTTCTGTCAAAATGGGATTTAGCCCTTTCCAACACAATGACGACTTTTGACGACCCTTGCAAAGAAGTCTTTTGAAAACATTGTGGAAAAAGGAGAAAATACTGGTAACCAGCATTTTCTCCTTTTCCCACAATGTTTTCTGCCCTATCAAACAACAGCACCATTTGAGCCACACTGAAATTGTCGTCTGTTTACAAATGCTTTCAATTTGGAATGGGCTAAAATTTTGTCGTCTGGTACAGTTATTGCATCTTCATGTTGCATTATTCCAAAGCATTTATCATGTAATTCTTGAGCCATAGAACCAATTTTGTCAACCAGATTTCTGAACCATCAGGGAGAATTGTCCAGTGACACGCAGAAAAATCGACCTGAAGCAAAAAGCATCGACACAAGTCAACTTGTGCTGTGTGCACAGGCTGCCATAGGTCGATACTTTTTGCAGATGTCATAAACATTCTTGTCACATAACAGCCCTTATAAGTCATTTTCCACTGGTACTTATGTTGTGATACTTTCATTTTCAGCCTATATTCTACGTACTTTCACTGGCAACTCGGTAAAACATCAGCGGATTTCCATGCACACGTGATTAAGGCGGTTCCGTTGTGGAAGAATTGTCTAGAGCAATATTCAATGCGACACTGTATTTATGATAAACCATTAAAAGATCAAATGAAGGTAATTTATGAACATTTTCTTATTTTTATTTTTTGAGCACTATAGTGACCCGGCATAATAATAATTGCTGTCAATTTTTTTCTCAGGTAAACAGACCCGAAATTATGTAAATAAGCTCTGGGAATAGGAGGTTCTGTCTATCTCTGTAACACATGGAACTATTTGTCTAAAACCGGCTGAGGTAGGATGGTTCTTTTTTACCAAAAGTGATTTTTTTTACCAAGGTCAGTCTGTGCAGGTTGATCTTGATCGAATCTTTTTGTAGATGCATTAAATCTCCTTTTCACACAGAATCACTTAATTATTTACTTCTATTCATACAACAGAACATGTATGCCCCCCCCCACCCCGTGGGATATTAGTTCAACGCAGTAGTTTCTTACTTTTGTTCTGTCATCGAAACAGGTGCCAATCTACAGCAGTTTTTACGTGTTCCATCTCAAAGAATGGCTGAGAGCATTTCCCAGAGAGCAGATACTTATCATGAGGAACGAAGATTATGCCAAGGATATTAGAGGGACTCTTAAACAAATATTTACGTTTTTAAACGTTTGTAAGTACGTTATTGCAGCATAAATCAACATTAAGGGATTATTTCTTTTTCTACACAGAAGGTCAGAACAGGTGATTTTGCGGACGGCATAGATCAAGATCAGACTGCACAGAACGTGCACAGAACGTGCAGTCTGATCTTTGATCTATACCGTCCGTTTTACTTGTTAAATCCCTAGTATGAAATCTTTCTGAGGTTCAGTGGATTTTATCTTCTGTCATCGAAAGAAGACTGATGTCAGAGCTATTCGCAATCCTATATTGGCCCTGTTTGTAAATGATTGGTGCAAAGGTTAAGTATACGCTAGCTAAAATGCATGGTTTTATTGAGTATCTGTTCAAGGTCAAGATTACCTCTCTTACAATGATTAGTTTTGTTTAGGAATTGTTGCATCTCGTTTCATAATAATTATCATACTAGTTTGCTATGATTTATAAGACTATGCAGAATGGTGTGGTCTTGTCAAATTGATTAAGAACAGAACCAAGAGTTGCATGCAGCACCCTAATAACGCTGACCGTAAGCTGTTTAGCGGGACTCAGTACTGGTGTAGATCAAGATCAGACTGTGCGGAACTTGTAGTCCAATCTTGGATCTACGCTGTCCCATACAGTTAGTTTTTCCTCAGCAAAATGCACTTTGTAATGTCAATATCATTCTATTTAGGAGAAGTTTAGAAATAACTGGCTTTGATTCCAGTCATAGCTATAAAAAACAACAATTACCCAAGAAGATTTAACCCCTAGGCTGCTAAGCGCGATTTACTGACCTTTTGCGAAAAATATAGATCAAAATCAGACTGCACAGAACGTGCAGTCTGATCTTTGATCTACACTGTCCGGTAAGGAGATATCATTCCTAAAGGCATAACTTTGAAACAGCAATATTCAGGTTATTTATATCGAATTGAACATTTCATTTTAGTTATTTAGCAGGATAAGATTTAAGAACTCTTCTATATTTCTTTCCCTTAGCAATACCAAATGACGGACTTTTGCAGAACATGGAGAGTCTTAGACATTTTTACGAGACAGAGAGGAAGGCCAGGGCAGGGCCAATGTTAGAGGATACCAAACAACTTTTAGTAGATCTGTACAGAAAACCAACCGAGGAGCTAGCAGAAATGTTGAATGACAGCAGATTTGCATTTAAAGATATATCATTTGCATGATAAATAAAATATCATCCATCCACATACATGTACATGTAGTTACGATGAAACTTTAACCATTTACCACACTATCACAAATTTTAACACCCCTGTGAAAGAAGCCTTTTGAAATCATTGTGGGAAAAGGAGAAAATGCTGGTTACCAGCATTTTCTCCTTTACCCGCAATGTTTTTAACCCTTTCCAAATCGAATTTCTATTTTTGATTCACATTCATTTTGTAGCCTGCAAAGACTTTCAATTTGGACTAGTCCAACATTTTGTCGTTTGGTAAAGAGCTAAATCCCATAACCTGCTAATTAAGCGAGATGAAACTTTCCAACCGATAGTAAAACCCAAATTTTGCTATTTCAAAGGATATTTTTTGGCGAAAATATTTTCTGATCGGACAGTTAAGATCTAAGATCAGACTGCACGTTCTGCGCAGTCTGATCTTGATCTACAGTGTCCATAAATTGTCGTTAAGTGGCGCTTTTTTTATGGTATTTTCTATTGTGACAATTCAATCGCAATGAGCATTGGGTAAAGTCGCCGGGCCCGACTGAATAAACGGATTGGACCGGACAGAACCAGATCGGACTTAATAACTAGGTTAGACTGGAACGCACATAATAACCGTATCAGGCCATTTTCTTCCGCCTTGTATGTACTAACTAAGTCAATATTTACCAAGACCACTCATTCCATATTTGCTAGTATTTCAGTACTTTCACCACTTTGATACTTGTACTACAGAATAGAGGGTACGTGTCCCGTTGTAAGAAGGACTATCTCTAAGTCAGAGTGAACTAAAAGATAAGAACTCAACCTTCCAGAGTTTTGTACAAAGTTTTCAGTTGCCCCACTATATTTTGCTTAAAGTTTTTAATACATGATTCAATGCTTTACGCCATTTTCTTTTCAAATTCAAACGCTGTATTTCCATTTGCTTTGACGTCACTAGCATTGTTACGATATCTTATACTTTGAAAGTCACAGAAATCCATATAAGGCAGACATAGATAGTAAATCTGGATGAAAACAAGACTGTAAAATCATTGACGAAAGCAAAAGAAAACTCAATGGCAGATAAGAGAGTTCGTTTAACACTTCACCAGATGTCAAATTTAAGTGTAGTCCATATTGAAAACTTTTGCAAGTGACAACTCATATGCAGCTTGATTAATGCGATCGGTGTTTAGAAAAAAAAAAGGAAACATTCAAATTGGGAAAAGGATAAGTTATTGATTACAAGCATTTTTCCACATTGTGTTCATATATCTTCTCTAGGGTCGTTATAGTAAGGGAATGTGTGGTAAAGGTTAACTCTTTACCTAGCGACAAAATTCTACACTGGTCCAAATCGAAAGCACTTGCAGACGACAAAATAAAAGTAACTAAAAAATTGAAAACATAGGGAAGAAAACATTGCGGGAAAAGGAGAAAATGCTGGTTTTTACCAGCATTTTCTCCTTTTGCCACAATGTTTTCAAAAGACCTCTATCTTAGGGTCGTAAAAACCAGGGATTATTTGGTAAAGGTTAAAAGACCTATATTAACCCTTCCCCAAACAATCCCGGCTTTTCACATCCCTGAAGCCTTTTAAAAACATTGTGAGAAAAGGAGAAAATGCTGCTACCCAGTATTTCCTCCTTTTCCCAGAACATTTTCTTTCCATCCCGAACCAATTTTCAATTTTTGAGTCTCATTTATCCTGTCGTCTGCAAGTGGTTTCATTTTAGACAAGTGCAGAATTTTGTCGTTTGGTAAAGAGTCAATTCTATTTACAAGTTTCAAGGAGAGAGAAACAACCAGCAAAATGCTGACTTGGGTTTTTTCAATCTTGATTTTTGCCATGTATACGGGTAAGAGATTCATTTGTTCATTAACTTCTGAACTTAATTTGCAGCAGATAATTTTAAAAATATCCTTATAAAATGGAATAATCATTATTTTATTTATATGTATAAAAAAAACCGATGGGTTTTCTGGCAGGCCTCTAAATCTTAGCTGCGAAGAATTATGTAGAGATACTTTACCTTTACATTAAAATGCCACATTTCAACGGTCCTGTAAAAAAGGCTTTTAAAAACATTGTGAGTAAATGTAAAAACGCTGGTTATTTTTTTCTTACAATTTTTGTTCTTTCTATCATAGAATTTTATTTCGGTTATACGCTATTAATGTCGTCTGCAGGTGTTTTGATTAAAAAAGTCTGAAATTTGTCACTTGGGAAAGGGTTTTAAAGGTTAATGCAGTTTTACATGTGAAAAATTGTGGTAAAAGTACAGGCTATTATTTAGATGTTTCTCTAAAGAAAGCTCACTATAACAGATCCTTATATGCCAGACGATCGGACTAAAGCGAGTAAGCCTTAACCCTTTACCACACAATCCCTACTTTTGACGCCTCTGAGAAAGAAGTTGCTTGATTTATAGTAAAAATGAACTTTATCGTAAAGTTTCACCTTTCGATAAATAACAACTAGGTCGAAGCAAAAATCTTCAGTAACAAATTCAACAGAGATATTCCAACGCAGCTGACGTCAATATCTCGACGTTTTCTAACAAAACAGCCAAAGTCAATACCTTAACCCTTATCCTGCTATGAAACTAATATCAAATGTATAATTCGTTAGTAACAAAATCTGAAATATTGCATTTTCAAAGTTATGCTTTGGGGACTCACAACTCCTTATCGGACAGTGTAGATCCAAGATCAGACTGCACGTTCTGTGCAGTCTGATCTTGATCTACATTGTCCGCAAAAAGGTCAGTGAGTCGCACTTATAGCAACATGAGGGTTAAAAACGCTTCGCAAGAAGTTTTGAAACACACGAGCGGAAAAGAAAACGGTAGTAACTATTATTTTATCCATTTCTTACAAAATTTATACCGTTTGAGCTAGTTTATTTGTCGTCTGAAAAATGTCAGAGTTCAATTTGAACGAGTCCAAAAATTTGTCTTGTCATAGTGCTTTTAGGTAGTCAGATTCGCCCGAGAACGATAACAGCATTTAGTTGTGGTACAGACTTTCTAAAGTCCCCAAGTCTTTCCGAGATCCAGTCCAGGGTTCGAATCGACCAACCATTATTGAGAACATTCTCTTTAGTCTTGTTCTTCAGAACTTTGTCCATATGAAAGTAACAGAATATCTGACTGGCTAAACCATTTGGCTGGCCAATCAGAAGTTCTGTTACTTTCACAGTCAGAAAATCTTGAAGGCTAAAACAAAGAATGTTCCTAAGAAGACCCTGCAGGTCCCCCATTACAAGAATGGACTTTATCTCTAGAATGTCCCGAGAGATTTAACCCTTTACCAAACGACAAACCTTACGAGGTATATCCAAATTCAAAGCATTAGCAGACTACGAATGAAACAATATTTAAATGGTCGGATTTGTATACAAAAGGTTGAAAACATTGATGGTTATTAGCATTTTCTCCTTTCCCTAAAGAATTTTCAAAAACCCTCTCACAAAGGGTCGTTAAGACTCGGGGTCGTGTTGCAAACGATTAAACTTATGGCCATAGCAGGATATACCAAGTGCAAAACTGCAAACAGAATTGTGCAGGGTGATTTAAGATCTACGCTATTTCTCACAACAATTTTGTGGAACACACAACTGATTCTTATCTATGGACTGAAAATGATATTCATTTTATTTTTCTCTGATGGTACGTTAGTCATTGCTCCACTTTTCCGTGATGTTTATATTCTAACAGGTTTTATCTGTGGTGCCTGCTGCCCCGATACCTGGGTGGCATTTCAAGAGTCTTGTTACTTGTTTGGTCACCAGCATCCGATGACTTTCGTCGAGACGGAGGTAAATGAAATTCATTGGTCTGTATTCACCAACCATCCGGACGGTCTGTATTATTCTTCAGGCTTTTCAAAATTTGAAAGTAACACAACTTCTGATTGGCTAAACCATTTGGTTAGCTATCCATTTGGTTTAGCAAATCGGCAGTTGTCTTACTTTCAGACGCTTGCTTTATCACCACTTTCAACCTAACATGTACCTGTCAAATTCATGTTCATCCTATTTCAACAGTACTAAGCTAGGGTTTTGAAGTCTGACTCTTATGGAAGCTCCGAAGTGCTTAGAGAAAACAACGAACTTGGGACCTTTAGGTTCCGACTCCTACACCTTCACCACGTATAGAACCTCATAATCTATTAATCAAACTCGTAACTGGAATCTGAAAGTACCGTATCAACACTTTCAAGATTTTGTTAAAATACGCTCGTAATCTACCCCTACGTCCTCGTTTGAAATCGTCATCTTTCAGGAGCAGTTTCTCTTCAGCTATTTTCAAAAGTGGCGACTAAAATTGTCACATGAACGATATTATCATGCTTGTTCAAAACCAACAACCATAACGTTACCCAAGCAATCGGAAAGCCTCGGGTGACCCGTTGATCTAACCTCTCGGCTGTAGTTTGATGGGTGATACATGTATGTAACAATAGACGTACATATTTCTATGCCGATGTAATGCAGAGAAATGACCCTCCCCAACAAAATGACACGGGTCATTATTCTACATAGAGAAAGGACCCCATGTAGATGTTATTTCACTACGTAGAGGAATGACCCGGGTCACTTTTCAACGTAGAGAAATGACTCCCCTGGGGTTATTTCACTACGTAAAGAAATGACCCATGGGCCATTTTGTAGGGGAGGGTCATTTCTCTGCATTACATCGGAAATTCACCGCTTCGCTGTTCCCTAACACGTAAGGCTCAAATAGATAAAAGAAACCATGAGTTAATTTTTTCAATCAATCTGAACACAATTTTGTTGACAAACAATTTCAGATTCGATTTTTAACGCGATCTATTAGTTCAAATGGGAGTTTGTGCAGGCTATAATACGCACCACAGCTGCAAGATTCATTTCAGCGCCAGCGCACCACAGCTGCAAGATTCATTTCAGCGCCAGAGCTCAAGTATTTAGCACTAATGAGACCAGTCTTGCAGGAACTGCGAAGTGTCAAACCTGGTCAGACTGCGCCAATTCCGCAGCCAGACCATGGTCGACACTTTTCCGCAGCTTTTATGGTATTTGCTGTATGAAAAATGATCATTCCTCATTGTTATACAATTATTTTTTAACTATCAACTTAAATTGCCGAGCACTATCGCTGATGTTTTCATGTAATTGACGTGCGGAATTCCCAGATGGTCCCTTCTTGCGTGACGGGCCATATTCAATACATACATGATGTATATATGCACTTTACAATTTTACAAGGGAATTTTGAAAACCGTTAGCGGCAGTTTTCTTCCCTGGGATACTTAATTATTACTTTTGTAATAATATCATGTATATCAACGAATGCTTAGAAAACCAAACATGAAAGCCAAGCAATGCAGCTGTAAGCGCAGATCTACAAATAGTACGGGAGATATAAAATATGAGAGCAATGTTCTGTGACAAGGGGGTTTACACATGCAAATAGGATCGATCCGAGTCGATATTTTTTTCTTAATTTTATATATTTTTTTGCTTGTCCAGAGACCATCTTACCCCAGGATTCACTGTTGTTAGACAAATAGATTTTTTTTATCTGTAATCATGTGATGAGTTGCTTGCTATACTACATCACGTACATGCAAAAACCCTTTAACACTTAGTGAAGACTTTTAACGACCCTGGGTAAGAAGCCTTTTGAAAACATTGAGGGAAAAGGAAAAAATGCTGGTAACCAGCATTTTCTCCTTTTCCCACAAAGTTTTCTACCCTATCAATGAAAAATTGTCTGATTTGAGTCACAATAAAATGTTTGTCTGCAAATGGTTTCAATTTGGATAGGTCTAAAATTTTGCCGTGTTGTAAAGGTTTAAACCTTTTCTCAGAGCATGGCCAAAGTATAAATACTGATATTTTTTGTAGCATTTTTGCCGACAGCACAATGCACACATCGTGAATGTAGGGTCGTCTGAGGAGAACGCTTTTTTGAAAGACACATTGAAAGGGATGAAAGGTAAGTATCAAGGATCATGCAAAATATCATCAAGACAAACATCTTGACAAAGCTTCATGACAACCTGGAAAAAAAAAGGTGGTCTGTAGAAAGTACACAAAGTAAAGTTGACGACGGACAACAGACACAGCATGATCACAAAAACTCTCTAGGGACGACATACTTCACCACATCCGTGAACAAGTTTCCAAGTCCCCTGCCACCTGACCGTACAACTAATAATGTTGATGTGGAGTGGCATACGGCACTCGTCACAGCTCGGCCGACTCCGTACCTACATCTAACCTCGCCCGTATCAAGCAGATTCCCATTTTGAAATGAGAATCACGTGATTCTATCAGTGTAGCACGCCACTGACAGTCGTTTAGCAACGACATAACAAAGATGAAGTTCACATCTGTCTATATGTCGGTGAAAACTTCAATCAGAATTGATAAACCACGTTATGTACGAACTGTTTGTCAACTGAAATATAGTTAAAAAGATTGATAGAAAATTGAAACTCAATTTTGGTGATGAGTGTATCGATATGACACATATTAACCCTTTACCCCATTAGGCATTTCTATGGTATCTCTAATTGACCCTAAATAACAGCAAGGATGAAGCCACTTTTTATGTATATATGACACCTTTTGATAGCATAGAAAACATTGTGGCAAAAGGTGAAATTGCTCGTCACGAGCAATTTCACCTTTTGCCACAATGTTTTCCAAAGGCTCCCACAAGCAATGCGTAGAAATGGGTATCTATGGAGTAAAGGGTTAATCCACCAGTTACAGCCTATGGATATGATGGGTCCCATCACCCGAGGTATTGCGAATGTGCCATATGGGTGTAGTTTCGATTCTTACGATTGGCGATCTAGCACTACCGAAAGTCTATCGGATGGAACGTTAACCCATTACAGACAACCGTTAGAAATGTTCAATCGAAAAACAATCAGCTCACCAGTAGAGTGCAAAATGGGTCAGATGGGGATTTTCAGTCACTGCATACTGAATCATTACTGATTTGCGGAGGACATCACTAAAATTATGTAATAGTATTTGATCTAGATCTATCAGTTTGCAATGCACTTTCTTAGCCTGAACAGGGATCTACGCTTCCAACAGAACCAAACTTGTAGTTTGCCTTCTTGAAAACGTAAATAAATGACATACCAATTTTTAGATGAACGCCGATGGATCGGGTTAAATGACGAGATTATTGACAGTGTGTGGCGATGGTACGATACAGACGAGAAAGCCACATTCTTCGACTGGTATCCTGGCGAGCCCAATGGCGGGACAGTTGAGGACTGTGTAGTTATGACTTTCGATTCGTATCAATGGGCTGATTATCCGTGCAGTGATCAGATGCAAGCTATATGTGAAATGAGGTAAAACTTGAACCTTTTACCAAACAATCCCTGGTTTTTACGGCCATGAGATAGAAGCCTTTTGAAAACATTGAGCGAAAAGGAGAAAATGCTGGTAACCAGCATTTTCTCCTTTTCCCACAATGTTTTCTACCATGCTGGAAACAAATTTCAATTTTTGGGTTACGTTTATTTTGTCTTCTGCAAGTGCCGTCAATTTGGACTGGTCCAAAATTTTTTCGTTTGGGAAAGGGTTAACCTTTGTGAAGCTAAACAACTAAAATGAAGTTTTTATTTCGACAGTAGAAACAGAATTATTGCGATTTCAAACTTGTGTTTTAGGGAATAATATCTCCTTATCGGACAGTGTAGATCTAAGATCAGACTGCACGTTCTGTGCAGTCTGATCTTGATCTACACTGTCCGCAAAAGGTCAATGAGTCGCGCCTAGCTGCCTAAGGGGTTAGCCGTCCACTTCTGAAACAGGTTTGCAGCAGCCGTAACATCATGGCAAAAGGAGGTATTGACTGCTACATGCAAGTTCTCCCTTAAAACAATTTGTTGTCGAACGTGACTGGTAGAGACACAAACACAAAAATCCGTCTGTTCGAGATAATATATACACAGGTGTATCTTATAAACGGGAATTCTATAGTAACCGCAAAGAAAGACAACATTGTGGGAAAAGGAGAAAATGCTAGTTACCAGCATTTTCTCCTTTTCCCACAATGTTTTCTATAGGCTTCTTTCTGAGGGTCGTCAAAAGTGCAGATTGTGTTGTAATGGGTTAACCTTTTTTTCCCCTAATTACGCATGTTCGGTTAGTTAATTGTATGCTTGCAAGCACCCTACCTCGGGTATTTATCATTCATGCAGTATTGTATCACTAAAATCAAATACTTTCTTTAACTATTGCAGTTCAGGTAGCGAAGCTGGAGGGGTGTTGGTTGGCTAACTACATACATTTACAAATCAAGGCTGTTTTCAGCTGTAAAATGTTGGGTCTCGACAATTAAAAGGAAAGCCTCTGGAAATTGAAATTAAACAATATAATAATTACATATATACAGACTCTTTATAAAGCTGAATTAGTACTCTTTACTACTTTACCTCCGGATTAATAAACAGATAAACTTCCTTATGAGAAGTAAAAAAAAAAAATTAAAAAAACCCAAACAATCCCTGGTTTTTACAATCCTGAGAAGGAAGCGTTTTGAAAACATTGTAGGAAAAGGAGAAAATGGTGGTAACCAGCATTTTCTCCTTTTCCCACAATGTTTTTACCCTTCACAAAACAAATTTCAAATTTTCCATCACTTTTATTTTGTTGTCTGCAAATGCTTTCAATTTTGGACAAAGCTAAAATTTTGACGTTTGATAACGAGTTAATAAACACTACCAAGGTGTAACAACTCATATAGGCCTCAGAAAGTATCGTGGGTAAGGGAGAAAACCCTGGTAACCGACATTTTCTCTTTTACCCACAATGGTTTCTAACCATTCATATAGCTAACATACTTCTAATCCCATCACCTGAGCAACATAATTATTGTGTCGTCTGCAAATGCTTAGAGTTCTAACAAGTCTGAATTTTTATTGTCCGGTAAAGAGTAAATGCAAGATGAACAAAGGTTATTAACATGGGAGGTTGATCTGATGCTCCAAGATACATAGGTCTACAATTACTGAATTAACCCTTTCCCAAACGACAAAATTTCAGATTGGTCCGAATTGAAAGCACTTGCAGCTGACAAAATAAAAGTACTCAAAAATTGAAATTTGCATCCAGCAGGGTAGAAAACATTGTGGGAAAAGGAGAAAATGCTGGTAACCAGCATTTTCTCCTTTTCCCACGATGTTTTCAAAAGGCGTCTTTCTCAGGATCATAAAAACCAGGGATTGTTTGGTAAAGGGTTAAAAGTGACACTGAAATTGTGCCGTTATATTTTGGATTTTAACCCTTTCCCAAACAAGCCCTGGTTTTTACGTGTCTGCAGTAAAAGTCTTTTGAAAACACTGTGGGAAAAGGAGAAATTGCTGGTAACGAGCAATTTCTCTTTTTCCCACAGTGTTTTCTACCCTTTTTGAGAACTTTCTGCCATTTTCTCAAAATCTATAATTGTCGTCTGCAATCTCTTTTAGTTTGGAAGAGTCCAAAATTTGTCATTTGGGAAAGGGTAAAGCGGACTATTTGTATGAGCCATGCTCTGGCAAACTGGCTTTCATGCATCTCTGTAATGCATTAAATAATCGAATAATAATGGACCCATAAAACACCATTTTGATGAATGATCTACTGATGAATGAGGTACAATGGTCCTTTGACATGCTTTTAAAACCATTGTGGGTAGAGGAGATAAAGCTGGTAAACAGTGTTTTCCCCTTTCCCTTGTGGCATTTTCTGTTTTTCAAGAACTAGTATATCATTTTAGCTACATTGAATTTGCCGTCTGCAAATGCTTTCAAATTGCACTAGAATAAAATCTTGTCATCTAAATTAACCCTTTACCAAGCAATCCCCGGTGTTTACGATCCTGAGATACAAGCCTTTTAGAAACATTGTGGGAGAAGGAGAAAATGCTGGTGACCAGCATTTTCTCCTTTTCCAACCATGTTTTCTATCCTGCTAGAAACAAGTTTAAATTTTTGAATTTTGTTTATTATTTCGTCTGCAAATGCTTTCAATTTGGACCAGTCTAAAATTTTATTGTTTAGTAAAGAGTTAACTCATTCCCAGTTATTGAAGGAAGAGGAGGTCCCTGTTTGTGTACCATGTTCTTTACCCATTTCAGTGTGTCACTTATTTTTAGATTTTGTTGATATTGCACCAGTGTGTGACCGGAATTTCAATGTTTTGATCACAAAAGAACTCATTCAGTCTGTTTTGCTGGAGCAACTTTTATGTTTCTAGAAGGAATCAGAATTTTTACAAAAATCTAAATAGGTTTTAATAATTTCTTTGTTGTTTGGTAAAGAGTTAAAAAAAAAAGTAATCATAACCATAACTATATACTTCTGTTCATACACCTACATCGTCTGCATCATGTTCTAAATCAGAAACACCCACTTGTTTAAAGCTGGGTGAAGGAGTCTGCGATCTCTGTATGGCAGGTATACCAAGTCCCTTGACATCCGTATCCACAAAATCCTTACTTCTTTTCTTCATTTTAGATGAAATTGTGTCATTATATAGAGTTGACCCTGACCTTTTGTCTACAAATAGACTTACTTCAGGCTTGTTAGAATTTGCTCTCTTGCCTTGTTGTTTATGTTTCTTTGCAATTTGTTGTTTCTTTATTTCTTCATCATCTCTTGGTGTCAGTATCTGTTGTGGTAGAGGGCTATCTCCACGAACTGTATCATGTAACATTTGAATACTAGAGGGACTTAATGTTGTAAACTTCTGTTCACTCAAGGCTGTTGAACTCTTTGTCTCATGCTTAACTGGCCTAAATGAACTTGTTTCATCTAAATTTAAAGTTGGAATCTCAGTAAAATGATATGAAATTTCTTGTTCTTTTCTTGGAACAAATGATGTTTCCAACGGTGGACTCTCTCTATCATACATGTCAACATCTTTTGATATATATGCTGATAAATCTGTAGATTCAGTGTGGAAAGTTCCTGAGGAAAAACCCTTTGAAAGTTTTGGGCCTTTTAGTTTTTTACTTGTCATCAGTGCAGGTGATGGGGTAGGAATGATATCACTTTCTAAATTATGTTTTGAGACAGACAGTGGAGCTTTCGAGGATGCCCTGCTCATTCCTCTGAAGTCTGTCACATGATGTTGATGGCCTACTGGTGCCTTGGATGGAGCAAGCCTGCCTGTATTCTGTAGTATCCAGTTAGGCTGATCAGCTGTAATAGAAAAAAATACATGTATGTCATAGATGTTATAGTGTCCATCATTGATTCACTTTGAAAAAATGACAAACATGTGCTACAACTATTTCGATGTACATTTTAGTTTTGGTAAGACTTTCATCCATAAATACATATTTGCTCAAACATGACTACCTGCATTCATGTACACAAAGTAAACTTTAATTAAAATTGATATTTTATAGTTAACAAGAATTTTTTACAAGTTTTCTCCAACAAATTTGTGACACAAAGATTAATTCTTTACTAAATAACAAAATCTTACACACCACAAGTTTGAAAGCATTTGTATGCACTAAAATACATGTGATACAGACGATTGGATATTGTCTCTGAAAGGGTAAAAAATATTGTGTGAAAAGAGAAAAATGCTGGATATGAGCATTTTCTTCTTTTTACACAGTGTTTGTAAAAGCCTTCATGAGGGTCCTTGAACATTGGGATTGTGAGGTTAAAGGTTAACTCTTTACCACACGAGAAAATTCTAGACTGGTCCAAATTGAAAGTATTTGCAGATGACAAAATCAATGTAACTGAAAAATTGAAATTTGGTTTTGGAAGGGTAGTAAACATTGTGGGAAAAGGAGAAAATGCTGATTACCAGCATTTTCTCCTTTTCCCACAATGTTTGCAAAAGGTGTCTTTCTCAGGGTAGGTAAAAGTTGGGATTGTGAGGTCAAAGGTTAAAAGATTACACATGCCAGTATATTGGCTAGCCTTTGATCCACCCAGCATCCTGTAGAGTTTTCTGTATCGCCATGCCACAGCTGCCAGTATAATGGCTAAGATTGTGGCTGCAGCAAAAGCCAATCCTAGACCAATGGCTGCCCCACTGTTTTGGTCTTCACACTCTGTGGAGGTAACTCCTGCTTGAAAACCTGAAAAAGAATAATTTTGTGACCATGCAAATTTGAGTTCAGTACCTGAAAAACTGTCAGAGTAATTTGCCGGACAAATTTGTATCTACAACAGACAAACAGTTGCACAAACAGCCATGGTGATTTCAGTATACCCCCTTCCACTTCGTTGGGGGGGGGGGGGTTTATTTATAAAAACTTCAATTTATAAAAACTTCCTCTACAAAGGATACAGCATCTGTGAACTATATTTAGCTATCAAGATTTAAATGGCCTGCATAATATATGGTGATATAGGTATGATAGCCTTCAACACTGTAAACAGTATCCAAAATTAAACACTACTTACTACATGAAGGTACTAATGTTTCCCAAGTTCCATTGTTTAGACATTTTATTGTCCTGGCTCCAGTCATTATATAACCATCAGCACAAGTAAGGGAAGCTGTTGTTGTAAATCCATTGGAAATCATTTCGTAACTGAGACCTGTTGATACATTCAGGTCTGGACAGGAAACTGGAAACAAAACAAAAAAGTTGGTTTCAAGGTCTCCAGAATTTCGCCTTTCAACACACACTCCTATGCTTTAACAACCCAGTGGAAGAAGGCTTGTGAAAACATTGTGGGAAAAGGACAGAATATAGTTACCAGCATCTTCTCCTTTTCCAATGATGTTTTCTACTCCTTCAAAGACAATTTTTATCATTTGAGGCTCATCTACTTTGCCTGCAAATGTTTTGGGTTTGACATACAAAATTTTCCGTAAGTTTAAGTAAAAAGTTAAGACAAAATATGGTTTCCCTATTTACTGGCTGAAATCTATGTGAACTCCTTGAGATAATTTGATTTAACACATACAATCCAATAAGAACTTACTACATGTGTAAAAATTAGCTTGTTACCAAAATTTCCTCTTTTTTCCACAATAATTTCTAGCCTCTTAAAGACAATTCCTAAAATTTAAGCCACACAGAACTTGCTCTTTGGACAATGCTTTAAAATAGACAAGTCTAAATTTGTTATCGGGCAGAAAGTTAACAATATTATAATTGTGCAGAATACTTGGTATAAAATCTGACAAGGATATACCACATGTTGGTTCAATATCATCCCAGGATCCATTGGATAAACAGGTCAAATTCCTAGTGTGTGATATTGTGTATCCTCGATCACACCGGAAAAAGGCCACTGTAGATATCCCATTGGTGGACAGGGATCTGTTCAAACCTTCAGACAGGGAAGCAGCCTCACACTCAGCTGAAAATAGGTATGAAACAAGTTTAATGTATGTTCATACCTCTTTACCAAACAACAAAATTTAAGACTTGTCCAACTTGAAAGCTTTTGCAGGTGACAATTTCAATGTGACTGAAAAACTAGAATTTAATTGTTTTGGGAAGGGTAGAAAACTTTGTAGGAAAAGGAGAAAATGCTGGTTACCAGCATTTTCTCCTTTTATGACAATGTTTTCAAAAGGCTTCTATAATAGGGTCGTTAAAAGTCGGGATTGTGTGGTAAAGGGATACACTAGGTATTAAAGAGTTATGATTTCTAGGTATTAGAGATTTATATGTATGATTTCTATATCGGGTAACAAATGCTAATACCATACTAGAGTAATTATGTCTAGTAACTTTGTTTTCTACCAGTATAGTTTTTCTTCTGATCACATAATCAGAAGTAGAGCAGTACTTATTAACTTCTTGCATACTGAAAAATACATGTAAGTCCATGAAAAGTTTGAATTTGATGAAATATCTATGGCCGCTAATAGTAAAGCAAATCAATTCAAAAAGTTAATGAGAACCCACTTGGTAATGACAGGTAGAAAAGAGAAGAAATAATTTTCATAATAACACAAACATACTGCAGCTGGGTTCTGATCCACTCCACCATGAGCCATCTATGCTACAAGACCTGCTTGTAAGCCCATTTAGGCTGTAACCTAGATTACAAGTATATGAAGCTGTCAGTCCATCATTTGAAACTTCCACTTCTCCATTACTGACAGGGTCTGGTGGATCACATGCTGTAAAAGTTATCAAAACGTAAAACAACTGACCATTTAGACTGCCATTAATTTGGTGTCTTCATTAACTCTATACCAAACAATAGAATAATAGACTTATCTGAATTGAAATTTTTTGCAGACAAGATATTAAGGGTGGCTCATATAATGAACTTTTTTAACCCTTTCCCAAATGACAAATTTTAGACTCTTCCAAACTCAAAGAGTTTTCAGAAGACAATTTCAAATTTGATGAAAATGGCATAAAGTTCTCCAAATGGGTAGAAAACACTGTAGGAAAAGGAGAAATTGCTCGTTACGAGCAATTTCTCCTTTTCCAACAGTGTTTTCTAAAGACTTGTACTGCGGACACGTAAAAACAAGGGCTTGTTTGGGAAAGGGTTAAAGAAAGGACAGAAAAAATTGAGGAAAAGGGAGAAAATGATGGTAGAGTCTAAGACAACATGATTTGTGTTGGGAGGAATAGAAAACATCTTTTTTGGAAAAAAGAAAATTCTATTCACCAACACTTTATTTTCAGTGGCTGTTTTGATAGGAATACATGTATTATCATTAAAACATCTGATTGCTTAGTAAAAAGTTAAACTTTACTTCAAGTTGATTTTACCTTCTTCACAAGGTGTTTCATAGTCATCAGATGCAGATTACTTTTAACCCTTTAACAAACAATCCTTAGGTTTAAAAACCCTGAGGGAGACGCCTTCTGAAAACACTGTGAGAAAAGGAGAAAATGCTGGTAACCAGCATTTTCTCCTTTTTCCACAATGTTTTCTTCTCTTCTAAAGTAAATTTTCAAATTTTGAGTCATGTTTATTTTGTCGTTTGCAAATGCTTTCAATTTGAACAAGTCTAAAATTTTGTCACCTGGTAAAGGATTAAACAAAAGGGCTGTTTGTAGCAAATCACTTACCACATGAAGGAATTTCAAAACTCCATGTTCCATCTGTTCGACATTCTGTCTCTGTTGATCCATTTAGTGTAAACCCATATGGACATGCAAATATAGCCTTAGTTAATATTCCATCACTGGTCATACTGATATTTATGCCATAGGTTGCATGAAGTGTCTCACAAACAACTGAAAGTACAATACCGTTTAACCCTTAGAGACATATTTACAGCCAGAGAGTAAACAAACTCTGTTAAAACTTGACACTGCTATAATCTAGTCAGCTGTTAAAATATACAATTGTCTGCAAATGCTTTGGATCTAGAGAGGTAAAAAATGTTGTGTGGTAAAGACTTATACAATTTGATGTATAAAACAGACTTTTTCATTTGGGAAGAGAGACTTCATTATTTCAATTTGTGGTGCATGTAGTTGTGAAGTACAGCATGGGCCATGTAACCACAAGGTCCCAAGTTCAGTACCCGAAAGTGGGTGTGACTATGGGAATTCTAATTTGCCCACAAATTTGGTGCAAGTACTTGTGTAGTTCCCATGTAGCAAAATCAAGAAATACTAGTGTAAGTTGTAAGAACTTGTTTCTCAATCAGTTAAAATAAATATATTTAAACTAATTAAAGAAAAAAAAAAATTCTATAAATATTTAACAGGCTAATGAAGAGTACAAATCTAAAATTAGACAGCTTATTCTCTGCAAATTTATGTAAATCTACACGGTCTTCAAAAAGTAAGGCTTTGCAGTCATTGTTTTGCTACCTTCTACAAGTATTCCATATCTTGCAGCAAACCAGCTTTGAAGACAATCGCAGCACCAGGCTAAAAGATAACAAGCTGATAACCAGCATTTCCTTCTTGTTCTTGTAAAGTTTTTTGCCTTTTCACAGACAGATTCTGTCACTTGAGCAACATTTTCTTGTCACTGGCAAAAACTTTCAATTTGAGCAAGTTTGAAATTTGACTGTCTGGTAAAGAATTAACTCTTTACCAGACAATCCCTGCTTTTTACGACCCAGAGGAAGAAACATTGTGGGAAAAGGAGAAAATGGTGGTAACCAGCATTTTCTCCTTTTCCGACAATGTTTTCAACTCTTCCAAAGTCAAGATTAAATTTTTGACTCAACTGTATTTTGTCGTCTGCAAATGCTTTGAATTTGATAAAGTCTTAAATTTTGTTGTTTGATAAAGAGTTAAATAATGCAGCCAAATAAATCAAGTAGTTCCAGACACAGATACGTGTCACACTCTGCATAAAGGGGGCATCAAGCATCTGTAATATGTATCCAAAAAGGTCAGCCTGCACAGTCTGAGCAGGCTGACATGGGTCAAACCTGTTTGCTTTTCATTATATTTCCTGCATGCCCAAAGACCCGTCAACCACTAGATTCAGCCCATTTTTAGACATGACCAGCTTTATGAATTCATTATTATGTGATGACTTGCTTGGTATTATGCATCAAGGAGATGCATGTAACTTCCTTTTGCCAGTGTGCCCCTCATTTATCACATAACCTCCCTTGTTTTTAGTGTAATATACCCATTACAAATTTCCTTATCTTATACACGCTTGATATCACATTTTGTGTGACGTCATTTTTGACGTCATTTTGTATGTTATGATAAGGAAGTGAATGGGTCGTATGGGTATTACCGTGGGTCCATTTATGAATGCTTTTACATAATTTAATATCTAATCTATATTTTGTGAAATGTCGTTATGTGATAAAAAGAATCTGACATTCATTGACGTTTGAGATAAGAATTCATTAAACTCGTCGAAAAATGTTATAAAGCTTGCCAAAGGCTGGCTTAATAACATTTCCCTAGAATCATTTAATAAAATCTTATCTCAAAAACCCACTCATGTTCGATCCTATATGTCTGCAATTACCACATGAAGGTATACTGATGTTCCATGAACCATCTGAACGACAAGCCATCACATTTTCTCCACTCATTGTATAACCAACATCGCAGGATACAACAGCCACTGTAGTCCTACCATCTGTTGACGTGGTCACTGTAGATCCAGGCAAGGCTTGAAGAGTATTGCAGGTGACTGAAAATTACAGGATTAACTCATTACCAAACGACAATATTTTAGGCTAGTCCAAATCAAAAACATTTGCAGATGACAGGATAAAAGTGAATGAAAATTTGATTTGGGAAGAGTAGAAAACATTGTGGGAAAAGAAAAAAAAAATGCTGGGTTGCCAGCATTTCCTCCTTTTCCCACAATGTTTTCTAAAGTCTTCTTTCTCAGGGTCATCAAAAGTAGTGATTGTGTGGTAATGGGTTAATACAGTGTATGTCTTCATGATAAAGACATATTGTGAAGAAAGAAATAAATTTCTCTTGTTAATCTATACTGGTATGATTTTATTGGATGAAAAATCTTCATGTACACCTTGCATACAAAACTAGATTCTCTAAATTAGACTTAAACCAGGTAAACCCACCTTGACCCTGGCCAAAAGAGACCAGGCAAGCTCACTGTGACCCTGGCAAAAAGAGACCAGGGAAACCCACCTTGACCCTGGCTAACAGAGACCAGGCAAAACCGTTGTGACCCTGGCTAAAAGGAGACTAGGCAAACCCACTGTGGCCCTGGCAAAAAGAGACCAGGCAAACCCACCTTGACCCTGGCAAAAAAAGACCGTGCAAACCCAGCTTGACCCTGGCCAAAAGAGACTAGGCAAACCCACCTTGACCCTGGCCAAAAGAGACAAGGCAAACCCACCTTGACCCTGGCCAAAAGAGACTAGGAAAACCTGCCTTGATCCTGGCCAAAAGAGACCAGGCAAACCCGCTTTGATCCTGGCCAAAAGAGACTTGGCAAATCCAAATTGACCCTGGCCGACAGAGACTAGGCAAACACACATTGACCCTGACGAAAAGAGACCAGGCAAACCTGCCTTGACCCTGGCCAAAAGAGACTAGGCAAACCCACTTTGACCCTGGCCAAAAGAGACTAGGCAAACCCACACTGACCCTGGCCAAATGAGACCAGGCAAACCTGCCTTGACCCCGGCCAAATGAGACCAGGCAAACCTGCCTTGAACCCGGCCAAATGAGACCAGGCAAACCCACCTTGACCCTGGTAAAAGAGACCAGGCAAACCCACCTTGACCCTGGCCAAAAGAGACATGGCAAACCCACACTGACCCTGGCCAAAAGAGACTAGGCAAACCCGCCTTGACCCTGGCCAAAAGAGACTAGGAAAACCCGCCTTGACCCTGGCCAAAAGAGACTAGGCAAACCCACACTGACCCTGACCAAAAGAGACTAGGCAAACCCACCTTGACCCTGGCCAAAAGAGACTTGGCAAACCCACATTGACCCTTGCCAAAAGAGACTGGGCAAACCCACCTTGAGCCTGGCCGAAAGGGATCAGGCAAACCCGCTATGATCCTTGCCAAAAGAGACCAGGCAAACCCACCTTGACCCTGGCCAAAAGAGACCAGGCAAACCCACCTTGACCCTGGCCAAAAGAGACCAGGCAAACCCACCTTGACCCTGGCCAAAAGAGACTAGGCAAACCCACATTGACCCTGGCCAAAAGAGACTAGGCAAACCCACATTGACCCTGGCCAAAAGAAGTCAGCTTTCGAAAACGATTTTGGAAAAAGGGAAAACAATGGTAAGGATCATTTTCCTAATTACATTTTTTTCCAGTGTAAGGACTAACTCTATCATTCAAGCCACATTCACCAAATTGTCTTGATGCATGTTTTACCAATTACCATACAATCCTGACTTTTGACAACCCTGGGAAAGATGCTTATTGAAAACATTGAGGGAAAAGGAGAAAATGCTGGTAACCAGCATTTTCACCTTTTCCAGCAATGGTTTCCACCCTTCCAAAATCAAAATTCAATTTTTAATTCACATTTATTTTGTTGTCTGCAAATGCTTTCAATTTGGACTAGTCTAACATTTTGTAAGTTGGAAAAGAGTTTATATGGATAGGGCTTAAATTTTGTTGTGTCAGAGGATTAAATAATAAAACGAATGCGTGAAAACAAGACAAGAGAAGAGCATACCGCAAGTTGGCAGAGAGACTGAAGAACTGTTCACAGTACAGTCTAACTCTGATACACCATTAAGAGTATATCCTTCCTCACATGTGAATACTGCCTTTGTACCATCCTTGCTAATGTTCATGTTTCCATTCAATACACCTACAAACAGCTCACATTCTGTGAAAAAAGAAAATTACCCTTTCAGTGCCAGGGCACAGACTTTTGAGCTAGCAATAGATCAAGATCAGACTGCACATTCTTTGCAGTTTTGTCTTGGATCTTCACCTTCCCCTCGTTTATTAGTCTATAAAACAAAAGTTTTTTCTGAGTTTCAGTGGATTGTAGTTTCAGACATTGACTAGAGATGAGTTTATATGAATAGCACTAGAAGCCAGTACTGGGTTAATAAAAGTAGTAGTGAAAAGTTCTCATATGGATTTGAAGACAAAGATTTGGGCTCTCATTATGCCTCCAACTGGCTCATACTCTAGTTAATTGAAGATCAATACATGTTTATACTTACTGTGAAACCATTAATATTCGTTGAGTACTAATTTTCGTTGATTTCGTGGGTAGGTAAGTCCACGAATTCAAGTTCCCGACGAAAGATAGGTCCTTGGCCATCTTCAACTTAGTTTGGTTTGGCTTCATTAATAACGAACATGACGACGCTAACGTTAAAATGTACCCACTCCCTATCGAACAGAAAGTTATTTACACCTTAGATTATTTGTTCCTATAAAGATTTTGTTGAAACTTAACAATTACGGAGTAAAAAAGGTGATTTCTCCATTGCCTTAACTTCATTTCTTTTTTTGTTATCCCGGCGACGACGGCATAAACACTGTTGAAAAATTACCTACACGCATCGAGTCAAGTAATCCATGTTTATTTTTTACTGTTGCATTTCGGCTGCGAGGATATTTTTTAGCAAACAGCCAAACCAAATTTCTGCCGACTACACAAAACATGTGACACGACTGCCCAGGTGTTTTTGAAACAGCCATTTCTAAACGCAAAACAGGGTAAAATAGTCGTAAATTAGTACAACAAACGTTTGTTTTACAACCCTCTTGCTCGAATGACCCACACGTTACGTCATAGATCTACCCCAAATCAAAATTTTACTGCAAATGCATGTGTACCTGCGACAGGCATAAATCATTTTGACGTACGGCTTGTTTTATATTTGGGTCGTTCCAATATTGAATTTGGTGATGACAAGATGGCGGATTTCAACGTGTTGTTGGACGGTGTCAGACTAAACAAAACTTGCAGTCTGATCGTCGATTTATCCCATGCAGTTGAACAAGCTCGTATAAGAAAGCAACTTTAGGAAGTCGCACAAGATTGAATGTAGTGATATTAAGAAAATTTCTCTTAAATACTAGAAAGTGAAGAGTTCAGAGTTATTCTGAGGTCTCCCTTATTGAAGAACTTTGCCTTTTTGATTGTGCCAAAATAAAAGGAAGAGGTGGGCAGGAAGTGGGAGTAACAAGTTGCATCATGAAATAGTCATACAAAGCTGGACAGTTCATGAAAGTTAGCCGAGTACCAAAGATACATTTTGTATTCAGACTATATCGGAAGGCTCAAATGAGAAAAAGAGCCTTTGAATTTTCCCAGTTTAAGAAAGTGACTTCACAATGACATAATATAAAGTCAAAACAAAATTTCAAAGCTGTGCACTGAATAGCAGCTGATTAGACTTACCACACTCTGGTGATGGGACGTTCCATGTTCCATTAGAGTTACAGGTTAATGAACTATCACCTATCACTCTGTAACCATTACCACATGTAAAAGTTGCTGTTGTTACAGATCCATCTGTTTCCATGGCAACAACTCCATTTAAAGGATGTGACAGAACTGGACAAGAACCTAGAAATATAAGCCACATAGAAAATGAAGTTTCTATGTTTTCTTTTAAACATTGTATATTTTCAAAAAGTCAAGCATGCAACATTAGCCTATGACCTTGTAACAATTTACCACACAATCTCAAGTTTTAAGACCCTGATGCAGTAGGCTTTTGAAAACATTAAGGAAAAAAGACAAAATACTGGAGAACAGCAATCCTGTCAAACATTTTTTTTTTGGTCATCTGCAAATGTTTTCAATTTAGTCTGAAATGTTGTCCTTTGGTACAGAGTTAAGGCCATAAGAACATGGCATCAACTCATATAGGGTCCAGTAGATGATAAAGGGAATGTTGCACATACTGCATACAGGTTCCTGGAAGGACCAAACTCCACTATCTGTACAGACTGCTTCACTCTCTCCAACCAATGTACTTCCAACAGAACATGTAAATGAGACTGAAGATGTTGTACCATTTGTCTGTATAGCTATTGATCCATTTTCTGGCACAGTCAGGGTAGTGCATTTTTCTACAAGTAAAAAACAATTTAAATAGTTCCCCAACATTTGTTTATCATTTTAACTCACTACCAAACAATGTTTTAGGTTTGTCCAAATCGAAAGTATTTGCAGACAACAAAATAAAAGAGACTGTAAAATTGGAATTTGTTTTTTGAAGAGTAGAAAACATTCTGGGAAAAGGAGAAAATGCTGGTTACGAGCATTTTCTCCTTTTCCCACAATGTTTTCTAAAGGCTTCTTTCACAGGGTCGTCGAAATTAAGGATTGTGTGGGAATGGGTTAAAACAATAAAAAAGAAATGTCTTTTCGATACAAGTCTAACAGGTACTAAACCTTGATTCTGGTTCATTATACATGCTTCACAAGAATATTTGTCCACATCTTCTGCAAATTTGCTTCAAGAGATACTCTCCTGAAATTTACCTGCTTTCAGATTTTTTTTTCTTTCGAGAAAGGTTCTCATTGTTTCCTGAAGCTTCCTCTAAACTGTGTGTATGAGTTAGAAGATTCAATAGGCTTATCAGTTATATGCAAAAGGCTTGGATTGACTAAACATATGCCTGGCCCATAGGTATGTAGCTACAAAAAGGAGCTCCATAGCAAGAGTGTATAACCCTTTACCCCATAAGGCATTTCTATGGTATTTTTAATTGACCCTAAATAACAGCAAGGATGAAGCCATTTCTTATGTGTATATGACACCTTTTGATAGCATAGAAAACATTTTGGCAAAAGGTGAAATTGCTCGTGACGAGCAATTTCACCTTTTGCCACAATGTTTTCCAAAGGCTCCTACAAGTAATGCATAGAAATGAGTATCTATGGAGTGAAGAAATAAATGACAACATGTCTATGATGTCCAATCTGAATTAAACTTGGCCTCAAATTTTTAGAGAACAAATATTATTGGGAAACCATCTTCAAGCTTTTTGATGCAGCCTGAGATTATCTATACACAATCTCATGATGGGTGCTGATCAATAATCTGCCAAGGGCAGGAACTGAACCCAAAACAAGAGCATAGCATGTTGGTTCCAGTTGTTGACAGTAGCTGCTTTTAAGTAAAAAAAGGGGCATAACTATGTACAAAATATTTTGAAAGTTACCTGTTGTTAAATAAAAACTAACCCATTAAATATCTTTACCAAACAACCATGAGTGTTAACATTCGTAATAAAAAGACTTTTGAAAACATTGTGGTAAAAAGGAGAAAATGCTGCTTACCAACATTTCCTCCTTTTCCGGCAGTGTTTTCTACACAACTATTATGTTGTCTCCAAGATCTTCAATTTGGACAAGTCTAAAATTTTGTCATTTGGCAAATGTTCTGTAAGGACATCAGAAAATGTCAAAGTGTTTTAATGACGACAAAGATATGTCAGACAAAGACAGGGCTATGATACGGCCCAGAATTATTCTTCAAAAACATCCACACTAAATATGAAAAACCAAAAAAGAAAGCACAAGAAAAATACATAAAAACTCTCACCACAGCTAGGAAAGTCCCCACTCCATATACCGTTGTCATTACAGACTAGATTGAAGGAACCCACTATATTGTATCCAGCCTCACATGTAAACTCTGCAGTTGATGTGGTTCCATTTAGTGACAGACTAACAGAGCTATTTGTCAGTATCTCTTCACACATGACTGAAATGAAAAAAAAAACCACCAAATTTCTTGTGTGTTATTGGTTTACTTTTGACAGAATTCCATCAAATGAATGTCTTACAAGCTATTTCAATTACATTTAACCCTTTCCCAAACAATCCCTGGTTTTCACAGCCCTGAAAGAGAAGCCTTTTGAAAACATTGTGAGAAAAGGAGAAAATGCTGGTAACCAGCATTTTCTCTTTTTCCCGTAATGTTTTCTAGTCTTCTAAAGTCAAGTTTCAACATTTGATTCATGTTCATTTTGTCATCTGCAAAATGCTTTCAATTTGGACCAGTCTAAAATGTTGTTGTTTGGTAAAGGGTTAAATCTGTCATACACAGATAGCAAGATACATGTATGATATGGACAGAAAAGGACCCATGCATACTTTACATCCTTTGTGACAGTGATGCTTTTCTTGCCTTACCTTTCTTTTGACACTAAATTTGTTTCCATTTTATTGCCATACGATCATTAACTCTTTAGCAAACTACAAAAAATGAAGCCTTGTCCAAAGTTAAAGCATTTGCAGACGACAATATGACCGCATTGGCGGAATTTGTCTTTGATGGGGTAGAAACATTGTTGAGAAATGACAAAATGGTCGTTTCTAGCCTTTTCTTCTTTTCCCACAATGTGTTCAACAATTTCTTTCTCAAGGTCGTTAAAGTGGGGGTTGTGACACTTTAGCAGACTATCCTGAACTTTGATAACCCAGAAGAAAATGGCTTTTAAAAGCTGTAAATTATATTTGGAATCAGGGAAAATGCAAATACTGGTAGCTGGTATTTGCTCCTTTACCCAGAATGACTTCTATACATTCAAAGAAAATACTAAGTATTATTATGGTTTGCAAATATCAGTATGTTCACGACTACAAGTGTTTTGCACTTCTTGCTAATTTATTCTTTTAGTCTAAAAGTGAACAATAAAATTCTTACCACAGACAGGTGCTTGTCCACTCCACCCACTACCTTCTGTGTCACATGACCTTATTGCAGCACCACTCAAGGTGAAACCAACATCACAGCTATAAGTCAAGGTAAACCCATCATCTGATATCAGGTAACTCCCATTGCCTAGGCTACTGGGTGGGACACATTCTGTGAAAAACAAATACATTTTTGCTAAAAAAAAGTAAATATGACATGGCTGAAATTTGATTAAAAGATTTTTATCACCTGAAATGAATTCATATAATATACAATTGGCTTTTTGTTATCATTAACCCATTCTAAACTGATCACATGTTTTGCAACTCTGAAAGAGTCTCTAGATATCTTGCAGGAAAGGGAAAACTGCTAGTAAGCAGTGGCTTTAGAGCCATCTCTATATTTGCATACTGCAAGTGCACTGATGAAAGCCAAGTCATTGTTATGGCATATTTTGGATTTCTTTTGTTGGTTTTTACCATATAAGAATGACACTGACTGATGCCCTTTTTCATGACACTGACAAATGCTCTTTTTCATCTGGTATAGGTATGTTGAGGGTTATTTGGGTCACAACTGTAGAATCATTGCAAAGCTTAGTCCCTGATTTTTACTAAAATTTTCCTTAGAAATTATAATGTAGTCTTAACCTTTTACCACACAATACAAAGTTTTGACAACCCTGAGAAAGAAGCCTTTGTGAACATTGTGAGAATAGAAGAAAATGCAGTTAATGAGCATTTCTCCATTTCCAGCAATGTTTCCTACCCTTCAAAAGTCAATTTCTATTTTTATGTCACAATTTCTTTGTTGTTGGATAAGCTTTCAATTTGGGAAGTCTAAAATGTTGTTGTATCATAAAAAGTTTATGTCATATTTCCACTTACTGCATGTAGGAGGTACACTAGTCCATGACCCAGAAGTATTGCATGTTGTCATGGAAACACCATCTACATAGTAACTGTTTGTACAAGAATAGACAGCTGTTGATGTACTACCATCTGTGGACAGACTTACATTTCCTGCAACTGGGGAAGTAAGTGATGGGCATTGCACTGCAAAACAAGAAATTTTTGTTTGACTTTGTTTTTACAACCTTCCTTTTCCTGTATGTCTATTCATATTGCCATATCTTAGCTTTAAAAGTCTACTGCAACTTCAGTTGTGTGTAAAGCAACCATTCTAGATTTAAGTCTTTACCAAACGACAAAATTTTAGACTGGTCTAAATTGAAAGCATTTGCATACGGCAAAAAAAAAAAAAATGACTGAAAATTTGAAATTTCTTTTGGGAAAGGAAGAAAACAAATTGAAATTGCCACTATTTGTGTCTTTATTTCTACATTGTCATTTTTTTTTTGGATTTTTTTGGCTCTGTAAGGGTTACTTTCCAGCCAGTGCTTTTTAGAGAAGAAAGATGAACAATGACACCAATGATAAGAGGAGGTATTTTGTGACACAGACATGAGTCCTGCTCTGTGAAGAGGTGATTTAATGCATGTGCAAAAAGTATCAGCCCATATCAGACTGTATAGTCTGTGCAAGCTTGCAAGGGACAAATCTTTTTGTTATTTGTGATTTTCTGCATGTCAAAGGGTAATTCTACTTTGTCAGCTGTTGAGGAAATTGGATTTTATGAATTCATAATGAAATGACTTATTTGGTGTAATACACCCAAGACATGCATTTACCCATCACCACACAATCCCTACTTTTGATAACCCCAAGAAAAAAACCTTTAGAAAACAGTGAGAAAAGGAGAAAATGCTGTTAACCAGCATTTTCTCCTTCCCCACAATGTTTTCTACCCTTCACAAAACAAATTTCAAATTGTCAGCCACTTTTATTTTGTCATCTGCAAATGCTTTTGATTTTGACAAACCTAAAATATTGTTGTTTGGTAAAGAGATAACCCCTTTCTTGCCAAAGTGCTGCTTATTTGATTGTTTACTGGCCCCTTGATTATTAGAGGTTGACAAAACATAGGATTAAATTCTTACCACAATCAGGTAGAGCAAAATCCCAAGAACCATCACTTTTACAAGTAAGACTTTTTGCACCACTCAATGTATATCCAGGTGAACAAGATATGGTTGCCACTGTGACAGAGTCAATGGAAGAGATGTTGATATTGCTGCCATCTGGGAAACCAAGGGTTTGACATGATGCTGAAAAGGAAAGCATTCAACTCATAACCAAACAACAATATTTTGATGCATGTCCAAATTGAAAGCATTTGCAGACGACAAAATAAAAGTTACTGAAAATTTGAATTTGTTTTGTTATGTGACGGGTTACCAGCATTTTCTCCTTTTCCCACCATGCTTTCTAAAGGCTTATTTTTTCAGGGTCTTCAAAAGTAGGGACTGTGTGGAAATGGTTTAACCTTTTACTAGCAATCCCAAGTCTTCATGACCCTGGGGAAGAGGCTTTTTTATTTTGAAAACATTGTGGGAAAAGGAGAAAATGCAGGAAACCAGCATTTTCTCCTTTTCCCACAAAGTTTTCTAACATGTGAAAGAACAAGAGAAGATAAAACACACAATATACTTAGATAGAGAATACATGTACAAGTTAACATGACATCTACGAAATAGGAAGAATGCGGTTTTTCTGTTATTACTGTAAGAATGAGATGACTTTACCCTTTACCACACAAAGACAACTTTTGACAACCCTGAGAAAGAAGCCTTTCGAAAACATGATGGGAAAAGGAGAAAATGCTGGTAATCAGCATTTTCTCCTTTTCCCACAAAGTTTTCTACCCTATCAATAAATAATTGCACCATTTGAGCCACATTGAAATTGTGGTCTGCAAATGCTTTCAATTTGGAAAGGGCTAAAATTTTGTCGTGAGGTCAAGAGTTATATGCTTAAGATACAGCAATCCTGGTAAAACTGAAGGTTTGTAGCTTTCTTTGGCTTTTTTCTTATGTACAGGAACCTCTGGCAGCCGTTAATTGACAACAAACTTGTGTTATTGTTATCATGCATACTTTTAGCAATGTTGTGAAGCTTCTTCCCAAAATTGATATGATTATGTGACGCACACTAATTTCTTTTCTTTTCATATTTTAGTTCATCAAATACAACTCTTTATCAGAAACCGTAACTTTAGACTGGTCTGAATCAAAAGCAATGACAGCATCCTAGAAGGGTAAAATACATGGTAGGAAAAGCAGTTAGCAGCATTTTCTCTGAGCATCTCAATGTTTTCCAAAGCCTTCTTGCTTAGGATTGTTAAAAATTGTGGTTTTTTTTGTTTGGTTAAGAGTTAAACCAAGCCGTATTTGGGAATAAAAGATTAATCCACTTTGAATATAGAAATACAGAAGTCAGCATGATTGGTGTCACAAAAAATAACCTTTGAGCCGAGCCATATTGGTATTTTTTTGAGACATCCCATTAAGCATTACAAGAAGTTATGAATTTCAGCACAATGACTTCCAAAATGTTAAAAAATCAATTTTTCTCATTTATTTACATGTTTGCCATCAGTGAAATTTGTAAACTTTGTTTTGATCGGTCTGAAAACAACATAAACTTTCATTGCTTAAATTATTACCAAATGATGAATTTTTGGCTTGTCCAAATCGAAAGCATTTGCAGAGAACAAAATTAAAGTGACTGAAAAATTTGAATTTGTTATGTGAAGGGTAGAAAACATTATGGGAAAAGGTGAAAATACTGGTTACTAGCATTTTCTCCTTTGCCTACAATGCTTTTAAAAGGCTTCTTTCTCAGGATTGTCAAAAGTAGGGATTGTGTGGTAATGGGTTAAAGTGCTAAGCCTCTGATCAAATGGTTCAATCTTTATCCTGCTGCATGAAAGGCTTTTCAAAACATAGGAAATGAAGAGATAACATTCACTCCTTTTGTCACATTGTATTCTACCCTCTCAAATACAAATCCAATCATAAGCAATGACTAATATTCATTCACATGACAAAAAAATGTTCATATTATATACAATAAAAAAAACCCTGATGTAATGAGCTAACTCTTTACCGAACAGAAAAGTCTTGTGCTGTCCAAATTGAAAGATATCTATAGACAACGAAATAAATGTGACTGAAAAATGAGAATTAATATTGAGAAGGATAAAAATCATTGTGGAAAAAGGAGAAACATCTGGATACCAGCATTTTCTTTTTCCAAAATGTTTTCAAAAGACCTTTTAAAGGTCGTTAAATAATGTGGTAAAAGGTCAAAATGTATGTTATTACCACATGATGGTGGACTGATATGCCATGTTCCATCACTCCTGCAGGTCAGCGTACTGTCTCCAAGTATACTGTAGCCTGTGTCACACATAAATGTAGCCAATGTTGTTGAATTGTCTGTTGTCATAGTAACAGAGGCTCCAGTGGGAACAACAACACTCTCACAAACAGCTGTAAAAATTGAACAGGAAAACACCATTTTTTGCTTTATAGTATTTCAAGTATATCTAGTAATGCTTTACCTCCCTAGACAGCAACAGACTCATTCTGTTACAATGTTAGCAAGTGTCTACTCCGCAAACAGGGCATCAAAAATGTCATTCAGTATAAGCATAATTTTCAGAGCCCTTTACAACAAAACCCCAAGTTTTAATATCACCTATGCAACAGCCTTTTGAAAACATTATGGAAAAAATGCTTGTAACCTTTTTCACAAAGTTTTCTCCACTTTCACAAACAGTTACAATCAATTCAGTTATATTTCAATTGTCATCTGCAAATGTTTTCAATTAGGATGAATCTGAAATTTTGTGGAAGACAGTTGATGAGAAGTTGACTAATTTCAAAAACTATTTAGTCCTTGTAGTGGAATCCTTTTTTTTTTTGACAAAACCACTGTATCAGTCTAAGGTTGACTGTGAAATAAAGACTTACTACAAGAAGGGACAGTATAAGTTGATGAGGCGGCCCCACATATTAGTTCTTGATTTCCATTCAGTGTGTAACCATTAGCACAGCTGTATGTTGCCTTTGTTCCATTATCGGATACCTCTATATTTCCGTTTGTCAACTCTGTGAAATCATCACAAACTGTAAAAAAAACAATGAAACAGCAATAAATCATAATCAATCTATCGGTTTTGAAAACTTGTACTTTATGATACTAAGATAATGTGTAAATGTTTATGAAGAACATTTCTTTTTATTTCTAAGCAATTTATAAACTGTTTTCCACACAAAAATACTTCAACAAGCTATGATTGAATCCTGATACATGCATCTGATTTGACTTAACCCTTTACTCCATAAGGCATTTCTATGGTATCTCTAATTGACCCTAAATAACAGCAAGGATAAAGCTGTTTCTTATGTGTATAGAACACCTTTTGATGGTGTAGAAAACATTGTGGGAAAAGGTGAAATTGCTCGTCACGAGCAATTTCACCTTTTGCCACTATGTTTTCCAAAGGCCCCTACAAGCAATGTGTGGAAATGAGTATCTGTGGAGCAAAGGGTTAAAACGCTATGTGCATGATGCAATCTGCCTGTCATGATATCAGGTTTTCATAATTTATCAAATTGTTTTCTTAAACCTTTACCAAACGACCCTGGTATCGAAAGCTTTTGAAAACATTGTGGGAAAAGGAGAAAGTGCTGGTAAGCAGCATTTTCTTCTTTTTCCAACAATGGCTTCTACCTATTAATGGACAAATACTGTCATCAGAAAAACATTTAAATCATTGTAATGAACTTCCCTAATGTAGACGGGTCTCAAATTTTGGCATGTGGTAATGGGTTGACTCTTTCCAAAGGAACAAATTTTAGACCAATCCAAACTGTGAGCCTCTGTGCACAACTAACTGATAATGGCACAAATGACCTTGCATTAACTGATACCGTAGAAAACTTTGTGGGAAGAGGAGAAAATGCTAATGAGCTGCATTTTCTACTTTTCCTATGATGTTTTCAAAAGGCCTCTTCTGTGGGATTGTGAAAACACAGGATTGTTTGGTAACCTTTGCCTCTTTACAAAAGGCAAAAATTCAGGTTTTTTTCATATCAAAGGCATGTGCAAATGACAAATGAAGAATTTTTGGATGTGACTGAAAAATGATAGAAAACATCCTGGGAAAAGGACAAAATGCTGGTTTCCAATAAAATTTTAAACTTACTATCCATTTGGAAGGTATTTGCAGATAACAACATAAAAGGGAAGAAAAAGCTATCCTTGCTGAACTGTATTTTTGAAACCTATTTTCCTCAGGCTATGAAAAACAGAGGAAAGATTCCGCAAAGGGTCATAACTCATCTATCACATGAATTTTTTTTTTTTACAAGTCCAAATTGAAAGCATTTGCAGACAACAAAACAAAAATAACTCAAAAAGTGAAATTTGTTTTGGAAAGGGTAGAAAACATTGTGGCTACCAGCATTTTCTCCTTTTCCACTATGTCTTTAACCCATTACCACACAATCCCTACTTTTGACGCCCCTGAGAAAGAAGCCTTTAGAAAACATTGTGAGAAAAGGAGAAAATGCTGGTAACCAGCATTTTCTCCTTTTCCCACAATGTTTTGTACCCTTTACAAAACAAATTTCAAATTTTCAGTCACTTTTGTTTTGTTGTCTGCAAATGCTTTCAATTTGGACAAGCCTAAAATAGTGTCGTTTGGTAATTAGTTAACTCTTTAGCACACAATTCCAACTTTTAACAACCCTGAGAAAGAAGCATTTTAAAAACATCGTAGGAAAGGAGAAAATGCTGGTAACCAGCATTTTCTCCTTTTCCCACGTTTTCTACCCTTCCTAAGACAAATTTCAACTTTTGAGCCATACTTACATTGTCATCTGCAAATGTTTTCAGTTTGGACTGGTCTACAATTTTGTTGTTTGGTGAAGAGTTAAAAAAGCTTTTCTTTCAAGGTTGTTACTATTTGGGATTATGTGGAAAAAGGTGTAAACAGGCATTCAACCAAGTAATGTTTACTTACAACACACAGGAGGACTATGTGACCACGGACCATTGCTGAGACAGGTAATCATGCTCTCACCCACAATACTGTATCCAGATATGCATGAGTATGCAGCTATGGTTACAGTTCCATTTGAAGATTCTTGTACATCCCCATTGTCAACACTGTCTAGTGTTGGACATGAAACTGTGGCATGAAAGAAGTAATGCACATATTTCAGATTAAGCACTGCACAACCAATTACCTTTCTAGATTTATCTTCTGAGTATACAGTACATGATAACAGAGAAATTGAAAGATAAATAGAGCAAATTAAACAAATACAAATTGTCAAGTAGAAACAGTAATATTCACTTACCACAATTAGGTTGTGTGCTGTCCCAAGTACCATCTGCTAAGCAATAGGTAGAGATATTTCCATTCAGTGTATACCCAGTGTCACAAGAGTATTCTATGTATGTCACAGAGCCATTAGTGTGGTACTTTAGGCCTCCATGTGAGGGAGCACTTTGATTTGAACATAAGCCTGAAAAATAATATTTCATAACAAAGGTCAATCTATTTTGTGTTTACAACACCAAAACAGTAGTTTAGATGAAAAACAACAGCAAAAAATAATAATGAAAGAAAAATGTGCAAAGTGTCAATACAGCACAGTTGCAAAAGAGCCATAACTTCATAATAATTAACACTTTACCAAACGACAAATTTTTAGACTGGTCCAAATTGAAAGCAGTTGCAGATGACAATAAAAACTTTACTTAAAAATTGGAATTTGTTTCCAGCATGGTAGAAAACATTGTGGGAAAAGGAGAAAATGCTGGTTGCCAGCATTTTCTCCTTTTCCCACAATGCTTTCTAAAGGCTTCTTTCTCAGGGGCATCAAAAGTAGGGATTGAGTGGGAATGGGTTAATAGGGAAAAGTAAATTATAGCATCTCTATAACATGCTTACTTTCTTTTGAAATATGAAAACATGTCATTTACTTGATGATTTTCATACACATCAAAATATATTTCTAAATTTATAATTTTTAGATTTTTACTATAGTTTTCATCTAGACTATTTTCTTCACTGTTTTTCCTCTCTGTAAAATAATATCGGATAGTATAAGCTCAGTAGGTTTTCTAGTCTCAAGATATTTTTAACTCACTGCAAGTTGGCTGTGGAAAGTCCCATGTTCCATCTTGTTCACATGTCAATGACCTTGGACCATCAACTGAATATCCAACATCACAGGTGATTGTTGCTATAGTTACCAGACCATCTGATGTCAGGGTGATTGTTCCATTGGTCAGACTTTGAAGATCAGCACATTTGGCTGGTAAAAGAAAAGGAAGTTAAAATTTATATTATTTATCTAAATCTTCACATTTCAGATGCCATTAACTCTTTGCCAACTTTTAAGGAAGCCTTTTGAAAAAAAATGCTTGAAAAGGAGAAAATGCTGGTAATCAGCATTTTCTCCTTTTCCTACAAAGTTTTCTACTCTATTTAGAAAAAATGAGCCACATTTAAATTGACATCTGCATATGCTTTGAATTTGGACAACTTCAAATCTGCGCAGTCTGTCTGGTAAAGAGTTAACCTATTACCATAATTATAATCCTTAGTTTTGATGACCCTGAGAAAGAAGCCTGTTAAGAAAACATTGTGGGAAAAGGAGAAAATGCTGGTAACCATTATTTTCTCCTTTTCCCATAATGTTTTCTACCCTTTAAAAAACATATTTCAAATTTTCAGTTACTTATATTTTCATGTTTTGTTGTCTGTCTTCAAATGCTTTTCAATTTAGACAAACCTCAAATTTTGTCGTTTGGTAATGAGTTAAATGTCACGAGATAACCATGACAGTCCTAACATTGCTCAACTGATTGTACTACCCAAGGGCAAAAGATGAACAAAATTGTTACAAATCACAAAGCTGACACTACAGCACTAGTCCTCTAGACCTTGCTACCCAAGACATAGAGGATAATTGTATGTCTTTTGTGGTGAAAGATTAAAATCTATTTAATCGAGCAAACTACAATGGTAATATTTTCACAAGTGGTGCAGCCACAAGTGAAAATATTACCAAAGAAGTTTGAGAGATGAAATAAATTTCTACCTTTCACCGCAAAAAACAAATATTCTTTTTATTATTCATGCTTTTAACCCTTTCTGAAGGGGGATGGAGGGGGGAAGATACAATATTAGGTCAAGCAAAAGAAATGTAAGGTAAAATATGTCATATTTCCATCTGGTTGTGAGGCACACACATTTTACCTAGGTAACTAGTGTACAGGAACAAGTTTCTGCCTTCAATTGAAGAGTTAGACTATAGAAATTGTTTCCAAAACTTATCCAGCTTGAAGTTTTGAGCATGTTCAAAATGTTTTCCACTGTACGAAACAAACGGTGACATGCAAATAGCAGACTTTGGATGCATCTTACTATTTACATGTATACCCTTGGCATGTCAAGTGACCTGTATGCTCCTTGTATGTTGGTGTTCAGTACATTTCTATTCGTTTTACGTTTGCAGAATATTCTGTCTAGTTCTCATGTATTGCACTTCTGTCACTTGTATGGTGATGTTTGTTAATAAACCGTTTATTATCAGGTATATATCCAGTAAACATACTTTATTTCCGCTACATGTGTAATTCTTGTGCAGTCATTGTGTGTTTTTTCAATCCACCAACTGGTTGTGTGAGCCTCAAATGGCAAACGAGATGCATTTTGTCACTGGATAACCAAATTCTGCCTGTTTTTGTCCATATTCCCTCTGTAACATATCCGTTTGCTGGTCTGACCAAGCCTTTACAGACAAGTATTTGATTTCTGCTCTGTAATTCTTTAACTCATTTACTCATTCAGAATTAATCCCAACACTACCACTGGTAGAATAACAGATTTCAGACAACATAGATAATTTCAGACAGCAATCGGATAATGAATTCATCCGTCTGCAATTTGGTTCAACAAGTTTGATAAGTGCAACTTATTTGTTATTTTGGACTTAAGTCTATCAAATGACAAAACTTTACTCCTGTTGAAAGCATCCTCCGAAAACATTTTAAATGTGGCTCTAATGGTAGAATTTGTCCATGAAGGAGTAAAATACATTTCTGGGGAAAAAGAGAAACAGCTGGTTACCAGCATTTTCTATTTTTTTCCCAACAATGCTTTCAAATGACTCAACCTAAGGGCTGTTAAAACATGTGACTGTTAGGTTAATATTGACAAGATGATTTATCTAAAATCACATAATATATAAAATATAATTATGATAATAATAAATGAATAATACAGTGAAAAACTGTTGTAACTTACTGCAATTTGGAAATACACCACTCCATCCAGAACCATTAGACAGACAAGTTTGTGAATTATCACCTGACATTGTGTAACCATGGTTACAAGAATATGTAATATTCATACCATCTACTGACAGAGAGATGTTTCCATTGTCAAGGTTTGAAGGGGGAATACAAACTGAAAGAAGATAATAACTTTTCAACTCATGTTGGAGAATCAATTACAATTTCAATTGCATTTGTGCACCATGTAAACAAAGGTCAGACCAGGTAGAACATGCAATGCTGTCTGACATTGGAAAAGGAGAAATTTTCTCCTTTCCCCACAATGTTTTCTAAATGCTTCTTTCTCAGGGTTGACAAAAGTATGGATTGTGTGGTAATATGCAAGTATGAACACTTGATGCTACATGGATAAAGTAATTTTAAAAGAGTCAAAAGTTCATAAATATTATTATATATGTATGTGTATGTATCTGATCTTTCAACATAATCTGTACAATTTCTCTTGATCTTCACAGTCTGCAATGCAACCAGTATAGACAACAGAAAACTTTCCTTCACAGTGTTTCGAATAACAACACTTTCATTGGTTCAAGAACATTCTGGGAAATGCAGAAACTTTTTGCAACCTGCATTCCCTACCTATCCCACAATTATTTTCTACCCTTCAAAAGACAAGTTTCAATTGTCGACTCTGCAAATACTTTCAGTTCTGACATTCTAAAATTCTGTCATCTGGTAAAGAGTTAAAGGTGTTTTGATACTGCATGTATCAAGGTACTTCATCAAAACTGTGGATTGGTAAATGTGAAGAGTGAAGTCTTTTAAAATATCTAAATACAAAACATAAATTAATCAGGATAGAGCTTAAAGTATAAATCCAAAGAATTACCAAGTATTCTTGATCAGCGTCATAATGTTTCAAAGGTTTACTTATCGAAACAATTCAAATCAAGATCAAATCTTGAAAATACACATGAAAATCTACAGTATTAAAACATACCACATGATGGCATGCTTGCAGACCACAGACCATCTGTTCCACAGGTTAGCACAGAGTCCCCTTGAAGGTAATAACTATTGTCACAGGTTATTGTTGCTATAGTAAAAGAACCATCTGTAGCCAGAGATAGCTGACCACTACTTGGAGCTGTGAGGCTTGGGCACTGTACTGTATGGAAATTAAGAAATTTGAGTTAGGGATTATGACCCTTAACTCATTGTGTAACATCAATGTTTTTGTAAAGGCTATTTGCCCAATCTTGGCAGCTTCTGTCTTTTTATACGAGAGTTAGGGGCTGTAGACCTTAAGAAAAGTTACCTTTTACCTTGTGAAAAAAATGTAAACTTGCCTAACTGAAGGTATTTGAAGACCACAATTTACAATCTAGCTGAAATAATGCAATGTCTTAGCAATTGAATGTTGAATGCGTAGAAAACATTGTTGAAAAAGGAGAAAAATTCAAAGATGGTTACCATCATTTTTCTTTTTCCCACTATGTTTTCATGAGGTGTCCTCTACATGACCTTTACCACAGTATTGTGTGGTACAGGGTTAAAAAAAACGCCAAAACCTGATAAACAATGGTTCTGTTACAGTTATGAGCATTCCCTGGATATTCACTAGCATTTACAATTTAGCTAAGCTTCTAATTTGTCAAAAATGCTAATTAGGATGGTGGATAAAAGAATGTTTTGCAAACAATGATTATTAAGTTGAAAAAGAAGGACTTTCATTAACATAAAGATACAGTAGGGCAAAAGGATATTAAAAGTATCAAATTGCTGTAAATTACAGTCCCTACAGAGAAGGTAGTAATCAGTCTATTCAATGCTGAGGTGTCCAAAAAATAATAAATATCATCAACATTAAAATATTATGCATCAACTGGATGATAATAGACTTAATCCAAATCCAAATGGTAAAGTTTTAACCCTTTACCATGATTTCTAACTCACATGAGGACGAAACCTTTTGAAAACATTGTGGGAAAAGGAGAAAATGCTGGTGACCAGCATTTTCTTCTTCATTGTGGGAGAAGGAGAAAATGCTGGTGACCAGCATTTTCTCCTTTTCCCACAAAGTTTTCTACCCTATCAAAGCAAAATTGCACCATTTGAGCCACTTTGAAATTGTTGTCTGCAAATGCTTTCATTTGGATAGATTTAAAATTTTGCTGTGGGGTAAAGTTTTAAGATGATTGCCTGCCCAACATATTAAGACCATTTAGATTACCGGTAACATTACTTGAAACCAACTCACAGTAAAAGGGCATAATATTTGCAATATAAAACAAACCTACCACATGTTGGAACCTCAAAATTCCAGGTACCATCACTTCTGCAAGTCAGAGTATTGGAGCCAACCAGTGTGTAGCCAAGGTAACAGAGAGATGATGCCACTGTCTCTGTTCCATCACTGTTGAAGGTCAAATTTCCTCCAAGTGGTACAACAACTCTGTCACAAATAGCTGAATAGAAAAAATAGAGCAACATTTAGGCTTAATTCTTTACCAAATGATAAAATTTTAGACTAGTCTATAATGAAAGCCTTTGCTGAAAAAAAATCAAAGTAACTCAAAAATTGTACATTGTGAGGTGTACAAAACAAATTTGGAATAGGAGAAATTGTTGATAACCAGCATTTTCTCCTTTTCACACATGCCTAATAGCTCCACTTAAGTGTTTAGGTTAATGAAAACATAAATTTTCTGAAACTGTCACTTGACACTCTGGACTATCCTTCAAATGCAACAAGTCTTGAATTAATCAATTTAGGATCTAACTTTTTACCGAATTACAAAACAGTAAGACTTAGTAAGTAAGTAAATTTTTTATTATAGTGACACGTGTTACACCAAAGTTTGACAAATACATTTCAACACCCGGCCCAATGGTCCAATTTGACAGTTTTGGAGCATGGAAAATTGAATCTGGTCTGAATGGTGAAATTTGCTTGTGGTAGAAAACATTGTGGAAAAATGAGAAAAAGCTGGTTACCAACATTTCCTCCTTTTCCCACAATGTTTTCAAAAGGTCTTCTCCTCAAGGTCTTTAACATGCGAGATTGTAAAGGCTTAAACATAAAAACCTTGCTTACCACAACTCGGGGTCTGTAAGTCCCATGTTCCATCTGACCTACATGTCAAGTTTGTAGACCCAACTATTGTGTATCCTACATCACATGTAATCACAGCTGAAGTTGTCTGTCCATCTGTTGACACAGTAACTGATGATCCAGCAGAGGAAGACAAGGTAGAGCATGTGACTGTAGGAAAACAAAACAAAATTAAGAAAAATTATTTATCCTGAAAAGAAATTTTTCACCATCTCATCGCATACTTTTTACATACAGTCATGAACACTGGCAAAATCCCATCACAGCAGTGTCCCTTTTGGGAGCCCTGTATACATGAGTACACTACACTTTAAACACAACATCCAAAATGGCTGCATCCTTTGATACAAGCCAAGCATACTGAGTCAGAGCTCGATGTAGATTTTTTTTGTAGTTTCCCTTGATGGTTGTCATAAAGAGGAAAGAATAGATTATTCTTTAACCCATTACCACACAATCCCTACTTTTGACGCCTCTGAGAAAGAAGCCTTTAGAAACATTGTGGAAAAAGGAGAAAATGCTGGTAACCAGCATTTTAACCTTTTTCTACAATGTTTTCCACCCTTTCCAAATCAAATTTCGATTCTTCTGTCACATTTATTTTGTCGTCTGCAAATGCTTTCAATTTGAACCAGTTTAAAATTTTGTCGTGTGGTAAAACAAATGAATATGGTTACATACATTGTCATTTGTTTTCATTCTAAAACAGGTACACAGGGTTTAAAATGAGCCATCCTTGTGTCAGGTACTGTATGCAAATCGTTGAAATTCATTCATGGTAACGTTAAAAGGATAACCTAATGAGGACATCCTTAGGCTTATTTGAGGTACCTAACAGTTGTTTACTTTCTGACAACAAATCATCAAAATGCATAGTAACATACCTCAAAGTTGTTTAAATCAATGTTTGTTTAACCCATTATCACTCAATCCCTACTTTTGACACCCCTGAGAAAGAAGCCTTTTGAAAACACTGTGGGAAAAGGAGAAAATGCTGGTGACCAGCATTTTCTCCTTTTTCCACAGTGTTTTCTACCCTTCCCAGAACAAATTTCAATTTTTCAGTCACTTTATTTTGTCATCTGCAAATGCTTTCAATTTGGACCAGTCTAAAATTTTCTTGTGTGGTAAAGAGTTAAATAAAATATAACAAATATCTATACCAGTGACATAATCTAGTTAATCAACCAAAATGCATGTTTCACCAACGTTTGAGTGATGTTAGTTCTCAGTGATGTTACTTTTCACTGAATTGGAGCACTCAGGGGGAAATTCTATGTCAACGATTCGTAATCCACCATACTAAGCTAGCCATCACATACTAGTGGATTCATAACATTCACTTTTTTTAACAATCAACTGAATTATGGGATAGACAGGTCCTTGGGTATGTGGTATACTGACTAATACTAAAAAGTTTAGCAAGGTCAGCCTGCGTGTACTGCACAGGCTGGTCTGGGTCAATAATTTTCGCAGATGCATTAGGCCTCCTTTTCACAGATTATGGCTCAAATGAAATGAAATTTGCAACTCTTTCATTGTTGTTTTGAATGTCAATGAAAATTTTGTATTATAGGCCAGAGACCTACATTTACGAATAAAATCTTGTATAATAATATATCAGTAAAAAAATTAAGGGAAATTTCACTGAATTCCCATTGGAATAGTAAACTTTGTAGCATAATAAATTTGTTGTAGAGTCATGTGGCAGGGAAGTCAAGACACTTGGTCATGGCTGTCGCAAATCATGTTGCCAACTCACCTTCAGCTTGGAGGGTGACATGATTTGCCACATCCATGAACAATTTCAGCTTCAACATGATTCACCATATTAACGAACAAGTTTCTAAATCCCCTGCCACCTGACAATACAACTAATAATGTACCATCATTTACATGTTACAAAAAATGAAAGCTTACAAATGAAAGATTATTTTGATTCTTTGATTCTAACATGGCCATCTCTTAATGAAGGGAAAACAAGTTCATACTCGGGAGTAAAAATGCAGATGCAGAATATATTCCATTGATTAACTCTTTACCATACGAGAAAATTTTAGACTGGTCCAAAATGAACGCATTTGCAGACGACAAAATAAAGGTAACTAAAAGATAGAAATTTGTTCTTGGAAGGGAAGAAAACACTGTGGGAAAAGGAGAAAATGCTGGTTACCAGCATTTTCTCCTTTTCCCATAGTGTTTTCAAAAGGCTTCTTTCTCAGGGGTGTCAAAAGTAGGTATTGTGTGGTAATGGGTTAACTTACAGAACGTCACTCTATATAGAATGATTTTACCAAGCTTTTGTTGCACTGTGTTTATTGAGCTGATATTCACATGTCATGCTAGAATATTATTTCTCTATTTAGATATATTTATACAATTAACTATACCACAGGTTGGGCCACTGAAATTTCCTCCATTGTTTGACAAAGTTGCTTCACATGTTACAGTTGTGTCCCCTGACAATGTATATCCAGATTCACAAGAGAATGTTGCAACAGTTCCATTATCTGAGATTTCAATTCCTCCATTGTTAGGACTAACAAATGCATTACAACCTGAAATACACGTCAATATTCAAAGTTTCACTAACATGCATTCCTAGTTACTCTTCATTTTGTTCAATGTTATCATCAATTCAGTCTAAAATGGATAGCAATTAAGAAATCAATTATGTAAAACAAAGCAGCAATAATGACTTAGGTTCTCAATTTCAATATATGTACTAAGCTGTCTAAAACTCTGAACAAGTTATAAAATCCTTGCTTCAATATCAACTCGAGTCGATAATCCTTGATTTTTCAGACCAAGAGAAGAAGCTTTCTAAAAACATAGTGGAAAAAGCAGAAAATGCTGGTAACCAGCATTTTCTCCTTTATCCACAATGTTTTTTACTCTTCTAAGGTCAATTTTCAAATTTTGAGCCACATTTATTTTGTCGTCTGCAAATGCTTTCAATTTGGACAAGTCTAAAATTTTGTGGATTGGTAAAGAGCTAGTGTGTAAATATATGATAAGCATTGATAGAAATATTTAAAATTTTTAGATTTATAACAAATTAAGTGTTTTGATAGTAAAATCTTGGACTTATAAGGTCCAATATAATTTTTCAATAAAATTAAGCTTTGTCAGATTTAAGAAAAGAAAAACAGAGTGACAAGTAGCAATTTGCTGTTACAATCAAATTGCTCCTTTGGCCACTTAGTTTTCTAAATGAAAGTATAGCAGTATGTGACATAAATTCATACATACCACAGGTAGGAGAAGTTGAGCTCCAGTAACCAGTGTCAAGGCAATGAAGTTCAGTGTTACCATAGATACTATAACCACTGGAGCATGAAAATATAGCCGTTGTAACTGAACCATTGGTTGATACAGCAATGTCTCCATTACTAATGTCTGTCAGGGCTGGACACAATACTAAAAGAAAAAAACAAAATCCAAACATTAGCACATGAAAAAGGAGAGATTTAAAAAAAAATAATATAGCAAATTAAATCATGTAACCAAAATTTACTGAATTTGGGCTATGCTCTGACAAAAAGGGGTTTAACGCATCTCCAAGTAAGACACTACATACTTTAGTTGTGGTTCAATAAAAATCCTATTTGTACAACAATTGACTTAACTCTTTACTACACAACAAAATTTTAGACCTGTCTGAATTGAAAGCATTTGCAGATGACAGTTTTCTTGTGGCTCATATGAAATTATTTTTCTTTGATATGGTAGAAAACGTGGGAAAAGGAGAAAATACTGGTTACCAGCATTGTTTCCTTTTCCCAAATTGTTTTCAAAAGCTTTCCCTTTCAGGGGTGTTAAAAGTCGTCAATGTGTGGTAGAGGGTTAATCTTGAGGTTGAAGGGTTATTTTATTGCAGACAATTTACAAACAGAAAAAATTTTGACCCATGTCAGTCTGTACTATCAGCACAGGCTTATACTTTTACTGATGGATTAAACCCCCCTTCTCAAGGTCAACTGTCTCTGAAAGGAAAGAAAACACTGTGGGAAATGGAGAAAATGATGGTTATCAGCATTTTTTCCTTTTCCCAACTATGTTTTCGAAAGCCTACTTCCAAACAGTTATTTGAAATACAGATTAGTTGGTAAACACTAGAGTAAATAAGCAAGCTAATCACATAACACACCGCAAGAGGGAGCGAGTTCACTCCATGATCCATTTGTTAAACAAGTCAGTTCAGATGTTCCATACAGTGTAAAGCCTTTATCACAGGTAAATGACAGAAGGGTTGTTGTTCCATTTGTTGTCTGTAAAACTGATCCATTTTGTGGTGTGGTAACTTCTGCACATTTTTCTGGTGGAAACAGACAAAAAGACTAAATTGAAAATAATGTCCTTTGAAAAAAATATCACAAGTTCAGTTAACTCTTTACCAAACAACAAATTTATAGACTGGTCCAAATTGAAAGCATTTGCAGACGACAAAATAAATGTGACTGCAAAATCAAAATAAGCATTGTGGGAAAAAGGAGAAAATGCTGCTTACCTGCATTTTCTCCTTTTCCCACAATGTTTTCAAAAGGCAGTGTTGGTAAAAGTTGGGACTGTGTGGTAAAGATTTAAAGAATATTTATCAATAAAATTCAACTAGTATAGTCCATATATCCAAGGTATATCTGTACATTAGACCAAACTGAAGAAATGATGCTACATTTTGTAAGCATTTGAATATGAAAAATTATACTCTCATCACTATTACATACCACAAGTAGGCTGTGCAAAGTCCCAAGTTCCATCTGGCTGACATTGTATTACTGACTGTCCTGACACTGAGAATCCCTCTTGACATATGAAAGTAGCTACAGTGGAGATACCATCTGTAGAAACCGACCATGAACCATTTACCTGGGCTGATAAACTGTCACACAAACCTGTAAACAAGTTACATGTATACTTATGACATAAATTGTTACATTGCTTTGAAAATCAGGTGGCAGTTAGTAAGATTGACCCAACTTTTGCAGTTTGAAGACTAGTTTGGTTACACTAACAAGGAATTTATATATAAGATCCCTGCAGTAATTCATGATATATTTGACACAATAAAACAACCAGATTGTTTCATTTTGGGCTGTTTGATTTTGATCTCCAATGTCTGAAAAACAGCAATAGCGTGTGGAGTCATGACAACACGGTAAAGTGTTAAAAAACCAAAGAAAATACATTGTCTGTTCATAAATATAAGTGAGATAAGACAACTCCCCAAGAATGAACACAAAAATAATCAAAGTTGAAGAATTAGAAAAAAACATATCTAGTTGTTGTATATCTGTACAAAAACTATAACAGGTAAAATAACAGGTTAACTCATTACCAAACAACAATGTTTTAGGCTCGTCCAAATCAAAAGCATTTGCAGACAACAAAATAAAAGTGACTCAAAAACTGTAATTTGTGCTGGGAAGGGTAGAAAACATTGTGGGAAAAGGAGACAATGCTGGTTACCAGCATTTTCTCCTTTTCCTACAATGTTTTCTAAAGGCTTCTTTCTCAGGGGTGTCAAAAGTACGGATTATATGGTAATGGGTTAATACTCACTACAGTTTGGTGTGTTTCCCAGCCAACCTTTTCCATAAGAATCACAAGTCTGTATAGAATTACCAATGAGGCTGTACCCAGAGTTACAATAGTGTGTAAGCACTGTTCCATTTACTGAGATGTTATAACTTCCATTTTCTATTGTGTTTGGTGGTGCACAATCTATTTTAAAATATAAATTTTAATAAATTATAATGAAACAGTTTATCTACAATTAAGTATATTTTCTTTAATTCTTGCAAAATGAAAGACCAAATATATTATATTTTAAGCAATTTATACTAGTTTTTTGACATCAAAATGTCCATATCAAAGGGAGCAGTTACATTGTTGATTGACTGTAAAGTGTTTAACGCCATATTAACATTATTTCAATTCTATCACAGCAGCCAGTGCACTGTAAAAGTTAGAAAAAGCCACTTAGTTTGGAAAAAAACAGAATTAAACATTTTAACCCTTTACCAAACAATCCTTGGTTTTTACAACATCGAGATAGAAGCCTTTTGAAAACATTGTGGGAAAAGGAGAAAATGCTGGTAACCTGCATTTTCTCCTTTTCCCATAATGTTTTTTACCCTGTTGGAAACAAATTTCATATTTTGAGTTACGTTTATTTTGTTGTCTGCAAATCTTTTCAATTTGGACTAGTCCAAAATTTTGTCGTTTGGTAAAAGAGTTAAAGAATGTAGTTCAAAGGTGCGCTTTCTTGATCAGTATTGTATACATACATCTAAATCAAAATTTGCATGCAACATATTATTTGGGTGAGAAAATAGCTCAAATCTTATGTTTGTCCTGTAAATGATGGAAAACATTCTAGGGAAAAAGAAAAATTTGATTCCAATCACATTTTCAAAAGTCTCCTTTAACTCTTTGCCACACAATCCCAGCTGTTAATGACCTTGAGAAAAAAGCCTTTTGAAAACATTGTGGTAAAAGGAGAAAATGCTGTTAAAAAGCATTTTTTCCTTTTCCCACAGTGTTTTCTATACTTCCCAAAACAAATTTTTGTATTTGAGTCACATTTATTTTGTCATCTGCAAATGCTTTCAATTTGCAACAGTCCGAAATTTTGTTGTTTGGTAAAGAGTTAAAAGGATTATTCAGATGTTGGACTGTTCAGTAAAGGCTTGAATCAAACAAAACAAAAGGTAATATCAGGTAAGAAAAACAAAACTAACTACAAGTGGGAATATCGTCATTCCATAATCCATTCGGCAAACAGGTCAGCGTAGCAGTTCCATCTAAATAATACCTATTTGAACATGTAAACACTGCTGTTGTAGTCTGACCATCTGTAGACATGTTCATGGTACCACTTGTTGGAGCTTCAAGCACTGGGCACATGACTGGAAAGGACAAGAGAAGAAGATCCTATCACAGTTCTGTGTACTATCAATGTTGAGGTATAAAGTTAACTACCAGTATTTGTCAGTTATCATACCTTAGAAAGTTTATCCAAGTAACTAAAGTACATAACAGTTACTGTACTTTGCAAAACTTAAGCCAAAACTTCTTATCTTGCACAGTTCCTGCTCAGCTTTGTAGCATCAAAAAAACAAGAGGGCCAGGATGGCCCTGGATCGCTCACCTGAATTTTTGAGATGACCATAGCCTATTTTTTGTTTGAGGTATTGAAACATTGGAACCAAAATTTATAATTTTGCTAAGCAATTTTCAAAAGGTCACCTGTACAATTAATTTCGAAATCTGACCATCAGTTTCAAAAAGAAGAATTTTTAAGAATTCTTCATTTCTGTATAAGAGCAAGTATCCCCCATCCACGAGAGCCATGTTTCTTGATGGATGAAAATTTACGAATAAGTTTTGAAAAGGGACACCCAAGGAACATTTCGAAAATTTATTTTAAAATCTGACCAGGGGTTTCAGAGAAAGAGAATTTTCAAGAATTTCATCATGTCCATATAGTGCAAGTAGCCCCCATTCACAAGAGCAAGGATCACCCAAGGAACATCTCTGTCAAATTATTTTAAAATCTGACTAGGGGTTTCAGAGAAGAAGAATTTTCAAGAATTTCTTCATTTCCATATAGTGCAAGTAGCCCCCATTTACCAGAGCCATGTTTCTTCACGGATCAAAATTTTGTGAACAGTTTTTGAAAAGGGTCACCCAAGGATCATCTCTGTGAAATCATTTCAAAATCTGTCCAGCCGTTTCAGAGAAGAAGAATTTTTAAATATTTCTTCATTTCCCTATTGTGCAAGTAGCCCCCATTCACCAGAGCCATATTTCTTGACCAATCAAAATTTCGCAAACACTTTTTGAAAAGGGTCACCCAAGGAACATCCCTGAGAAATTATTTCAAAATCTGACCAGCGGTTTCAGAGAAGAACAATTTTTAAGAATATTTCCTCATTTCCCTATAGTGCAAGTAGCCCCCATTCACCAGAGCCATGTTTCTTGACCAATCAAAATTTCGCGAACAATTTTTGAAAAGGGTCACCAAAGGAACAACTCTGTGAAATTATTTCAAAATCTGACCAGCGGTTTCACAGAAGATGATTTTTTAAGAATTCCTTCATTTCTGTATAGTGCAAGTAGCCCCCATTCACCAGAGCCACATTTTTTTGATGGATCAAAATTTCACGAACAGTTTTTGAAAAGGGTCACCCAAGGAACATATCTGTGAAATTATTTCAAAATCCGACCAGCAGTTTCAGAGGAGAAGATTTTTAAAGAATTCCTTGATTTCTGTATAGTGCAAGTAGCCCCCATTCACCAGAGCCACAATTTTTGACGGATCAAAATTTCACGAACAATTTTTGAAAAGGGTCAGCCAAGGAACATATCTGTGAAATTATTTCAAAATCCGACAAGCGGTTTCAGAGGAGAAGATTTTTAAAGAATTTGCTAAAAAATTCAATTTGGTTGCTATGGCAACCAGAGTTTTTGACGGAATCAAATTCTGTCAACAATTTTTTAAAGAGGACCTCCCAAGGAACATTCCTGCCAAGTTTGGTACAAATTGGCCCAGCGGTTTAAGAGGAGTTGATGTTTAAAGAATTGTTGACGACGCACGACGGACACCCAGTGACCCTAAAAGCTCCCCTTGAGCACGTTGTGCTCAGGTGAGCTAAAAAGTCAGTACATTCCTTCAGAGATTAAGTTGATCAAGATTAGACTGATGTTTCCTGATCTCTGCTCTATGACCTTCACAGTCTCACATTCTCTGAGCTATTCTTTAACCTAATACCACACAATCCCTACTTTTGACACCCCTGAGAAAGAAGCCTTTAGAAAACATTGTGGGAAAAGGAGAAAATGCTGGTTACCAGCATTTTCTCCTTTTCCCACAATGTTTTCTACCCTTCACAAAACAAATTTCAAATTTTCATTCACTTTTATTTTGTCGTCTGAAAATACTTTCGATTTGGACAAGCCTAAAATTTTGTGGTTTGGTAAAGAGTTAGTAGCCCTGAAAATATATCCATAATAACCAATTCAGTACATTTGCATCCATATCATGTGGCATTCAAAGAATTAACCGTTATAGCACCTTTCACTCCATGACTATACTTGTGACAAGTGTATAACTATATTTTTGACAAGTGTAGATCAAGTTTAGATTGCACAAAATCTTCAGTCTGATCTTTGATCTTTACTGTCTGCCTTATTAACCCTTTACCAAACAATCCTTGATTTTTACTACCCAGGGGAAGAAGCCTTTTGAAAACAGTGTGGGAACATGAGAAAATGTTGGTTTCCAGCAATTTGTCTTTTTCCCACTTTGTTTTCTGACTTTCACATTACAAATTTCAATTTCTTAGTCTTTTAGTCAGATATCTTTTGTCGTCTGCATATGGTCTCAATTTGGACAGGTCTAAAATTTTGTCATTGGTAAAGACTAAAGGGTTAATAGAAGTATACACATTGTTTTTACTCACAAGAAATTACATGTAAAAATTAACAATCTCACCACAATCAGGTTCAGTAAAGTCCCAGGTTCCTGAAGACCTACATGTCAGTATTGATGTGCCCTGTATTGTATATCCAGATAAACACGCAAAGAAAGCTTGAGTGACTGAGTTATTGCTACTCATGGTGACTGATCCTCCTTCTGGGACGTCTAGCTCCATGCATGTAACTGGAAATATTGATTATGAAAGTAAGACATCGTGTGGAAATCATCAGTACAGAAAAACATACAAACAACAGCCACTCAAGAGAAGACATGTAATTGGCTGCTATTCACAGGATGCTCTCAGGTTGAAAAAACTGCCATTAACCCTTTACCAAACAATCCCTGATTTTCATGATCTTGAGAAAGAAGTCTTCTGAAAACATTGTGGGTTAAGGAGAAAAAGCTGGTAATCAGCATTTTCTCCTTTTCCCACAATGTTTTATACCCTTCCCAAAACAAATTTCAACTTTTGAGTTACCTTAATATTATTGTCTGCAAATGCTTCCAGTTGTGACTAGTCTAAAATTATGTTGTTTGGTAAAGAGTTAAAAACACTGAATAGTGTTGTAAAATGTTCTTAGTCTATTAATTGATCTAAATTATTAATTAGAGTTACTATTTTGCAAAGACAATGAAAAAAAGTGTTGTAAAAAAATAAATGAAAATGAAATTCACCGGAAAGTAAATTGGTCAAAATGCTGGTGACTTTTCTCTGTTGCATTCCCCCACTTCTCATGATAACAGTCTATTTTGTATTCAGGCTAAAACCTAACATATCATTTTGCATTGGTACATAAATGTCTATAGGTTCATTACAGCATCATAACATTATTTGGCTATGTTTTTGTTGGTCAAAAATTATTTGAGGACCTCTTTGTTTCAAGATTTTTCCTTTATCCAATGAAGTACCGACCTAAGTGCCAGGGGCTTTCATTCAGATGGCTAGCTCTCAAAAAAGAATTTGTCACAATTATGCACACATACACTGAAAACACTGTGGTTACCAGCATTTTCTCCTTTTCCCACGTTTTCAAAAGGCCTCTTTGTCAGGGTTGTTAAAAGTTGGATTGTTTGGTAAAGGGTTAACTTGACTTCATGCAACAAAAGAGAGCTTGTGTTATACACGGAAAATTATTTACCACAAGATGGTGCTTGTACATTCCATGTACCATCTGAACGGCAAGTAATATCCATCTCCCCAACAAGTGTATATCCTGTGTCACAGGTGTATGTTACACTTGTAGCTGTGCTGTCTGTAACCATTGTTGCTGTAGCTCCTGCCACACTCTCTAGGGTCTCACAGAGTACTGAAAAAAAATGGCCTGTCATGCAAAAAGGGACAATCTGGGAATTCTGTACATCAATTAGATAAAAACAGATCAACGATAGTGCTGGTCAATTTAAGTTGATAGTTCAAAAATGATCGTATAACACAGTAGAATGACCACTTTTCATACCTTTTGCAGTTCCAAGATGGTCCCTTTTTGTGTGGCAGTTCACAAATACTCATAACTTGACTATAAAAAATGAGCCATATTCTTACAAATTACCGAACAACAAACTTTTTTGATTGTCCAAATTGGAAGCAGTTGCAGACGACAAAATAATACAGACTGAAAATTTGAAATTTTGTTTTGGGAAGGGTAGAAAACACTGTGGGAAAAGAAGAAAATGCTGGTCACCAGCATTTTCTCCTTTTCCTACAATGTTTTCTAAAGGCTTCTTTCTCAGGGTCGTCAAAAGTAGGAATTGTGTGGTAATGGGTTAATACATCTCTGTGATACATTTTACCACGCAGTTCATCACTTGATTATGGTTCTATAAAGTTCAATTCTTATATTATAAGATCCATGCAGAATGTCCTTTGGCATCCAGAAAATATAGCAAAAAGTTCCATACAGGTCAGCCTGCACGAACTGCACAGGCTGATGTGGGTCAATACTTTAGCAGACAGATCTTACAAAGCATGCTGCAAATGTGAGCAGCTTGACTATCTGAAACACTCTATACTAGTACTGTATCATGCTGGTCACTTTAAAAAAAAGATAATGATCTTCATACATGTACACATGTGTTACCCCCTATAAGTATAATTGATTTGCATCATATGAAGTCTGTGACAAAAGAGAAGATATGTTACTGTCCTAACATGTAAATTTTCCTTCTGCCAAACGATATTCACATTCTGTGCTCTGGTCAGCTAAAACAAAGTGGGGAGTAAAAGCACTAGGGTCATGTTACCATAGTGAATCAAACTCAAATTGCCATAAGCAGCAATTGAACTAAGTTTTCATTAAAAACAGCCCACTTTCATCTTGACAACCTTCATGATCAATGAGGACAAACACATTTCATAAAAAAATCATGTTATGTACCACATGTAGGCTGTACACTGTCCCAGCCTGTTCCATCCGTCTGACATGTTGTTTGGTTGGTTCCATTGAGAGAATATCCTACATCACAGCTATACACAGCAACAGAAATGTTGGCTCCAAATCTGATATCACCATTGTTGGGTTTAGTAGGCAGTTGACATGCTAAGAAAATAAAGTTTAGAAAGCCTAGATTAACAGACAGCTTTTGAAAGCATCATAAGAAAAGGAGAAACTGCTGGTAACCAATATTTCACAATATTTTCTACCCCATAGAAAGAAATCATCATTTGAGTTTCTTCTGCAATGTCATTTGCAAATGCTTTCAATTTCAAAAAGTCTAGATTTTACATTTGGTGAATAGCTAACCCTTTAACTCTTTACCAAATGACAATATTTAGCCAGGCCTAGATTAAAAGCAATTGCAGACGACAAAATAAATGTGACTTGAAAACTGAAACTTGTTTTGAGATGGGTAGAAAACAATGTGGGAAAAGAAGAAAATGTTGAAAACTGAAACTTGTTTTAAGACAGGTAGAAAACAATGTGGGAAAAGAAGAAAATGCTGGTTACCAGCATTTTCTTCTTTCCCCACAATGTTTTCAAATGATTTCCTTTAAAATTCAGGATTGTGTGGTAAAGGGTTAAAAAACAATTGAATGTTATAACAACTCTATGGAAAAAGGCTCCAGGAAAATGGCAGGAAGAAGAAAAAAAAGCTAGCAACTATATTTTTTTCTTTATCCGCAATGTTTAACACCCTCTCAGAGACAAATTTTTTTGGCTACTTTTCATCTACAGTCTCCAAATGCTTCCGTTATAGAAGACCCATAAAGTATATGAACTCATCCTTTACCACAAAACAAGATTTCAGAATATGTGAAATTGGAAATTGAAATGGAAAATTAAAGGTAGATCAAATAATGATTTCAGTCTTTGAAGGGAAGAAAACAATGTAAGAAAAGCAGAAAATGTTGGTTTTCCAAAGCATTTTCTTTCATGATTGTTATAACTTGAAATTGTGTGGTAAACAACTGAACATGTAAAAATTAGACCATTTGCTGGGAAGGACACACAAGCAACCAGATTTTCTGATTATTTTTTTAACAAAAACACTCAAGGTGACACTATATTTTGTGTGCAGGCTTCATATGGCTGTACCTAAAAAATTAGTGTAAGGATCATTGTAATTCTCTATCCCAAAACTTGCAATTAACTGAGATGTTTTCAAAGTGATAAACAAGCAATGATCCAAGAACCAAAGACATAATAAACATGAATTGACCCTTACAATGTCTGTTTTGTCCTTTGTGATTTTGCAGTTATGAAAATTTCAATTTTAATATTTAATTGATTTTAAAGATCTGCTCCCTCCAACAAACTGGGATTCAGTCTGACAATAATCAACAAAGTCCATTCCATCCATTTTAGCTGTCTACTGATAAAATTATTCAAGTTTTTTAGAGAAAGAAAATCCATGTAGTTATCAGACAAACTCTATTGCACTTAGTAAACTACAAAATACTACTACTCACTGCATGTGGGTTCATTTCCATCCCACTGCCCACTTGTTTGACACACACGATTTGATACTCCTTGTAGGTCATATCCTGATGCACAACTGTACAGGGCAACACTTACAGTACCATTTGTTGTGATGATCACACTGCCACTCACAGGACTGGGCAATGCTGGGCAAAGCACTGTTCATGGAAATTGAAAATATTGCATTATAACTTGTAAATAACAAGAGTCCATGATTTAAGATTTGCTTGGTATAAAAAAATATATAAAATGCTGATGATATTTGGACATTCCAGAACATCATGCAGTAAGAAACACAGCTTTAAGTTAACTCTTTACCAAACAAGCCCTGGTTTTTACGACCCTGAGGATAAGCCTATGAAAAAATTGTGGGAAAAGGAGAACATGCTGGTAACCAGCATTTTCTCCTTTTCCCACAATTTTTTCTACTCTTCCAGAGCCAACTTTTAATTTCTGAGTCATGTTTATTTTGTCGTCTGCAAATGCTTTCAAATGGGACCAGTCTAAGACTTTTGTTGCTTGGTAAAGAGTTAAGGTATAATACACCTCTTTACCAAAGGATAAAATGCAGACATGTCTGGACTGAAAGCATTTGCAGATAACAAAATAAAGTTGACTTACGAATTGAAATTCGTTTTGGGTATGGTAGAAAACATTGCATGAAAAGAAGTATTTTCTCCTTTTACGATAAGGTTCTCAAAAAGCTATGTATTTCCTAAGGGTTGTTAAACCTCCAGATTGTGTCGTAAGAGCTAGGTTAACTCTTTACCATACTGTAGAGATTGTTATGGTCCTATTACAAAAACAAAAGAGACACAATGAAGAAAAACTCTTAAGTGCAAGCTTTTAACCCTTTCCCAAACAAGTCCTGGTTTTTACTTGTCTGCAGTAAAAGTCTTTTGAAAACACTGTGGGAAAAGGAGAAATTGCTCATAACGAGCAATTTCTCCTTTTCCCACAGTGTTTTCTACCCTTTTTAAGAACTTTCTGCCATTTTCTCCAAATCTAAAATTGTCGTCTGCAAACTCTTTTGGTTTGGAAGAGTCCAAATTTTGTCGTTTGGGAAAGGGTTAAAAAAAAATTGTACATACAATGATAACAAATAAAGACCTGGTGAGTGAAACAAAAGGCATGCTTACCACAGGTTGGATCAGTTTGTGTCCATGATCCATCATCCAGACAAGTTCTGATGACATCATCAGAAAGTGTGTAACCAACATCACAAGTGTAGGATGCAGATGTGGTGACCTGATCTGTCTGCAGGGTTACATTACCATTAGATATATCACTTAAGACAGAACATTGAACTGAAACGAAAAAATATCCTGCCTACTATACATCATGCTGTAAAGTTCTGAAAATCAAATTTCAGCATGAAATTATAAAAAGTAAAATATGAAGCCATATTCCCCTTTAACTCTTTACAAAAAACAGAATATTAGAATTGTCCAAATTCAAAGCAGTAGTTGTGACTCATGTGACAGGCTTTGTATTAGGAAGAGTAGAAAGCAATGCAGGAAAAGGGGAAAATGATAGTTACATGTACAAGCATTTGCTTCTTTTCCCACTATGTTTTCAAATGCGTTTTTTTTTCAGGTTTGTTAAAACTTTGGAGTGTGTGTATTTTTTCTTACTAATTTTTTTTGTTTTCCTTGTCACAGCCTGATTATTCTGATAATTCAACCTGTTGACTGCTAAGAACCACTCAGTGCCCTTCTGCAGCCAGTTTTGTCTGATTTGTGTAGTCTGATTTTGGGTCTACAATGTTTGCTTATAGATTTTTACATTTATTAACAGCTAAAGATTTATTCTTTTTAGTAATTTCAAGAGTAAAAGATAAGAATGGATAATATAAACTTATTTCTTTCATCTCTTTTTTTTTTCTAAAACAGTGAGAAAAACAACAATCAGCCTGACTTCTGAAAACATTGAGAGAAAAGAAGATAACGCAGGTGGCCAGCATTTTCCCCTTTTCTCAAAATGCTTCTTACCCTATCAGAAAATAACACCTTGATAGTATCGATTTTGATTTTGTCATCTACAGTCTACAGTTACATTCAATGGAAGAATCAACAATTTCATGTTCGTGAATGGATTAAAAGGTCTACAGTAATGAATGAAAAGTTTGTTTACCACAGGTAGGCACAGTCATGTTCCATCCAGAACCATTTAAATCACAATGAGATGTTACAGATCCACTCAAACTGTATCCAATGTTACAGGAAAATGTTACTTGTACTCTGTCACTTGATAATCTTATATTCCCATTAGCTGGTACTGTAGGGGACTGACATACTGAAAGATGGATGTACAAAAGTAAACCACTCTAGATTCATACAAGAGAAAAGACCAATCAAGCAAGAGCACTGCATGAGGGTGCAAACACTTGGCTGTAGTTGCTCAATTTTCATTGATAATTGTCAAGAAGAAGGTATAGCTACTGGTAGGTCAAAAATAGTTTGACCCTGGTTACCTACCATTTCTGTATGGGTCCCCCTTTTGAAAGTAAACAACTAGTCCAGGTTTGAAGTAAATATCTTTAGTAACAAGAGATATATAATAAAATGTCAATGTTTTTACATGACAACGTCACATACAATACCAGGGCTATGACATTATCTTGATGTTTTCTTCTATAACAGGTGAGCTAGAAATGTCACTGGTGTAAAACTGTTTTTTCAAATAATGTTCACTGAACTCAGTTCTGAAAAACAATTCTGTAGAGGGTGATTTTGAAATATGAAAATAAATAATGCACAACATTCCGGGAGAGACTCACCACAGACTGGTTGTGTTCCATTCCATGTGCCATCATCCAAGCAAGTCAAAACAGAGTTTCCATACACTTCATAGCCAGAAATACAAGAGAAGGTCACCCATGTTGTGTGTCCATCACTGTTTAATATGACTGAGCCACTTGAAGGTGAACCAATGCTGGAACACTGCACTAAAAGGTAAAAGTATCCAAAAACATGATTTAAAATGAATTTTTATTCATACCAAACTTATTGCATGTGACATATAGGACAAAAAATTGGAAAAGATAGATCTAGTAATAATCTGTGTCGATGATATGGATAGTATTGTTGGAAAATGTTTTGAAAAGCCATTAAACATAGGGTTATTCAAACATGCAATTGTGTTGCAAAGGGTTAAATCTTCACAGCACAATGCAGAGTTTCAAAGACCCTGAAACAGAAAGCTTTTGAAAACTTTGTTGGAAAATGAGAACATTTTGTAACTAGTGTTTTCTTCTTTTTCCCACAATGTTTTCTACCTTATCAAATACAAAATTCATCTTGGAAATAACATTTAATTTGTTTTTACAATGGCTTTTAACATGAGCCCACCAAAGAATGTTTTGTTTGGTAAAAGGTTAATATGTACATGAATCATAAAATGTAACATTCAAAACGAAGTTATCCAGAAAATAAGAAATCTTCTGGGGGTAAAGTTAGGTACATGTATATAATTTAATTTGATTTTCCATCTGTACTGATGGTAGCAGATGCATAGTAGAGTCCTTCGGTAATGCATTACAGAACTATAGTGTTATTCTAGGGGCCTAGAAATATACAAGGAAATGATACATAAATAAAACTGGAGGTACCATATCACATTTCTCTTATAAACAAAAGTAATTTAGAGTTGTCACAGGCTTAAAAATTCAGATGCTATTCTCCGCATCCGTTACCTTCATAATGGATGAGGAAATAAGAGCATCACACATGCAAGTGCAAATACTCAGCTGCAAATGTTTCAATTTCAGTAAAAATTCTTAGTCAACAAAACAGTAAAACAGGTCATCTAGAGCTGTCACTGAATGTGACTTAATACCCCTGCCAGCACTTTGACAGAAACAGGCATTACTAGTGTTTTGAAGACAGGCGGACACATGGACGGACAGACAGGCTGATTCCAGTTTACCTCCGAAAACATTCATTTTGCGGGGGTATGAAATTACTTCAGTCTGAACCAAACCACAAAATTTATAATGCTCAAAATTGAAAGCACTTGCAGACGGCAAAATAAAAGTTACTAAAAAATTGAAAGTTGTTTTAGGAAGGGAAGAAAATATTGTGGGAAAAGGAGAAAATGCTGGTTTCCAGCATTTTCTCCTTTTCCCACAATGTTTTCTAAAGGCTTCTTTCTCAGGGTCGTCAAAAGTAGGGATTGTATGGTAATAAGTTAAAATACTAACCTGACCTTGTCATATAGATTCACCTTTAAAAGTGAACAACTGTGTCCAAGTTTGCGGTAAACATGTTATAATAAAATATCAAAGTTTTTGCATGACGATGGAGACAGAGGTACTAGGGCTAGGATAATAACTGGATGATTTCTTCCCAAACACTGGTCATAACTTCTGTAACACACAACCAAGCAAAAAAAAAAGTGCTGTATGACAAATCAACATTGTAAAAGAAATTTCAATCAATTTTCAGCCAAAAGTGCCAAAATGGTGAAAACTTTAGGAAGATGGACAGGTACATGGACAAACAAATGGCCAATCTGATTCCAGCATACCCTTACAACTTTGTAGTGGTGGTATGAAAAATACTATTGCTTTATCTTTCATCAATTGATTTTATGGTGTAAAATGCCATTTTCAACATGATTTTGTTAATATTGCAGTGCTAGTGCACCTATCCATGCTTTCCTGAAATTTCTAATACCAGAATCCCACACAATAATCTTTCCAAGACACTGACTGCTTTCCTACAAAACCATTGCCAAAACAATGGCCAGTAGTGAGTGAGGATTGAATCCTGTAGCAATGACTATCAACAACCCTTCATAGAAATTGGCAGAGCTTTGGATCTAACCATCAGCCCTTTTTTAAAAGTCCTCTACTCTACTGACTTAGCCACCAGGCGGGGCTTGGCGTATGTAAGTTATCAGTATTCCTCCATCTGCAGAATGCTTTATCATCCTACCACATGAGGGGAAGCCACTATCCCACAGTCCAGTAGTTAAGCACTCAAGATGACCACTTCCTGTTAAACTGTAATTTGTGTCACAATAGAAATCAGCCACAGTCACTCTACCATCTGAGTTAAGCATTACACCTCCTCCAACTGGACTTGTGACATCTGGACAACTTACTGAAATAAAGATGTAGTAAAACACAGTAAAGTAAGATATTTGATTCTTTACCAAACAACAAAATTTTTGACTTGTCCAAATTGAAATCATTGGCGGACAACAAAAAAAGAGGTGACTAGAAAATTGAAACCTAGCCTCAAAAAGAGTAGAAAATATTGTGGAAAAAGGAGAAAATGCTGATTACCAGCATTTTCTCCTTTTCCCACAATGTTTTCAGAAAGCTTCTTTTTCAGGGTTGTCAAAAGTCGGGATTGAGTGGTAAAGGGTTAAGTGCCTTTCTTGTCTATACATGTATTTGCATTTGCAGCCAATGTAGATCAAGATCAGACTGCACAAAACATGCCTACTTCAAAGAAAAAAGCAACAACAAAGTACCACTGTTTTAGGCCATATTTCAACTGAAGATGTCTATTTGGTTTATTTGGTGCTATAAGCGTTAATAATGTTAACAATAAGGGTTAACTCTTTACTACACAACAAGATTTTAGACTGGTCGAAACTGAAAGCATTTGCAGATGACAAAATTAATGTGACTCAAAAATTGAAATTTGTTCAGGGAGGGTAGAAAACATTGTGGGAAAAGGAGCAAATGCTGGTTAACAGCACTTTGTCCTTTTCTCACACTGTTTTCAAGAGCCTTCTTTTTCAGGGCCATGAAAACCAAGGATTGTTTGAGAAAGGGTTAATAATAAAAAAAAGTTACAAGCATTTTTCTCATTTTCCGATACTGCTTTTGAATAACTTAACTCTTTACCACACAAGCCCTTTTTTTAATGAGAAAAAAAACCTTTGAAAACCTTGAAGGAAAAGTAGAAAATGCTGGTAACCAGCATTTTCTCCTTTTCCCACAATGTTTTCTACCCTTCCCAAATCGAATTTCAATTTTTCAGGCACATTAATTTTGTAATCTGCAAATGCTTTCAAATTGGACCAGTCTGAAACTTTGTCGTTTGGTAAAGAGTTAAGTTGTTAGTTAAAACTTTAGATCATCTGGTAAATGAATAACATAAAGGGACCAGCCAATAATAAAATTTATCTCTGATGCCTGAAGTCTGATCATAAGAGACCATCCACATCTGGAAACAGACGGCATGTCCACAACAATCTGATCCTAATCAACACTATGCACGATACAAATAAACAGAAAGATTTTTTTGGACACCTACCACATTCTGGTACAGCCATGATGTTCCATGTTCCATTGGCTTGACATTCCAACGCAGCTTGGCCAACCAGTGTTGTTCCTGTGTTACATGTTACTATGGCCACAGAACTTTGTCCATTGGTTATATATTCTATTGAACTATTTGAGATATCAATGAAGCTCTCACATTTATCTGAAATATTAGAAATTTTTAACCCCTTACCACACCATGTCAACTTTTAGTGACCCCGAGACAGAAGCCTTTAGAAAAATTGTGGGAAAAGGAGAAAATGCTGGTAACCAGCATTTTCTCCTTTTCCCACGTTTTTTACTCTCCTTGAAGAGTTCCAATTTTTGAGTCACATCTAATCAATGTTTTCTACCCTTCCCAAAGCAAATTTTGATTTTTTAGCCACCATTACTCTTTCATCTGCAAATGCTTTCAATTTGGACAAGTCTGAAATTTTGTTGTATGGTCAAGAGTTAATACCTATTGAAATACATAAAACACAATTATACTATGTATGAATAACTACATGAACCATACTTAAACAACAGACAAATCTATTTTGCAAGCAATTTCTGCTTTTCCCAAAATGTTTTCGTATGTATTCATGCGTGTGCTTTAATTCTTGTTTTTACTTGGACCTTTCAAAGATATGTTACAAATGTTTGATAAAAAAAAAAATCAAAATATGACCCCTGACTTAATGATGAAAACTGATATTTATTCTGCAGTGAAAAGAAATCAAGAAGAAACTCACTACAAGCAGGTGTTGAACCATTCCATCCAGTCCCATCAACTTGACAAACTAGCAGAGATGATCCTGATAGAGTATAGCCTACTTCACAAGCAAACTGGGCTGTCATATTTCCATGGCTAAAAGTAATACTTCCATTAGGTGGAGCACTGGGCGGATCACACACTGAAATTTAGATATAATTTTTACATTGTTTACCCTTAACATTTTACAACACATTCCTGAGTTTAAACGACTCGGAAAAAGACTTAAAAACATTGTGGGAAAAGGAGAAAATGCTGGTATCCCTCATTTTCTCCCATCGTTTTCTACCATTTCAGGGCCAAATATGATATTTGAAGGTTTACTGAATATGTCATGTGAAAATTCTTTCAAACTGGATGAATCTAAATTTGTCGTTTGCTAAATAGTTAAAGCACATCTCATGATTAATATTGCCTTTGCAGTCAATCTAGATCAAGATCAGATTGCAGTGTTATCTTTGATCAACACTGTCTGCCTGAAGACAAAAGCAATGATGAAACTGCAAACATTTGGGATGTATGTAGACTGATAGTCTCTGCTGACTTATTAACAGAAGCTCTTAGGTTCCAAGGCTTAAATAGAAAGGCAATTTCGTTGAAATGATTTCTCCCACTGAAAAATTTGCTTGAGCCCGTAAATTAAAATAGCTCCCAGTCAGCCATTTTTGGCCTTAGCAGAATGTTTTAGCCCAGGTCATGACCTGTCTATAGTCTGCACAGGCTGAAATAGGTTGATAGTTTTTGCTGATGCACAAAGCCCCCTATTCAGAGAGCATGGCTCATATTCATTCAAATACGAAATACAATTTATACTCAGTATAATTATGAAGAGATAAATCATGAAACAAACCACACAAAGGCACTCTTCCATTCCATATACCATCAGTTCCACAGGCTCTTGAGAAATCTCCCCCTGTCAGATAGTAACCTGACATACAAGTGTACAAAGCTATGCTTATCTCACCATTCGTTGTGACATCTACAGCACCACTGTCTGGGTCATTCAGGTCTGAACATTTTACTGAAAATACATCACTTATTTATTTTACTGCATATAGACCCAATGGATGCCAAAGGTAAACAATGCTTGTTTTAAAATACATTCAAATCTAAATCATAATATCTAAAAGCACATGTATGTGAATTTTCGTGAAGATGGCAAACTGCTACTGTACATATGGAAGGTCTATATGCTAGTCACTGGCAGAGAACTGAAATCTAAAGCAAGATTAAAAATTCTTAGGTCAGTCTATCTTTTATCTTTTGCCCGATTTGAAAATTTGTTTTTCTGCCAGCAAGTATTACTTGAACTGACCATACAGTAACAGATTATCATCTTCATAATTATTTCCATACTTTTAAGTTACATCATTTAAATTTCACGTTACCATCCCTTTATTTCCATTTGTCAGCGACAGGGTCTTTCTTTAAACTGCTGAAGAAATTCCAATTACGTGGTAAATTCCAAATACTGTTAAATCTTATTGTAACAGAGTGTAAAACTAGATCTGACTGCATAGAATGTGTGGTCCAATATAAATCTACACTGTTCCCAAGAAGGAACTTAGATGCACTTAGCAGTTCTAACCCTTTCCTAAAGGAGAAAATGCTGGTAACACACATTTTCTTCTTTTGCCACTATGTTTTCTACCCTCCAAGTACAAATTTCATTTTTTGAATCACATTAATTTTGTGGTCAGCAAATGCTTTCAATTTTGAATAGTCTAAAATTTTAACATTTGGTAAGGAGTGAAAGTAAATCTGAAATCTTTCTTCCCTTACCACATACTGGCTCTGAGAAATCCCATGATCCATCAGTCCTACATAGCAAGGAAGATAACCCAGCCAAGGTATATCCACTGTCACATGTAAACAGTGCTGTAGTGGTATCTCCATTGGATGTCAAGTTTATGTTACTATTGTTTGGAGTAGATAAAGTCTCACAGGGAACTGGGAAAAAAAGAATTTTCCTGTTACTATGCATTTTATAATACGGCCAACAAAGAATGTAACTATTATCAGTTTATTAAAACAAAACAAAAGTTTACAAGTGTAATAGATGTAGAGGCCTATTATAAAATAACATTAAAAGATGTCAGTAAACAAGAGCACAGCATGTGAAAGTCAATGTACGGCTGCATATTGAGTTGAAATAGAGACTTATCTATGTCAAAAAATGTGCTAAAAAGTATATACCCTTCTTTTATGAAATTTCCTTTTGATAGTAAACAACAAACCTAAGTTTGGAGTAAAAATCTTCTGTAATGACAGAGAGATGACAAAATGTCAATGTGGATTACAATCCAGACAATAACAACAGGGCTATGACAACACCATATTTTTTTTGAAAACAGCCAAACTTAAACATGAATTGATTGTTGTTGCTTCAGGGCCAGAAAGAACAGAAAAAAATCCTAATGTACCCTTTAATGAGTGGTCTATTCTCAATCACATACTGCATGGGTTTTAACTCATTACCAAAAGACAAAATATTAGGCTTGTCCAAATCGAAAGCATTTGCAGATGACAAAATAAAAATGACAGAAAATTTGAAATTTGTTTTGTGAAGGGTAGAAAACATTGTGGGAAAAGGAGAAAATGCTGGTTACCAGCATTTTCTCCTTTTCCCACAATGTTTTCTAATGGCTTCGTTCTCAGGGTCGTCAAAGTAGGGATTGTGTGGTAATGGGTTAAAAGCTACAAATGATATAAAATCTTCGAAATTATTTAACAGTGTCTCAAAGTATATTGTTGAAGTCTAGCATCCAAGCAAATGTTAAAAATAAACAGAAGTGAAAAAAAAAGACACTATCAAATTGAATGACGACAATGTTTTAGAGTATTCTGGTCCACATTTGGAATAACATAAAATCCAGAAAAACCTTACCACACTGTGTATCAGAAAAATCCCATGACCCATCAGATCTACATGTGAGAATACTGGTGCCAAACATTGTATACCCAACATCACAAGTGTACTGGGCAGTTGTCAAGATACCATCTGTTGTCATAGAAACAGATCCCCCGGCTACAGAATCTAATGAACTGCATGCAGCTGAAGTAAAAAAGTTTGATGAAATCTCAAAAACTTCAAAGGCATTTGTCTTAATTCCCAGTTTATTCTGATTACAAATAATAATCCTAAAAACTTCTGTGTAAATTGCTGACTCTGATTTAAGACTTTTCCAGATTGAAAGATAGTGTAGATGACATATTGAATCTTGCAAGATCTGTCTGGCATTTCTACAAGTAAAGGAGAGCACTTGTGTAGAATCATTTTTAAATCCACTGATAGATGTAGAACTTATAGCTCAGACAAGCTGCTCTACTTAAGACAATTTATTATTTGACCTTTATAAGTAACCTTGAGCTTGGACAAATGATTCAAATGGCACTTTAACTGGTAATGAAGAACATTGGGTGTAAACTTATTTCTATGTACAAATATAAATGTGACACTGTAGCTAAGACAAGCCCTATTTATGTCATTCCAGTACCTGATGTTTAAGTGTGACCTTGACCTTGGACCTACCTGAACAAATTATTCAAATGGTACTTCTACTGGTAAAGAAGAACGAGCAGAATTATTTTGAAAATGGTCTGTAACTGTTGAAACTCTAGTTGGGACAAAATCCAATAATAACAAATTTATCAAATGACCTTCAATGTGACCTAGACCTTAGACCTACCTGAAAAAATATTTCAAATGCTATGTCAACTCATAATGGGGAACAACTGTGCCAAATTATTTTGAAATCCATCAATAACACTCAAGTGTCATCGTGACAACTATGTCTCAAGCAGACTTGAAAAGAACTAAGAGAGATTTTGCCTAGAAAGTGTTTTTGCAGCCAAGAATAAGCGAGTTTTCCAAAAGATTTCTGTGACTTAACATGGCTTCTAACCAATCTGAAGTTAACATAATTGCCACAATGCTTACTGCAGGAAGGTTGGGTGCCATTCCACCCAAGACCAGATTGTTGACAGATTCTACTATTTTCTCCATAAATGGTATATCCTGTATCACATGTGTAGGTAGCTGTCACTCCATCTGAGCTTACACCTCCATTCACAGGGCTTGCTGGTGCTTCACATACTGAAAGAAGTCAAGTTCATATCAGCTCTTTTCCAGACTAAAAAAAACTTTAGCCTTGTCGAATTTGAAAGAATCAGCAGAAAAGAAATTAAATATACCTTGAATGACCAGAATGAATCTGTAAGCTTAGAAAGCGCAGTGGGAAATGGACAAAATGCTAGTTTCTAAGTTTTCTAAAATGGTTCCTAAAGGGTTGTGAAATGATTGTGTGGCTAAGAGTGAAAAGTTCTTCTGCAGAATGAAAGTGAGGGAGATGTATTCTATTTGTATGTTAACAAATTTGTTGGTATTATCATTCTTTACTTAACATCAGTGAACTATTCTAAGTTTCAATTGTCCTGATGAAGACTGAAATAAAAAATTTTTTTGAAAACATTTCTGGAAATCAGCATTTCTTTCTCTTCTGATAATCAAAAGACTTTTTATGGAAGGGTCATAAAAACATGGAACTATTTGGTAAACTCTTTACCAAACAACAAAATTTTGGACTAGTCCGAATTGAAAGCATTAGCAAACAACAAAAGTAAAGTGACTCAAAATTGAAATTTGTTTTGGGAAGGCTAGAAAACAGTGTGAGAAAAGGAGAAAATGCTGGTTACCAGCATTTTCTCCTTTTCCCACAAGGTTTCTAAAGGCTTCTATCACAGAGTTGTGAAAAGCCAAGGACTGTTTGGTAAAGAGTTACTGTTAACATTTTCCTGCATTGTGTCACATAGTGGCAGATTTAAAGTGTACTTTTTTGGCAATGGTATAAACACATTGTCCTGTACATTAGCAAGCATACATGTTTAGCCATTTTTCATCAAACAATAAAATTTAGACAAATCCAATATTAGAGCATTTCAGACAAAAAAATAAAGGTGGTTTGACGGATAAGATCTTTCTATGAAAGGGTGGAAGACATCATGGGGGAAAGGGGAAAATGCTGGTTACATGCATATTCCTCTATTTCCTAAATGTTTTAAAAACGATTCTTCCACAGCATTGTTAAATCTCAGGATTGTTGGGTAAAATGTCAACAGATTTCCTTAGATATTTACCACAGATTGGTGAAACATTGTCCCATAATCCACTGGTTGTACACATTACTGCAGCAATGCCCAAAATCACATAGCCATTAACACATACATAGTTTGCAGTGCTGATACTTCCACTACTATGTACACTTACATTTCCACTGTCAGGGGCTGTAACATCTGGACACTGGACTATCAATATGACAAAAACAGATATGATCAGGCAAGCCTTTATTAACCCTTTGCCCCATAAGGTATTTCTATGGTATCTAATTGACCCTAAATAACAGCAAGGATGAAGCCATTTCTTATGTGTATATGACACCTTTTGATAGTGTAGAAAACATTGTGGCCAAAGGTGAAATTGCTCGTCACGAGCAATTTCACCTTTTGCCACAATGTTTTCCAAAGGCTTCTACAAGCAATGTGTAGAAATGAGTATCTATGGAGTAAAAGGATATACATAATTTTTTGAAATGTTTTATCAGTTGATGAACATAATTAGATCTAAAATGTTAATCTTTTTGAAACAAATAAAAAAAAAATCAAAAGTGAAAAAAAAAAAACCTCGTAAACAATCACTCTGTCCTTTTTCATTGCCTCATAAACTATCATTTATTTCTTTACCATACAATCCCACATTTTTTCCTTTTCCAACAATGTTTTCAAATAGCTTCTCCTTTAAGGTTTTTAACTCTTTACCAAACAACAAAATTTTAGACTGGTCCAAATTGAAAGGATTTGCAGATGACAAAATAAATGTGGCTCAAAAATTGAAATTTGTTTTGGGAAGAGTAGAAAACATTGCGGGAAAACGAGAAAATGCTGGTAACCAGCATTTTCTCCTTTTCCCACAATGTTTTCAGAAGGCTTCTTTCTCAGGGTCGTTAAAAGTCGGGATTGTGTGGTAAAGGGTTAAAGATCAGGGTATTGTGAGAAAGGTTTAACTCTTTACCACATGAGAAAATTTTAGACTGGTCCAAATTGAAAGCATTTGCAAGCAACAAAATAAAAGTGACTGAAAACTTAAAATCTGGTTTGGGAAGGGTAGAAAACACTGTGGGAAAAGGAGAAAATGCTGGTTACCAGCATTTTCTCCTTTTCCCTCAGTGTTTTCAAAAGGCTTCTCTCTCAGGGTCGTTAAAAGTTGGGATTGTGTGGTAAAGAGTTAAATATGGATTGAATAGTTATCTTCGTACCACAAAGAGGAACTTTTCCTGACCAAGTTCCATTCTCTAAACACATCAGGCTGGCAGATCCATTCAGTGTGTACCCCAGGTCACATCCAAACACTGCAAGACTTGTTGTACCATCAGATGTCAAGGTCACAGACAAGTTACTTGATAACACTAGGTCTTCACACTGAACTGAATTTCAAAACAGGAATTGATTTATAAAATTTTAACCCTTTACCACACAGCAAAATTTTACACCCATCCAAATTGAAACCATTTCCAGATAACAATTTAATAGTGATTAGATGATGCAATTTTTCTTTAACAGGGTAGAAAACATTGTGGGAAAAGGAGAAAATGCTGGTTACCAGCATTTTCTCCTTTTCCCACAATGTTTTCAAAAGGCCTCTACCTCAAGGTCGTCAAAAGTCATCATTGAGTGGTAAAGGGTTAATAGATGTAAGTTATACACTATTCTTTACCATATGACAAAATGTTAGACTTCCAAATTCAAAAGATTTGCAGACAAGAAACTATATATGGAAAAGACGATGGGATTAATTTCTGAAAGAGTAGAAAACATTGTGGGAATAAGATAAAATGTGGGTTACCAGTATTCTCTCTTTTTCCTGCCATTTTTTTCAAAAAACTTCCTTGTAACAGTCATAAAAGTTTGTACTGTTTGGTAAAGGGTTAACCATATATACAAAAATTTAGGAAACAGTAAGCATGATTTGTAACTCAAATTTCAGGGACAACCTATGACACTGCTGTAAAAGCATTTTGTAACTGTCTTTTTTTAAACTAAGCGCTACCCATTGAATAATGTCTTGTTATCACTTATCCAATTTGTATCATTCTAACCAATCCTATTTTCAACAAAAGAAAAGTTTTATTGAAGATATTATGAAATTTGAGAAGAACAAGCAAGTAGTATTTGTTGCAAAAAGTACACAGTTGTTTCACAGGAATATAATGCTAAACCCTTAACCCTACTTTTTACTACCCTGAGAAAGAAACCTTTTGAAAACATTGTGGGAAAAAGAGACAATGCTGGTTAACAGCATTTTCTCCTTTTCCCACAATGTTTTCTATCCTGTTGGAAATAAATTTAAATTATTGAGTTACTTTTATCTTGTTGTCTGCAAGAGCTTTCAATTTGGACCAGTCTAAAATTTTGTTGTTTGGTAAAGAGTTAAAAGTTTTGATTGAGAGAATTTAAGTATACCTATACATGAACCTATGGTACATTTCTATGAAAAAGAAAATGTTTCTTAAATGATCTGGAACTTTGTCAATGGCTGTTTTACAGACAAAGAAACTGGAAAGAATTTCAGACTGTCCATTACAGATTACAATCTAAATGTGACCAAAAACTTTTCTTCTGAAGGGAAGAAAATATTGTTGATTACCAACATTTTCTCCTTTTCCCACAATATTTTCAAAAGTCTCCTTACTAAAGATCATTGTAACTGAGATTGTACAAAAAGAGTTATGTCTTTACCAAAAGACAGAATTTTGGACTAGTCCAAATTGGAAGTATTTGCAGGTGGCAAGATAAATGCAACTACAAAAAAGGCACTTCGATGTGGGAAGGGTGGAAAACTTTGTGGGAAAAGAAGAAAATGCTAGTTACCAGCATTTTCTCCTTTTCCCACAATGTTTTCAAGAGGCTTCTTTCTCAGGGTCGTTAAAAGTCATGATTATGTGGTAAAGGGTTAAAAAAAAAAACATCTACCACAAGTTGGTGCAATGCCCATCCAGCCAGAACCTTGATCACTGCACAGTCTTTGTGAATTTCCTGACAGTGTGAAACCTGTATCACATGTATAGAGTACTATACGTGTATTGGCTCCTGTGGTTACATTTCCATCGGTTGGTGATGTTGGCAAATCACATACTGGAATAGGATAAACAATATAAACAAGAAAATATGACTGAATTAATACTTAATGTGCAGCTGCCAATGAAACCACCTCTTGTACTATGTTTTCTACCTGTGCTTAAATCTTTTACACACAATCCTGACTTTTAATGACCCAGACAAAACAGCCTTTTGAAAACATTGTAGGAAAATGAAAAAATGCTGGTAACCAGCATTTTTGCCTTTTCCCACAATATTTTCTACCTGTTCAAGAACAAGTATTACAATTTGAAAAACATGCAAATTCTTATGCTTGTCCAAATGTTTCTCAAGTTGACTTTAAAACTGATTCAACTTAATAATTAAAATTGCCTTTGATATGGTAGGGTATATTATGGTTACCAACATTTCCTCCTTTACCTTAAATGTTTTCAACAGTCAACTTTATAAGGTTCATTACACCACAGCATTGTCTGGTAATGGGGTACAACATTTTATAATTGTCAAGCAAGAGGATTCAGACAGTGACTGATATCTGAGGAGACCTGTGTAAAAATTCTTAGTAAATCTAAATTAAAATCACTAGCACAGCACAAATGTTGCTGACAGTTTAAAAGTAAAGCAGTTTTGTTTTAACCTTTTACCAAACAATCCCTGGTTTTTACAACCCAGAGAAAGAACCATCTGAAAACATTGTGGAAAAAGGAGAAAATGCTGGTAACCAGCATTTCCTCCTTTTCCCACAATGTTTTCTGTCATGTTGGAAACAAATTTCAATTTTTGAGTTAAGTTTGTTTTGTCGTCTGCAAGTGCTTTCAATTTGGACCAGTCTAAAATTTATTTTGTTGTTTGGGAAACTCAAAGAAAAAAGTCATTTTCAACATAATATATGTTTTTCACCCCATCCATCTCCCCTCGCCCTCCCACCCCCCAAGAAAATAAGATTAAAAAAAAAAAAATATATATATATATAGATGGAATACAAACCACATAATGGTGCTGAGCCATTCCATGTCCCATCTGAAATACAGCTGATGTTTGATTGCCCTTCAAGATGATACCCTACTGCACATGTAAACGTTGCAAAGCTTGTAACTCCATTGGTGAACTTGGACACTGAACCACTGGTTGGAGAACTTATCGATTCACACAGGACTAGCAATGAGAAATACAGCAAAGAGAAAAATTACAAAGGAACCAAATCTATTTTCATCTTAGGTTTTAATACTTTTAACCCTTTGCATTTTTTTCTATATTTAGTAAGTAGAAAGCAAGCGACTAAAAGAAAACTCTTTTTCTTTTAAAAATGTGATTAAGTCAAAAGATAAAACATGCATCTTATGTAAAAACTGATTGGTTAGAACACATAAGGTTTTGATCAGCCAAGGGATTTTGATTTCAATGCATAGATTTAAACGAGAGTAAATATGTAAAATGCTCAATGCATCCTTCTATAGCGCATAAAGAAAACAGCATTGGAATAGAAATGAGAACTGTGTTTATATTGTAATTTTGCTTTTGCTTTGTGCAGACAGTGCGGCCCAATTTCTATGCTAAAAGAAAATCCAAATCTTTGTAAGATACTTTGAGCCACACGGATTGAGAGTAAATCTTCATATCTTTTACAGACTAAAAGGAAATCTTTTATATTAAAAATTTACCATACAATCCCAAGTTTTAACAATCTTGAGGGAGAAGCTGTTAGAATAGATTGTGAGAAAAGGAGAAAATGCTCGTCACAATAAGTTTCTCCTTTTCCCACAATTTTTTCTATCCTCTGAATGACAAATTTCACCCTTTCTTTCACCATGAAGAAAAATATAATTTGTTTTTTGCAAGTGCTTTCAATTGGGACAAGTCTAAAATTTTGTTGTGTGGTAAAGGTTAATGAGGTAAAACAATGGATAGATATGATGTGTGTAGACTTTTACCACAAGTTGGCACAGAAGAGTTCCATGATCCATCCTCTAAACAATATGTTAGCTCTGCCCCTAACATACTGTATCCCAGACTGCAGGTGAACTCGGCAGATGTCTGTATACCATCAGATACTAAAATTGTTGATCCATTGGATAAAGACTGCAGGGACTTGCATGATACTGTGAATGTAAGAGAGTTGTCTAAACAGACTTCCCATGAAATGATTGCAATGAGAAATCTTGATGGGAAAAAAAATGTCTATTCTACTAAAGAAAATCAAAGTTTGAACAAATCTTAATGTTCATTTTTCTTATCATGCACAATTCTATAGTTCAATGTATTAAATGTCAAATAAGCACATTATGTGTACAAGTAATGCAACTGGATACTGATAACTGAATAACCTTGGATATACAGTAGTTGACCCTTTTTTTGTATATGTAAAGATTTGAAGGTTCACATGACTATGTAGTATAGAGTTCAAGAAAGTATGAGTATCAGAAATAATATCTATATGGAGAGTTTGTATGGAACTGAAAAGCAGTGAATATAACAACTTTGAACTATAGAAATAATATCTATATGGAGAGTTTGTATAGAACTGAAAAGCAGTGAATATAAATTTTGACATATACAAGTAAACAGTTGTTATCCTACCACAGTTTGGAAACTGCTCTTGCCATGTACCATTTTCTAAACAGGTTACATTCTGTTTTCCTGACAGTGTATATCCTGTGTCACAAGTGTGTATAACAGAAGTCACAGCCCCATCTGTTACTATGTTGGATGTTCCATTAGGTAGACTCATGATGTCTCCACAGTAAACTGAAAATAGAATGTAAAAAATGAAGATAACCTGTGTTCTCATGAAACAAACAATTCTAGATTTCAGACAGCCAAAAATAACAGTTACACTTCAAATGCATAAGGACTGTCAGTCTGAACATAGGTTATCACTTGGAATCATTACCCACATTCCACATTGACGTAAAATAGATAGGTTTTCACTTAAACTTGTTACTAGTCAACAAAGTTTTTTCACCAATATTCAAATTATTTGCTGAAACCAAATTAATTTTGGCTGAAAATAATGGGAACTGTTTTAGAACAAGTGGTAGACATTGTAGTTGATGAGAAAATCTTGTAGGTCAGCATTTCCCCACAATGTTTCTAAAAGCCGTCTCCATTGGGGAAGTTAAAACACTGAATTGTTTGGTAAAGGGTTAATCCCTAAATTTATACTGCAGCTCAAACTCTTTTGTTAACCCTAAAAATACATACCACATGCAGGTGTGTTTCCAGACCAACCAGTAGAATCATTTTGACATACAACAGTTGGCTCCCCCTGTAAGGAGAATCCTGCTATGCATTCAAATGTTGCTGTTCTTTTGTCAGATGATAAAGTCACAGAGCCATTGGCTGGAGCTATTGGTGTAATGCAATCTGCAAAAATATTACCATCATAGAACTGAACTTCTTAAAATACATTGATATTTTATAATAAATACAAGTTTCAAATTTACCACAAAAATCATTTTGAGATTCGCAAAACTTTGCTCCTGTTCTGTTAATCTAAAAAGGTGTTGATTGCAGAGGTACAAGTTATTTTCATGTTCCACATGTAATAGGTTGATTCCCATAAAATCAATTTATGATGGGGAATAAAAAGCATTAACTATGTTCTGTAAATGTGCAAGTCATGAAACAAACATTATCATTTCATGCTTTCCTGGTAGATTATCAAGAATTATCGGTGAAATATTTTTCCGTATTTCATCATTAAGACCAGTGAAAATACTAATTTTTATTTTCTAACTCTTTCATTGAAGGCGGAAACAGTTCCTGCTCACTAGTTACATATGTTAAATGTACCCTACAGTCAGATGGAAATATGACATAATTTACCTCACATTTCCTGTGCTTGATGTGATAATCTAATGTGTTGCTATGTGAAGGGTATGTCACGGGAAAGAGAAAAAAAAAAGAGAATTGTAATGAATTTTGATTAAGCTCCCCTTACAAGGGGTTAAAAGCATGAAATAAATAGAATAACAAATGTACTCTAACAAAAAAAAAAAGATGTCCTGTGTATTTACACTACAATAAAAAAGAAAGTTTCAATATTCTATTCTAACCTGTTTACAACACAACAATACTTTAGACTCATCTGGATCGGAAGCCTAATATGGCTGTAATAATGGAATTTGCCTATAAAAGAGTAGAAAACATTGTGGTAAAAGGACAAAATGCTCGTTACCAGGATATTCTCCTTTTCCCACAATGTCTACAGAAACTTCTCCCTAAAGTTGCCAAACTTAGAATATTTAAGTAAAAGATTTTAACTAACATTAAATTTCTGAATTTAGCTGCTTGAATGTGCTACCTCAGAGAGTTCAAATCTATGAAGGTACTGCTTCAACTTTTCAGTAATTTACTTACAGCATGCTGGTTGTTGATTGTTCCAATTTCCATCAGTTTCACAAGTGGAAGTATTGGATCCATCCAGATAGTAGTCAGAATTACATGTGTATGTGGCAACAGTAGTAGCTCCATCAGTGGATATTGTAACAGAACCACTAGAAGGGGCAGTTAGAGTTTGGCACTGCACTGAAAACAATAAATATCCAATGTACCACCATATATAACAAACACACAAAAAACATTACATTAGAAAGGCATGATGTTTCCACATCTTAGATGACTCTGAAGACTACCTTCAGAAACATACTGGGAAAAAAAAAGATTGCTACATTGTATAATGATAGAAAGAATCCATACCACAAGTAGATTCAGTCAGATCCCATGATCCATCACTACGACAAGTAAGTGTTGTAGAACCTGCTAGACTGTATCCACTGTCACACATGTACCTGGCTGTTGTTGTAAGCCCATCTGTCTCCAAGCTGACATTGCCACCCTGTGGCACAGACAAGGCTGAACAAGACACTGCAAAAAATACTTTTAAGTAAGCACAATACAAAGCACCAATCAGAATTAATCAAGATCAGAATGAAAAGAACAAGCATCTACATGTCTTGGATCTGCAAAATCTACCATTCTAAAATTATGGCAATGAAACTGATAAAGCAACAGAATTTTATCCTCTAAATTTGTATCTTGTATGAACTATGCTCTGTAAAAAGGATTCTTAATGCATCTGCAAAATGCATCGATTCAGGTCAGCATGCCCAGTCCATGCAGGCTGACCTGGGCCTAAACTTTTCCACTATTGATCAATTTTCTGTATTTCCATGGACAAGTCATAAAGGTGGTTGTTAAAGAAAGTTGCAATTATAGTTCCAGAATTATGTGATTGCTTGCTTGGTGTCATGGATTACAGGCATGCATTAATCCCCCTTTTCCAGACCATGGCTCATTTATTATATAAAGGGTTTATACCCTGTAACCAAACAATCCCTGGTTTTTACAACCCTTACATAAAAGCCTTTGAAAAACATTGTGGGAAATGGAGAAAATGCTAGTAACCAGCATTTTCTCCTTTTCCCACAATGTTTGCTAACATGCCCGAAACAAATTTTATTTTTGAGTTTCATTTATTTTGTCATCTGCGAGTTCTTTCAATTTGGATCAGTCCAAAATTCTGTCATTTGGTAAAGAGGTAAAGTGTACCTGTTCATGAATGTCATATTGAACATTCAATATAAAAACATAGGTCAGAGTATTTTCATATAAACATGTTTGACTACACATATTATGTTCATGCCTAACATCTCAAAGCCTCTAGATTTGATAACTTTTTAATATTTTTGTTTTGAAGCAGTTTCGACAAATTGAGTTTTTTAGTACGTAGGTTGGAAGTGTTGCAAGAATATTGGAACAACATTAAAATTATTGGTGAATCTTGCACCTACCTCCACATGATGGCTCTACAGAGTTCCAAGAACCATCTGATCTGCAAGTTAACTGTGAGCTGCCTGTCAGTGTATAACCTTTCATGCAAGTAAAGTATGCTTTGGTTTCAAGACCATCTGTAACTATACTCATATTACCACCCACAGGAATTATCAATGTCTCACATAAAACTGCAAATAATATAGAAAAAAAAAAACCCTCACAAAACTGAAAAGTAATAAAAATATACATTGAACTCTTTACTAAATGACAAAATTTTAGACTTGTCCAAACTGAAACCACTTGCAGATGACAAAATAAACATAACTAAAAAAAAAACTGGTTTCCAACAAGGTAGAAAACATGGGAAAAGGAGAAAATGCTGGTTACCATTATTTTCTCCTTTTCCCACAATGTTTTCCAAAGTCTTCTCTTTCAGGGTCAACAAAGTCCGGATTCAAATTCTGTTGTGAAGAGTTAAGCCTTTTTTTTTTAAACAAGAAAAATTCCAGCCTTGTCAAATTCGGAAGCATTCTCATTAGACAAGCTAATTTGGCTCAAGTGATAGAACTTGTACTTCAAAGGGCTGAAAAATTGCAGAAAAAGGAGAAAATGCTGTTTACCTGTATTTTCTCCTTTTTCCACACAGGTTTCTACAGCAATCTTTTTAAGGATCATTTAAACTCTGGATTGTTTGGTAAAAGGTTCATCTAAAATATACTGAGAATTTCCAAAAAGGGTATTCATGAATTGCCCACTTGATTTGACAACCTATACAAAATGTAGGGAAAGCAGCATTTACTCTTTATAAGCAAACATTTCTATTTGAATGCTTTTCCAGCCATTTGATAATTGTCATTCATCCTTTTTATCCAATGCCTTTCAAAATAAATTTCAGTGAGTCACACAGTTTCTGTTATAGCATTTGAAAATGTCTTTGTTGGATTGGATTAGGTGGTATGAGACAACATACTGAAAACTGATGAAGTTAAAGGCATCAACCCTTCACCGTGTCAATAATCTTTGCATATGAATTAAGCTTCCTTTTCAAAGAGCAATGCCAACAACCACGTTAACATCCAACTTACCACAAACTGGTTCAGTGAGACTCCATCCTGTTCCATCATTCTTGCAAGTCCTGTTAGAAGGTCCATTTAGTGTGTAGCCAGGCTCACATGTGTAATTTATAGTAATACCATCTGACACAGCATTGCCATTAGCCAAGTAGGTGGAATAGGTACATACTGTCAACAAAAATTTTTGCTCAAATATTTTGAAAAATATCTCAACAGACTTTAAGAAAGACTGATCAACGCCTTACCAAGCAATCCCTGGGTTTTACAGCCCAGAGGGAGAAAAGACATTGTGACATTGGTAACCAGCATTTCTCCTTTTCCCACAATGTTTTCTACTATTCTAAAGTCAGGTTTCAATTTTTGAGTCATGTTTTTTTTCCTACAAATGCTATCAATTTAGAAAAGTCTAAAATTTTGTTGTTTGGTAAAGATTTAATGGGTCTGATTTTATTCTAAATATTTGTCTCATCAAGAAATAGACTGATAAATGGGTTTAATTTTAGTTTAACTCTATACCAAACGACATAATAAACATAGCTCAGAAATTGAAATTTGTTTCCAGCAGGGCAGAAAACATTGTGGGAAAAGGAGAAAATGTTGGTTACCAGTATTCTCTCCTGTTCCCACAATGTTTTCAAAAGGCTTCTTTCCAAAGGTTGTCAGAAGTCTACATTGAGTAGGAAAGGGTAAAACATATCTATAAGGGCTGTCCCTGAATTCCATGACAATTTCATTTATAGATGAAAATGAAATGCTACAAAACTATTTTCAGATATGACTGTGTCTAATACATATGATCCAAATATGTCTACAGAGAAATTGCACAAATATTTTTACAAATAAAAAGTTTGTAGCATAAATACCACAAGTACCCACATCAAACATGAATTATGATGTCACTGTAAGTTTAAGCACCTTCGAATTCACTAACCCTTTACAAAACAACAAAATTTGGGATGTGACCAAATTCAAAGCACTTGCAGACAACAAATTAGACATTGATGAAATGATGATTTCTCTCTTGGATAGAGTAGAAAACACTTAGGGAAAAGGACAAAATGCTGATTACCAGTATTTTCTCCTTTTCCCACAGTGTTTTCCAAAGACTTCTTCTTTAGGGTCATTAAAAGTTGGGATTGTGTGGTAAAGACTTAAAGTATTCTACAGGAAATTCAATACATTTGCAATGTCTCATAAACTACAACTTGTCAAAAACTGTCTCAAACTGTCATTTCTGTCAGACCTCAGCTCATTCCTGGAATCAAACTAGTGAATTGTAAATCCTCCTTAAGCAAGTTTGCAAAGTCTAGAGGAGGCAAATCTGGGTATTTGTAAATCCAATGCAAACCTTTGTCTTCTCAGACAAAGCATTTCTAGCTGTCTTCCATAAACTGGACAGTCGCTTTTCTTATTGTATTTACATGTACTTTACAAATTTGACATACCCTTGACATGTCCTTTCAATGCATCTTAAAAATGTTTCAGAAATAAAACTACAACAGCAAATCACTTACAACATTCAGGTTGGCTTCCACTCCATATACCTTGTGTGCAAACCCTGGTCTGATCCCCTGTAAGTGTGTACTCTGGGTAACAGTAGTATGTACCCACAGACTCTGGTCCATTGGAGGTCAAGGTTACATTACCACTGATGATTGTATTCAATACTGGACACTGAACTGGAGGTGGAAAAAAAAATTCATCAGATGACAAACATAATTTATTTAGATTGATTCAAACTGGAAAACTTTGTAGATGAAAAATAACACATGGCTAAAATGATGGGTATTGTCTTTTTAACTCTTTGCCAAATGACAAAATTTTAGACTGGTCCAAATTCAAAGGATTTGAAAACGACAAAAAAATGTGGCTGAAAAATTGAAATTTGTCTTGGAAAGGGTAGAAAACAATGTGGGAAAAGGAGAAAATGCTGGCTACCAGCATTTTCTCCTTTTCCCACAATGTTTTCTAAAGCTTTCATTCTCAGGGTCCTTTAAAGTCTGGACTGTATTGTAAAGGGTTAAAGGAAAAAGTATGCTGGTGAAAAAAAAGCTGTTTACCAAATTTTGAGCAGCTTTCTCTCTAATAGTTGTTAACCCTTTACTACACAATAAAATTTAACTCTTTATCACACTATTAGAATGTAGAATTGTCCAAGTTGAAAGCATTTGCAGGCGACAATTCAAATGTGTCTCAAATAACAGCATTAAGTCTTTGATAGGTAAGAAAACATTGAGGGAAAAGGAGAAAAAGCTGGTTACCAGCACTTTTACCTTTTCCCTTAATTTTTTCAAAAGGTTTCTTGCTTAGGGGTCGCTAAACTCCGGATTGTGTGGTAAAGAGTTAAGGCTTATCCGAATTAAAAGCATTTGCAGACGACAAAATTAAGGTGACTGAAAAATCTACCTGGGAAGGTTAGAAAACATTGTGGGAAAAGGGGAAAATGTTAGTTATCATCATTTTCTTCTTTTTCCCACAATGTTTTTAAAAGGCTTTCTCTTCAGGGTCATTTTAACTTGCGACTGTGTGGTAAAGGGTTAAAACATGCTTTTGAAGGGGTTTGATCAGACATGTATACTTACAATTGATAAAAATGAACTACAGTGGTGGAATTCAAGATAACAATATAAATTATCACAATCATGACAGCTTCCTTTGTCACCAACTTACTTTTTGCAATAGAATGGAACATATTTCCATCTAGACTGTTTCAAAAGGACCTTGCATGGAACAATTTAGTATTCTGAAGGCTACTTCCTTTGGATAAAAAAAACAGGGATTGTTTGGTAAAAGGTTGAAGAGTACATGTAAGTATCAGAGATGACTGAAAAGTAATGGGTGTTTACCACATGAGGGCACCAAAACATTCCAACTGCCATCTGCGTCACATGCTGATTGATATTCAGTTGAGTCAACACTGTATCCAACGTCACATTCAAAGGAAACAGTAGTATGGGTTCCATTGGTTGTTAATGCAGTATTTCCATCTTCAATTATTCCCAGACTGTCACATGTACCTTTAAGGTTTGGTAAAAAGAAAACAGATTCTTTTTTATCTATAAACTGATGCTGTGTGACTAGTACATACATCCCATTTTGAGATTTCAAAATGTGAAAACAAAAGGTGATTTCACCTTTTGCCACAATGTTTTCCAAAGGTTCCTACAAGCAATGTGTAAAAAATGTGTATTTATGGAGTGAAGGATTAAACAGATTGTCTACTCACCACAAGTTGGAGATAATCCTGACCACCCTGACCCTGTCTCTCCACATGACCTTGAGGAGGACCCTGATATTGTGTACCCAAGGTCACATGTGTAATCAACAGTCAGGCCATCTGACGATATTGTATAATTTCCATTCACTATGGATAGTGGTGGATCACACACTGTAAAAGTATCATTTGATCTATGTACAGTTTATTGAAAAAAACTTCCTTGTCTAATACAGGAAAGATGAAAATTTTATGTTCAAACAACAAACTCTAACTTAGCCTTAACAAAGAAAACAAATCAAATTTGTAGGTACATACATGTACATTGCAGAAACATTTTTAGAAAGATTATGACAAATACAGACACAGCAAATAAATGAGCCCTATGTTTATATTTCTCTTTACCTCTTTACCACACAATCCCCACTTTAACGACCCCGAGAAAGAAAGCTTTTGAAAACATTGTAGGAAAAGGAGAAAATGCTGGTAACCAGCATTTTCTCCTTTTTCCACAAGGTTTTCTACCCTTTCCAATTCGAGTTTCAATTGTTGATACACATTCATTTTGACTTCTGCAAATGCTTTCAATTTAGAGTTGTATAATTTTTGTCATTTGGTAGAGTTAATAAAAGTTTTGACGGAACTTGCAAATGATTTAATCTGGTTTTATTTAGGATTTCTTTTAGATACATGGTATGTGTCTTGTGCAGAAGATTCACACTAACTAACAATGGTAAGAATATATAAGAATAATATGTAAGAATGAATAAGTATTTTACCACAAGAGGGTATGGAATCACTCCATGATCCATCAATCCTACAATAAAGCGTACCACTACCAGTCAGATGATAGCCAGCAGCACAGGTGAATGTTGCAATGGTAACAGATCCATTAGTTGACAAGGTTATAGCTACATTACTGGTGTTGTCTAGTGTTGAGCACAGAACTGAAACACAAGATAAATACACTACAGTCAAATGCTCTCAGTATGTCTTTCATTATTTGGAATATACATGTATAAAATGAGTTTCTACACCATTTCAGCCATTAAATTTGAATAATTATGTGTTGTTAAACTCTTTACCAAATGACAAAATGTTGGACTAGTCCACGTTGAAAGCATTTGCAGACAACAAAATAAATGTGAATCAAAAAGTGAAATTTGATTTGGAAAATGCTGGTTACCAGCATTTTCTCCTTTTCCCACAATGTTTTCAAAAGCTTTCCTTCATAGGGTTGTTAAAAGTCGGGATTGTGTGGTAAAGAGTTAACTTGCATTGCAGATCAAGATCAGATTTTCAAAGAGATGTGCCTGATATTGTGAGAACATTTACTCCATGTGACCTTGAAATTGCAAAATCAAGGATTTGGAATTTTTTATTTTTCCATCTATTCAGTACTTTAATGAATAAGACATCTGCAATTTGGACAAGTCTAAAGTTTTGTTATTTGGTAAAGACCAGACTGGTAACAAAGTTAAAATTCTTACCGCACTGAGGGGTAACAGCTGTCCACAAAGAAGATGATTCACATTCAGCACTGGGGTCCCCTTGTAGACTGTATCCAAGATTACAAAAGTACTCAACAACAGTGTGTGTGCCATTACTGCTCAATGTGTGATTTCCATTCAGTGGAGAAAGTGGTGTAGAGCATTCAACTAAAATATTGCCCGTAAAAAGATCTTAACAGCAAATCTTACACTTGAAATACCATTTTAAGCTATTACTATAAAAAAATGATTTTCATGACCCAAAGGAAAAAAAAACTTTCAAAAATATTATGGGGAAAATCAGACAAAACTTGTAACCAGCACCTTCTCCTATTCACACAGTGTTTTTGCCCATTACTAAGACAATTTTTATCAATTGTGCCACACTTGCTCTGTCATACGCAAATATTTTCAATTTGGACAAGTCCAAAATTTTGTTGTTTGGTACACAGAATTAAGGCTAGTGGTACATTCCAAGGTTCTTTGGAAAAACTTAACTAGATTAGAGTATGGCAAATTTTTCATTATATTTTTTTCACTCATCTTTTTTTCTCTCAGGAATTTGGGAATATAGAATTTCATTTCATTTGAATAAAAGATTAAGAAAAAAGGTTAAATTCAAATCCATCGCACAAATAAATCATGACAATATTCTATTATTCCCATTTGTACAGAATCATATTATTGCTACCTAGTAACCTATTAAAAGTATAAGAATTCCAGAAAAAGACAAAAGAAAATAATTATTGATTCATACAAAACCTATTTTCATCTACTCCCATATCTTTCTTAACCCTTTACCAAACAATCCCTATTTTTTATGACCCTGAGAAAGAAACCTTTGGAAAACATTGAAGGAAAATGAGGAAATGCTGGTAACCAGCATTTTCTCCTTTTCAAACAATGTTTTCTACTGTTCACAAAACAAATTTTAAAATTTCAGTAATTTTCATTTTGTTCCTCTGCAAATCCTTTCAATTTGGACAAACCTAAAATTTTGTCAATTGGTAATGAGTTAACTGAAAGACTCAAAACTTTAACCTTTTAACTCTTCACCAAACAATCCAGAGTTTTAACGACTCTTGGAGAGAAGACCTTTGGAAACATTGTGGAAAAAGGAGAAAATGCCAGTAACCAGTCCATGAAAACAAATGTTTTCTACCCTTCCCATAGCAAATTCCCAGAATCTAGAGAGATTATTATAAGTTGTGAGGAATTGTCTCTCAACTGATGTACAATAAATATGTTTAAACTAATGCGACTATCAAAAAATGTTCCCAAGATCAAGAATTTCTAAAGAATATAAAGCGATAGTTACAGGTCCTTAGTCTTCAAATAAATGTGACTAATGTTGTTATATTGTGAAGCAGTTCTACTGACAGCTCCCAGGAACCATATGTAAATACATGAAGCTGCATCTTTTTATGATAAAGATTTGATTGTTTCATTTTCAAGAAGTGTATGTCTATTAATAAACTATTCCATACCGCAAGCTGGAATCAAAGAGGACCAAGTTCCATCAGGACCACATTCCAGGGCTATATCTCCAGATATTGTTGACCCTGTGTCACAGGTAAAGGTTGTAAAGCTGACTGATCCATTACTAGATGTAGCAACATTTCCTCCAGCGGGTGGGGTAATAGCGACACACTGGACTGTGATAAAAAGTGAAATAATATAGAATTAGAAGAAAAATATATATGAAAATGCTCAGTATTAGAATCACAAATTAAATGACACTAATAATCTATGACCAGACTGTTACATTTACTGCAAACTTATCTCAAATTACAGTTTCTGTAAAACACCTACATGTTGTCCTCAACATGCTTTAGAGTTGAATCTCTTTACCAGATGACAAAATTTTAGCATAACCCAGGATGAAAGCATTTTCAGACAACAACATGACATACATTTAACTGAGGGTAAATGTATTGGAAATGGAGACAATACTGGGTACCTACACTTTCTATTTTTCTCCCAATATGTTTTTCAGTGCCCTTGATGACCAGCACATGATCAGCAAATCTTAGGATTACTTGCCGTCTCTGTGATGCATTACATAGATTAAATCTTTACCAAACAACATAATCTTAGACCCAATTGAAAGCATTTGCAGATGAAAGAATG